>JACATO010001894.1:115000-1363341 GCA_018389105.1 Nautilus pompilius
TTCTGATCACATTCAGTAGATTGAAAGTTATAACTTGATTACCTGTAAGTTTAATGAGTGAAAGAGGAATGGTACCATTGATAAGTGACATTGTTGGGTTATTCAACATCCACAGAATGTCACAGAAAAATTTTTTCTTAAATCTTTGCTAATGAAAGTAAATAGAATCTTCTAGTCAAGAGTGATTAAAATAAATACAAACTTCAATATAATTTCATATTGCTTATCTTGAACCAAGATCAATATCCATGCGAAATGCCTAAACTTGTAACCAAGTAATGGTTTTGAGTATTTTTAAAGAAGACAAAATTTGTTTACTCTGATGCCAGCTATGCCTACAATTTGGTAGATATGCAGAAGAAATTTAGGGAGGAAGGATTACGGGTTTGAAAGAGAGCAATGGCTGCATGTGTCTGATGTATCAAAATGGCTGATCAATGATTAAAATGATGGTATACCTGAGAGAAATGCTGCCCCTCTCATGCTGTTTGTAGAACCAGAAGAAAATGTAAAAATGGGTTTTAACAGGGCTTTTTCTGCACTGGGATAAAAAAACAAACAAGACAAATGAGAAAAATAAATGCCTCAAGTTCTGAAATTCATCCAGTTCAAAGATGCTAAATTTAAAAGTACACCATACAAGTCAATAGCTACAACCAGCTGATTAATCTAAATGACTAGTATAGCACATAAATTGTCAAATAAAAGTTTACCAAAACTGATGAACTAATAGTACAAGATATCTTGTTCGTTTTTACACAAGAAAGAAAAAAAATAACACTCTACTAACTTTTGGTGCACTATGATGTTATTCTTAAAGATTTGCAATTTTTTAAAATTATTATTAAAGCAGAGGTAAATCCTAATAAAGTTGCTACTTGCCAATAATTGAAGAGAGGGGAGGACACCATCCTCTTGCTCTCATCTATAGCAATTGTAGTATCCAGAATTTGCATTAATAGCATGTCCTTTCAGGTAAATATCAACTAAACCTAAGTGGTCTGCAATCTTACATGGCGTTACGTTTAGTGCATAAATGTCAGAGACAGAAATCTGTCTTGGGTTCTATACAGGCACTTCACCAAGTTAGGAAAAATAATTATCAAAATTTGTGTTTTGTCATTTTATATCAGGTCAGAAACAAAAAGGAAAAAAAAAACTGAATAACCTGTAAAAATTTTAAGTTTTTTTTAAAGCAAATTGGCTAAATAGCAAAGTAAACAATTTAAAATAATAAAAAAAAACAAACTTGGTGAGCTCACCTGAGAATGGTGCCATCATTCTGCGTTAAATAAAGTGGGCAGTCCAACAAGTCCAGCTGACACAAAGCGTGCTGGAAACCCTGTATTGTTCGCCTGCAGAACGGTTTCAAACTCTCATTGAGAATGGCCACATTCTCCCTCTCAAGCAAACCCAGGCAGGCTATCTCGTGCGAAAGTGTGAAGCTGGCTTCTGGGTAGAATTGTTTGACTATTTCCCCAACCTGTGAAATTGAACACCATTACCTGAGACTGACAATGTGGTCAGTTCTATGTGCCAAAAAAACCAGAGAAGTTAATCTCAAAAAAAAGACAACACCAAGGTATAAATTCAGAAAGGTTTATCACCTAAGTGCTTCATGATTGTATAATAAAAGATTTCTTTCAGGAATAGAATTGTTAATGAGTGACTAAATTAGCAATTGTGGTTAATAGTGATAATATTAATTATTTTAATATTAACATTCATGACGGGTCCTGGCATTTGCCTTAATGGCTTCCTGCCTCCTTGTACCAGGACTGATGTTCAAAAGAATCCTGTCCCAAATAGCAGCACTGTAAAGATATCCAGACAGGCTTCATTTGAACATCATCCCAAGTAAATTATGAATATTAGTTAAATTAAATCTAAGTTTTAGTGATGAGAGGAAATGTTGTCAATGAGAAGGAGGAAAAAGTGCAGCAGTAGAAAAATGGTTGCATTAGCAGCTACAGATAGTGCTAGACAAACAAACAAAAAAAGCTATTCATAAACAGATCTCCTTATAAGAAAAAAATTTTTTAAAGAAAGCAGAGCTATCAGGAACAAATTCCCTATATTTAGGATACCATTAAAAAAAATTGGAGCATTTTTTTTACATTTAAGAAAAATTTAATTTCAGAAGCCCTGTGTTATTGGAGGAAAATCTACAAGGAGATGAGAACTGTGTTGATTCTCATTCTCCAGTCAGAAAAGAATGCCATTCATCAGTGAGATGGTTTAAAGATGTCCTGGAAATCCCCAGAAGTACCTCTTTAGGATTTTCAGAACAAAAACCATTATTAAAGCTAGTTTCTCAATAAAGCAAATATAATTTGATGACTGTGGATTCTCAGTGCAGAAAGAGAAAGAGTGGAGTTTCTGCAACTCTCTAGAAGTGTGGTTAAATAATATCTCAAGATGTCAGACGATCGACAAGCAAACTGATCAGCAGTAAATCACCTGTTGATTACGATGGCCATGTGGGATTTCAAAAGAATAATTATGCTCCTCATCAACCCATAGTCCGAAAAATATGGTATTTCAAAAAGCAATATTTAATAAGATTGTTTACCAATACAAATGTTTTCCTGAAATTGATATTTTATGGTATTCTGGTACCAATAAACTTTTTATCTCATCTAAATGCCTGTCAAATGAAACATTGTAAAAAAAAATTTATTATCTTTATTAGCTTGTAAATTTTGGGTGAATATGTTAAATTATTTGATATGCAAAATTTAAAAAAAAATTTTTAAATATTTACAAAAAATTAAACCAGGTGCACTGCATTCTAACAAGTTTTATCTTCAGATTACAAAAGGAATTACTCAGTTCTGATAAATAGTTAAGAAAAGTGCACCAGTGTTTGTGCATATTCAAAGAGCTGGCATAGTTACCATAGCAAACATACAAATAAAAAGTTGCAAACACATCATGGGTTGAATATAAATTATGAAAATCTTCTAAGATAGTTTGAAATGCCTTATCTGAATATTCCTCCAGAAGACACCTTAAATCAAGTAAAACTATTATATTAATAAATAATGAATTTTCAGAGGTTTCAAATCTTGAACCTTCTTATCTGTGCTAGTCATCATTGGATGAGTGATGGATAGAAATAAACAAACAAGGCTAACTTCAATAAATTTGACCTTATGGTATCAGTTGTTCATGAAATTTACCTGTATTTCTTGTTTGTTGTTGACAGGTGAAAATATTCCAGAAATAACAATGTTTTTCACACCAACATTCTTTATCTTTTCAAGACATTGCCTGATCTCATCTTCTTGGACAGCAGTGATTTCCAAACCAGAAACTTGAAAACCGCCATTTACCAGGTGTACACATCCAAAAACCAACTAATAAATAAAAAACAAATGTCAGTCATATTAACTATTTAAAAGAAACTGATGAACTTTCATTATATAAAGTTAGATGTCAATTAGTTATAACTTAATGTCTAAAAATGCATTTTTGTTTATTGTTATTAATTTAAAATAAGAGGAATTGAAAAATATAAAAAATGTTGATTATTAAGTGATTATTCAAGAATTAATCCCTGTTTCAGGTCTTCCTATATTAATTATAGTCAGTGCTCTTGTTTTATCATATGTATACCTTTTCAAGAACTAAAGATCAGAACAGGCGCTGTTGATACAGCCATATCAATAATGTAGCCATGGCAACACACAATAGCTTTTTTTAAAAATGTGCAGTTTCCTATAAGATTGTTTTTCTTTGTTTCATTAAATTCCTTTAATTAGGAGAAAAACTGATCTAACCCAAATACATTTGAATTAAATATACATTGAAAAATGACTTCTTTGATGCCAGTTAATTTTTTTTCTTTTTTAAGAAAGAAATTAAAATAGTCTTTCTATGGGTTTGAATATTAAACAAATGGTATCTGCATTAAAATACCTGTCTAAGACCACTGGGAAAATCACAGAAAGGTACACAAGCTCTGGATGCAGGTCCACATAGTCGGATGACGCCCACTTTTTCCAGGTTATTTCTCTGGGTCACAGCATTTACAAAATGAGTAGTTCCAATGTTCACCTGGGCAACTATCACATTATAGCCTAAATTTTTAAAAATATATACACAAAAAAGTTGCTTTTTTTTAGTTTTTAAAAATAGTTTTACATACAATTTATTTTCCAAAGACAGAACAAAGAGAGAAAAAATGGGAATACTAATTTAGAAAACCCAGGTGACAGGCAATGGACAATAAAGGATTGGCTGGACAATAGATAATGTGCAGAGCTAAGATGTTCCAGGTGGCTAACAGCATTAATTAGGCCGAACACGGCCCGGCCAGTCGAGATCACGTTGACATCACGAAGCCGGTGGCCGGAGCCCAGCGATAGCATCCGCTGTTAGTAATGAGAGGCAGTGCGCGTCTCGCTCGGCCGAGCTAACGAAGGAGGGCGGTATGCGGGCCTAGGGGTAGGATGTGAGATGGCGAGTCTCCAACCGCCAGTGGGGACTCGGCTCCCGCTCTGAGGGACAGGTGTAAAGCGGTGACGTGCAGTCAGGGCAGGGCAGGGCCATCCCTGATATCTATTCCATTGTTATTATTCAAAATCTATGTCAGAGGTTGTCAATGGCAACTGTGGAGTGGGACTACTGCTGCAGTGATGTGGGAGGCTACCTAGGGCGGACACTGCGTTTTTCCGGCATATCTAATAGAATACAGACTGATTGTGATTGAAGCAGTTGGTGATGCTATTATAATCGACATCAAAGGGGAGATCAGTGCAGTCGGGGTAGATGAGCCCACAGATGTTACCAGCGAAGCCCAAATGTCTGTAATTTTGCGGCTGAAGGTGAGGTGAGGGAGGCTTTCTTGGGATTTGATGGCGTGAGTGAGGACAGACGATCGATCACCGGCTGTCGCTGATTGTGTTGGAGGGAATACAGGTGCGTCGAAAAGCTGGTAGCTCTCAGACTTATGACGGAGCCTCTGTGATGGCATCAGAACTTAACGGGGTGCAGGCGAAGATTAAAGAGAAGGCTCCCGAGGCCATATTTACTCATTGCTATGCAATGGTGCAGTGATAATGGCTGTCGGATATGATCTCCGGCTGTCAACTTGTTTCCTTATTAAGGCGTACGAGGGCATCTTCAATGAAACCGATGCCCCCCCCTCTTTCGTGTGTTGCAGAATAAGCTTATGGGCATCGGATTCTGCTGTGCGCGAATTCGCGACACAATGGAATGGCAGAGACACTGATTCTGGCAGCTGTCGTGGTCGATTCGTAGAGAAATGCGGTACACTGGGCCCAAATGGCCATGCCAGAAATAAAAGGACGACAAGAAGAAGAATCTTTTATAACATTTTGGGCAACAGCTGAAAGCCAGGCTCGGTAATTTCGAGGAACCAGCTTTCCCAGGTTTGGTCGACTGCAGCAACTCTTATGGAGCGTCACGAGGTTTCAATGGCACCAAACTGGAGAGAGAAGCCATCAGAACACGCAGGGCACTCCGACTCTGTCAGACTAAAGGCCGATCAGAAATGGCGAGGAACGCACAGCTGCTCAGCGCTCATGGCCCAGAACGGTCTCCCGCAGAGCTGTTCCAGAGGCCGCAGAGTCGCCCCTGCCAGCCATCTCGGCCTTGGAACGACCGAAAACCTACAGTCGGAATAGAACCGACCGGGGACGAGTTCCGTCTCTGCCGAGGCGGAAAGACTTCCAAAGTTGAAAGAAAATAAAGAGAAGTTTCACAACAAAGTCATTGAGATCTCTGTCCAGAAGGACAGGCGAATGGAGTTTATTTCCAAGTAAAGGTAAGTCCACGAAATACCTGTCGAGTTGTGCCGTATGACCCCCCCCCGCCTGGTGTAGTACTCCAGTATAAGGTGAGACAGAAAGCAAACCAACCTGCGCCTCTCGCTTTGGACAGCACCGACAGGATCGAGTTCTGTACCCCCGACGTGACATCGCTTGTAGTCAGCACTTTAGCCGAAGCCAGGATGAGCTTCTCCGAGACCAAGACAGCATCCGTGTTCGTTCCGCCGACGTCTACCCCGACCACGGCTTTCATCTCGCCGCCCGGTTCGGAGTGATGTCGAATCGGCCCCCCCCCCGGGGCGGACTCGGAGGAAGCGAGATGACCGGGAGCTGGTTCAGGCGGGTTTTTGTTCCTTTAAAGACGCCTCGACAGGCGTAAAAGTCTCTTCACTTCCTTCCGAGGGAGGATTTACACCTGCCGAACCAAGCCAGGCACGAGCGGTCGGAATGGGGGAAAGAGTGCAGCAGATAAAGGTGAACTTCGGCACCTGGAGTCTCGGTAGGTATGCCGCGCTGTTCAGCCTCGAGAGCTTCGGGTCGCATTCGGTGCCTTAGCGTCCCATTGGAGCACTCGCTGATCTGACTGATACCTAAATTCATCGAAACGTTGCTGATGCGGAAGCTTTAGTGTCATCTTTTATGTGCCAGTGCGAGTAAACTTGTACACCTTTAAAGGGGGGGTAGAGATGAACAGAACAGGTGTGTGAAAACATTGATCATTTCGATTGATACTTCCAACCATTCAGACAGGTGTAAATGATATAAATAAAGGAATAAACAAGCAATGTTTTTTGCTGAGATTCTTTGGACATCCGCTGATTTTTGCCCACATCTTTTGTAAACTATTTAAAAAATCTTTTAAAAAATTCATACCAATACAAAATGAAGAGGTTGGAGAATATAATATAAAAGCTAACAAGAAATTGTCTCATTATACTACTAACTATAAACTAGTTCCATCATATATACTTAATCTGTCAATATTTCTATTTACACATATTACTGTACATCATTTGTTACCTGTATATCAGATGTACGGATCCACTACACTTAGATTATCTTTTTTAACATTAAGGTTAGCTGCAGAGATGTTTCCACTGTTAATGTGCCTTTGTTGAGTGCTGCTCTTCCTGTAACAGGTTAATTAAAGGGAAATAAAGTTTAATTCACAGAAGAGAGAAGAGAACAAACAACTGGTGAGATAATATCATCGATAATCAGACTTTGTCATAAATTCTGCACTCAGTAAAATTAAAATAAATACAGAACTGAAGTTTAAGATACTTGGTTAACATGGTTTTTTGCTCTTTTTGTTTTAGAATCTTCCAAGTATGGGTTGTCATGAAGGGACCAGAGCTAGAAATTTAATAAGGATGGAACGCAGAAGTTGCTTTCAAGCAACATGATGTAACTAACACTGATGATGAATGCCAGTCTGGTAAGTGTATTTTAGTATAATATACATTTGATTTTTTTAAAAACAATTTTTAAATAACTCAACTAAGTTTCTGCCATATTGAATTTTATTGTTTTAATTGATCTTCGAGCATTTTTTAAAATAGAAAATGTATATTATACTAAAATACACATGTTGAATAAATTAATGTGTTTATACAAAGTTGGTTCCTAGATTGATGTACGATTTATTTTTTTTTTAAAAAATGGAATTTAGTTTTGGAATTCTAATCATGTAGATGTGCACTTGGCTTTGTTTTTTGTTTGTTCAAATGTATTTTAGCATTGATAAACAATGGAAATTATGGAAAATTTAAAAATAAAAATAAAACAAAATGCATATTTTAAAATCCTAGCTATCTGTGCAAAGTGAAACTGAAACTTGGCTGCTGTTTTTATTAATTTCTAACTTTTTTCATTGCTTATTGATATGCAAAATTTAAATTTATAAAATTAAAAATTTTAATTAATAAATGGTAACATTAATACAAAATAATACTTGAACAAACATTTATCTCATTGTATTGAATGGAAAATCATTAGAAAATCATAGGAATTCTTGACATAGATGGAGACTTTATTATTATTACTATCTATTATTAAGAAGGTTGTAAAATAGTTATTCAATATTTCTCATGTGTAAGAAACTTGAAATAAAACCATCTATATTGTCTATTAATTTTGTTAAATAAAAATTTGTAGGGTTTCATACCATTTGCCTGTTACACCATTTTTAATGGGATTTTTTTTAATATTTAAAATATCACAAATAAATTTTAAAAAATTATGTATACAGCTCAATTTTCATAGTTATTAATTTGCTAGAAAAGACATTTCAGTTTCATTTGTTCCTTATTTGTCTAGCCATAGAATCTTTGGATATTAACTTATCTGGAATTAAAATGTTGATATAAGCAGAAGCAACACCACTTCAGATTGTAGATAATTTGCACATGACTAGCTTCATCCAACAGTTTCTGTCAGTGATCTCAGCTTTAGCTTCACGTCAAAGGGTCTAAGGAGTTGCTGCTATTTGACTAGTCTTTCTCTACCCTTGACCTGTGACAGACAGGTGGCACCAGTGGCACTATCAAGCACCTGCCCAACTGTTATGGAGATGCACTTAAACTGACAGCCGGTTTTTTCACTGCTACTAGACTTTAGATCTAAGTAAGCATTATGGAAATCTGAATTTAGAAGGAGAAGAATGAAAATAATTTTGTGAGATGCCCGAACTGTACAGTTTAGCCTTTCAGCCTCTGTATGAGAATTCCAGAATAAATTATTTTTTTTAACAAATGATAAGCTTGGCAGTAATCCTTGAATTGATAAATTTTATAATCTGGGACCTTAGCTGTATGAAGGAATGTCTCTACTACCAGCAGTCTAAAGCCATGGAGATAGTCAGCCAAAGGTGTTCAACCATAAATTTTGTCATAACTTTGAAACTATAAGCTCAGCTGCTGCTTCAAAAGTAAAACTATATTATTTATACTCCAGAGAAGTGGTCTCAAGAAATTTACTGTTGGCAAGGTTAGATTACTACATTGATTTTGCTCACTTAGTTACATAGTGTCAAACTTTTACCTATTCAAATACTCTAGTCACTGCAACATAAGACATGCTTCATCTGAGTAGCTGCCTACTAATATCAGTTCTCTAAATGTTTTAAAGCCAGTTTAAAAAACTTGAAAATTTAAAACTTTCTTTTTCTGGCATTTCTTCCTAAATGATATTCATCTTTAGCATATTTTGAGTACAGAGTGATTTCTTGAATGTGAAATTCTGGGAAAAAGGGAAAAAAAAACATTGCTATAAATGTTGAGAGAGAGCATTATTTTGGAATTATTTTTGCATTATTATTTAAATATTTTTAGCTAGTTAACATTAGATTTTAGGGTTAGAAGTAATAATATGTTGACAAAATTAAGAAGTAGTATAGGTTGCTTTTTTTTAGAAGGTTTGTAGAATTTTGAATGGGAAATTAAGGAAATGTCAGTCAAATAAGGAAAGTTCTGCCTGTCACAGTGTTGCTAGGATTTTGTTTATAGAGGGGTAAACTGAGGAATATACTTAGAATGAAAGTGGCCATGATGGAAGAAGAGAAAACAGGGATGACAAATAGATTATGGTCCAAGTAAATCTAAATCATGACTAGCAGTTGTTTTTGAGAATTTTTATAGGTTTTCTCCACTAATGATGGATGAAATAGTGTTGGAAAAGGATGCAAAATTATAAAACCAAATAAATTGGTGGGGTTTCATAAAAATTTGTGTTTGGGGAGATTTAAAAATGTTTTAATTATAGTCAAATAAACCTTTAATTCAATTTAATATACACTAATTTATTTGCTGTTTGATTCAACAGTATTATCTATTTGAGTTTTAAATGATTTTAGCAGATTCACAAACGCATTTTTGTCAGTTTCATTACTCTGCAAAGTTTTTCAGTGCATGGACCAATATTTGAACCACTTGTAAAGAGAGCAATTAATCAAAAACGTTTCTTCTTAGAAAGCCCATAATCTACTACTTTGATTGATTGGCTTCCTAAATGAGTAAACAAAGAATTCACCAGGTGGCAGATTCAAAGTTACTCTCCAACCAGCCAAAGATTCATAGAATTGTAGTCTGTGTTGGATGTTGATTTGAGACAGTTGTGAAACTTTCAAATTCTTTTTTCTGAGATGTCAGCACACAGTCAAATGGAGATTTTTCTTTTCTAGGCCTGAGGGTCAGATGCAATTGTGCATGTTCTTCTCTCACCTCAGTTTCTGCAGATTTTTTGTGTGATGCTGTGAAGATTAATTTTGGGCAACCAGAATAGTTTTTGCTTTGATTAGAGAAATTGTTATGCAAATAATCTTTCCACCGTTTGAGCAGTGTTGGTGTAGATTCCCACTGTTTCTGCGATAAGAGGAAAATGGGTTTTTAAAATTTCCATGTTATGCAGCTACTGCTTGACATACTTGGCCACACACTCAGTGCATCCAGCCATGAGCAGCACATGCAGTTTTATCTTTCACAGTGAAGCTATTTAGAGCAATGACAAAAAAAAAAGAAGACATTTATCTGATGAGGATGGTAAATGGCCACCATGAATGTTTTAATGGTAAGGGATTGTGAATCTGATAATATAAATCATACAAGACTGCCATCAGAGGTGGCTGATGGGGTAGTCAAGGGATCAGAAGATCTGATAGTTAAATATAGGAAACTTATTGAATTTAAAAAGTAAGGGCTACTCCTTGATAGCTTCAGGGTTCTTGTGAGTTTGGGTCACATGTCTGTATCATTAATCTCAGGCTAAATATTGTCACTATATTAAGGTATTACTTTTCTCAACCATTGAGAGTTGCTTTCTGAACAAAGGGATTTATACACTACAGATGGTTTGCATTCAAATTAGCAAGGTGTTAATCATATAGGTAAGTCTTTCCTATCTGTTCTGGAGAATGAGAGGAAAGTTTAAGCTGTTTTTTCAAGTGGAGGATCAAAGTTCAAGATTGAAATTAATTATATTCTTAATAGGAATTACTTTATAGCAAATGTTTTCAGATGAAAATTCATGCCAGAGTTAATGGACTTGAATATTTTTTTAGATTGGTTAATAACACTAAAAGAATTTTAAAATATATGAGTGGGAAATAGCTAATTAATCTCAATGCTTCCATGTTTAGCTGGACATTTTCATTTTTGGATTTTGAAAATCTCCAGAATAAGTTTCATACCTCTGGAATGAAATAAATAAAGAAATTCCCCACAAGGAAGGAAGATAGGTAGGTAGTGGTGTGTGTGTGCATGTGTGCTTGTCTTTGTTCAAGTTGCAATTTTATACTTAAATGGATAATTTTAATTATGTGACAGTTTTACTTATAAATGTAATTGTTTTTCTTGTAGTATGATTTATCTATAGGAACTATACTATAGTGGGGAGATTATTTTTGATGGGACTCACTTTTTTTAGAAACTAGTCAAAGCCTCTGTATTTTACAGATTAAGTTTTAAGCGCAACACACTTGGCAAGGAATATTAATAACCGCACTAATAATATTTTGAGATCTTATCCATTGAAATTTTTGTTTTTTTTTGTATTAAGTGCCAAAATTTTCTGCACCAAGTGACAAATATGATATAAAATGAGCCTTGAACAATCCTTAAAACCACTCAAAATTCAAAAATAGTTATAACCTCAACTTGTTAGAGTTTCCAGCAACTTTTTGCCACTAAACTCGTGCTCCAAATACTTTTTTTTTAAGGGTATTAGCTTCAACAGTGTGGAGACTTTGGATTCCTAACTGAAGGAATGGCCATTGCCATTGATGGACAGTAATGCACTGAAATATTAGTTTTGGATTTAACAGTTCACCATATGAGGGTTGTGTTCATTATGTAAAGTCAGCTCGATGCTTGCTTGCCAGCCAAGTTTGCATTAATTGGAGTGGGTCTACAATAGGGAGAGGAGTGGTTAAGTTCTTTGGCACAATTTCGTTTTTTCTTTTTCTTTGATAGCTCAATGTTCAGTTGCAATTGGCAATGATCAGAACCTAATCGTGAGCTTTTGTAATATTACAATGTAGGGAAGGTTTTCTAAATTATCAGATACAAAAGCCAAATTCAGATTGCACATTAAGTTTCATCAAATTTCAAAAAAATGTGAAACAAGAAGCCTGTGATATTTCCAGGAAATGTGCTAGTCTAGGTAGTTGTGGCAGGTTTGCTCAGTCAGAAGAAATGCAGTCTTGATACTCTCTTCAAAAAAAGGAACTTTTTAGAATTTAATAAAACTATAACTAAATTTGTGAATAAGTTTTGATACTAAGTTTATACGATGAATGGATGTAATTTCTAGTTAGCCAGTATGAACATTTCCCTGAAGATTCTTTCTATTTCTCCCTCATGCACTGGTGATCTTCTTTGAAGCAGAAAACCCTGACCAATTAATTAAATTTGATTTAGACTGGGATAATAGGAATATGAAGACAGTTTGTTTTGTTTTTGCTTTTAAAGAAAATGTGTGCATACATTTAGTTAAGTGTGCACCAGTAATTTTATTTCTCACATTATTATTATTATTGGTTGACACTGGTGAGGGGGGGGGGGTTAGAGAAGCTGAATGGAATGATGTTAGAAATTAGCTTGTTTGGGAGGGCAGCTGAAGATGCTATGATTTACTCCTGCCCAAGAAACACACCTTGGGTCTGTAGAAAGCTTCTGTATCTAGCTCAATGTAAATCTGTTGTTTGTGTTTGTTTGTTTTTAAGTCCAATCAGACAACTTTACTGGTTTAGGCTAATGTTGTTGTTGTTTTTTTTGAGAAACATGAAGCTATAAACTTTCCCTTTTACTAGGGGTGTGTGGTTTAAATGGCCAATGCTTGTCTGATTAGCTTAATTTGGATAATTGCATATAGGCTACAGAAATAACTCGTAATTTTCCTGACTAAATTTTAAAACCTAACACTTGTGTATACTTTGTAAACTGGTTAATTTTAGAATTTGCCTATTGATCTGAAAATTTGCAGTTAGAATTTTCGTAAACATCTGCACCATGGAGATGAAGCAGCAAGCTGCTTTTAAAACATTGCCCTCAATCTGCACTTCCTTTCCTGTAAAATTATTAAATGTCAGTGGTAGTTAAATATTTTGCCAAGACTGATTTTTCTCAAACATTTCTGTGTTGACTGGTGTTGAAGCAAAATTTTGAGAATAACTAAAAGTTTTTTTTCCCTTATAATTCATTACTGGTTAATTTGTTCTGTGGTTGTCGTGTGTTTCCTTGTTCTCCTATAACCCAGTTTAAATCACTAGTGCTTTGTTTTTCTTTCCTTTTTTTCACGAACTAGTTCACCAGCCGTGGTTGCCGCTACTTAATGCTAACAAACTGCATTAAATACCAGATAGCTTTATTATGCCCACTGTTTCTCAGAATTGTAACTGGTTACATAAGCCATGATTTCCCCGAAGAATATTAGATACATT
Organism: Nautilus pompilius; assembly: GCA_018389105.1. Taxonomy (NCBI): domain Eukaryota; kingdom Metazoa; phylum Mollusca; class Cephalopoda; order Nautilida; family Nautilidae; genus Nautilus; species Nautilus pompilius. Next base: position 128,231 of record JACATO010001894.1, read on the forward strand.
GGATTTAAAACTTCAATTTAAAACAAGCCACCTTTCTACTTACTATCTTGGTCATTGTCTGGCATCATGTTCCCATCAGCTTCAGTGTCTGTTATAGATTGTTTTTTGTTTTTTTTTAATTAAAATATTTTCTGTTTTATAAATTTCATCAATTTTTAATTGAAGGTGAAAATATTTTAAAAAATGAAACTATGATGGATGATCTGCCCAGGTTAGGACCACACTGGCAGGGCACATCTGACCCTACATTGTGGCAGGCAATTGCGCATGCATGAACAGATTTCATTCAACAATATTGTTATGCCTTCTGGTTAAATCTGCCAGAATATCGGAATATTTCAGTGAACAAAGCCATCACTATTACTCTTGTTTATCTGTCTACTGCTTCACTCTAGTGCAGTGTTTCCCAACATCAGGGTAAGTTACCCCCGTAGAGGTAATGACCAAGTCCCTGATTTAGAAACTTGTAATATAAAATATAAACAAAAAATGTAATTTATCTATACAGCCAAAACGGTACATGATAGTGCAATAATTTTATGGTCACCTTACTCACCATTCGCCTGCGGTGTGCAGTACCAAGTTTCATTCAAATCAAATCAGGCAACAAAAAATATAATTATTAAGACTTTTGTAATTATTACTAACAATACGGTGTGTTTGAATTTCGCGGCTGCTTTGTCATATCCTAACATGGCAACAGCAAAAATGACATAGACTGAAATCGAGAATGAGGCTACTATGGTTGAGAGGCCAGACCGCCACATTATGATTTGGCAGTTGTTTTGACTACAGCGTGAGTGTCTGGTGGTTATAGGCAAATGTGCAGTAACAAGTTTTGTTCAAATCGGGAAACGCAAAATGTAAGTACTAAGACTTTTGTAACTATTACTAGCAATACAGTGTGTTTTAATTTCGCGGTTGCTTAGGCCAGGCAGCCACATTATGATTTGGCGGTTATTTTCAATACAGTTTTAGCATCCAAAATAAATAAAATTGTGTTTAGAAGTTTATAAATATCAACATTATGCCAAGAAGGGGGAGCAAATGAGTTGAGGATGGTCAAGGAACAACAGACAGAGACATCCGATCACGAAGCAGTAAGGAGCAGAAGAGAACAAGAGACGCAACAAGAAAAAACTGAACGTCTTTAGGATCTCTGAGAAAGATTGCAAAACAGAAACCGCTGTCACAATGGGAACCCAACGGGTTCACAGGTCGTCTAGTTACTTATATAAACATTCTTATCAGTACTCTTTTTTTTTGTTATAAATAATATAATAATTGTTTATAAATTTCTCATTTAAATTATATTTTCATTATTTTTTTCAGATTTGAAATGTCAAGCAAAGTAACACACAAGCGAACTTAAAATGAAGCATTTTTTGTAGTACAGTTTTGTAAACTTGCCAGATTCATCTGGAGATCGTCCACAATGTGCGCTGTGCTGCAAGGTTCTGACTAATGAAAGTCTAAAACCAGAAAAATTAAAAGAACATTTGATGAAATGTCATCCTACCAGTGCATCGAAGGAAGTTTCATATTTTCAACAGAAAGCAAATCAACTGCAATCTCTAAAGTTTGGGAAATCTGGTAGTGTATTGCAACAGTTATTAGCTTCTGTTGAAGCCTCACGTGAAGTGGTCTATAAAATAGCAAAAGCGCAGAAACCGCGCACTATTGGAGAAGAACTGATCTTACCATGCGTGATCAAAATGGCGGAAAAAGTATGTGGAGAGGATCAAGCAAGAAAACTAAGTTATATTTCACTTTCAAACAACACATTTCGAAGAAGAATCTATGATCTTGCTGCAGATATACTTGAACAATTAATTAAAGAAGCATCATCCAGTTAATTTCCTAAGTTTTCAATGCAATCTGATGAGAGCACAGATATTTAATCATCTTCAATATTAACTGGTTTTATCAGGTATGTTCACAAAGGCAGTACAAAACAAGATTTGTTATTTTGTAATGAATTGCCTACAACTACAAAAGGATATACTCAACACAGTAGACGGGTTTCTAGAAAAATCAGGACTAGATCAGAGTCATGTTTCACAAGTGTCAGTTGATGGATCTCCTAGTATCACGGGTCAAAATAAAGGGGTTCACAGTTTCATCAAACAAAAGAATCCTAATACTGACGATGTGCGTTGTATTATCCATCGTTATGCTTTGGCATCAAGAGGTCTTCCAACATGTCTCAAGGCTGTTTTGAAAGATGCAATCAAAACTGTGAACTCTGGCAAGTCCAAAGCTTCATACAGTCGCATATTTAAAGAGCTTTGTAGAGAAATGGGAGCTAAATATGAGACACTACTTTATCACACAGAAGTTCACTGGCTGTCTCGAGGCGAAGTCCTTATTCACGTTGAACTACGTGAATTGCTACAAAAGTTTTTAAGAGAGAAAGGATCTTTACTCACTAATCTATTTGATGACGATGTGTGGGTTGCCCATTTATGTTATTTAGCTGATATTTTTGGGGGAGAAAAATACAGGAAATTTGATTCTTTAAGGAACCAAAAACACATCGTTAGAACTTCATAATAGACTCGCTTCTTTTCGTGAAAGTCGCAACTTTGGATCAGGTTTGTTGGAAAAAGAAATATTGCTCAGTTCTGTACGTTAGATGTTTTTCTTGATCAGAAAAAATCTGAAAATATACTTGAAGTTTTAAAAGATGATATAAAAGACCATTTGATGGACATTTAAAAAAACAATGCCTGGAAAACAATGTTTGACACAAAGATCCCTTTGGACTCTTCTTGGATTTCTCTTTTGCAGCACCTTCCGATACTAGCGTCATGAGCAGTAAATTACCTTATTGGTTTTTCTACCACATATCTTTGTGAGCAGGATTTCTCCACAGTTCTTGGAATGAAAACTAAAAAATGAAATCTATTAAAATTTATCATCTGATTCATGTGTGGCTCTTTCTCTGACCAAACCAAGAATAAAAACTATAGCAGAAAAGAGGCAGGACCAACCGTCACACTGAAAATTAGATATGTGGTTTTTGTAAAATTTATATATATATATATATATAATTTTTGTCATAAATAAAATATCGTAAAAATTTGTAACACAAACTTTATTTATATAGAGTCGACCCCCGTGTAATCGCGGTTCGGCATTCGCGGCCCCGGTTATTCGCGGAATTTTCCTTAGAACCTAACTAATAATTGTTCGTGGAAACCTCCGCATATTCACGGAATCGCAAATATCTTCCGCGATTTTTTAATGGCTTTTTTCGTGGCAATATATTTTTTTTATTAATAATAATATAATTTACTAATTTTGTAATATAAATACTAACGTAAATTCAGCAAAATATCAATATAAAATAAACGCTATTGGCTGGAGGTTTGAAAGTAGCCAATCCGAGAGCGTTATTCATTTCTCCTTGCTGCTGATTGGCTGCTGCCCACGAGGCGCTGTCTCAGGCAGATGCAGCCCAGCATCATCCCAGTTTACCGCGTGTAGCTATCTCGAGTGTTTCGCTGAGTGTTGCTTTTTATTAAATTATTATTATATATTTACTTATATTTTTTATTATATTTTACGTTATATTTTGACGTTTATAGGCATTTTTATGGACCACGACCAATATTCGTGGTTTTTCACTCTTCACGGGTGCTCTAGGAACGTAACCCCCGTGAATACCGGGGGACAACTGTGTAGTCCTTAGACTTAATTTTTTTCCCATATTTAATAAACATAGTATTTCTTCTACTTTATATCTACCTTATATCCTACTTTAGTAAAGTTAAAAAGGAGACAAATAATGTTAAAATGAAAAAGGAAAATAAAAATTAATATATTTTTGCTAAATTATTTTAAAAAGTAGTAAAAAGCGTTTATTTTCCAAAAAATAACCATAAAGTTAAAATTGGTATATGATAATTTTATATAATATTATCAACAAATAAAAAATTACATTACTGACAAAAAGAACTATTTTATTAAACTTTACCATAATCAACATCACTTTCAAAGGCCCCTTGATCAGTGTCAGTATCAAAATTATGGTCTTCAACATTGTCTTCCTTCTCTTCATTACCACTATCAGAACCTAATATTTCATTTATTAGTTTTAATTCCAAATAAACCACGTACTGCTGCATTTATATTAAATTTTTTTTTTTTTTTTTTTTTTTTACAATTGTAAAATAGAAATACGAGGAAATTACAACAATTTTATATGAAAAAATTGCAAGACAAATAAACATCTTGGCAAATATAGCAAATTTGGTAGCACGGGGTAAAAAGTTTTCACTGTGAAATATCTCGATCACTCAATTCAAAACAATTAACAATACTGACATGATTAAGCAGAGAAAACATAAGTCAGGTCTTACTCAAAGTTACTGAAAACCACAGTTGTGTACATTAAATGGCCAATGACTTAAGTTAAAAAAAAGTAAGCACTGGGCAAATATTTACCCCATGCCACTGGTTTAGGGTTAAAATAGATATAGATTTACGGTTCAATGTCATATTTTAAGCTTGGGGTAAATCATGTTTCGAAATGGTGATATGGGGTAATCGCCTCAAAAAGGTTGGGAACCGCTGGTTTAATACAATATACATGATTTGTTGTACAGATCGAGATCCCTTATCCAAAATTCTGAAAACCAAAAAGTTCCAAAACCAAAATATTTTTGGGGTGCCTTCAGTGGCTGGGTGATGCGCTTCCCATGCATTACTCATCGTAATTTTTTGCTTTGTTGGTGGTGTGAATATGCCTTGGAAATGTTGAAAAGGCCTGCAAATACCACTATGGTACCGGTATGCCTACTGTAGTGATAGCTTACCTTTCTGATGGTTAAATGTACATCTTTTTCTTATGGTTTCATGCACAAAATGAATGATTTTAAAATGTTGCATAAAACTGCCCGTAGGCCGTATGTATCCATATGCAGTTATAATGTTGTAAATGAACCTGTGCCCAGTTTTCACTCAATTATGCCGGTATATCTATACAGTTGTCCCTCGCCATATTGCGGTTCACTTTTTGCGGCCTCACTGTATCGCGGATTTTTAAATTGTATGTATATAATTTTGTATCGCGGGATTTTGCGGTACATAGGTATTTTTATATATTTATTATTTTAATTATTTTTGCGGTAAAATAAGCATTTTCTAGCCTAAAAAATTGAAAACAATATAAAAAATATATAAAAAATATTAATTAAAACATATTAAAAGAATATTAAATCGAAATAAAATACGTAGCGTACAGCAGATGAGTAGACAAAGACTCGCACATATGGAAAACACAGCTACGGCTGCTTCCACTTGAGCTAGTTTTCCCACATGAGATCGTACACGGACACTATTGGCTGATGGATGGGAGGCAACCAACCAGAGCACTGTGTCCTACAATGTCACCCAATCGTTCTGCGCCTTCTAAGGCTTCTGGCACGGAACCCAAGCGCCAGAGGAAGATGCTTACCATCACAGAAAAGGTGGAACTCCTCGACATGCTAAAGGAAGGGAGAAGCTACGCGGCTGTAGGCCGCCATTATGGGATCAATGAATCTTCGGTTCGCTACATAAAGAAGGACGAAAAGAATATAAGGACGACGGCAGCAGTGTCTTTTAACAAGACTGCGAAGAGGGTGGTAACTTCTCGCAATAAGGCCATTGTGAGGATGGAGTGTTTAAGAGCATAGGAAGTGCTTATAAGAGTGTGGGAAAGGTTAATAACAGTGTGGGAAAGGTTTATAAAGCCTTAAAATATATATAAATAATAAAATAAATATAAGGTCGCTACTTTGCGGATTTTTGCCTATCACAGGGGGTTCTGGAACCTGACCCCCGCAATAGACGAGGGACCACTGTATTCCAAGGATTTAGGATAAGGGATTCTCAACCTGTATTTACAATGTTTTTTTTTGTTTTTTTCAATTTCTCTATGAAAAAACAGTTCTCTTTACTGCACCAGATGAATGTATTACAGTAAAAATGGCAACTTTACACAAGCAGAAATGAGGTTGGCTTAAATCAGCTGATGTTTGTTCCAAAATAAGCCTTGCCAGCCAATCAGTGATCCTCTATCAACTATTTTAGACAGATCTCAATGATGCTGTATCTACTGATATTTTCAAAAAGATAGTATCATCTTTAAGGTATGGAAGCTTCTCAAGCTTCTGGTGTGAGACAAATTTGGGACACCCTGAAGCAATATTCATTTCTCTGGTTGGCCTTTGAAAGCTGCTGCTTTCCACATCAGGCTGGAATGTGTCTGCCAGGTGTTTGTTTCCACCATCCTGATCCAACAGCATTAAGGTCACACACTGCTTGAATGGCCACTGTAGAATAGCATCATAGTCTCCTTTCATGACCGCAAAGAAAAAAGACAGATGGGTGTTTTTCCCTATTCCGTCACCGTTCAGGTAAACCCTGCCACACATTTTGTAGCCATGGTGATCTGTGAAAAATGGGTGACTGTATAGGGAGAGAACGTTTTGCTTTAGTGCTTCATTTTTTCTCTGTTTGTAATTGGAGATTTTCCACATAAGTGTGCCATCAAAGCTGCTGCTTTCCAGGATTTTCAAGTTTGTGCTCATTTCTGCTATTTTGATGCTGTGGAGGCCAATCTGTTGTTGGTGAGCTGTCACTTCAGAAATGGCATTTTCTAGTGGTGAGAAAAGAAAAAAAATTAAATCTTCAGAACCAGTGTTCCTGTTAACATGACCATGAACACTTGATTTGATTTGTTCTGTCAGTCTTAAATGGTAAGAGATACAACTTTTTTTTTTTGTACAACTAATTTGCTAGGAATAAGAGGCTAAGATTTTTATAGACTGCTATTAACAAGTTTGTATTGAAAGTGAATATCTCTAATTATATATGTGCTATTTATTACTCATTAGTGCCATTGTTAGTCCATGGGTGGCAGCACAGTAGCTGTGCAAATGGAATTTATCTAACCATGTGCTCTGATGGAGGGCTACCTTCATGCTCAAAAATTCTCTGCTGCTGCTTTTCCAAGCTTTGGATAGAGTGGTGTCTGGTCAGAATGCATGTTGAATGATTTTTTTTTTGAAATGCCAAAGAAAAGTATGCCAGCAGAAATATTTATTTGAAAAAGTAACATTCTATTTATTTTTGGTTTGTTCTGATATATCGCTGGTTTGTCCAAATACTCATTCTCCTGTAATTAATTAAGACTCATTACTTTCATTACAATCCCATGTTTTACTTTCTAGATTTTTAATATTCCCAAATCCAAATGGGGCAAAATGTTATTGTTGTTGTTTTTAAGTTATTATTCTCTTATCCCTGGTCTCCTTGTTCTGAGAAGGCAGCACACAGTTTGTTCTCCTCTTAGTGCAAAATTGTTCAATGAGAACTTGTACTTCTGTCGGCTGACAGTGAGAGAAACTATTAATGCTGAAACAAAATGGATTTCCTAAAATTGCAATTTTATTTTCTTAAAATCAGGATTGACTGCCTAGTCGTTGAAACTGATATTTATAAAACTAGGAAAATAAAATGTAGACAGATTATAATGTAATTTAAAATAGATACTTGTTGCTTAGATAAGTGTTGGATTTTCTGTGGCTTCAGATCGACTGACCAAAGTCTTTGTTGTTGTTTTCTTTATAAATATATATATTAACTCTCTGCTGCCAATGACTTAGCTTTAGCTGTTAACTTAATAACGGTGTCACCTGTGCCATTTTCAAATTTTTTACATTTGGTTTTGTTAAACCAGAAAGTTATTTCCTATTAACTCTCATTCTACAAGTCCTTAACATGGATCCCATATCCAGTGGTAGTTTTGCTAGTTTTACTTGACATCTTCATCATTTGTTGAACTTAAATTAGGTTTTTGTCTTAAAATGCATAAAAACAAATCTGAAAACAAATAGGATTGGATTGAAAGTCTGGAAAAGCCATTGCAGGGGCTGAGGCAGCGGTGTGTTTCACATAAACGTACTTTACTGTTGCACATTATAGAAACCAAGTTTTATTTTGTTTCAGAATTTGCCTTTGAAAAATAAGACCCCCCTCCTCCCTGATGCCAACTGAGCATCTGGATCTTGCTGTAGAGTTTGGCAAGAATGATGCCTGCAGTCTGCCAAGTCTCTCCATATAGAAAGTATGCTTTTTCAGATACTGCTTTTGGTTTTCTCTAAAAGATTTAGACAAAATTTATTGAAAATTGTAAATATTTCTATATTTCTGCTTTTTAATTCAAAACCACAACACAAAATTATCTTTTACTATAACAAAATACAAAAAGTCTAAATTTCATTATCACATTAGGGAACCTCTGCATATTCTTAACCAGAGGTGGGGAACCTTTTCATTTTTGGAAGGCCGCATTAAATTAGCTGTAATCTAATAAAGCCACATTCGAGAAACTTCAAAACGTACATTATTTTGTAAAAATCTAACTACTATGACTATGTACTAACTTCAAAAAATGAAAAAATGTTAATTCTAAAGTTAACTAACCTTTTAATGACTTTGTTGTGACTGCTTTTTGTAGGAAAGAACTTGAATATTTGGTTGCAACATGGAGGCCCACAGTTTCAGCTGATCGTAGTGGCGCCAGTCACGTGGAGAAGTTAGCGTACATTCTAGAGTCACATTAGAACTAACTCATGAGTGCAACAGGTGTCAAAATAACCCTGATGACTTACTAATGTTTTAATTGTGGTTGTCAGCCGGGTAGGACTATTTTGTTGAATCTTTTACTCTTTGGTATTTAAATATGTTCATTTTAAGAATAAAATAAAAATAATAAAAGACAAACAAAAACATTTTAATAAAAATAAAAGGATTTGTTCAGCAAAATTTGGATTCATTCAAAAGGCTGCACTTAATGGCCTAGAAGGCCACAGGTTCCCCACCCCTGTTCTAAACTAATGGCTGAACACAATGTGACTATATCTGCATTTTTTATAAGTTACATATTTAGAGAAAAGAAAAGATTTTCAGATTTGTTTTCTCTACAATGTGATCAAATATAATTTTCTGGACAGTTCATTACTTGCAAAAAATATTTTAAAATTTTAAAATTAGAATGTGATGAAAAAAATTTTGTGCAGATTCTTGAGTGTCATGGGAATTATTAAATACTAAAATTAATTTAAAAAAAAAAACAAAAATCCATACTGGATTTTATTAGAAGAAAAAATTATGTCAACTGACAGAAATATCTTTTCACCCTCATTGCTAACTTTTATATGGTCAACTTCTAATGGAACACATTTAACAGGAGGAAGGACAGGAACAAATCTTACATAGGGACCATTAAAATGTTTGCAATGATACATACCTAAAAGCAAAGTGAAGTTCATGCCTCCTGTTTGTCCGCTTGCCTTTGCATTTCTATTTAACTCCTTCAAACACTCAATATCCTGTTTCATCTTCTCTAAATAATGTATGCTCTCAGCTGTCTGTCTTTCCATTTTGATGGTCCGTTCTGTAAGGCTCACTATCCTTATCTAATGGAAAACAAAAAAGTTTACATTATCATCATTTTTTCATGCTAATGGTTACAAAATATAGTTTGTACATTTTATCGACTGATTTTTTTATGAACTCAAATGTGGATTACCATCACTATCTTGTTTTATCCATACTCTACAACTATGTATTAATGATGATATATCTAGCCAACAAATAGTAAAGGATATCTTTCTTATTAATTGAGAGAGAGAGTTGGCTGTTTCCACCATTTTTCTGCTGCCTGTCAGAAGCTAAGTGGCCTTTATGAACAACTGAAGGTCCCTTAACATGTGCTTCTACAAGATCTATCCACCTCTCTGGAACAGTTCATACTACATGCTAGAAGGTAATACCCTGAACAAACACATCCAATCGTGGCCTATGCAGTTGAGTAGACCATAATATTCCAAATGTTAATTAAATCTGTACTGATGGAGCCTATTTGGAAAACTTTTTTTGCTTTTTACAGCCCTTTGAATAAATAACAAAAGTTGATAGTCAGAAAAATGCAGCAATTTCTATAATAATTGTCAATGTTAGCAACGTAACACTTCCTAGAAAAACATGCCAGTAATACTACTACTGCCAAAGTAATTTCGACAACTATGCATTAATTAAAAGAAAGTCTTTAAGAAACCTTGTATTTCCACAAACCTAGATCCTTGAAAGACATGGATATGGACAGATTAAGGCAAAGCCTTAGGAGAAATGTTATCACAGACTCCACTACAAGTTTTGCTGATCCAGACACATCATAAACTTTAGCTACTGAATCAATGGTGAGAGTTACCAGACTTTAGGACTGGTATGAAGAAATAGCAAGAGAAGAAAAAAAGAAACTGCCACTTCTGTAGGGAAGCAACTGTAGATCTTCAAAAACTAAAAACAGAAAAAAAAAAAAAAAACTGCTTTTCTGGAGAAAGTGATAAGGGAATATCTTATCTTACTCCTGTTATCCGTGCATAAGGACTCTTTGTTAAGGTGGAAAGAAAATATCTAATTAATGCTTCAAAAGCTTGGAAATCCTGACAGGTGTATTGGCTTGCACTTTCATCTTCCCTAGACAGTGAACAGCTTCTTAGCATTAGTGGTCATGTATATATGAGCCAACAAGAAACTGTAAAATTATACAAAGTGGTTAGTTGGTGATTTTGCTTTACAATTTCAGAGCTCTTGACTCTAAATTATACTTTGGACAGATGGACATTTTCAATTTTGAGTCTCTGGTTGTAAACCAGTATGAGTTTCATTACTTTGGCTTTCACATAGTTACATATTAGTCTGAATTTCGGAATTGATTTTGGTGATTAGTTTAACATAGGAAATTTTCATTTTCTGAAAGCTTTTAGAAGTTTTATAATCTGTTGAATTTTGAATGTTTGTAGAACAGGATTCCTTTCAATATATTAACTTTTAAATCTGCCCCATTATTTTATTCTTGATTTGGATACATATATCGATTAATTAACGTTAAACTTTTGAAATTTCAATTTCCATCACAACTTAAGTTTATCAAAAGGAAAAAAAAAGTTTCATAAATGTGTCAAATTTTTAATTGCATTTTTAAATCAGAATTACTTTTTATGTCTTGGCCTTCACCAAGTTTTACTCGAGGGTGTTAATACTCGTTAGGGGGTAGGGGGTCTGAGAGAGCATTTGGTGCTATAATGTATATGCACAGGGTTTCTCAGAAAGTAAAGGCAATTAATAAATAAAACAAGTGACCTATTATTCTTTGGACTTCATTTAGCAAAACGTAATCAGATGACTCACTAGTTTCTTGATATCCTGGTAGAAAGTTTGTTTGCTGTGTAACCCACATTTGTATTGCCTTCTGTTAGGCATTGTGATTACTGGCAGCTTTTCAACCTTGGAGAGCATCTTTCAGGGTCAGACTGTAGGGAGGATGCAATAGAGGTTCAAAGTGTTAATGGTTGCCCAAGCACTGTCTAGCCTAAGTCAAGCTGCAGCATGTGGCACTGCTTGATCTTCATTCACTACTGATATTCAGTCATTTTTAAACTTGCCCACTCATTCGTACATTTTTCTTTATGCCATACTTTTGTATCCATATCATGCCAACGTTCTGCAGTATATTCCAGTTGGCAGAATACATTTGGCCAATTGAGAATGAATTATGGGTGGTTGCTCTTCGCTGCTGCATACTAGAAACTCGGTGACCATGTTGTTCATTAGCATGCATAAACAAGAGTGTGTTCAAGTACTTGTGCATCAGTGCTGCTTGTTGTCATGACATTTACTGCTTTGTCATATGTAGAAAGCACTGATATAGATTTTACTTTTATTTTCTGAAACATCGTTGCATATAGGCTATGTGTTGGAAAGAAGATGATGATTTAATGAATGCTTATGGTTTTAATCCCCCCCTTCCATTCCAACTTCTAGCCAGATCAATGGCACTGTTTAAGTGTTAATATGGACAAATTGATTTGTTGATAAAATTTGGTGTAATATGAAAAAACAGAGAAGCAATATTTCAATTCTTTCTCATTAAATAAATAAGTTTTCCATTTGCTGTCATGAAGTCTAATAATCAAAGCTGATTAATCGGCACATCGATAATAGTAAAGCAGCCTTTATTTTAGCTATAATTGGCCAGCTATCTCTCTGTCTGCCTGTTTCTCTCTTTCTGTTTGTCTGTCAGTCTAGCTTTGAAATTTCAAATACAGGTATCTCTCAATTTATGAAAAAGATGCATTCCTAGAAAACATTTTGTAAAATGATAATTCGTAAATTGAAAACATTTTTCCCATTATTTTAAATGTAACATGTGAGGAATGCATTCCTTACCTAAAATTTCTGGCACTCAAAGGTATTATTTTCTTTCACTATAAACATGAAAAATACTGTTACAGGTAACACTAACAAAAACATTTGCATTAATAAATTTATTCACAGTTATTCACTTTATTGGAAGGATCTGTCACTTCCTTACTGGCTGTGAGACATCTGGACAGCTTGCTTTTCTTCCTAATATAGCTCCTTATAACGGTATATGGCATCTTCCATTATGTGGCTATGCTCCATGTCTGGATCATCATCCTTGAAGATGGTCATGGCTTATTCAGTGGTGCTTGTTGTTGTTGTTGTTGTTGAGCGAGTTTGGACTTCCGAACAAGGTTCTTTCAATGGCATCGCATCCCGTAAAGATAAGTGGCCTGTTCTCTGTCGAGTCCTCCTCGTTACTGAGAGATGTTCGTCGAGCCGACAAACGGCCCGGTCCCCCGACACCGTGGGCCCCAAGGACCCGGGAGGTCTCTCTCACGTCGGAATTCAGTGGTGCTGAATGCCTTTGCAAGCCTCTTCATAGTCATCTGTTTTGGTGGTAGTGGGGGTCATGTTGCTTCCTCCTTTTTCCATGGTAGCCCTTTCTTGTTGAGCTCTGGTGGGTCCTCAGTGTGAGATAAGAGGGGTCTCTTGTTAGACATTTTGAAGGGGTGAAATAAATTATGAAAGATAAAAAATTAAGAAGCACTGCACAACAACAGCACAATATGGCAAATTAAGGTAGACTGATGCTTGCATGTCTTGTTTGTGTTTTAGTGAGACAATCAGCTTCTAAGTTATTAAGTTTTTGTGATAGTGAAAAACTTTCTACCAATTTAGATAGAGATATTCATAAATCAGGGATACCTGTAATCAAACAACTTTTTTTTAATATCATTTCAGTAATTGTTAATTTATTTCATCTGTGCATTTATGAGAAGAGAAGAGGTTTATTTTTAAAAAATATGTAAATAAACAAAAAAATATTCTTACTGTTGTCTCTCTTAACTTGCTATTGGTTGTATCCAGCTCTCTTTTTTGATCACTAAGCTGCTTTTCTTTCTCTTCCATAGCAATCATTAGCTGGTCTCTCTCATTAATCAACATCTGTTACAAATAAAATAGCTGCATGACAATTACATGAATCACAGTTTAACTTTTGTATTTTAAGATAAATAGATTGATAGGAAAGTTCCTGTTTACAATTTTACAGCTAGAAATTGAAAACTTGAGTTATTTACATGGAAGCAAATGAAAGAGAAGTATGAAGTTACAATGTGTCATTTGTATGCAATAAAAATTTTTGAAACCATCTTTTATTCTCACAAGTGTTTAGCATACCAAAAATAGAACTGCATTGAGAAAAACAGTGACTGGGCTGTTCTCTAATGTCTTCTCTGCACATCTGTTTGGTTGCTTGATAGTATGTTGCACTGAATGTTACAACTGCTATCTATAACCTTTTTGTTATGTTAAAGTAAAATGTTAGCATCACATGATTTATTAATTCCTGTAACTTTTATGGAGGCATCACATACTATGAGATTGTGCTATAGTTGAATTAGTACTTGGTGTGGTCACTTATTGTAATTTGTGTGCAGTCTGCTATAATTACTTCATTGTGGACTGTAGTCCTTTCATTATGAGCTATGATGATTATATTGTGCTCCAGTTATTAAAAATTATTATATTGTTTAGTGTAGTTATAACATCATGTGCTGTAGCTGCTTGTGTAGTAATTCTGTTGTGTTGTTGTAGATGCTTTTATTGTAAACTATATAGTCATCAAATGTTCCAAGCCTGCAGTTCTTATATGGTACATTGCTTATATTCTGGTTGAAGAGTATCTACATATTGTTCTAAATTTTCCATTTAAAAAAAAGTTATCTCTCTAGAAGCTAATTTAAATTGTTAGGCATAAATAAAATGGCTATGTGAAATAAGCATGAAAAATGGCAGCAGAGACTTTAATAAATGAGTGTGCCCTCCATAATCGCAAGCTTAGTATTGACTAAATCAGATGATCTAGCTGTCATTGTGAGATATTATGCCATTATTCTTCAACCAGAGCCATTTTAGCTGATCATGGCATTGCAGGCAGACTTGGTGACCACAAACGCGCTTCGCTAGTATGTCCCAAACATATTCAGTTGGATTTAAGTCCAGAGATTATGTAGGCTACACCATGCAAGTGTTGTTGTGGACCTGAAATGCAGCACTAATGTGTGTACAGTGCAGGCAAGCACTGTCAACCCTAAAGGTGAAATTGGAACCTTGTTGTTGGGCCAGATGGGTAACTAAAGATGTAATGATCAAATCCCTGTATCTGACACCAGTGATAGCTTCTCTCCTAATGATGACAAGATCAGTTCTTTAGCCAAATCGGATGCTACCCCATACCATCAGGCATCATCCACCAAATTAATTAGGTTTGGTGATGTCACAGCTAGCATATTGTTCCTCAACTTGTTCCATTGTTCACTGATGTATATACAGAATCTAGACTCATCAGTAAAAAAACAAAAGTGGTTCTAAAAATTCAACCTCCAGGTGCATTGTTGCACCTCTCATTGGATGTAACTGTTAATGGTATTGTGTTAGAGGGTTACAGAGCAGTGGTATTCTGGATTGCATACCAGTAACACAAATCCTTTTGAAAACTTTGTTGAAATTCTGTGGTTGGTTGATTGGTTCATTGGAGATCATTTTGGAGAGATTATGCTATTGGGAAACAGTTTCTTTTGGCAAGGAGGAGGACAAAATAACTGGGTGGGATGTTGATTGTAATGCTTGGGCAACCTGAACAAAGTCTTTCCATAAACTGGCCAGTCTAACAGTACCTTGTTAGTGCCCTAGGAATGACATTGCAAATAATACTGTAATGGGAAGAAATTTCAGCCTGTGTCATTCCTCTTTTAAACTATTTTGATGGCTCAAATCACTTCATTTGATGTTAATGATACTTTGGCATTCCTAAGCTGAATCGCATGTGGAAAGTTTATAGCAAAAATGGTAATGAGTTGTGCACAAATAACTATGCAAATTAAGTGGAAGTGGTTCCAAATGTTGCTCAGTACCAAAGAAGAATACTAAGTTTACTTATATGTGTTATAGCTACCTATCGCCCTGCGGGCTTGCATCACAAGCCACTGACTGCCGCCGCAGACAGAGGCCGGCAGTCGAACTGTTACCGCCAGTGCTGCTGAAGCAACTGGGGTCACGTTGCCTTTGGCTAACACGGGACCTGCTGCACAAGAGAACTTTTGGAGATAGGGCCCAAGTGACGGATGCACACCAGTTCGACTCCACTCCATAGATAAGTTGGGCACAACAGTGTAATGTCACATTTGAATTTTTTTCCTCAATATGCAGATCCTCTTCACTCAGCCACAGCAGGCTTGGAAACACTTGATTTTTAAAAAAAATTTTGTAAGTAGTTTATTAATACATGCTGTAATTATATTAACACATGGTCATAATATAATTTTGAATGATGACATCTTCAGAGGCTAGTAGATGTGTCAGGCTTCCAGGGAAAAATCCCTACTAGAACCCTTCATTTTTAGATGTGGGAAAAAACCTGTGGCTAGTGAAAAGACAAGAAGAAATCATGTTAGGAAGGTATTTTGAGAATATGTTTTAAAGAGCATCTTCATCTTAAAAAAAAAAAAAAAGAAGAGGTCAGGAATATTGTAAAATTATTTAAACTTTTTTTTGTGACCACACAATACCTGCATTGATAGATATATGCAATTTTTATTAATAATATAAGATACATAATTATCATCATTTTTAGTGTACCACTAATTAATTTAAGAGATTGGAATAAGCAGCCAGTAGTTGAACTAGCCAGGTTTTTGTTGGTGAAGAAGATACTTCTGTGCAATGACCACTGAGTGTCAGTTTTACCTCTGTAGCCAAATGTTTAATGTCTGCATCTCAGAGCCAAAGTTTTTTTAATTTAAAAAAAAAACATACTTTTGATTTTAAAAAGTGGACAGTTGTGCTATTTGTTCCATGAACTTTCATATTTCTCATGATTTTAAGTTCTAAATTGAATTAAATGAAATTCCGAAGTCTTTCCTTACATGATATGGCTAACAAGTGGAGGATGGAACCAAAATGTGTGCTTAGTACTTCTTTTTTATTTACTCTTATGTCATCATGTTCATTGACTGAAAAAATGTAAGTTGATAGTTAAAAAATGGACAGTATCATTAAAAAAACAAAATTTTCTGAACAAATTGATATTTGAATTATATGGTAACTGCGATAACTATTGAAGAACTTCTTTAAAATGAAATTCTTCCACATTTTACATTTCTCGTCTGAGATTTAGTGTCTGTGTTTCTCTCATGATGTTCTGTGTATCAGCATTTATTTAGTTGTTGGGTAAGTAAGTAATTTTATTTGTCTCCACGCACGCACACAGACACACCTACCTTACCTGTGATTGTTGTCTGAGTTTCAGATTGTTTAAGTCCATGTTGGCTGTGAACATTGCAATCAAGTTCATATGTTCTGTGATTTTCTCCCGTTCATGTTTACTCACCTCTTCTTCAGTTCCCTAAAATATGTTCTTACATTAAAACTAAACTTCAACATAACTGGTTATAAATTCTGTTTCTCCCCCCAAACTATGAAGAGAAAGAATACAAATGGCACTTAGGATTTGAGTGTCATGACACTTCCCCCTTCCCACCTTCATGTAGTGACATGGCTATACCAAGAAGAAATTACTACCAAAATGATACTCATTAATAATTCTATTCATCAAAGAAAAAAACTGACTGTAAAAATGTTAGCTAATTTGTAATTATGACCTCAAATATTAGTAATTGTAGTTAACCAAAATTAAATACAAAACCTCTTATTATTTTGATCAATTAAACATCTAAATTCAGACTTTGTAGATGCAATATTTTAAAATTGTTTAGTGTATTCTAAATTCTTAAAACTTGGAAGCATTCTAGTAAATTTTTCTGATAAATCAGTATCTTTCCTCAAACAAGGACTTACTACACCTGCACACTATATTAAAGATATAGATAAATCAGGGATTTATACAACAGAACCAAAACAACTTTTGTTTGATACTTATTACTCCATTTGCTTTGTTTTCAACTGAAATGCACTGATTTTTAAGGATTTGCTAACAATAAGTCCTTTTCTGAAACTGAATTTTCTAGTTTACTGTCAATGAGATAATAATAATGCATATAAATTTCTCTATTTGGATAATATCACATTTTTAATTAACTGACCAATCTAATAAATCATTCAGATTCACTCCAAAACTATTTCTAGCCCTTTCAGTATTAGCATTTGTAGCACATAATATCTTTTATTTATTTAATCAAAGTTAAAAGTAGGCCCAAAACTGCCACAAGAGACTTGTTGATATGGTAATGATATTCATTTATTACTACACGTTCTTCTGTTCTGTATCCAGAGTAAAAGTGCACCATACCTATTCCCTTTTTTAAAAAAACTAGTCTTTTCTGTGAAACTTGATCGAAAGCCTTAATAAAGTCTAAGTAAAATCAACTTGATTTTTACTGTTGGTTAACTTAGTTAAGTGTTCCAACAGAATTTCTGGAAAATTTATTATGCAAGATTTTTTTTAGCCTAATAACCTTACCGAGAATTTCTTAAAATATTACTTCTAATTAACGAGCTGCTGTTAATGATGGATTCTTCAACTAACTGTCCTTTAATTACCAGAATAATTTTCTATCTCCCCTTTTTTTAAAAAATGATTGTAAAATTTGTAGTTTTCCATTTGTTGGGAGGAAAGACATTTTTGTAATGATAAAATCGCATAAGGTATCTAAAGGTTTACAAGTGAACTACACAGCTTGTTCTAATGTTCTTGTAAAAGATATCCACCTCTTCAGCTTTTTAGGATTTAAATGACTGTGATTTATTAAAAATCAGATTTGTCTGAAGCAGGTGGTGGGTGGGTGAGTAGAGCAATCGGCCTGGGTGCCACCAGGAAGGCGGGAGGGCACTGAAAGCAGATGACAGTGTCATATAATTATGTGAATATGAAAAGTTTCACATGCTATGTTAGTGTGTAATATTATTCAAGTATTGAAAAATGGCTGCTATTTTACTACTACAATTATCAGTTAGTAATGAAAATTCTTGGTGGGTAGTGCATAACTGATTTTTCCTGTGCACCAAAAGCACTAGATATGGCTCTTATATGTTCTGTGTTCTTTACAAGTTTACTCCATTTATGGTACAATATATTCATCATCTTTTAATTATCTATAGCAGGAATTTTCAATCAGGCTGACTTTTCTCAGTTTTTTTTCATTTTTAAATGCTCTTTTACATTTTTTTTTCTTCAAAGTTTCATTTTTTTTCTTTTAAAATTATCAAGATCTAAGACAGCTTCCCAGTTTATTTCATTTTAGGAAATCGAAGAATAATTTATATTATTGGAATTAATGATTCTCTAGAACAACAAGAGTCATAGCCAGAACACTTATTTATCCCTTGCATAGCATTTTCTGTTCAGTAGTTGAGAAACCTAACCTGCCTCAGATTTTAGTTGAAGTTTTTCATGAAATTGATGAGACATTCTCACTAGAACTCCTACACAATCAACCATTCGGTTATGCTAGGGTTTTCCTAATGATTCGATGAAATCATCCTGTGATGTAGATGAAAAATAGTTACCTATGACTGATGCACTAACAAAACGTTTTTGATCCACAAAATATCTTCCTTATATTTACCGGGGTGTATTGATCCATGGTTTGTTATGTAAATTATGAACAAATTAACTTTTTTGGGTGTTAAAATTATTATGGGAGGGATCTGACTGTAGGCTGAGGGGATTTGGAAGAAAGTACTAAAGCAAAACAACAAATGTTATCTTAGCTGGTTAGGATTAATTTTAATAAAAATGTTTCTGGAAGTACAACCTACCCAGCTCTACAAGTGATAAGGTATTTGTTGCTTCCTTAGTTTTTGTTTAACCATTTAATCTGCCTAACTAAATTACCTCATCAAATATACGGGCACCTCTTACACATGTAAATAAATAGTTCATCAAAGAAACTCACCACTTGAAATAAGAGTCTCTCTCAAAGCATTGTCAGAAGATAATGATCATTTAAAACTTTATACATATCCAAAATGATTGAATTTTCTGCACATACACTGCAAAATAACTCACTATTTTTTCTATTAGTTGGAAAACAGATCCATGCAAGTTTAGTTTAGTTTAGTTTAAAGCATTAAATGCAACTAATAAACAAATGTTTAAAAGCAAAGGATTGTAGGTGTGGAATAAAGCAAAGGTTTGGGCACAATTCTTGATAACTTTTTAGAGTCCTATTACAGTCTGTTTAGTAAAGTCAAGAAGAATATTTGTTACTGGCTGCATATTCTTCTGGGAGTTGACAGGATCATCAGTCCTTGATTCAATGGTTGAACCTCTGGAGACTGGTAAAGAAAAATTTCATGTTTGGCTTGGCAATAGTTTTCAACACTTTTGAGCAGCAGTAGTTAAGTATAACTAAGTCCAGCAATTGCCATGATTCATTAACTCAACCTTACATAATCCAAGAAAATTCTGGAACACATTGGATGTCACTAAATCTGATGGAATTTGAAGGTGGTTTAACTTGCCAATTAACTACCAAGCATAGATTTTGGGTGGAAGGGAAGGGTGATATTTTCTTCCAGAGACAAGGTCTGGAGAACTTCTTTAAGTGTCACTATGGTCTGTTGATAATATCAAAATAATTGATCCACATTGCAACTGTGTCAAAGTTCAGTGCAATCAGAAATTGTTGCAAGAAGGTTGTAACTTCTAGATTCAGTGAGTACAGATGTCTGATGAAAACACATAAGAAAAATGGGAAAGGTTCTCTGACATTTTTCCAGCTATTGCATAATTCATATTTATTATTTTAAGCCTAACTTGTACATAAATGTAATTAAATATTGTTTATGGACTTTGATTAAACCTACTTGTGGCCACTGCCTCTGGACATTAGTATAATGTAGTATGTTTGATCTTAGTAACTACATTCTTGGAGCAAGTTAGTATTTATTTGCATGAAGTTTTGTGACTTTATCAGTTTTGCCAAACCAAATGGGGAGTTGGTGGCCTCAATAAAACCCCAAGGTTTTTTGTTGTTGGAAAAGATGTGCTGAATTTGTGGTTTCAGTTACCATTAAGAAAGTTCTACTTTATGACCAATCATGAATGGCTTTGGTCTTCACAAGTAACCTATCAACTTGTTAAATTTAAATATGCTGCTTTACATTATTAATAGGTAGAACTGAGTGAAAAAAGCAGATTTTAGGTTTCAGAAAAGTCCCACTTATACAGAAACACAAGCAGTTCAGAGACAGTGTTTAGAGTATGACATTACCTGAAATGTGCAACCACTGACAGAAAATGTACATTTTTTTGGTTGCATAGGACACTTTTCTTTATGGGCTTCAATCTAAAATTAAAAAAAAAAATAATATCCCACCTGTTATGAAAATTAGGAAAAGAAATATAACTTGAAAATGGCTTGAGATGATAATGAAACTTTGGCATGGTTTATGTCAGGTTCCCAAACTTTAAAATCCCATGAACCCCTTTCATGGAAATACCAAATATTGTGAAAATCACCCAACTAAATATAAATATTTTCCTAGGATTTTCTCCCTACCTGAGCATAAATTATAAAAGCAAACTGCATAATATTTATTATTACATTATTAATTTCATTACATAATGAAAACAGTAACACTCTTCCAAGATTTCAGTTTTGTAACTCGTATCACTTTAACTACAAGTTTAGGCTTAATTAAACTGGAAGTTTCCATCTGCCCAATGTGATGATGGATGCATTTGTTTTGATCGGCACAGCTCTTAGAAATTTGGAATCGCTGAAGAAAGATAAAGCCTTAGGTCTGGTTTGGCAATGAGTCTGCTTCTCTATTCGGTTTTCAGATGTGCATATGAGGAAACTGCTTTCTTGTATGTATGTTGAAAACAGTAACAAAACTGCAGTATCTTTTTCTCACAGGAGGTATCAATTAATTTCTCTCTCCATGCTCAATACCTGTGATGAGAAAGTGAGTTTCATCAAAGGAGTTGTGAATAGTTGTTATTGCTTGACATAGCTGGAAAGTATTTCCTAAACATTGTGCATCCTTTTAGGTCTGAGTTATGTTGACTTTAGTGCACTGATCCACATGAAGTTCCTTTTCTGCCAGGAATCATGAAGAGTACTGAAACACTTAGTTTGGTTTCCCAGAAGTGCAGCTTCTTTATCATAGATTGGTCTCTCACTTTGTAAACTGTTATATTGAGGCCTTGAAGAGATAAATATAGGTCATTGTTCCTTGACAAAGGGTCTGCTAAATAACCTAGACTCTGGAGCCAGACATGATTTTCCATGCAGCCAATGAGGTGGAAGGGATGACTGTTGGGGACAGGGGAATTTTTCTCAAAGCTCAAACAAGTGCCCAATGATTTTCCCCTGAGTCATCTAACTTTGGTTTGAGCCGACACACCTGTGTACACTACCAATTTCTTCGCAGACTGCCTGGCTGTGATTTTGTGAAATTCACTATTTTCACTGCGTTGTCAAGCACCACTTCTGACCCCTTACACGTCTGTTTTGCCATGAGAGCTTGCCTATGGATGCTGTAATGAGTCCAAGAGATGTTTGATGCAACCTTTTTTTGTTCAAGCTACTAATCCAGTATACTAACTTGTTATTGATGTAGCCCCATCAGTGCAGATGTTAGGTTAAGAGACCACAATCTATTTAGGTTTCTTGAAAATGTGCATTAGTCAGATTGAAGATACCTTCTCCAGTTGTACGTTTTCAACAACAGCAAAACAAGTTGCCTCCAACCGTACCTTCGTTCATATGATGTATAAACACTAGCTAAATTAGGAACATCATTTGATTCATTCAACTGTATGGCATAATATAGACTATTTTCCACACTGTACAGTTGTGATCTCAGCATTACATGTCAATAAATATTTTGCTTCTTTTGGTCTGAACTACATCTTTTATACATGGACCAATCAAGTTCTCTACTATGGTATGGATTTCTGAAACTTTTGCTACTCTGTAACTCACTCGGCATTCTTTTTCTCAGTACTTGCTTTGGATACAAAACTGGTAATGTCACCATTACCCTTGACTAATTTTCACTTGAAAAAAACCCAACAGGCTTTTGTTTAGTTGTGAGGGATGCCAAGTTTCTGAGTGGCACTGAGTTTGCTACAACATCGTCGTATTTTATTTACTTAATAAGCAGCATTCCAAACCACAGATTTTTCACACTTTGGACCTGATTAACCACTAGCTGAAGTTGACCTTTTATTTTCTCGTATCTTTACACCTCCTGCTTTCAGCCACTTGTCCATCATGTGTAAAACAGTTCAAATAAAAAAAATAACACTGAGAACCCTAATGAACTAAATAGTAAATGAGAACATTCACTCATATCTCACCTGTGCAAAACAGCATAGCATTGAGAATGACGGAGTATTGACCGACTGAAGGAGGACTGCACTGCTGCCACATTGGGTGCAATGACCCTGGCTCTGTCCAGCCCTCAAGGCACTAAAATAGTTGCCTGTTATTGTGTGTTCACTTGTTTAGTGGTCACCAAACTGACAGCTGTTTTTGAATAATGCGACTGTGTTGGTGTTGCTTTTATTAGACCTGTTACCGTAATTACACTTAATTAATCATTTATTTACACATCAAATTGTGTCCACAATGTCTGCCAATTTTTTCATACTTCATGAAAAAAATGCCAATTGTCATTTTCCCATAAATTTGGAATTTTGGCATGCATGCCCTATTGCTTCTGTCATTACAGAATTTTTCCCAGTTTTGGAACGACTGGTTTATGCTAAGCATTAAAAAGTGATATGGAGTGAAAACTATTTCCCCACTGTTTACTATTTGCGCCAAATTTAAAATAATATTTTGCAACAAAAAAGGAAATGGAGATAAATGGTCTCCTTTAAAGCATTTTTGACAGTGATTAGGGAAAGAAAGAAAAAAGCCTAAAGCTAGGGGAAAATTTTTCCAACCCCACTGAAGTAATATGCCTTCTGCATGTTGAACCTTACAAATAATGGGAACCTATGAGAATAATTTAAAACTTCATTATTTTTTTTTTTTGTTTTCATCTAAAATGTTTGGCTTAAATTTTTTCAAGAGACATTCTTACTCAGATCAGGTTTCATGACCTTTGCTGATGGCATGGCAAAAAATACAAATTGTCTTTGGAAATTGTTTTCGTATATGATAATTTATGAGTTTCCAGTGATCGAGGAGTCCTCTACTGTTTATGGTCAGTCTGGTGTTGCCAGAAATGTATAGCAATTCAGTAACCCATACTTCAGTGCTAACATTTAACAGGGGGTTTACCAGACATAAACTTTGCACTGAGTTTCTGAGTATTATGCTTTTGTAAAATTGTATATGATTTTATTGAAAATAAAACAAATGGCTGAAGAAGCCAAAATTAACAATTTGCACACTACTGATTCAGAAATAGCAGCAGCAGCTATCGTGGCACAATTTGTTAACAAAAATGTCAATGACATAATCAAGAGAAACATATATAATGGAGCAGTCGGGGTCCAAGCTGCACATTATTTGATAATTTAAATTAATATTTTTAAAAAATGGCCAGAATCTTTGGCAGTATAATCATGGATATATATATATATATATATCAGCTATAACAATTTAACCAGATTAGAAGCCAGGTTATAATTGGGAGTACTTGTGGCTGACAAAATAGTTATTACAGGATATCCTTCTTTATGCAATTTTGGGAGCCCATAAAGAACACCACCTGTCTTAGCTAATGTTTTCATGCATTCTACTGAAAAAAAAATTTCCCCAATTTATTGGTCAACATCCTTACTTTTATTGTAGGTGTGTGGGCAAAACCTTTGTCATACTTTCTGCTGTTGATGCCACTAGTGCTTCTACAGAAAATGAATACATATCTCATGAGTTTACAATTTACTGTGGAGATGGAGCATGATGGGTAATTCTTTCCTTGATAATGTCTGTATACAATGAAAATTTGTTTAATGCGTTTTTCCTGCAAACCTACATACAAATCCAGTTTTGTTTACATTTTGTTTTTTGAGTTTACAATATATGTATAAAGAAATGTCCTTTATTACTAAGACATTACAGCAGAATGATTTTCCACAATCTGTCATTTTTAAATGTAAGTAAAGTCCTTGCAACACAGACTAATCAGATGACAGTTTCTTGTTTGTGTTTCCAGCCACTCTGCTTAAAGTCTTTAATTAAGCTTTTCTCTTCACTGTAGCCCTTTATGGAACTTAAAGTTTCATTTTTATCACTTGATAGAATTGGTTGACTATTCTAATTTAAAGACCATATTCCTTTTTGGCAGATTGAATGTTTACTTAGATGGCCTGATACTACCAACATGTAACTGTGTGGGTAAGACCATCTGGTGCATCTAGGATGACAATGCATCTGTTTGGTGGAGAGAATTCAGCCCTTTCAAATCATTTCTCTCAATTTAAATCACATTTGCTTTGGATGATGTCAAGATAGTGGCCACATGTTATTTAAACTGAAAATCCAAGAATATCTATACATATAAAACGTCTGAATTTTGTTTTGAATGAAAATAAAATTTCCATTTTTCATCTTTTTCCTTAAATTTGCATTTCCACTGTTTTCTTTTAATTCCCTCTCGCTGAGTCCCTATTTTCTTTCTTTTTATGGTGGGAGGGTATTTTTGTTTTGCATATTTAATACCTCAGTGAGGTTTTATTTAGTTGAATATGATATAAGGTATAGTTCAAAATATTCTTATTTACTTCACTTTATTACAGTTAAATTTTAGATGTGTGTGTGTCTGTTCTTTAATAAAGATTCTTTCTTTTAAAACTAAATCTCCACAGACAGAAAAAGTGTTTGCAACATGTAAGTTTTAGGGCGTGAGAAAGCCTGTACAAAAGGTCAGCCAGAAAACAATAGCTTCAAGGTGAAGTATAACCGTGTACATTAACCTTTGCTGTCTACAGTTTGATGGCAGCAGTCCTGATAAACAGGGCTAGTCTATCTAGTTTAGGTTTAGCTGCCATACAGTTTGTATAATCTCTAGAAATAAAATCATCAACTTCCATATTTACCTACCTTACACCTAGCCATTGGCGGGCAGCCACATTCGTATGGGCAAAATACATTGGTGTTTGGGCATGTGGTATCCAGATGTATCTTACAGAGATTAAGAGAGAAAGAGAGAGAGAGAGAGTGTGTTATTCACATTGGCATTGATGTAATATTTAAGATCAATGTTCAAAATATTATTTTAAAATTAAAAAAAATTTTTTTTAGATCTTTCTAAAACAAACTTTGATTTATTTCATGTAAAAAAACAAAAATAATATGGAACTAACTAAAAAGGTATCTTTAGTCTTGGGTGCTTCCATGGATTTTTTTTTGCTCTTTCCTGAAAATAATAAAATTTTGGTTTTAATATTTTCAAAGCTTGTATGCTGGGATTGTAACCATAATTAAACTTTCAGGAATTACTTTTCTTTAAACAAAATTTAAACATTTAGAATTTCACAAATTCTTTCCTTACCTGATTGTTCTGTAGTCAAAGGATTGTTTGTTTAGTTGGTGAGGCTTGCCAGTGAAAAAAATGAATGCAACTTTTAAAATGTCTTGTTACCATTTTATTACAGAGAGTTGGAATAGGTAGACCAGCAACCATTCCATGAGCGAGAAGCAAGAGAGCTCAGTGAGTACACACTTTCAGAGTATCCTCTCAATGATTTAGTAGGTTGGATGTTGCCACATCAACATCAGAGGTAGTGTTGGACACTACTATCATGGCTGCAGAATACTGAGTATTAATATTTGGCTACGTGTGTCCATTGTGACTACATCGATTAATTGGTTTAACCCTTTTTAAAAAAAAAAAAAAAGTGCTTCTAGATATGGCAGTAAAAAGGTTTGAGATGCATATTTAAAATAGTTTATTATTCTTGCATGATCATTGTCTAAAAGTGTGCAGATATCTGATGAGGTTTGTGTAATGCTATGGTTACCGCTAACAAGCATCGCCATTCCCAAGCCTGGCACCAGAAATGAATGGAAGGACTCTACTAGAATTTTGGGGAACCTTACTAAAGAATTTTATTTTGTTTAAATTTCTATCATATACCTACCATTTGTTCGTTTGCCAATATTTTCTCTCCACAAATCTTGCAATCTATCATATTGAATGGGCAATCCTGAAGATGAATTTCTACCTCATCTTTTGGAATTGAGGCTGTACAACCATACTCCTCATTTGAGCATGGAACTGGTTGTTTGGGGCAATCTAAAATGTGATTCTGAAAAGCAAACATTCATGGATTATAATTTTCTGACCTATTGTTTAAATTTTAATTCAATCCAATCAGTGTGAGTGATGTACTTGTTATACTGATCTTTTCCATTTCCAAAATAAATTGCTCTAGTTTACATCAAACTTATCTCAAGCACACACAATACCTGGTGGCATCTTTGTCTCCTGTCTAAGCAATGGTTCTAACACAAGCTGCTTGACAACTCCACATGTGCAATCAACTACAACAATGACCAACTAAATACAAATTCAACATTATTATGATCAGTCAGAAAAGAAGAAACAAGGTGGCAGCTGGACTCTAAAAATTCACAACACAAATACCACAAATAAGTTACTTCAAACCAAGGTTAAGATCCAGATAATTCTGATAAAATATCACAGAAAAGGTTTAAAACAAGAGAAATGAAATAAACAATAAATTGTGATTTTATAGTAATTACTGAATTATGGTTGCTTGCTGCAAGCCTACCAACGACTCCCAGAATGAAAAGGACACAGTTGCAGGTTCATTGTTTAATGTTTTTGAGGTAATTAAGATAAATTAATTCTGGTCACTATTGTGATGGTGTAAATCAGAGGTCTCCAAACTACGGCCCGCAACTACTTTCCCCCAACCACGCGGTCGGGCTGTAGAAAAAACACAAACATCTAATTTTTATTTGCTCAAAAGGGTTTATAGACATAGATGGCTAGACGCATGCGTGCAGATCTTGTCTAGACATGCTTTGTTGAGAATCGATGACCCTTTCACGTACCGATGTAAACTTAACCGCTTTGATGCAGTTAACATGGTCATTATTCATTGGCTGGTTTATAAACTGCCTCTGCAGCTCAGTCAATCATTATCAGCACATTGAAACACTCGCAACATCTGGAAACTAACCGGCGAAAGAAAGCAACTTTTGTTTAATTCTATGAGTGACTCTATTTTGTCTTTGTACCAATTACTTATTCTATGTTTGAATTAGTTTCGGCTGTGCTATTGCATGTAGTACGATATAGAAGTCTTGCTGATTTCTCTGAATGTTATCTACTTAAATATTTAATACAGTTCACGTCCAAAGTCAATGTGAATCTTAAATTGCAAGGTGAAACAAATCTGATTTGTGATCTCTTAATGCACGTCCAGGCTTTCCGAAAAATACTGAAACTCTTTGAAGGACAGCTTCTTGTTAAGAACTTGGCTCATTTTCCCTGCTCTGACAAGTTGCAGAACGAAGGAGAGGTGGAATTTCCTTTTGGTTTTGCTATAGAAGTCAATACAGACTTATTAGCACAATTTCTGCAACGATTTTCTGATCTTGATCAGAAAACAGAGGAAATTAAGCTGTTTCAAAACCCATTCGATTGCAATGTTGAAACTCTCCAAAACCGGCTTCAGTTAGAAATAAATGATCTTCAGTCAGATGCAATGCTCCAAAGCAAGTATAAAGAGGGAGATCTTATCAAGTTTTATCTATCTCTGCGAACAAACCTTCTCAAAGATGAAGTATATCAAATCAAAATATCGATCGAATTTATCCGATGAACACTTGGCGTCCATCCTAATAATTGGCTCATCAAGCCTAAAACCTAAGTACGGGGACATTTTGAAATCAAAGACTCAGTTCCATCATTCCCATTAAACTTGTTCTGATCTTTGTGTTCATTTATGTTAGTGTGTCTCAATATTCTTACTTACTTTGATTAAATTTGTAATCTTAAAGGAAATACAATTGAACAAAAATGGCCTTCTTTTCCTATCTGCAGATTCTGGCAGAACCCTTTCTTTGGTTTGAGATTATTAATCATTCATAAGTTTGATTGACATTTTTTCTTTGTAATTATCCAATCTGGCCCGCTGTCTGAAAAGTTTGGAGACCTCTGGTGTAAATAAATCAAAGATTATACATTAATAATAGTGCTGACTTTATTAATTTTATTTTTGGTAAGTTTTTAATTTAACCCTTAAGTGGACAACATAAGATCCCAGCACTGAAATTTTGTATAGCTTGGCTGTGTGAAAGTAAAGTTTTCTATTGAAGTACATTGGTTAGATAAAAATGAATAGAGATAAATAAATTTACACAAATGTGCACAGAACTTTCAAGTCTGTTTTCATGAAAAATTACAGCTAGTTGCAAATTTGTATTGTTATGTCATTCTGTTCACTGCCATTGAATGGCTATCAATTCTAAAACTCTGCTTTGGTAAGTGCAGTTTGTCCTTGCCTTTGAACGTACGTATAGATTGTTTTTGTATCACATCCATAACATTTAGACAGTCTTTGTGGCTATTATGGATTGTATTCAGAATATGGATCTTGAATATTCTAGAATGATTCAAAGCAGACATTTTGCTCTCATTAGGGCCTCAGTTGTGCCTTAATAGGGTGTCATAATGAAGCTTGTAAGAAAGAAAATTTGTTGTTCCCAGTTGCTATTGTCAACACAACTCTTACCCAGCATTATAAAAAACTAATATTCTAGAACAGGTATACTGTATTGCTGATGCTTGTTAAGTGTTTCCTCTTGCATCTAAAATGGGGAGTTATGGTAGGGACTGTGCTAGGTGGTTAGGTCAGTAACAGTAGGAACATGCCTGGCACTTATGTGCCAGCTGTATTCAGCGTCTCATAAACCCACATCCTCCCAGCCTAGCTAGTGTTCCAGATTTTGGCCTATAAGAAGTAGAGTGCATCAGGAGATATGATTATGGCAACTGTGTTTGTCCTGATAGCATAGAAAGAATAACCATCACATGACTGCAAGCAAGTGAAAATAATTAATCTTATAGAAAGTTGTACATGAAGAACACCCCCACATAATAACCTGTTGTGGCAGCAAGGCTGTATGTATGTGCTATATTTCTATTTACTTTGTGATTGTTTTATTGATCTATTTTCCAAATTTTATTCTTGGGAATAAATAGATAAGAAAATTCAAGGACTTTTCAAGACACTCTGAACCTGGCCATGGTTCAATCTTGAAGAGATCTGTTTAAGTGTGCAGTGATGCTAATTTGTAGAAGATGTTTAGAGAGGGCATTTTTATTTTTGGATAAAACAATTGGCTGGAGTTGTTCTTGAATCCACAACCCATTGGTTGCCAAGTTTTTTGCTGTACTTTCCAGAATAATACTTTAGCCTACTGTGCCATTGGATTGCCTTTTATGGTACAAAGTTGGATGGTAAATGTTTCACAATGGTCACCCAGACATGTTCAAGTATGGATTTGAACAACACAGGATGTGAGGTAGAAGCTCAAAGCAGCAGACACTTTTAGTTATTTCATTTCTTTCTTGTAACAGTCAAGAATAATTTAAACTGAATTAACTGGTCTTCAATAGACTGATGCATGTATGTTGTAAGAGAAATAGTTTCACATCTTGTAGAATAAAGCAAGTAACTTGGTAAAAATGGCATCTGGATGTCATGACAGTTTGCTTATCAGCTGAAAGTATAGTAGTGAAAGATTTCTGTTGTCAGTTAGATAGAATAAATTCTTGTTACCCTTACAAACATGTCTTATAGAATGATCTTTAAGTATATAATAAGTTAGGACTTACTTCAAAATATTTCCATGGCATAGTTTCCTTGCAGCCATTTTTAGAATATCTGCAAAAAACTGGGAGGTAAAGAATTTCCTTTTGTGCACTGACATCACGGAAAATCTGAAAATAAAAAAAAAAAAGATTAAGAAATTCATTTGCCTTCTGCTCAAAGAATTGTGGGTAAACGTTTTGAAAAGCTCATGCATACTTACATCAGATTTCTTTAGTTCTATACATTCCTCCTCTTTAGCAGGACACATTACAGAATTCTCCTTTCTGAATAATCCAGGCACACATTTCTGACACAAGCGGTGGCCACAACTTGTTTGCATGGCACCACGCGCCACATTCTTACAGAACACACATCGATACTTCTCTTCCAGGTAAACAAACTCGGCAACTTCTAAAGGTGTGTTTATTGATGGCTTATCCATGTTTAGTATTCAAATATTTCTTAAAATAGAAGAAAGACATTCAAAAATTATTGATGGCCACTTCTGTCACTATGCTTCAGAGTTTATTTTCTTGTATCTTTGGCAATTTTTAATATTCACCAATAAAACTAATCCACATGTCACAGATGGGGTTTCACCTGGGAACCTCTTGGTTGTGAGTCCGGTGTGCCACACTGACTCAACTATTTCAACCATTAAAAATTAGTGGTGGAATTTTAGGTTTGTTGATAGCGTTTCTCCTGGTACCCTGACTTATTAGGCCAGCATTGGTAAACTGGAGAAAGAGGACAGACCAAAAGCTCAGGACTTGCAGAATACGTCTGGTCAAGAAGGAACCACCAAGCAAAGTGGGCGAAAGCAACAATCGCTGCCCATTGACTCCAATGGAAAGCTCAACGGGTCACAGATGCATCATACAATGTCTATAGTCAACTGATCCATCGGTACACAAAGTGTAGAAATCAGTCCAATATAGTTATTCTACCTACATGCTAATACCAGGAAAAACCAATTGGTAAGTTTAAATAGAGCTAAAATTCCACCAGTAATTGTCAATGTTTGAAATAGCTTTTTTTTTTCTTTTTGTGGTGCATGCATGCAGGTGCAAGTGTAAAGTTCGTGTATGTGTGTTTATCTCTGAGGAGAATGGAGTGGAGTAGGCCGAAGCACCTCGTGTAACTGGCCGCGTAAGCGACCCATGTTGGTTGAAGCCAAAGCTTCTAGTTGGGAGTGATCGCTTCCCCAGCCAAAAAACCAATCTTGGGAAAAAGGCCTCAACACGTCAAATCTGAAAACCGGTCTCGATGTGCCTAACCTTTCCAGCCAGACAGGCAGGCCAAAGGCAAAAAGCACCCCTCACCTCCACTCTTTTCAGGTAGAGGACTTTCCATTCCAATAGAAGGCTAGATTTATGTTCAAAAAGGTTCTGCTTCAACTCCCACCAGTGACACATAGATACTGAAAACAAACTTAAAGATGATGAGAGAATAAACTATAATATCTAGCAATAAAAAATTAAATCCTCCATTAACCAGGTTACAATCCCCATCAAATCAAGATACTTGTAATAATCCAACAATTTTTTTATAATTGAGCTTATGACATATCATTTATTGTAATATAACGTATAATTAAGCCATCTATCATAATTAATTGGAATACGTAATAGCACTTTTATATATAGTTTGGGCTTATTAAAGAACAGGTTTTGGATAAAAGTTAAAACAACATGAAAAGATGTAATTAGTATGCTCATATGAATACTTTGACAATTACATATATTCTGATTAAAATACAAATAAAGTAATTCACCAAATGTTTGGCAATCTTTTGTAGAATCATACTATGATCTCTCTCTCACACACACACACAAAAATCAGTATTCACAAGTATCCTTTTAATAAATGTTTAGTAATTAAAAGTGATAGGTTAGTGTTTAAAAAAAATGCCAGAAAAAGCAGTTTGTCCATTATGTGCAGAGCACACTTAATACTCAGTGACTTTGAAGACTGCCAATGATGTAAAAATAAAAAAAAAATGGTTTGAACTAAGTTAACTTAAGAATGATTTTCCCAAAATAAGCCCTCTGAAAAGATTGTTGTAGTAGTTTTAAAAAGGTCCAAAAAAACAAGTTTTCACTCAGTATTTGTGAATCTGCCAGCAGCAATCTGATGAGCTCTTCACATTTTGTTTGGCTACTTTTCATTTATTTAAACAGTGATAGTGATGATCTGGAATCTGTCAGTACCATCAAGGTTTTCTATGGGGAATTAAGCTAAACAGCTACCTTGATAAAACTGTCATTGCTAATTAATAAATTTTTTTTTTGTTTGGACAATATAATTGCATCTTTACATGTGAGAGGAAATTCTCATAGAAGACTGTTAAGCAAGAAACCATCCAGGGAGATAGACCAAATCAAGTTGGTCCCTGTGAGAATCACTAGGGGTGAGGTAGTCTATTACTAGACTATCATACTAGTATGAACATTGAACTCACACAGTGTCATTAGAGGGTTGTCAGAATCAGAAATTCAATGGCTTCACAGTTACTGGATATTATTGGGAAGTCATCCCATCATATGTCAAAAAAAATTTGTCTCATTTGTCTCATTTGGTAGAAATGTCTTTTAGAAAATTTACAAGGATAAATGGTTTACAGATCTAAAGAAAGTGGGCATCAAACTAGGTACAGAGGCTCAATACCATAGAACATGGTAAGCCTTTGTGGCTCTCATGTCATAATGTTACTGTAGCACTCTGAAAATAATGGATGCTTAGTAGTCTACCTTGCCTTTCTTGTCTTAAAAATCACCCAACCTGTAGCTGACATCTATGGTGGAAGGTGTAGGATGAATTGAAAAAAAATGATTTGGCCAGAGTTAAACACTATTTTCCAGTGCACTTCTCAGCAACTGTTGACTTGTTTGAACTAAAGGAGCCTCACATCCACAGTTTGAAAAACTAAGCAATTGGCTTTGGATTTCTTGCCAAATTTTATCAACTGAAGTGCTAAAAGGTAAGACTACAAGACAGCTAAAGGAAATCTATTTGCATTGGGCATCTAACAGACTTAACCCATGAGATATGCTTGTGGGAAGCACAGTTAAAGAATAACAAAAGGAAAGACAAGAAATTGGTTGCTGAAAACTTGCTACGAAACATGATTGTGGCATTGCCTTCCTGAAAACTATCTTAGCCATTGCTCCTGTCTTAGTAAGTACTGTGTGACAATTAGAAGGCTAAACAAGTTTCCAAATCTTAGCACAAATGTGCTATTTCAGTGAAGAGTCATCTTCAGAGTTTGCAAATGATATGCACAAATATCAGATGGACCAGAAACTGATGGAAACCTGTTTGGTTTTGATACATGCTGTGCATAGGTGTTTTCTTCAGGCAGATACAAACGCTATTGGATGCTTGACACCATAATGACTTGTTGCCATGTCAAGCAGGTAGAAAGCTGCTTCATAACCTGTGAGATTTTGTCACAGACCATAAATCAGAATCACTCAATGTCAGCACATAATCAGTCAATCATGGTTTGAAAGTAAGGCAGCAAACAGCTGTGGAATGCATGTGTTGATTTGTAAGGAAGTGATATCAAGAAGAGCTTGGTGAGAAAAAAATGGCAATGTAGAGGATAAACTATCTCAAAAGACATAGCACATGTCAGACCAGTCAGAAGAGAAAGGCAAAGAACCCCACATTTACCAAATAAGAAAAGACATGTAAAGGAAATAATCCCATCAGAAACACTTCTGAAAATTTGCAAAATGATATTTTATCATGTTTAGAAGCCATTATAGTAGTAATTGCTTTTAAGAATTTTCAAGTGATGCCTACTAAAAGATTTTACAATTAGGACAGAAACAGGGTTCATAATTATAAATAAAAAATAGTAATAGACCAGAGATAAATTTAATATATTTCATTGCTACTTTCATTTATAGTAATTATAGTGAATACCCATTGCTAAATAAAATACATTAAGATGTGATTCATGAAGATCTATAGGTTAATGTATTCCATACAATATGTTTAAGTTTTGTGTGTATAAAGTTATGTACAATAAAATGTTTCAATCAACTGTTTTGAGCTAGATTTAGAATATATTTAACCCAGTGCTTTAAAAAAATTATACATACATTAGACATTTTGCTGAATTAATATGAAATGAAAACACTGAATGCCTGAATTTGTTCAGATGATGCAATCAGTTGGTTTTGGGCAGCCACCACATCACACTGAAAGATATTATTGCAGGAATAAACATCAGTGTGGAAACAGTCATCCACACACAGTTAAAGTTCAATAAGGTGAACACAAGACGTTTATTTTTAAATTTGATGGAAAGGTTAGCCATTCAAGCACCTGTTGCATTACCAGAGGGGAGGATATGAATTCCTGAACAAGATTGTGACCCAGCAATAACATTTGGATTCACCACTCTAACCTATAGCCAAAGTGAGCAAGCATTCAGTGCACCACCACAAAGATTCAAGTCTCAAGCATCTGCCAGGAAAATTATGGCAAGTGTTTTGGGGATGTCCCGGGGTTAATACGTATGGATTTCCTTGAACATGAATAAGCACTCAGGGACCACTTAATGCAAAAGATGTCATAATGCTGGTTGCTTGTGTGAATATTTTATGTCTATTCCAAAAAACAACTGTTAAAAATGGCAGGATTTACTTGCTCTTTAAGTTTATATAAACCAAATAAATTTATTTTTGCAATTTGCCCTTCAAAAAAGTCAGTGTCAGAACATCATTTGTTGATGATGTTCAAACATTACCTTTCCTAATAATTAAACAGAAATGTGAATGGTGGGAAGTTTACAGAAGAAGATGATGATGTTTGTAAATTTTGGAAAAAAAAAATAAATGAAAATGATAACATCAAAAAAAGTTTTATTATTTAGAGAGTTGGTTTAAATCGCTAGATCTGGGAAAGAGCCACCTTCGCTTTAACAGAAGGTGTGTGTGGATACACCACAGAAATGATAGCTGAAAACTAAAGGACTGAAACTTGGCTCTCTCTCACCTGTACTTTTGAAAGGAGTTTACATAGCCCCCTTTTTTTTTTTAATTATGTTGCGTGACGTCAGGAAATTGGCACGCGGAAACCGACCCGATCATTGGGGGGGGGGGTGGTTGTTGTTGTTGTTATCTTTTCTAGTTTCGGGGATTTCCGATATCAGAATCTGTTTCCAGTGGGGGGATTTCCAGCCGCATCACTGCCTGTGCAGTGATCTCTTGCCACGTGACCCGACGATTCCAATGGTAAGTATACAAGAAAAAGGTCCGGGAACCCTTGAGCGGCATCTGCGATCTCCACTCGTCTGCATGAAAAGAACAAAAGAAATAATAATAATAATAATAATAATAATAATAATAGAATATCTGTTTTCGAACAAGGTTATTGTAGGGAAGCTTTTCTTCACTCGTCCCGTCGTGACTCCGCGCTCAGGCCCGCCCGCCCAGCAGGTACCTTTACTCATCCCTCCCGACAGCCCGCCATTAGTCCTGACAGCTCGTCCCCCACCCATCATCAGTCAACGTCCATGGGCGACTGGCGATTAATAATAAGCGTTAATACGGCTGGGTTTCTGTGGGCAACTGCAACAAGAAAATAAGGTACTCACGATTTCTGTCATTTGGATTCCATCCCTGGTGGTGTGAGTACGCCAAGAAACGTAGTCCGACTAATCTGCTTTTGCTGAAGATTTCAATCATTTTAAAAAGTTGTTTGGAGAATTTACTGCTTCTCACCCAGGTCCGAAATCGTGTCTAAATTCCAAAAAGTAGAATGGCTGGCGAAAAAAAGGGGATGGGGGGAGTTCATTACAAACGTGTCTAGCTATCCACGTGGAGATCTGCACTCCTTGACCCCTCGCCGACGACACTTATGCCGGTTAATTCAGACATGCCGACACTCCCGATTCCCGCGGGAGACTCCCGATTTTAAAGCTCTAATTTTTCTCCCGCCCGATTTTTAAAATCTAGTAAAAACTCCCGATTTTCTTAATATTTACATTAAATTTTTTGAAATGACACATAATTGGTAGAAATTATACTTGAAAATTCTAAAAATATTATTTTTTGCTCCGTAGATATATATACAGTACACCAACCGTTCCATCGCAGACAGCATCGAATTTTGTTTTCCCGTGTAAATCCACCATGGGGGCGCCTCGGGGAGATACTATACTAAGCAAATCACTAAATAATATTTTCTCCCGATTTTAGGATCTATAATGTTGGCATGTCTGTTAATTATACGTATAATGGTTTTATGTTGATTCAGCAGTGCCAGTAGATGAAACGTTTCGTAGGAAACCTCAAGAATAGGAGCGCTAAAAGCATCAGAGACAGCCAGCCCCCGTTCATATCCATCCTTTAAACATGGCGCCTGACTCCGATTACTGTTGAGGCTCAGCTCGAAGGGACCTACCTCCCCACTCACTACAGCCTGCTGCGACCGTAATTCGGAGAAAACGCGGACAGAAGCAGAGAAGCAAATACTGTCCAATGTACGGCGAGATTTTCACCGAGTAAATAAATAATCACACAGCAAATCTTTGCTTAATCGATGGGATGGAACAAACGGCGACAGTGATAATGTTCTAAAATAACTATCAAGTTGCGAAAATATAAACATTCGCAATCGTTAAGCCAATGTATCATTACCAAAGTAAAGAATGGCATTTAGATCGAACTCCTGGAGTATTAGTTAATATCATTCCATCTCTTAGAAGATTTAGTTAAAACAATGAAGATTAACTTAGCACACCGATACCATTAAAGAACAAGAAAAGCTAATGATGCAGTTGTTTCTTGTAAACATAATTCTATTATTGATATGGTTCAGTCAGTCAATCAGTGTTATCGCAAGGGTTCAACACTTTTTGACCGATATTTTAATAAATTATGATGGATTTTAATGAAGCCGAGTTGTCTAGTTTCTGTTTTTGTATGATGCAGGTGCTACTTCTAGGATACCGCCCTTTATTTGACCAAACTTGGTCTTGTTCCTTGCACATTATGTTTCCTAGATTTAGTGGTGGTGATGAGAGTTTGGTGTGTATATTCTGGCTTTCTAGGCAAATCTGATCAGAGTTTTCTACGGTTCTGGTGAGACATACATTTTCTAATGGTGCTGACCTGAAAACTGGGAGCCCCATCATGGCCTATGTACTGTCTGGTCACATTCTAGCTGTCCAATCACATGACATGAGGCAAACTTAAGAAAGGGGGAAAACCCTGAAATATTGGTTAACGCACAACATTTAATGAAATGCAGGAACAATTTTATAAAGCAAGCTAAAAAGGTTTGTTGGCTTGGAAATTCTCTCTGCATGATTTATTGGCCTTTAAAGGGGCCAATTTGTTTGAGATAGACAAAACTGAATTTATTAGAGACCATACCATATGGTGTGGCTTAAGGCAGGTGAAAAACAAATGTGTTGTTTTCATTAGCATCTGGACTACATCCCTCACAAATCCAAATGGACCCCATTTTATACCATTCTTACTACACTGCCTGCATCTTCATTTATTTTTTTGCACCTTTGAGTGACCCATAAACACTTCAGCAAAATATACTCTACCCAGGACTGCTGGTATCTTGAGAGACTATGGCTTGTCCAGCAGTCTGATGGGAGTCTCTCTGCTTATGTAACTTTTTCTGCAAATTCTGACTTTACTACAGGAATTAAATTCATCTAAGGTTCCCAGTTCACAAGCAGAAGTTAATACTTGTGTGTTGAGCTGCCTGTCAACACAAGGGATTACAGTGATATGGATGGCAAGGTACTCCAGGTGGTTAAAGGGTTAAATGTCTCATTTAAGATATTGCATTTCTCACTGATAGGGGTTTATCAGCATTTGCATTATGATTAGTATTTCCAAAATAAGCTTTTTAAAATGGAGCCTTGTTTCCATATCTTAAGTTTTAGAAGAAAAAAAAAGGTGCACGCAAACAATAGGAAACAAATTTGAGACTGCCACCATTGCGTGTCTGTACACTTGCCAATTAGCATCTACTTCCATGGATAATTTATTTTTACTTGCAGCATAAGAATTTATTTTGCTATTTTTTAACATAAGTACTTGATGGAAAAAAATAAATCTCCCTTTTTGTGGAATCTAATGGATATTTTGAGTCCAAAATCCACAATCAGTGGCATGTCAAGTGTGCCTCTTGTCCAGACAGGTGGTCTACCTCCATAGAAGTCCCTGAACTATTCCCAAAGCTTTCTAAGTCATGACTATCCCTATCTAATTGCCATGTAAAAATCACATAGACTAATAAAGTTATGCACCACCTATCTTATCCCTAAAAAATAAATAATCAAAAAAATTAATTTCCACATTTAGAACACCTACATCTCCCAATGTTTCTATAACTCCTGAAATATATCAAAATTGTTGTCGTGATGCCTTACAGCTCTGCTTTTAACCAAAGTAGTTTTTCTGGGCAGTGGGGAACAACTTACCCAGTTTCCCCTCCAGTACAGCATAAAATGCCTTGTGTGTTCAGGTGCAATCTGTCTGCTGTAATAGAGGCCTCTAGATCACATGGTTGCTGTTCCCAACCACAACTTTTGTTTAAATGTGGCAGAAAAAAAATTCACTCTGTTGTCATGGAAATGCTTGGATTGCTATTGCTGTCCACATATACTGGCTGATCAGTTTATTTGAACCTATGTACCCTTTCAGACATTGGCCTACCTAAACTGCAGATGATCCGTGCAGCACACTATATGACTTGGACAAGTGCATCTGCAATCAGTCTGACTGATATGGGGGAAAAGGCAAAGGCATTAGTGTTTGAAAGAGGCAAGATAAATGCATGTCTAACAAGTGTCAACAGTTTTAGTAGATTGTACCAAGACACTGATCATATATTAACAATGGCACAAGGTGAAGAAAATATCTGTTGTGAGGGGAAATTGTGGCTACACTGTTAAAGAGAAGGCTAGCCATCATCAAGCCAGAGACTAACTCACAGACATTCAATGCAGGGTAATCCACACCTATCTCCAGCTGTACTTTGCAAGGAACATTACAGTGGAATAGATCATGGCATAGCAGTAGGAAACCAATGCATGAATTACTTATCCCAGTTATCAACATGAAAAGATGCCTCATCTAGCATAAGGGGCACAGACATTTGACTAAGGAGAACTGGCAAAGAATAATCTGGTCTGATGAGTCTTGCTTCAACATTTTTTAGAAAGCACATGAATCATGACAGAATGAATGCCAAAGCTTACCTCAGCACCATCTCCAATCAGGTGCATCCAGTAATGCTTCATGTGTACCCTGATAGGAATGGCTACTTCCATCTGCCATTCTCATATTGAGTGTTCATGGTTTGAGGAACATGACAGATTTTAGGTGTCTCCCATGGCCAGCACAATTCCAGGATCTCAATTCACCCAAGTACCTGTAGGATGAACTTAAAAGATGCATTTGCCATCATGATCCTGTGTACAAAGATTATTGAATGGGTAAATATGTCAAAACACATCTTTGCACTTTGTGGATTCTATTCCATGACTGTTATTCAGACAAAAGGACCCAACTCATTATTATGTATACAGCGGTGTGCAAAAGTCTTGCATAAAAATGACTAGACTTAGAAAATGGGTTCTTATTTTGTAGAAATTAGTGACTATTGTATGATTTCTGATTTAATTGAAAGGTATTGGTGTTTTTAAATGATTTACAACACGAAGATCCATTTTGTAATTGCACAGTCAAAATTTAATTATTAATAAAATAATTTGCATGAAATCGACGTGTGCAAAAGTGTTGCATAAACTACAAAAAATTAGAATATATATTTTGTGCTATAATGGTTTAGGATGGTAGAAAATAAATATGAAAAACTGTCATTTTCCACTATTCTGATTCATTTTTGTTCAATATAGTGATGCCGAGAGCCCGATATTTGACCCCCGAACAGCGGGCCACAATCGTTCACATGAAAGATGATGGTGAAACTGAGTGAGTCATTGCAGATCGTATCGGTTGCAGTCAGTCGACGATATCTCGCATCCTGAAACGTTGGAAAGCCGATGGGAGCCTAATTTCGAAACGCAGAGCCGGCAGACCGCGGAAAACAACGGCTCGACAGGATCATCTGATCGCCCGCATGTCGAACTCGGACCGATTCCGCACTTCCACTGACATCCAGACCGCCTTCTCAGGCACCATGGGATCCAGTTGGCCTCGTGCACCATCAGATGGCGTTTGATCCACATGGGACAGTTCGGGCGATCGGCACAGAAGCCGGAAAACAGTCTGGACAATCGTCGAAAGCAACTGCAGTGGGCTCGCGACCATCTCCACTGGACCGTGGCTCAGTGGTCCCAAGTGTTGTTTTCTGACGAAAGCAAATTCGTGAAGGTCCACTCGGCGGGTCGGGTGTACGTTTGGCGATCGGTATCCGAGAAATACCATTCTAGTTGTACTTGACCAACTCTGCAGGCAGGGGGAGATTTGGCCATGGTTTGGGACTGTTTACAATCATCTGGTGTCAGTCCATTGCATCACGTGGAGGGTCGAATGAATGCTCATGACTATGCTAAGATAGTCTCGGACATTGTCGAACTGTATATGTGACCACATGCCCCTGATGGCCATCTATCAACAGGATGACACTCCTAGCTGTGTGAATGGGGGTGTTAAGGCCTTGATGGCAGAGTTGCGAATCCCCCTCCTCGACTGGCCGGCTCAAAGTTCGGATCTCAATCCCATCGAAAACATTTGGCACTCGATTAAACTCAGCGTTAGTGCCAAAATACCGAAAAATAAAACCGATTTGAAACAAAAAATTGAGGAAGCCTGGTCAGAGTTCAGTAGTGACAATTGTCAGCATTTGGTAGCCAGCGTGCCTCGTCGTTGTGAACAAGTTATCAAGAATTTCGGATATTCTATTCATTATTGATAGATCTGATCACTTTCTGCGTAAATGGAATTGAATCTGAATTGATTAGATAGCTGTCTAGATTTTATGCAACACTTGCACACATTGATTTGATACAAATGATTTTCTAAAAATTATAACTTTTCTTACAATGAAACAATATGCTGGATATTATTGGAATAGATGCACAACAGTAATATAGAAATACTTTAATGGACAAGATTTGATGACAACTGCTTTCAACAAAATGCGAGCTAATTTACAGGAAAAATAATTTTTATGCAAGACTTTTGCACACCGCTGTAGGTCCTAATATGGTGGCCAGCCTGTGCATGTTCTAGCATTACCTGAAGTTCAGTCAAAATAAGGAATAGTTGAAGATTTTAAATCTGATAAATGGTCCGTTAGGAAAGAAAATTTGGACAGCACTCAAGAAAATTCCCTGATATGTACATAATATATTACTAACCCTTGCATAAAAGATTTACTCCAGCACTACAAGTCTTGATGCCTACAGAATGTTTCAGATATTATGGCAATGAAGACGAAAAGATTTGCATTTCTGCCATTATTAATAAGAGGTGCACATAGATTGGTACTCTTTCATAAATTGTCATAGGTTATTGCTATGAACTGATTAAAAGCTAAAAATATTCAAATATAATTCATTGTTTTTTAAAGAAAAATTTAACAATGGTGGTTTTCAGAATTTTAACATATACTTGGATTTCAGAGTTTTTTTGACCAAATTCTATAACACTGATGAATCTACCTTTTTACATTTCTGATTACATGTAGTCAGAAGTCACTGTAAGCCACTGCACAGGCCTAGAAAACTTATCTGCTTTTGCAAGACTCTCCCCAATTTGCATTCATATATTTTTAATTGTCCTACTCTCATTCATTTCAGAAAAAAAATTGCAACTCTTACATTTTTACTCATGATCATAATAAACAATGATTTGCCACCATCCATCAGTTCTCCCTGTTCAGGACACCCTGAAGTGCAGCAACTCTTCATCATTGTTAAACTGGGTTAAATTCTCACTGGTATCTTGATAACTTTATAAGCACATTGAAGACCTTACTGTTTTGCCACCACAGCAGACAGGAGACTTGTGCACTTATGTCACAGAAAATTCCTCATAATACCACTGCCAATGTATTGCAGTCAGTTGTGTAGAAATCCCATGCTTTCTTTCTTAACTGCTGTACCTGTTAATTAATATACAAAAGACAAGTTGAGATGACAATGTCTAGCTTTGGATAGGATACCAAATATTACTACTGAAGATCTAGTATCCTTTAATTTTTTATTTATTTATTCTAACACAGCTCAACAGGTCTTTGCGATCCTTATGTAAATCATCATTACAACCATACTTTTAAAGCCCTTTATAATATCCAGTAAGCCTAAAGAATAGTAGATCATATGGAAAATAAGTCCCATGTTAGTGTTTCCCACAAACCACACCATTAGTCCCAATGGCTAAAGATCATATATTTGCCAGTTTGTTTACTGTCACTGTTAAGAGGGCTACAAATTTTGAGGTATTAAGCTTGGTTTTATGGGGGGGGTCACAAAAATATAAAAGGCATTTGATCAGTTGGCAAAATAAAAAGAAAATTCTTTTGTTACAATCTCTTTATTCATCACTTAATTATTTTCATTTATATTTAATAACTTAGCCACTATGTATAATACTTGCTGTTACATCATGGCCAGGTTATGATCTCATGTTAGTTCAGTATGCCTCAACACTCAGTCTTATACCTAACATACAAAGTCATCTTGGCAGAGTAAACATCTCTCCATTTATTTATACTAACCAAACCAAATCTCCATTACTACAGTGGCAAACAATTAAATGTCCTGAGCATTTTCAAGTAACAAACCACACTTAAAGTCTGTACAACAAACAGAATGAACACCAATTAAAGGAAGTACTACTTTCCAAAGTGAGTGATATTTTGTTTTCTTCTTTGTAATATGCACAAAGGGAATATATTTTAACTAACTAAACAATCTGCCAACAAACTAATTTTTGCCAACTTGCTCAAGTTGTTTTGTTTAGCATAATATCCCTTTCCTGAAATATGCACTGAAAGTGAGAGTAAAGAAATAGACTAACTAGTATTTGCTGTTTTTAATAACTAAGGCCTTTACTGAAAATGCTCTCTCTTTTAGGATCTTCAAGTATATAGTTCTATAATATGTACTTACACTTACCCTTTTTTAAAAATGAATACCAAACTAACCCTGACCTGATAATAACCCTCCCAACAAGTAGCAGATGAATAGCCAAAAATT
Organism: Nautilus pompilius; assembly: GCA_018389105.1. Classification (NCBI taxonomy): domain Eukaryota; kingdom Metazoa; phylum Mollusca; class Cephalopoda; order Nautilida; family Nautilidae; genus Nautilus; species Nautilus pompilius. Next base: position 171,640 of record JACATO010001894.1, read on the forward strand.
ATTTTTCTGTTGTGGAACCTCCACCCCACAGTTAAAATGGTCTTTACCCTCACTCAAACTGGCTTGGCCTTGCTGTTTACGTTGTGCATTCCATTGTGAAGCATACACCTATGCATTCAGAATAGCATTTCATATCTTTATCAATTGAAAGAGATTTGCTTATACATATAGACAAAAATATATACATATATATTATAATTTTGTCAACAAATGGTTAATGAAGCAATGTTTGTTAAGTTCACTAAATTATTACATCCTTTTAGCAGTCTAACAAATATTTTCATCCATCTCTTTCAATTTATATTCAATGGAAATGAAGCTGCACACTTGATAGTGTAAACTTTGGTCCATAGTGGCCGGCCCAGAACTCTGAATCCTTGCCACTGTGAGTGTAACAGATAAAACGGACTCCAGCGGGGTAGTCCACGAATGTGTGAGACGCCTGGAAAATAACAATGGAAAACTCAACAAGATTTTTATAAAAAAAAAAAAGAGTAGATATTACACTTCATTTTTAACATGTATGGCTATCTATAAAAAAGGATCATAATGATTTTGAAAATTTAGAGGAAGAAATTAATAATACTAAAGTCCATTTGGCATCCTCAAACTATTACTAAACTCTGGATGTAGCAGTCAACAATTTGACATTCAGGTTAGGTTTCATCTTCTCAGTGAGTTGCAGAAAGAGTATATTAAATCATGAATTGTCATTGAATGTTAAGTATAGCTACTTTTATCTATTTACTAACTAGTTAGGTAGTCATCACAGACAAAAAAATGATTGTGTTAATAAAAATACTGTAACACAGTTTAAATTTTCTCTTAAAGAGAGTTAGTTAATTTAACATGTCATTATGTCACCATAGCACCAAGTCTGCTGTTTTTTTTATTACCTACCCAGATCAACTATATTACATAGTTATCCAATTAGGAAAAGGAAATTAAAGATACAAGAAATATTTTTCACAATTTCAAGAGTATTTACCTGTTATTCCTTGTCTACCCTACCTGTATATCCATTCAAACAAATTTCGCAGTTTATAAAATAAAAGATCTCCATGTTGCATAACTTTGTTTTCTTCTGAATCAGGCAATCAAACAAATAGAGTACGAGGTGTAGTCAAAAAGTATCCGACCTTTGGCCAAAAAAACAAGTAATATTAAAAAACTCACCATTTTGATTTAGTCTCCTTCAAAGTATTCGCCTTGGGAGTCTACACACTTCTGCCAGCGTTCCTGCCACTGCTGGAAACATTTCTGGAAATCACTTTTTGGGATACTGTAGAGCTGTGCCATCGAATTTTGCTTGATGTCCTCTGTTGACTCAAATCTTCTGCCTTTGAGTGTTTTTTTGAGCTTTGGGAATAGCCAAAAGTCACACGGAGCCAAGTCTGGGGAGTAGAAAGCCTGACGAACAAGTGGTGTGTTATGTGGTGAAGAATGCTTGGATGACGTGGGCGGAATGAGCGGGTGCATTGTCATGGTGGAGTTGCCAGTTCTTTGCTGCCCACAGGTCGGGTCGTTTTCACCACACAGTTTCATGAAGGTGACGAAGAACCCCAGGTAGTATTCTTTGTTAATTGTCTGACCTTGTGGTGCATATTCATGGTGCACAATACCTCTGTAGTAAAAAAAACAGGTCATCATCAGTTTAACATTGCTGCGCACCTGTCTTGCTTTCTTTGGTCTTGGCGAGGATGGATGCTTCCATTGGGACGATTGCAATTTTGTTTCATGGTCATAGCCGTACACCCATGTCTCATCGCCAGTGATGATAGTGTTCATGAAGTTTTTATCTTGGCTAGCACACTCCAGCGTGTCCTGGGAGATTTCCTTTCTGCTGGTCAGACAGCAACTTTGGTGCAAATTTGGCCGACACCCTCCTCATGCACAAATCTTCTGTTATAATTGACTGAACTGACCCATGGCTGATTCCAACTTCAGCAACAATCTCCTCAATAGTCACACGACGGCCTTCATAGACTATTCCTCGAACCTTTGCAATCATTTCATCGTTTCTGCTAGTCGATGGTCTGCCACAACGTGGCTCACTGTCCACTGAGGTGCGGCCATCTCTGAACCGATTGTACCACTCCTTTATTTGTGTTTTTCCCATAGCATCATCTCCAAAGGCCTTCTGAATCTTCTCGATAGTTTGGGCTTGCGTATCACCAAGTTTTTGGCAGAATTTGATACAGTATCTTTGCTCAATGCACTCGGTCATCTTGACTCAAAAAGAAAAATCGCACAGCACTCTCTTCACGTCTGTACTCAACGTGTCACCTACAGACACGAAAATTTTTGCGCATGCTCAGGAAGGACGCGCATTATTATTTTGTTCAAACAAATTCAAGGTCGGATACTTTTTGACTACACCTCGTATGTCAGATGTGTAGTAAGGAAAGAAAAAGCAAATTTAATAGTTCAAGGAAAAATAACTTTAAATATATATATATATATATATATACATACATACATACATACAAACACAATTTTAGCATTTGAAATAAAGTTAAAATTTATGTTCTTTTTCTATGTTCTAACAGAAGATTAAAATACAAAACAAAAGTTAAATGATTCACTCAGCTTGAAAACAAGCACTACAGTTTTTTTTAAATATTGTTTTATTTTTCATTTTAATTTTTAGCTGATTAAAATTATTTTCTATGGTTAATGGCATTAAATTTTTTTTATTTTAATGATGACCATATTTTTCATTTGTCAAAGTGATGAGAGGGCATAAGTATCTTTGGGGATTTCTAGTTTAGTTCATATAAAACAAATTTGTAGAAACACTTGGAATGTTTAAGTTATCTTATTTCACAATCATCATCATTGTCTACAGCTGAAAACATATTTGATGAGGTTACATAGTGCTATGGTTATCATTAGTTTATTATAGTTCCAAATTATGTACAGAAAGATTTATGATCTGGTATTAACAGATTGATAATCTTGCAGTAAAACAAGGTCTGCTGAGAGATTTCTTTGGAATAAAATGGTGCTGGAGATAAATTCAGAAAACTACATGTTGACGAATTACACTAGATGCTAGCTGACTTTGGCCCTGGTTCAGGAATGTGTGATGAGGGGGAGTTCTTTCTGGCTTATTCAGTAATACAATAAATGAAATTAATGACAGAGTTTCTTTTGCACTGCCTCTACAATACAGAAACAGTAGTTGAATTTCAGAGATACATACTGACTGATGAATTTTAACAGACTAAGCCAAGTAATAAGCAGATCCAGTCTGAACCAGAAAAACTTTTCCCCTTCTGCTTTGTTTTATCAATAACAATTGAATATGGATTGCAGGAACCATTTGTGTGCAGTCTACCTTTTATAAAAATGAAAAGCAGGCAGTCTTGTTACGTTCTAGTGGAAAAAATCATCTCTTTCTATTTTTTTGAATTTGAGAAAAAACAGATGACAATTAGAATAAAACTAGCAGGAATTAGAGTCATTATTTGTTTTAACATGACAAATAATACAAAATACAATATGGAAGTTCTCAATCTTCTGGTCTAAATACATTTATGATGAAAGTAACTGTTTCCCTAACTTTGACTATTAGATTGTAGTGATCTGAAAAACGTTTACCTTCAAACTTAGAAAATGTAATTTTGACAAAGACTGTCACCCTTACAACCATACATGTTGAAAAAAAGAGAAAGAAACATTCATTTCTTAGTTTTTGAGACACAACATCTTCCTTTCTTGAATTACTGTACTGGTTAGTGCATAAATGTGGCTACCATGGTGTATATAATGTAAAGCAAACTGTTACTGTATACAAATCAACAACAAATTCAATGTAGTATGTAATGTCAATTATGCAACCAGTTCCCATAAAATAAAACTCTAATATTTTGGTGATTTCTATCAACTAATTGTACATATGAAATAAATATTAAACACAAAGAAAAAAAAAAAGTGAATTATCAGTAAACAATTTTTGTTATCCAACATCAAGAACAGAATATTAAACAAGAAGTCTCAGTTTTTTTGTTCTTTTTTTTAAAAATTACTCAATCTTAATAACAAAATATTTGACCAAGAGAAAAGTTTGATTAGTATTTTTACATGAGATATAGTATAAAAAATGTAAGATAAAAACAGAAAGTTGGTGATGTATTATCCATAGGAAGTAGAGTTCAGGTTTCTCACATCACTTTATTAGCAATAACTAAACTAACTAATGGGCCTGTTTCAAGAATCTTTCCCTGTAACCATCAATAGGGCTTATTCCCAAGTGAAATTGTTTTGGAGGGCAATGTTGTAAAATCCAACACAGCAAGTACAACCAGTGCTGAAGTTAGTAGAATTTGGTTCAGGAAGGTTTAAATATAGCAAAACTGTTGTATCCATTTGGGCAGTGGGTGTCGCAATACAATCTGTATTTTTTCAAATTTTACTGCCTACTTCAAATAAAGATTATTGTAATGTTTAATTTGCTTTTATAGTATAAACACAGATTTTGTATACAATTGCTATAATTTTATTGCCATTGTTTTTCTAAACTCTACTATTCCTGAGAATTTAACAAATTATAGACAATACACATTGCATAATCTTGATAACTCAAAGTTGCAGGGACCTGTGCATTACTCCAAGATAAAAAGCATATTTGAGTTATCAAAGTTATTGAGTCTACTGAATATTCTTTTCACTTACCAGTCTCTACAACTCTACAAGGAAGCATATTGGTGCAGTTTATCCACTAGGGAGCATTTATGCCTCTCCTGTGCACTGAGAGTCTAGCATTGCTGACTCTGGCAGGGAAATCCCTATTAGAACTCTTCATTTTCAGATGTGAGAAGAAAGCAGAGAGCCTGGAGTAAACCCACAGAATTGGCTGGTGAAAAATAGAGAGATGAAACAGTGCCAGGCAAAAACACCAAACCGAACTATCAAACGTTATTTTTCAACCTCAGCAGTCCAGTAGCCTAACCATTGGGCCACCAGCCATCTAGACAAGTATATTTGAAATAGAGAATTAATTCAGTCTTGCTTGTACAACTAAATATTTAGTTACAGTATTTTTTTTACTGCTCTATTTTTATTGTCATCTGTTTCTAGGAGTTGATCTATGTTTGTGTGTCATTTTTGGTCCTTTTAGAATACCCAAGGATTACATTTTGGTATTTTATGCATGCATGATATTTATGCATCATTCTCATTCCTACTGGCTCATTTTAATTATGCACACATTCATAATTAGTATTTAAGTGCTCACAGTGGGATCATAACTAGTACAAGGGTCCCTAACAGTCAACTAAAGTGTTGATATAAAAAAAAAAACTGAAAATTATATCAAAAACCTAGTGACCGCCAGGTATTAAGAAACACAGGTCACTTGCACTATCCAAAAACAAAAATAATTCATGCAAAATTAGCATCATGTAGAAATCTTGTCAGGAATAAACCAAGATGACAACGAACAAATTGCCAGAAGTCCATTAGTTAGTTCAATTACTACCAAGATGGTGATGCAAAGTGCCATCTAACCACCTACTTTCTGCAAAAAAAAATAAATAAAATAAATGGTTTTCTTGGTTTAAATTAGCTGTTAAAAGAGCAAAATTATTAAGCAAGCATCAAAGATAGTCATTCTGAATAATGAACTCACTTTTTCCCATTCTGCAGCAGTCCACTGTTGAAATGTTTTTTCAAATCCAAAAGTGTCCAGCTGTTTCAAGTCTTCATCCATCAGCTCAACTTTCAACTTGTAATGGGATCCACAATCAAAGCGTGCAGCAAACCTTCAACATAAAGAGCCAAATAAATGAGGCAGTAACCTTCCAACCACAAACTGGAAAGATCATTCTGCAGCACACTGAATCTTATGTTGTTGTATCAAAAAAAAAAAAAAAAAAATAGTAGTAGTAGTTATCAATAACTTGAAATATTTTTCACAAAATTAAACTCAATCTATGTGGAGGCTAATTTATATGTACCAAAAGTCAACTACATTCTCTATGCATAGCTCTTGACAATGTGGACTTTGTGAGATCTGTTAACATATAGTCTTACATAGTACACAATTATTTTACTAGTTCTGCTCTAGCATAGTGAAAAACTCAGCAACCAAAAATTTTGCCACTAACTAACAGCTCTTATACAAGTAATTTACATTCTTGTAAAAATGGCATCAAAATCTTAAAACTACAAACATGAAGTTTGGATGCAATGCAATGTTTACTTGTTGAAGTTTTCAGAGTTTAAAGAGAGAGGCATCTCTTGTAATATTATAATTAACATTGAAATACAGCTCTCATCTGTGGATTCCAGCATGATGTGTGCACTAAACCAAGTGATCTCAGTTACACTGCTTCATTTGTTGACTGGAAAAGAATGCAAAAAGGGATAAGTCACTCACTCAGTTACTAATACATCAGTCAACCACAATTATCTGCATACTTCTAGTGTTATCAATTTTTGTTTATACATGTGCAACAGAGAAACATATTTTGCAAATTTCATTATTTTGCATATACCAAGATTTTGCCATTATTTGTATGGACAATTAAATCATTCTTCTCTACTATTGTACAATTCTGAAGCAGACCTACAATAATTTTATTTCTGAAATGACTGGTCAACAGGAACCTATGGTGACAAAAATCAATAGATACTTCATTGTTGAAATGAGAACATGGAAACTATGTAAGGATCCAACTGTGTTTTTTATTTGGAAGAAAACGTGTGATTTACTTTTGGTTGTTTAGAAACATGATTAAAGTTATTTTTACTTAGCATAATGAGGTTTAGTTTAGAAGTTTACAGGACAAAGGGGTCTTGGTTCAGTTACATACCTTCTCTTGGCACTACTCTTGAATTCTGATGCTTCAGAACATGTGCGCAAAGAAATGAATCACTGCATCTGAAAGATAAAGATGGTTTTTATGGTATTTCTGATAAATCCAAGAACTGACATCCAGCATACTGACCATTCTGATATTTCGATAGCTGGCTTGATCTCATCCATCACTGCTGCACTGCATCCTTCAGCCAACAGATCTACCATCTGGTACTTCTCACACAGTCCATAAGATGTTGCCCAACAGTTTACATTCTCTGTAAGGGAAATCCGACAAGATAGATAAATTGGTGGTCTCATCTTTTTATTGATGATTCTGAAGTGTTAGTGGCATAAAAGAATCCAAATAAAAATTCTCCCTAAAGATAGCAATGAGATAAGATCTTTCTATAAATACAATTTCTAAAGGATAAATAATATTAGCCTAATACATAATTAAACACTAATATTTATGAAAAAACAAATATCTAGAATACATATTGATACCATCCTTGGAATATGATATCATCTGTTTCATAATTATTATGATGATATCCTCCAACTCATTTCTAAAAAGTAGTTTGTTTCCCATCTCCCATCAAATGCATCCATGAAAAGCTCACATTGTTTGTTTGGAAGAAAGAATTTAAGAATTTAATCACAAGCTAAATCGTACATTTGCTCTGGATGATGTTAAAATAGTGGCCAGTTCATTTTGAAAAAGCACTATGCATCTGTACCTGTTTTCTTCATCTTTTTTTTTTTTTTTTATTATTTACAAATTATACTGTTGTTCTGTTCTATTTACAGCATTCTGGTTTGTTTGTACTTCTGTGCCACAGTTGCTTTTGTTGAATTGAACAAATCTTTCTTTTTAAATATTGTCTACTGCTAATTTTTAAAATTGCTTTGTTGCTGCTTTTTCTTTTTTTTTTGCTGGGAAAAAGTTTATAGTATCAGTTAAGAATGTGGATCCTATCTCAAACATTTTTAGCAGATTAATTCAATAGACTAATTAATTTGCAAGAACCTCTTTTATTAATTAAAAAAAAAAAAAAAACAACTTTTTAGATAACATTTCCAATAAACAGATTGATCTAAGGTTCTTGTTTTGGAACAGGATCGCCAAAGGTGTTGTCCGACCTCAAATCTTAGACCGATGTTGTAGACTTTGTTTAGTCCAAACAGTTTAGACACTTACCTTAATAAGTAATACCTAAATTTTAGTTTTAGAAGTATTTTATTTACCTCTGGATGGTAGATAATTCCTTATTGGCTTTGCACCTGGGGAATTTTCCTCAATGATGAAATTATCACCACCATTTTCTGTCACACACCAACCCCACAGCTCCTCTGAAAAAGACAAGTGTTACTGAGATTTCAAAGCCTCATGCATTTGTGTACTGACTAAGCCATTATCAATAGGACTCTCCTCAGAATAAGGCACAGCTTGAAAGTAATAATAATTAACATAAATTTGCATAAATTTTCCCCCAGTAATTTTAGTCATGATTGTGCTTTGAATTTAATCCATTTAGGTGTGTAGATTCTTCAAACATTGACATGATCAATTTGTATAGTAACACAGTGAGACACTTGTAACTAGTGATCATTCATAATTGCCTTTAAAATGAAAATCTCAGTCATTGGTACTCAAATTTGCAAGAAAAACACCTAGAATAGAAGGAAATCAATCTCCTACTGTTGATCCAGCATTGACTGATTCGTTGTTAGAGAAATGATCACCACTTGTTCATCTTATTATTAGTCTGAACTTTCAAAGAGTAAAGTGTTGCATTTCATATTTTGTTTTTTTTTTTCTATTTACATAAAAAATAAAATAAAAATATCTGCTGTTATCAATACTGAGACTCTGAAGGGTTCAGAATCTACAAAACTCCAAACCATTTTATATATAATTTTATTTAGTATTTTAGCTAAAAGACAACTAAAATTTCTTGGCAAATGAAAATGAAATAAAATGCCTACAATTTTTCTTTTCCTTTTTTATGGAATAAGAGTTTACATTAGACTCTTTTCGAAAAAAGTTGACAGCTGAAGCTAGATTGGTGAGCATTACTGCAGCAGTCCCCAAACACTAGGAGCCACAGTAAGAAGTGATGGAATACAAAGCCAGCCAGTCAGTATCGTGATTATTTCCATGTGACATTTAATCTTTTGATGACTATTGATATATGGTGGTATAGACTACATCACTGTGTTGTCCATATACACCTAGAGCCTGCACAACATCAGCCTCTCATCGACACTCTAAGATAGTTATTCTACGGCCTGAAATGCAGAAATTTCATTTCTGCCATTTTTTCCAAAATGTTCCAGGGAACTATTCCCCTGGATCCTCCTTGGTAGAATGCATGTCTGCAGCTTGCACTGATGGTGCTGAAAGTTAGGGCTGCATGGAATCATCACTGCATTACTAAGTCACTTGTAATTAACTAGCTAGTTAAAGGGAGATAAGTAATAGTAGCATACTTGTCAAAATTAGCAGTTTTATATTAAAAAAAAAGTTCAGTATAAATATACAACAGTGATGCAGTATAAATTTCATTAAAACAGCTACATTTTATGTTACTTTGTATGCTCACATGCCATATACAGTCTGTCTAAATCCACCTCTGAATACACAGATTTTGGTCCTGGCAGAAGACAGCATCATTTAAATTATGAGTAGTCTGACCTTTTCAAATTCTGACACTCAATGTTGGTCCAAAATGCTATATTACATAGAAAATACCTCTTAGTAAGCCAACAATGTCACAGTCAGCTTGTAATGTCTGAACAATAGCTAATTCAAAGCAGATAAATAACTGGAATAATGGAATGTTAATTATAGTGCTCCTGGTTAGGTAGGTAACAACACATGCAACACACAAATTATCCTTGAAATGCATCATTGACCCCCACAGCTGTACCATTGTGACATCAACACCAGAGTAAATAAAGGGCAGTGTGTGTGATCCTAGGAATAAGATAAATTATCTTGTTTCCAACATTATGCAACGAACAAGTGTTATATCTCAAGTTGAGGGAGGTTGTTCCTGGCTGTGTTGTTATCTAGTTCAACAGCCCCAGTTCTTTGTTTTATTACAAATAAAAATTGTATCATTGATTTCACTAATGAAGTCAAGATGTCAGATCAACTGTTAAAACATGCTAGGAGAGAAATTACAATAGAGAAAGGAAAGTTTCCACAAGATTATCAGCTGCTAACCTACACAACAACTAGCTGATAGATGTAACACAATGTACTCTCTTATTTGTTATCTATCTTTTGTCTATGACATGAAGGAATAAACATTGAAATAAATTGGCTAATAAATGTGCTGTTTTCTTTCTGCATTACATAAATTACAGCTATCTTCATGTCTTTGATTAAATGTGATAATGGAAGAGGAAATAGCCTCTATTACTTCGAAACTCTCACTAAACCAACATTTTATTCCAGTCCTTTTTGATGTCAGTTTATCAGTCCACTGTATGCATATGTACGTATATTTATATATTGCTAAAGCCAAGAACATTTTACAACACATTGATTATAACTTCATATATGCTGAACTATGTACTTACTGTCTGCTTGAGAATTTTTTATCAAGTTTCGTTTGAAAGGATTCTTCAAACAAAGTTTCCGAACATCATCACTGAGATGGATAACTCTTTCTGGTATGTTAGAGTGTTCACATTTTTTATGCCACAGGAACTTGCTGTTGATAATATTGTTCCACAATTTGCACACACATACACAACAATTAAGCAGATCTTTTACAGGCACTTGAGCCAGGATGAGGCTCAGAACTTCCTCTGGCATCTCACACAATATGCTTGGTGTATTCTCAGTGACATCATGACTCATTTCTCCTCTGGTTAGGTGATCACTGCAAGAGAGTAACAATATAATTCTGAGGGAGAGTTTGACATTAAAAATAATATCCAAAGTTATTGTTAGTTTGTTTTTCTTCTGATTTTTTTAGCTATTGATGCATAAACAAGTAGGACCATCTACCTTCTAAAATACTAGTCATCATTACTTATTTATTTCACCAAGGCTGTATAGTCTTAATGTCAATTCTATCAAACAATTCAATTGTAGTTATGTGCATCCCTATTATTCTGGCTTTGTTTAGTATATAAGGAAGGAAGGCTCCTAGTTTATAGTAGGCCTTTGAGGGAAGAGAAAAACTTTGGATAACCATGATATTCCAAAAATCATTCATCTGAAATATCAGTATTTCAAATTAAAGAAATGAACTAAAAATATATGATTATGTCAGAAACAACTGTGTTATAGAAACATGCATCTTAATTCCTTTACTTACTGAAAATCAGGATTTTTTTTTCTTCAATTTCAGGTATCAGTATTAAGGCCAGAAAGTATCCTCTGCTTAGGTTTTATACTAAAACATAGTTTTCACTAACTTTGAATGATCAGGTGCGAAAAACTAACCAACGTATTATACAAACGACCTTCTATTGGCTTTCGAAATTATGAAGCAACTTTTGTCAGGTGCTATTTTGGAAATACATGCAAATTAGCGTAAACAGATTCCCCGCAATATTTTCGAATTTACTATAAATAAATAGTGGGGGGGAGAACCATTTTCTTCCTTTTAAATCTTCTGGATATTCTTGGGGTGTAGCAGCGGTAATCGTGAGTGAATTTACCTAATTCTAGTACCATTTCTTGTACTTCGGAGTAGATTGGCGACTCCAAAAACCATTTAGCAGCAGAATACCCCTATTATTTTCGGCGCAGCTTTTATGTCTGAAGGTAACTACTGTCAGCTTGGTTCACACGGGAATTCCCGGTTAGAGTGGCAATGGCTGATAACCCTGCTCGCTCTCTAATAGCGGGTTGGGGCGGTAATATACACACCTCAGCCTGAAGGTGAAGTAGTAAACATAGGACTGTTGCGGTACCCACCGGATGAAGGCTACTATTTCCGGGTGCGCGTCAAGCATGCGCACAGTCGTCAGGGAGATCTTCACAATGGACGATAGGGCGGCAGCTCCGCCCGGAAAGTCTGTCTGGATCCGCATTCGGTGGCCACGATCGCAGCAAAACGAAATTCCAGATGCTTCTTAGCTGCCAGTATGGACTCGTACATGATCTGGGGAAACAGCGTGTTCACTCGACTCAAACGTACCTAGCCACGGAGAGGAGAACCCTGCGAAAACTCGCGTTTGTTCCGTCCAGTTCTGACTCTATACACTGGACAAAGTCATAGGGATCGCGTTCTGATGTCGGAACTAATTCTGTTTATTCCACATTTGAGAAGTTTTAGCAGTACAAAATTATTACCTGTATGAGGTGATCACCTACCTGGCTTTTGTCCGTGGCAGTGTCGTACTCTCGTTGCAGAAGCGGTGCCATGTCCACCCTTACAGCTCCCATCCAGACAAAGGTGCACTCATTTTGATAAGAGAGCAATGTCGTTGCCTTCCAAAGTAATCTTGGCCCATACCTGGATTGTGACCTTTAAGGTGTAAAACAGCCTCAAAAAAATTTTTTTTCTCTCGAAATACACTGGAAAATGAAAACTACTACTGTCAAATAAAAGTACTAAAGTTAACTAAGAAAAATCGCCAATAATGTTACATAATTGCTATGGTAGCCATTCAAAATGGCAGGCAAGTGATAAAGTGGACTTGACTAGGTCAAAGATTTTCCAATGTTGGCTCATCTTATTTGAATGAAACTTGTGTACGCTTATTAAAGGCATATCTGTGATATAAACAAACAGATTTCTCTCAGGCTGATTTGAAAACTTTAGATTCTTCCAACTTTAACATTTCACTGGTTACCATTAAGACTCCTGTCTATTCTGCATCCCATTTGGTAGTAGTTTTTAGCATATCACAGCTATGTGTATGAAAAACATCCTGAAAATGTGATAGACTTTACTTGAACCATTCCAGATAGAGATCTTTTCCCCAAGTAAAGATCTATGCAAAATATTGTAAAAACCGAGAAAAGAAAATTAGTAAATGGATTTTAGAAGGATTTACTGTTAAATATAACCTATACACAACCATATGAATCTAAAACTCCTGCAAAATACAATTTTCCTTTTCAGCATTTTTTTTTGTCCTTCAATAAACTTCCATCAAGTTTTTGTAGCTACTTTGTTTTTGTAGTCTGTAATGAATAACAGCTTTGTTTCATGTCAGAACTACTTGTGTTTAACTTTACCCCAGCACAACATTTGCTGGTTTAAAATGACATAATAATGTAAAAATAGAACTTGTAAAGATGTTTATTTATTAAACATGAACTAAATACACCACTCGAAATGTTTCAAAGCTGTATCTGACAAATCCTATACTTCAAAACAACCCTAATAATATCAAAGTCAATATTACAAAATTCCAGAAAGGGAAGAAAACAGTCACAAAAGCTGTAGCTGTGGGTGTTACTAGGGACCTAAATTATCACATGCTGCAAGGAAAAGGCCAATTTTGAGGAAAATAGCATTTTAAAAATATACAGAAACAAATTATAGGATGGTTGAAACATCAAAATAATGCAAAAATATTTCAAACCAATGATTTTTCAGTAAAATGTTAAGTTTCTGCCTTAAGCAATTTAAACTGTATAGTAAACCATGGTCTCAGATTAGTGTGTTCTTAACATTGAGATGAATGAGTGCTGGATGCCTGTTAAAAGTGCCTGTTCAATCAGATTCAAAATAATCCTGCCTGGCAATGTTACCAGAAATTTGGTTCTATACTATGGAGCATGTTCTGCTGCTGCAACAATGCTGTCGAACACTGTTAGCGGTCTGGTATCTCAGCTAAAGTTTGGATATCATACTTTGATAAACTCCCAATTTAGATGCCACTAATCTTTGGTTTAAATCACTTTGCAGTGGACTCTCTGCTCTACTGCCCTATGGCCTGAAGTTGCTGTACCATTTTCTGTGCAAAATTCTTTTCTAGTAATCTTTACAGATTTCAGCTTCACTAAAAGTTAAAGTAGAGAACTGAAAATAATCACCCTCATAGCTGACACTTGAATTAAATGTCAATGGCACCTGTGACACACCAAGCATACATCTGCTCGGCATGTGCAATAACACAGGTACATAATGCTTGAAGGTTGCACTTTTTATTTCCATTCAATTTCTGAAACTAAAATAATGTTCACATTGCAGGTTTAAAATTCCATGACACCTAATCTATGTCATCCAGTACATAAACTATCAATATATCTAACTTATTTATTTCCTGATTAGAAAGTGGATATTAGCAATCAGAAACCAACAATATAACTAATAGATATTTAAGACTTTCTTCGCTTTCATTGCTTCTTATAGTACTTTTAACACCAAGTGAATGACAGTAAAATTAGCTCAATTCCTGGCAAAAAATAAAAGAATTAGAGAATGGCAGCTTCACTACATTGTCACAAACGTCCAACAATAACCCTTCAACTATGAACACCTTGTAGTTGTTCCAAAGGTTAACTGGCTTTGATGCATTGCTTCAAGATATCCCATAGATGCTCAATGAGTGGGTTGGCCATGGAAAACAAATCACATTCATGTTCCAAAAACCAATCTTGCACAATGTGAACTCGATAAATGATCTCATCTTTCTGAAATATTTTATCCCCATTCAGATATAGCAGCAGTAATGAAAAATGATTTGCCACAATGCCTTTTCACTTGATTTATAATGGGATGAGAAAATCCAAATAAAACTTTGCCAACTAAACATGCTTCAGACTATGACATCCCCTCCCAACTAGATAAAAAAAATAAAACACCTGTATTCTTTAATTATTATTTCAACTTTTAAAAATAGTCAATAAAGGGAATTTTTCCTACATTTTCAGCTATTGTTGGTATTTCAAATTCATCTAAAAGCTGTTGACTTCATAATATAAATTGATCCAAAATAGAATGACTGATTTCTGCATTTTCAAGTATCCTCAATTTAGTTAATGTGCTAATCAGAGTATGCCACAAAAAGGATATTATGAGAACAGTTTACTATCATAATGTACATTTTGCATTAAGGTTTTTTTTTAGATGTTTTCTTTCATTTAATAACGATATGTCATTAAACTAGCCGTACAGATGTTAGTGTTAAAGACAGAAAATTAATTTAAACTTGACTGATCACTATACAAACTCATTACCAAATCAATATTTTGATATGACTTGTACAAACTCTGGTGTGATTTTTAATTATTTGCAATAAACCCAAACGAATACCAAATTATAAAAGGAAGCAATGACTGACTGACACAATTTTAATACAAATACTTGTAGTTGAATCTGATCCAGAAACCAAAGACTAAAATTCCAAAATGTGAGTATAAGGACCATTTGTGACAGTACTTAAAACCTGTCTGTTTCCATATGTTCCAACTTTCACAGTTCTACCAGCTTCCCTGTATCTATCATTTTGCTGCATGGAGATCTGACAAAGTTGAACAAAATGAGCATACAGTTTATTTCCATCATCTTTGTTTATATTCTTATGATACTGCATGGTTTTACCTTTCATGTGCCCACCTAAAGTAGCTTGGGGAATGATCAGAACATCTCCAGACACATCTAAAATAGAAACCATCTTCTGAGCATCATCCTCACTAAGGCGGACAGTCAAAGCAGCCTTCACTGAAAGAAGTGTAATATAAATAATTAACCATTCAGTAGTTTGTTTCTTGAGCAAAATATCATGGTATTAGCAATATGTTAGGATCCAATAAAGGGCAAAATGGTTCCTATTAGAAAGATGTTAAATGATCAAACATTTAATATACTTTGGATTCTATAAATTAACTTAATCCCTGTAATACACCTGCCTAGTACATGAAAGGCATCAAGCATAAACCCAGCATACAAATATTTCGCATTAATACCAATTATATAAAACATCCAGATTTAGAAATACATTAATATTGACTTAAATTTTTTTTATTATTATTATCCCATCTCTCTTACTCTTCAGATTTTTAATTAGTATTTATGTCACCATTTTGTTTGAATTCAAACTTGTGAAGTCATCCTTTAATGTATTATCTTGTAAATGTTTTTTTTTTTTTTAAGTTATCTGTGCATATTTTTGTTTGAACTGCACAGAATTGCCAAGTTACTGCAGGTGCTGTTTTCTAAATCTTTAGTTTACATAAAGATAATTAAAACTACCTGCAATTATAACCAATTATTGCTACTTATTTTGTAATTTTAACAATGTTTATTTAACAGCTTAATTTTCAGAAAAGTTTTGCTTACCCATTTTTTCAACAGTATCTTCTGAAGCTCCTTTCATAAAGCAGACATAAACCAGCAACCCTCGACCTATCTAAAAATAAATGGAAACTTCAAATAAACTTCCATTTATAGGGATCAGAAACTATGTTTAACCTTATTTAGAAATCTAAATTCCTACCAGGATGCTAAAAAAATGTGCTCTGCAAAGTATGGTATACAACAAAATAAACTGGCCCTATTATAGACCTTATCTTACATATTAAAATGAAAAATTTTGTCAGGGTCAAGCACTTTATGCAGAAAGATATTAGACTTTCCCAATTTGAATTTTGGTTGATTTTTTTACAATGATCTGACAGAGGATTTTAAGCATGGGAGCAGAAAAAAAAATAATTTTGGTCATGTAGCTATTAATATTGATTCCAGCTACAATAATATGAACACCATACATTTTACACCTGTACATTAATTCTGTAGTCTAATATCTGTTTCAAAAGTTGGTATTAGTGCTTGGTAGCACCGCCTTTGCAATGAAAGTTTGTAGATATCTAGGAATGGAATTCAGATGATTTTCAATGCTGAACTGGTCCAGATTTACCTAACTTTGCAGGCATTCTTTCAATAAGTGCTGTAAGGTTGGTCTTGGTTGTATGGCCATTATTTTACTATCAAGATTCTCACATAGCTTTTCAATAAGGATGCACGTGCTCTGTGGGATCCAGAAAAGTAAATAGTCAACTCCACGTGTCTTTCAAGCTATAGTGGTTCTGAATGTAGGGATTGTTGTTCCATCCTTTTGCAGGATATGGTAATTGCCATTGAGGATCCCTTGATCAAATACAGGCAAGATGATTTTCCAAAAGGTGGCACAGATGATGCAATATTTTTAAAACACCCCCATACTAAATGCCTGCCTGCAGCATTGCTCCAAATCTACTGTACTGAATGAACAGCTGGTTGAAAATACACTGGGTTAAAACCCTTGCAAACTTTTCACTAAGCTGATGTACATCCAGAGGATACAAGTTGGTAAAAGTTTTACTTGTCTGCATGCAAGCTGTACCATCTCTCACAGTATGCACATATATTCCCCATTCCCCTGGTAGTTCATCCATTTCTCATAGTAAGAGAAAAACTCTGCCAAAATTCTTTTGACTAGATATCTCAATTTCATTGTGCTACTCTCACTGCCACAGCATACATTTATAGGCAGTCTCAAATTAGGGATCTGGGAGAGGTGAACAACAGATTATTTGTTGAAGGTTCAAAGTAGCTGTATCAAGCAAGAATTTAGTTGTATGGATGGCTTAGACTGGTTAGGCTTTCTGTTAAAATGGCATTGTATGACAACAAAATTTTTTTGCAACATGGCAGAGACTGATAATGTGATCTATCTTGAAGACTGTGAAAAACAATTCTGGATCTGCTAAGAGAAGCAAAATGCCTTTGCTGGAACAGCAAAATATTGCAACAACCAGCACTCATTTCTTTGTCTCTTGTTCTGACCACCAAGGCTTAAAATATGTAAAGAACCACTGTGCAACAGAAAATCATTAGAAGTTTCTGAAGACAGCAAAACGCCTGCAATATTTCATTTTTTTTCCATCACCTCAATTTTGTTTTGATGAAGACATTGTACAAGCTTAAGTCATCATTACAAACTTTCTTGTCCAACATAACTTATCATTGACAAAAGCTGATCATCTGAGGCCATTGTTCAGGAGCGTTTTCTCTGATAGCAAGATTGCGATCTTATGAATCTGGGAGTACAAGCCCTGTGTTATTGTGAATAGAGCTATTGGTCCTAATTCTCACATCTTGTACAGCACCAAAGCAGCCTCCATTTACTCTTGGTATTGATGGCTCAAGTAATGATGATGTTGAGAAAATGAAGCCAGTGACTATGAAAATGTTTGACTTTGGAAGATCAAAGAACTGCTACATATCACTTCTATGACATATCTGTAACAAGCAGCAGGGATGCAGCAAAATCAGATCTTTTTAAAGTTGCTGCATGTAAGATGGACATCGATAAAATGCTATTATCATAGGCTGACTTGATAACATCAATCAAATGATTGGAATTCATAACTGTCTCCATGCTGCAAGATGCCATATCCAGAAATCCATTTATCAGGATGCACTTGCAACTTAGCACATACTGCTGCAATCAGTGCGTATGATGCATTTTCAGAGATCTCAAGAGTTTTGACATTTATTTCTGGTTTGACAAAAGCACCAAAAGTAAAGGGATCTTGGCAGAGTATATATAATTTTTTGACCACGAATATGCAAAGATCTTGAAGCATATGTTAACAAGATGGCTGTTTCTTTAGCAATGTTTTCAGTGCACACTTGAGAAATATGCAGGTCTCAACACCTTTTTTTACAGCATCTACTTTGCTGGCAGCAGATTTGCAAGGCTAAACAAAACATCTGGAAATCCACTATAGAAATAGTTCCATTTTTCTACCATGCATTAACCTTTTTTAGCAACTTTAACAAGATGATTCAGTCAGATGAGCTAGTGATCCATACTGTTCATGCCTATGGCAGCTAAAGACACCAGCTAATTGCACCATCAAACCAGAAGTGGTAAAAGATAGGTTTTGCTAAGAGAGTTCAATGGTCAAATATTCATTCCACTTAAGTGGTATGACAAAGTTAAATTTGAGAAAGATGTTTAATCAGGGTGACATATTGGAAAATGAATATGGTGTTTTTGATGCAGCACAACCAAATTTCAAGGCAGTCCTTAGATATATCCTGGCAAAGTTTCTAATAAATTATGGAATTTTGCTAAATGCAAAAATGGATAAATGTGGAAAAAAACTGAGGAGGTAAAATTTGGTTTGGTTTTTTTTTTTTTTTTTCCTGTTCCAATTTAAGTCACTTTTTGGTAGTATAACCATTCATACAAATTTTGTGATTATTAGGTAATGACAGAAATGAATTTGGAATCCAGGCCTAGAACAAAGCAAAAGTTGCTGATAACAGTAGACATTCTGTGGCACATTGCACATATGGTTGTTCCTGGATCTGTTGCCAGAAGATTCCCCATCTGTAAAGAGTGGTTGGGTTTGTGTTGGTGTTGCCACACAGCTATGCAAGTGGAGAAAGAGGATTTTTAATATAGTTCATAAAAACAAGACAGAGCCAATCATTCCTGAAACTTGATAAAACAGTCCAGTTTATTAGCAATGAAGCCCCTGTTCTCCGCTTTACATTTAATCCAGAGGAAGTGATTTTGAGGATTTCAGAAAAGGCAATTAATGAAAAGTACAAAACCAAAGATGATTAATTTAACAGACTCTGTACTATAATTCTGTTCTGATGATTTACTGGAAGGGCTATTTTTTTTAAAATAGGATTTAGTGATTGCTTATCTGCTAATCTTGGTACTAGGCAAAAGTATCCTGTATCAAGATCTTCAATATCTAAAATCTTAAATCTGGTGAAACTGATATAAACATCAAACAGAATCTTTCAAGATAAAGATGCCTCATTAAGTGAAAATGACCATTACCTTTTATTTTATACTGTATATTCATTTTTAGTTTGCAAAAGCCATTTTGAATAGGCTGCAAAAGAAAACCACCCGCTTATATAATACCTGTCACGATTAATATTTCGTAAAACTATATTCCATTGCTCTCAGGTGTAATATTCACTTCTGACATATCTGTTGGCACCTGTATGTATGCCAGTTTTGGAGAACTACGAGTTGCCAAAAACAAAAAAAATTTTTAAGCAATAGTCGTGAAACTCCAGGGGTTTGACCTCTTGATTAAAAAAATCTCCAGGTACAACTTTCCAAGGCTGGAAGAAGGTCCGTCCGGGTAAGGTGATGGTTTTTATTCGCCTATGGCCAAGATCTCCGCGGGAACTGTTGTCACAGCCTAAAGGGACTGAAGGCGGTCAGTGCAAACTTGTCGGAGAAATGGGTGTGGAGCGGTGTTTTACACCTTTTCTGAGCAAATTTATCATTCGGCAGGCGATGATTATTACTAAACAGACGGAGTAAACTGGCGGCGGTTAACGGGGACACTGATGATTCACTAAAGCGATGTTGGGTCTGAGATGGCCCCGTCTTACTTACTATCAGCTAACTCTTCTCAGTCTAGTTCAGAAACCAAAAAGAGCAAGAACGCACGGCGGCTCTCTTACTTCAACAAACTCGGGTTCTCTGCTTTCAGAGGCAGGTTGCACTTGTAGTTTTGCAGACAAACACTGCTGCAGTAGCATTCTAGCTTTCAGTTCGTCCAGCAAGTTCGCCGCCATGCTGGCTATCGTAACAACGCACGCGCTACGGCCGCGAGATCCCATAGTCATTTACAAAATTTACAAAAGAAAAAAAATTTATGTAGTCGAGCTTGCATTAAATATTCCATTCAAATAAATCTTTTTATTCGAAAAAAACTAAATTAGTTTTTGTATTTAATTTGTATTTTAGGTTTCATCCGTTCTTCCTCTATGTTGATCTGAGCGACTTTCAAATGGCGGCGGCCATGAGACATGGTCTTTCTCGAAAATTAAACGAAGAAGAAGAGGAAGAAGATCCAATAGAAGCTATGATCAGTAAAACAGGATGTGCTAAATATCATTACGCTGTACAAGTAAGTCATCTGATCGATCGAAGGCTTATAAGTGTAGTTTGACAGAGCGAAAAATGATCCGGCTCTAATGACACTAGTGTTAGTAATAGATTCTCGCTTTCTATGGCGCCCTCAGTTATAATACATGTGTCTGTAGCATGTCTCCTATTCTCCTCCGGATAGGTGAGTGATACAACCTTTGAGACTTTTCTACATATTTACGGTATTTGCTAGTGCGAGGAAAAAGTGGCATGAAAGGGACGCCACACACTAGGAAAAGTTAGAGGTTGTAGAAAGGTTGAAAGCAGGTAAACCGTAAGTTAGGGCGAGTCGACAGCATGGTATTCCTGGTGGAAATTTGCGAGGCTGGATGAAATATGTGCGTGGCTTTGTAGACAGAGTGTGCAGTGATGAGAGGCTGAATAAAAAGAAATCTCGTTTGGCATCATGATTATTGATCGACGATGCAACACAAGTTTAGTTTAAAGAACAGCGCGCTCATGGTGCTCTGATGAAAGTGAAAGCAACAGAATACCTGGCCGTGAGGTTGGCAGAAGAGAGAGCGGAGTGACTGCTGATGCTGCATCACTGGATGAACAATGAGTAAAATTGCTGCTAGCCTGAGGAAAGCAGTGCTTTGGTTTGAAGCTGAAGTACGTTTCAGAAGTTGCTGCATTTGAAGATGCTCATTAGCACTGCAGGACAAATTCAGAAAAAGAAAATTAAAATGCTGAAAATAACAAGTTATTTTTCTTCTAATTAGAACCTGTCTCTGACCAGTCTGTGACATTTTTGTTAATTCTTCATGGCTTTACCTGTAAATAAAGTATTACCTTTGTACTTTACTATAACATTCTTTCATCATAATGCTATAATGCTCAGTTTGTGTGAACCCTGACACTTGTATTGTAATATCAGCTAATAATAATAATTACAACTATGGCAAGATGTTTTTTGATAATCATTATGCAGTTTATTAATACAAAAAAATTATTTGTTCAGTAGGTTTTTGTTTTCTATAACCTAGGATAGGTGTGGGTTTGACTTTAATAAAAGTATGGATGTGTTGATTATCAAAATGGGCAATTATAAATATGATTGGCTGATTAGTAAAATTTATGACAGAATATTTGGCTTGCTCCTAATTAATTTGCTAGTCAAAATTAAAGAGTTTAAAAAACATGCTCAGTTTATGTAGATTTTTGGAATTTTTGATATATTGCAACATTTTATTGTTTTGATGGAAGGGAAATAAAACAAAAATACATACAGATACATTGACTTTGAAAAATATTTAAAAATGGTTGTAATCAGACATAATCATTCCATTGCATTATTAATAGAATATTTTCTGGAAGTATGTGAAGTTATACATATTAGCAAAATTATTTTTACAAAAATAGATCTAAAACTTTGTTTTGATTATAAAATACTAGCTAGAGGACCCAGTGCTGCACAGGAAAAAAATTACTTTAGGCCAACATACAATAGCTTAAAACCTTGCCCAAATTTTGAAGTACCTACACCCAAAATTTGGGGCTTCTAGGTGCTACAATTCAGCTGCAAAAGAGTAACAAACACTTGAATATATGTATTAGATGTGTATGTTTTGTGTATTCCAATGTAACCAATTGGTAAAACGTTAAAGTCTGATTTTCATATTATAGCTGTGCTGATTGATCAGGAATTGCTAATTCAAATAATTGTCCTGTAAAATAATAACAAGCTGAGCGATCAAGCTGCTATTGTAATCTTGTTTCTCTTATGGACAATACCTAAAACCCAGATGTTATAAGCAGTATAAAGAATGATTATTGAAAGTGTACTGCGATGAGAGCCACATATGACTTCTGCCTAGATGTACACTTTATTGTTTTTACTGTAGCTAGAGTTGATTGCCACATTAGGCATTTGTTAGTGACACTACAATACTTAATTAATCAAGGGTGTCATAGTATCTCTATTGTGGTGGGTTATTATTTTAAAAATTGAATATTGGGGATAGTCACTTTTTTTAGATGCTGATTAATTAAGGCATTAGAAGTTAGCAGTTTAGCAGGTTGACCACCAGCATTGCCTGTTTACAGATAGGTGCCTAGAAATGATAGTTTAAAGGAAGAGTTGTCTTCAAAAAGCTTCATATTGAATTATTTTAGACATGTTCAGCACTTTTCCAAAAATCTCAAAAAAGATGCTAGAAGCAGAGTCAATAAGTGTAGCATTAATGATAGACCTTTGGACAATCAACGGTGTTTGGTCACCATTTCTTAGTATGACTGGTCAAAAAATTGTAAATGTGCTTCCATTTCCAGAATCAGGTACAGTTGACCAAATAGGTGTACAAATTTTGGCTGATTTTGAAGAAAGTTTAATACTGCTGGATAAAGTCTATCTTTTCCATGGATAATGCTGCTAACCTGGCTGCTGGACTTCTCAAACCTAGATTACCATCACTATCATGTTTTATCCATACTCTACAATTACAACTCGCTAGCTAGATATGGCATCATTAATACGTATGATATATCTTTTATATTAGTCAAGAGATGTTTAACCATTTCCACATTCTCCTGATGCCTTGTAAAAGTTAGTGACCTTCAGAAATAGATAAAGATCTCCAATACCTACTTGCTATAACAGTTCATATTACAGCTATAATGTAATACTGATGACAGATATCCAATCATGGCATTTGCAGTAGACCATAATATTCCAAATCCTAAGTGTGTACCAATGGAGCCTAGTTGGAAAATGTTTTTGCTTTTTACAGCCCTTTGAAGAAATAACAAAAGTTGCTAGTCAGAAAAATGCAGCAATTTCTATTATGGTTCTGTCAATGCTATCTGTATAATACTTCCTAGAAAAACCTATGCATTAACTAAAAGAAAGTCATTAAGAAACTCTCTATTTTCATAAACCTAGATCTTTGCTTCAGACTAAAGTTCCAAAATAAAAACATGGACATGGATAGATCAAAGACTTTGGAGAAACATTATCACAGACTCCAAAACAAGTTTCTCTGATCCAGACATACCACAAACTTCAGCTGCTGAATCAATAGTGAGAGTTCCCAGAGACTTTGGAACTGATGAAAAAAATGTCAACAGGAAAAAAAAACAAACAAAAAAGTTACCACTGGAAAACTGCAGATCTTCAAGAACTAAAACAAAAAACTATTTCTCTAGAGAAAGTGATCAAGGAATATCTTATCTTGCTCCTGTTATCCAGGAATGAAGACTCCTTGTTAAGGTGGAAAGCAAATTTAATGTTTCTGCTTTATAATTGAAGAGCTTTTCTCTTCAGATATTAAGTTATACTTTGGACAGACTTTCATAATCATTTTCCATTTTAAATCTGAGTTTGTAAACCATTGGAAATGGCTACATTGATTAGTTAACATTAAACTTGTGAACATTTCAATTTTCACTATAAAATATTTTAAAATTATTTTTTTGATAAACATAAGTCCCATAAATGTGCTTAATTTTGAATTGTTTTTTGACTAGCATTGGTGGTTTTGCCTTTTACCTAATTATGTCTAGAGGCATTGATCCTGGATTGATGGGAGGGTGGCCCTTTAGATGGCTATTTTCCCCTACCCTCCCAAAATCTTTGCTAATATGTGTGTGTGTATAAGCTATACATGAGTGGGAAGTGGTAGTTGAATGCTTGCCTGTGGGATTTCCCATTTCAATCCTCTCTCCAAGCTAGATCGGTTTCCTTAGTTTTGTTAATCTGGATAAACTGATTTATTTATAAACTTGGTGTGATATGGAAAGCACAGAAAGGAGCAATATTCTATTTCTTTTTTGACAAAAACGATAAAGGTTTTCCATTTGCTGTTATGAGGTCTGATAATTGGTCAATTAATTGGAAAAATGTCTGATTTTGCAGATTACCAATTATCTGCTGATTAATTGGCACTAACATACCTTGCCAACAGGTAGAATTATTTGTACTGTGCAAAGTGCAAGCTAAATAGGTTGTTAAATTTACAAAAAAGTTGTGAAAAGATGAGTTTTTTTTTTTACTTATATTATAAACTGTTAAAAAACTAAGCATTTATAAATACTAATATTATTATTATTGTGGTACTTGTTCTTGCGCTTCACCAGACCTATTTCATGCCCCTAAGGTGAATGTTGGAGTTTAATCAATGGAAAGTGTCTTTCTATGTATATGGGATTTTCCAAGCAGAGAATTTTTTTTTAGCTCTGCAGTGTTGATTTTTGCACTTTGTCCTTCTCTTGTTAACTGATTAGTCCAGGAGCTGCTGCTCTTATAACTGCCATTGCCATTGTTTTCATCTCTCACCTTTCAGTACTTTCTATCATGAGAATCTTCTATCTTGACAGTTTTTCTCTTTCCTTACTGAATTCATTTCTTTCTGATGATGATATTGTCTTACCTGTTGGTGTCCTTCATGATGATGTGATCTATTCACCTTGTTTTGTTTGTTGTACAATACATGCCCCATGGCAGTGTGACGGTTTTTCCAGCACTGTTTGTGGTGTGTGCCGTGCAACTGAAGGTATTCCTGGCAGGTTTTCTAGTGCCACCTAGCTGTGTCTTTTTAAGCACTCATTCTTAGCTTTTTTTCTCTCTCTCTGTGTGTGCATGCATGCAGGGGCAAGTGTAAAGTTCGTGTACGTGTGTTTATCTCCGGGGAGAAGGCAATGGAGTAGGCTGAAGCCGTGTGGAGCAAGCTCTTGGTGTAGGCCTAAAAGGCCGTGTTGAGACACCGAAACACCTTGTGTAACTGGCCACCGAAGCTACCAGGGTGAGGGCCACATAAGCAACCAAGGTGAGGGCTGCGTAAGTGACCCATGTTAGTTGAAGCTGAAGCTTCGAGTTGGGAGTGATTGCTTCCCCAGCCAAAAAACCAATCTTGGGGTAAAGGCCTCAGCACGTCAAATCCGAAAACCGGTCTCGATGTGCCTAACCTTCCCAGCCAGACAGGCAGGCCAAAGGCAAAAAGCGCCCCTCACCTCCAATCTTTTCAGGTAGAGGACTTTCCGTCACCCTCAAGGGTTGACCCCCAAGTGACCTCGTCCGCCATAGCCTCGCTTTGATCTTAGCTCTTAGCCATAACAGGATACCCTTAAATGAAGTGCTAGTCTTCATTGTATTTTCTACATTTTGGATCTGTTTTTCTTGATTTGTTCTGACATGCTCTGAGTCCTGGTCTTTGGTCTTTTACTGATTAGTCTTTCTGTGTCTGCCTTTGGTAGTCCTGAGCTTTTTCTTGGTTGGCATCTACTTTGCTAATTCTTGCTGGGTATGGCCACATATAGATTTTACTTTTCACTTGTCTCTGATTTGCGTCAGCACTTATTTCTCAACTGCTTTATCCTTTGGGTTTTCTTAGTTAATGCCTCTCTTTCTTTCTCAGACATTAGTTCTGTTTAGTTGTATCTTGAACCTGGTGGATTCTTTCAAAGTGAATAGAGCTTTTTCTGATGCTGGTGGTCCAATCATTTGATCTTCATTTCCCATTAAAAAGTATATTTGTTTTGTTTGCTTTGGGTTGGTGCATTTTGTTCAGTGAGCTTTCTAGTTTTGGCATATATCTTTCTTTTGAGCTCATTTAGCTTTTATTACTACTACTATTGTCATTGCTACAAAGAAGTAATTTATCTTAATGTCAATTTTCAAAATTCAGATATTCACTAGAGGGTCAACCATGTCAGATCATCCAAAGGATTCCAGATTTGTAATCAGAAAGTAGACCAATGTGATATAAAACATAAAAAATTTTAGTCCCATACGAGGTCTGTCGAAAAAGTATCCGACTATTTTTTCCCGTGGGAAGTAATGACGTTAGGAAGGCAGTGGGCTTGATGGATGCGTCAGTCGCTGTCAGGTAGCCATCGTGTGAGGTACTATACTACTTACTCGTCGCGTTTTCATTTCGCCCGTGATGATGGAACGTGTGGAGCAGTGATCTTGAATCAAGTTTTGCTAAAAGCTTGGAGATACCCAAGCGGAAACAATTCGCAAAATTCAACAGACCTTTGGTGACAATGCCATGAGTGTTACCCAAATAAAAGAATGATACAACAGGTTCAAAGATGGCCGCACATCAGTGGGGAATGACCAGCATTTTGGGAGGCCATCAACAAGCCGCAATGCAGTTGTTATCGAGAAAGTACAGACCTTCATAATGGAGGGTTGTCATTTGACGGTGCAGGAAATTGGTGACGAGGTAGGGATCAGTAAAGATTCTGCACATGCAATTTTAAAGGAGGATTTGGGCTTGCGCAGAGTGGCAGAGAAATTTGTGCCCAAGCTGCTTTCTCAGGAACAACAACTTCGTCTTGAGGTTTCGTAGGACCTGCTGGATACTGCCAACAGGGATCCTGAGTTCCAGAATACCGTGATAACTGGAGATGAGACGTGGATGTATGGGTACAACCCAGAAACCAAAGCTCAGTCGTCACAGTGGAAGCACCAAACGTCGCCAAGGCCCAAAAAAGCATGTCAAGTCCGGAGCAAAATCAAAGTGATGCTGACTGTTTTCTTCAACTACCAAGGTGTTGTGCATCATGAATATGCACCAAGACAAACAGTTACAAAGGAGTACTATCAGGAAGTCCTCCTCCGTCTTCGTGATGCAGTTTGGCACAAGAGACTGGATGTGGGTCTCGCAAAACTGGCAGCTGCATCATGATAATGCCCCGGCTCATTTGTCGCAGCTGATCCAAGGTTTCTTGGCAAAGAAAAGCATTTCGCTCATTTACCAGGCTCCCTACTCTCCAGACACGGCTCCTCCTGACTTCTGGTTGTTCCTAAAAATGAAGATGCCACTGAAAGGCTCCCGCTTTGAGAGCCATTCTGGAAGCAGCATTCTAGAACTGCTTCGAACAATGAAAGGATCGCTGGGCTAAGTGTGTGGAGGCACAAGGGGCCTACTTCGAAGGGGATTAGCAATTGAACCCCACCAAGTACATAATTTTTTTTTTCCCAGCCTAAAGTTGGATACTTTTTTGACAGACCTCATACGTACTACCATTCCAAAGTTGTGGCTATTTAAAAAATGCCCCCCCCCTCATATCATAATTCTTCCAAAATATCTGTCATCTTTTTCTCAAAGCCACTCATTAAACAGCAAATGGAGCTTGAGCTGAATATCTGACAGGTGTGAAATTTATAAATTCAAAAATTATACTTACATTTCTGTAAAATTAAAAGAAAATGGCTTTCTGCTGTGATAAACATAGATCAGTGAATCTCCATTGGCCCTCAGCATCCAACATTTTGGATCAGAATTTTAGGATGTAGCAGACTTGTTACAAATTTGTTTTTATCTTTTTCACTCATTCACACCACTTTGTTTCTATGCAAAATTTCATCCATTGTATATAGATGTATGCTGAATAAACTATACAACTCTTGAAAACTTTAGTCCATTTTTATGAGAATTTGTTCTATAACACAGATACATGCTTTTTTTCCAAGCATTGCTTTCAGAGTATTAGTTTTTCGCCTGCAAATATTTTCAGTATATAAAATACAATTAGATGCCTTTAATAGTAGGAGAGTTGGTTTAGTCTGGTACATTCAAAACATTACTGTTGGGAGACACAGAATATAGAAGCCAATAATTTTCTCTTTTTTTTTTTTTTTTGCAAATAAAGTCGTCAAAGGCATATCCATTGCACATCCTTAGATTTGGGATTTTTACTCTCTTTGTTCAGTATTGTTTTTGTTCTTTAACTCTAACACAACAAAAAAATTTAATTCCACCAAAATATTTTCAAAATTCAGTTTCAAGGCCCTTCTTTTGTCGTTTATGATGACAAAATATTGAGTACAATACCAAAAGCCCAATATAAAAATTTTTTATTAATGAAATGTTACTTACTCTGTGACCAAGAGTGAGGCTTGTCTACTTTTTAATAGGTGGCATGCAAATGACTAGAAGCTACCAGACTCATTCAAATGAAACCTGGCTGAAATAACATTGCTATAATGATATCCGGTCAAGTTTCATTTGAATGTCCCTAGTAAATCTCTCTTGTTGAGTTTATGGGTGAGACGTTTCTCACCAGAACTAACTTAAAAGTTATTTTTTTTTCCCTTTTTTCAGGATTGCATGGCAGAGCACCAAGACTGGAGAAAATGCCAGGAAGAAGTACTGAATTTCAGAAAGTGCATTGCTGACAGCAGACAGATCCAAAGTGGGAACAGCTAGCAAAAACAAGCAGCATTTTTTTTTACAACCAACTATTAAATAATTTTCTCCTCTTTAAACTTCACGGCAGAAAATGTGAACAAGAGCAAATCAATGAACTTTGGTCTTAAAATGAAGTGGAGAATAGATTACCAAAACTTAGGGACAATGCATAAACTAAGGAGTGTTCATTAAGACTTAGAAAGTTTTTACTAACTATATGTACCTGTGTCAATTTTAAATTAATGGAACCAGCCTCAAAAGAATTTGTTGTTGTTGAAATACACAAGGAAAATGAAAACAGCTATTGTCATACTAAAGTTAAAAAAAAATCACCAATATTACTACATTTAGTTGCCATGACAAACAAGTAAAAAACTGGACTTAGCACTAGATCACAGATTTCCCAATGTTGGCTCATCCTATACAAAGGAAACTCTGCATGTTTATTAAAGGTGTATCTGTGTTTTTTTTTTTTTTTTTGGCAAAAATTTCTTAGGTTGATGCAAAAACTTGAGTCATGCAAGAGTACTACCATTTTTAAATTTTTACTGGTTACTATTAAGACTCCTGTTTATTCTACATCTCATTTGAGGATACTTTTTAGCTCATATCACAGTTGTATGTGAAAATTTAATAACATTTACTTGAACCATTCCGGAGAGATCTTTTCCCAAAGTACAGTACGGTTATTCAGTAAAATCTGAGGACATTTTCACCTTAAGGCAAGAGTCTAAAGAAACCAATAAAATATTTAAAAAATGGTTTTACTCAGTAGTTCATTATAATACCAATACACTTGTACCATCCCTGCCCGCTTTCTTATATATATATATATATATAGCCTAACAAAATACTAAATACCTCACATTACAATTATTAAATTGTAATGTGACTTAGTAAATTTACTGCCATTTTCAACAATAGGAAAAATCACGAATCTAATTTCCTTTCATCATAATGCTGTTGCATATGGGTAATTTCTTGCTATGGTTTTCAAGTGCAGTGTACCAATGGAATAATTTCCAAGGTTCTAATAAACACCTAGAGGCTTTATTCACTGTTAAAATTCAGAAATTTTGGTGGCAAAGTAAATTTTCTCTCAGTTAAGAATGCATATCTTAAAAATGTGTAGCCCAAATACGTCTTAACAAATGGTTCATACCTTCACTTAAAAATTGCCATTAAATTTCTGCTAATGATATTAACATTCTTTTATTGTATTCATGGAAATATAGCCATAACTTTGATTTTAAAATTCTAATGCCATTGTTTGTTTTTTTTTTTTTTAGTGTAGAAGAATAAAATAAGTTTCAAATTTCATCTAAACATGTTTTAATAATTATTTTTACATACAAACTATCAGGAGAGTCTTTCGGTGTAGTTCTGTAAATTTGCTTTAGCATCAGAATTAGTGCTACTGAAAATTCTAGAGGATTGTGTATTAGTAGTAGTAGTATAAAATGTTTTGCAGATCTATAATCACGAAAGTGTAAGTCAATAACTTCAAGAAAATTTATTTGGGAAAGAAGCAAAAACAACCATTCATGAAGACTTGCCTGTGTAGTTATAGTTTGAACAGCTTACACAAAATGTTTTTTCATGCCATTTTTCATTTTAAAATGTATAGTTTTGAAGATGTTCACACATGCAAGACTGCTGTTAAAATTACAAGTTTTTATTATTGATTAATGAAAGGAACCTGGAAGACCTGAGCATGTTAAGTAAAACATTGGTTATTGCAAATAAACAAAGTGTATCAACTGTGTGTGGTACATAGGCATAATTTTCTTCTTTTTTAAATATCTGCATTCCAACCCTACCCCAAATTTTGACAAATATTTTTCATTTGGGCTAAATTTAATTACAAATAAAAAGTAATATTTGAGCTTATTAAAAAGAATGTAAGATTTTGTAAATAACTGTAGGAGGCAATTCTATTACAAACATTTACACAATCTATATTATCATGTCATAACTCTGATTTAATACTTTCAGAAATTTTCAAACAGTCATTGGCAATTATTTTACAGTTTGGCAGTAGTTCTTCCAGTAAAATTACCAGCAGTTCCTTGTTTCCAACCTTTGGCATCTCTGAAATCACCAATCCTTTCAACTTCCTGCAATCAAACAAGCAACAAATTAATGTGTTGGTGCCAATTCATACAATTCAGTGTCTGAATATCAAAAAGGATGCAGTTAAAATTTTCTTTATAAAAGGCACAAATCAGATTAAACTACGTTTAGTCAGTTTGATAGCTGGCATATTTGTGTAAACTGACTACTATTTGTGAGCATCTATGGTATTAGAATACATACATAATGAGCATTCTATTATTTATAGTCATTCTGTTACTGAGTCACATAAAAGATGCTTTTATTCAAGCTTACTCCTCCCAAAATATATGAAATATACATATGCTTTATAAACAAAGATACCCTGCCATTTATAAGGGCTTCAGGTCTCAACTGACATTGCAATTGCTTCTGCCAACAAAGGCACAAGGCAGTGATTCCCTGGCCCTTATTGGTAGTCAGGAACTTGTCACCATTATTTATATATAAAATTGAGAAATTCAGTAGGAAATAACAATGACAAGGCATTAGACTTTAGGCTGTTTTAGAAGTGTCCACAATACAGCATGATCATTTAGCTTTTTAGAGAATGTGGACATGATATTGGAGCTGAAAAGATAACTAAAACACTGCTAGTTTTTTTTAAGGGGGTTTCAAAGCATTTTTGAAATGAGACCAAAATGAAGCTTTTGCAGATAAAGAGTATGCTGTGTGACCTTGGCTTATTGTAATGTGTTATTAATTCTTGGAGTTCTGTTCATTGCTCTCCACAGAATGTCCTGTTTTTTGTTCCTTTTTCTATAACTAAGTTCTTCACTAAACTATTTTTTCTACCATCTTTTGTTTATCTGAAAAGTGAAAAAAAAAGTCTTCAAAAAAAAAGAAAAGGACATTCTACTAAAGATATACTGTAAATATAAACAGAATTACTAAATCAAAAGTGGCACTTACTAATTACATTTCCATGTTTTAATCTTATTCTGTGAAAGGTTCATTTAAATGCAGTTGTCTTTTAGACAAAATAATCTCTCAGGATTTAAGTTTTTTTTTAACTTTTTTTTTACACAATCAACTTTCTTCATATGGCAAAAACCTTTGTAATTACTGTGATGTGATGTAAAGGAAAGCAGAAGAACCTTCATATTTAGAAAGATGTGCATGCATAATCTAAACAAAAATTCCAGTCAGTCACACTAGGAGCATCTATATGTAATACTGGCCTTTTTAAAATTAAATATATATTTCTTTGACATAATTCAATATCTGAGTTATAAAACATTACAAAAGTAAACTTTTTGCAAATGTGAACATCAGTGTCTTAGTTCTGTGCAGATGAATACTACCAAGCATCAGTCTTTGTGGATGTAAAACTGGATTTTTTTCTTTATCAAATCAGACCAAGTTCTCAATTAAAATGTCCAAAGCTGGTTAACTTAGTAGTACTGGAGTACTTACTTGAGATGATAGAGGCAAGCTAATCCTTTTTCAGTTACATTTTGGCAGCCACTCACATCTAAAAACTCCAGGCTGCCTTGAAACATGTAAAGTTTAGCCATGCACCAATCATCGATTTTAGGGCATCTACTTAGATTGAGATAGCTCAAGCCTGGAAGATCAACTGAGAAAACAAAAACATGCAATATTTAGTTTGTATTTAATTTTAAACATTAAAAGAATGATCAAATAGTAAAATAATCAAAACCAACATGAATTACTAGAAAAATTACTACTACAAAATTCCTTAAACTTTTTTAAAGTTGTTTAATACATTCTTGAAATGTATTAAAAATCATAAACTGTAAATCAGAAAATATATGCCAGTACTAATACTCTGGTCTTGTAATTGAAGACTTAATGCCTTATTAAAGTTTTTAAAAGTAAAAAAATTAAACTGCAGCACCCACAGTAGTTCAGAATTGAGCTGAAGGAAGACGAACTTGTAAGTGATTTTATTTTCTAGTACTCCAGTTTCTCTTAAATTTTATACATTTCATACTGGTAGGAAAATCCATTTCTGTTAATTTTCATACAAACTACTGACAGGGAATGTCAGCATAGTATATGTAATATATGTATATATCAGAAATTTTAAGCATAATTGACTAAAAAGAATTATTTATTCACTTTCAGCCTAGTTTCTTTAACATCTCATTAATACATACTAAAATTTTCAAAGCCTTCATACATCAAGTTTGTTTCTGATGCATCTACTGCTTCTAGAACAAGGCCATCCACTTTTTTGTTTGGAAGATAATATTTGCCATGCTTATCCTTTCTGAACCACCTCTCATCACTCTCAAATTTAACTGCTCCTCCACGATAAACAATAAAGTGGGATGTGGCAAGATCAGGACCCAGTATATCATGTCTTTCCTTGATGTATCTGAATTAAAGAATAAAATAAAATGAATCAACTATCTTTGATGGGTAGTTATATTAGATGTATTCAGTTTATGCAGGAACACTTCACAATGGGATGGTGTAGTAAATAATGGGTGCTTCAAATAAGGCTTTTTCTAAAAAGTGTTTGTAGTAGCAGTAGAAATGAAAGCATTAACAGATGTGTGATTACTGAATAAACTGAGCTGATGTGTATTTTTATTTGCACCAAAGTTTTAAAATTAAGTTAAGATAGTACAGTATAAATTATTTATTATTGGAAATGAGCTTATGCTTTCTCAAATGGCTCATAAATAGAGAGACTTAAAAATAAAAAAAAAAAACTTTCAATCTGACATAAGTTAGGAAAATGTTTTCTTCTTTAAATTGTCCTTAGCACCCAATTGTACATTTTCTACACAGAATTTAATCTTGAACATCTATCCACTTAAAAAGTCCTTTATGACCAAAGTAGTGTGTGAACTGTTAAAACCACACATTACATGCCATTAAAAAAACAAAATAGTATGAAAGGTAGTAAGATAACTTAATGTAAACTAGCATAACAAAAATTAAATTTAAAAATAAGTTTAAAATACTGTATCTAAAAAGTCTAAAGGAAAACCTATAACAAATTTCTTATAACCATCAGTCTTTCTTTTCCATAAATACTCATGGAAGCAAAATATGAATATACAAACAAGCTTAAAACAAATCCTCTTTGTTTTGATGATGCATCATGTAGAAAAATATGAAAACAGTAGAGCAATGACAAATAAAAGCTAAGATACCTGTTTTATAAGGTAACTAATATTGATGTTATGAGAAAACTGAAGATGTATAAATATATGCATTCAGAAGAAAAATTGGAATAAGAAAGATCATGCAACTAAAGCATAGTCTTTGTATATAAGTAAAAGAGAACCAGGATTTCAGAAGCTTAATGCTAAAAAGTTTTCTTTTAGTTAACTTGCAACAAATCATTTACTGATGGCAGACTTATTGATTTTTAGATTTGTTTAGTTCCTTGGCTTGTTCTTGTTCCACATCAGAGGAGGGAGGAAGGAAAAGGGTGGGAGGAGAGCATGTATTCAGATTTGTTACAGATGATTTTAAGAGATATCTTGGTTTGACAGTACTTACCTTTCCAAAGCATCAGTAAGTTTTGTGTGATTGGCAATCGTATTTTGCTCTCTCTTTTTTTTTGTTGATGATTTTCAGGATATATTTTGCTTTAAGAAGCCTATTTTAAACAACATTTAACTGCTAAAGTCTATCACAAATAAGTTCTTTAGTTTATTACTTTTTTTCCTATTTACATATAGCTAGCTATTTCCAGGTCATTCCTATTTTCACTTTATACATTAATTTCTTTTCCTATTTATACAGCTATTTCCCAATCTTTTCTTTTGCTCTGATTGTGTATATCTTTATTTTCCTTTAGATGTAAAATTATTAGGAACAGACATGCCAACATTATAGATCCTAAAATCGGGAGAAAATATTATTTAGTGATTTGCTTAGTATAGTATCTCCCCGAGGCGCCCCCATGGTGGATTTACACGGGAAAACAAAATTCGATGCTGTCTGCGATGGAACGGTTGGTGTACTGTATATATATCTACGGAGCAAAAAATAATATTTTTAGAATTTTCAAGTATAATTTCTACCAATTATGTGTCATTTCAAAAAATTTAATGTAAATATTAAGAAAATCGGGAGTTTTTACTAGATTTTAAAAATCGGGCGGGAGAAAAATTAGAGCTTTAAAATCGGGAGTCTCCCGGGGGAATCGGGAATGTTGGCATGTCTGTAGGAATTGCTTGGATACAGTTAAATACAGGTTCAGTTTATAAAATCTGAAATCTCACTCCCTGTAAAATTGAAATTCAAGTTAAAAACGTAACTTATGAGATTAATGCATTTGGTTTTTGTAAACTTATTTTAAAAACATGGTAACATTTAAATACCTAAATAAAATTATTTCATATACCATATATTTGAGAGAAAATGATTTATTTTTGTTTAAAGTTAGATGTCCTCTCTTGAACAACTAAAATATCTAACATTTGCATTATGAAACATAAATGTACTCTATTTCTAAGAGAAGAAAAACTACAATTCTTTTAAATTTTTTTTTTTGCTGATATAGATTTCATTTTTTTAATTAACCTTCAAAACTGAGACCGCCCCATCTGTTGGATTGAATACTGCATTGAACAGCATAAGCAGATAATAATCATAGAAGATAAATGAAAGTTCACAAAAGGTATTTATAATTTTGCATCCTTTTACATGCTTATATTATTAATATTCAGTCAGGACTTACAAATTTTAACCACTAAATTTACTACATAGCATTTGAAATGTCAAGAAAAAATGGAAACTAACTTTTGGGACTGCTTCAAGATTTCGTTTTTCTTTCTTTCAACATTCTCCATAATCCGTGCAATACTGAAATCCTGCTGTATAAAAGCCAAAAAATCTCTCGAAAAGCTAGATTTTTTTGAATAGTGTGATGATGCTTGGTACTTAGCACTAAAACACAGTCCTCTTTGACACAAAAACTTCCTAAATATTAACATCTGGAAAATAAGAAAAAATTCATAAACATTTAACAATTCTAAACACTTTTACGAATACAGAACAAAAATTTGGGTTACAAATGATGATAAAAATCAGACTAAAATAAAAAATTGTTATCAGTACCCAGTGTTACAGCTAGGTTTTCAAACGGGCATGGTAAATATTATAAAACAGGGCACATCGCGTGCAGTCACGGTGCGGAAGCATGGTATTGTGGGCACATTTATTTGCATTAATGACAAGACAAATTTGATAAATAACAGTTTAATACTAGTATGATGTAGGTGTTAAGTGAAGTATTACTAACTTATGCAATGATACAAACCTACAAGTTCACATTTATTTGCAACAAAGTCAATGCATGTATATATACATTTACAAGTTCTCATAATATAATGAAATGCAATAGCTTTAATTGACGACCTTGAATTAGGCTAGATTGTATGTTAAAACGTTGAAGAAAAATACTCTTAAGACTGCCGCTCTTTTGTTAGGTCTTTTGTGTACTCGTGCTATGCTTCGAAGCGTAAACTAAATGGCGTATAATGCGCACGCGCACAAGTTACAACTCCGCAGAGCGGCTGGAAAATTCCCGCCAGGGGACGCTCAAAAAGTTCTGCATGCGGCGGTTGTATACCTGTACAAAAAGGAAAATCGGGCTTTGTGTTTTGCACCATTTGGGGCATGGCATTGTAAATTTAGGGCATGTCATTGTACAAAGAGGCATGGCGCTGTAGACCAGAGGCATGGCGTGGCGCCATGCTAAAAAGGGCTAGCTGGAACTCTGAGTACCTCAAAATCCTTGTGTATATAAGGATAAATACAAATTATTCTATAAATTGGAAGGATGGGAAGTAAGTATAACTATTGAGGTGCACCCAGATTTTTTTTTTATCTGGCATAAATAACACACAGGACTCTAAATTGGTTTCATTTTGAGATGTCATCATCCAGATTTTCTTTCATTGTTTTTGCTGCACTGGCACATAACTGATTGATATATCTTTTCACATAGGGTGCACAATGGTGAGGTGGTTAGTCTGAATCTACAAGCTTAGAAGTGAGTGACCTGTGCATATTAGTAAGGATTCAATGTAAAATCCTTACCAACAGATAGACAGTAATGCAAACTGATAATAATATTACCACATTTAAATGACACTATTATTCATTAGGTTGGTAATTTGGAACAAACTGACTACACCTGCTTATGTAAAGTGAATGCCAATGGCAGTATTCTTTGTTATGTAAATGTTAAGGCATTCCAACATGAGAGGACTCACTATGTAAATTTTACTTGTTACATTTTTTGCCTCTTTAGTTTTCAAAGGTATTCATCATATGGTAATTTCAGCAGTTTTTAATTTCTCTGGCTCCACTGTGGTACTATTGAATTTGCTGCTTCCAGGAGTCCTATAAAGCATTTACAGGTCCACTCATGAATGGTATGGCATCCCACAAATGTAATGGATTCCATTTGCTTCACAGCTCATAAACGAATGGGACACAAGGTTGGACCATTGTCAGACATTAGCAAATTAGGAACCCCAAAACATCCACACCACTCATGTAGCTTGGTTAACACTATTTCCAGTTCTGTTTACCCTTGCAATCGTGGCTAAAAGCCAATACTGCCCAAATTTTGGTCCAAAAAAATCTACATGGATCCTTTCCCAGGGTCTTTCTGGAATTTTCAAAGAATACTGCAATAATTTAGGTGCTTTATCATAAACTTGCTGGCATTCATAACAGTCACAAAACAAAGGCTTCAATTTCAGAGTCCACAACAAGCCACCACACATAATAATGTGCTAGTAATTTCATTGCAACAATGTTTAGATTAAACTCAAGCACCATTTACATACCTTTTGCCAGAGCTGCTTTAACATTATAATTTAATCCAACCAAAAAATGATTCCATGTGGCACTTTGAGTTTGCACTAAGCTAATCTATTGACTTGTGTCTTAACTTTTCGAAGAATCAAGTTGATTGCTATTTATCTTGTAATGCACCATCATTCAAGTTGAGGTCTGCAATTTTAAGTGACATTTCTGAACTTTTTGACTTCAGGTGCACAATCTGCAATGTTTATTGTCAATCTTGATAGCACATCTGGCACCACACTATCTATATTCTCCTCAGACATTCAATTTCATAAATGTATTCATTAAAAAAAAAACTACCCATGATATCAGTTGAGAGTTTGTTGTGTTTGCCAAATTCCATTTAGTACCAAAAATTTGTTCAAGTGGTTGGTAATAAGTTTTCAACACAAACTTCTGACCAAGGAGATATTGTTGGAACTTTATCACTCCAAAAATCTCTGCCAACACCTCCTTGTTAATCTACAAATAATTTCTCTGTTTACAACATTTTTCTGGACACAAATTTAATTGGTTTCATAATGCCATCAAGGCAGGTTTGGGACATAACTGCACCAAGTGCTACATTGGAGGCATTGCAACCCAAACACACAGATCAGTTAGTCAGAAAACATTAGTACCTATTTAGAAGAAAGGTGCTTATCCTCTTTGAATGCTTGTTCCTTCTCCACCATTCATCTTCAGACTACCTGGACACTGGTCAATTCATAGGAGTGCAAATTTAATACAAACTTTCCAAAAAAATTAAATGTTTACAAGAACAATTTAAGATACTTTTGATTCATGGGCTGTGGAAAGTTTTTAATGGCTTCCACTTTTGCTGTTGGTTGGATGACTGCCCTTCTGGTTGATCCAATGGCCCAGGAATGCCACTGATGTTGGAGCAAATGATACTTCCAATTTTTTCTGAAGCCTTTTAGCAACCTTCTAAAACCTTTCTGAAAATGTTCCAAGGGTTTGCTTTGTTTTTTCTGATCACAAATAATGTAATTGATGTAAATGCTAACATAACTTAGACCATCAATCAACTTATCCATAAATTGCTGAAAGATCACCAATGCTGTTTGCAATTTAAATGGTAGCGTAAAATACCAGAACAGTCCTACATAGTATGTAATCACCAGACATGTACATGATATCTCTAGACATCCCTAAGGTAGGTGAAGAACTCCTGGCCATCTGTTAGTCTTATCATAAGATCCTCAAACATCAGCATGGAATAAGGATAAAAAACCAATAGAGTTTAATATCACTCAAAAATCCCTGCAGATGTGAACTTGTCCCCCACCTTTGTCCATGTTGGTGTTGCCAGTAAAGTACTATCTTCCAGCCAGTTCACTTGGGTTAGGTTCCCAACATATGGCCATGCACTTGACCAATTCAGAGTATGCTTATCAGTAAGCTTATCTGATGCAACCAAATTGTGAATAATATTGTAGGTACACTTGCCAAATAATACCATTAGGATGCTTTGGTTTTACCCTTTTTCTGTAAGAAAATTGGCAGAGAAGCACAGCTCTAGTCACTCAACATAATGTGACCAACTTTTCCCATCACTTAAAGCCATGCATAGGCATTGTTAAGACAATGAGTTTAAAGCAAGGTAAAAATCATTGTCACCAATAAAATGTAGTGACTTTGCTAACAGACAAAGAGAATGACAAACTGGCAATAATATCACTGCTATATTGAAGGGATATGTTTATTCACTAGGTATCACAAGCAAACTTCCTACAAAGGGCATGAGAAAGTTGAGGTTGCCGAGTGAGTTGCCTAGAAGACTAACGAGTGATTTAAATATTTAATTTTTTTATAGTTTTGAAATGTACACTTTCAAGCTTTTTTAAAATACTTTGTTACTGACTGTGGTAAGAGTTAGAGTTGCCACTTCAAGTTATTAAAATATAGAAGATTAGCTGTTCAGATGTTTATGGTTAGTAGATGAAATGATTTTCCTGGGTAGGTTGTAGGGTCTTGCTTGAGTAAACATTTTAAAAAGGGCTTTATGTATTTGTCTCTTTTTTTACATACAAATTGGGTTATGATATTGGTGTAACTTTATCATGAGTTTATTAATATTGATTTTTTAAAAATTGTGTGTGATTGCAAACTATAAATAGATCTGTCAGCATGGAAGCTGCATGGTCAGAAGTTCAAATTTTCTTGAATTTTTCAGTTGCTAACTTTTTAAAAAAGTTTTCCTAATAAATCGGCGATGTTAAATATCAGCAGTCCCCCCCCCACCCCATCATTTAAAATAGCTTACTTCATTTACAAAAGTCTCTTGCTCACATTAAACGTTGTTTAGGGTGAGAGAGAGAAATACATTCAAAACATAAAAACTGGCGAACAGTTCCGCTAGTCTTGTTCACAAAGAGGTGACCCTTGAAGTTATATTGTTACCCTTTATTTATTTATGTTAGTCTTGCGTCTTTTTTCTTCTCCCTAGACTTAAGTTAAACCACGACTTGAACTGTAAAACTACTATGCTCTCGGTCAGGTTTCACAAACCGTCACTTTCACAAATATTCTCAAAAAATGACGACTTATAAACGATCAAATAATAGTGTGATTTTACATATGGCGGGCGGAACGCTGAGTAGTAATAATAATAATAATAATAAATCTGTTCTGTGAAAGGTTCGCTTCTGAATATAAAACTGAGTCAATTTCTGTATTTGTAAGGTGAATGGACTTTATTTAAACTTTAAAATTATTAAAATGTTATAGTATTTTAATCTCATTTCCAATCTTGTTTCTGTAAGTAATAATACCGAAGTAATTAATTAGCTGGGCTGATCGTTGTAACATAATGTTTTAAAATGACGAAGAAAAGGGTAATGTATAATTCTAAATAAACTTGTTTCAAAACATAAGCTTTGTTTATATATCTACCCGCCGCTTCATGCATTTCAAATACACACACATATATAATTAAATATACTTACTATATTAGTAAGGCTGGACTTCTGACTTTGGACAATAACAACAGTGTAAACTTAATAACTACAGCCGCATTTTCGAATGAATGATTTTAATTATAGATATATAAAATATGCAGTGTAAATTAGTATTGTGTATATATAGTTTAGAATAGTATTATTAATAATATTGTTTAAGTAAATACTAAACTGCGGCGGTTACCAATCAGTATAAGCTGCTGTAGACGATAAATGGATGGGTTACGCCGATTGGTATCGCTGACAGGTGCGATGTTTTCTTGGTCGGCATCCCAGTAACAACATCCTTAAACATGTTTAGAATTCCCACATCCCTGCAGCCGAGTTTCTTGTTTTCCTGTCTCTTCATTTCTCCGAGCCTGTCTCTTCACCTACAGGGAACCTGGCAGAACGACGATTTCTTTCTCTTCCTAGCGAAGTTCGGCTTTCAGAAGACCAACCCCTCGGACCCGGACCGCACCCAGGGCGTCATCTACGGCAACATAGAGCCGTTGAACAACGACACAGCTGGCCTCACCTTGGTGCTGGTGGACAGCGAGTACTTCATGGCGTACTACGGAAACCGGACTTTTTCTCCTGCCGACCAGCGCTGCTCAAAGATGTTCGAAAAAATCGACACGATCGCCTTCGATTACAGGTGTAACCGTAACGGACGGGAGGACTTCCTAAGAAAGGTCCCCTGCACCCGGGGTAAGATATGCGTCGATGAGGACAGCGTCGAGCACATCATTAACGGGTATCAGTTCACTTATAAGATCGTGGATTCTCAACGACCTAGGTAAGTTCTGCATATATTATTAATTATAAAACTTCTGTGGGTATCTGTGCTAAATCACAGGTGTGTAAATCTCAACAGATTCGTTAGAATTGTATTTTGTAAATTGTATGTATGCTAGAGCCTCTGTGACCTTTGTATGCAGTGGATCTTGCCGTTTAGGTTCATCCTTGTCGAAGTTTACCTTTTGACCAACGGGTGGAGTAGATTTTATCGCCTTGATATATTCTTAAAGGAAAATTGGAATTCTCTCTCTCTCTCACACACACGTATGCATGCCATGTGTTTTAATAATGATATATATGTATTTAATCTAATTTCTTTAAAATATATATTTTTTAAAAAGAAATTAAGGCTTGAATTAGTTTATAACGAGCCTTTTAAGCATCATTTAAAATGAGGTTTATTATGTAGTCCTACTCTCTGGTTATAGAGTAACTATACAGATTCAATCATATTTTATAACTTCTCAGTTAAGAGACATGTGTACCAGCTTTAATTTTGATGTGGTCAGGGGTGACAGTCAGTATCTATGGATGAGGATTCAAAATCTCCATATGTTGCCTTTTTTTAACAATTAAAACTCCTTCATATTTCCTTTCTTGCATATAACATTTAAATTGAAAGTTTCACAATCATATTTTTTCTAGTTTTTTTTTAAAACAAAACAAACTTTCTAACTTTATTTTTTAGTATTCACTGTCCATGGCTTGAAAGCAAATCTCGCTTGGGCTCGGGTCCAATTCAGGTATAAGAATAAGAGCTCATTGTTTATTAAATTGAATTAGAATGTTAGAGGTTTTTTTTTAAGATTGATAAACATATATCCTTTTATTTTATTTTTTTATCTAACTAGAGCCAGTTTTCTTGCAAATACGAACTCAAAAGACAACAAACGACTATTAGTAAGTAAAATTTGCATTAAAAAACACTCTAAACAGGATTTGCGCAGGTTTAATTTAGTTACTGTGTTCTCTCTCTCTCTCTCACGCAAGGTAGGAGGAATCGCCTGTCAGCGCACTTCCTAAATAGCTTGTTTGACAGTTTCTTGCATTTGTCGACATGCAGGACTGCCTAGTTTCTGCTACAGTTAACTATTAAGAGCTCGTTTGCTGACAGAGAAGGATGAAGTAGACGTTAGGGTCAGACAGGTCGGACGTTTTAATAAGATGATTCAAAACCAACAGTAGATTACCGCAATCTTTACCGGATACGATTTGCACTCGATCAGAGACAACGGGACTAAAAGTCATGATCACTTTGTTTGTTTTTTTTTTAATTTAAATCATCTATAGGTGCCTTTTATACCTGTTTTAACTGTAGCTAATTTCTCCCCGGGCTTGCGCCACATTTAACATGGCACCAGTCGTCAACTTGTAGGTGGACCGAGCTGGGAACAGAAAATAACAACATTTTGTTTTTAAAGAGTTTTTTCTTTTTTATTAATTAATGGTAATTATAGATTGACTTGTGTTGCATGTAGCTGAAGCACTGTCAGTGTAACATCTTCGACAAGGGAGTACAGCAGTAAGGACCATAAGGTCTTTGAGTCTAGCATTTGCTTTTTAAACATGAATACAGAATCTTGCAAATAGAGTTGGTAGTCTTAACCTCACCTTTTGAGAATTTGCTATGCTCAAGTCCAGTGGGAATGTTGACAGATGTCATTTGGAATCCTGGATTTAAAAGGAAAAAAAAATCTTTTTTTGCTAAATATTAAATCTTCAAGAATCATTTAATTTAATGTACCTGGCTACTTAATGTCTTTGTCTGAGGTACAGCTAGGATGAAGCTAGCTCACATAAGTTATGACTTCATTCGGGGCCTACCGCAACCAGAACATTAAATAAACATACCCTGATGATTCAAATAAGTTGCATCTTGCTGAATCAGGTCTGGCGTTGCAATTTCAATATCAGTGGAGTCAGTCACAATTCTACAGTTAGTGTATTGGGGAAAAGGACAAAGGTGAACAATTTATTTTTGTCTCTGCAAGGAATTGAGGTAATTAAATCATCAAATAAAAGATTAAAGAGAACACAGGCAAACCTATAATATTACTAGAGATTGTACCTGCAATATATGAAAATAGCTGAGTCAGAAGGAGATTAGTATAGTTTTGTTGTAATTTCAATAGGTTTGTAAAGATTTGATTCTCAAAAGATATAAAACCAACTTTCCATGCAGCATAGTAATATACAAATTTCCTAACCTAGCTGCATAGTTCACAAGATGTCAAAAACTTCTTTGGTTGTAAGTCCAGTCTGTTCTATAACACCTGATAATAGATGGAAAGATGCAAAGCAGTGAATCCTTTAGTAATTGTCGGTTTTCTTGTGCTGCTTAGTTCACATTTTGAGAGATGGAGCCCAGTTCCAGGATTATTTTGCTAGCTGTTTACCTATATCTGGTTGCTCAGCCATTAGTACCTCTATAATATCTTGTAAACTGCTAGTTGCTTTATCTTTTTTTTTTTTTTTTGGAAGTCTGCCTTTAGGTGGATACTGTGCTTGATTACATTGTGTTTATAAATCCCAGACCCTGAAGATTTTTTCCATTTCTAAAATGGCAA
This sequence comes from Nautilus pompilius, assembly GCA_018389105.1. Classification (NCBI taxonomy): domain Eukaryota; kingdom Metazoa; phylum Mollusca; class Cephalopoda; order Nautilida; family Nautilidae; genus Nautilus; species Nautilus pompilius. The sequence continues at coordinate 215,684 of JACATO010001894.1, forward strand.
TTGTCTACTCAGGAATGTATGCTTGACACTCCAGTCTGAGACTTTATAATTTAAGGATGGAGTTTTGTTCATTGGAGAACTGGAGGAAATTTTTAAAAAAAAATGTTTGTGACTGGGGCTAAATCAAAAAAATCTGGCCTTAACAAAAAAACCCACTAGCTCTCCACCCAGATAATAATGTTCCATCTTTTATGATTCAAGAACATTTGATCATTTACTCTATCAAATAATTTATGAAGTGAAATCTTTGTTTCAAAGGTAGTGCTTTAAATAAAAGATAATTTTATCTTGGGATCTCTCTTTACAGGAATTTGGCTAGTTGAGATATAAAATATGATGGTATTAGTTAAAACTGGGATTTTGAACCGTAACTTGCTTACAGAACTCTTAATTCATTCATAGTTATTACTTCGTCTTAATTTTGATGTTTCTTTTAATGGAAAAATGAGCAGGGCAGAGATACTGTATGTCTTGAAGACTTTATTGTTAATTTGTCTGAATCATACATGGGCTGCAAGGTCACTTATTCTTTAAAATAGTTCAGTGTTTTACTGCTCTTGTTTTTGATGCTAAATTAGGTTACAAGAAATAATGAGAAATTTGTAACAACTTTTGGAAAACCGTATACATCATATCATACAGGTTGGTAAAGTCTCGTTTAATTCTAAACAAACGAGTAAAATATCACATTTTTGTACCTTAATAAGTATCTCCAGTGATGGTAATCATCTTTTTACTTGATCCTATTTGGAAAACTAAACAGTGACTCAGAAAGATGCTTACATCATGGAGTGAACCAGTGAACCATGTTGATCTTTCATTTCTGTGTTTGTTAGTAAAACAGTCAAATGGGTTGAAAATATTGTCTTTTAACTTACACAGGAAACTTATCTCTATTTGAAATATGTTGATTTCCTTGTATTGAGCTAAACTATGGAAATTTAGCTCTAAAACAGGAATATATTTTGACAATAAAACTCACAAAATGCACTCGATGACATTGTTGAATGGGATTGTTTAGAACACGATTTTTAGTTGCCATAACTTTGTGGCATCTCATTTTAATATTTTGTTAGGAGAAGGGAAGAGTTAAAAATTTTGTTTTGACACCTAACTATTGTTACATTATTTTATCAACTGATTTAACAGATGTTTTTTTTTTTATGTACTGTTGTACCTGCTGTTGCAAATAGTTATGCTGAATCATAGAAACCAAGATCTTTCACATTCTGGAGCAGGTGGGTAGTTAACTGATGGGAAAACTCAACAGATTTTCATTGTGAAACTTGGTTTATTTGTTTTCGATAAATACTGCTGATGTTGCATTGTTAAATCTATTGATTATCTAGTTTTGGTTAGGTATGTAAAGTTGAATATAAGAATAAATGAATAATCATTGTAATAATTTTTTTGCATAGCAAATTATGCATTTTTAGTTTGGTAAAAAACGTTTTACATTATGTTAAGTCAGTTATATACAACTTTACAGTGGTAAGATTGTTGGCTTTAAATGTTTTAGGCAGTGCCAAGTCAGCTGGTTTTATTGGAATGCAATTTTTTTTTTTGAGAAACTTTTTTTTTAGCTTAAAATACTCTGTAAGAACTCTGAACAATGAGCTTGCTTCAATTAGTTTTTAAAATATCCAAAAAGTTAAACAGACATTAAATATTAGTAAAATAATATAATTTAGTGCAAATATAATTACGTCTGATTAATTATATTACTATGCAATGTGTATGAATTCTCTTGCTTGTCTAGTAAATATGCTGTGATGAATAGAGAAGTTAACTAAATGCATCTTTACATACATTTTTCATTTTAAATCTAGCCATTAGTCTGATGAATTTTCCACTAAAACTGGCTGTAAATTAAATTTGTGTTATTTACCATGTATAATGCTGCTACTATAATAAAAATATGTAATGTATCTAATGATTGGCTTATGAATAGTTCAAAAAATGTCATATCCCCCACTTGCTTTCTAATTGTGACCTGGGGTAAAATTTCCTTCCTTCTGGTGAACTTTACAACTGACCTTTAGAAAAAGATGAGTAATTGGAACAACACCTGTTATCTCAATGTTTTGATATTTACTGTCATACTATTATGCTTTTTGTAAATATTGTGCATTAGATTGATTTTGTTATTTGTGAAGAACACCCACTGTTTTTCTGGCTAAAAGCATAAGTATCTGTTACTATGAGAAGAATTTATAGTTTCATATTTAGGTAGTCTTAAATTAGATGTAGGTTGTGCCAAAAGAAGTCTGTCATTTAATAAAACCAAAATTCTGGCTTGTTGAAAGTGATTTATAAGGTGCCTGAGGGTGCTAAATGAAGCTTGTTTTGTTGGTACACTGTTCTTCTAGTAAAATAACTATCTAGCAAATAATCACATTAAAATATTATATTTACTTATTTAATAAAAATTTTATATTTAGATTAGTGAAAGGACTAAACTAAATTGTAAAAACTTTAGGAAATAAATAACATTTTTTAAATCTGTAAACAAATATAATTTAATTAATATTCATGTTATTTTAAAGCTATTCTTTAATTTAAGTAAATTTCAAATTGAAGGGTTAATTTTCAGTACTACTTTGTTCTCATTCCTGTTAATAGTCAAGTTTTTTTTTGGTTTGGATCAAAATATTCTGGTAGGGGAGGCAAGACAAATATTAGCATATGTTTTGTATTTTGTGAAAGGTAAATGGATTTTAATTGTCAAAGGCTTGAACTTATAAATCTAGATAAATATATTGTTGCAAAAGAATTATCTTCCTCTATTACTTAAAAGAATTTAAAAAAAATTATTCTACATTATAAATTCATAAGCTGTGTACAATGCACAAAATGAATTAAGATTTTACTTTTTATTTTGTTCTGTTTTACAGCAATTGATTTCAAATATAGGTCTCCATACCAAAACAATTATATCAATTTAAAAAATAATAAATTTGTTCTGAAATTGATGGGAAACTGAAACAGAATTAAAGTTTTAAAAAGTTTAGTCACCAACACCAATTTATTGAAAAAAACTTTTAATGTTTTGCTGAACTGGTTAGTAAATTATAGTAAATTCAGCTGCTTTTATTAGAAAGCAATTCCTGGAATAGACCAACAAACTTGATGGCTAATAATTCTCTATGGGGAATGTCTTGTCTGATCTCTGATAGCACATTGAATTTCTGCAGCAACTTCAACAGTGTGTAGATGGTTATACTGATTGTTGTACAATGGCCACAGATCTGTCTCCTCAAATTTATGGATGTGATTATGCAAAGTTGGTTCTTATGAACAACTTTGTGACTAAAGGCACACACAAAGCTGCTGTTATATTATTCGTTGCTATAGAAAAACTTCACAACTGTTATGCAGTTTAGGAGAGAAATTCTATTTGCAAACAAAAATGACAGCTTTGTAAGCTTATGTATATATTGAGGAAAAAACATCAGTGGTGACATTACATTGTAATGGTGCCACCAACACCAGTGGCAAAATCTGCACATTTTGAGATTGTATTTTCATGACCCCTTGCAAATGCAAACTTACATGTTTTATACTTTGGGAGTTATAAGCAACTGACTGGTCACCTGGTATGTCTCTAGTTCATGAAATACTGTACTGTATAAAAGTATTACAGTGAAAAAAAAAAAATTACAAGGAATGTGTAGTATTTTCTTAACAGAGTATTGTGATGGAACTTCAATTGTTTTATTGTCACTACTAATTTCACTGCATAATTAGGAAAGTAAGAGCATCAAACAAAAAAGATCATAAATTATTATTGTGTAGTAATTTGTATTTAAAAGAAATTCCTCTTTAAAAAATTTAGCATTAAATTTCTTTTGTTGTTTTTCAGATTTTGGTATATCAGCATTGTTTCCTGTCACCGACATCAGAACTCATACAACATTTCATGTCATTGGATGCTAAACAAAAAAGATATTGTAGTAAGATATAATGTTTGGTTGGTCAATGGACATCCATCACAAAAGCACATCAATCCATTTGAACATCAGTTTTCTTTCGAGCTTCATGATGTTGTGGAAATCTATTTGGCTGCTCTTGTTTTGTACTGTATACTTTTCCCAATATGGTTGAGTGCTTACAGAAAGCTACTAAAGCATCCAATCACACAGCTTTTTATAGTATGCATTGGATTAGAGTGCATGGGAATCATGCTCAATTTTATACATGTTATCAAGTTTGCATTTGATGGCCAAGGCTTGAATGTCTTTAATTTAGCAGGCAATGCAATAGACACATTTTCAGAGTGCCTTTTCATGTTGTTGCTTTTGTTTATAGCAAAAGGTTGGGCAATTACACAAGTGGATCTAAATGGGAAATGGATTGTTTTATCTGTGTGGTTATTATATACTATTCTCAATGGTATACTCTTTGTATGGAACTTGGTGAGTATACTTTCATCTTATATTTTTTACATAGTAAAACTTGGGCTTACTTTTCAGAGAATGCTTGTCTTTTAAATGTTTTAAAACTTAACTAAACCAGGGAAAATATAAACCAGAAGAACTGCAGTCAAGCTTACAGCTTGCACAACATATGTGTAAACCGAGGAGAGATTAAATGTGGTAAAAGAAGTACAATCCAGAAATCCTATGATGATTTGATTATTTGCACATATGATATTTTAAATTAAGGTTGCTACAGAAAACTGGATTCTTTGCATAGACCCTGACTAACAGGTTATTTTTTTTTTTAAAAAAGGGGTTGGTTAATATTATTGTCACATGATTTGTTTACCTTTGAAATGGGTGATAACATTTGAGGTTTCTCCACCTTGACAATGAGGACAATTAACTGGCTTTTGTCTTTATACTTTTCCCTGTCAGGTAATTCTTTTTTAATAACTGCTTGTCTATTCATGTGATATTGTTACTCATATTACAGAAGGTAATGTATAATAGGCTAGTCATAATGGTCAAGAAGTCATCAGTTGTTATTTCAAATATTCATGATAGATGTGATCACATATATAAACAACGAAAACAGTGCAATGACATTGGGTATCCCTCATATGCTACTAGTTACTACTGTTTACTTTTACTTCATACCCTGAACTCATGTTCTTGGTTTGTTTGTTCTATTGCTCTGTAAATATTTTTATTTTTTCACATTAAATATGTATTATTCACTCACTACCTTCACTTACCTTTCTCAGCTAAGTACTCTCTCAGTATTTTGTATATAGTAATTTTCTATCTATTTTTTGTCTTATGTAACTTAGGTTGCTTTGGAATACACAGACTATTGCTTTGTTTTGATACACTAATCACAGCATATCTTACATGAGTGCTACCATGCCAGACAATAGTGTTTCATAGAGACACATTTAGAAATCTTGTCGTTGCAACATCATTCCATAATGACATTTTGTATTCAATGTCTATGAAACACTTTTCATTACCAGCTTTATTAGGGAAATTTTTGTAGATCCACCAATACAAAAGTCTTCTACATATTGGTAGTACATAAATAGTTGATTATCTAACTTTACTTTTATTTATTTGAAGACTGAAATTGACATCATCTTCAACACAGATGAGTGGCAGACATGGCCAGGCTATCTGATTCTCATCATTCGCTTGGGCATCATGCTGTGGTTCTTATACGAGCTGAGAAGAACATTCAAATCCGACCAGCATCCCAAGAGACTGTTGTTTTTCCAGCACTTTGGGGCTGGTTTCCTTGTTTGGTTTATATATCTTCCCATTTTAGCCATCATCAGTTCCCAGATATCAGCGCTATGGAGATTTAAGACTGTGCTAAGTAAGTGTATGGTCAAGTGTGCAAGATCTTTTAAAGCAGGGGTCACCAAACTACGGCCCGCGGGCCGGATCAGGCCCGCGACGTCAGTTCATCAGGCCCGCCGATGGTACTTGCATTTGCGTGATAAAACGGATGGAACACGAGATGTTGTGAAATAAAATTTTTTAAATTTTTTCATGGATAATTGACACATCATGGGCAAGAAGGCTCAGAAAAATTCCCCGGTCAAGGTGTTAATCGACCTGGTCTCTAGGCTGTTTTCTTCACCCTTTATTATGGCTACTAAGAAAAGAAAAGTGGACGCCGAGTGTCGCGTTTTCAATGAAGAATGGGGAGTAAAGTACTTCTTTTTGGAAACAAAGGACCAGAAAGCTAGTTGCGTGGTATGCAGCGAAAGTGTTGCCGTTTTGAAAGAGTACAGTCTTCGGCATCACTATGAAACAAAACATCTATCAACATATTCAAAGTTTTCTGGAAAGTTATGTTCTGAGAAATATGAGTCCATGAAACGTGGTTTAGAAACTCAAAGAAATCTCTTCACGAGAAAGTTTGCTGAAAATGAATCTGTCACTCGTACAAGTTACAAAATAGTGCATAAGTTGGCAGAGCGAGGAAAACCGTTTACTGATGGCAACTTCATCAAAGAGTGTATGATGGAAGCAGCAAATGACTTGTCCTGAGAAAGCCGATTTGTTTGGAAGTATCAGCCTTTCGGCAAGTTCAGTTGTGCGGAGAACAGAAGAACTTGGAGAGAACATAGTGCTACAGATACGCGAGAAAGCTAGGAACTTGTTGTGGTATTCTCTGGCGCTGGATGAGTCTACTGATCTCTCGAGTACGTCACAACTTCTTGTGTTCATTCCTGGTGTCAATTTGGACTTTCAGATAACGGAAGAGTTGGCATCTGTTTGCTGCATGCATGGAACAACAACTGGAAAAGACATTTTCATGGAAGTGCAGAAAACTTTGCAAGACTATAACCTTCAGTGGAATCAGCTTCGAGGTGTTACAGTTGATGAAGGAAAAAACATGGCTGGAGTGAGGAAGGGTCTGGTTGGGCAGATCAGGACTCAGTTGGAAGATTTGCAAATTCCGGGTGCTCTGTTCATACACTGCATCATACATCAGCAAGCACTCTGTGGGAAAGACTTGGATATTTCTTGTGTACTGAAACCAGTCGTTTCTGCTGTGAATTTCATTCGGGGACATGCACTCAATCACCGTCAGTTCCAGGCTTTTCTTGAAGAAATTGATTCTGATTTCTGTGACTTGCCTTATCACACAGCAGTGAGGTGGCTCAGCTGCGGTAAAGTCCTGTTTTGTATTTACAAGCTCCGAAACGAAATAGATGTTTTTCTCACTGAAAAAGATAGAGCTGATCCACAGCTGTCAGATCCTACCTGGCTGTCAAAGTTGTCATTTTTGGTCGACATTACATCCCACATGAATTAACTGAACTTGAAACTTCAGGGAAAGGATAACCTCGTCTGTGATCTCTACAGAATCATCAAAGGATTTCGGAGAAAGCTGTCATTGTTTGAAGCACAACTGGAAGGAGAAAACTTCTCTCATTTTCACTGTTTCAAAGAGTTTTGCGCTACAATTGCTGAAGATGTCAACCTCGATTTTCCTAAAAAGATTATTCGTGACTTGAAGAAGCATTTTTTGGAGAGATTTTCAGATCTCGACAGAATTGAGAGTGACCTTCTTCTGTTCCAGAATCCGTTTGATTGTAACCTTGATGATGTGCCAGTTGAACTACAGTTGGAGCTCATTGATTTGCAAGCAAATGACTTGTTGAAAGAGAAGCACAGAGAAGGAAAACTTGTTGAATTTTACCGCTTCTTACCTGATGTTGAGTTTCCGAAATTGAAGAAATTTGCCACTGGTATGGCATCATTGTTTGGAACAACTTATGTCTGTGAGCAAACATTTTCAAAAATGAAGTATGTGAAGTCAACACATCGAACAAGATTGACTGATGAACATTTGAAAGCAATTCTCTTGATTGGATGCAGCAATTCCAAACCAAACATTGATGATATCTTGAAAGCCAAACGTCAGTTTCACAAATCTCACTAACCTTTTTTGCTGCTTAGTTTGTAAGATTCGGATATGTGCACACTAGGTCTGATGTAACTATATTTTTGCTAATGTCGCCTTCTTTGATAACTTTTTAGTAAATAAATATGTTGGTTGTCTGTTTTTTGTGCATTGCACGCCACTCACCCATGATTAACATGGAATGCTAAACTTAGTGTGAGCTTTCGTTCTGGCTTGCAAGTATTGAACAGAATGATTATGCGGCCCACGCTCGTCATTCTTTCAGTTATCCGGCCCACTGTGAAAAATGTTTGGTGACCCCTGTTTTAAAGGAATGCTAAAGTTCACAATTTTAGCTTATATCACTATTTAAATCATGATTTCAGTGCTAAAATTATTAACTGCAAAATATCTAATGCATGTAAGAAACAATTAATTCAATATTTTCAGATTCATGCTTTGTAGATTGCCAGTATATAATTCCGAGCTCTTCTGAAAAAAGAGTTAAAAAAATTATGATTCCAGATCAATGTAGCCATATATGTCAGTTGAATGTCACTGACCGTCTGATTGCAGACTTTAATCTAATGTGGACTGTTGTGGCAACAAAATCTTATTTGTTTGGACCAATGGTGAATCTATCAATGGAATTACATGTGAGGAGGAAGAAATTTATGTAGCTACTAATACAGAATAAATTGTTAATGCGTAATGATACATCAATACTATGAAGATCGGATACACATGCAGTTTGTATTCTTCTTGACAGGATAGTTTTCATGCAATTTGTACTTAATTATTATTATTAAAACTGATCTTGGTTATGGAGTAAATTACCTGTTTTATTAACGGAATTTAATTTCTTTTTAAGAAATTTTCTAACTGCAGTGCATCTTAGCATTATGTGACAGCTATGAACAGACATTTAGATTTGTTAGCTGGATAGTTCCTTTGATATGCAGGATGTAACAACAAATAATGAATTTCATCTGCAACACTCTGGAATTGCCTACCTTAGCAATATGGATAATTGTTTGTTTTATTGAGAGACAGTAGCTCTAGAAAAGAGACCAGTGCTTTTATTATAACCTCGTGGGTTGAAAGCATTTAAAGGAAATGTGTCTACATGTGGATCACTTGTATAGACTGTAAAATATCTGCATTTTTTGTAGGTATAAAAATTATGTGTAAAACTTGAAATGCAGTGACATTCTCAGGCTCCTGGTAATCACTCCCAGCTGATTCCAATTGGAGACATGTTGATTGCTTCTCTGAAGCTTATATCTGACAACATCTCTATATTTTAGCCCCTTTCCCTACAACTTCATAGTTGGCCACATTTTTCTTGCTGCTTCTGCTCTATCCTTTGTGATTCCATCCTCAGCTGGGTAAGCACATCTGATGGTTTCTGCTCCAGCTCTTCAAATGGCTATATTGCCAACAAGCTGGTTTGTTCTCTCATTGTACAGAAAGCCACCGAGTCCAATAATATACAACCTCAATCTCTGGCTCCATTTTCTCCAAAGTTGCGACCCACCATCTCTTGACCTTGTCCTCAATTCTGCTGAGTAAATCTGTTAGAATCATAGTGTTACTGGCTGTAATAAAGCATCATCTTCAAAGACCTCAGCTTTATCTCTAAAGGAACGTGATCAGCTTTGTCATGCCAGTGACCATCCACAGCACACCTTATTCTCTCATCAGGCTACTCTTCCTCAAGCTGTGATATCCTCTATAAAAAAAACAAATTTGTTGATATGTTTTCACAACGGGTTTTTAGAATCAAATGGAAATTTACCATATTGTCTTTACCATGAGTTTATCTAAAACTAAATGAAAACTTCTGGCATTGCTCTTTCATTGTCAGGAATGATGGATTTTTTTTGTTTCCATTCAGGTATTAGTTACAGATGCACAATAGTAGTACCATGACATTGTGGCTTTTACTGTTTAATCAAGCTGTCATATGTCAGAATTTTGATACTTTGAAATAGAGTAGGCTTTGATCAGAATTTTTTTTTTTTTTTGTGAAAAACCATCTGTTGCAAACAAACAGCAATCTATAATGATCATTTTCAGGTCATTATCAAAGTTTGTTTTAGAATAAATAAATCATGTAATGCTTAAAAACTGGTCCAAGGGTAGATTAGCCTTATTTCATCCATTTCCCCATCTGCCTGAAGTTAATATTTTGACTCATCTAGAAATGTCAAAGGATGTGTAAGTCATAGGTTGGTTCCTTCTGCAAAATGTTCAAGCTGCTGCTTTTTAAAATTATTGCAGGTAATAGCTTTTTTTCTTTTCTTTCTTAGTTGTCCAGTAAATGCTTCAGGATAGTGATGGTGATTACTATTATAAGTAATGGTTTTGAGTTATTTTGTAAATCTTTTAGGATAGTCAGTGGCTGCAAAGTCTGCTTAACACTAGACAAAATTTGAAAGTCTGGTTACAGTCAATCAAAGAAGTATTTAACTACTTCAGTCTTTTGACAAAGTTATTTGTTGAAAAGTATTTCATTTGAACATCCCTAGAACATACCTGTCAAGTATAGATCACCTGATGTTTTCATGTATAAAAAAATAAAGTTTTGAAATATCTCTATTGTCATATGCTAATTATGTATTGTTTATTGCAGCATGAAAATTATTTCCAAGTGAATGTTCAGCCAGATTTTTGGATTTGTTTAACTTTTTAAAGTTACTGAAAAAAAAAAAAAGATGCATACATTAGCTGTACTTTGAATAAATAAATTTTATGTAACTGCTGTGAAAGAAGTGATTTCACTGTGGCTCATTTATTATCAAATATGGAAACCAAGGAGCACAGTGCTATTGTGAGTGAGCAGGTAACAGCTCTGAAGAACACACACAGGATTTTCAGAGAAAAGAACAAGTGTAACACTGCAATCAGCCAAGTCAACAGTCCACAACATCACTGTGAAGTTTAGAGCGACTAAACATAATTGATAAGCAAAGGAACTCATACCAAAGAAAGCCAAGGGAAGAACAGGCACACAGGTAATGATAAAGAAGAAAACATTGCTACAAAAGTTGTCAAGGAGTTGCGAATGAATGGAGAAGCCATTATTAATTACAAAACAATAAGAAATAGTGTGCTTACATGGAAGAGGTGCCAGAGAGAGGTCATTCACGAGTAAGGAGAACAGAGTAAAATGACTGCAGTTTTCAGAAGAGGTTGGTGATAAGTATTGATTTTCCCACTTTTAAGAGTGGTAACTGAAAGGTTTTGTTGGGGGTCATATGACCCCAAAAGAAGTTGGTTGTTTGAAATTGATTGTGGACAGATTTAAGAGCAGAATCACAAGAAATATGTTACTGTTCCTATGAAAATTATTTTTCATCAGGAAAATGATCTCCAATTCACCCTGAAACTGTGAAGTTTTTTTTACAAAGAAAAATGCAAAGTTGCTGGTATGTCCTGCAGTCTCCAGATCTAAGCTAGAAGATATGAAGTGAAAATGTGAGCCTACATCAGTGAGTCAGTTAAAAGTATCACTGTTGAAGAATGGATTGTACTGAATATTGTGGAAGTTTATTTTCCTCTGCCAGAACATTAAGATTGATCATACTAAATATCCACACTGTAAATTTGTGAGTATATGATATAAATATGAATATTATACAAATTTAAACAGCTGGTTGAATATTTATTTGGTAGAAGTCTTTATCCTGCAATAAACCATACATAATTAACATGTGGGTATTCACATGAATATGACCAGTGACATGTAATTCAGAAGTATGTAAGCACATTTTATCAAATGAACTTTGTCAAAAGATAGATCTGTAATATTTTTTGGAATCACTAAGTTCATTTATTATATTTAGTGTTATCACACATTACATAAAATAATTTTAAAAATTTCTCTTTAATAATAATACAGTGGTTTTTAAAAGTTAAATAAAAAAAAGAAGATATTTCCAAAATATTTAGTTTTATTCACTAAATGATCAACACAAACTTGATAACTTTGATAAAAGTAATATGTAAATTACAAATACAAATTAGGCCCCCTCCCCCTGATGGCAACAGGTGACTCCCAGCAGCTTGTGTTTGCTGCTTACAATCCTATCAACAATAGCAGTGGGAAATAAACTTCATTGTTTCATCAGAGAAGTTTGCAGTTCTTGGAGAGAGTTGGAGGGAGGCAACTTGGAGCATCCCAGACATTCTCAATAGGAATTAGTACAGGAGATCATGCTGATAATATCAGGTGGGTAATGCTTTGGTCTTCAAGATATTAATTGGTTTCACATGTCACAGTAGACAACTTATTTTAATGGACAATAATGCTCATCTCCAATTGCACCTGTGTATGATCTGACAAAAATAAAATCCTGGATCCATATCTCGTTGCAGTAAGGGTTCCCCTCTGAAACACACGTAAGCCTATATGCTCATCCAATGAATTTCCTGCCTAGAACATCATAACTCAACCACTCTCCCATGATGTTCGTGGGCTGCTTATGCATTCCATGCTCCCTGAAGATGAGTAGTGCTGGGAATTATGCTGGAAGCTGAATCTTGACTCATCAGTAAGGAATAAGAACGAGGTTCCACTTGTGCTTCCCAAGCAACATGTTCATGGCATCAGTTCACCCATCCCTGTTAATGGTGGTGGATCAAGAGAATGCACAGCACAGGTTGTCTTGCAGAGCCTTTTGCTTATGGCTAAGCGTGATACCAACCGCACAGAGATCAGAAGCGAGTTGAATCCATGTTGAAATCCTGCTCTGCGAAGCCAAACGTGTGACACAGATCTTCTGCTGGGATTGTGACTCTGGTTCAGTTTTGAACTGATCTCTGGGAAATATCTCTGAATCTTTGAAGTTGTCTCCATAGCCAAAGAACCACACTTCTGTTCACATTTAGCCATTCCACCACCTGAGTCTATTGTCCGACCTCTATCCTGCCAAATGAGTATGGCTGCCTATTTGTAATGTTGTCCTTCAAAACAACTACCCTATCTGAGCCAGGCATGATATAAACACAAACCAGTATTCTTTGAAGTCTCTCTGTCAAAGCTAATCTGCATTTTCTTCTGGAACTCTCTTGCGTATTCCTTCAGTAAAGGTTGTTACATGAAGAAGAATTTGTGTTGTACATATGGTGAATAAAACTTTAACCATTTTAGAAATATTTTGGTTTTTCTTTTGGTTGCTTAACTTTTGGAAACCAGTGTAATAATCACCACAAAGTCTGCTTAAAGTAAAATTTAAAATTTCTAAGAAATATTTGTTGTATTTTCAGTCGTTTACAAAAAATAAAAAAATCTGAGAATTTTGCAGCAGTTTCATTTTTTTATAAAAAAGGAAATATTAAAATTTTTCTGGTGGGGTTAAAATGTATGTTTTGTTAAACAAAATAATGCATTAAAATATTTGGCACAATTCAAATTTTATAGAAAGGGCTATCTGATGACTGGTTGGAGCTATAAAAGTATAAGAAATTAGATGGTTGGGTTTAGTTGTTTATTCTTAAACATTAATCTATGCATTTAATTGATCCACCCCTCTAGGTTATATACAATTACTAATACTAGAGACAGCAGTTAGAAATTGGTGAAGAATTCATCATGGCTTGATGGAGAAAAGTTATCTTTTTCAGTAATAGAATAAGTTGCTGGCATTGTCGTCATTGATGATAGTGTGAATCAATTTATAACTCTTCATGCTGGACACTCTTCTTTTCATGTATATGGCATGGTGGTTTCACACCTTGTATTAGAGATGGAAGAAATTCAGCATCTGAAAAAGAGGCTTGATTGTTGAATTGTTATTCTTATATAGAGTGAATGTTAATTAGTTTTACTTAAACTGACAAGTTTTGAAAAGAATAAGTCGGTAATCAAGTCATGGGTGTAACTTGATATTTGGAGGCTCCTTGGCAAAAAAAAAAAATTCTGTAAGGATTTTTTCCCCATGCTCCAAAAGCATATTGTAAGCTGGATGTGACATTGCTAATCGATGACTTCACCAGTTAATATTTTTACAATTTATTTTCTGACTACCAGCTTACTAATTCAATAAATGCTATTATCTGTTCGTAATATTGCTTCAGTATCAGTTAGTAATTAATGTTAAACTTGCTTAGAAAGAGATGTGTTCCAATGAGAATTTATAGAAAAAATATTTTGGTACCCAGAAGAGGGTCTGGCCTATCCCAAACCCCTAAGAGCGCCTTCTCTTGCCTTATGGGAGTTGTATCACTCATCAAGTAAGTTGAGATTTGTTGCATGCACATTTTCATTCATTTCTATTGGTTTTTTTTCTTTTCTCTTCAAAAGCTTTCCTCGTGGGAATAATTATTAACTAAATTAGAACAAAAGATTGTATTGGTAAGTTGTTTTTTTGTAAATGATGAGGGGACCCATTTCAAGTCAACCCTGTCTGAAGAGCTTGCCAGGAGACTGGTTTACAGAGCTGCTAGATCAGAAAATAAATTAGAACTGTTAATGTTAAAGGCTTTTTAATTTATTTTTAATGTTTGCCCATTTTCTTCTTTTTTTTTGGTTGTTTATTACATGGTCTTTGAGATGGCTAAAGAGCTTAAGTCTGGATCCATATCCTTTTAAACATGGAGCAGATTATGGAGATATCATCTTGAGGTTTATTTTGTGACCTTCCACCCTCTTGCATCACACACACATCTGCCATGATGTGATGAGTTGGTTTTCTCTGGAATAACCTTTGAGCAAGCAAGAGAGAGAAAGAGACATGCACGCACACTCCTTCCTTGATACAACTTAAACTGGCATCAATCTTTTTGAGGGCAAATTTTGCATTTGGTGAATAAAACAACTTATTTAAATTCAGTTAAGTAAACTAAAGTGTGGATCAATAAATTGATGTTAAAAAAAAAAAAAAACACTTTGAGATAACGAGTTGGCAATAGTTTAAATTTTTAAAAGAAAATAGCCATTATATTGCTTATCTCTTATTGGGAATTGTTTTCCAGGTATTACCTATGCTGCAGATTTCTTATCTGCTGCAGCACTGGTGCATCTTCTCTGGCCATCCAGGTCAGTTCTGTATCTCATCAAACAAGAACAGCCCATTTGCACTTATGAGCTTGAAGTAACAGGTAGGCACTTTATCTACATGGTTTTAGCCAAATGTCAGGAGAGGGGCCACTGGCCATAGGCTTTTAGTTTAGAGTCTGTTCTTCCTGTAACACTAGTGGCCAGATGCAACTGGAAAAAAATGAGTTTGTTTTTGTTATTACTCTCATGTTTACCTACCTACATAATGCTTCTTACATGAAACTAGGTTAGATGATATTTCTGTGAAATATGTGAATAGTAACTAAGAATATACCAGAAGCAGACATATTCTTAAAAAGTATATAAATTTAAGAATTTCATTTAAAAAAAAAAAACTGCTTTATAGTTTAAAATTGGATATACAAGTCTCCTATGATTATTTTCATGACAACCAACAGTAGTAAAAACCTGGGGATGATATTTGAGGAATTTCACAGCAACATAATAATCTCCTCGGAAATTAATTCATTTGGCAGAATTTTTGCTGCTGTTTTTTTTTAAATTATTTCTGCTTTGGGGTTATAGGCCAGTTAATCTGGCAAGTCTGTAAGTACTAGTGACCCTTAATTTTCAAATGCTATCTGCTTCAGTTTTTTGGGGGCAGGGATCAAAATTGTATTTAAAATAAAAGAAAGCAGTTCATTTTATTTATATATAATTGCAAACAGCACTACACTGACAAATCCAGGAGGGAATGCTCTCGTTTTTAACTTTTGTTGTTTATTTTCAAGCACGATGCATGCATATTTCAGGAGATAGTTGCATCATCACATACCACGTGGATTAACTAGGGCTTCTGTTCTGCTCTAAGATGATGGATCAGATTGTTCAGGCATCAGTGGAACACAGCTGTCTTAAGATGACTCTAGAGGTTCCATAAACTGTTTTGATATTCAAAATATCAACTGTTTGTTTCAGGTTTATTGGATGACCAAGACTCATTGGTGGAAGAAAGTGAAACTAAACTGCAGGAAGGTGTAATTGCCAACGGTTATGCCACGCACACACTTGACTGATGAAGGAGAAGCAGCACTGATATTGTCTGATAACCAAGATGAGCAACAATGCATATAAATGAGTTATTGATATTTATGGAACAGGCAGCATTTCTTTTAGTACTATATAAAAACCAGGTGTGCAAATGATTTCAGCTTTTGATTTCCTCTCATCTTTTATAAACTTGCTGGACCATCTAATCTCCTGGTTTGATTAATGAAGTTTTGATTTTTGAAAAACTATTTTTCAGTAAGTATAGGTACTGTCCTCCCTGAACACTACAGTTCAAAGTACCACACTATCTAAAGTGTTACTATTTATTCAACATCCGGAGAATGTTCAAGGTTGTACCTACTGCCTTTTCTAAAACCTTGTGATGCACAGTCATTAGTAGGGAAGCTCTCACGTTTCTTCCAGAGACATCGGTATCGTTAAACATTAGTGATTTATTTTTCTAATAAATAGTCAGAGGTTTTCATAGTAACAGTTATTTTAGTGAATAAATTAGTAATTTTTTTTTTCCTTTGAGCTGGTTACTGTTATTGAATATGCAGCAATATTAAGAACAAACAATGTTAGCATTTAACTTTCTGAAAATAAATTCTCTTACCACAAAGCTTCATGTAGTTATGGTTTCCCATGCTTCCATGAGGCTTCAAACAATTAATTGTCATCTATTTGTACGTGAACAGAGACCAATACATGCTGGACAGAAAAGGTTTTCAGTTAAACATACCTGTGAGCACCTTTGTTTGATTTGTGTATGTGCTTACGGAATTACACTGCATTGTCTTTTGTTTGTTTTTATTCAGGTTACTGTTAAAACTTTTACAGATTTAAAAAAAAAAATTATCTGTGCATATTTTCTGCTCCATTGTTGTATCAGTATATGTAGTATTGTTTAATAGTTCTTATTCAGATAATTTTTTTCACATTGTATATTTTTTAAAATCCATTATTCTACTAGGGGCATTCAAATGAGATCAAGCTGAAATAGTAGCATCACTGTAATGGTACCCAGCCCTTGGGTTACATTTGTTCCACCCTGTATTTTCATATTTTGATTATATTTTCATTATGGTTATAGATTTTACCTTTTTTGTTGATTTATTAGCAAATCTGTGTTTGTTTATGCTCAGATGCTTTGTAAATATGAGTGTTTTACTCACATCTGTCAGTAGGAGTAGCATTGATGCGGGGTTTTTTAACCCCCCCCAAAAAAAATAAAGAAATAGGCGAAACAAACCTTGCAGGTGGTACCAGATGTGATCAGATGATGACAATATTGCTGTTTATTCCAATTTTCTTTTATATAACTCATGTGACCATAAAAAAAAAATACTGTTGCAATTTATTTTAGCACTGAGAAACAAAAATTTTGTTGTTTTTTCTTCTCATTATTTTATACAACAGTCCACCTTCCTCTTTATCACAAACTTTTTTTTTTAATTTTAAATTGTCGGTTTTATTACCTTTCTTAGTAATCTTGTCTTACATTAAGAGTCTTGAAATGATAAAAAGTAAGTAGGTGTTTCTTGTCACTGTTAAGAATAGAAGTGTAATTTACTCGGTGATGATGACGATAAACAGAATCTAAGACCTGTTTAATTCTCGCAACACCAAGGAGCATTACGCAGCCAGCTGATTGAACACAACCTCTGTGTTACATGCACTGAGTTTTAATTATGGAAGGAATTTTTAAAAAAACGCATGATCTTGTTTGAAATCACTAAAAAAAAAGAAGAAAAAGATGGCTATACTTTAGATGTGGAAGTACTGAAACACAGCGATATTATTAAACTCATAATTTGAACATTGTACAGATTTTCTTTTTATTTGTCTTCCTAAATATTATGGAAAAACATTGCTCAACTCTGCGTTAATCTACACGTCTATAGCTATGCATAAGATAATCTATTTATGGTCTAGTAAATGGATAAATAATATTTATCTAAGTTTGCTGTTTTGTTATACAGAATCTGTTAAAACTTTGGTTTTAGTAGAGTTAATTTTGACTTTTAAATTTTGTGTTAGCAACTGTATCCAATTCCTTTTTATTATTTTCCACCCTGTTGTTGTTTTGGTGCTTTTTATTGTATAAACACTGCTAACTTGGATCCACTGATTTCTTCAGGGTGCCCTTCCCATACAGACCCACAGCTACTGTAAATAGTGTACTAGCCTGCTGTGGTTGAGTTTGGGGACCAACCTGGTTTGGTAAAAATCTCATAGCATGGCTTCTCGTCTTTCTGTACCAATCTGTCATTGTGAGTGTTTAGCTATTGGAGGAAGAAGAGCTTCCGCCTCAAACATGGCATAAAACTGCATTCCACATCTATCTGTGGGTACCATAGTCTCAAACATTGGAGTCTATGATATCAAATTGTGCAGAGATCCAGGTGGATAAATCTTTTAAAACCACCTCGGTCACTTTCTTTGAGCAGGGGCTCTCTTACAATATGAGAAACAGCAGCCATCATTGAACATGATATGGCAATCATGTTACTATAACAAACACATACAGTATAACTTTTTAATGCCACTATCTGGAATAGAATGCTGCTGATTAAGCAGATTGTCTATAAACATATCTGTATCCTTATCAAATATGCACTGTGAGTTTTTAATTATAGAAGAAATTCTTTTGATAAGAAAAAAGATGTTTTTTTTTGTTGTTGTTGGCAATCATCTTGCTTTTAACTGAACTCATAAACTTGCTTTAATGATGTCAAGGTGAAAGAACCTTTACTTATCAAGCATCTGATTTCTGTTTTAAATGAAAATAAAACTTCACTTTCACTAAATTTTCATTCTCAGTGCTTCCTTTTAATTAATGCCATACAAGGGACAATTCTCCATTTTGGCAGGGTTCTTTGTCTTGTATCCTTTTGTGCCTGAATTATTAATTTAATTTTTTCATTTGAAAATGAAGTAAGGTGTAGTTAAAAAATATTCTGTTCAGCTACTGCTTTGTGTGTGTTTTATACTGTGTGGATTTTTAAATATTTCTGCTCATTTTTCTGTATTGTAGTATATACCATAGGCTTTTTAATTTATTACCTTTTTGGGTAAATAACTAAATTCTTACCTGTGCTTTTCATTATCAGATTTCTGAACTTTTATATATATATATATATCATTTTGAAATAATTTTTTGCTTAAAATGCAAACTAGAAAACCTAAATGAAAAAAAAATATTGCATTATTATTTGTTCAAAATCATCCTTTTTTTTTCCAATTTGTTATGTTTGTGTTTTATTTTTAAAAACTGTTGTTTGAACATAGAGAAATATTTACCAAACCTTTAGTCACAGCCAGCTGATCACACATTTTCTGGAAAGTATAATAAGATGATTTTAAAAAATACTGTTCAAACTCTTGGTCTTATCACACACCAATAGATCAGACATCCCTTAATTAGGGGATTCAAGGAACTAAAAAACAATAATCCCTTCTTTTTTTAAACCTAGATCATCATCATCATCGTTGTTGTTGTTTATGCTTCTTAAGGCAAATCTTATTTATAGTATTTTATTATTTGTTAAAATTCTATAATGATAGTTTATTAATCAGAAATTAAATACTTTCTAAATATATAAGATCTCTAGATTTTGGAGAGAGAAATTATCTTCACCAACAAAACAGTAATAACTTATCCTACCCTCTTGTTTTGGATGTTGCATGTTAATCAAACTCCAAACTTTGCTAAAGTATGATAGTGAGTTTTTTTATTTTTCTTGCGCCGACAATAAGGAAACAGAAAACAAAATGGGGGAAATTGTAGAATGTTTGTGCTACATTTTTCCATCTGGTATAGAAGAACCTCTTACACCTTTTTAAATTAATAAGGAGATAAGGCCAAAGGTGAGGAGAAAATATTTCCCTCTGGCTAAAAATAAGCATACGGTGGCAAGTGAAACAGCAGTAGCACCTCAACGGATAAAGCTGACTTCATTTCCTGCTCCCACTTTTACTTTCTCTTTCATCAGAAATCTCAAAGGATTATTAAATTTTAATTAGAAATGAAAGCTGTCACGAAGAAAGATTGTCACTTTTTTGGCCATTTTTAACAACCTCCCTCTCTTGTTAAAATTTTTTCAAAATCTCAAATGTGGTTACAGTTAATATCAAAATTGAGGAATGTGTTTCAACACTTGATGTCTGATTTTAATCTAGTTTAACCCTCCATATGCCACGTTAGTTTTCACTTTATATACGTCAGGTCAACCTAGCTCTGATGATTATGTATTTTGTTGAACTCTGTACAGTTTTGAAGGGGCAGTAAGGTGCAAATTCACCCCAGGTGGTATAGAGGGAGCAGAAATACTTTTCAACTGTTTCAATCAATTGAATAATAATAGTGAGGGCCTTTATCCATGAGCAACAGAACATTTATTTATTAATGGTGACTGTATATTATCAAAACTTTTTATTTCACTGGAATTGTTTGTAACATTTGTTTACTACTACTATTTGTTTTATTTTTAAAAAAGTATTTTATCATTGTTTGTTTGTGTTTACATATCTATCACAGGGTTTTATAACCTGTTTCTTAAACTTTATATTAGTTGGTGAGTTTGGTATATCTTTTCGTTCCACTGCCTGTTTTGAATTTATTTATTTTGTAAAGCATTATTTGGCAAAAATTAGAACTGGAATATATCAAAATATTCGTATTTTTATCTGTAAAAATATAAAAGAAGGGATAGTGTGGTAGTAAAATGGTTATACTATTGGACTACTAAGGTCAAGGGCTCAGGATCACTTCATGCATGGAACAACTTGATTTGGCATACTTTCCTCTATGGTTTCTTCACCAGCTTCTGCTCACATCTAAAAACAGCTCTAATAAGGACTTTCTGCTGATGCAATTTGGTGTGGGAAGGGTTGAGTACCAGGATGACCGCACAGTTTCATAAATATGGCAACTGATTACAAAGCAGAACCCACCTGGCTTTTCATCTCTGGCACTGGGAGACAAAGAGAATAAAAGAAAACCATTACTAAACCACGTTTTGCCAGTTTTAGTGATATTTTTTTTAAAACCTGTAAGCTTCATTGTTTATAGTTTGTATTGCATTCTCATTCTGGTAACAATTGGTTAGCAACATCAATAGTGAGAAATTAGTTAAGCTGAGCTGTAGCAGTCTCATGTCTTAAATAAAAAAAACTTCCCTTTAAAAATGTTTACAAATTTCTGAGCACTCCATCCTTGATTTGAGAAAAGGAAAATGATTAGCTAAAAACTTCTAATATTCTGAAAAAAAAAATGTACTAGTTAGTGTTTAAAGACAGATCAGTTTGTTTTGTTTCTTAATTTACTTTTAAACTAATTTATATTTATCATTATGCACATTATTCTCACATGATGCATACAAAGGTCTTTGTATGCCAAATTCTCACAAGGGAAACAGCCCTGGTGATGGAACAAGGATTTTCCTACTAGAACTAATTTTTCGCATAGGAGAAAAACCGCTTGGCCATCTGGTGAAGAGTGGCAAAGATACCATGCCAAGGAGGTGTGCTAAACAAAGTTGATTATCTGCAGAATTCAAACTCTGAGCCCTCAACCTTAGCAGGCCAGTAGGTTGACTACCATGCCATGTGTGAATTTCAGATTAACAGATGCCTATGGCTGTGAATAAAAACTGACAGCACTGACCAGAAGTTTTACATCACCCTAGAATTTTCTAATTTTGCTTAATAAAGTCTAATTAAATATGCATAATAATGTTACAGTAATGTATTGAAATGCATACTGGTTTTTAGATTTCCATCTTAAATGGAAGAACTAGAAAAATGTGATAATTTAAAATCTAACAGGTAAATAGATTTCTGAAAAAACTAAATCATAACAGATGTGTGAATCAATTAGAAGTATTCAGAAACAGACATTTAAAAATGGTAATGGGTACAGTGTTAAGATATATGAGCAGAATTTGAAGATAAATTTTGTTAAATTTCTAGTGTGATGCAAAACTTGTGGCCATGCCTGTAGGTTTGAATCCAT
Source organism: Nautilus pompilius (assembly GCA_018389105.1). Taxonomy (NCBI): domain Eukaryota; kingdom Metazoa; phylum Mollusca; class Cephalopoda; order Nautilida; family Nautilidae; genus Nautilus; species Nautilus pompilius. Next base: position 237,589 of record JACATO010001894.1, read on the forward strand.
GTGAATCCAAGATCAAAGTAAAACTAAACCAATCGATGAAATTACCTGTTAATAATTTGCAATTCAGTTATATTTTTGGAAGATTTTATGTAAACTGTGGGAGAATATACATATCAGTGTTTATGGATCAAAGATAACATTAGCAGATTCTCCTGAACTTTTGCCTTGACACTCTATTGTAATTAAACTTGACTTGTGTGAAATAAATGGTATACCTAATTATTCTGCCTTTTTTACAACATTTATATGTGGGGGAAGGAAAAAAATGAACTTCAGAGGTACTTATTTGAAAATGACACTTCATATCACAGCTAACAAATCTATGACATTATAGCAGCATCTTTAGATGAAATATTTACCATCAAGTGGCACTACTGTCTTTGCTCTCTAGCACAGCTTTATCTGGTTGGCACTTGAATGTGCTACCATGACCAATGTAAAAATGACAATTACACACATTGTGAATGGCAACCCATCATTACTCAGTCTTGTTTCAACTAATGTGGCTTTTATTTCAGGATGCTTAAATTTTTGGATAAAAAAAAAATTTTAAATATGCAAATGCAAAGATTTATTTAAAAGTTATAGTAAAATATTTCTACTTAACCTGAGAGAGAGGGGCAGGTTCTAGTAATTTTTGTAATAAACAACGTCTTTTGGTTAGGCAGAAGTTTCTGTTGAATAGGAGTGGCCTTTTGTTTCCCTTGAACTGTTTTTCTTCCTCGAACCCGTGCACTATTTGCAACAAATGAGGCATCCATCTACTTGGTTTCAGTTTCCTAAGCCAAGCAGAGGAGAACTAGAGGTTTGCCATGTGCCTCAGACTTTTTTATTACTTGGTAAATAAACTTGTAAAAATATTACTGTATAGCCTTGCATGACTCCAGTAGCACATTAACACAGTCTCAAAGAAAATGGAAAAAAGTGGGAGGGTTAGAACTCTAAACTAGTAGGACAAAGGTAGAATCCATCCTCTTGACGCATCTTCTCCATTGAACACAGGTGAATTCCATCAACAGTTTGAGTGCCAAAAGACATGCCTGCAAACCTTTGATAGAGCCAGGGGTCAACATTTTTTGTTCCTTTTATCTTGGACATGGACTGGGAAACTTTCATTATGGTCATATGTGGAACAAAGTCATGATTGTCTCTACTCTCTATCCCTGCTTCCTGTAAAATCATTCTTATGTGATTTACCAGTGCCATAAATTCAGGTGGATGCCGTACTTTGGCATATATCACATGATTGTAGAAATTATCAATGTGTTCGATGATCAATGGCTTTGATTTGGGGACAAAGTTGCAGAGTTCATGCTTGAACTTCTGTAACACCTGCACAGTTTCTGCTACCAGATCCACTGTATCGAGCCCTAGTACACACAAAGTGACATGTAGAGCTGCAGGTGGAATAAAACAGTCTCCATATGCTGCCTCATTATCTAGAATATAGTCCTGGACTGTGGTCACAGCCTTAATTATTTCCTTGTTTGTTATGCGTATAGCTATGAAAAAATTGGGTTGTGGTTTATCAGCCCAGCAGGTATCATCACCATCCCACTCATTGCTTTCCAAAAACTTTGCAACTCTTACTGATGCTGTGTTTTGTATTAAAGCAGTAATATCATCCTTGCTATCACTACTACTGCTATAATAATTATCACTTGCGTTTTGTGCAGAATTCTCCTCTCTATCTTTATATTTCTGTATGACATCAGCAATTGTTATGCCACTTCCCAGTGAACCAAAGACATTGTCTAATCGTAGATTTTTGTCCCAGACTTTCACCTCTTTATACTTGAAGTACTGTATTCTGTGTTTTGGGATGGCAAGTGTATTATAGTCAACAGAGGCAATGTCCTCCCATGAAAAGGCAGTGAAATATTTTTCAACAATACCTTTGAAACGATCGAGATAGCCAATGATCATTTCGTCAGCTGGTAAATTTTCATCCCACAGTAACCTTGATAAAACATCCTGAGCTGTTTTCATGGGTGGCTTCTTTTCATCAAATTTGTCATTATTGATTACTTTCTGTTTCCTTTTTGATTTTTGTGTTGCCTTTTTGCGAGCTTTTTGTTTTGTAACCACCTCTGGTTTTGAGCAGCTTTCATTCAACCTTGACAGTCCTTCCTCGGCAAGCAACTTGATCATGGCTTTTCCACAAACCTCATTTGCTTTTTCATTCAGAAATAATGTTAGCTCCCTCAGAATCTCCTGGGTAATAGTATTTGAATGGAGGGCTATTTCAGGGGTTGTTTTTGGATATGTATCTAAGAAAAAAGTGAAAATTAACAAAATTAATATACACTGAAACCAGAATTTTATTAGTTGTCCTAAAAAATCTTAACTGTACAGTAGTTTCTTAATGTTGGTATATCTATCTTTCTAAGTCTACAAAAGATTACTTGCAACCATAGGTGTTCACAATACATACATTTTGCTATATCAGTATTCTCAATGCAAATCCAAAATTTTGAAAAGGTTGCACAATGAAAAATGGAATTTAACATTAAAGATGTAATATTAATGGAGATATTTATTTTCTTATATACTTTTTTACCTGAATATAATCAGATGGATGAGATTTTCTGTAAAAGATACAATTCTCTAGAACTGACTTAATTACATTGGACACTAAAAATCTGCAATTATAACGGTGCTTTTGTATTTTTGTTGTTTACTAGACTTGATGCCAAATTTCAAAATTGCAAGAGGAAGAGATTAGAAAAAATAATATATAAAATAGAATAATAATAATAATAATAATAGTAAAAATAAAAATGAATATCAATGTGTTCTTTAAAGCCTGAAATTTTATTGAGACATAACCAAGATTTTCTATTAATTCCATCTTAATCTCTGATACTGGAGGTTAAGCCATTTTTTTTTTACTACATGCTCAAGAGTAAATAAAATCTTATCCCTTCTAACCTGTCAGCATTTTTAATAAAACAAGGATACCACGTCTGGATTGCATGCTACAAATATGGTCACCAACATTTTTGAAAAGGGGAAAATAATGCTTAGTCTTCATTCTAATAGTTCTGTTTATTAAGCCCAATGTTCTGCTCATCCTACTTTATCAAATTTTTACTATGCATAATATTCACCACTATAATTTGTTCATCATTACTATTGTCAATATAATTATCATCCAATTAATATAACCTGTGTAAATCCATTTGCACCTAGAGAGGCTACCATTCATTAGCTCATGTGTTTGATGCTTCCCTGGAGCTGACTGATGTTTTGATCAGAATTAGCCTCTGTAGATAATTTGAGAGTTAGAAAACACCCTTTTCTCATCATTCAAATATCAATATTATTTTCATACATTCAAAAAAGGATGGTTCCCAAAATGGATTCTTGGGGTACTTCAGATGTAACATTGTTTTTTTTAATGATGGTGTGTGCGGTTACATTTAACTTTTTAAACAATACAATTGATGGCAAACTTTTTCAGATGCTTTAAAATTCAAATCAGCACCAACCAGCAAACCTTTGGTACAAAATTAGAAAAGAATGAGTGAAGACTCTTCCACATAGATCCAATCTGATTGGGAAGATATGGGGGGATCCCTATTAGTATCTTTCATATTAAGTTGTGGGAGGAAACAGGCAGGTCAACTGGGAAAAAGGAGTGAGAAGAATCCATACTAGGAAAAATGTGTGCAAACAAGCCAGTGCTGAATGGGAATCTAAAGTCCTCAACCACAGTAATCTAGCCACCAGACAGCCATGACTTCTATTATAGTATCCTCATCAAGATCCTTTCCACCATTTAAAAATTCTAGATTTGTATAATATGAATATCCTTTCTGAAAACCCTATTGGGTAGCTCAACACTTTCCACATAATCAATAGGGTTGTCTTTAGTAAATGAGTCTATAATTCTACTAACCATATGATTGTCAAAATAACTGGTTGGTAGATGCATGGATTGTTTTTATCTTTCTTAAACATAGGTGTCATTGGCAACTATTTACTACAAGTATTGCCCTTTACCTTTTATTTATTTTTTTAGAATTTCTTTTAGGCATTTGAATTTAAGTAATGTGATATAGTCTTTTAAAACCATGAAAGATTACCTGTTATCTGGAACTTAAGAGTCAGATCCCATGTTGGAATAAAAAGGCTGACAATGTAATTAAAATCTCCCACATGCTTGATAATCCGACAGTGTTGAGAAAAGGCTGTTTTCAAACTTTCTATCTCCTTAGCCTGTTCAGAATTGTCACAAGTAGTTTCAGCCATTACCAAGTCACTGCAACCAACACCTCTTGAGTTCAGACTTGCTGATGCTAAATCAAATAAACAATGTGATTGTACAATAAATGGTTAACTACTGCAGACTAATTCTTAGCTTATATGCATGTGCAACTTCTTTAAAGTGGATACATAGTTGATTATTTTGCTTGCATGAAAATAGAAGAATTTATTTTTAGTAACTTTAATAATTCTCTCCACAGAGGTTTGAGCGAGCAAAAAAAAAATAGTTTGCTTTCCATGGTAAATTCCAAAGACTCTATCAGCTAAAATAATATTCAATGTCAATAATGTATTGCCTAGTAAGTATCACACTCTGACACAACCTCAGATACTGCTTTAATTTCTGGTACTAAGGGGACATCAGTCCAACTCATTTAAACACAGTTAGGTGTCTGTAAAATACTCTTCTATACCCTTATTTTTGCAGTACATATAATTTTTAAGGAACCCAGAAGGCCTTTTCTTGATTTCCTGGGTAACCCGAGTAAAATAAATACTACTAAGAAACTATCAAAATAACCAGAAATAGATTAACAGTAATCATGATCATATTCTTTTGTTAGATCAAAATTCACATAGTAAAAATTAACAAAAATAGGTCTTTGTACTTGATCTTTTATGCATGTGCATACAAGGAGAGAGTTATTTGAGGACCTGATCGTGGCAGGGGTTTAATGAAAGTCATTCCGGGGTGGTAAAGTGAAACTATCTTTTTGCTTCTAGTGGTTATCCAAGCGTTGTTTTCAGAGTTCACGTTACCGCAGTCTTATAGAAGAGTTGGCCAATGCCAATCAGCCCAGAGGCTTTACACAACAGATCGATGTCGGAAGTGAGTCAGATCAGCAAAACCGGACCAAAGTCTGATCTCTGTGGCGTCAAGTTCAGTACCCAAGGGAGGTAATGCAGCTGTGTCCTGCCCGTCCACTGGAAATTTCCGAGTTCGGGGAAGAACCCAAACAGCCGGATGAGATGGGCACCAACACGAGGCTGTGGGGTGAAATACGCCCCATCACGAAAGACCAGTTTAGTGCAGGCTGACCATGGGGACGTCTGAGTGAACTGGTAGAGGCAGTCTTATTGCCAACAACTTCCGATAACACCATTTAGTGCACGAACACGGGCACCTGCCGATCCCACTACTCCCGCGGGCTGATTGAGACCTTTTCCCACTTTCCCACCATTACAAGTCGGGATTCGATTTTTGTCTCAGCTCTGTTTGTAGAGGGGCCACGTAGTGGTTCTATGTCTCGATGTCCCCGAGGGGGTGGGGGATGTAAACAGTTAGGGCGACCCGGCCACACCAAAGATACGGGAACTCCGGCACCAGTAGTTTATTTCAGTACTACTGCCTAGTAAGTTAGTAATACGCACCTTAGATATGTGAACAGCAGCCAATAACGAATCGAACGTAGTGATTTGTAAGTGTTTATGGTTTACTTTCGCCGCGCTTGTGCAACCTCCTGCTGTAAATAGCGGTGGGAGTCACGTGATCAATTACCTACAGCTCACAAGCTTTCCGGAAAGAACACGTTTTTATTTTGTAAAATGGCTTGTTTATAAATTGTTTGGATTTGCTTTGTTTGCAAAGGTAACCGATAAATGCTAATCTTATGATCGGTGCACAGATACATGGCGTAAGCGGCTCTGGAAATCTGCGACGCTGTCGTCGCCGAGCAACTTCTTTAATGGCTGAAGGACGATTCGGGTCGCTACCTGCCACCGAGAACCTGTTTGCACAAAACGAGCCCCGTCTGTCCGTCATCGTTGTTTGCGATCTCTTTTGTCGGCCAGTTGTTTATATGAGAGTATTTCGGCGAGGTCACAGCATTCGATTCGCATGGCATGACGGGTAGAAGTATATGAGAACGGAAGTTTACATGGAGAAGAGTTGAATAAATAAATAAACAAATAAATAAACATTCCTTTGGAAGAAAGACTCCCTCGGTTGCTTTGTATATTTCAGGGCAGGGCCGTCTAGAGAGCTTTCCCCTCCCTGTCAAGGGGAGCGACCTACTGAGCCCTTACCCCGGACAATAACCTACCTTCTCGTTTCTGTTAGCTTAGGTCCCTGGACTCAGAACAGAATATTTATCGACTACTATAATCTCACCTTGTCTAACACCTGCACTTTTAACTTTAACCCTGAACGTCATATCTGAAAGGGACCCCGACAACACTGAGTTTGATGTATGTACAGAGGGCAACCGGCTGTTATTTTCCTACTTACATAAGGAATTATCTTCTGCTTCCATAGGCCTGATGGAGAATTTCCATTTTAAACTCCAGACTTTTAAATTTAGGTTGAAAACGAAAGCCTGAGTACGGAAAACAGTTTAAAGTGTTCATTAATGAAGTTAAGTTGTAATAATAATAATAATAATAATAATAATAATAATAATAATAATAATGGTGTATTGCAGTAATATGGGAGGTAACTCTGTCAGTCCTACGCCTTACTAATCATGCACACATGACCCGTAGAGTTATCGTTCCTCTAAGGCAGGAGGAGGAACGGCGGCTTTAAACAGAGACTGAACGAACTCGCCGTCAGGATGGTTTGGTTTAATCTGACTCCCCCCGCAGCGCCTCAGTAGCAGAAACCTTTGGCGACAGTTCGACTTGGTGGTCATCAGGGTGTCGGTCCAAAACGGTGCATTGCCCGGATTTCCCCATGGCGCGTGTGCGGCGAAATAAAGCGAGAGCCGATATGGAAACGAGGAGATGGGGCTCTCGTGCTGTCGCTCCATAAGGCGGCCGGGGGAGGGGAGGGGGGCTTCGGCTGCTGATGACTAGACGCGCACCTCCACCCCCCAGACTTCACAGGGCAGCAGTGCGCATCCTTGTCCGTTCCTGCGGTGCCCCAGCGCGGCTCTCGAACACCGGCCAACCCCGAGAGGAGAAGTAGCGGAAGTCGCCCCAGCCCCCTGTGTGTGTGTGTGGAGAGGGGGACAGAAGCGAAATCGCGGAGTTTTGATTGGCGGTCCGTCCTTTTCCACGCCGATGCTGGCACGCGCGATGTCTCAGCGTATCCCACTTACCTGCCGGACGCGATAATGCGAAGGAAATTTCGGCTGCTGCTTCTGATAGGACTGGTCTGGGTGTTCGGGGTGTCGTACTATGTCTTTCGGGAGTTCAAAAACGAGGTAAGTATCGCCGCGGAGAGCGTGATCCCTGTGATCCATTGTTGACATCCCTCCCTCCCTCCCTCCCGGCGGCACCTGTGTATCTACTGGTTACCGCTCTTAATCGTTACGATCCCTCTCCCCCTTTTTTTTTTCGTATTTCATCCTCGAAAAGTGGGAGAAGCAAACTCACCTGCCGTAGTAGTCAGCGTTTGCAGGTGCGAGAACTGGGAGGGCTTTGGGATCGTTTTATTTACAATCGTTCCCTCCCCTCCCCTCCCATACCTGGCCCCTGTATAATCCTGATTCTGCTGTTGTGTTCGCCTGAAGCCCCTGTAGGGTCGTGGCCTGTATTTCCTTCCTCGGGGGGTGGTGAAGAACACAGGGCTGCGGGGCGACAATCACCCCGACCGTCGGACAATAAGGACTCGCTTACCGTTAGGCGGTACCCGGCCCAGCCACTCTCTTCCTTTCTTTGTGAAATTTGTCCTTTTCCCCGGGGGAGGAGGGAGTTTCTAACTTTGCGAAACTTTTAATAAAACATCATTGACAATAAAAAAAAAAGGGGGGGTATTACACACACACAAAGCATAATTTAATTCAGTTCGGATGTCACTGAACCCCTGATACATAGCATCATGCCCCACCCCTGTTTAGGTTCGAGGTGCCCTTCTTTCCTATTGTGTGTACGCCTCCCCTCCCCCCCACGTCGTCACGGTGGCTGATGATATCGGCAGTGGAAGCGCATAACAACTACGCATTAAATTTTAAGAGAAACTGTTTTATCATCCCAAAAAAATAATTTTTTTTTTCCAGGGTTTTGTCCGTCTTAACAAATTGGGTGAGAGAACAAGCATCTGTTGTAGTGTACGCTTCTAACTGTAATCTAATGGCGATAAGGCGGACACGAAGAAGCAGAAAGGCACAAACGGCAGTTTAAAGTCATTCTTGAAAGAAAAAAAAAAACCAGAAAATCAAGATTTTTCGAACTATAAGCAAAATTATCAACCTGAAGGAACCTCAACTCAGGGCCTTTATATACACTGAGTCTGACTTTTGTGCTACTTAAATGCTTCACTTCTATCCACCTCCTAACTCCTTTATCTCCTCCTCTTCTTACTCTTCTATTTTCCCTTCCTTCCTTTTAATTTAAACATGAACTGAGGAATTCTGTTCATTACCTGAAGGTTTATATGAACAGGGATTCCATAACCCTTATTGTGAAATCAGTAGAGGACCTGCCATCGTTCAAGTTAAACATCTGCCCTGCTCCAGCCTGCAGCACCATTAAGACCCATCCTTGTATCCTGAAATGTGTTTTGTAAATCATCGCTCATAACTACGCTTGTTTTTCCAGTAAACACAGAACCATTGTTCTGACATGAAATAACTTCTGTATACAAAATTCACTTTGTCAGAAGTGATTAATTCAGTCTTTAAATGGAAACAAATTTCTGATTCTGAAATTTCTACAGAAACTAAATCTCAGAGATCTAAGGAAGTAGCTTCAAGCTTATTTCAAGATCAAACTTTAACTAACATAGAATAGTCATAACAATTTATTAATGATTTCACATGCTTTAAAGATCGTTATGGAAACAAGATTCTTCTTAAATAAAAGAACAAAAAATGACCATTTCATTATTAGACCAGTAAAAGTAGGCTTTTGATATAAAGTAATATTTACAGTCACTGCTTCATTCCTGCTGCACAATGTAGGAATGGAAGTTTTCTGTCTTCGTAGCAAAAGTGAGATTAGCATATTCTTTTCCTAACCAATCTAAAATCGTTTCAGCCTGACTGTCTGATGAAGAGACAGCAGTTGTATTACAGAAAATGCGTTTTCTTTCTTTCTGTAGACCCTAGGAAGAGCAGGTGCTAAGGCTGAACTCACTGCTATGCCATATAGCTGTGCATACAGCTGACCTTGAAACAGAAAAAATGAATTTGTGGTTCTGGTATTAATGACTGAATATGGTCATCTTCATGATAAAATTTCTGAAGACAGACAGACATGATTTGGCTTTTGATCAGTGAAAATAAAATGCAAAAGTCACTGTTACTGCAAAGTGCAAGTTTTGCATATTAATGAGAAGGAATTCAGCATGATTGTGAGATTCACCTTAGCGATGAGTTATTAGAGCAAAAGGAATAGAAAAGATAAAAGGAATCGATCCTGTTTATTGTTATTTTTGTAATGATAAAAGCAGAATCAAATTTTAGGGAAGCTCGTATCAACCACTGACATTTATTCTCAGTGTATCCCTCCTAACATAACAGCCATTGCAAATATTCAGTAGTTGGACATTATCAGTCAAAATTTTTTTTCATTTGCTGCTTGTACTTGTGAAGTGCGAACATCACTGAATGAAAATCCTTGCTAAACAGGAATCTGAAAGAGAAGAGTGTTCTATGAAGTTTTATTTGTAATTTACATTTGCGAGAAATCTAAACAAAATTTTATTTTTTGTTTTTAATTTTTTTCAATTGAAAGTTTCTTAAAGCTGACTTCAAGTAGATGCTTTGTCAAGATTAAATGTTCATTCTTGTCAGGCATTTGATATTTGTAAAAATGGAAAAATGTGTCTAGTGGAGCAGCCATGAAAACATGCAGCAAGAATGATAAGAAAAGGAGATGTATATTTTAGAAATCTTAACAGATTATATGAATTTTTTGGTGGGGTTAACCAGTAAAAGGATGTTTCCAGTTATCTTTAGAAATGAGGCAAAGCTCAAATCCTTCAAACTGTGAAATTATTGTCAAACTTATCCTTCAAATGATGCGCATATCGAAATAATAAATTTCCTGTGGAACAGGTTCCAAAATTTGGCTTGCTCCTGTTAATGTTCATTCACCAAAGAAGTGAACTGAAGACTAGATTTATGTTCAATAAACATATCTGTGAGATCTTTTCAGATACGGACACAGTGATATAATGAATGTAGTCGTACTGTTTTTGTCAGTTCATTACCAATTAGACTAAACAGTTACAGCTTCAGTTGTATGCTGCTGACCATTGGAGCTGGAATTATGTTTATCAGATAAAGGCTTGTATTTTTATTTTTAGCTGACAGAGTAGGAGTTTATCAGGGTGGAGTGGGATGTTTGTTGGTGTTGGAGACTGGTGCTATCATGCTGCATGAAGATAATTTGCTCTTGCCTCAGTCTGCTACTGTGTAGTATATTTTCACTTTCTGGCCACCTTAGTCTTATATTTTCTGTCTTGAGTGTACAATCAATCAGAAGCCTGTCAAATTTTGTCTTTCAGCTGAGCTGGTGTCTTTTTTTCTATAATTAAATGCTATGATTTTGGTGGGATCTGTCTATTAGGATGTTCCTAAAATCTTCATGTAAAAAATAGTTATTGTCTATTTTTCTTATTTTTTGCTGCACATTTAAAATTCTGCTGAAGAAAAGGGAACAGCATTAAAATTTCTTAGTATTGTTTACATACACAGACCTTTCTGTTGTCAGTATTGATCATAGGGACAGTAGTAGCCAGTCACCATGTTTTAAAAGGCCAGATGGTTGGTTGTGTTCAGACTCCAACTAACAGGAGCTAGGTGAGAGACTGGCTAGGTAACCAAGCACAAAGTCTCTCTCATTGTTTTTTCCTCCCTCTTTAGCTGTGGGAGATCACCAAATAGGATACAAACTCAGAGGCCCTCAGCTACAACAGGGCAGTATGATATGTACTGTTCATCTACCACCCTCTGTATTGCATCTCAGGTATTACAGTCCTGTCCAACTATATAATTTTTCTTTTAGACCGTTGAACAAACATCATTTTTATCATTTTTTCCCCTTTATAGCTGCCATCTATATCCAGTGCTATAGATGTTTATAAATGTACCTAGACTTAGCTCATTATTCAAGTATCTAGCTTGTAGAAGTTTTGTTCCATCCTTAGACTTCCACTTTCACAACTGTTATGAGGTTTCAAACATGCTAGGGCTGATTAAAGGTGGGCTCCAGTTCATTTGTTTCAGCAGCTACACAATGACCATGCTTTGTTTCAAGAAAAAAAAACTTTCTTTGCTGACAGTAGAGATTTTCTGATTAGTAAAATTCAAAACAAATTTTTGGGCCTGCTGCTAATGGGAAGCCAGAAATTATTTCTGTACACACAATATCAGCAAAACAAGTAGGAAAGTAAATAGGTACAAAGGACACACCTGCCCCCTTTCTCACTGGGACAGATGTGTACATGCAACTTTGTGTCCAAATTTTATTCATTTGCCCAAAATCTTAACAATAAAAATGTATTTGCTAATGGAAATTATCAATGCAAGACTGGAATGTTATTCCAAATATCCTGTGGCACTTTCCACAACTTATCCAAGGTGTTTGATTGTTGTTTGACTTTCTCAACAGCTATATAACCCCACACATCCTCAAATATGTTCATATCAGGACTTTGTGAAGACCAAGGCATTTTTGTGGGTGTTCATCAATCTCTTTACATTCCAGATGGTTTTTCACCACATTGACTATTTGCTTGGGTAATTGTCATCTTGGAAGATGAATCCTCACCTAATGAGATGTCTTCTTGAGGAAATGGCATGATGGACGAAAATCTACTTGTACCTGCTTGCAATCATTGTGCCTTTGATTTTATGCAAATTTCTAACATTCTTGGCTGGTGCAACCCCACATTTGTATTGGTCAACCCATGCTTCACTGAAACTGTTGTACACAGACTCTTATACTGTTCTTCAGTCAATCTTTAAACAAAGTGCTTTTGATTATTATCAATCTGTTAAAACTGACTCATCTTTAAAGAACACCTTGCTGCCTATCTCAATCTTGCTGCTTGGTTGCCTCTCCTCAGCAAAATTTTTCAGACAGCTACACATCTGTTGAGACCACTTCTTGCTAATGTATATACTGATCTTGAAGAAATGTTAACACACAATTGCAGCTAGGCCATTTGCAAGAGTTCTACTGGCTCAGTGTCTATCATGTAGAGAACATACTCTAAGGTACTTAACATTGCTTTTGGATAATTTTGACTTTCTTCCTAGATTGCCTATTGTTGTTAACAGTACCAGTTTTGTGTATCCTCCTCAGAGTTTTGTATCCAGCTCCTGAAACATGAGATTGGGCTGCATTCTGCCGTATGAGTAGCTTTCGCTAGCTAAGACTTTGATTTCTATAGGCTTGTCATGCAATATTTACTTCCCAGAAGCCATATATTCACTACATTACAATGATATCACTTGTCTATACTTTTATGGAACATTTCATTTTTACAATGTGATTCTATGACATCTTATTTGCATTTATACCTAGTAATGTGTGTACATTTTGTATATGCTAATGTAAAACAACCAGTATAAAGATTAAAGTCTAATTTTCATGATGTAGAAAGCCTCTCCATTGTTTTTTGCCTAACTATTGATTCTTAATAGTATTTTCTGTGTTGATTGATCAGCAGCAAGATTTCCAAGATTACATCTTTACTATGACAAAAATTGTTTCTTCTAGTATTTGTTCTGATTTTACACCAAAGTTGTTTTCATTTCTGTAAAATAACAGCCTTGATAATTAAGTTTTGTCAACATATACTTTATATTTTGTTTAATTTTTTTTTAGAAAAATTGCTTATAGCACATAATTGTATTTACTTTCAGTAAGTGTAATTCAAATATTATTGTGTGAATTACTGAGATCTACAGCAAACTAGTAAAATTTTAAAAGGTATTTACATGGCCAAACAGAGCTGGTTTGAAGTATTTAAGCATAAGAATTACACACCCCTTCCTGTCTAAAAGAACGGAAAGAGGTGTTTGCTTTGGTTGTCATGCTTTTCATTGTAGAAAACAGGTTATAGGTTACATACTTTTTCTGGCTGGTACTCCTATTTCCCTGCATCATTTTATAGTCTCTGTATCATATTGTAGTCTTTACTGATGCCCCATACCAGAAGTTAATGCTGCATTAAAATGAATACATTAGTTATGCAAATGAAAATTTATCACTAGTTTTATTTGTCACACAAATTCACCTTACTGTGTTAAAAAAAATCAGTTTACAATAGATGGATGTGGTGTGTTTAGAGTTGAATTTGTTTATTCTTTAAGCCATTAAGCATGCAAAAATGATCTATATCTTTGTAGATCTCAATATATACTTTTAATTGAAGTACTCTTGTTAGATATGGACCAGCCCTTGAATATAAAGAAATAGTTAATGGTTTTTTGTTCAGTATAGAAATCTTGGTATGCAATGAATTACATTTCAATTTTATGCTTGGTTAATGTAATGTAGCATTTGTTAAAGTGTAGCTGTATGGAATCTATTAGCTAACAATTAGAAAATATTCCCAGCAATGAGTCAAACCATTACAAAAAAACTGATCCATACACTGAATATGGGTACACTGGTCTCTTTGTGTCCGTTTAGTTGCAACTACTGGAGTCTAGGTTCTCCCTCATTAAACTCACGTGTGACTTTTTATAGCAGTGTGATACTAGTAATAAGCCAGGTTTTTAACATTGCATTGTGGGAATATCTTTTTTGATTAGTGTTCAAATAAAATCTTGTTTCAAATTTCATTCATGCCTGTATTTATTTATTTTTTTAAAATTAATCCATATTAAATTTACATTAGAACTATCTATTCTAACACCTGGGTGTCGGTTCACAGTGCTTATATTTTTGTTATTACTTTTCTTGTCTTTGTACTAGGTATGTTCAAATGAGATCTGGCTGAAATAGTAGACTTTAGTGTGCATCTAGCGACATGATGTATATTCATAGTTAGTTGTCTTAAGCTGCACAACTTGTGACTTTGTTCACTCTCATGGGATAACAGGAACTATTGAATATTTTCATAGTAAAATTAGGATTCCATGCTATATTTACAATAGTTAAGACCTTGTATATTTTTTTTGCTTGCTTATTTAAGAGGCTGTCAATATATTTTTTCAGCTTTCATTTAAAGTCTAATCTCTGAGCTTCATTTTAATCCACATTTGATACAAGGTGTTAAAACAATAATTATGACCAATTCAGATGTTATCCAAAATTTGTTGTTTTAATGGTTATAAATGACTAATAATAATTTTCATGCTCACCATTTTAAAAATTACTTACTGACCATAGTAGGTTAGTTTAGGTGTTTCTAGTCATCAAACTAGTGATACAACTGACTAATGAACCTGTTTTGGAAAAAAATCATTCCCCGTCATTTTCAGGGTTTGGTCCTGAGAATGGCTTTTATGAGTGGTCCTGTTGGTTGATATGTTTCTGGATACGTTAATTTGACCAGTATTTTATTTCTGCTTGCTTTTATGGTGGTAGAACTGGACTAGAGAATTTTCTTGAAAATCCAGAACAAAGAGTTTCTCTCAAAGAAGAGAGAAATTATCTGGGCAGACAAGCAATCTCTGTTTGGAATCTTCAGAATACTGGCAGTGAAGAGGGTAGTAGCCTTCACATGTAGCAAAACTGAACAGGCAGTCCACAGTCTTTACTCAGCAACAAGTGAGCTGACTAATAGAATATTTACAAATTATGATTGAAAAAAGCAGATGACTCTAATGAACTTTCATGGTAACATCAATGTTGGTCACATTGAATATTGTAGAACAATTTTGAGTAACTTGTATCTAAAATTTACACACACAGAGCATATTTCAGAATAGTGCATTCTTCAAACCTATATGCTGACAGTTGAACATAAAGCATTTTCCGGAGACCACTTTCCTAAACCAAATGGAGAACAGGGTATGGAGGTTAGTTGCATGCCTGCTGCAGGAAATACCTACCAGAACTCTTTATTTTTAGATGTGGAAGGAAATCAGAGAGTTTGGAGAAAACCTGCACATCTAGTTGGTGATGAAATTATGCTGGGGAGTTATGCTAAACCAAGCCAGTACTAATTGAGATTTAAACTCTGACCCTCAGCCTTATCGGTCTATACTAGTTTACTATTTACATAATATGGTGTTTTAAATTTCTTCAGGTGAAAAACTAAAGAAAAACTTCCTTAAAACCATTCTATAACTAATAACTCTCAACCTAATAAATAAATAAACTGGCATACTAGATATAAACTATTAGTAGAGTTGCAATACCAAAATGGATGTTAACTAGACTTGAACCAGAAAACATTTAAAATGACTATTTATGCAAACTAGCTTGTCTTGTGAATTACAACATGACAAAAGGAAGCAAGCTAAGCTCTCTGAATATCTAATTTATTTTAGAATAAATACTGAGTGGATAAAAGAAGAAAAGGTCAGATTAATTTTCTCAGTTTGATTTGCTTGTTTTGGTGCAATTTGAAATTTGTTATTTGCATCTTATCTGATTTTTTTTTTTTTAAATTTCATATTTTATTCAAAAAAGAATCTGCATTAGTAATATCATGGACAACCCACAAAACTTAACAGGCCTGTGATCAGATGTGGAAGGAAACTAGTGCAAAAGGATGGCTGGAAACAGATAGCATCCACTGTAACTGGGTCATCAGTGACAAGCTATTGGAGAAAATCGCTGTATATGATGTTTCAAATTATTTTCAGATGTGACATTACATCTACATAACTTACAAAATAGAGTTGTGCAGTAGTTCAGGGATAGACTACTGGATATCTAAGGTTGAGAGCCCAAGTTCATTTCCCACAGAGAATTGACTCTTTTGGTTAATCTTGGCACGGTTTCTTTTTGCTCTTCACTGGCTGTGTGTATGGGTTTTCTAAAAAAGGAAGAGTTCTAGAAGGGATTTCCCTGCTGAATTTGAAAGTGCATGGCCCCAAATGGCATAATTTGGCAATGCTTTCCAGTGGGCATTTGTGGAACTAGGTTTCCCTGTAGGCATTAGTATATGAAAAAAACCAAAAAACTCACAAACAAATATCACTAAAAGTAGCTATGGTAAGAATTCATTGTCTGCAACTAGTTTGAATAATCATTTGCATTTTGTTTACCAATATTTCATGATTAGTAATTATACTTTGTAGAAGATATGTGGCCATCTGTGAGCATTAGCCCTTATGTGGGCAAAAGCAGTAGTGAGCAATCATAGCACGAATGAAAATTTTAATATAAGAACAAAAAAAATATTGCTATGGGTTTGTATGCTGGCCTCACTATATTTTAGCCAAATCTTTCTAGATATACTAAAAAAGTGACAAAAGCATTTAAATATGGTGTTTCGTCCATATTGGCATTAGATTTTCAACTCTAGTGCATTGTCTTATGTCAAACCACCTTTGTTATCATTTAGGCAGCCATATTGGTTTCTGTAACAAGATGCATATTTTGCTGTGTGGATAACAGTTGACACTAAACATTATTTACACATGTAACAACTTGTTTAAGATATGCTGTTGAAAATTTTGAGGGAGAAAGTCAGATTTGTTAATAAATCAGCAAAAAAAAAAAAAAATGGAGGAAAAAAACCAGAAAAATTTGTTTAAGAAAGAAAAAGTGTAATCTTGTATTCTTATAAGTTAATTTATAATTGTGTGAGACTGTAATCCAGATTTTAAAGTTTTGTTATGCCATGCCAAATTCTGATCTATTTGATTACTCAGGATAGATCTCACTTTGAAGAGTGAGTTTAATGTAGCCAGAAATTCCTACATATTGCAGATTTTTGTTAAAGTCATTGAGTATGTCAATGTTCTTAAGCATGTTAAAATTATGACAAAATTTTACTGGGTTTAGGAATCATGCCAGTGAATTTTTTAAGGATGTTATTGTTTTTTATGCCTGTGGGAAGAGGTTAGAGGCATAGACACCTGTAAAGATTTTATCCATGATCATCTGTAAGGATTTTGGCTTATTAAATTGTTATCACCAGGTGACTATAGGTGTACTGTGATCTATCTTAATTTTCTTGATATGGTCATTGGCTCTGTGCAGGTGTCATTCTTTGTGTGTTAAAATACCTTACACTAAGTGAAGACAAGTAACCTGTTGGGACATTCTTGTGGTAAGGACAGGAATAAGAGAGAAGTTCCCAGAACTTTTTCTTCTTTATGAGAGACCAGTTCCTGCCCAGGAAGTGATCTGACTTCCACTAAGCAAGGATTATCTGGTTTTTCAGGTTTTCTAGAATCAGCCAAAGTTGAAGCTGACAATTAGACATCCAACTCCTATCCACTTGACCTTTGCTGACCTAGCCCTGGGGGTTACTGATTACTTTCAGAATAAACTATTGCCATATATTCTCCATTATCTGGGTGCATAATCTACCAGCACCTGGCTTGATGTCACTATCTTGTGTCATTAAGTATCAAACACTTGTGATTAGCCTCTGTAAACAATTTTGCTATTTATCAGTTTATGTATTGTTTGATATCACCAGTAAGTTTAAGTTAACCTAACTATGTTTTGATGTATACTGAGTTCACATACAACAACATATACAGTAAAATATTTGTATCTGTATTTCTCTAGGCGATTATATGTACAAATGCATTGCAAAAAATTAGACTATTATGGAAGAGTTCATTTTTTTCCGTAATTTAATTCAAACAGTGAAACTTTCATGTATTCTAGATTCATTACACACAAAGTGAAATATTTCAAGCCTTTTTTTGTTTTAATTTTGATGATTACGGCTTACAGCTCATGAAAATCAAAAATTCACCATCTCAAAATATTAGAATATTTCATAAGCTCAATAAAAAAAAAGGATTTATAATATAGAAATGTCAAACTTCTGAAAAGTATGTTCATTTATGCACTCGATACTTAGTCGGGGCTCCTTTTGCATGAATCACTGCATCAATGCAGCATGGCATGGAGGCGATCAGCCTGTGGCACTGCTGAGGTGTTATGGGAGCCCAGGTTGTTTTGATAGTGGCCTTCAGCTCATCTGTCTTGTTGGGTTTGGTGTGTCTCATCTTCCCCTTGACAATACCCCATAGATTCTCTATGGGGTTCAGGTCAGGCGAGTTGGCTGGCCAATTAAGCACAGTAATACCATGGTCAGCAAACCAGGTACTAGTAGTTTTGGCACTGTGGGCAGGTGCCAAGTCCTGCTGGAAAAGGAAATCAGCATCTCCATAAAGCTTGTCAGCAGACGGAAGCATGAAGTGCTCTAAAATCTCCTGGTAGACGGCTGCGTTGACTTTGGACTTGACAAAACACAGTGGACCAACACCAGCCGACGACATGGCACCCCAAATCATCTCTGACTGTGGAAACTTCACACTGGACTTCAAGCGGCTTGGATTCTGTGACTCTCCACTCTTCCTCCAGACTGGGACCTTGATTTCCAAATGAAATGCAAAATTTACTTTCATCTGAAAAGAGGACTTTGGACTACTGAGCAATAGTCCAGTTCTTTTTCTCCTTGACACTTGTAGCCCATTTCCTGGACATGTCTGTGCATGGTGGCTCTTGATGCACTGACTCTAGCCTCAGTGTACTACTTGTGAAACTCCCCCATGTTCTTGAATCAGCTTTGCTTGACAATCCTCTCAAGGCTGCGGTTATCCCTCTACTGCACCTTTTCCCTTCCAGTCAACTTTCCATGAATATGCTTTGATACAGCACTCTGCGAACAGCCAGTCCTTTTAGCAATGACCTTCTGCGGCTTACCCTCCTTATGGAGGGTGTCATTGAGTGTCTTCTGGACAACTGTCAAATCAGCAGTCTTCCCCATGATTGTGGTTGTGTGTACTGAACCAGAGTCAGAGATTCATGGTATTTATACTGCATAAATAGTGATTTACTCAAACTTGAAATGGAATATTCTAATATTTTGAGATTGAGCTGTAGGCTGTAATTATCAAAATTAAAATTAAAAAATGCTTTAAACATTTTAGTTTACATATAATGAGTCTAGAATATATACAATTTTCACTTTCTGAAATAACTGACAAAATATTGAACTCTTCCACAATATTCTAATTTTTTGAGATGCACCTGTATAGTAATACTCTTACACTGAGGTAATGCAAAGTGTAATGTGAAATATTTGACTTTAGTTTAGTTTTGGTACAGACTTTTCTACATTTTGGTTGTATTCCATACCAAGAAAGCAAAAGCACAATTACCATGTTTCACAAGCACTCCCCACCTTAATGACTATTAAGCTCCAATCCTAATATGGCTTTATGCACTGTGTGACATTATCAAATGTCCATCTTTGGTCTAATTTGACAAAAATAAAAGTTATAGACCATTTCTAACAATTTTAGAATTTACATAAAAATTTGTTCCAGGAACTAAAATTTCATGACAATAGCTATCTTGTGCTTGTAGCTATGCTACTGATCAATGAAATGTGGGTTTTTTCATGTGTGTAAAATGAAGTATCATTTTTTTTGCCTAAGAACTGTATTGTTGAGGTTCTGTATCTTTGGAACTAATGTGAAATGGGGGCTACAACTTTCAAACTTTCTTTTGAGAACTGAATGCACCATTAGAATTTCATTAAAATCTGAGAAGTGGAGCACTTTCTCAATTTGATTTGATAATGAATCCCAATTATACTTTTTTCTGTTTTATAAATATTTTTATTAGATATATAGAAAATGAATTTTTTTTACTCTTTTAATTTTGAAGGAATGTGCTTTATTTACTCTTAAAAATGACTCTTTGTTTAAAATGTATTTTTTCTTTAGTCTTCAAAGGAACTAACAGACATTCAAAATCATGGCTTGCCAAATGACAATCCAGAATTTCCAGGTCAAAAAGAATTCTTATCTCAGGACATTGTTAAATTTGGCAGAAGGAAAGAGCGCATACCAAATGAGGAAAATATCATAATTAAAACACAAGCAAAAATTGATAGTGTACAGTTGGCTGTGGAGACTAAAGACAAATATGGCAGAGTATCTTGGCAGGAATTTGATTATGAGAAATACATTGCTGCCAAGAGTATCAAAGATGGAGAGGATAGTTATGCAAAGAATAAATTTAATCAGGTTGCCAGTGACAACACCAAAGTGTACAGAGAAGTACCAGACACTAGGCATTTTCAGTGAGTACACTAGATTCATTGTTTGTTTGTTTGTTTCATTTTGTTTTAAGTCATTTTTGTCATGAAACCTGATACCTTTGATAGTCCTTTGAAGGCTCAGCATTTACTTGTTGCAACCAGTATGTTTTGTTTTGTTCACCAGTCTTTTTACAAGGGAGACTACCCTGGTAAAGGAGCGTAGTGCCATAGTTATCTGCTAGATAGAGTTATCTTGTGCTGTGAAAGTCTGGTGCTGCTGACTTTGGTAAGGAAATCCTTACTAGAACTCTTCATTTTTAGATGTGAAAGGAAACCGAAGAAAACACACTGCCAGTTGGTGAGGAAAGAGGAGAAGAAACTGTGTCAGGATGGTATGCCAAACCAAGTTGACCACAACTGGAGATTGCATTTGGGCCCTTATGAGTATACAACATTGTTTGTTCAGTTTGTTACAGAAATCTCTGGTCTCAAGATTTAGTCCTGACTACATACCTACCAGTGAACATGGTATTCATTGACAGTTTTGCTAGCTCTGTAGTTTTAATTTTTAATATTTTATTCATTTCAGTTCTGGAAAGCAAGAAAGTAAATGTAAATCATGGTGTTCTAGCAACAGATAAGCAGAAGATATAAATGCTTAGTCTGGTACCAATCTTTACAAGCTAAACTTGTGGTCACAATTACTGAAACATCTTCAAATACAACATAACTCAAACTTTGCTCTGAGTTGTTCTGGTCTTACAACTTGTGGCGTGCAACTCGTACATGTTAGTTTGGATATTTTCTGCATGTGAAAAGTTTTATTAAACTGGTTGCAACATGTAAAACCTAATCATTTGAAGGAAAAGTAACTTGTGAAGTGTTTGTATTCAAGAGAAATGTGTTTATTGTTAATTTGTTTTCATGTAAAATTATTTTCAGTATTTTAAATGCTATTGTATTTTGGTAAAAACATGGTCATTACTGTAAATATCATTGTAGTTTGGAAAAAGATTACTGGATTATCTTTCAACAGTTTTTTTTAAAGTATTAAATACTCTTTATTATCTGATCTTGGAGCCTACATTCTACTTATGATAGATATCCGTGGAAATTTCTCCCTGAAAATAATTTGATTCTTTTATTGATTTTTACCAACTTTGTGCTGGTGGTTGAAAGAATTAATGGACATCCACAGCTCGGTATAGCAGTAAAAAATTTTTGGTAATAAATAAGCCAAACCACTAACATCAGGCTGCCTTTTTTTTTTTTTTTTGCATTGCATTTTGAGAAACATTGAATACATGGATTAAATGGTGTATTGTTGCTAAAACTATTGTTTTATTTCTTTATTTTACCTCTTTATGACAGTAGAAGAAACCAATGAAATGAAATTCCCATGTGGTTAAGCCTTAGCCATAGTTTAGCTTAGTGCCTTTCTTTGAACACAACAGTATATTTCTGATGGGAAAATGTGGAAATGGGTTGCTATGGCCATAATTTACCCATTGTGTGGACAGAGCTGTCAGTTTTCCTGTTCAGATGATTGAGAAATACACTTCAGGTTAATATGGAAAAATCAGTCTTTTGAGAAAAAGTCCAGCATTAGGCAGGAAAAAAAAATAGATAAATAAAATGCTAGTTTGAAATTCATAAAATAAGCATCCTTATTAGTGGTTAGGTCTGTCAGACTTTTTGTATCTTTGTTTCTAGAAAATTTAGGATTTGTTGTCATTGACGCAAGCTTTATCATCACCATTCACATTGTAAACATTTTTTACCATCCTGTATTTTATGGAAAAATTCCACGTAAAAAAAACAAACAAAACATTTAGCTTAAAAGATATGGGAAATGGGACGTGATTGTTTTAATTCAACATTTTTCGTGTTGATTGGTGCTGTTTTCCAGCATTTCTGACATTAAATATTTAATGAATCTCAAACAGGGATGGGGTAACAGTAGCGTGTGTTGAGCTGGAGATGTACAGGTGTGCTTGTGGACTGTCACCAGAGGTCACCGCAGGTAGTGGAGCATATTCTGGAGGTGATTGCCCAAAAAATACACCAACAAAAAATCTAGGGGACCATAAAGGATTTTCAAACAACCGTGGCATTAATCAGAGCTGTTCAGTTACAGGAGAGGTGTTCAAGAAAGAAAATATCAAATTGTACAGAGATTATATAAAACTGAAAGTTTTTCAGCACAATACTTGAAATGACATATAAAAGGAAGGAGATGTGGGGGAAACAAACTTTTAAAAAACTATAATTTGAGATATCAAATGAATTTGTGCAAAATTAAAATTATGTTAAAAATTTTTAGTTTGTTTATTACCCTTCTTGCTACTGTTTCTCTTATGTTAGTGCTTTTATATTAAATGTAAATGATTTGCTGTTAACCTACCTGCTACATTAGACTAAGAAATTTAAATGATTTACTGATAATTTAGGTGCTATATTACTGTATGTTATTGAAAATAAGAACTATGAGAAAATAATGATTAATTTTATCTTAAGAAAATTTCTCGTTTTGTTGACCAGATAACATAAATAATATGAAAAATATTATTATAGATTCAGACGTATACAAAATTAAAATCTTGTATTTTTACTTTTTCAGAATACTAACTGATATACAAGAAACTGGAGATAAATAATTGTATGCATTTAATATTGAACTTTTATTTTGCCATTAAAACTTTGTATTTTTTATGCATATGATGTGAGATGATTTATTGTATGCATTTGAAAATTTGGAATTTATAATTCTGACATTGAATGGTGGCATACTTAAAAACCTGCAGGCTTTCTGTTCCTTTATCTCTAAAGATGAACTGCACAAAAACTCTGGCTGAAAATGACTAACATGATATATCTGATTGCTTTGGTTTTGCCAAAGTGAATGCTGATGCTAGAAGTTTTAAAAAATACATTGCATCTTTTGTTATTTTTTTTTACCCTGAACACCCGCATAGTCAGTTTTTAAAAGCATTTAATCTCCTCAAATGAACAGTGATGAAGCAAAGGACTATAAAGTATAAAATCAGAGATAGAAGAAGAAAACAAAAATGATGAAAAATAGAAAAGGGGGGAAAAAACAAAAACAGTTGGCTTTATCTCTAATATATATTTTTTAAAAATTATATAATATTATTGATAATTTCTCATGGGTGAAAACAGTTTATTTGTACACAGCTAAGGTGGAGCGACAAGGTGCAGTGGGTTGTTGAGTTTTTTTTTTTTAAATTATTCTCCATGTTGCTTGCCTGCCTGCTTCTTTTTTTTGACCCTTCACAGTTTATCTAAACAGCTGTGTGAGTTGTGATAAACTGGTTAAACTTGTTTTATTTCCCCCACATCTCTCACTTTTCTATAATCATTGTTCATGCCTTTTAAGTACAAACAGAAGCATCAACATATGTAAATAAGTGACTACTTTTCTCAACTTGATAAAACTCGACCAACTAAAAGGTCTGCTGTGATTCAGGATACTTCCTGAACTGTGTTTATAGCAGCTGATATATGCACCTCAGTCAGACATCGTGAATTAGGAAATGTGGTTTAGCTGTAAACTGCACATCTATTCTAATTGCAGATACATACTATACAGAAAATTTTGTGTAAAATGCTATGATGTGAAATATTTTAATTACAACAAATATCAAAGTGGATGATATCAGGATTAGAGTCAGATTTTGCTTGTATATATTGAAGTTTGATGCTCTTTGGTTATTTACTGACTGAGTTGCATGACCACTTCTCAGTGTGGGAGGCTGAGGTCAGAAGTCTCCTCAAGAATTCTTCATTTTTTGATGTGAGAAGAAACCAGGGTGCTGGGCTAGGAGCAGGGCAGCAGATTTAATATGTATGAAACAGCAGCAAGGTTAGCTCTTGCTTAAAAACAACAAAAAAAATAAATATTAATTAAAAGTTTATTTGTCTTTGAACCAAGAACGAATGGTATTAACTTTGTAGACAAAGAGAGATGGTTTAGATGTCAGTTACAGGCCAGTTTAAGTCCATCACTTAGTATTTTAATAACTTGTCTCTAGCGGCAGGCAACATATTGTAGTTGAAGTAGGCAGTATTTGTGGGTCCAACATGTTTTGGGAGTTTAATTAATGATCATAAACAAACACATGAGACAGTTTCACTTAACAATTTAGTCAGAACTATTTTTAACGTAAGAGTAATCTTTTTTTTTCTTTTCAGTTTGGTTTATTTTATAAGAATTTTTATATATGAGTTTACTTAGGTTACACACGTCTTCAAGTACATGAATTCATCTCTTTCTGTCATTACTTTTTAACCTGTGCAAGAGCAATCATAAACTGCATATTTCATTTCTGAAAAATGGTTTTAAAAGAACGGAAAAATAATAAAATAAAGATTGTTTACTTTATAATTCAGTTAATACTTCTGTTTATTTACAGGTGTCGAAGTAAACAGTGGAATGGTAGTTACCCACCAACCAGTGTGATTATCACCTACCACAATGAAGCAAGATCTACGCTGCTGCGGACGATTGTAAGGTGAGGATTTTGTTGTTTTCAGTTATCACTGCTGATTTATAAAACTTCTTGCATTTCGTTTGCCTTATTCTTAATAAGATTAAGCAGCAGTCAAGTTAATCCAGAGTTCTTACTAGATGTGTTTTTATTTAAAGAGATGCAATATTTAGGAATACTGTGGCTATAGCTAATTTATTTGATGCTAATTATAGATGTGTCCATTATCAGTCACCAGTTAATCTGTGATTAGTAAAATTCATAACAGAATTTTTGGCCTGCTCCTACTGGGAAGCTAGAAGTTCATTTCTGGGCACAGAGTATCATCATAAGCAGAAAAGTAAATAGGTATAAAGGGCACCTGCCCCCTTTTCCACTGGAACAGGTGTGCACATGAACTTCGTTTCATTTGTCTAGAATCCTAACAATAAATATCTATTTGCTAATGAAAATCAGAGAGTAAAAACACCCTGAATAATTGCTCAGTTCATACAAATTTTTAGAATTTATGATACATTGCAACATTCTGCCAATATATAGTTTTTTATGGAAGAAGAAGAAAATCAAGTACATATGTATACAAGTACATAGACTTTGAAAAATATTTAAAGAAGGTTGAACTCAGAGATGATCATTGCATGGATTGCCTATTTTTTAAATGGAATATTGTCTTGCAGTATGTAAAATTATATGTCAGAAACTTTTTATTTAACAGAAATAGATTTAAAGCTACTTTGATTATGGAATATGCATGTGTTTTGGACATTCCAACGTAAGCGACCGGCATAATATTAAAGTCTGATTTTCATGGTGTAGAAAGAATCTTCATTGAAGTAATTGTTCTTTAAAATATCAACAAGCTGAAGGATCATCCACCAGTTCTTAGGAAAGTAAACTGCAGATTCTCAAGAACTAAAACAGAAGAAACACATTGCTATTATAGAGAAAGATCAAGGAATATCCAGGCATGAAGATCTTTGATTATAATTTTAAAAGCTGAAAAAGCTGGCCCAGATACTTCTGTGTGCACCAATACCTTCTTTAGATAATGAATGGATTTTTAGCACCAGTGGACATATATGAGCCAACAAGAAACTGTCTCAAACCAGAAAGTGGTGAAAAGTATATAATTTTGCATTATAATTTAATAGCTTTTGACTCTAAATACTTTTGATAGACAGACATTATCATTTTCAGTTTTGAATCTGTTTTTGTAGACCAGTATAACTTTCAGTACTTTGGCTTTCCATGTATTAATCTGGATTTGGAAATGGCTATGATGATTAGTTTAACAGAAATCTTTAAGATTTTTATTTGGAGTAGCAAATTTTCATTTATTCTGACAGCCTTTAGAAGTTTTGAAAAATGTGATGAATTTAGAATCTGTATATAGAAAACTACTGCTTTTAATATTTTAGCTTTTAGATTTACCTAACTAGTTATTAATTGGGAGTTGATTATACCTATATTGATTATTTAATGTTAAGCTTTTGATGATTTAATTTGCATTATGAAATTTTTCTTGTTTTGTTTTGATAAACTAGTGTCTCGTGAATGTGTTGGATTTTTAATTGTTTTTAGATCAGAATCATTTTTTGTTTTAGCCTTCACCTAGTTATGTGCAGTGGTGTTGATCATTGGTAGGGAGAGGGGAAATCTTGGGGGGGGGCTATTCCTCTCCAACAAAATGTTGCTCCCGTTCACACCAAAAAAAATTGCGCTAAAGTTTATATGTATATAGGTTCTACATGTGTGAGGGCAGTGATGATTGAATGATTTCCTATAGGATTTACCACCTTCTAAGCCAGATCAATTTCTCCTGTTAAGTGTTAATCTGAATGAATTGATTTGTTGACAAAACTTCGTGTAGTATGAAAAAGATTGACAGAAGCAACATTTCAGTACCTTCTGACTAAAACAAAGAAGTTTTACATTTGCTATTATGAAGCCTAATAATCAACTGGATAGTTACCAAAAGGGCCAATTAGGCTGATTACTGATTATCTGCCAATTAACCAGCATATATTTAATACTAATATGACATATTTCATGTTTTATATCTCATAGCCTAACTAAGGCTTAAACCTTAATATGCAAGTTATTAGTGATTAAAATTAGTAATAAAAGAATTCTTAGACAGTTTAGAGTTTGTGGTTGTCTACTATAAAGCATTACCAGTTCTGTGCCATGAGAGACCTTGTACTTCTGATTTTAGCAGGAAAAACATTACAAGAACTCTTCATATTTAGATGTGGGAGGAAACTTGAGTGCTAGAGGAAATGCACATGACCAGCTGGTGAAAAATAGGAGGAGATATTCCAAACTAAGTCGATCTCCTGTGGAAACTAAACTCCTCTCCAGCAGTTTACCAATGGACCACCATGCCACCTACAGTTTAAAATGATTTAGCATCCTGAGATTCAGACTGGCAGAGAACTGGAAGTTTTAAAACATGGAGATATTAATCTATTAGGAAAAAAAAAATCTAATAGATTCATATTAATGTTCATATACTAAGGATTTCAATTGAAACCTGATTGAAATAGCATTGCTGTATTGCTATCCAGCCCCCAAATTTCATTTGAACAATATCCCTAATATTTCAACTTCTTTACTGGTAATGTAACATTTAACATACTGTCAACATGAACACTAAAAAAAGAAAGAAACAACAATTTCTGATCTTCAATTCAGTCTCTTTTTTTACTAATCTAATTTTTATTTTGCACTTGTATTATTTGAACTCAGTTGAAAGATAGTTTTGATGCTGACTGGATGTATTTATAATTTTTGAAAAACATCAGAATAAATATCCATCAAAACTAGCAGTGTTTGCTTGGATATTGTTCTTTGGTTGGCAAGAGTTTGTGGGTTTGTCCCTTTCTTTTGTGAATGGAATAT
Organism: Nautilus pompilius; assembly: GCA_018389105.1. NCBI lineage: Eukaryota > Metazoa > Mollusca > Cephalopoda > Nautilida > Nautilidae > Nautilus > Nautilus pompilius. The sequence goes on from JACATO010001894.1 coordinate 265,297, forward strand.
CTGACCAAATAAGCTTCATGGGTGGATACTATTTTTCTTTTTTAGCAGTCATTTTGTTGGCCTTTGATTCAGTTTTAATCAGACTTTTATTAACTGCCTGTGTGTGTGTGTGTGCGTGCGATAGCGTGTGTCTGTCTGTGTGTGTGTTATATGAGGTTTGCAAAGATCCTTTGTTGAGATACTTCTGACAGGTAAATAGGAGTGGGGCAGTAATTAAAAAAAACATCACAGGCACAGCATTCATTTATGACATTGTACATAATCTTAGGAGGCAAACTCACCTGGCAGTCTCTCTGGGTGTAACTATTTCAACTCTTTAATTAAAGTTACTTTATCATCTGTTATCTTCATGACCTGAATGATGTGCGTAGAGCGGCAGAGACATCTCTTTCTGTGCAGTCCATCCTGGCAGGCAGTTTAAGAATTTCTTTGATGGTCAGAGTCCTGTGTATAGCTGTGAATACATCACTACAGACCAGCAAAACTAAAGTTACTTCATAGTCTGCACATGTTAAGCATCTTTTATTTTTATACACAGTACATAGTCATTGCTCACCTTTAAAAAAAAAAGATAAAGGGTGAGAATTAGTACGGTTTAAGATTTTTACCAGACGCCATAGAAATAATTTAGAAAAAACCTCAATTTTTGTTTCCATGGTTGGGCGAAGGGTTTGTTTCATTTCAGTGTTAATTATGCGTCCTTGTGTGCTCTGCATGCAAATATTGGTACTGTAATAGCAAACATAAAAACTATTCAGTGTATTCAGGAATAATTTAATGTTTATCTTTCAGGCTATGAAGATAAAGCCTTACATAGTCATAGTTTGTACTGAACTAATTTTACTCTAACAATGTCTGGGAGACTGACCGGGTTTCATATGATCATAGATTAGAAATCTCTTCATGTACTGTCTTAAACCAAATTTAATACTTCTCTTTTTTTTGTCTAGGATGTAAGTTTTATGTATATACTTATTTTCATACTTGGATTACAGGTTTTTTCTAGTTTAAAATTGTCTTTCCTTTTCATTAAAATGTTTTGTATTGTAAATGGGCAAATTCATTATTCGAAAATTGAAAATTGATTCACAATTTTTTAACTTGTTTAAATTGGTTTTTTTACTTAAAAAAAGAGATTGTCAAGGTAGTTATCATTCAGTGAACTTTGTTTTTCTAAAATTATGATTAATGCTGCTTCTCAGCTTTAGCATCCCAAGTACAGTTGTCCCCCGGTATTCGCGGGGGTTACGTCCCTTGAGGACCCGCGGAGAGTGAAAAACCGCGAATATTGGACGTGGTCCATAAAAATGCCTATAAACGTCAAAATATAACGTAAAATATAAGTAAATATATAATAATAATTTAATAAAAATACAACACTCAGAGAAACACTCGAGATAGCTACACGCGGTAAACTGGGATGATGCGGGGCTGCTGGGTTGCATCTGCCTGAGACAGCGCCTCGTGGGCAGCAGCCAATCAGCAGCGAAGAGAAATGAATAATGCTCTCGGATTGGCTACTTTCAAACCTCCAGCCAATAGCGTTTATTTTATATTGATATTTCGCTGAATTTACGTTAGTATTTATATTACAAAATTAGTAAATTATATTGTTATTAATATTTTAGCGTTAAAAAACGCGAAAAAATATATATTGCCATGAAAAAAGCCATTAAAAATCGCGGAAGATATTTGCGATTCCGCGAATATGCGGGGGTTTCCACGAACAATTATTAGTTAGGTTCTAAGGAAAATTCCGCAAATGCCGAACCGCGATTACACGGGGGTCGACTGTAATGAGAAAAAAAAGCTTAATGTACTTGTCTGTATATTTCATTCTCTACTTTTGAAATCATTTTCTTTCCTTCTGAGCCAGTTAATATAAATTTTAAAAAAATAAATTATGAAAAAATGTATAAATAATAAATTGCTAATAATATTTGGAACTGTAGATATATTATTAAAATACTTAGATTTGAAAAAAAAAGATTAACTTTTTTTGCAATCCATGGTAAATAGCTCAAGCATCACTTGCTATAAATAACCGCTGCTTTTGAACATGTCAAGGAAAGAATTCATGTGTATGAGAACATAGCAGAAAGACTTTTCACGGAAATCTGACGGACTGAAACATTAGAGGAGACTGGGAACCATATTGATTGTGGTGGAGTGCAGCAGCTAACACCGGATATATTGTGCTCCAAAACCATCAGCCTGACAGAATTACCTAGCAGATGGTCACAGGTGAAAATGGGATAGATGGCACGCATCTTGTATTGATCCTTATCCTCAGAGAAATCATCAGTAAAGATGTAAAAATATCCAAAAACTTCAGACTTTAATAGATAAAACCAGGGTGGGTTTGGAAATCATTAGGAAAGCCAAAACAGGGAGTAGAAAGATGAAAAACGTCTAAATTTTAAATATTTCCACTATTCCGAGAATTGCTTGGTCATTTATTTGCCCCCCCCCCACATCAATTAAAGAACTTAATAAGTCAGTTTCATGGTTAGTGATTCTCTTATGTTTAACTATTACCCTGCTGGTTTAGTTAAATTTTGTCATGCTCTGCTCTACTGTTCTTTAGGTAACTCTCTTTTTCACAAATTAAGCTGGCTAAATATTAAATGCCTTCAGATATAATAGTTTTAGATGTCTTAAATATTGTTAACATTTTTTGATAGTTTATTCTGGAATTGAAATTAAAACTTTATTTTAGATTTGTCAAAATGAGCAGCAATATACATATTTTTTTCAAAACCACTATCACTGTGTCATTGTAAGAATACCAACAATTTGGTTAGAAATTCTAATTAAGCAAGCATAGACCGTATTTATAAAGTTTTTAAAAATGTTTTAAAATGAAACTTGAATAAAGTACAGTGCTTAAAATAGTGTAGAGCTTTAAAAATGTTTAGTTATGTCCCCTGAGGATATTGCCACCTTAAAGTATTAAACCATGTACTTAGTAATGTTTCTTCAATCACTGAATGATTAATGACTATAGATTTTATAATTTAAAGGAAATTGAGCTAAACATAATTTTAGATTATATCAGTGCTATTTACTACTTAGTTTCAAGGAGTTCTTTTGGAGTGATAGTATAAAATAGTGATTCAGAACACAGGTTAACACCATATAGCTCATTAGTTTGCATGGTAGTGATGCACAACTGAAAGCACTATGCACAATTATGATGCATACAAAGTTGTTTGTATTCTTCTTGACATGAAAGTTATGGCATAGCTCATACGTTTGAAAAGTATTGAAAGTTTAAACTTCAAGAATATTTGCTTAAAATTAATGTTATAGGTAAATTATAGTAGATATAAAGTAAATTAATTCTTTTAATAAAAATTAATGTTATAGGTAAATTATAGTAGATATAAAGTAAATTAATTCTTTTAATAAATTTATTTGGTTCATTAGCCAATTTTGTTGCTTTCCAAATATTAACAAGATACAGCTGTTTTTAAAAGCAAACAAAGTTTTTGAGAGTTGTACACCTTTAGCAGTGCTCAGGCTCTCTGTGTGAGATTACTGCAGAACAACCACGCCTCAACTACATTGACATTTTTATGGGTTTTCAAATTTGCATACTAAGCAGTAGGAATGCAAGCTATAAATAGAAAAGGTAAAAGGGCGGGTACTGAAACCATGACATCTCAGATGTTTTCTGTCTATGTAGCTATTTTTCTGATGCTCTGAACTGGTGATCATTTCATTTTGACGGTAGTTGGTATACTTCAGATTGTTAGAGAATTTACATGACTAATATAGCAATACCTCTCTATCTCCTTTTCCACTCCACATCAGTAAGTAGTGCACTGACTTGAGTGCAAGAGGTGATACAATTAGGATGAACGTGTGAGAGACTTTCTATTTAATTTATCTGTCTGACTGATAGATTGCATAATAACTTGTTACTGAAGGAAAAAGAAATCAAATATACAAAATTATAATATAAAATCAGTTGTAACTAAAGAGGCAGAATTTTTTTTCTTAAATTTGTTATGTAGTCTCTCGTTGGCTATAGCAGACAAGTTGAAATCTGTGACAAACAAATTTTTAAGTACATTTTAAATACCAAGAAACTTTCTTATGATGATAAAATGTATGAATTTCAAATGTAGTCCTAAATAAGCATAATTTTATTTATTTACTTTTTTTTTAGGGAACATGGAAATTCTTAATCTCTTTTTTCAAAGTATTTTAACACATTTTTAATTTGCCATATTCATGTCTGCATAACTTGCTTGACTTGTTTGCAGTGTACAGTTTTGCTGGATTAACCCTCTTATTATGCTTTGAGTTTATCTGACCTGATACTGACAACACGTTTTTAAAATCCTGTGATATTTTGTGACTTTTCCTGGTTTAGGGTCAAGAACTCATAACAAGAAATAAACAACTTTAGTTTTTATGGTACTGATCTTCTACACAAGCATTATGCCTTGGGTCAATATGATCTCAAACACAATAGATGTAAACAAAATTTCAACGATTAAACTACTCAATGCATGATCAATTTAGCCAAAATCTATCTTTAGCTCTGCTACTGTGTCATTCATATATATTAACCCTTTGGAGATGGATACTTTTGGAAGTTTCTAGCTAGAAAAATTAGAGAAACTGACTGCTACCATTGATTTACCCAAATATTGCTTTATTGAAAGGCTGTTGCTAATTGGTACACACTACTTATAGGGAAACATTCAGCAAGGCTCTTTTATGGGGCCAATGGATCGATGATGTTATTGTTTTTCTTCTTTTTTTCGCTTAGTAGCTTTGGGCCAGTAGATTGTCTGTATTGTTTCCAGAGGGTTAATAAAATCTCTGATATTCTGTGTAAAAATGTTTACATAAGCACATTATCTAGGGCTGTCCATTTCAGTTTTTTTTTTGTTCAAATGTACAAAAAATACTATTTTTTAGGCCTTTCCCTTCTGAATTTCGATACACCACATCTGTACTTGCATAACCCTGATAAACCAAAGAACTATAGTAAAATTCATTCATCGGTGAAAATGTTTTACTTTGCTATTAAATGCTGGCTCTCAGGTGAACTATTTAATTGAAAATATGGGAAGCCAAATGCTGATACTCTGTGCTATACTCCTGGTGTAATTTTAGGTCAAGCCTTTCTTTCATCTGCCCTGGCCTGGAATTCTACATAAATAAAGTTCATTTGCTTGTTCTGATTGCTTTTACCCTTGAACACCCATCTGCATTTGGAGCAACTGCTTGTCATTGCATCTTTTAGTGGTGATCTGAACTGTTGGTGCCAACTGGTAAAGTCATAGCACCTGGGATAATCAGGGTCATGGGTTATTGAAAGCACATTCTTCATCACCCATGGATATCTTTAGTGCTTTATGTACCACTGGCTATACATTTATGTGGATTTTTTCCACATTAATTTTTATGAAAACATACTAGTTTTTACCTACCAGTGTGTTGGACAATCAGCACATCATCACTTATCCAGCAATTTTAATTTTTCTTCATAAATTGAGTTTAAAACATGCTTAGTAGATGGTAACTACACACAGCGCTACACACCTTCATTTCTGTAGAAGTAACATGGAGGCCATCATGCACTTCCCAATGTATGTCCAGCCCATTGAGTACCCAACTGAAAACTTTCCTTCTCAGCTTTCTCCCCTTCATCAACAGAATGGAGGTGTGGCATCATCTCCAAGAAGATAGGAAGGTATGGAACTAAAAATCCACTGTAAGCAGGCAACAGTAAATGCTTGATTGAATTATTTTGTGACAGTTGTGGTGCTTATCATTCCAAAACCTACCAGTGAATAACTGGTTAAGGAAGGAATGATTTTGGAGATCATTCTAGTTCACTATCAGGAACTGACCAGAACTGGTTTCAGAATAAATATCAGCATGGTCATTCATGCATAAATTAATTTCTTTCTGTTATTCATCCACAACTAAACTATCATCATCTTGGCCAGATTAAATCAAGAAGTGACTGCTGCTATAGAAATAAAAGTGATCAGCAATTGGCATGACAATGCCATTTATATGTACAAATAAATGTACTGGGAATTTTCTAAAACCACTGACTTCGTCTTGCACTAATTCTTATGCAAGACCATTAGCTGTAAGTGGTCTAATGTCAGTGTACTAGGCTTAACAGATAGCTCTCACCTCTAGCAAGAAAAACTGGTTTCATGCAGACTTAGCCAAAGATGGCATCTATCTTAGTGTTCCTGGAGTGGACTTGACCTTGACAAATCTACAAATACATGCAGCAATAAACAATTTTATTTGTGCACTTCATGGGCAATCAAAGAACATTTATGTGGGGGTACTTAGATGAAAGTAAACAAACATTTAGATTAAATGCTTTACGTATTTTTAGGATTCAAAATTGCAGAATTACTGAAAGTTAATATATTTAATAGCCTGCAGCAGCCAACTAAACCTCTCCTGCCACACATCGCCTACTGTTTGCTTACTTGATCAGTAAATAAAGTCATGTTTAGGACTTAGAGAAACTGGGGTTGATCATTTGAAAGAAGCTGTTTCTCCATTTGGATCTTGATCAACAGCTTAAGTTTTGGAGTGAAAAAATACCATGAACAATGTCATATTAGGTAGGCATGCTGCTAATCTATGCCACCACCATTTTTTGTTTTTCATTTTTCTATTGAAAACCACATTACTTGACTATAATTTTTTTTTTTTTTTTTTGCTATTGCACTGTATTTATACATTTTGTTTAGAATTTGCATTTATTTATTTTTAGTGTTTTTCGCAAAAGTCCAGAGCATTTAATAAAAGAAATCATTCTTGTGGACGATTTCAGCGATGATGGTAAGTATACTTTAGCATGGAGATTAGATTTCATTTAGTTTCATTTTTGGACTTCACATGTTGGGCAGATGTCCTGAGTTTTCTGAGATACAAAGATGGTCACCTGGGAGAGTTTTCTCTACCTCTCATATTTCTTTTGTTTTCTTTTAAGCTGTAAACTATGTTACATCTCTCTTATACATATGCAAATGTATGAAAGAAAAGATTAGCTTGCTGTTACCAAAACCAATACATGCTTTTCTTACATTTCAGAAAAAAATGTATGTTTACATATGTATCTGACAATTTAGTAGACAACTGTGACATCTCTTTAATCTTTTATTAACACCCAGAGCAGAATAGTCTGACCATTTAAGAAAGGGTTAATTGAATCTAAGTTGAATAATATAATAATGCTTAAAGACTATTTGGAAATTAAATTCATCTGCTTTTTAATGTGCAGCAGATAATTTTAAATTTAAGTTAACTCATAAACAATGTGATATGAAAATTTGGAGTCTAATCATCATGTCTTAGGTGGAGCAGGATAGTACAGAGCGACTTCACTTACTCTATAATTATGACAGGTGTCAGAATGATACACAAATACAGTTAATTTAGTGGTGTCAACTGAAACAACCAATCTTACGTTGTTTGTCCTAGCTGTGAATTATGTCCTTGGTGTCGTGCCACTTCAGTCTTTTCATTTGGTAATTTTTTACTGGCACGTTAACTGGTTAGTTAAAGGCCTAAGAATATCTATTGTGTGCAGATGCACACCTACTTATTCAGACTTTGACTGGATACATATAAAAAATGCAACTGTTTACTACGAACAAGCAAATATTCAAAGCCATGGTGGTCTTAGATATAAACTACCCTTTAACACCTTTGGATTGCTTAAAAATACTTGTTCCCCTTTTACATCATAACTAGATTATTACCGATGAGTGTCTGTACTTTACATTCTCATGAATATGTTGGTTTTTTTTCACCCAAAGTTTTATTTTTAAAACATCTCTTTTTTTCAAAGGTCATCTATAATTTTTTTAAAAAATTCAAAATGTATTTAAAAAATGTATCCTCAGTAGATTCAGAGTTAAATTAAAGTATGGATTATCTTTTAGGTTGTTACAAAAGTTTTGTCAGTTTTTTTACTGCAACAATGAGACTTCATATCATTGATCAACATGAAGTTTATTAATCAAAGTAAGTTCCATTACAATAAATACACTTCTGCCAAAAAGTTATGAGTACATTTATACCATTTTGGAAAAAATCTGGATTTCTGGAGTTGATAAACTATTGGAAGGAAGTTTCAATTGCTGCTCCGTTGGGGAAGGGTTTAATATGGAGGAAGCTGTCGAGGTGTTTGAAAAGCTGGTAATCTGTCGGAGAAAAGTCTGGTGAATAGGCTGGGTGAGGGAGAACTTCATACCCCAACGTGTTCAGTTTCTGAAGAATCGCTTTTGCAACATGAGGATGAGCATTGTAGTGGAGCAGGATGGGCTCTCTGATTCACCAATGCCAGCTGTCGTTGGGAGTGTTTCTGATGAGCAATGTTTAATTTACGAAGGTACCTTTCAGCTGTGATGGTTTTGCCAGGTTGCAAAAAGTTATAGTTGATGGCACCAGTTGCAGTCCACCAGATAGTTGCCATTTCAAGTGCTGAGCAAGGAACAATGGTAACAATATGTTATGTTGTTGGTCATTCTGCTTGGTAATACAGCATTGGTAAAAAAAACTACTTCACAAACTTAGCAACCAACAGGCTTAAGCCACTTGTATAATCTGAAAGCAGAAATGCCTAGTGCAGAATTACATTATTGTACTCTAAAACAGTCCTCCTGAGGCTTGATAGTAACAGGGAAAGATCAGCGTTTATTAGTTAATTCAACTACTACTAACAAAGTGATCAGAAATACCTAAACTAACTCCCTACTTTCTGTAAATATTCCATCATCAATAACTTTATAACCACTTGATGAGTTTCTCATTTTTCACTCCTTGAAAATCAGCAGATTTTCAATTGCTGTTAAATCATTTAATAATGAGGAAAAATACTTATTATGGAGACTGATTAAATTTGACTACGTTTATTAAGATTGTGAAGAATATCCTGGTGTAAATGATTGATATAGAAATGTCTTTTTGTGCACATGTCAGTTGTAGCTTTCCTGTGACCAAGCATATATGCAGAAAAATCAAATAAGAAGGTAAAGGAATCTTATCTTCTAACTTCCAGCACTGTTCAGCTGTGAGCTATTAGTTTTATGAATAATTTGTTTAAAGTTGACAATTTACATTTTTTCTTTCTTTAAATTTAACAGTATTTTTTTTATCACAGTATTATTTTTTCTGCTTGTTTGTTTAAGTGTATTGCATGAAATTTACTGAAACCTTCATTTCATCAAGTATTTTGACAATCTGACCGACATAAGTTACGGTTGCATCAAAGTGAGATTTGGAGGATACCGACCTTTGCTGTTTGTTAGTTTTTCTGATGTTACAATTTAAAACAAAAAAATAATAACCTAACATATAAGCAATCAGTCACCCCAACCCTGCTGTCAAGATACCTGAATGTGTTCCCATCATTTACTTACCAGCCGTCTTACAGAGAGATCAGTTTTTCATTATCTAGCATGAAAATTTTTTAACACAATTCTGGTTTTAAACTCAAAACTAAACAAATTCTCTGAATATTGTTTTTTTTTTTTTTAATATTTAAAAAAGTTATTCCCCAAGGGAAATGTTGTTTATTCATTTCTAATCTGGTACCAGCTCTCTGAAAGCTTTTCCATTTTCTGGTTGTCAATAAGATATCTTTAGCTGGGTTGGAAAATTTGTAGAAATATCTCATCTATTTTAGCTTCTGATGGTGAGGAACTGGCTAAGATAAAGAAAGTGATGGTTTTGAGGAACAGTAAACGGGAAGGTAAGAGTGGCTGATAACACTTCAAAAACTACCTGTTCTTTGAAAGCCATCTGCCCTTGTTGCTATATTTACAACATACACAATTAAGAAAAACTACAAATCAAAACTATTTGATTTTGTCATCAGCAAAGAAACTAATTCTTGGAAAGAATTTCATTTTAATTTTGTCAAATTGAGAAGTTAATGATTTGTGCTTGTTATTGAACTTTATTATTTATTTTATTATACTTATGCAAGTATAAAGAGACAAAGTCTTTCACAGTCACTGGGTAACTCCAAACTAAATACTATGTGACTGTAAAGTTTCTTTCTGTAGAGATACTTATAACTCCCAAACTGTAACACACGTAAATGAAAAGTAAGTGGTCTATGCAAGAGATCATTACATTCCCAGAGTTTGCTTATTTTGCCACTTGGAATCACCTTTATCCCACATATGACGTGACCATGGAATTTTGAAAATTATTTTTTTTTCCTAAAATTTATGTGTAGCTACAACAAAAAAAAACAGTAAAAACTGAGCTGTCAACACCAATCTATTGAAATAAAATTTTATTAACAGTTTGCTGAAGTGATTTAATTTGTTACAGTAAGTTCAGCCAGTTCTCTCGGTGAGCATGAAGAGCAGTTCTCAGTTTGGGCATCTTGTATGGGGACAGCTAGTCTCCTGAGTGTCACCTTCCTTGTAGTTCGGTGGGGTTGGAAACTTGAAGGTGCTATGTTCTCCATAGGGATTTCTTTCTGATTTCTGATTACAGTTGTTACATTTCTGCAACTGGCCACATTTGTCTTCTCAAATTTATGGGTGAGATTAGGCAAAGCTCTTTGGGCTGCCTGGGCCTCAAAGAACATCTCTACCTCTGCCATGCTGGAAGTTATGTGAAACTGCCTACATTATGTTTATTCCTTCAGAAAAAGTTCACAACTGCTATGTGGAGAGAAACTCTGTTTGCAGGAAAACTGACAGCTCTGTAAGCTTGTATACAGTAAGGGGAAAATGTCAGAGGTGACATCGCATAGTGTAAGCAAACTTTGTCAATACATTCCCCATGAGCCCTCTGTGCATGTACACTTACCTCCATTGACATGCATGTTACAGTTTGGGAATGGAGAACCACTGACTGCAGGAAGCAACATTATGGTCACTTGGTACATGCAATCATGTTGGTGTTGTAAGAAGATTTTAGCTTAGGGCTGCAAGGTCAGTTATAGCCTAGTCAATAGTGCTGTTATTCAGTGGGTGGGAGGAATAGATAAGATTTAATAGAGAACAAGTAGTATAGAAACTAACATGATACTTTTGGTCCAATGTCTACCTGCCCAGAACTCAGACAATTTCAGACATCAAAACAGAATAAGAGAGCAATTTGAAAAAAAAAAGTACATCTAAGTTCTTTGGAACACAATTTGATCCTTGATGTTTTCACAGGTTTGATGAGGTCTCGTGTGCGAGGCGCCGATGCATCAACTGCCAAAGTTCTAACATTTCTGGACAGCCATTGCGAGTGCAATGAAAACTGGCTGGAACCTTTGCTGGAAAGGGTCGTTGAGGTAAATCATTTAATGTCTCCCTTTCTCCACCTGTAAGAAATCTCCCTGCCAATGCAGTTAGGAGGATGCATGAAATCACATCTAGTTGTACATTACAATTGATATTCTTTGCTAATTGTGTATTTAAAAAAAAAATATATATGTATATAGTCAAACCTGTCTTAGTGGAGACCTTTATAGAATGACGACAACATCACACAATTTCTCCCACACCAAAAACCCACACACAATACATAAATTGCTTCTCTAACAATCTCTGTTACTGTACACAACAGCCATTGTTTCCCTAAGATGTGAAATAAATCACTAAAGTGAAGTAAGAAATGTATGCAATTTTCTATTAAAAACTTACGAGACAGTAAGCAATCTTTCAACTTAATACAAAAGACTGAACGCTCATAAACAATTCAAGATTGCTTGCTACAGACAGCAATATATATGAAGCTTCACTAAGTTGTACGGATCTTTTTTTTTTTTTTCAGTCAGTTGACCAATCAGATTGCTGATGTATGAAATACAGTCATACCTCGTGCATTCGCATTTCTGGATTCGCAAAATTTTCATTGGAACCTAACTAATTTGCATCCGCGATTTTTTCACAGGTCTGCAAAATTTGCGACATCCTCGAAAAACCCTGCAGAAGTGTTTGTGTTTAATTTTTTAAGTAATTTATAAGTTTTCATACTTTTAAGTGTAAAATCGGTAAGAAAAATTTTGTTAATGAAAATTCTACTGTTTTTTTTGGGGGGAAAGTTAAAGACATGCAAGAAATCAGTTAAGAAATTCCTTCAAAAAAGCTTCTCTTTCCTATGGAAACGTTCCTTTTTATGTAAAGTACTGTACTGTACCTTTACAAGATGTGATACCCATTCGCAAAGTTTATTCCCTTTGGAACGCTAATGGTTACATAATTATTAGAAAATACTGTAGTTAATTTACTATTTTGTAATAGTAAATAAATGTTAACATAAATTCAACACAGAAAAGCCTGGCAGAAGTAGTCCTGGCAGAAGAGTCTCCTCTACCTGAAGAGGGGGACTCTGAGGAACTGTAACTCCTCAAGTACGCTGTGCAGTCATTTTCATTATTTTCACCGTACTGCACAGCTAATTCATCATCATCATTATCTTCAATCAATATTCTACGTACATGTTTTCTTTATTTTATTGAATTGTACCTTCGTTATATGACTTCTGTGACATGAAGTTTACCTAGTTTACCTTTCTGACAAAGACAAAGAAAACGTCAGTCATTAAATTTACAGTCCCATTCGTTACTTGGTTTTTCCTTACTGTGAGTGCAAAAGAAGACAGCTGCCAATGAATTAGTATAGGGGTAACATTAGTATACCGTACTAGTGTGGCAAATATCCATTAGGCGATACTGTACTCTATTTTTACATCAACCATTTATTTCTTTTTTTAAGGGTAATTTATTAAGCTAACTTTTAAATGAAATTAAAGTGCTTTGGGAGCATGATTTGGGTCATATTTATGGCTTAAACTCTAGAAATAAGCATTTATTAGCATTTTTAGTGACTCGTACCAAACATTCGTGATTCCTCCTGATCCGTGACTGGTTCTGGAACCTAACCTCGTGAATGTTCGAGGTATTACTGTAATACAAAAATCAACTCATGTGCATGAATTAATTTTGTTGCACTTCGTCAACAAAAATTTATTTTAACTTTAGAAATATTTTATATTTTTTGGTTGCTATATCAATAAATAAATAAATAAATAAACAAACAAAAAAAATTTTGATTGAAGCATATTGTTAGGTTATCTTTTTGTGGCAATCTTTGTCAATAATGCACACGTGCACAATTCATGACGACTTGTGGATCAACTCTTGCTGAAGTAAGCACTCGTATTTACTGCTCTCTGTTCTAATACTGCAATCATGGCTACAAATATGAATCCCATCAAGTTGCCAGATGTCTCTCTCTCTCTCTCTCTCTCTCGAAAAACAAACAAGGTGATAAGGATGAATGAGCAGCAAAGTTTGAGTTTGTATGTTATTGCCAAGCGGCTAAATTTACTACTGTACAGTTTAAAAAATACTTTGTAAAAAAAGGATTCTTATTATATCGTTTTTCTAAAAAAAAAATAATTGCACAGGTAATAATGCAAAATAAATTTGTCATTGTGTATAGATCTACATTGTGCATTTACACCTTAAAATGTACTAGTTATAAAGAAAACAAAATTGCTACTAATTAACCTCTGCAGAAAAGCCACAATTGCTGTTTATTTTGGGTGGCCATCACATACAGGTTTGACTGTTTGTATATAGATGTATTTTAACAAAAATGAGGTAATGTAAAACTCAGGTAAATATTTGTTACTGGATTTTTGTCAGCAAATGTTTTAAATAAACAATATTTATTTTAAGGACAAAACAAGAGTGGTCAGCCCCATCATCGATGTCATAAACATGGATAGTTTTGAGTATATTGGAGCTGCTGCTGATCTCAAGGGAGGTAAGTCAGGAAATCTTTCCACACTACTACTAATGGGAGTTACACGGAAACCTCAGCATGAATAATTACTTATTTATTTATTATTATTATTATTATTATTATTATTATTATTATTATTATTATTATTATTATAGGAAGGAGTAAGGAAAAGTAACAATGTTTTCAGAGATGATCAGAATCACAGACAGTGTTTAACCACAGCAAGAACTCCCTTTTTTGTCCACTTTTTCCAAGATGCTAACATTTAGCAGATACTGATCATAGAAGACAGATTCTAAACTTTTTGTTTACTTTAAGTTTCTAAGATTTTTGTAAATTATCTTGCATTATCTTGCCTTTGAACATGAACATCCTCCATATAGCCATATAGTACCCTGTAACTCCAGTAACTTTCAGGTATCTTTTTTCTCTCTTTTTTAAAAAAAAAATCTAATATGAATATGGATATATATATATATATATATCTTTTAAGCAATTGAATACTTTTCTTTTTAAATACATGTAGTCAAATATTGTAATTAAATTCCTTTTCTGTATTTTGTGTAGAACTAATTTTAAGTTGAAGAAATTGCCTTTCATGTTGTTGTTTATTTTTTTAAGTTTCAGAGCATTATATATCTTGCCCATACAAACTTCATCACAAAGTTTCATTCAGACATTGAGAAAACACAAAGGAAAATAAGGGAAATTTATGAACATACGTAAAAAGTAATAAGGTTGTTTTAACTCATCATCAAGATTAATGGATGGAAATAAGCTGTTTGCTCTCATGATCCATATTCATTTTTGATGGAACAAACATTTTATTATTTAAATTCATTTCTTTCTGTGGACTTTTATTGCCAGCTTTTTTTAAAAAAAATTCAAACAACTAAACAGTATAAAATAGTTTGTGAAAAACTGGATTCCATATTTACAGTTATATTTAGCTTACTTTTTTAGGATGTCACCATGACAAAATTAATCAGTTTTCATCTTGCCCTGTATCTAAATTCTTGTAAGTTACATTCTGAGAAGGTATTGTATCTCTTAATCTGGTTTCTCTTTATACAAATTTTTGTAAATTGCATTGTCTGACATGGTATTGTATTTCTTAATCCAGTAGCTTTGTATCTAATTCCTTGTAAGTTACATTACTTGACAGTTATTGTATTTTTATCTTTTTGACTTGAGCCCTATTCAGCACTTTCGTCTAGTGAGTATTGATAAATGTTAAAGGCTATGGTTGTTATGGACTAAACAAGCTAACTTATTGTTCATAGGTTTTGACTGGAACCTCGTGTTTAAGTGGGATTACATGACGCAGGAAGAGCGAAGAAAAAGAGCAAATGATGAGACTTTTCCAATTAAGTGAGTAAATTTGAGAAGGTACCCATGAAGATGATAATCCATTATGCTTTCATGCTTGCATGCCAAGGAAATTGGTCAGAGTAAATTTTTAGGTGTAACTTCTTTTACAAGGTAGTCATTTCATTGACTGACCAGCAGTCACTTTGAACAGTTGATTTTTATGATAATCTTATGAACAAACCAGGGTAGTTTTATACTAAAAGATTTTAAAACAGAACACTAGTTATGACGGCTATAATAAAAGTACTCGTGATATACAGGAGAAAATTGGTATAAATGGTGTTTGAACATTATTGAATGTCTGGCGACAAATTTCGCCGTTAAAAATGAGACTAGGCTTCCTGGCAAGGTCACCTCTTGCTATTGTACATCCATCAAACCTTGCTCATGAACTAGCATAGCATTGCATCCTAGCTTCAGAAATATTCTACTTTTGCAAAGCAGCAAGCTGCTGATTGATTTGTAGTAGAATGTTATGCCAGCAGTGACCCCAGCCCTCAGTAAGGTTGTAGTCAGGAATCTGAATGACCAATCAGACACCTTGACAATGTCTTGCTGGCAAACTTAAAAAAAAAATTTGTTTACAGCAGCCCATACTAGGACACTGTCAAATGCTACTTCCAAATCTACGTGCTAGAAGTCTACAAATCATTTGGGAGGATGGCAGTAAACCTGGATCCTGCCATCAGAAAGTCTTATTAGTAAAAGCAGTATTAACTCTAAATCTGTGATGTTAAGCGTACACCTGTACAAATTACTGAGATGTGCAACAGCGCTATTTAGTCAGATGTATCCCAGTGCTCTGGTACACCTGTGGAGCAAACAGCTTTTCCATAAATTTGTTTGTTTTGGTGCTGAGTTGTGCAGCATTATCTCTGGGAAAAGCCTCCATCTAGTATGTCAAGGCATGGTTTCTACCTACTTGTTCTAGTCATAGTAACTTGATATTTGTGGTAGATCTTTGAAATAACATTTTTTTTTTAAAGGCAATCACTACTAATGACAAAAAAAAAGAATCTTCTTGCATCAGTGTATCCAATGATGTTATCTAATTTTATCAATCTTTTGTAAATTTATTGGCAAAATATTGAGATATGTTAAGTGTTTTGGTGTCTTATTGCTGATCTAATGATAGTAACACCAGTAAACTGGAGAAAATCTGACATTATTTTTATTTGAACAAATGTATGTATTTATTCATATTTTCTCAGAACTCCCATGATAGCTGGAGGTCTTTTTATGATTGACAAGTCTTGGTTTGACCATCTTGGAAAATATGACATGAAGATGGATATCTGGGGTGGAGAAAACCTGGGTAAGAAGACCATGATACTTCTCTTTGGTTAGCTTTTGATTTAATTATTTTGAGTTATTACTTCATCGATTCATGTATACACCATCCTGTTTTATAGCTTGCCTTTTATGGGAATGGTTATATCTTGTGTAAATATGCATTTATCTTAAGAAAATCACTTTACCTGGTGCTTGGATTTTATAGTAAATTATGCAGGCTTTGATAAAATTAAAGATCTGGGTATCAGACAGAATGTTATGTAACTTAGATTAAAAAGTAATATTAATTCTATGAATTTCAGGATTTTAATAGATGCTAATACAAAAACATTAAAACATTGCTTCTTGTTGAATCATTTTAATTAAGCATTTTAATTTAAATATTCAAGTAGAAAAATGAGTACTGTTAGAGTAAAAATAGTAGGTTGTGGAAAAACTGTCTTGTGTTTGTTTTTGTTTTTTTTTTTTTTTTTTGTTTCCAAACCTAAATTCTAAATTCTTTCTTGCAGAAATTTCTTTCCGTGTGTGGCTGTGTCATGGTAGTTTGGAAATTATTCCCTGTAGTAGAGTCGGTCATGTGTTTCGGAAACAGCATCCGTATACTTTCCCTGGAGGAAGTGGGATTGTGTTTGCTAGGTATCTTTCAAGATTTGCATTTGTTTGTAATTTTAAACCATTTTCTCTTATATAAGATATGAGAAAGAGATGTTTTTTTCTTCTTCTTTGTTTTCAAATAAAATATTGGTAAGGATATCATTTACATAATAAGAAAAAACACATTTTAATGAAAAATTAATCATGAGATGTTCTTATACAGCTGCAATAATTTATTATTCAGCTTACACAGATGGAAATAGCTTTTCAGAAATAGGATGTATATATTACTTGAATACAGCAAAACCTTGATTTAACGTACTAATAGTGTGGGGGAGAGGTGTCCATTAAGTCCGCATGTTTGCATACACTGTTTACATTCACGTGCAAAAGGCGGCCAAGCAAAAAAAATTTCGCACAGCTCAATGCGTACTTTTGTCGGGAAACCAGACAGCATCTGTTGCTTCCGAAGTCCAGAAGTCCATTGAATGGAGATCCGTTAAATTGAAGTTTTACTGTAATTAAATGTTGTGAAAACAAAGTTACAAAAGACATCTTGAACACTCTTTAAATGCACTAAAATGTATGGACTCTGAACCATGTTTCTGTGTCTGTATTTAAAAAGCCAAACAATGCCGTAGTAAGGATGTTGACTCAAGTTGGTAACATAGGTTGCAGATTGTGGACAGCACAGCTGTGATAATATTTATATGTTAAAAAAAGAAGAGGGAGAGAGAGAGGCTTTGTGTACTTTTGTTTAATTTGGAAAAATTCGCCTACCCAACATTGCACTGTTGGGGATATTCCCTTACTTAGCAGTGGGAAGAAGCTTGTTTCAGTTTCTATACAGTTTTGCTTTAATAGTAGGATTATTCAATATAAAATAGTATACTATTTATCTCTCTCAACATGTGAAGCAGACTTTAGCATGTTTTTTTTTTATTTTTCATGTGTGTGCATGTATAAGGTATTACATAAGGTTGTAGATTTCTGTCCAGAAATGTAATGTGAAGCATTTATTATCTTAAGAAGTTTAGAGAATTAAAGAATTTTAAGATATACATACTAGTACAGCATCTTCATACCAATAGAATGTCTCATCACATAAAGGAGGTTCTACCATTATGTTGGCAACAAGTTTTCATCTCAACTCATTGTCACTTGTTCTTATATTTATTGAATGCTACTATATTTCAGGTAGTCTAAAGTACTGCAAATTCTTTTATGGTTTCATCTTACACTATTTTAGTTTATATATCAAGTAAGAGTTTTTTTTAATCCCTAAGTTCAAGCCATTTTGTTGTATTGCATGGTGATTTTTGTTTAAACTCTAATTTCATATGATATTACTTTGTAGCCAATTTAGTTTCTGAGTGGCTCAGTTTATGACCTAATACAGCCACTCCTCGGTTAACAACCATAATTTTATGAAAGTGTAAAAAAATCATTTGCCGACCACTGCACGCATTTACAACCAAATTTTGTACAAATGACAACAACGCACGCCCAAGTGAGAGTAACACCGGCATAGTTGTATGAGAACTTCATCCGGGTGAAAAGGCAGCAACCACCGACCATCTCTGCATCTCTCAGTGTTCGTTGTTTGCTATTACAGTTAGCATTGCACATAACCCGCTCTTATTTTCACTTGTTTATTTTAGAGTTTACGCACATTTTACCCCAAACCAAGATGTCTTCAAAGAGGAAGAATACCAGTTCAGCTGAAGGAAGTAGCAAAAAGCATAGAAAATCCATCGATCTTGATTTGAAGTTGAAGATCATCGATGTGTATGATGCTGGAAAGAAGGTGAACACTATAGCACGAGATGAAGGGGCCTGTTCCAACCATCTCCACCATTTTGAAGGATAAGGAAAGGATCAGAGAGGTGGTGAAAGGATCACCAGGAGTGAAAGCAGTTATAACAAGACAGCGAAAAGGCCTCATCCACGAAACGGAAAAACTGCTTATAATTTGGATCGAGGATCAGATACAAAAGAGGATGCCAATTAGCCTTCTTACCATTCAGGCTCAGGCACGCAGCCTTTTCAGTACCCTGAAGGAACGATTAGGTGAGGAGTGCACCAAAACATTCACTGCCAGCCATGGCTGGTTTATGCAGTTTCGGCGAAGGTTTAATCTCCACAACAAACGTATAAGTGGTGAAACTGCAAGTGCTGACAAAGGAGCTGCCGAACGTTTTCTGGATGAATTTGATGATATCATCACAGAAGGGAACTATTTGCCTGAGCAGATATTCAATGTTGATGAAACAGGATTACATTGGAAAAAAATTCCAGAACGGACCTACATAGACAAGGAGGCCAAATCAATGCCTCAATTTAAAGCATTTAAGGATAGAGTAACCTTGCTATTGGAGGAAATGTCGCCGGATTCAAGCTGAAGCCTTTTCTAATCTACCATTCAGAAAACCCATGTGCGTTCAACAACATAAGCAAGCACACACTGCCTGTTTACTACCGATCCAATCGGAAGGCATGGATGACACAAGCCCTCTTCGAGGATTGGTTCATGAACTGTTTCGTACTCCAAGTAAAGAAATATTGCTTGCAAAAGGGAATTTGTTTTAAAATTCTCCTGACCCTCAACAACGCACCTGGACATCCCCCGCATCTTGACAATCTCCACCAGATATAAAGGTAGTTTATCTACTAAAAAACACCACCTCTAACCTGCAGCCTATGGACCAGGGAGCTATTGCAACATTCAAGGCATACTATTTACATGCTACGTTTGCCAAAGCCATAGCTGCAATGGAGGATAATACGCAAACATTGCACAAGTTTTGGAAAGAATACAATATCCTTCATTGTATCAAAAACATCACAACAGCATGGGAGGATGTTAGTGTGAAGTGCATGCAAGGGATCTGGAAAAAGTGCTTAAGATGTTTCTCTGTTTTTGTAAATAACTTTGAAGGATTTGACCAAAACGAAAATTTGGACGAAATAAATAAAAAAAATTGTGATTCTCACCAAATCCTTCGATTTAGAAGTCAATGCTGAAGATGTAAAAAAATTGACGGCCTACACCGAGGGAGAACTTTCCTACAAAGATTTGATCGATTTGGAAGCAGAATTGGAAGCACAAAGGGTTGTGGAAGAGGAAGAAGAGAAAATAGAACATGAGCCCAAAAAGTTCAGTGTAAAAAGATTGGCTAATTTTATCGGAATTATAAAATATGGATCCAAATGTAGAACGTTTTGGAAAGTTACATCAGCAAATGCGTGAAATCTTAAGGTGTTACCATGAAATATATGAAGAAAAAAAGAGAAAAACCCGTGCAAACCAAACTTAGTGGGTTCTTTAAGAAAGTTACTTCTTCCACATCCCCACTTCCCTCACCATCGCCAACCCCAGCCACAAGCATAGAAAAAGCAGACGAGCCTCAGCCATCAACCAGCAATGTCAGTGTATCTGACATTTCAGAAGAAAACACGGAAAAGGACGACTTCTTCGAAGGATTTATATCTGATTAAATTGATGTTTAATTGTAAACTCTGATTTTGTACTTTGTCTTTTTTTGTATTAAATATTATTATATGTATATTTTGTACATAATAAACCAACTTTTCATATTACATTTTCATTTAAACCTTTTTGTTTCTATTTAGACTACTTGTATGCAAAATTAATTATGCAAATGTGAAATTAGTAGAAAAACTAACTTAAGGTTTATGCTAAAAGATAAGCCATATAGAGTACATACACCAAAGCTTTATAAATGTTCATAAGGTTCAAACAGTCATAAAGACATGCAAAGATTTAAAAGGTAATAAATTATGGCAAAAATGTGTTAGAATTAAGGAGATCGCTGAAGTAGAATGTACAAAATGTTGTTTAAAATGTTGACACTTCATAAAGGATAAAATAAATTGAGTATGGAAGGCTGAAATAAACTCATAAGCATTACAACCCAACATCTGCTGTGACCGTTCTTAGCGACCATTTCACTTAACAACCTGGTCATTGGAATATAACCCGGTCGCTAAACGAGGAATGGTTATATGTGACTTAATATGTACAAATGTTATGAAGGTCATTTTATAAATTTCTTTCATTCGCTTTGGTATTATCAGTAATATTTCATTGCATATTGTATGACTGTGACTGTGTAAAGGTACCACGTGTGTGTGTCAGTCAGTCAGATTTTTCCTCTAAGAACTAAAATTATGATACTGTCACAGTTTATCTGTCAGATATATTGTAGGTCTCTCCGTTGTGGAAGTTGTCATGGCTGCACATGTTCTGTAGATTTCAAATTTTTAAAATTATTTTTTTTAGATTTTATAGAAATCATGGTTAATGTTATCACTAAATTTTAAAAAAAAAATGTTGTACAGCTTTCTTACAAATTAATTTGGGTAGTGGAAGAGTTTTGTGCACTTATTGTGTGAATAAACTGCTGAATGTCGATTTTTTTGCAAAAATGTGAATATGTCTCTTTCAGAAACACACGCAGAGCTGCTGAGGTATGGATGGGTGACTACAAACATCTGTATTATACAGCTGTGCCATCAGCTAAATATGTATCCTATGGCGAGTAAGTTTTGCTGATTTTCTCATGAGGTCAGCATATCTATTTTTTCCTCGTTTCTCCTCACTTTGGTCTATCAAATGTTTGAGTAAATTTGAGTTATTTTATGGGTCCAAATCACTGATTTATCTATGTTCTCCCCATGCTGCTACAATCTTTAGCTAATGATTGTGAATCACTTTCTACTGTTCTATAAATACTTTTAATAATTAATTAATTAAAATAATAATATCAAAAATGCAATTATGGCAGACATTTCTATTTGCAAATTTTTAAGATTGCTTAGTGATACAAATTGACACTTTAAAGAGATTAAGAAATATATTTTTTTTTTGTTTGTTGAGAAAGGTTCTCTTTCTGCATTTCCTAAAAGCCATTTTGTAGTATTACAAAGATTCCTGAATGATGGCATGTCATCTGTACAGGGTTTTTACTGATGGAAGGAAAACTCTCATTACTGTGTCCTTTTTGTCAAACTCCTGTCCTGGGTTTCCAGATCTAAAGATATCTCACAAGCAGTGAGCTAGAAGGAGAAGGTAAGGTGTGGAGTGGTGACCAAGCAAGTAGTTACCTAGGTATGGTTGGGGGCTCTTGAGCAGTAGTCAAGATGTAAGTCAGTCGAGAGTTGACCACGAAACCTCCACCACATGTACCTGGAAAGCCCTACCAGCATTCTTCATTTGTAGATGCGGGAACAAACTCACATGGCTGCCTGATTGGCAAAAAAAAAATAAGATGAACCTGTGCCAGGTTAATACACCAAACTGATCTAGTCAAGGCCCTCAACCACAGCAGTCTAGTAATTTACTGCTGGACCACAGTTGCCCATTACTAGATTTGCCTGTCATCACCAGGGAAGGTTGCCAACAAAAGCCAGACTTTGGCAGTACATGAAATGGTTCAAACAAGAACCCTGACAGTGTGTATGTAGTATGAGATGATGAAAGGCATTGGTTTTATTTTGAGATTCTTTTTTAAATGACTCCAGCATTTAAAATTAAACAAAAAAAAAAAACCTTCACAGATACAAAAATTTTGATAATATTAAAATAAATCTGGTAAAATTTAAAGATATTAAAGTTGGTGATGAAATTATTAAATATTGTCTCTGACATCACTAAGAAGGAAAACTAATTTATTGTTATCTTCATACTGTTTAAAGCAAGATATTTAATACCATAGCATTGGTAATAAAACAGTTCTGTATTGCAAATGCAAATAGTAGGTTATATTTTTTTTACAGTTGATATGTTTATTGTAGAATTTTTTAATAATTAAAAATGACAAAAACAACATTGAAACAAATGTAAGATGCAGTATGAAAGATTTAACAAATCAAAAAGAATGTCTCAAGGCATGCATAATATGTCCAGTTTTTATTACACTGGTCAACAAGTATTTTTCCTCAAGCATATGTCAAGGTGTACTTAGTGTAGTTTTTAATGCTGATTTCAAATATACAATTAGTTTTTTTGACATCACGTACAGTTTTCAAGATGAGAAAGTTTTTGGTTTTAGCTCATGTATTATATGGAAATTCCAATTAATGACGTGTATGCATGTATTTCATTTACATCATGGAAGCATACCTTTAAAATAAAGTACATTATTCATTGCTGCATAGTTCAGATGCAATATTTCATCATCTTAAATTAACCAATCGAGTTTTGTCTGATGAAATAGGTATTTCAACATCTCAAATTGTCCAGTCATAATCGGTCTGATGAAATATTTCATCATCTCAAATTCAATATAAGTATAACCGTTTGTATCTATTTCCTTACTTGTTTTACAGTGTTAACAATGTCAAGACAGTGTGGAAATCCTCCTGATGTGTTTTGTTATGTCTGTGGACAATTTATTGTGAAAGCTCAAAAACGTACAATAACACCAGAGATCAAGAAGATTTATAAGCTATACTTTGACTGTCCTCTTGGAGATCAGGACAAGTTATGGGCACCACATTTTATCTGCTCAGCTCGCTCAAATGGCTTACGTGACTGGTTCAATAAGAGGAAGAAGTCCATGCCTTTTGCCATTCCAATGATATGCAGGGAGCTGAAAGACCATTTTAATGACTGTTATTTTTGCAAAGTAAATGTCACAGGATTTTCTATGAAGAATAAACACAAAATTGTGTATCCCAATTTGGATTCTGCAATGAGATCTGTGCCTCACAATGGAAGTCTGCCAATTCCAGTTCCACCAGATGATGGTATTGAAACATCAGATGATGCTGCTGACTGTCACGATAGTGCTGCTGAGGAAGATTACGTGGCTGATGACGATAGCTTTGAACCTCAGAAATTTTCCCAAGCTGAACTGAATGACCTTGTCAGAGACCTATCCCTCTCAAAAGATAAAGCAGAACTGTTGGCATCAAGACTGAAGAAGTATCTGCTAGAGCACGGTGTTCGTATCATATCAGCCAGGACTGTAGCGTCAAGAATACACCTCTTGTAGATCCATGTAATGTCCTATTGCCTCCTTTGCACATAAAGCTTGGACTGATGAAACAGTTTGTAAAGACACTAGGGAAGAGAATTGCCAGAGGGTTTGAGTATATTGTAGAAAAGTTTCCCAAAATCACACAGGCGAAGTTGAAAGAGGGTATCTTTGTCGGACCACAAATTAGAGAAGTACTCAAAGATGTCAACTTCAAGACAACACTGGATGAACTGGAACTGCCTGCCTGGAATGCTTTCAATTGGATCTGTGAGAATTTCTTGGGCAACAAGAAGGCAATGGACTACAAGGATGGCATCAAGAATCTTCTGAAATGTTATTCAGCAATGGGTTGTCGCATGTCACTGAAAGCTCACTTCTTGGACTCCCATCTGGATTTCTTCGCAGATAACCTTGGAGCAGTGTCTGATGAACATGGTGAAAGATTTCACCGGGACATTAGTGCTATGGAGAAACGGTATCAAGGCTTCTGGAATGACAGTATGCTGGCTGACTACTGCTGGACACTTTACCGTGATCAACCAGATCAGGAACACCGCAGGAAATCCAAATCACAATGTTTCTAACTCTGTTGTTCTAACTTTGTCTGTTTTGTCTGACCCATTTTTTGTGTATTCACTCTTTGTAGAATGATAGTGATGATGATTTTTAACTCAATAAACTCATTTACTTTCTAAAAATAATATGTCCTTATTTATTACGTTAATGATTTCATATATACAAATATGTAAATATTTGCATGTATCTACTGAAAAACTGATACGTGCTGCATACGAATGGAGTGAAATTTTGAAATCAGCATGAAAAATTAGTCTAAAAAGTTGGTTTGCATCCATAATGAATATAATACATTTAATTTTGTTGACCAGTGTTATCAATCATTCTTTGATTTCAAATTAAATTATATTATTACATTTTTTAATTGCTTATTATAGTCCAGTTGCTTATATGTCTAGTGTTGGCTGGCAGGCCTGTGTTTCTCTTATTTTCATGTCATAGATGGAAAAAAAGATTTTCCATTTACTTTTATTGTTCACAACATTAAGGAATTGTTTGGAATTTACATTGTTTTTATAATTTTTAATTTTTGGGCATTGTGTTATTTTATTTTTAGTATTTTTTAATTATAAATTCTCAAGAGTTAGTTTCTTAATGTATCATAATAATATTTCCAATCGACAATAGAAACAAACAGTAAATATTTTGTGGAACTGATCATTTAATGCTGTAGTATCCAGTTTCATCAAAATGATGATTTATTTCAGCATTACTTTGTTATTGTCTTTTTTTCTCTTTTAGTATATCAGAACGTCTAGATCTAAAGCGTGAGTTAAAATGTAAGCCGTTCAAGTGGTACCTGGAGAATGTTTACCCAGAGCTGAAGTGAGTACAGCGGTGTTGCTTTAAGCAGAGATTGATGTGTGAGAATCGACGATGCTGATAAGCATACTAAGACTAGGACGGTGCTGGTTGGGTTATGTTGTAACACCTCTACATTTTCCAAGATGGCATGTTTATTGCCAACCGAAAATGTGTTGAGAAACTTGTCGGAAAACAATGGTATGTTGTTCTTTCCCTGCTAAAGTTGTGTTTAGTCTACCTATGACTCCTTGACTGTGGTACCGTGGCCCACCAATACTATTGGCTGGTTAGTCTGCGTATAGCTGAAGAAGATCTAGATGTTTTCAGTGAAGATCCTGCAGGTAAAACTTGGCGTTGTCATGAACGACAGCTTGCTGGTTTTTGGCTGTGTGATTGTCAAAAGATTGTTTTTTAACCACTGAAGGGAACCCTTCTCACTTTCATCTGTCATGGAGGTTTTTTTAAAAAATAAAAACTACACTAAAAGAGGGAGATTTCTTATGTCAGGATCAGTAATGGTCTGCCAGTGGGTGGGGGGTGCGGGTAATATTAGTCTCGACAAAGTTTAGTAGGTTCATTTAACTTGGGGCATAAAATATTATGCATAAGCAACAACATCAGCCTTTTTTGTTTTTAAATACTTATATGAGAAGAAGTAAGATTTTTCAAGAGATTCAAAATGGAATTTCAGTGAGAGGGTTGTGTTTGTCACTGCCATCATAATGTGAATTATAAAGTGACCAGCTGCAGCAAGTAGTGCGTGAACTCAAAAGCTTTATTTTTATTAGAGATATGAATTATGTTTTTTGTAAATTCTTGTGTTGGCCGCCTTGTGATCTACAAGGAACACGTGAAAGTAATGCCTGCTGTTTATTTTGTGAAGAATGGCGAGTGTTACAGTGATGGAAATTGTGCCCGAGTTACTTCTATAAATTCCTCATCTGCCGTGAAAGTTTGTTGTGGTTTTTTTTTTGTTTTCCACATCGAGTGGAAGAACACCACAGCAATTCAAAATGGCAGCTAGCATTGACGCACTTGGTGGGCAGAGAGGAGTAACTGCAGTTCTTACAGTTGAGGGGATTTTGCCAGTTGATCTTTACTGTCATGTGCATGATGAGTGTGTACAGATAATTGTGTGTGAAAAGTGGAGAATCTAAGCTCCAAGATGGACATCATAGCAAGCAGCCAGCCATAGCTGTTAATGTTAACTATTGCAATGATATGTGAAGAAAGGACTTATCATCACTGATAATTTAATTTTCCAAGTCTGTTTGCTTTTAATTGACTTTTTTTAAAAAAATATTTCTTGACCAAACCGTGATAATTTCACATGTTTGCACATGCCTCTTAATTAGATTACTTAAGATGGCTGGTTCTGACTGCTTTAAGCACTGAAAAGCTTATAGAACTACCCTAGATTCTGAATGTTATACTAGGGGCATTGTTCATATGAAAACCAGCTGAAATAGCATCACTAATGGTATCCAGCCCCTTGGTTACATTTGAATAACGTAACTAGTATCAGAGCACACCTGGTCTTGACAACTCTTACAATCGTGTGCATGTAATTAGAACATTCTGTCACATGGCTAATCCTGGGCAACATTCCTCTAATCTGATCGGAATTGTTCTACTTTCAGAGTTCCGAGTGATCAGGATTTGGCATTTGGCATGATCAAGCATGGGGAGATGTGCATGGACACACTTGGAAACTTTGCTGATGGCCTTGTTGGATTATTCCGCTGTCATAATTCTGGAGGAAATCAGGTTGGTTTTCTTGTTGAAATTATTTTTCTTTTAATTTTCCCTGATTTTTCTAACAATGACATTGCGTATGTTTTATATCTAAGTTTGGTAGAAAAGTTTGAATGCTTTTAATTAGGACACAGACAACCAGCAAAGGGAATTTTGTTGTCTTAAAGATCTTGCAGGATAAAGCAGCATTGTGGTACCAACCTCTAGGATAAAAAAAACTACAGTTAGACTGTGCAAGAGTTATCTTCCATTGAACCCTCCCTTTTCTTAAAGCTGTTGTCAGGATGTAAACTATTTTATGAGTTATTCTATTTGTATGGCTGATTTCCATGTATGTGCACTCTTTACTCATTATGGGGAGCTGTTCACACGTGTTTGATCATGACAGGAATGGTCGTTCACCAAAGATGGGTCCATTCGGCATTTGGATTTGTGTCTGACACTAACTGGTAATATGGTGGGGAGCTTGCTCAAACTCCATCAGTGCTCACCTGATAATTACTTGCAGGTGAGTATTTTTTTAACTCAATTATATAGAAAAACCATTTCTATGTGACTTCTGGCACTTGATGAAAGAAATCATCATCTTTGTGATTGTTAACCATTGGAGATGTTAAACTAATTTAATTTCTTTCAAATTTTTATTTTTTAAAATTTTTTATGCCACTGCTGTTTGCTCATTTGTATTGTCAGTTTGATTTCTTGACTGAATCTGTACAGTGCACAGGTACAATAGATGTGTGGAAAATATGTCGTACTCTAGTCTCAACAACAGAGATAATCTGTCCACAGTGGAGACACCCATAGTGCCGCAATTATCTGCAAGAGTACATTGTTCATCCTGTGTCATGAGATCTAATCTGTGGCATGTTTTCTGTCTCTGTCTCAGCTATATGTTATTTTGTGTGCATTTCGTTGTAAGCACTATGTCAGTGAGACAAATACCATGTTTTAGTAACCCATGTAGAAATCCCTCTCTATTTATAAAGTAGGGTAGTCAAATGATGCGTAACATTTAAAAAAAAACAAACAACTAAAGTGTAAATATATTTGCAAAGAGAAATTAGATTATTAAAAATGAGTAATAATGTTAAAGAGGTATGATCCCTATGATAAATTTTTTTTTATAAAGGAGAAAGAGACCTTTGGAGGGAGAAAAAATTCTAAGCACTGTATAACAGTGTTAGGAGATAAGCTATCAGTGAAGGAGTTCTGTATGTTCCTCTTAAAATCTTATCAGTATGAGTCCAGAGAATTAGAAGCATTCAGAAAACAACTCTCAAGTAGAAAGAATAGATTTAGCTGTAGTCATTACTCACCGAGATGAGCAATTTCTTTTTGTAGATAGATAAAACATGAAGGAAGTAGTTTGGCTGAATACCAGTGCAACAAAACCATGACAGAAACTGGTAGAAGAGTTTTTGCTGTTTTACCAGTTGGCAAATAGTTGGTGCCATAGTCATGGGTTAGGAATCCCTGTTGTTTCTTTTACATTAGAAAATAAATTTCCGTGAATTTACTTGTAAGAATAAAAATCAATCTTTAAGACCAGGATAAAAGGTAAATTTACATGAAGTATACTGTGAACAAAATATTTTTTAAAATGAAAGGTGAGATTTATAATCAAATATTTTATAAATAAACATGTCTGCCATTTGTTTCTTTTTTATAAGCAGCTCCATTTTGACTTGATCACATCCTTTGATACCATTCTGTGAAACAGAATGGCTCCTAGTGACCAGCCTTGCATTCACTGGACTCTCTACTGTTCTTTTTGTGTCTGATGCCAGAATGTCTTATTTTCTGACTGCACTTTCTTCAGTGTTTTCAATACGCAACACAATGGCAAGATACTTAAATTTAAAAATTGGGTATGCCAGCTTTTCATTCATCTTCCTGCTCACTTCCTTATTCTTTCAATCAGCTCTTTCTCACTCTTTTGTGCATCTACCTACATTAAAACAAAACCAAAATGTCTGAAAGAATTCAAATTATCACACAAACCACACAAAAATATGAGTGTTTTGCTTTTCTGCATCATGACTGGCTACGTTTTTCACTTCTTTAGAAATGGGACAGGATCAACGGTGAGTCTATGTTGAAGCATCACAGCTACAATCTATGCATAGACAGCCGTGATACAACAGGTCGGGGAATGGCAGTTGTCAGCTGTAATCCAAATGCCAAAACACAGAAGTGGAAATTCACAATGAATACTTCATAGTAAAAAGTAGAGGCCTGTCATTGTTTGGAGAACTGCTCAGTGAAGTTCTTGAGGTTACCTCTTGTAAGTTTTATGTTAGTAAAAAAAAATTGTGTGTATGGTTTGTAATGATTTGTTGGATTTCTCTGAAGATACATTCAGGTATTACATAATGAAAATTCTTATCTGTGATGTTGAAAAAGAATTGGGAAATATTGTTGCTATGAACCTTTTTATTTCTTTATATATATAATCTCGTTCTGTATGTATTCTGTTAATACATGAAACTCTCTCAAAAGTTTAGATTTGGTCTAGAAAGGATATCTTAGAAACGACTAAAGAGGATAAATCTTTCACTGACTTCAGTAAGTGTAACTGGGTCCAGAATGCAGAACTTATTTTAAATGCATTTGGCTGTCCAGTTTTTTTTTTCTTTTTTCTTGACATTCAAGACAAATAATGCAAGTTTTCTAGTCATTTGTTGACATGAGTATTTTAAATAGATTACCCAGTTTTGTTTGTTGTCTCCCTTTTTTTAGAAACCATAATTTTTCAGTAAGTTTATGTGTGTTAGGAATATTCATCTCATAATGAATATAAGTCTTAAACAAAAATAGCAGAATATTAATTACTAATATATTTTTGTAATTATTTGGTTTGGAGAACGGTGAAAATTGATTTCATTGCATGAAGTTTATTTTTTGAAAAAAAAAAAGGGCAAGTAGTGTTTTTGAAATTAGGAATTATGCATTTTCCCATCCAGTATGTAAATTAAAGTATGCTTCCTTTGTGTGTATTTCTGGGCTCTAATAGCTGTCTAGCCATTTGTGGAAACTCACCAAAATTTGAAATTTGGAGGGCAATTATTGAGGCTCAAAAAAGTCCAAATCTGCTGAAAATAAAACCCAAACTTTTCCTACATGGAGGAATCAGACAATATGAGAACATCTCCAAAGGACAATACAAACTAAGTAATGCTGAACACATCTGACAGACAGACGGACAGGGTATATCTACACATCATGAAAGAACGAAAATGAAGAAAAAAAAACAACGTAGAAGTGATTTTACTTTGTCAGTGACGCAGGAAGAAAAAGAATCATAAAACACAAAGGGGCACAAATCAACTGCACTTGGTTTTATGTGGTTTTATCACAGGATCTAACTTCACCACAGCACTTTCTGATATCACTCTAGACTTCATCAAGACTGCTGTTTATAAGCTGTTCTTCCTTAATGTTGTATCTAGTCACATCTCGCTGTGCCTGACTTCTGAATCCTGTGTGGATTCTGGGACACGATGCTTTTTATGAGAATTTCAAATGAATGAATGAATGTGTGGGAAAGAATCTGTGTTGTAATAGAAAAATCCAATATGGTAAAAGCACAGTAAACAGTGATCTGACAATTGTCAAATGCACATCATGTGGTTATCAGTGCAATGACCACATGGATAAAAAAATAGCACTTTCCAAATTATTACCATGCAAGGCTATATTCTACGGATGCTACAGGGAGACACTGTTAGTAGGTAGACAGGGAGATGTCAACAAGCGATGTATTTTGTTGGTGTGGATACTTCAATAATGAGAATGACTGACTGAGATAGGCTATAACTGTTAACTGATTGTTGATCTTTATTTATTATATGTAAATACAATAATCAAGGCTTATCATGTCCACTGTGTAAATGTTTTGACAGATGATATTCAAAAAGCAGGTAGGGTGTCTATTGAAAATATTTATGAAGGCAGACAAATGGGCATGTTTTGATAGGTTTTTTGGAGGGCTAAAGTTGGGCTGGGTGATTAGGACCAATACGGTATAGAGTGGGAGCTCAGGTTGATACAACAGAGGTGGATTCTGTCAGATCTCTAGTACGATTAGCATGTAATTTTCTTAAGAGAAAATTTTGAATGTTGTTAATACAGCGATGTATGGTCTTATTAGAAACAAATTATTTTTATTTTAAAACATTGCTTCTATATTCTGATTTAACCTTAGTTTCACTTTGTTACTTTGCGTGTGTTCCATTTTTTCTTGTCTTTTATTTTTAAAATTTACTTTTAAGAAATGCTGGTCAGTGTTTTGTGAGAGAGTTTGTTGTTGTTTTTTTTTCACAATTAAAAAAACACCTCTGCAAAACCATAGAGCCAGCAGTCAGTCAGTCAGGTGCGTTGTGGGCGGGGAGCTCTGTGCCAATAAGTGACTAATGCTATGGAATCGAGATAGACTCGACTTGTATCCTACCTACTCCCGTTCTCCTTTGCTGGAGTAGGAACTGAAGCACTTCGGTAACCAAGCGAGTATAAAACACTACTAAGTAGTGCCAGGTTATTGTAGAAAACATGATTCTCTGAAAATTAAGCATTCGTACCCATAATTCATTGCAAATGAGTTATCTTATATGTTTACTGGCTTATTGTGGTTTTGTTGTTGTTTTGAAGAATTTATCACTTACATTTGTTTTTGGAGGGAGGGTTGTTGCTTTTTTAAAAAAATGCAAAACTAATGTAGTTGTCTACAAAGTAGGAGTCAGAAAACAGGCTTGACCGGTTTTATTCTGACAGTATCCTATTGTGACATGATGATTTTATTTCTGGCCATATCTAGACTCCGGCTATCACTTTAATTTGATTCCTGTTTTCATTCGCAAAAATTTGTGCACAGGTTCCACATTTATAAAGGCCTTTGAAATCTATTTATACATTCTAAAATAAATCTCATAAATGTGCTGCAGGTTAATTACAGTTAAGAAGAGTTAGAAGTATGGATAAACATACCTTCTGGGCATTTAATAGATCCTATGCTTGCAACTATATGACCTTAATATATTTTAGAAGGTAACTATTAATAAATACTTTTTAGTTATTAACAGATGAAAACCTAAAGACAGTTATAACACCAGGTTTGATTTTTAAAAATGTTAGTAATATTAGTGGAATTAAAAAAACTTTATTGATCTACTTGAGAATGGTGAAAATTACTTTGATCAGTTGTTTTTAGGAGGGGGCTAACAGTGACCGAGATCTGCTGTGTGTGTGTGTTTTGTCTGGTTCCTTGTTAGAGTGGAACAGACTTGCCTCACTACATAAAATCTAATAAGGTGTTCTTTTCTTAAGTGGTGGGAGAAGTTAAAATAAGTAAATAAATAACTGTTCATTGTATGACAAAGCAGGGTAAACATTGGTGGAATTTGTATTAAATTATGGAGAAATTTCTCTATAGACTTGAAAAAGCAGATAACATTTGTCAAAGTTCCAAAGTGAAGCAGTAAAAATACACTATAAAGTAGAACTTGCTGAAACTAGTTTTTAATGTGTGCTTATTTGCTAACACACACACGCACACACACGCACACGGCCACACACACACACAAACAAACAAACAAGTTTAAATACAGTATACAAACAAACTAATGAAAATACATAAAATATCAACCAAGATTGATTGGTGCAATACCATTTTCATAGATGCCATTTTTTTTTTTTAATTCTTTAGCATAGGAAAAAGGCTATAGCAAATATGGTAATAAATAAAGGAACATCAGTCTTATTTATACTAGTTGACAGTAGCCCATATTCACTATAATACTTGCAGTGATGCCAAACCTGAAAAGGACCATGAAACTTTTAAATATTTAGAGATTAGGATTGTCATTACACATGAATGAATCAAATAAATTCATGACAGATGTGGACTTAATGTGAAATATGCTAAAGGCTGAGAAATCAGGTGTAAGTTTTATACTTGACTCCAAACTGATAAATTACATTAGTTTCCTGGTGGTGCTATAATATAGGTTACAAAATTAAACTATACAACCCACATGCACATGCGTACACTTGCAGCCTTAATTGTAGTGCATTTTGTCATGTATGTATTTTCTAACAGCAGTCACAAGCTGTATACATTTGTGACTATACACAGCAATAAATGGACTATGTATGGAGAACTCTTGGCAGATCCACTGTCATGTCAACCATTGTTTGTACATGTGCATGTTTATAGTCCTGATCTATTGAATTTTGTTGAATTACAAAGCTGGAAAATAATTAGTACAACAATTATGACTAAGCATTTTTTTTTTTTAAATTCAAAGTTAGCATCTAAGATTCCTTTTCCACGGAGGTCTGCCATGAGACTTAGACTTTGGGTAAGCTAGATGGTAATCCCCCAGCTGTTTAATGTTATTCTTCGTGTTGGACGAGGTGATATTTTAGTTTCTGAAAAACACAACAACGTAGAAGAATTTTTTTACACTCAGTATTACTTTTAATGTGAGCCTCTACCATTTTATATTTAATTGTTCGTGATTTTTTCCTATCTTATGAGTGAAAGACGGTTTAAAACTTGATTTTGTTTCACAAATTCATCCATGACAGGGCTTGTTTGATGTAAACTAGGTTTGTTTTGTACATTGCTAAGTTTGAAAGAAGAAAAATGTTTTTTGTTTTGTTTTTGAAATTGTAAGTTTTTTATCAAAGGATCCAATGACAAAAAATGTGTGTGTGTGTGTATTCATGTGTTTACCATTTTCTTTTACAACACGTGCATTTTTTTTTAAAAATATTTTTATCTTTTTTTTTTTTATATACAGACCCTTTAACCCAAATTCTATGTCTGCTTGTACTATTCCGCACTTAGAATAGTGCAACACTCATACTGAATATCTTAAAAATTCAGTGAGCTTAGTACATTTTAAAAATTATATGTACTGGATTTTTTTCTTTTTTTAATTTACAATAACAAAAAATTTTCATTTCGCAATTGGGATAATGATTTTTCAGGGCTTTTTCATTGGGTTTGTTTGTGTGAAAATCTTAATTTTCCCATTTTATGCACTTCTTTCTGCAGCCTTCATTTTACTTTCTCTAACTCTTCCTATTTCCTAAAAATGTTCATCAGTTGATCTACTTCATTCTTAATGAGAACTGATTAGCAAACCTATTAGCAATGTTAAAATTGAACAAACGTTTTCAAAGATTTTTGAAAAATTTAATTTTCAAAATTATTCAATAAATTTGTATTCAAGGGATATCACACAAATTTTCTTTTTTAATTAGTCTAAACAATTTATCAATTTTAGAGCCATTTCTCATGGTATGCCTCCTTATAACTACTGAACTAAGTTAGAAATATTGCATTTACCCCAAGAAGCTAGAAGTCCTTTTTATTTGCTGTTCCCGTATTTAGACAACAAGTGTAGTCTTTACTAACTTAATAAAATACTACTGTTACCTGGCGTTCTCCTCAAGTTGACCTTTCTAAAGCTATATCTATTTTCTTTAATTGGTGTCATTCACTCATTCTTTCATCTATTTTATCTTGCAGCCTGAAACTGAAGCAATTCAGTTTGAACTACTCACCATTTTGGTTGAGAGGGGTCCATCATTTATCACTTAAAGATCCAAGATTTTTCTTGTCAGTGTTCATCAGATTCTTTAATTATAGCTTCATTTTAGCTTCTTAAACATATTACGTTTTCCCTGTTTTTCTGACCAAATAAAATTCATATTTAATTTTCTGTGAGTTAGCTGACTAACTTGTGGTTCCATAAGATTCTTCCAACTTCAGTACTGAATACCTTTTTTTTTGTTTTGTTTTTAATCTGTGCAGAATTTCTCTGCCTAAAGAAACAAACATTATGCTCCAGGCTCTTGTGCGTGTGAAACTTCTTTTTGTTCATTTTAAAATTGCTGACTAACAGACTTAATGAACAGCAGTGGAGAAGCTGAGGGGCTATTAAAAAACAGCAACAAGGAAATAGTGATTTACCTATATGGTGTCCCTGAACCTTTTTTCAGTTTGTTTCATCTAACTGCATATATGACATATATGCTTGCTTTTCTTCAATGTTTCCAAGGTCAAAAAATGTTGCATGACAACTCTACTTCCACTAAATTGCTCAGGTTCATGCACCTGACAAATTCTTATCTGGCTATATCCTTCCCTCGTATCTCATTGGTGGTCTGGTCTACATTAATTGATTTACCTGTCTGCCCCTTTTTTTTGCATAATACCTTGCCATGGTAGCAAATAGTAAAGAATCTATTAATTTAGTAAGTAAAAAGTAGAGATTCGCTAGTAATGACAGGTACAGAATTATTCACAAATGTGTAGGTGTTGCTTGCTGGTCTTGAAAATAGATTTTCTGCACTTGATTAAGTCTTTAGAGGAAGTTCTATAAAAGACAATATCTAAAAATTTGTGAACATTAGTAAATGGATGCCTACATAAGCACAATTATGTATCAGAAGTTTTTCATAGGATCTAGTTAAGGTTACCTTTGAACCAAATACTCTTTGAGATAGTAATCAAATGTATATATATATATCAAAGGGAATAAAATTATGGTTTATAGCTTCAGTTGCTACATACAAAATAAAGCAAACAAAGGCTAGTGCCTAAAAGGTAAGTAGTTTTCATTTATCAAATTTCATATCATTTTATTTATTTATTATTGATGAAATCTATTTTTTAAATTATGGGTCAGTAAATACTTAATTACCATGCTAATATTATGCAGATGTCTAGTTTAACAGTTTGTATACATGAATAGAAAATGCAGTTTGTCATTATTGTATAAATTTAAAGTAAGTTATTTATCTCCAACACACTCTGCAGGAGCATAAACCATCAAGTGAGACACAACTAACAATTATTTATTAATTTATCATATTTTATTATTTCACAAAAGGTATATGCATATTGACTTGTACCTTACACAAATCACCAACCAGTCTAGAAAGATGCTGTGGTTTGAACACCAAAGAGATTAGCACACCATGTGCTACATAGCATCTTAGAGTTGTTAGCTTCCAGTTTTAAAAAGTGTAATGGAGCTTTGAGAGTTCTTACAGATATATTACATTTTCATTTAGAAATATTTAAACAAAAGTAAGCAAATACAAATGGTGGTCAACAAGGCATCATTTAAATGTGGAAGAAACTTTTGAACAACTGTTAATTTTCAACTAAGAGAATCCTAAGAAGTGCATGCATGTGAGAGAGAGAGAGAGGTATTGGCTGAGCGGATGTAAGGAACTAACCCAGATAAAGAAGATCTGATGTAGAGCAGAGGAATTTCATACAATTAAATTTGGTTTTTGATAGTAAATAGACAAGGAATCCATCATCATTCTCAACTGAGAGTCTATACAAAACCTGTCAAGAATCTGGATGTCATCAAGTTGAAACCTATGTCCTGTACTCAACATGATTTAGTAAGGCCAAGGAACACACACGCCTTTATAGGTGGGATGGATACATTGGATAGTTTTTGCAATTGATGCAGAACTACAGTTCCAATATTTAAAATAAAAAAAAAATTGGACATGATTTCTCAGGGGTTGGAATGCAATCATTAGATGGAACAAATATAATATTCTGGTACTGATTTCCAAGTGTTCCTTCAGTAGCAGCTCTTTTTTTCCCCTATTTTTTGGGTGTATTTGACCCGACACTGGTTTCTACCAGGTTTATAAGTTGAAGATTTTTTAAAAATCTTATGATTGTGACATTTCTTAGTTTATGAACACACAACAGGAAACAAGACATGTTTAGTTTTTCTAGCACTGATCTTGTTTGCAAACATCATTATCTAAAACACAACGGATGTAGCCAAAATCTACGCATAACAGGAGGGTTAATGTGATATGTGGAAATCTAATTCATTTTTAATCAATCTGGACTCTAAGTAAGGTTATTTGTACCTAAATAAAGTTACTGTATTATTGTAAAATATATAATCCTTTTTAGAAACTGTCCATAATGTTTAGATCAGTTGTTTTGTTAAATACTTTACATAGACGAGATTCTGTAAATTTTGAGGGGAGATCATCAGTCATTGTGAGTAGTTTGAGAGCTTTGTATTCAATGTCCAAGCAAGTTTATATACCAGGTAAATAAGGAAAGAAACAGGTGGTTCTTTTTTATAAAAAAAAAAAAAAAATTCATAAGCCCAGTGGATGTATGTAGGTTCGCAATACAGATTTATATTAACATTACTTTTTTTATCTCATACATAAAGTATCTAGTAAAGTCTTGTGGTTAAAGTAAGATTATGATATTTCTTATTCAACCATTCTAGGAATCTGCTAGCAGCGGTGGCGTGTTGTCAACATAGTGGAAATAGAAGTTATGTATGGTGTGATTACAAGCAGAAAATGACATCTTTAACAGAAAAATGTTGGCAAGAACAGGCACAAGTGGAGAATCCATAAAACGCTCTCTGAATGAAGTTGATTTTCAGATAGCAACTACTGATTCACATTTTCTGAGGTAGTTATTAACTTACATGAATTTAAGATTATGGAATGAATCCCTACTTATTTACTATCAAAAACCAAATGTGGATGTGGGGGAAATCCTCTGCTCCATTATTAATGTTCTGAGTTTTTCTTTCTTCTGGGTTGGTTCCATTTACTCACTCAGCACATTTCATATGTATAAAAGGTGGACCAGATTACTTCCTGTAGTCAGTCGCTTTGTGCGCACACAGGGATCATGGAGAATGCATTCCAAGTTCGCAGCTTTTGCCACTGGAGGCAACCAGCTGCAGGAACTAAATTTGTGGTCACTTCACCAGTGATTTCATTTTAGAAGTTTTTGTCTTTTTTTAGTTGAAAATAAACCTGTTTAAGCTATTGTAGAGTTGTGATACCTTGGATGAACACCATTTGTTTACTTATCTACACACACGACAAAAATTCCATCAGTACTTTTTAACTCCATATGAAAGAGAATATTGTATTAGTGTGGATCTAGATAACACTAATCATGTGCACCTGTAACTGCAATCTTATCTTGGCTTTTCAACTTAGTACTGGTTATCATCCTGCTGGCGGTGAGTGAGTTATTCATTATCTTCCCTCTGTCTATTTTATTTTTCCCTGCCTTTTCTTTACAAGCCAACCAGTAGCTGTGAATCAGAACTGGTAACTCTCTAAAATCCATCATTTCTATCAGGACTACTGTAACTGGTCGGATACTGACCAACACAGCTTTTATTGTGCAGTGAACAGTTGCAAGTCTTGTTTTTATCTCCTCCACTGTTGAGTCATTAAGTGGAAGCTTTAAAAAGATTTAACCCTTGAAAGGTTTTACAGATAACAAGCTCATTGTTATACACTTGTCATGCATATATGTTAATATCAAATATTTTAGTTAATTTTATAGTCTAAATGAACATGCATGCATATAATCTGGTAACACTGGAATAAGTATGTACTGTGCACCTGTAACTAAAGCAAATTCCATTGAATCTTGAAGGGTTGGAACGTTGTGGATGGTACATTGCTTTTAATATCAAAGAAGAGTTTTATGCATTTAAATGGATATATTACATTCTTTGTTTACAATACCTTTGACCCACTTATTTGTTAGTGACATGCATCAGTTTCTAATATTTCTAATATGATACTTGTGTTAAAGTATTTATGGAGATTTTCTCAACAAAAATTTAATCATTTTTGGCTAGATAGTTTTCCTTTGTGCTTGAGTGCAGTTAATGCCTTTGAGATGGGGAGGAAGTAAAATTACTAGCTGTTGATCTATTGTTTTGTTTTTTTAAATATAAAGCCACTTTCAAAAACCAAAGAAACTGTATTCTGTTATGTCTTTAACGTCATGCATATTGCATTGATGTTCATTAGTGAGATGTTTTCATTTGACATCAGCTTGGGTTTGGGCTTAAGAGGCTATTTCATATCTAGTAATGATCTGGTTAATCTAACTCCTGTATCAGCTCATTCTATGTGGCATTTGCCCTGCTTGTACCCATCCTTAGAACCTTGACAGAGATACCTTGTAATTGTCACACGATTACAAAAACAGTACTGACCCAAAGTCAGTACTGAGTATGAAAGAAAGTTGAGCATGTAAAAAGTATCCTACACCTAATGTTTTCTGTCTTTGAAATAACCTTTTGCTTTTTTTTTTTTTCAGTCAAGTTGATTTTTTAAAGAAAAATTTATTTTGCTAAGCAAAGATGTTTGTGCACGTGTGCATGTATACACATAGATTGCATCTGACCCCTAGTCCCACCAGTCTTGAGGGGTTTACATCAATCACTTTTGCTAAATCATTTACTTTGTTATTACTATATAGTAAATTTTTTATGTTGCTTTAATGCAACATTTGAAAATATTGTAGAAACATTTTCTTTTAAATGTTAAACTGGCACCTGGAATTTACCAAATGGCAGATTGTTTTTTTTTTTTTTAAAAATTCCTGAGGCCACGTATTTGGTGACTCCATCAAATTGTGTATGATGAAGGTTACATCTGTGCTTAATAAATACAAATAAACTATTCTCCATTACTAGTGTTGAGGTGTGTTATGGTTTATTCAGAACCATGTGGTAGTAGGAGGAATTATCTTGAGACCAATTTGTATAAATTCATGCAGCTGGTCTTATAAGCTTCTCCTTTCTATCTTCTTATAATGAGATGGATCAGTCCCGTGCTTCCTTCAGCTGGGTGGGTTACCTGCACCTGTTTTAGTCTTCTGGCCCAACCACTGGAGAAAAGTGACAGCAAAATTGTGGTAGGTAGATGGTAAGAGAGGAGTGCTGATGGCTGCAAAGACCCTCTACCCTACAGCAATCTTCACTGTAACATGTAGTTATGCAAAATGGGTGATAGCAAAAGTCTCCACTGAAAACTCTTCACTTTTAAATGTGGGAGGAAACTCTCATAGCTGACTGGGTGAGCAGCAGCAACCATTCTAGGGAGGTACCCCAAAAGTGAGCCACTCCTGATTGGGACGAGCAAGCATCTTGCCAACTGTCTCCATTTACCTCCGGATATGCCCGTAAGGAGGCAGACGGGGGATCCTAACAGGCATGACTAGCATGCAAAATAAAAACTTGCATTGGCTGTTTGTTCTTTTTTTCTCATTATTATCAATAACCCTAGATTTTCTGACATGTCAATTCCACAATTTCCTTATTCATCCAATTGTTACAAAGTGAATTATATCCAAGTTAAAGAGACTTATAAAAATGGCTGCAAAATGGACTATGGATTAAATCAAACATAATATCTTATACATTGGTGGAACCAGCAAGCTTGGTTGGTCAGTACCTTACAGAAAAGAAATTGTTTCAATTCCCAGATATTTTTTAATAAATTTAATTGACATGAAATATGCCATTCAAAACCTATACACATTAAAACAAAATAGTGATATTTTAAATTTGTTCATTCTTTATTAGTACACGTACATCAAAAGTTATAAGACGCTTACAC
Organism: Nautilus pompilius; assembly: GCA_018389105.1. NCBI lineage: Eukaryota > Metazoa > Mollusca > Cephalopoda > Nautilida > Nautilidae > Nautilus > Nautilus pompilius. The sequence goes on from JACATO010001894.1 coordinate 305,915, forward strand.
ACAAGTGGCATTAGTTGCCTTGGAGTATAATCAACAACTCAGATGTGTTAAAGTCCTCCCCAGAAAAACAAACAATATGTACAACTTAAAACATTCAGACTATTACAGATCTTCATGACACTGCATCTCACTGCAATGTCTGATAGTCATTGTCATGGTGGTGCCACAGCAAGATCCGAAACAAAAACGGCACCAAGACCAGCAAGTCTGAACAAAACCAGACCATGGGACAGTATCAGCCACACCATTAGAGAGGAACTACTCAGTATTTTGAAAATACACCCTTAAAAAGGGGGGGGACCCTATGGAATCGTAAGTTTTTAACATCGTTATAAACTTGGGAGGAAAAAATTTTGATTTTTCTCATGCGAGTAACTAAGTTGTAATACCAGAATGATGGCAATTTTAAGACTCCGGGTTTAAAAAATGCTACCATAATTTAACATTTTTCATATTTTGTTAAATCAAAATATAAAATCGAAAAAGATAGTAACATGAAATTGAAATCATCCTTGGTACACAAAAATCAGTCATTCTCCTTTTGAAACAAACTCTGGCTCAGTGCTAGTCTACAAGTTTACTAAAGTAACTGAAAATATCTACACAAATTTATATATTTATTTTTATAATATGCTAAATAATAATGCAAAAGTCCATTCTTAAAAATCAAGTTATCTTTAAAAAGTACATAACTAAAATTAACCTTTTAGTTTCAAAATTTACAGTAAAGATCTTTTCTTTAATCTTAATTTTGCCATTAATTTTTCTCACCACATTTTGGATGAACAGAATGTGACTAATGGAAATGAATGTTTAGCCTCGGCACGACAAACCGAGCTACCCAACTTACTGGTGTGCTGAGCTGATGAAAATATATATATATATAAAAAAAAAAAAGCTTCTACTTAACAGAACCACACACATTTTAATCGGAAAAGGCTGAATACATTGGTTTGTTTTTTTTTAAATATCTGTAAAACTCACAAAAGAATGTTCATTTAAAGTCTTTTGGTTCACTGATTAGTTGGTAATTTTTTATTCTCTTACTCATTTTATACAAGCAATATTTATATATTAATCCATAATTTAGTTTTACAGATGCTAATAGTATTCAACTGTACAGAAAAGCAAGTAAAAAAATAAAACAGATGATTTTATTTTAACTAACTTTAAGTGAAAATGAATACTGGAATGTTTTATATTCTGTGAAATAAAATTCAATGATTTCTTAAGATTACAAAGTGAAAAAGATAAACAACAACAACATGGGATGAATAGTGGGTAAAGCAAACATAATTGAATAGTAAATCTTTTAAATTCCTTGCTCTTAAAATAAACCAATAGAATAATTAAAAAAAAAAAAAATCAAATCTCCAGAGTGAAAAATTTAAGCAACAGAAACCTTCCAAATGTCAGATCTAGATTTCTTTATACTACAGGTTAATTCCATAGAAATTCTTTAAACTAAAAATTAATGTTAAAAGTCAAGATACAAAGATGAGAAATTTGAAACAAACTAATTTTAAAACTCAATTAAGAGTGAATCACAATCTGCAAAGTCACTCTGATAATTCTTTAGACTGAATGCATCCAGTTAATATTGGCTAGGCTCATGTCATGAGTATCATAGATGCAAACCTTGATTAAGCTGATGATAAATTTTATATAAAATAGTCAAAAAAACTGCTCAAACTACAGAGAATAGCAGTAGCTCTTTTGTCAGACTTTTGAGAAATGGGAGGGGGACAAAAAAATTAAAACAAAGACAAAAATGGGCTATGAACAAACAGTGATTCAACAGATAGAGTTCCTTGACATCTCTCTCCACCCAGCATCTAATCTGGGTCTTAGCAAGGACTTTACATGCTTGGCAGCTGTACTCCAAGAAAGCCAAACATTAAAAGAAATGAGATCTTACCAACCAAAATTTTCCCACATATCACCACCAACCACAAATATGGTAAGTAATCTTTTCAGGATATTTGGTTAAAAAGGCTACAAAATAGACTTTATTCAAAAGCTCACTTGTGATGTTTGGTTATAATTTCATCTCCTTAAATTTCCATGTTGTACCCATCATTTCAATCCCTATTTACTAAGTTTGATTTTTTCACTCCAAAAACAAAAATTTAACCTTCAAATTTACTTTAATGGTTGCATAGAAAAGTCTAGAACTCATTACTGATAAAAGTCATCTTATTTAAGATGTTAAGGCTAACAGAGGATCACAAAGCCAAAAATTCTATTAACTTTTAAATAGTCATGCATATACCTTCTGCATGTATTAATTAATTAATTAATTATTAATATATCGATGCTGATGAAATACTTTTGTAAGCCAGCTTTGTAACCATTGTTAATTTTAATCTGTCCTTATCCTGAAAGCTAGAAGATTTTTCAGTCTCTAAGTTCACCCGAAACTATCTTTCATTAAAAAAACACGATACGTAAGCTTTTTATTTTTCCCCATTAAAGCTGCTGGTCAATTCTTAAAGCATTTGAATAATTTTAAAAAAGAAGGAAAAAAGACTTTACAAGAACGAGGAAGCAGTGTTGATGCCCTTCTGATGTTCTTGGTGCAAAATGTCATTTAAGTTTCGGTATACTAAATTTATAAAACATTTACAAATTTTAAATATTTCTAAAACAATGCATTCTTCACAAAACAAATTCCAGATAATTGAAATGTGAAATATCTTTAATTCAGATACTATGTGAGAAGTCTGTTTTAAGGAAGTTCGCTTTTTCTTTTTTAATGGAGATCTTTGCTACTGGCAACAGCAGCACTATGGGAACAAAGAGGAGGCATGTTTCCAAATGTTACTCTGCTCAAAGATTTTGATAGCAACATCAGTAGTCTCAACCTAGCAACATGGTTATGTAAGTACTAAACAGGTAGTGGTATCTTCAGTTTACTGAGCATAAGACCATCAGATCAAATCATTTCAGACACTGTAGTTAATATTTCAGCTCTTGAGAATTTTCAATATAGAAACCACTTGTATTTACTTGAGACAGCACTAAAATTACCAGGTAACTTCTGTTGATTGCAATTTGTAGATGAGTTTCCTAATTAATAACTGAAGTACAATGTCAACCATTTCACTGTTTAGTAGCAAAGCAAAGCAATGTTTTTCAACCTTTAGAGACATCATTAGTTAATGTTCCCAAGAGGTACACATAATAGACACCTCTCTCTCTCAAATGCACATGCCCATTTTTAAAATTTGTATGAATGGCAAAACGAGTGAAGAGTGGGTTTTAAAAATTCTCAAACAGATTCTATTATATCAACATAAAAAAATTAGAAAATATATTCAGTATCTACTGAATCATATATCAAATTGATTTTCGCTATTGGAGCATTATCAAGGAAAACAAACAGTTAAAAGTGAAATGCTATACAGAAATTACTACATCCCGGAATCTTGGGTTAATGGTAACTTTTATGATTTTTATACATCTACTATATCTTTTTGATGATTTCTCTTATGAAAATGCATAAAAATCAAACAAATTACATTTTTAGCAGTAATGTTCAGTTACCTAGACTGAGCAAGTCTGGCATAAACAATCATGGTACTGACTGGCTGATGCTCTTTGACAAAGAAAAAATCTAAATCAAGGTGGTACTAGTTATTTACCCAAGTTAAATTCATTTCCAGTATTATGAAAAGAGCAACTTTATCACAAATGCACTTGTGACCTGTCCCATTATCAACTTTTAGCATCTGAACAAAAGTACCACTGCTCTTTCCTGCTTTCAAGTTTTGCAAACTTTCAATTTTTCAATATTTACCTGCTAAGTACAATTTTTGGAAACTGCAATTTTGCCAAAAAAAGAGTTTTAAACAAAAATATTAGAAAAATTGTGTTAAAAGCTACTCTCTGTTGCCATATCAACACACTAACTTTATGAAACTCATTTTAAAGTTGAGCCCTACTGGTAAGAACAATTATTTGATGAAAACCCAAGTTTTCAGTCATTTTTAAGATTTCATTTTGTCTAGAAGTCAGACAGTTAAGATACTAAATAACCCATCTGATAAAAGAATTCAAGCAATCATGATTTTAAATAATGCAAACAGAAAGAAAAAGGTTTGTTTTATACAAAGTGGCTTGAAATATAGAAGATTTACTCGCCTCACTAAATACATGCCTTTTTCTGGAGGTCAAAATGAACCTAATTTTTTCTTCTTTTTTAAATTAAGCTCACAATGGAAAATTGTATGTTGGCACATGCAGCATTTTTTACGGACTTATTAAAGAAAAATATACATTGCTACTGTTTATGATTCAGTTTCAACAAAAATTTACTAATTAAACATACCAATAATTTAAAGAACATCAGTGTACACGTCAGCTAGGAAGCAAGACCAAAGGCTTAACTATGACGCATGCGTGGTTGTGTTCTTGATGGGAGCTATACCATCACCCATACATGTTTGAAAAGTATCAAAAGTTTAACTTCCCTTCAAATTATTATAGTAAATTATTACAAAAAAAATTGTTTAATTATTTATTAAATTAAGTCAATTTATTAAGAGTTCATTAAGTACTCTTTTCGATTTTCAAGTGCATTCATAAAGGGATGTTTTTGTTTAAATTTTATAAGCATATTCAATTCTTTCTATATTCAGTAGTAGTACATTTCTTTTTTTAAATTCTCAGCTGTGCTTTGTTAAATATAAATATTAGAAAGAGTCAAAAACAAAGGTCAAAGTCCTCAATATTATTTTGAGTTATCTGTCCTTACTGCACAATCTCCCCATCTTTGATTACTAGAAGACAGCACAAACAAAATGAACAGAGGGCATGAAGCCTCAGAATCTTGCCAAAAATTAGTTACATAAACAGAACTGTGTTCAAACACTAACCTGACATCATGCAAATATCTAGCAACTATTTGATGTTATACTAAGATTTTTCCACTGTATAGTTCATTTGAGTGCAAAAGATTGAAATGAACAGATGAAAAATGGTAGATATGTACTACTGTTTACGAACTAAAATTATTCAGCAAATAAGTTTTTTTTTAATTAGCTAGAAAGATTACTAAAAATAATAAATAAAAAATAAACATTTAAAAATGCTGAATTATTCAAGGAAAACATCACTAAGACAGAACACTGATTAGCAACATGCAGAATTAACGCATGCTGCTGAACAGCACGTCATTACATTTGTGGTAGTATATCACAAGGTGGAAATGGACATGGGCTCAGAGGCAAAGACAGGGTAGCCAAGCGGGGGGTCTGCTGCCTGGACGGTGAGATTACGAAGAATTGTAGGATGTGCTTGAATGCTGTAACGTTCTTCATCGTCATTGGTGAAATACAGCAGCTCCAAGCTGAGGTTAGCCCACTGTCCACGCACAACCTCTGGGTTGAGACGTCCCATGTGGACCATGATATCCTGCAGGGTCAAAACTCGGCTGCTGTATGTACCCTAGTCAAAAAACAGTTGTTTTAGTAGAAATTACCAAACTTGAATAATATTACAGTTTTTTTTTTTTTTTAATGACAAAAAGATAATTTACATTTTGTAAATAATCTTGCAATGTTTTGCTTAACCTAAAGATATTTCCATTCACTGATTAGCTAATATTGTACAAATTTTTATATGAACATGCAAAATATGGAACAGATAAGTCATTTAAACTTATCATTATGAAAAATTTAAGATAGAAAGTGTTCTCTCAAAAATAAAATGGTTCTGTTTAGCTATGGAAGAAAATAAAAATTCAAAGACATTCATGCATCATAAAAATTCTCATTAGTTATGTCAACTCACCTTTTAGAAACAGAAATAGGTACTGTATTTTGTGGCCTATATGTCATGTGAAGTATAAGTTGAGATAGGGCTAGATCAACTATACCAAACTTTCAACCAGTCAGTAAATCAAATCCTTCATAACATTGTCACATCACATTGCTGTCTATGGTAATTCCAGCTCATGAGTATTAATGAGCTATTTGTGCACATCATTTAACTACTTTGTGCGATGATCTTACAGATGAATGGTGTGTTGAAATAGTTTTTCAACAAACTGCAAGCATTATCATCAGTTCTGGTATTGAAAGCCCAGTGTTTATTTTTAGTCACTGCATGACATCAGTGATCATCAGGTGATTCCATGCCTTGCACTGTACTGAATTGCCAACTTTAAAAAGCCAAATGTGTCAGTTGTATCTATCTTCAAAATTCTTATTTGATGTTAGATAATAAAGCACACTCAAATTTAGGTGATACTCAGCTTGGTTTCAAGTTGTCTGACATTTACAGTTCCCAACTAAGCAAACATGTTTAGTTGTTCTCTGATTGGATAATATGGTACACACCTCTGGGAAACTCCAATGGTGAATACTGTACACCAGCGAAAGAAAGATAGAGAAAAATGTAAAGGCAACAAGCATCAGTTGGCCTTTAGTTTCATCTGTACAGTATTAAGTTCATGACACAACACACATTCCTCCAATTCATCTTCAATGTTAGTCCACCTAACTTTGCAACTATGATTTGCCATCTTGGTTTTCTTCATAGTCTGTAATGTATCCTTCACTTTATGCCTATCCCTAACACATTTCTCACTGACACAATATTTTCTGTGCATGACCATATTACCACCAATTTCTTCAGCAAAAACTTAACTTCCAGCTTAAAAATTGCTGTGTATGACCCATGTAAATTTATGGAAGGCATTTTGAGATGAGGTATGTCAATTATTTGCTAGGTGTATTTATACATATACAAGGTGGCTCACAAAAAACCAGGAAATTTTAAAAGTACAGATCTCAACGTAATGGATTCACCATGTGGGGTTTACTGTTACATCAACTTCAATTACAGAGGAGAGAGGTCACAGACATACAATCCTTAAAACCTGTGTTGATGGAAGCTTGAAACAATATCCCGCTTGAAGTTATCCAAAGGGCGACTGGAAGTTGGCTAGACCGTCTACGTTGTTGTGCAGCTGCCCACAGAAAGCATTTTGAACACCACATCTAACATTTGTGCTTTTGTTCTGTTTTAAGCTACCAAATTTCTATCCTTTGCTTTTGTTTTAAATAACTACCAAAATTTCCAACAATTAAATAAACTGTACCAAATTTTCTGGTTTTTTGTGGAGCACCCTGTAGTTAAAACTGAAAAGGATAGATAGAATGTGATTGGTGAGTATGCACCTGTTATTGATAGGATAATTTCACATGATTCAGTGACAGTGAATTGCTCACCCAATTGGCAAACATTCCTAGTGATAATTTTTATTGTCTGTTTCAAATTAGAGATTTTACAGTTTATTTCAGAAAATAGCACTTTGTCATTTTTATTTTTTCATTAATTCAATTTTAATTACTCTATCCAAAGATAAGTTGATTTGGAATGGGGGAAAAACACATCAACTTATATGGTAAAAAATACATTATATGCATATATATATATAGAGAGAGAGAGAGGGGTGCATCCACAATGCCTGCTACAGTCATAGCTCACATGAATGAGCCTTACCTGAGAAGTGTTATGGCCGAGCGAGAAGAGGTGGGGCTTGCTTGCTATGATTGACAGGTTCCACTCAGGATCAGTCTCAAGACCAATGTACCAACTGTACTCAAAGTCCTCCAGATATTCTTGGAGTTCTTCATGAGATGAAATCTCACTCACCAGAATTTCATCTATCATCAACTTAAAACCATACCTAGAATAGAGGCAGCAACCTAAGTGTAATGATAATATTCAAAAACCTAGAATTAAATTAATCCTCTTCTCTGAGTAGTCTGATATCAGCAGTAAATCTATAACCAATAAATTTCCATTTAATCAATATACTGAAAAAATAGCAAATGTTTCTAAAAAGAAAGGCATAGATAATCAAACAACAATACAAATCATTGTATTGCTTGTCTTCCCCCCCAGACAATATGTAACCAACTGGTTCTTGACATCTCATAGATTACTAAACCCACCAGAGTATAACTAAAAGCCACTAACACTAAAAGTACTGATGCAAACCAATGTATGGCTGACCAATGCATTATTGACTGAGTAAGTTATCCTTCTTGTGCTCTTTTCCAGTCAATGAATGAAGCAGCTTAACTGATATCGGTTGACTTTGTGCACACAAATAATTTGTTGTAATTCTATTTACAATATCAGATCTCCTTCTCTTTAAACTTTACAACAAATAAATATTGCATCGCAACAAAATGTCACACTAGGATTTTGATGGTTTTTACAATAGTTAGTTATGCACTTGTTTATGAGCCACTAGGTGGCAGCACATTTTTCTTGTTAATAGTTCTCAATACACTTATAAAAAGGAACTGATAAAATAAATATATGTACTACATCACGTGACATGTTAATAAATTGCAAGCTAGTCCACAATATGTTAAGATCTGCACATAAAGAAATCATACCTTTAGAATTACTGATTTCTGGTAAAACAAATAGCATATCTTAAAATGTTTCAGCAAGAGTAGACTTTTTATAACAAAGGTACAGATTTCTTTTTCATCTGAATTCAGATTTTAATAGTTTATTCAGTACAAAACCTAAATTAGGAAAAAGCTTCAATAAGCCTAAAACCAGTATGGTTTAAGAGCAGGTCAAAGCTAATGCTTAAATACACATTGTGAATACATCAAACAGCGATTGTTACTACACATACTTTTGTATAATACTGTACTCAAAGAAATCATCAAAAAAATGGATGGAAATAGCAGAAACCTGTCAATAGTTTCTATCTAGTAGCAATCAACAAAACAAAATGAAGCAAAGGCTTAAAGAGACATAATCACCTAATACTGGGAAGAAGTGTTTTTATTGAGCTGGTAAACAGTAAATGTCACCTAAAGATAGACTTTACTTATCTTTACTGTGCCAGTAAATACAATACAGTCGACCCCCGTGTAATTGCAGTTCGGCATTGCGGCCCCGGTTATTCACGGAATTTTCCTTAGAACCTAACTAATAATTGTTCGTGGAAACCCCCGGATATTCGCGGAATCGCAAATATCTTCCGCGATTTTTTATGGCTTTTTTCGCGGCAATATATTTTTTTTCACGCTTTTTAACGCTAAATTATTAATAATAATATAATTTACTAATTTTGTAATATAAATACTAACGTAAATTCAGCATAAAATAAATGCTATTGGCTGGAGGTTTGAAAGTAGCCAATCCGAGAGCGTTATTCATTTCTCCTCGCTGCTGATTGGCTGCTGCCCACGAGGCGCTGTCTCAGGCAGATGCAGTCCCGCATCATCCCAGTTTACCGTGTGTAGCTATCTCGAGTGTTTCGCTGAGTGTTGTATTTTATTAAATTATTATTATATATCTTTTTAATTATATTTTAAGTTATATTTTGACGTTTATAGGCATTTATAGGAATTTTTATGGACCACGACCAATATTCGTGGTTTTTCACTCTTCGCGGGTGCTCTAGGAACGTAACCCCCGCGAATACCGGGGTACAACTGTATTTTATTCAATGTGGCTTTCAGTATATATTAAGTAATACAGATCTGTATAATAAAAAATATTTCTAACACATTTTATTTTATTGTTTTTCTGCCCAAAAGAATGAGAAAGCAATTTAAAAACAAGACATTTTGATAGCAAGCAGTAATAATATTTAAAATGCAATTTGTGTGTGTGGTACCTGCATACATATGTGTGTTGAGAGTGTGATAGAGAAAGGTTATTTTTAGCCACTAGAGGCAACTTGCCATTTCACGGAATAGCTTTTATCATAACAGCACAGGTGTTGTAAAAAAGATATGTCTTGTCTTTCATATCTTATTCCAAAGTCAAGCTAAAATATAACACAAGTGTTGTTTTTCAACAGTTATCAGATACCGATAAAATGGTAGTACAAAATTAGATCGTGATTGAAGATGACTAGATTTTCAAGGGTGACAAAGTACTACATAAAAAAAAAGTTTCACTTTTGAAGTTTTTGAAAAATAATTAAAATAATACATCAAATAAATAAACTACTTTATTTAAATTTATTTATTTATTTATTTATTTTTTCTCTACCTTCTTTTGTTGGTTTCATTTGCACATTGAAAAAAATATTATTACCCAACTGTCTTTGAAAGTTTTGAATGCTAAAATTTAAAAATAGTAGTAAGAGAGGACAGTACAGTATTATTCAATCACAAAATAAATAAATTCTAAAAAGTAATAAAAACTAGTGTACAAAAAACAAATTTTAAAAATTTGCAAAGTTACATATTTCTAATGAGATAATGAGATCATCTGCATTAACATCCTTTTAACATATAAGCTGTCTGCTGCATCCCATAATCTAAATGTTACCTGAAAGCTTTCTGGACAATATTTTGTAGATCCTTGTTTTCTGATAGCCAGTCCCACATTGCGTTCCAAGGAATGTCTCCAATATAGTATTTGTATAAATAATTAGCAAAACTATGAACACCTGCAAATATACAAAAAGATGCTTAAACTAAACCAATTTCAGGCATGTTTTTTTCCAGAATTTTAAAGAAAGAAGAGATAGTTATTTGTGTAAAACCAATCCAACTTGACTACACTGTTCTTCAATGTGCATTTCAGCTGGTTATATCCACTAACAAAATTACAAACTGTTCAGAGATATCTATAGTAATGTAACAAAAAGAATCTTAAAACAGGATCAAATCTACATTCTAAAAAAGTATTTAGGTTAAACTCTGGGTAGTTTAACTGCCAAGAAAGCCAACCATTGTTGTTAGAAAGAAGAAGAATCAACTTTAGTTGTAGAATATCAACCTAATTTGTAATGTTAAAAGCACTTTATGTATGCCTTGAACATTTGTTTAATAATTGAAACTCTTTAAACTATACATTTTTATTTTATTTAGGAAAAATGGTTTAAAATATAATTAATAAATTAAAACTAATGAAAGATTTTTTACCTTTTGTGTAATTCTCAGTTGCAATGTTAAAATGAAGTATTATTTTAGCTTGTTCTTTTATTATTAAAAAAAATTTTATTTAAACAAGATTTTAAATATTCAACACAAGTGAAAAAAGATATCTTCAAATAAGAATTTTTCATTAAATGTTCACTTCTTACAGAACAGTGTGGTGAAAATTAAACAAAACAACACCTGCCTTGTACTGGAAAAATTGGAGTAGAAATCTGTCAGGCTGAGAGCTTATTAGTTTTCTTTTCTTAATTTACAACTGTCAAAATTCCAAAACAATATGGCAACCAACAGATCTTGAATTTGGATTTGACTGTGTTACTCTCAATTTTTATTTAATGACAAAATTTTTTAACATAAGATAAAGATTTCTATTTTTTAATGCACTCAGAAGGCAAATTCTATATAAAATCAAACTTATTTCTCTAATTTTATAATCTAAGTTAGTAGTAATTCTACTTCACATTCCCATAAATCTATGAAATCAGCTGACAAAACATGATGTTACTGTGCCTTAGTAAAGTAACTGTCTGCTCAGTGAGCAAGCATGTTTTACATGAAGCATGTGATGTGTAAACTCAAGGTACTTATCCAAATATTAACATAAGTTAGGATGACTTTATAAGTTTCTTTGCACCAAGTTCACAACATGCACATTTTATGATTAAAATCAAGCTTATCATAAGCATAAATTAATAATATCAATGACTGCAAAGCAATTTTTTTAACTGCTATAAAAATTGATGATTATGTGGTGGGTTATCAGTCTTCATAAAGATTCATAAACCCGTTTAATCAGGCATTAAAAACTTATAATTTTTCTAGTTTTATTTTAATTTGAATAGACTTCAAAAGAACCTCTGAGGCATCAGGTCTCACCCAAATTTTAGAATTTTTCTTTGTTATCAGTCTGTGCCAATTAAAAATTTTCCATAAACTGCTTCAGAACCTAGCTATGGATGGACCATCTCTGACTAACAATCTTGTTAGACATTCACCACTTCCAGCTGGCAGAAGACAGATTTAATCTGCATGGACATGTCTCAAAGTTTTCACAAGCTACCTTTCTTTAATAGAGTCTTTAATGCCATCCAGCTACAGATAAAGCAGAGAAACTGACTGCAAAAAAGGGCCAATAAAAATGAACTGACAGAGTGTTTCTCTTTTTTTATTTCCTTGATTTCTCTTGTGTTTATTTTCTCTTATCTGACTGAAGAATCTAAGTATTTGAACATTTAAAGATTTCTATTATCATTGAAAATAAAGAAAAATTCTTATTACAAATGTGGGCAGACAATCTCTGTGGTTTACATTTTGTGATAAACCTAAGAAATAATCTCTCTTGCCCATCTCCATTCCCTTGGATACATAAACCTAAGAAAGAAAATCTTCTCTTCCCCTTGCATACACTGGTGAATTACTGACAATTTCACTATCTGAGCAACATAAAATTTGAGGAGGAGCAAATTTACAACAGGAATGAAATGACAAAAATAAATATATTTTTATGAATTAAACTTAGATTTTTAAAATAAATCCTTAATTCTTCCTTGGTGTTATAGAATAATAATTATACAATAAACTTTAACAATTTTATTCAGTTTTATCAAAGGAACAATTATTTTTAAATTTTAGATAGAGGAAAAAACAAAAATATTATCAGCATCTGATATCTTGACAAATAAAAACAACTTTATTATAGAGTGATTGATTGTTCTTAAGGAGAAATAAGGTTTGATTTTTTAATTTCTTTGATATGCTTTGTTAGTTCCATAAGCTAGGAAAACATGAGAGTCAATTAAGACAGTCAGATTCATAAAATTTGTAAAGGAGGGATAGTACCAAAGCAAGCTGAAGGAACACAGGAAAGAGATAACCTAACATCAGCCAATGACTGGACAGCACTGATGGACAATCCTGAGGGTCCTAAGAATGAAAGAATAATAGACAGCACATAGCTGAAGAATTCATCAAAAGCACCTTGAGAGTATTTGAAAGGCTTCATTTTTATTCATTAAATTATTGTAAATAGAAATAAGATTAGATTTTTTAATTTGTTTAAGATATTTTGTTGACTTCAAGTTAAAAATTAGCTGTCAGACCAATTGGAATTAGTTACATGGTCTTCATTTATGAGCAGTGCAGCTAAACAAAACAAGTTTTAGTAGGGAATTTTCATTTCCTGCTAAAGACAAAAGTGCAGGGCCTCTCGAGGCACAGAAAAGGCAAGTTTTAGTTTGCTTATTTTCATACAAAATTCACTGATGAGTGATCTGTAATAATGTGTTTAAGAAAACAAAAAAAGAATATAAGGAACTTGTATTTGTTCAAATGGAAACTTAATAAAGGTTTTACAAAATAATTAGTGGTTTTGTGTGGATGAAGGTAGATACATTTTTCAGTCACCAGGGATCATAACTGCCAATAGAACTAGAAATGAGCTAAGATTTCAGCACAGCTATCTCAAAGTAAAATTGTTAATTTGTGGACTCAATTACTGACAAATGTGGCTAATAGTAACATATCAATCGATTTAAGAAATGTATAAATAGCAATTTCTTTTCTCTAGAGAATACATAGAGAAAAAATATCTGTCACTGCTTAAATCTACAGGTTGTGCACTCCTCCCTTCAAAGTCTACATGCTCTCCATTTTTGTTTTTTTTTGCTTTAAAACTTTCTTTCATATTTTACAAACTGTTAAAAAGATTTTTACAATTTTAAAAACAGAAGTCCAAGCATGAATCTATTAAATTAAATATATATTTTAAAATTTGTCACTAATTTCTTAAAGCTGTCTTACTAATACTACTACGTTCCATACTAGTTCTTACCATTTAATATGAATTCTAGTTTTCCCTAACCCAGATGAATCTGTCAAAGTTGGCATTCCTAGCACTGGTCTGGGATTCTACACAACCAAATTTTAGTAATACTAAAGCTGTGGTATGTTCTGGTGTTGAAAAACTCACATGCTGGATGTGTGTGTATCAGCCATCCCTCTCCCCCAAGTTTGGTTTTGTCAGATTTAGGCATTGCAATTATTTGTTATGTACACACCTATATTCATAAGATATGTCAGCTATATTAGTAAAAGGGTCCATAAAACAGTAAAGCTAATATATGTAAATACTTTTTGTAGTAGATATGCAATCTACCAAAACAAACTCCAAAAAAATTACTGTTTGTTATCAATACTTAAGTGGAAATGGGTAAAAAATCTAAATATTTGAAAGATGTGTGTGCAGGAAAAATACTGACAAGAACAAAATTAATGAAAGTTTTCAGACCAAACATAATAAATACAACAAAAGACCAATGAAGTGTGCAAATAAATTTGAAGTTCTGAACTATCAATAAATTATTTTTTTTATTCAAAGCAATTCTCTATCCTGAAACTAGTATCACGCCAGCTAGTAATACAGAACAGGCTGCAACCACAGCCACACTATCACTGTTGTATCAAATTAAAAAAAAAAAGCCACTATAATAGATTTGTGACAATGCTGTTAATGCCATGTCTAACCTGAGTACAATAATTTAATATCAAATGACAAAATAAGGAAAACTGTCATCTTGCATTTGGTACTGCACCGTAATTTTAGTGTGGCAAAATATTTTATAGTAAAAAACAAAAACAAACCTGAAAAAGTACAAATGAAATGGTCAAGAAATAAAAAGTAACAAGTAAACACACCATGAGATTCAAATGCTGATGAGCAGGCCATAGTAAGCTGTGCGTAACTGTTAGCCAGTAGGTCATCAGCTCTCACTTCACTCACCACCTGTGCTGTTGGTCGGTTAGTAGCAGACCAATCCAATTTGCCAAGGACATAATTGTACCATTCCCATGGAAAGCTGTCCTGTAGCTTGTTAAGCTGTATTGGTTCAATTGGCAATTCACGCCACTTGGCTGGTAGACTAAGTTGTGATGAGTAGATACACTTGAAGTCAGGAGATCCTGCGAGACTGGTCAGTGGTCTGTAGATACTGTTACTCACTGATGTGGCTTTCTTTTGTGGTGACTTTGAAAAGCATGACATTGGCTGTGGGGAGACCTTCGATCTGCAAATGTCAGTTGCAGGTAAACCAAGAGCCTGCTCATCAAACAAGTCATCATCCTCAGACTCTTCCACAATGTTCTTTTTAGGGCGTGGCTGCACTACAATTGTAATCGGTGAGATCTGGTCCTTCTTCATAACGGTCATAGGTGGCTTTTTTTTACCATCCATTGTAAAAGGATCTCTCTCATCTGACCAGATGCTGTCTGTGAAGCTGACAATTGAAGATGCCCAAGATAATTTCCTCCGCTGAGCAGAAGAATCTGCAGTGGAAGGACGAGACAAACTTGGTGGACCACTACCAGTGGCATTCATGTAAGTATCAGGTTCTACAGTTTTCTCAGTTACTAAGTTTTTTTCTGTGAGAGACTGTCTGTGTTCACTTTTTCCCAGGGTAGAGAAATTAACACCATCCTTTTGTTCTGTTTTCTCCGAAACTAAGAACTGAATGCTGTCTTTGTTTTGCTGTTTAGTTTTATACACATGGTGAACTAACAACCATATGAGACTTTTTACAAAGTATGCTTTAGCAAGTTGTAGGCTGTCAAGTGAGTCAATAACTCCAATGAGAATACTGCGTGCATCAGAGTAAGTCCGTACAGGGAATGCATCAGCTGGTGTAAGTGTATGGAATGGATACTGATTGAAGCTACAAAATTCCCACTTGTCAGACTTCTCAAATGTCATTTCAAACTGAGTATCAATTTGTGTAGCTTCAACAGTGTGGCATGTAGTCTCTTGCAGTTCTAATCCTTTTACACTGACACAGCAATAGCTGCTGCCTTGTTCCAGCACAACAATCCAAGCCAAGCGATCCTGAAAGCGGGCAAGGTACTGATTTCCAGGACATGGCTCACCTATTAGCACAGAATAAACAAAAACACACAAAATTAAAGCTTTAAAAATATTTTTAAAATCTTAAAAGTTACATTATTCATAATAAAAATATTTAATAAAACATTAACATGTGCCCTTAGTTTCTTCAAAAGATAAATAATTCTAGAATTTTTTAATACTAATCTATTTTCAAGATTTTACATAGTTATGATGATTTAAAAGAAAACAAAATTATATATATATATATATAAAAGATGCTAGCACAATGATAATGCACTGTTCATCATGATAGTAACTGTGGTTTAGTTCCTGTTGTGTCTGCACCAAGCCAGTTCCTCCACCCATCTGCACTCCACACAGCTTTTTCTGCTAGGGTGGATGAAGCTGGTGTACTGCCATTGCTTTTAGAATCATACAATTCAGTTCCCTGCTTAGTTAGCATTCTGTGTCCCACCAGGAGGTTTACACTTAAGGATTCTCAGGGACTGCAAAAACAGAAATCTCTCAGAGTAAGGAGCAAGGGACTCTTCTTTTTTCTATCTAGCAAGAAATATCTTCATGCAAACACTGATGTTAGAACAAAAAAACAATGACACAACACAAACATTCATTAAATATCTTTGGTTCCCAGATATATGTTTATCAGAAGTTAACCTAAGTATCTTTCTAAAAACTCAGCATTGCTAATAATGGTCTCAATTTTGAAAGACCTTCATCTGTATGTTCTTAAAAATAACTAAAGCAAATAGCAAATGAATACATCACTCACCAAGACTCCCTGAGTTGAAGACACCATGAAGGCTACGAGCAAACTGTACCGCAAACTGCTTATAGTAGACTGTATCCGGACACTTGTTAGCAGAGCCACCCACCAGTTCAGGCCAAAATCGGAGAGGACGTGGAAACCCCCAAAATATCACTGGCAAAGTGAACAAAGGCAGTAAAGGTGCACTAAAAGCAGCAGTGGCTGCAATAAGGGCCAGCAAAAAAGGAGAAAATATAAATGATAGAAATATGACAATAGCTGTAGAATGTCTTCTCTGTTTCTTGTCAGTCCAGGCTGTGACTAGCACTGTCAAGAAGAAATATACCTTGTTACACAGCTGATACAGTCTGTCCCGGCCCACACTGATCACAAGCAATAAAATAGGTATTGACCATATCTCAAAGATCCAGACACCAGGGTATATAAGTATCAAAACATGTGCAATAGACACTTCAAGTAAGGCATGTCCTGTACTTTGCCAAACCTAAAAAAAAAGAGAACAAATTTAAAGTTATGGTATTAAAAATGGAATGAGATGTGTTACCACTTCTGCCCTACAGTCCAGACTTGGCCTCTAATAGTCATCATCTATTTAGGCTAATAAAAAATCACTAGGGAGCCAAAGTTTGATTTTTATGACATATTCCACAACAATTTCATGCTTATATAAAATAACCTCTACAGATATAGTTTAATGAAAAAAAAAAAGGATAGAATTCCAAAAAAATTATGTGGAGAAAATAACTGCATAAATATAGTGAATCAAAAAGTATTTAACCACCTTAAAGTCAGCGCTGATTGCTGAAGTGTGTTTACACATCTGTAAAGTGTCACGTGATGTTTCACCTACAAACAAACAGAAAAACAGTGCTGTACTTATCTCCACTTTCACATGTCAATTACTGCCAAAAATTATTCAGCCAGATTTTTGGATTTGTTTAACTTTTTAAAGTTACTGAAAAAAAAAAAAAGATGCATACATTAGCTGTACTTTGAATAAATAAATTTTATGTAACTGCTGTGAAAGAAGTGATTTCACTGTGGCTCGTTTATTATCAAATATGGAAACCAAGGAGCACAGTGCTAATGTGAGTGAGCAGGTAACAGCTCTGAAGAACACACACAGGATTTTCAGAGAAAAGAACAAGTGTAACACTGCAATCACCCAAGTCAACAGTCCACAACATCATTGTGAAGTTTAGAGCGACTAAACATAATTGATAAGCAAAGGAACTCATACCAAAGAAAGCCAAGGGAAGAACAGGCACAAAGGTAATGATAAAGAAAGAGAGAAGAAAAAACTGCTACACAGGTTGCCAAAGACACAAAAGAGGGAGAACACATTTCCAGTCTCCAAAACAGTAACCAACAGACTGAATGAAAGAGAAAGCTATTCACCATTTAAAGGAATAGAGCAAAATGACACTCCCTCCAAAGTTTTATCCATACTAAATATTAACAGTGTCATTATAGGAACAAAAACATCAATAAGCAGTAAACAATAGATATATAATTAGCATATGATATTCACAACACTTCTTTTCCTGTTATATATGTTATACTTAAAAGCATCAGGTGACATGCACTTTACAGACATGTAAACACACTTCAGCAACCAGCTTTGTCTGATTATTTAGTAGTGATTGAATACCTTTTTGATTCACTGTAGGTGTCATTTTTCATTGTTCAAGAAACCGGGTCCCCTTTCCTATTGCATACTCTTTATAATTTATTCATCACCAACAAGCTAAAGAGTGTGCATACCTTATATGAATATTCCTTATCTTGCATTACATCTTTCCTGGAGAAAATGTTCCAGAACATCAAAATCAGATAGTGGAAACATAACATTTACAATTATTTGGATGTTAAACCCCCCCCCCCACTGAGTAAATACAATTTTTAACAAATTAAAGACAAATTTAGTCAAAATACATAGCTAAAGAAAAAATTTTAATTGGTCATGAAATTTCCATAGCATACTTATTCATCTACAGAACAGGATTTTATACTGGTATCTTATCTATTTTGATTTTTATAGATGTCTTGTGAAATGGATATCTCTCAAACAAGTAGAAATTTTGGCAGCACCAGTTTAATTTATACCTATGCAGACACTGTTAATTATTCCGAGACACTAAAGGTTGTTGCAGTATAGTCCACCAGCTTCAGAGAACAAACCAAAGGAACACTAATGTACAATGTGTATCGAAGTGCAGAGCTAATGAAACTTACCCATCTAAATCCCCTCATAATCCCTATTGGGTACCACATAAAATGAGAGTTATTAACCATCTGTGCCATAGGTTCAGTGGGTGCATAACTGGCACACACTGCTAGATAAGCCACCAATACAAGTGGAGCAGCTGCAGAGAGAAAAAAATCAGTCATACAGAGCATTTCAATAAACAGCTTCTATTAAGCAAATGCTAAAAATACCCCCATGAAAAAGTTTCAGTACAATGAAAATCACTTTATTGCAAATTATTTTTGAAGTTTGTGCCAGACCTCCATAATTTTATGATAATGAACTGTTATAATGAAACTCTCATTTAAAACTAAATACTATTCATAAAAAATTGAAAGTTAACATTTAATCACAGAAAAAGAAAGAAAAGTTTTTATACTAGCAAAGTTTGAAACAAAGCCATATCCAGTGCTATTAATATTTTCTAATAAGTAAACTCCTAATCACTAATTATTCATTTTGATCCGAATTTTAGTTCAATTTTTTATTATTCACTTAGAACATATTTGTGGAATTTCATGGACAATGCTTATTTATTCAGTTATGCCAACAATCCCTACATAAGCACAAGACAGAGCATTGACAAATGTTAGCTGGAAAATTTCAGTTTATTTTATTTTCCTTGCTCTCTTTTATCAGTACTGTAACCTTTTGTTTGCCCCTGTTTAGTATCTTACACTTAATGCCAGTCCTTGATTAAAAAGCTCACCAATCATTCTTCCTTTATTTGACAAGGATTTATTAGTCCACCTACAAATTAACTGACTGGTTACATAATTAGTGAAGACAGTAGAAAACTTCAGAGTCATTTGGCAGTTTATCAATAACATCTCAACATCCCATGTCAGGAGTACAAGCAAACTTGGACTAACATAAATATCTCAATGCTACAGAAATGAACAATCTTTTGGTAAAAACTGAGCAGCCTTATTTCTTCCAACCTAAACTGATCATCATCCTAGGTGTGAACTACTACTAAAACACAAAAGTGCATCACAGAAAAAATATAACTTTCACTTTCATGCAATTTTACACAGATATAATCATTCATAATCATTTTTTTTTGTGTGTATGTACAAATATAATGAAACCCTTCCATAGATAATTTTTAATACTTGAAAAATCTGATAAAGGTTTATCAACACAGTTTAGATTAGATGCTAAGAGACACACTGGTCAAAGAGACTGGTAAGCAGATTTTCATAAGTTCCAACTGTCTTAATATGGACAGTGTCCAATGGCCATCATTAATGACCAGTCATTGTCAAAAAGTTTACTGTTACCTTTTTTTCTTATTTAAAAATCAATCAGCAAGATCTTCAAATTAAATTCATTCAAAAAAAAGCAAATCAATGAATAGCAAAGATTGGTGAATTTTTATCCTTTGATATCTAAGTGGAAATTTCAAAGGCCATGCATATTTGTTTTTTTCTTTTCTTTTTCTTTAGAGCAAATATTTTGTTAATGTTGTTTTTTTTTAAATACAGGTAATCTTTGCTACATCTGTTTTCATAATTGTATTAAGTTTTCATTAAGTAAACTCAAACTGTACAATAAAAAGAAAAAAACAGTACAATTCAACTCACCACATTTAATAATACATCTTCTTAAGAATCCAAATGCTTTCAGTATGTTCTTTCTTTGGTGGTAAGCAGCCTTTCTGTGTAGACTATGGGGATAAAGTGGATTTCTCCACAAACCGCACAATACATAAACTCCCTGAATGTCTCTGGTAATCTTTTCTACAATGCAGAATCCTATAGTAATGTAACCCAAGGCATACCAAGCCAGTTCACCCAACATACTGGCATGGTAGTAGAGTAATCCTGCTTCCACAGCAATACACAGTGTCATACAGATGTGATACAGCACTTCCTTTATGCCCCATGTCCATATCAACTTATCTTCATACAGCAATAGCTTGTCTTCATTTGACAGTATTCTGTTTCTTTTAGCAAGGTTCTGATGTATCTGACAGCCAAGTCCACCTAAGTCTAGACTGAGTATGTAGCCAAGAGCTGCAGCCACCACAAGTGACCACAAGATAGCAGGCAAATAAAACACCAGAAGAAAGACCACAATGGAGAAGAGAAGCATTATTATCAGTCTGAAATTATTTTTAAAAAAAATGTGATATTATTCTGCATAAAATTTTTAAAAGATTTATTAAAATTGTACAACAAACATATTTCTGCAATGGACTACAAGTTTATCTTATTATATTTGGAGAAATATTACTATTCTCACTAATTTCAAAACGTTTTATTAGTAATTTTAACATTTTTGAGAAGCAGATTACCTCCCTTAGAGCTACCAAGTATCATACTCGTAAGATAATTTCAATGAATACTATTTCATATGAAAAATTACTGGTGTCTGATAGAAACAGAAAGATACGGATGAACCTCATAAAGATGACAATAAATATATAGAGAAATTTGCAATTGTTGACAAAACTGACAAAAATGCACCATTTTGGGGGGGTAGGACTCAGTATAATGATAAAAAGTATGAAATCAAAAAAAAAACAAACTACGACAAATAGTTTCCTGTTTTTTTTTTTGAATAGAGATACTGATGTCATGACATCCTCTGGTCTGTTTCATACTAAAATTTAAATAGGATGAGAATTTTCACAGTAACTGTTCATCAAATTTTCAAAAATAATGGTTACAGAGGTTAGTGACTAATGAACCTACGTTTCAACAATTTTTCTGTCATAAGCATCAGAATTTAGTTCTGAGGGGTTCCTTGTGTGCAGAATTCTATCATTTCTACAAATCTTTACAACAGGTGGTTGTGTTTTCGGAGGCTGGTCCCAGACCTGGAACCTATTTGCTGCTAAGATTTTGGACGTGATGATTTGACCAACACTTTTTTTCCCACATTTACCAAAATAGACGTTACTTTTGGAGAAACTTAAACCTCCCTATCCGTTAATATGTGTAGCCTGCCATTGCTGACCCCAACATTGGGTGTATGAAATGGGTTCTAAAACCATGCAGATTGCTGCTCATGATACACTGTGCACTTGACTTGGTGATCACCTGATCACTAATGATTTATCTAGCTAATCAAGCCTAGCTGATTTTTGGTGTTCTTCTAATCTGATTTTGATAAAACCCTCTGTCTCACCAATGCATTTCTTCTGGAGAAAATTCTACTTTTGATTAATAATGGGTCATTTTGCTTTGGAGCCCGGTGCATTAAATGGTTCCTTAATGTTAGTGTTTTTGAAAATGGGTGCTTATGGCTTAAATAAATAAAACCAAAAATTCACATGAGTTCCTTAACATTTGAAAGAAATTGAGCAGGATTAAATAATAGATTTTACATGAAAGTGGTAGATTGGTAGTTGGAAAGTATCTATCTGGAAAAGAAACAAAAGAAAAGAAATTCATGATCATACCTAATATCAGATGCCATTGGTGATCCTCCCAGGAGAAAGACATGAACTTGTTCAGCAAGCCAAAGAAAGAAGGCATCCAAGGGAGGTAACAAACCAAGTGTCCAAAGGACTGGAAGACAGGCTAATACCACATGAACAGCCTGATTGGCTATGGTCAAATCCCATTCAGGATTAAATCTGCATCAAATAGTAAAACTATTACAAAACAGACAGAAAAAAAATTTTTTTTTTCTTTCTGGTTTAAAATAATATAATGTCACAATTAACTGAAATCAATGAATCAAATTTCTAAAAAATGAGTGTTGTTATAAAAAATTTTAAAGAAAGAAAGATGATTTAATAAAATAATACTATATTTACTGGTCTTGAATGTCAGTAGTGATTTAAAGTTGGTTCATCTAAAACAATAGAAAACTGATTAGAACTGCTTCAATTTTACTTTTAGACCGACTTACATATTTATTTGAGGGATTAAAATACAAGCAAACAAAAATGCTTAAACTTTTTCTCATGAGATGTTGGCCTGGGCATCAGATTTTTAAAGCAATTTAATATGATTGTTGTATGCATCCACTTCTATAAAATATATAATAATAATTGGTTTCCAATTATTAAAAATCATAATCAAGAGCTAGTTGAATAATCTTTTAGCATGATACTGTGCTGGTTTAAACA
Organism: Nautilus pompilius; assembly: GCA_018389105.1. Taxonomy (NCBI): domain Eukaryota; kingdom Metazoa; phylum Mollusca; class Cephalopoda; order Nautilida; family Nautilidae; genus Nautilus; species Nautilus pompilius. Next base: position 328,844 of record JACATO010001894.1, read on the forward strand.
TCATAAAGATGTGCAACTTTTTAAAAGTTTACAGATTTTACTATGGGGTACTAAAAACATGTACTGTTGCTTATTTTTCTTATCTTTTTCATTTGACAAAGATGCTTCCAAAAATAAACTTTGCTACTTTTGTAAAACAAAAGCAAACTCTTGGACAGTTATAATAAATAGTGAAGTATAAAAGAACACTTGTTTTTGTATCTAAACATCACACACAAAAAAAACAAACAATAGATTTTAACATTCTAGACTAAAATACATAAAAATTTGAAACATACAGAAATTCAGATAAATCTCTCTTGTAAGTTAATCAGTGTTGGCTCTGTCACACAGGTAAAAATCAGAAAATTTTCTCAAGTGCATTAGTTAGTAATTATTTAATAATTTCATAAATCACAGATTTAGAACTTTGTGCCAAAATAACTAAAACCAGAGATAGAAAACTGTTTTGAATATGACATGGAATAATCTAAAGTTAAATTAATACAAAATAAAATATGTATGGTAGCACATAATGCTTGTCATGGTGCTGGCTGCAAACTGTCGTTTCTGTTAAGTCAGCATTTTTTGATGTTCAGCCAGTGATGTGGTTTCTTTCACTTTTTTTAACTGTGTGGGGGTTTAGTTAACCTCAGTAACATAATTTAAGATGCCCATGCTTTTCAATGACTTATAATCATTCAATTAATTGTGTATGCAAAAAAAAAAAAAAGAATTAATAGCATTCTTTACTTTCATTTAAATGATATTTCATAAATTCCTCTCTGCCCTTTAAATTTTGGTCAGCATACTTACCTACTAACAACATCCACTGTGATACAGAGACATACATAAAATGGCCTCATAAGGTAGGAGAGCTCGTAGCAGTCCATTGTTCGAAAGGTGGCTGGTTCTGGTGGTGAACAGACAGACAGTGAGTATTGAGCAATGCACATTGCCAACCAGCCAAATATAAAAATCAAAACTATTACAACAGTGTCGCTGAACAATTTGTTCAATGTTGTCAGGGGCAACAGATACAAGAAGCCCGTACCGCACATCAGTCCTGATATCACAGCATGCAAAAAAATGTTAATTTTGTACTTTTTGATTGGTATAATAAATTCCAAGGTCTGTGGGCTACAACATGACATAAACTCCAGCTCATCTTCTTCAGCTAACATACTCTGTTTCTTTGTAGTAATTACTTTCTCTGATTTATTTGACTGGACCAAAATGGATATGAATTGTATCAAGCTGACAAAAAGAACCATGGAAGCTCCAAAAATATATGAGGCAATTTCAGCTTTAAAAAGCCCGACCTCCACAAATACAGTAAACATTCCAGCAATAATCCATGGCAAGAGGAACACCAGGATCTGCCCCAAATACACACATACAGGAGCATTATAACCCAGCTTAATCTTGGGGCCACCCAAGACAGTTTGAGGGAACCTCTTGAAAAAAAAATCCTGTTTATATTCATTCAGCAATGGTACTCCTGACCCCATCTCTTCAACACAAACAGCCAACACCTACATCTGACATCACGGAAAGTCTTGCCCATATTGTCCAATGCATCTGCTGTTCATTATTAATACAATCATCCAATTTTTCCATTTTGATGATTACATGCTTTGAACTGAAAACCTGTAAAATAATTTTCAAACAAATTAAATGCATTTTATTCCAAATATCAGCTATCAATCAACTTTTCACTTTAATGTGATGGGTTTACTTGATAATATTGTTTAAATTAATTTAATTCTACTCTACAAAACTATAATAATAATTTTTAAAAATTCAAAATGAAATAATGCCTTTTCATTTAATTTCTCCAAGTAAACTCTGAACACATTTCAAAATCACCACTAAGTATACAAAAATAATTAACTGTTGATGTAAGAGTGTGTAGATTATTTTATTCACATGGTATGCAGTGTCACCCTATCTTAACACAAAAAAAAAAAACAAGATGCAAGTCCTAAAACCATTGGAATGTATCTGGAAGAATTTGCTTAGTGTTGCATCTGCACAAGATCTTAGTAACTATCACTAAACTTGTCAAAATAGAAATGATACATGCTGTTGAACATTTACTGAGAAAATAATACAAAATTATTTAATCAGAAATAAATTTCTTTTTAGACTTTCAAAACTACATGGTTAAAATAACATGATTATCTAAAACATCTTTTATTTACTATTAAGCAAAATCAGTTCACAAACTCTAACACTGCTTGTTTGTTTGTGGTCTAAATTAATATGAGACTCAAAACAATGATTCTGCATGGAAGACAAAGATTCACAAAAGAAAAACAATTTGTGACTAAATCATATATAGCGATTTAATTGTTGATAAAACTCTATATATACCTAAAATGTTGTTCTAATAACAGTAATAATTAAATTCAATGCAGATACCTCCTAGAACAAGTTTACTAAGGAATTAATTATTTCCTAATTTATCATATACTGAAAGCAATAATGGTAACGTCCTAATCTACTAAATTCTTAGACAAAATAAAACCTCTAAAGGTTACGTATATTTTATTGTTAAAAATAAATAACTTGCTTTGTTTTTCTTATTTGAAAATATTTTTTTATTAAAAGGCTATATAAATGCTAGTTCTAAAATACCTGATTGCAGCAGTTTGGTTCAAATCAAAATTGTCAATATTCTTAAGCAGCTTCTTGCTGGAACAAACAAAAAAAAAAAAAAAGTGGGTGATTGTCTTATTCAATAAATAAAATCTTTGTAAGTATTTAAGAATTCTATGTAATCATACACCATGTTTTCTGGTTTTTTCCCAACAAAAATGCTTTTGAAGCATGTAAATGTTACTCTTACTAGATGTTTTTTCTAAAAAATTAGTTCATCTTAAAAATAAAATCTTCTAAAATTTGTTTTTGTTTTTCCAGTTTAAACATTCAAAGATAAGGTTAGTAAAAAAAATTTTAAGAAAAAGTTGTTTTTTGTAAATTATCCTATCTATATTTATATTCTAACCCATTAAGAAAACAAGAAAGATTCCTTTTTCTTTGAAACTCAACAAAATATGAAAGCAATACTAACTATAAGAATGTAAACTACAACAAATATATAAGGATAACAATACTGCATTTATCTTAATATTTCTGTTAACAAATCAGTCTGTTTAATAGATACTGAACTGAAAAATTACACATTCTGTCCTATAAATTCAGTCTTTTGATAGTCATGATACTGATATGAGCTTTCTCCTGCTCTTAAACCAAACAGGAAACTGATGTAACATGTCTGTGGTGACCACCATACTCATTAATATGCTATTACGTTTGCAGTATTCATGAGCAATATTATCATAATGAAGTCACCAGAATTGTTGTGCCTTTCGACCAGTGAGTCTTCCTTTAGAAAATTTGGGTTGAATCAAATACTGGCAAAAGACAGTCTTACTTTTCACAAAATTTTGCACTGACAAGCATGTCTTACAAAAGAACCCTCTTATACAGATATTTTCTAAAGTCAATTCCTTTTTGTAAGTATTTCTGTTTTCCAGGCACCTGTAACTAATACTGCTGATTTTCATCAAATATTTTTAGGCATAATTAAAGATTTCAACTATGCAAGCATACAAATTTTCTTCTAAAGCACTCACTTTTATTGCTATTTCACTAAAAACTGTTCTGGCATTCATTTTGTTGATGATTTTTTCCCTTTTTTAAATGCATTAAAGCTTGGTTTGTTTGCTAAACAACACATGACTTCCAATGACAAATAAATAAGATTTGAAATAAAAACAAATCAAACCAATCTTAACATTACTATTAAAAATATTACTCATCTCTTATAAAAGGATACATATTAATGCTACTAAAAAAAGCAAAAACTGATACAATTATAATCTAAATCTCTCCATATAACTTTTAAAATCTTGTTTGAGAAAAGATTTTTAAACATTTGAGTCTTATAGTTCTGTCGTCACTCGTTCTCTTGCCTTATCAGAAATGAAACAGTTGTCTTTACTATGGAAGAATCACAGAAAAATCTCAGTACAAGATCACATTAATACCATTAGAAGCCAAACTACAACAAGTGTGTGTAGTGTACATAACAAACAACAGCAAAATAAATTCCTTCTAGATAAATTAAGCTTTTTATAATATTTCCTTTAAAATTCTTAGTTCTTTAGAGATATTTAGCAATAATTTAGTTGCTCTTTTAACTGCCATTCTCATTGGAAAACCATCTTTAGCCTAGAGATATAACATTTTTTAGAAAAATTATGAATAACAATTCTAATTATCTAAGTTTCAAGAATTTTACAAGTTTCTTTCTCTTTTTTGGTAGAAAATATATAAAATCTGCAAGTGGCATCTTTACAGAATATTTTTAAAAGTCATTTTTATATAAAAAAAAAAATTTATACAGTACATTATCATAAGCAAAGCAAAGACAGACAGCTTTCATCTAAAATTAAGATTTGAGAAGTTGAGAATTACTGATAATCATAACTATTACAACACCCAAAATAAGTCTGGTTTGCTTTTTTTTAAAATTAATTAGGACTAATGCAATGTTTAAGAATGTAGATTGTTTCTAATTTATGTATTTATTTTCTTAAAATAATAGTCTTTAGCCAAACCAATACCACAAAAGTGTGCATTTATTGACGTTTACTACTCTACACTAGCTCTCCATAAAAACTTACTACATTGAGGATGGTCAGTGCAGAATATACACGATTATCAAAACAATGTTAAATTGGTTATTATGGTTTTAAAAAATGAACTTTAATATTGTGACACACTGAAATTTTGTTTAAAAACAACACAAAGCAATAATTTTGGTCGTCACCGTATTCCGGGTTTTTTTTTTGTTTTTTTTTCGTACAGCTGAACAAATGGCAGACATTAATTAGATAATAATTAAAAAAAAAATCTATTTGTTTACTGTCGCTGCTGGAGTCAAGCAAAATTTCCAACATCGATCTAAGATTAAAAATAAACAAATGAAAATTTTGAAATTTGCTATTTACAGGGAAGAGGAGTGGGAGGTTTGGGTTGGAGGGGGTGTGGTGGTTGGTGTGTGTGTGTGTGTGCTGGCAGCAAGACTCTGGAAAACAAAACAGAAACCTGTCACTGAATGGGTAATAAATTCACCGTGGAAATTTGGAAGAAGAATAAGCACTTCTCAAAGTTGTCCCTAACACAGCAAGACTCTGGAAAACAAAACAGTAACCTGTCACTGAATGGGTAATAAATTCACCGTGGAAATTTGGAAGAAGAAGAAGAACAAACACTTCTCAAAGTTGTCCCTAACACAGCAAGACTCTGGAAAACAAAACAGTAACCTGTCACTGAATGGGTAATAAATTCACCGTGGAAATTTGGAAGAAGAAGAACAAACACTTCTCAAAGTTGTCCCTAACACAGCAAGACTCTGGAAAACAAAACAGTAACCTGTCACTGAATGGGTAATAAATTCACCGTGGAAATTTGGAAGAAGAACAACAAACACTTCTCAAAGTTGTCCCTAACACAGCAAGACTCTGGAAAACAAAACAGTAACCTGTCACTGAATGGGTAATAAATTCACCGTGGAAATTTGGAAGAAGAAGAACAAGCACTTCTCAAAGTTGTCCCTAACACAGCAAGACTCTGGAAAACAAAACAGTAACCTGTCAGTGAATGGGTAATAAATTCACCGTGGAAATTTGGAAGAAGAAGAAGAACAAACACTTCTCAAAGTTGTCCCTAACACAGCAAGACTCTGGAAAACAAAACAGTAACCTGTCACTGAATGGGTAATAAATTCACCGTGGAAATTTGGAAGAAGAAGAAGAACAAACACTTCTCAAAGTTGTCCCTAACACAGCAAGACTCTGGAAAACAAAACAGTAACCTGTCACTGAATGGGTAATAAATTCACCGTGGAAATTTGGAAGAAGAAGAAGAACAAACACTTCTCAAAGTTGTCCCTAACACAGCAAGACTCTGGAAAACAAAACAGTAACCTGTCACTGAATGGGTAATAAATTCACCATGGAAATTTGGAAGAAGAAGAAGAACAAACACTTCTCAAAGTTGTCCCTAACACAGCAAGACTCTGGAAAACAAAACAGTAACCTGTCACTGAATGGGTAATAAATTCACCGTGGAAATTTGGAAGAAGAAGAACAACTAACCCTTCTCAAAGTTGTCCCTAACAAACACAGTGTTCGGGGTGGTCCGGCCCAGACGAGATTAAGCATCAGTGGTTGATGCACGCACACCACCCCCCCACCTCTAGAAAGCATCTTAGCTTCATATATTCAAAATAAGACAACAAAGAAAACACATCTCAGGTTCTCTGTTCTTTCCAGTTGTATCTCCAAAATTTTATCGAAACCTTCGCCCTTCCGCGGTGACCCCCCCCCAACTCACCTATCGTGCATTATAACAAAGGGAGGGGAGGGGCATTGCGAAGTCAGGGAAGAACAAGATTAAGGGATTCTTACAGTCGAAGAGCGACAACAAATTTCATAAACACAACCTCTTAGTTACTCATGTTTACCTACCATTTCATTGTCATCATCTATCATGGCACAGTTATTAAACAGAGCCAGCGTGAAAATTCCGGTCATAGCGTATTCAGAAATAATTTTAAATGAATAATTAAGATTATGCGTTTAATTAAAATTTTTTTTAATTCAGTGTTTTAGCAAAACATTTAAGTTTTAAAAAAAAAAACTTATTTATAAAATGTACGCGAATGTGACTGAAAATATTTTCGCTTTTTTTCGTTGTTGTTGTTGTTGTTGTTGTTTCAATGTAAATATGGCAGCGGGCGATGTAACTGTTAGTGTGGAATCGGTTATAGAACAGCAAATCCAGGAAGTTACTCTTGATGGCCAGGAAATATGTGTTCCGTAAGATGGTTCTTTTATTTTACTTTCGTTTCGGCGGTTATACAGGTGCGAGACGTTCACTCTACTAGGTACTTTTAGTCGTACAAGCTCTCCAGTGCGGACTTTCTTTACCTGTTGTGTATGTAATACTGACAGCAGAGTTCGTCGTCGTCGTCGTCGTCTTTAACTCATTGTTTGGATTCTTGATTTCGGGCGAAGACCGATATCACCGAGCGACAAGAAAGTCTTACAGAACCCTGATTAGCTGATGTCTACTCGAAAGGCCTAAAGCATCACTGAAAGTTGTTAGAATAGTAGCGCGTAGCGGATTAGTTTAATGTGGCACATTTAGCCCAACAACGAATTTGAAATTCATTGAATTAAAACGGATTATTATCATGACAAAGGTGACCATACCAGTAATGCCCTTTATCTTTGAGATGCTCCAGTTTCAGAAGAAGAAAAAAACATTTAAAAACTACGCAGGATGGTTTAAACTTTATTATTTCTTCAATAATAATTAGCGTTGGCGTCTTTTATTTATTACATTTAATAAACTAAAGAGAATTTTGTTACTGGAAGACATAAGTATTCAGCTTTATTTATTAATAAGCTGCTTGTTGCAAAACCAATTTTGATGGTTAAGATTGCTATGCAAACCAAAAATAAACAAGAAAAATACTTGTGTACATAATAGGGCAGGACAGATGAATTGCTATAAATTGTTGCTTTTCTCTTTATTATTTGCTCTTAATAATGACTGGAATTTTACTATTTGAGATGTAAAATATTGGGGGGAGTTCAGTCTCTTAATATTTTTTCTTTAAGCTCAACTGTTTTCAGACAGTTATTCAGTATTCATTTTCACATATTAAAACTTTCAATAAAAATCTTTTTTGAAAAATAAAATTAGCATTAGTAATCAAGGCTGTCATCCTATTTTTAACAGCAGAAAAGCACACTAACAGTGGTGGGACTCCTATAGGAGCGAGGTTTGTAGCTAATACTTTGCTAAGTATTGAATGTTTACTTAAAACAATACTTTTTCAATTTTGTGCATCCAACAAATGTGTAGGGGGGTTCAGTATATGTAACATATACTACTATGTTTTAAGAAAATTAACCATGATTAATGGTCCAAAGCACTAATTTTGTCAGCAAAAAAAAATGACTGAAGCAGACAATACTTTCATTTTTTCCTGGATTTTGGTAGGGAACTGGTTTTTTCTTTTTGTTGATAAAATGGACCTACCAAGCAACAATAAATATTTTTTTAATCACCATTATGTTTTTTAAACATTAACACACAAATCACAAAAATGAGTTGATTTTAAAATTATTTTAGTTCTTTTTCCCCAAAAATTTTGTGGAAAAAAACCTAATAGTTCATTTTTCAAATTATATTTACAAAGTTTATCTACCTGAAAACATTTCGTAGAAGTAATGACAAAAGAACTAGTCTCTAACAAATGCTTATTTATGTTTGTTTTTTTCTTCTGATTAGACCACTGTCTATGTCAGAAAATCTTACAAAGCTTGCCCACAAAATTGACTTCTACAAAGATGAAAGTGAGGAAAAAGGAAAACCAACTTCAGAGGGTGAAAAGGACATAGAGGAGGAAAAAGTATTGGCTCCTTTTCAACCATCACTTTGGCCCTGGGATTCTGTTCGAAGCAAACTAAAGTGAGTAACTGATACAACAAAGTAGATGTGAACAACTATTAAGGCCACAGTATAGGTTTGAAATGCTGCTTAAGTAAGCCAACTTTCTGACTGCTGCACTAATATTAGAAATTTACAACAGGACCCAAGTTACAACAGAGCTGACTAACATTTTAGCTCACTGGTTCAAAGTGCACATGCCTTTTGTCTGGATCAACTTGGAATCACATCAAAGAAACTGTGGTTGATCACTGACCTTGCTGAACATGTTTGTTATTCATCAAATTTGCTGCATCACATGTCTCACAGACTTTCACACTGTTAAAATTGGTAAGTGAAAACGAATTCAATAAGAATTAATTTATACTTGATGTATCAAGAAAAAGTATCTACTAAAATAAATCCACTATTGATTGGTTGTCAGAAGTGTGGGACATACAATCTCCTGTAACCTCTGTTACATACAAGTACTACAAATAATACCTCAATTTGTTGATAAAGTGATACTTTTTTTACACTGGTGTCATTCTCATTTTATTAAATGTTACTTTTGTCCATATTAAATAATTAGTTTGAAAAACCAATTTTTAGTTTAGATTTGTTTAATATTCTCTAGTTTTCTGTTCATTTAGTGAAATTCAGTCAGTGAATGTGGCTTGTAATATTGCTAGTCATAATACTCAATATTCATTGTTTACAGATTAGCTGTTTAATACCCATTAAAATTTAAGAGATTTTAAACCTGAATTATGTTAGTTCCATCTATACTGCCTCTTTTATATATTTCATTTCTGTTTTGAAGCATATAGTTGATTTACTTGCTTTGATGAATGATAAAGGCCTCTTAGTAACAGTATTTCATGGGTAAAGTTAATATGGAAAAAAATCTACAAATATATTTCTACTATTGTCATTGTTGGGTATTATGAAAATCTGTTATGCTATTTTTTTCTTGAAACAAAGCAAAAATCATTTTGTTATTGCTGAGACACAAGTCATTTGTAACTGTTCAATGTACTAGTACTTATGTACTGCCCCTAAATGAATTTTGTACAGATAATTCTGATTCATGTCTCTGAAAAAATAACAATATTAAACAATATGTATCTCAGAATATAATCAATAGATCAGTAACAAAATTGAGTAAATAATCTTGAAACTTAAAAAAAATTAATGTAACTGTAGCATTCATGTTGTATTGCAATACTGAGTGTCTAGAATGGGACTGGTTTTCAGAACAGTTAAATTGATGACATTCAACAAGTAATTTAGATCATTTTTCAAAGAAAAGGGTATTGATACAAATCATAAATATTTAAAATAAAGGCTACTCAAAAAATACAGAATTAAAGTTGAAATTATGATTTTTCTTAAGCTTTTCTGACTGCAGATTACATAATCAGAAGCTGCAGCACAATACTAAAGATTAATCAAACGAAAAAGAAAGCAATGTATAGTTCATTTTCATGCACAATTAGATAAAAGCTGTCAACATGTAATAAATGCCATCACATCTTGAAACCCCTATAAAGAAGAAAAAACAGGTCCATGAGCATTATTTTATGACTTGACATCAATATTTTGATAATTTTTTTAATATCAAACATATGTGGTAGTAATCATTGAATAACCTTAACACATTTGAAAGTAATAAATATCTACAAAAATCTTCATGTAAATAAAATCTAATTAAAAAAAAAAGCTAGGAAAATTTAGTACTTTGCACTCTGGCATTTTATTACTTTAATTTTTAAAAATTCTCCTGCAGATCATAACTTTTGTTAAATTCAAAATACTTATTTAATTTAATTGCCTAGGTCTAAAATTTGTATAATGTCCATCAAAGGAAAGATGAGTTGAATGGATTTTTCACATTATTTAATGTGCTGTCTGTATGCTGCAGACCATAAATTTGTATTAATAATGTTATCCCTTAAAAATGAGTAGTCTAACTTCCTTAATGTCATGGGCCATAAAAATATTTCAACAGAGTTTGCTGGCTGCACATAATATTGTTATGCTAAATTTCAAATATGTGCATTAAACGGTTTTACTGTGAATTTGGTTTATATTTAGTATTATTGTTTATGAATAAATTTTATAAAAAAAGAGAAATAATGATTTAACAAGAATTGTTTTAATCCAGTAATAATTACTATTGAGAAAACTGAGGTTGAGATTATTTTTTTTTGCCAGTGACTCTGAATCAATATACTGCATTTTTATATTGCCATAAATACAGAGAAATTTTTCTTCCCAATCTGAATTAAACACCCTGTTTTCCTTCATAATTTCACATGGAGGGATTCCATACTATGAACTCTTTCCAGTTTTTAATTTCATTCATGGGCTGCAAAAAAAATAAAAGATGTCATTTCCTGGATAGCTAGTTAATTTACATTTATATGAAGAATAGGGTTGCCAAAAACGCTTGACGATAAAGTCTCTCATTTCTCAGGATACAACATTTTGTGAGACACTATCTTGCAAAATGAGGTGACATTTTAACAATGTCTTGAATTTGTTGTTACATGTAAACAGCAAGACAGTGGAGTAAGACACCAGACTATCGCTAGATTATATTATCAGAGATGTTGTCAGTCTCAGATAACTGGCTGAGAAGCATCTGAATGCTCTGTCTTTAGCAACTAGAGGAAGATCCATGTGACATCAGATCAACAACAACAACAACTTCCCCACCCAGAGAAGAAGGATCTCAATGAAGAATTAAAAACTAAAACTGTTTTAGAAAATTGAAGAGACCTCTTTACAGAAATAAATTTTAAACTAAACACCCTAGAAATACTCTATTTTTGTTTAAATTCTATCCTTGTTCTGCTTTTTTTTAAAAATCATCTTAGTTCTTGACACCAAAAGCAAATTTTCATTTTCACTTTGTAGCTCTAATGAAGAAAGGAAACATATACGGCTCCAATTTTGTTGTTTTTCTCATTAAACATACAAAAATTAATGTATATATTAATTTCTCATGCTTTTGTATTTGAAAAAGATTTTTACTCAGAAAGGCCTCCTTTTTTCCCCCCTATTTATTCAAAAATAAAAGCATAGATTAGCAGTTGGCAAAGTGTTGCATTGTTTACAGTATGTCAGTTTAAGTCTTGGGAAAGATGCTAAATGCAAAATGGGATTGTTAATAGGTCCTATTCAATACAACTATGATATAAAATAATTCTGCATTCCTGGAAGAGACTAGAAACAGTATTTTGACAACACAATCAACTTGGTTTGTTTTTTTCAGTTTCTGAAGTGATCCATTAAATTTTCTTCCCAATATTTAATCAGAATTATTTTTAAAATCCCACAATGTAAGCTTATTTTAAGATTATAATTTTAGCCTTTAATCAGTTACTTTTATGAAAAGATTTTGTTAATTCGAAAAGTAATTCAAAAGATTGGCATTTACCTAAAACTTATTCCTGAAATTTTGGCTAAGTGAGATCAAACTGCACAATTACCATACTCACACATTTAACCTGTTTTCTTATTCATGGAAACTCTAGTAACAAATAATAAACAGCAATTTACTGGTAAAACTTCGTCCTTGAAAGTGGTCACTGAGCATAATTAGCGTAAGTCAGACATGTATCTGAGATTATTTTTTTCAGCTGTGTATTGAAGGTTTGAGTCGGTCTTTATCAATAGAGATTGCAAATTTTTATTAGATTTTATTTTGAATCAATCATGTTTACTATATACTGTGCATCTGATTATTTGGCATATTTAAAAGGTTGATAACTGATTAGAGCTCTCCTTGTGATGTTGAAATACAGTGATGTTAATTAGTAGTGGCATTATTAACTTCACCGACCAACTAGTGAAATAATAAAGACTGATAAGTATGTTTGGTTACTAAGCTGAAGAAAGTTTCACTGGGAAGAATTAAAACTTGCAAATGAAATGTTTTAAAAAAGAAAAAAATCATGTTGAGTGTTTCCATGAAGAAAATGAAATGAACATAATTTAACAGTCATTGACTCAAAAAAATACAAATCTTTGCTTAATTTAAAGTGGTTTGTGAGTATTTGTAAACCACACAAAATGTAGCATATGCTTCATCAGAAACATCTCTTTACATTTCCATGATCTTGAACTAGCAGACAAACATTCTACCAATTTCATATTTTTGTACAAAAAAAATTAAACTTTTCAGTTTTTTTCTGGTAAATTAGTTTATTGTTTTGTAGTAAGTTTTTTAAAAATCAAAATGTTAGTATTCATAAAGTATTTTCTTGAAACAAAATACATTAAATTAAAAGACAGAATTGCTGTATTGAGAGGGAGCTGATTGGCATGGTTGCCACATTAAATTTTTTAATAAACATTTTATAGACAAAATGAACATGAGTCATACATTGCTCCTTGTGATTGCATACATCACTGCAATCATAACATCCTATATCAGATGTATAATCTTCACTGGAGTGTAAAGGACATCAAAAGGGGAGCTGTTTCTTTAGTTGGCCTTGGATATTAATTGTGTAATATCAGAAATTTCTAAGCATGGTTTAGAGAAATCATCATAATAACAGAATCTAAAGATCTGAGATAAGATAAACAAACATAGCTTCAGTTTTTTAATTCTCTATATACCGCATGGGGTGCATTGCATCCCACTATTCAAGTTAATACAAGTTGAACCATAGGGTCTGTTTAATATCACCTTCATTAATATAATGCTTATCGCTCTAACCTTGTGCTTTGCATTACAAATGTGCTGACTAATTATGCACCCCTAACTAGTGCTCTGGGCTGGTGGTAAAAGTAAGGTAAAAACTGATGTGGTATACAGAGGGTCATTTCCAGCAAGTTAAGGAATATAATTCCACAAATGAAATGCATATAAATTTTGGTTGACAAATTTTAATTTCCTATGCTATTAAAGCCATATAATTTGTTGTTGACCATTGATAAAGTTTGCTTAGTTTCTCATGGTTTGCATGCTGAGCCTTGTTTTCATTGTACATTAGTGTATGTGCGTGAAGCTAGTGAGCCGAGAAGCAGGCAGTACTGCTGTGACTTGGATTCCTGTCAGAAAATTTAGAAAAAATAGAAAAGCAAGAGAGTGCAGATGATCAGAAGAGAAGAAAAATAATTTTTTCTTTGTCTGATTGGTCAGAACTTTTAATGGGTTTATTGATAATACTGTTATCTACAAAATTGTGGAGTCTATATTTTCTGCTATTAATGTAATCTGATAACTGCCAATGATTTCATCTTTTTTAAGTTTCTTATTAAGATGCAAAATCTAAGTTTTACTGTTTCATTTTCTGGTGTTTGATTACTAATTAAACTGCACTATTTTCATTTTTTCTTTGTCCTTTAACAAAAGAAATAAGAGTAATGTATATTTTAATTTTTCAAGAAAATTCAGATAAACTGGATTTTAAAAAGTTTCAGACTTCTCAGAAATAATAAAACATTTCTGAGAGGAGGTCATTTTGCTGCTTTCTAAATTCTAGTCCCCTGATAACTTTTTTTTTTTTCATGAATTTTTGTTTTCTTTTTGAATATCTGTAGTTTGCTTATATCGCATGCTCTGTGATTGTGTTTGTTGTTTAGGGCTGCTCTGACCGAAGTGAGTGTGCTGCTAGATGTCCTGAATATCGCCAAAGAGAAGCATCACATGGTTCTGGACCCAGTCTCTCAGGAGTCTCCTGAATCAAAACCAGCTGTGCAGCTGTTGGCAAAGAAAAGAGTGAGGGGAAAATTGTTCTCTAATTTTTTTAAACCCAAGGAATTCATGTATATTTTAAAGTCTTTTGTAGGTATGAATGGATATCTTTGTAGATTTTTTTGTTTTTGTGTTGTTTTTTATTTGTTAATTCAGAAAATAATGCATTTAGCAAACTTTTCTATTTCTGAGGCATTTTGGTTTTAAGTGCTTTCATCTGCTGAAGTCTGATTTCAATTTAAATCATTTGTTTACTGATCAGTAGATATCCCTGAGTTTAAAATTTCGAGTTTTGGTAGCAGAGTTATTTCGAACTTTTCTCCTTCCGTTCCTTGCCCATCTTTCTTTCATGTAACAAAAATGTCTTTCAATGAGGTGATTAACTTCTCTTTTTTAAATAGTTTTTTTTTGGTATTATTCCTATATTTATTATTTCCTATGACAAGTGAATTGCACACACACACACACTGAGGATTATTTTATTGACATTAGAGTTTTAAGTTTCAATGAAATCTAATGTATTTTTAATTACCTAATATGTATTCGTATTTTAAAATGTAGGAAAAAATAAGAGAAAATAGAGAGAAATGTGTTATATTTTTGTAAACCTGAGGCATTTAAATGTCTTTGGCTTTGAAACTAGATAAATGGTGCTGAATATTCACTTTTCATTTTTTGTTTGTCACAGAGCTTGGTGGCTGCAGCATCTGTATTGATAAATGGTACGGAGCGTCTACGAAAATCTCAACAGGAGGCCAACAGCCGGGCTCAGGCAGATTTTCACATAGAGCTGCTGAAACTGCGACAGAATTGGAGACTGAAGAAAGTTGGCAGTACCATTCTTGGAGATCTTAGCTATAAATCTGGTATCAAGCCAACTTTGTTTGCATTCAGCTCTTTCATAACAACCACAAGGTCCCAAATAAATTGGGGATTTATTGAATGTTTATTAAATTTAATTATTGAAATATTCATTTTTTTTTACTGCCAGTCCACATTCTTTGTATTGTAGTTTGATTAATTAAATGCTCACTGTAGCCTCACTAAAGAAATATCCCTACTTCATTTTTTAAAGAAATGTATTTGTGCCTCTAATTAAGTTGCACTTTGGTTCCAACTGTCTCGAGGTAGTGGAGTAAAAATTTAGAAGAAACCAATTTTGAGCTTAAGTGCACCACTTTGTTTTCTACAATCTGAGAAATGTATTGTAAATATGGATGACACATTTGGTAAGTGCTTAGAAGTTTTGCTAATATCCACAGTGCCAAGTTAACACCATTTTTGACTTCAGCAAGAACATTTCAAAATACCTATCAACCTATTTTCCTCTTTTATGTAGAAAGTTACATTGATTTGAAAATGTGGTAAAAGTCTCAAAAAATTGAACACGAGTATTGAGTGTACTCTTATATACTTACTTCAATTTTGAAAAAAAAAGTTTTATTTTATGCTTACAAAGGTTGACGGTATTTGTCTGAAATTTTCAATGGAAATTTAATGATTTTAATGCAGAGTTTCACTGGTTTAATAGGTACAGTCATCATGCACTACTATGTAGATCAGGGTGTCAGCTAGTAAAACTAATCCCATCTTAACAACATTCTCAATGCTGGATCCACAGATCATGTTCCATTTAAGACTAGGTTGTATTAGGTTGGAGGGGGTGATATTTGAAACCATTCCAAACTTTGATCATTCTTCAACTATCTAGACTTCAGTTTGTCTTTGTGTTACTCTACCTTGATATTTATTACTGTGGTACACTCACTTGTACAACCCATTGTAGAGAATCCTACTTGTGTTTTTGCAGCTGGCTCAAGGTTCTGGCAGAGTGGGACCTTTGAGGTTGTCAAATGCAAAGAACAAGAGGAATTACTAGACACAACAATTACACCACAGAAAAGTTGTCTCCAAGTGATAATACCCAGTGAACTTGAAGGTGTAGCATATGTTAAAGTAGAAGTGAAAACTGTCCCTGGTAAGTTAGGGAGGGAGTGGGAGAGAGAGAGAGAGTGTGTGCGTGTGTGTGCGCATGCACGCGCGTGCTTTTCTGACAATAAAAAAACATTCACCTCTTATCTGGTAACAAAAGGTGCTACTTTGAAAATTGCATTTTAAACCTGCTTACAAGTTTGGACCTTATCCATACAAGTAATTCTGACTAAAAAATCTTATCAGATTTTATACATATTGTTTAAACTTACTAAATAAAGTCAATTGAAAATAACAAAAACAAGCAAGCAAAAAAAATCAGACAGGTTATTTGTCAGTTTTAAAGATAAAAATAACTGTCTATTTGCCTAATCATTGGAGAGAAATAATCACACAAGATAGTTAATGTATATTATTTTAAAACAATATTTTTTGTTTGCTTGTTTGTTTCATTTATTTGGTTTATTTTAACAGAAATGATGGATATAACAAGTGCCACCCTGAAGATGCCAAGTGGTCTGTGTCCTGTACCCCCAGGAGCCTACTGGCACCAAAAACTAGAAGTGGCTCAAAACGTTTTATTCTGTAAGGAATTATTTGCACAGGTAAGATGATCATTTCATAGGTTCTTTATCCTTGCTCACTTTTTTCCACATCCACCGGTGTAAATGATTTGGAGGCAAAAGAGAGGAGTAGAATGAAGTAACTGAGGTGTAGGATGTGATGAATCTTTGCTGTTTTGTTTTGTTTAAGCAAGAATTTTATTAAAGAAAACTTTTTGTTATCCATTGAGTTCAGGATATATGCCATGGAGCACACTTGTTCTTTGTAGCCTCCTGGTCAGCGGGGTATATGTTATGGAGCAGTGTTCCAACTTGTTCTTCATAGTATCCTGTTCACGGCACCAGCATAAAATTAGCAGTCCACTTCTATCCAGAAAAGCTCAGCCACACATTCTTCTGATAAGCTGTAGATAAACGGCATATCAAGAAAATATATAAACTCATTTCAAACTTTAACTCCATCAGCTTCATAAGTCAGTGTCAGATCTCTCCATAGTTGCTTTTCCAAAGTATTATTTAAGCTGCTGTCATGGTAAAGTTAGTGTTCATGTTTTTATGGAGGTTTGAGATGTCAGAGGCTTGAGTAGAAGTAACTTTAATATGTTCTTATCTGTATTTCTGTTTTTAGCTAGGAAGAGAAGCAGTTCAGCTGAAATCCCAAATTCCTCACATGGTTGTTGGTAATCAGATTATTACAAACGTAAGTAATTAAGAATAGCGGGTTGATGGTAACTCAGCACAGATAAAGGACAACAAAAAGAAAGTTTAAAACAACAGAACTTAAGCTCATGTCATTAGTGACAGTAATATTTGTAAAAGCTAAGTAATGATGGACACAAACAGGTCAGTAATAGATGGCATCAAGTAATGATTAAATGTAATTTCCTTTAGATTCTGTCAAGAGCTAACCATTACAATAGGGGGTGGCTGCGGACTAACTTGGTTTGATGAACCTCTCATGGCATGATGTCTTTTTTCTGCCAGTCCATCATTGTGGGCTTTTCTGGGCACTCTGACCTTCTTCCACAGATAAACAGAGAAGTTTTAGCAGGGACATTCAATTTTTTGCTGAAGATGGAAGTGCCAGGCTCCACAAAGTGCAGAATGACAGTAGCTGCTAGCAATAATCATAGAACTACACAACTTCAGTTGCAGACAGTAATGTTCACAGATGAAGTAGATAACCATGATTGTCTAAAACTTTGAATGGTGAAAAGCAACTATAAACAATTTTGGAGGCTTTTTTGCCTTTAGACTGATAAACAATAAAAATGTTTACATTTATACTTTTAAACTCATTATGTGTGTGCTTGTTTTACCTAAAAATGTACATTCCAAATAGAATGTGCAATTTGTTGTACTTTATATTTAACGTAATGAATACTGTAAAAGTATAGTTATTATTTACCTAATTTTTTTTCTTTAAAATTTTTTTAATAGATATTTCCTGGTGTCCAGTTGTCTATAATGTTGTGTCAGTGCATGGTGAAAGATAAAAAGGTAAAAGATACGTTGACTAAATAATAAATGTAGATTTCAGCTATGTTTGTTAGAAAATGGCAAGCTACCCAAATAGTTGTTCAATGTTTTGTGAATATTTTTCAGACTTGGTGAGCCAGTGTTTACAAAACACTTGTGTTGTGTTGGTTAGATGTAAGTGCATTCAGATTATGGAATCACAAACCCTGAAGAGAAATAATAGCACACCTAGGATTAAATCTTTTAAAATATTTTTTTCTTGAATGGTTTAACTCTTAAAGTGTTAAGAATCATGAAGGCTTATGAATTAGTTAACAAGAAAAGTATAGCTTAGTCATAGAAAGGAAAATGAACAGACATAGTTTGCTTCTTAGAAGCAAATCTTGTTGGAGTAGATCTTCACAGGTGATAAATCCAGCTGCCAAAGTAAGCATTTAAAGTACATATGCCTCTTGCACATGCTCGTCTCTAATTAGTGATAATATAATTTAGAATTATTAAGTTTTAATTGCAAAGCTGTAACTTTTGTTTTCTTTTTCACCTGGCAGTCACCATCAAAATTAGATCACAACCATGTGCTGGAACACTCTTTACATCAGCTACTGAGGGAAGTTCACTTCAAGACGATCAACCACTCCTCACCCCACCCAGTCACAGCCACTCTTGGTTTGACCAAGCGGAGGAGACTTGCCGGACCACTGGGTTACAGTCGGCGTGACTTGATAGATGTTGCAGAAAAGTTATTTTTCTTCTTTGTTTTTTTTTTAGTTTTAAAAATATTAACTTTTCGTCATTATCATTGGAACACTTTGTTTGTTTTTAAGTTTACTTACTCTTTATGATGACATGGCCTTTTTACATACATACTTTTGGGATGGTTGATTAATCATGCATGCAATTTTTGTCTGTGTTTTGAAATTGCTTTATCATCACTAACCAGGTTAAACTTCAATTATAGTCTTCTTGTTATATTAGCATTTAAAACCAAAAAAAAAACAAAAACTTGACAGTATTTCTTGGTACCATGGTTGTTGCATACATTGCAGAAAGTAGCTTGAATAATAACTCGTGGTAAGGAACAATGTGTAGATGTACAGCCGACCTAGATGAACTTGTTACACCGGACACACACACAGGATTGGAGCGTCAAAAGAATGGCTACATAAACATTGGTGGTGTTGGTCTGACAAAGGTTGACAAAATCAGCAGTGGAAACTAGTTACTTATCTCAGTTATAGATATTTGTCTTTACCATGAGTATTTAAGCTACTTTTACACAGTGAAAAAAAAATGTTAGTGAATTTATAAACAAATGGTTTTTTAAACTCATTCACATGAATAAAATACCCATTATGCAGAGGTGGTTAATCCAGTGAAACAATTTGGTTGATGCAGTTTTAGATGTTTTAATGCAATGGTATTAGAAAATTTGAATGTGGTCTTCATAATTTTTTCTTGCTAGCTGTTTGTTACAATTTCTATTGTCTGAATAATTGATAAGATACTAAATCCGAGAATTTTACAAGTTTACATTATTTGAACATTAATTTTTTTTAGGAATATATGCCAATTTAATAAAATCTTAATATTTTCAGTGAAACTTTACTCAAACAAATTATCCAACAGACCAGACATGCAGTTCTCAGACAAAGGTATGTATGTTTGCAAGCTTTGAAAGATTCTTTAACTAACTTATTGTTGTGAACTTTAATGCTTTAATTTTATTAAAACAGAATTTGTTTTTAGCAGTTTATTCTTAAAGATAAGCCCAGATGTTATAAGAAATTCCTCATGTGAAAAAGTGGTTGGGTTTTAGCCATTACAATTGTGTATTAATAAAGGTTTAATGGTAAGTAATGTACTATAATAAAAATTATATTATATATTAACTGGTTTCAGTACAGTATACATAGAAAAATCTGTTTTTGCTTAAGTTTTTTCAACAAGTTATTTTTAGAAATCTGATCTTATCAGATTACTTATTTATCATGAAGATATAGGGAAGTAATATTAGTATAATTTTTTAACAGTTTCCTTTGCTGGGACCAAGAATATCTCTTCTTAGTTTGTCTTTGTCTTGACATTTGGGGTCTAAGAACATCTCACAGCAGTGAAGCTAGAAGGGGGAAGTTTTGCAACATGTTACCTAGGAATAGTTCAGAGCTTGACCAGTGGTCAGTCTGTGAGCCAATCATGGAACTTTCATTGCATGTATCTGGATAACTTTACTATTGAGCTGTCAGTGGAAACCTGAGTTTCTGGAAGAAACCCATATGTAGTTAGTTTCTTCTTGCTCTTCTTCACTAATTATCAGGGCAGTATGCCAAATTGAACTAGTGCTGACCAAACCTACCACTGGACTACTACCTACTCTCTTTATCTTCAAAGGGGACTACAAAGAATTCCTATGTTGCACAAACGTTAAAGAAAAGTGAGAAGCTTACATACTATCTCAGTAATATGGTAAATGGTAGATAGACAGTGGGGTGATGTACACAATCGATCAGGCAAAACAAAGATTTGTTCGCTGCCAACTAAATTATGTCATCTTGTCTACTCTGTTGTCTTGGGGATTAAACAAAAACTCCAGCAATCTGTGTAGTGTTCACACTCTTGCCTAAAGATTAATTATGTATAAAAGTTTCAAAGCTTCATTTTGGTTAAGTAGTCAATAAACTACTTATTGAGTTAATGTGGAGCAAACATTTGAGATAAATATGCACATTTAGCAGTACATCGAAAACAATTAAGAAATCAAACATTTTATGAGTATGGAAAAGCTACTGGTAAACAACTGAAAATAGAGACAATCTCAGATGCAAAAAAATGTATCCAAAAGTCTACATTTAATTTTGTGAAAAAATAAAATTAGCATTTAACAAATCTGTTGAAAAAGAAAGTTTATATACCAACAAAGTGAGGTCAGGTTAACTCCCTTTTTTTCCATGAAGTGGCTGACAATTGATGAACGTCAGTAAATTTAAACTTGACGTTTGCCATCTGCCGCTATTGTGGCTTGTTTTGCCATGGTTTACTGCATATTAGACAAAATCTAGAAACTTAGTACATTAGATTCATAATTCATACATAAAAGTTTATTGGAATTCTACAGTTTTAAAAATTTGTTATATACAGTAAGTGAAACATGAACTTTGTACTGCATAATTTGTTTGCTTTATTGGTACCATATTTTTCCATACTTAAATATTTGTGCATAAACAAATTTGTATTCTATTGAAATCCATTATGATATGCTTTCTTATATTCAGTGTACCTCAGAAATCTCTATGCATACTTTGTAAAAGAATAGCATTATTCTTTCAGATGCCTTGTAATGTAATTTTTATCATAAATTGTGCTTTTGTTTTATCTATTTATGTGGAGAGAAATATGTTAACATTAGGTAATTTACTGGTAAGTCTAGCTTGCTTGAAACGTTTTCTGTCTATTTTTTTTCCAAAGGGTGATGCTGACCATTGATCGACTAGCGATCACGTTGCCTGATCCACAGATCTCCACCCACTGGAGTTGTCTAAACAGCAGTCTAGAGTCAAGTGTAAAAATAAACATTACTTCTCTAGGCTATGAAATTAGCAGGTAAATTATTTTCTTTCTCTCAACAATGTCTACAAAGATTGACAACCATGGCAAGGACGCATTCTGCTGTGGTAACCTACTTGAAAGTGTTGCCAATCCTGTGGCAAGTGGCATTTGCCATTTCTGACTTTAGCAGGGAAAGTTGTTCCTTTTTAAATGTGGGAGGAGGAGACATGTAGTTGGCTGGGGAAACATGCTGAAGAAGTTCACCAAAAGGAGCTGCTGATGCCACAGGAAATGACCCCATGCTCTTTACCCTAGTATCCAGTAGACAAGCTGCTGAATTATCATTTCACTCAATTTGAATTTTGATACAAATCATGGTTTTTGGTTTATTAAAAAGGGAAAAAACAACATGCACACGCACGTCCTTTTATGCAATTGTGCTTAAATTATTAGTTTTTCAAAACTAATTCTGTATTGCTAAAAGTAGAGCTTTGACAAAAAGTATATCAATTTAAAATTGTTTTTTTAAATAGGGTTTTAAAAAGCTGGAACTGTTCAAAATCTTTTTGTTCAGCTTGTGAAGTGAAGAAGCTGAGACATTTAGAAACATTACTATATGGTGAATTTTATTTTGCAGTGTCAACTTATATTGATTATAGAGATGATGCATTGCATCCTGAAATATGACACTACCAAGTGATATTCCTGAAATACAAGTTTTCTTAAAGATATAAAGTTTTCCCATAGAATTATAGTAATTATACCACAGAACAAATTCCATGTGTTAGCTATGGGGTACATGTCTTCATTTCATCCAGGGAGTTGTAACAATTCTCTATCCCAGTATTCAAGCTGGCCACTATTTTCATGGTAACATTTTGGTCTGGATTAAAATTACCCTGTACCTTTTAATTTGTTGGATGACTAGATGGCACACACCAAGTTTCATGCTGATAGAATCAAAAAAAAGGAAATTAGAATTTAGGGTAGCAGTCTCTCCTTGAAGAACATCAGTGTATCAATATAAATGAAGTCTAGAAATTATCAATTGGGTGATTTTTTTCCTTTTAAATTTTACACGTGTAGATGACTGTCAACAGAATTTATGTACTAGATAGATAAAATAGTTAATGAAAAAAAAATTTGCTAAAAATGACAAATCAGCTCAATAATAGTTTTTGTCTGTCAAGTTGGAACTGGTTAGACCAACCCTGACAGAAACCCATGGAAAGAATCTGTTCATGGCCACATAAGTTGATAAAGCAATGTATCTAATTATTTTCAAGTTGTTTTGTTGTATCCATAGCTTCTTACAATATAATTAACTGAACTTTTATTGGGTATAAATCTTTTGCTTGGATATCTTGTGTTTTTGTCTCTGCTTATTTCTAGGGGAGAGATTAAGCCATCACTGGTTGATGTTACACACTTATTTATGTGCCTATGAGTAATTTAAAAAAATCTTTTTTTTGTATTTGCTGTTTTTCATACTGAACTAAAGTAAAACCTAGTTGATAGAGACATGTCCATACATGATTTATTGTTAAATATCTTGTTATTTTAATGCTTAATGTAAAGTATAGGGCATTTGTGGATTTTTTAGGTTTTTTTATTAGTAGTAAGGAAGTGGACTGAATATCTACATGAGTAAAATGAAGATTACAATAATTGACATAGATAGGAGATTAAGTTTTATTGGAAGGTGCCCCTATTGTATCTCAGATAAGTTACATTGTTTAGTGATATGTCAGAGAATAAAACAGTGGCAAGAATTGGTAATGTATGTGGGTTTACACTAATTCCTGAAAAGTAAAAATATTTGGAACATGTTGAAAAACAAATTAAATTTTTTTCCTTCTAGTTTTTACATCTACCCTAGGAAGTTGGTCGCTAAATAAGTACGAGTACAGAAATTGGAAACAAAAAAAAAAAAAATTCGATGGAGAGAAGGATGCTGGGTACATTCTTAAAAGACAATAAGAAATAGAACAGTGAAAAAGAACAAAGTTGAAAGAAGTAGTGGAAACTTGTAGAAGACTGAAATTGACTGGACTGAACAAATTTTTTGAAAGATTCCCAGAGAGAGTAAAAGAAACTGCAGCAAATAAAAGAAGAAATGGAGGGGTGACATGTGTCAATTCTTTGACATAATATTGGAAAGAGAGGCCAATTGTTAGACAGATAATTCTACATTTTTTCATTAAAAATGTGCATTAAAATGAAAAGCTACTGCACTATAAAAAAAATTGTATAGAAAAGTAACACCAAATAAACAACAGAATTCATTGGAACAATCATCCATTTAACTTTTTTTTTGTAGATCTGCTCTGGTTTTAGAAATTGGTACAGACACAATAAAAGCCATTAGCAGGGATGGACGAGTAAGCATCCTCTCCTTTGAGGAAAAGGAACTAGAAGATTTACTAATGTGGCAGGTGAGTTAGTGAAATTTAGTCTGTTGTGAGAGAAACAAACCAAAGTTATCTGTAGTTTTGTTCTTTTTTTAAAAAAAGTATAGTAAATTAAGTTCTGAAAATATGTACTATCAAGGAAAAATGTAAAAAACTTTACTTTAACAATTTTATTCAACATAGTTCAAGAGCATTTAGCCAAACAAATGGTTATTTACTTGAACAACTTTTTAACATAATTCAAAAGAAAAGCAGAAATATTTTATACCAGCAAGCTACAAATTAGTGAGAAGGGTATATTTTAAAACCAAAATAAGAAATATAAAAGCTAAATCAGATCTCTCACATTTAGTAATGATGCAACGGATGGGTTTTTACATTTTTAATAACAGTCTCATTCAAAGTGTTTAGAAAACAAGAAATTGTTTCATAATTTTCTCACTCTAATGCATTTATGAATAAACTTAATACTTTTTTCTTTATAAAAATTCTCAGATAATTTTTTTTTTCATTTACCCTTTTGGCGAAATGACCTTCCTGTTTTGACGTGAAAGAGTCAAAGAAATCTGGGAACTAATTTTTTTTCAAATTGAAAAACAACCAGGGTATTTAAAGATTAAAAAACAGACAAACATGAGTTCCAAATATGGACATTAAAGATAGATTTCCAGCTTTATTCATGTTGATAACATGTTGACACAGTTTGTATTTGTGTATAGCTTGTTAATTGAGTAAATTACCCAAAGTTTGCATTTCACCTGAGAATGCTAAGAATGTTGTAATGTCAATTCATGGAAATATCTTTTTTTCAGATTGCATTCCATCACTTAGGGATAGTTTTGTTCCTTAGCAAGCTAATGGGATGGCAGATTTTGTCCAGCAGTAATTGTGTAGGTGTGGGACAAATGGAGCCCTTGGGGACTGCCTCATCAGTCATGTTAGCATCTCCAAAAGGCAACAGGTGAGTACTCATCACAAAAAACTAGGCAAACCTTTCCTTTTCTATGTATGCATGAAATTTTTTTTTCATAAACTAGATATCAAACAAAGAGAGAAATAGTGAGAAATGCTGCAACATAATTTCAAGACAATAAGATGTAAAGATTACAACATATATTTCATGTTGTTTTAGTCCTAAAATTCTGTAAAAAAAATTTTTTTTGTTTTTTCTCTTTATTTTGATGTGCCATTTTTTTTTTTTTTACTGAATCTGAAGAAATGCGAGAAAAAATGAACTTTTGTTAAATTTCTTTAATAGATTCTTCAATGCACTTACTGTACAACAATTTATTTAAAAATTCTGTTGTTTCTTTTTTCTTTATGTGTGCGCCGATAGTTCTGTAATTTGGGGGGTGGTGTGGAATCAGAAAGTACGTGTCCATTGATAACTATGAAAACATATTCATAGCGCAATAGTACAGAAGTTGGCTCGACGTTAACAGTCGGTAGGAGAAAAAGCAAAGAAAATCAGCAACTGTGATAATATTCGCAATTTAAGGAAGGAAGGAAGAAGAGAAAGAGGATTGTCTCCATAATTTAGTTTGGGAAGGTGTGGGGCACAGCTTTCCACGGCAGCGCGCTGTAGAGAGTTTCCTTAATTAACAGTAGAGAGGAACTTGCTACACTCCATACTTCCCATCTCCGGCTGTTGCTCTGTTTTTTTCTTCCAACACCTGTTTTGTTTAAGTTTTGTTGAACTTGTCTGCATGTGTCTCTCTCACGGCTGTGCAAGTAAAAAACTTCGATAAATGTTCATTTTCTGTTACTGCAGCCACCATCGAAATACCTTGTTTCACTTACCTTGTTGACACCGCGGCACACCCTAGGGTCTCGGTGTTCCTCCTTAACCAGAAACCAGCATCAAACTTTAATTCGTATCTCAAGCAGTCCTCAGATACTGATGATGTTAAAAGTCTGTTGTTTTTTTTTGCCCAATATAAACTATCGTACTTGCTAACCATCTAAATTATTAAACTTTTTTTTACATTTTAGAAAAAATTGTTTAGTTGATTTTTTTTTAAAATTAGAAATTCTGAAGTTGTAGTCATTGAGAGAAGCCAGATTTAAACAAGGGCCCCAAAGGAAGAGAAACGGCTTTAATATCAGCACGAGTCTTAACTACACTTGCTGCCGATTTATTCCACTCATTAAAAATTTTGTTAACCTGCTGAATGCCCCTAGTAACAGTAGTAGATGAATAAGGACAAATTGTAGGGCTATGCTTTAAAAATCCCTAATTATTTTGAAAACACTTAACAGGTCTTCTCTGAAATTCTAACTTGGTAGTTCTGGAGTTTTTAATTACAAAATCTTAAAGTCTGGAAACCACTTAGTAAATACCTGCTGAAGTCTCTCAAATAAATGAATATCCTTTGTCACACAAGGATTGCCTGCTCACAATATCCAAGATATGAACAGAACAAAGATTTATATTATACAAAGGAACTAAAACTACTTCTGTTTTCTATTCTGGTTAATTAATCCTAACTTTCTATTTGCTTTGTTCACCATTGAAATTGACTGCTCTTCACATCAGAGATTTTTCTTTAGGAATCATCTCTATATCCTTTTCTAAAATGTTGTTGTCCCCTGTACAATAATAATCATATCTGTTGCTTGTTTGGATAATTTTAGCATTAATTTCCATTTTCCACAAATGACCAATCTAATAAGTCATTCAAATTTACCTGAACATTTTCTTATCCTTTTACATATTAAAACTAGGATATCATCTACAAAAATGTTTTTAACTTCTGCTACACTAGCAGCAGCATTTGGATAAATCATTACAAACAATTAGTTAATGACCAAACTTTTAAAAATAAAGATATTTTTATGTGAAAGCTATTTTAAAACTCTACCTTTTGTTTTTTTCTAGACTGCTGTGCGTCCGAAGTGGAGCTGTGACGGGCCAGCATGTATATATTCAATCTCTGCCTCGCTCGGTTGACAGCCTATCAAGCTTGGTCACTGACTCCAAATGGACAAATCTTGAGGGGTCATTTCAGGAGGTCAATCTAGATAAAATGGTTGGGAGAACATTTGTTAACAAAATTGAATTTTTGATGGCAGCTCTAATGACATAACATCAAAGATAGTTCTGAGAGACTTCATTCATTAAACATTTTTGTAAATTTCTCTTTAGGACAGTACATATTCCCCATTCGATGTATCATTACTTATGTTCATACTATTAAGGTGCAGGGGGAAGGGTAAGATTAGCTTGTTAAAAAATGTTTAGGAAAGATTATTTACTGAATACTCAAACTTGTGACAAGTTATTTTTACATACTCCTCAGTTCTATATAGTAGTATACACTCAATATACAACTGATTTCCTTTTAAAAATAGTTTATAATTTTACATCTTTCATGAATTATTATAAAATTCTAATTAAACTTTCTAATTATGGGTAAAAAGATTTTTTTTCCAGTCTCCTAAAAGCTAAAAAAAAAAATTAACATGCACAAAAATCTGATTTCTCAAATACATTTTAATTAATTATCCAGCAGATAAAATATTCTTGCTAGAGTTCATTGTGGTGTTTTCGTCTTTAGTATTTTTGTTTACCAATGAACAAATTACACATACTGTTAATGTTGCTGACCTAACATCTGCACACACCCATCTTAGAGCAGAATTTAAACAATGAGAGGTAGCTCACACCATTTTCCCTTCTACCTGACAATCTGGTTTGAGCCTGTAAAGGCATCCAGAGAATAGGTTAACAGGAGTCTTCTAAAAAAGTAAATGTGTAGACTTAAATTGTCATCAGTTATCTTCCCATGGCTTTTATTTCACACTTCTTACACTGCCATCATACCATTTTAAACCTTTTAATAAAATATACTCTTTTATTGACTAAATTATTCAACCCTTAATCATGAATTCTGTTCGAATTAGTGAAGTTTTGTAACATCATCTTTCTACCCCCTCTTTGACTACAACTGCCAGAGAGTTGATTTACACAACAGGAAATGGTCCATTGAGATACAACGTATAAAACAAGTTGGTTTTGAATGAGGAGGTTAAAGATTATTTACAAGACTGGTTAGCCCCTACAAATTCACTCAGATAGAAACACTGCATAATTTAAGACTGACTTCATGGAAATAGAGCTTTGATTGAATAATGAAGGTAAATGTTTTTTTAATCTATTGCACCAGAATAGTTTTTTTAAAAAGCTGAATAAAAATTCATTTAAAGTATTATTTAAATACATTTATTAAACCCTGCTTACAATTTAGATATTAGACCTCATCTTGAATTTTTTACTTAGGTATTGCCCATAACTTTGGGGAGGTTCTTGAGTGACGTCTCATTTCTGCTAACCTATCTGAGTAAAACTACTTGTGGACGAGTTGGTAGACAGAGCATTCAGTTCTCAAGCAGCATGATGTAGACCGTCTGTCTGTGACAAATGTAGAAATTCAAAGAAAACAAACTACTAAACTCTTGTATTTAATGAAAAAATATCACAAATATTTTGACAAAATTTTAATTAATCATCTTAGGACCACAACTTTATCATCAACCAGTCACAAAGTTTGGAAACTTCCATCTGGTTGTGACTTGATGTATTTAGAGATATTTTTTTCAAGGAAACCGAAATATTTAAAAATTCTTATCAATTTCACTGGGTTAGGAGAACCAAAGTCTGAAAATTTGGATCCTCCAAGAAGTGAGGATCCAAATATTTACAACAACAAAAAAAATAAACTAATTTTTTTTTTTTTTTTTAAGCTTGAAAAGTCTAAGAACACCCATTTCTAAATTTGAAAGGTGTTTCTTTTTAAGTTATGTTAGATATGAGACAGGTATAGACAGAAATCTTTAAAAAAACCTTATCCTTCAATCTTAGACATACTAAAATCTAAACGTCTTTATTTATCGGCAACCTTAAACTAAAAACAAGGTCCACAGGCTGCTGGGCCGCAGTTTGTAGAATCTGTTCCACAATCATTCAGTTCTCTACCTCATTGTTTCTTACAATCGCACTTGGCCAAAGACCAGCATGGAGGGAACATTTTTAAATGCATATTTCTCCTCCACCCTCCTCAGACAGAAATGAAGGTGGGAGGGGGTCACACAAAAATTAACAGCAGATTTTATATTAAAAGTACTGTTAAATAGAAAAAAAAAAGCAAACATCTCTAGCATTTTAACAGTAAAGCGCTACACTAAATCAGTTTGCAACTGAGAAAGCCAAAAAAAAATGGTGGTATTGTTTTCCTTTACATTTACTTGCTATGTGGACTATAAAGGGAGGAAGATGACTTCATCAGCTGTTGGCCTTTTCTTAGATGATGACATGAAATTTCTTTCTAGTGGTATCACCTTGATCCTGAATTACTGGTTTAGTTTGATTTGAAACAGCGTAGTAGAGAAAATAGCTTTTTCTTTGTCAGAATCTGCTAATAATCTTTCCTTGAATGTATTAGAGATAGGCAGAAAACGAAAAATGATCATTGTAGGTCAGCTCAATTGTAATAGCACTACCTAAAGTCCAGTCAAAATGTATTCTATATGTTCACCATCTAGTTTGCGGGATTTCATATTGATTAGAATGAGAAAAAAAACAAACTAAGCTGAGCTACAAACCAATCTTCATTAGCATACAAAAGATGTTCGAAATACCACTATTTTTACCGTTATTAATAGTGGAGGGAACTATAAAAGCATATATTTATCATTATAATAATATGCAGAGTTTCTGGAATGGTTGAAATTTTACTAATTCTCATGAACAGATGCATTACAAACATTTTCAAATATTTAATTTCACAATAATTCACTTAGAAATTTTTTTACTTTATTTTGTATTTCATTCTGAAGTTGATACTTTTCTGAGAAAGTGTTAAAAAGGAAACTATTACTGCTGTGCACTACATATTCTGGCTCTGGTGCAAATATTAAAAGTCATCGTTAAGTAGACAGAAAACCAGGTGGGAGAGATCAGATGTAACATTTTGCACTTTTCACCTGTAAGGAAAATATCAAAGGGAGAAAAAAAAAAAAAAGCCACTTTAAATTTATATCATTAATATTTGTCTGATACGGTTGGTTCTTTTAGGAAAAAAAAATTCTTTTTTCCAAAGTTGGATGGAGAGAACTAATACTCATAATGTAGACGTATACCTTTAAACACTTGTTTCATAGAAGCTGCACTGAAAACAATGTGCCGCTTTCTGCTGATATTGAAACAGGGATGCTGACTTCACATTTCTTAAAATGTGATAACAGTCTGCTGTTTATAAATACAATACTAGACAGAAACACAACATAAATCTTTACATATACAGTTGATTGATCACATTTCTACAGGTTGGATTTTTTTCCTGCTAGTGTGTATAAAATAATATTTACATTTATTTGCTTTACAAGATAAATATAACTTTGTACAGATAAATGCAACAAAATGTTGATGGTCCACAAAAATAAACTTATAATGATCACCGAAACAAATTTGGATGGATATAAATCTCCATTATTTGTTATTATTCAAACAGCTTCTATGATGACTTGCCAATGTTCCATTAAGTTTAATACATGTACAGTTCTTTAACAGCAAATGATAGAATTCTCAACTACTGATACTTTCTTAATCATTATTTCTTTGGCATACTTTGAATGACCACAAAAAGTAAATACAAGTTGATATAAGTCAGCCCCAATACTCAATTTTAAATGATAAATAAGAAATAAAAATAATAGGGACATTCAAATAAAATGCAGCCAGAGATTATAGCAATCCCAATTTCAACCATTTTTCATATGAATGTCCCTTATAATAAAACACACAATGACAACAGTAATTAACACATTAATAGGTTAGACAAACAATACATGAACAGTAATAAAATATATATCAAAGCAAAGGTTTCAGTAAGACAAAATCTATTATGATACATACAAATTTGTGCCTGTCAGAGCAATCTATATATTAAAGGATCCCATCAGCATTCTATTTAAGAGTACACAAATTATATACAATATTTTACAATATCATTTTTGTCAAATTAGCTTAATATATGAATAGTTTGACCAAAAATATCCAGGATTTTTTTTTTTTATATACACAGTATTTTACAATTTTTGAATGGAGAAAACAAGCAAGAATTATTCTGTCTCATGTTAAGATATAGCAGCAGCAGCTCCAGCCTTGTATTTTTAAGAAAGAAAATGTAAAGCTAATTAAAATCCATCCATATGTAGAAAAATAAGTTTTAAATCTATACATTTTGATGATTGCTGCTGTTTAGTATTACAAATAAAAATTATATCATGCTGCATTTTGAACTTTTTAAAAATAATTCTGTTTTATTACTTTAAAAAAAATTTCATAATCATCAGACTGTTTTTCTTTTTAAACGGATTACATGACAAAAAAATAAATACAAAATCAAAAAGTCCTAATTACAAGCTATTAGTAATGGTCACTCATAAATGAAGATGGTTGTTCACAAATAATAATAATGCAGACACTGGGTACGAGTTCTGTTCAGTGTAAATAGGAAGAGACCACAAATAGTTGCAATTATCTCCCCTAACCCGTTAACTTATCAATTTTATTTCCAACCCATTCTCCAAGTTTCCTAAGTAATGATTTTGCATACTGCATAAAAATAAGTTTAATTCTATAACCCTAGTCTGTCTGCTGAATGTAAATAAAGGTCCGTCTCACCAGAAAGGTTACCTGAGAGCTTATTCAGAAGCACCTTACTGCAACAGTTTGTAGAGAGGTCTCAGCAAGGAAGACTTATCTTTGGAGAAAGCTAATTACTGTTTTCTCCAATGACCTTACTGTTGCTAAGATATGAATTTTTCCACAAATTAACCCTAGCAACAACAACAAAAAATATAAATAATAATAATAATAATAACGCCTGATATGTAAAGGAAGTGCAATGCTATTTGACAAATTCAGGTCACTGCAGTGTTAGCAATAGCTCAAATCCTCAGCTACCAGTTTAACCCTCGCTGGCCACTGTTACAAAGAACTGAATTGGTGTAGATGATCTAATATAATCTTGAAAAACTTTTCATTTTGCTTGCTGTATTGAGATTTGAAAAAAAAGAATTCATATTTCAACCTACTGACCCTCACAGTAAAAAAATATATAGATAAAATTTATAGTTTAAGAAGTTTTACAATCAGAAACATTCAATGCAAAAGTTACTGACGATTGTTACTGCCTAATGCAGAATTTTCAGTGATTTATTCAAACATTGTATACTTGCTTTATAAACTAGTTAAGCATCAAACAAATTTCATAATTTTAGCTGTCAAGAAAGTTTACTAAACCATTTTAATTAAATAAAAACATTCATTTTTATTGTCATTTATCAACTGGCAGCCACTTCATATTTTAAAATGATAGATGGATACCATGCTTATTTTATAGTGATAAAGAAAAGTCACAATGGATGTCAAATGCCAGGTAACTTAGATCATTAGGTTGCTGAAGGTTTCAGAATCAGATGTTTTAGGCAACTGGGGCATGATTTAAACTTTAATTTTGTGGTGGTGGTGGTGGTTTCTACTTAAAAATATCAATAAAAATTTTAAACATTTTTAATCACTGACAAAAATAAACTATTACCAACTTAACAGGTTCTGAATGCAGACAGCTAATCTTTATGCTTAACTCTTCCATTTCTTTTCGATAAAAATCAACCATTTGCTCAATGAAGTCAATTTTATCCAAAAAATTGCAGCATGGAACAGTTTCACGAATTCCCTATACAAGTCTGCTGTCCCCACAAAGATTCTATCCACCCAGAGATCAAGGATAAAAGTTTTCTAAGGTAAAATGTCTTCATTAAGCTACTTCTAGAATGTCATTGTAAAAAAAAAAAAAAAAAAAGACCCTAACTGGCAAGAGCTTGCATGTGTGTAAAAAGCTCATTTTTCCAGCAGGTCTCTGAACAATAAGATCACAGAAAACAAAAAAATAATGATCACAGTCTGACATCATAAAAATTTTTTGGACAAGAATAATCAACATCAAAAGACTGACAACGTTTAACAATCTTTTTATGTGCACAAAGATTCAAGTACTGAGGGAAGTAGTTACAAAAAGTCTCTGTATAGATTGTTTAAAAAAAAAAATCTGAAAAAGTATAACAGTAGCTTAGCTGGGGTACCAAGAAAAAAAAGTTTATACTTGTGTTCATTTAATAATAAAATAAAGTACATAGTCCAATCTTTCGTTATCATCTTCTATCAAAATGGCTGGTTGCAGCACGCCAGATTGAGGCCACAGAAGACATCAGACTTCCTGCTGTTAGCTGACCAGTTGGAGCACCTGCTGGCATGGATGCAGCCACAGCTGGTGCATTGATGGTCATCTGGCCACTAATTTCAACCTCAGGAAGTTCGTGTGGAACAGGTTCCCAGTCAAAATAAGCATCCTGGTCATCCTCTGACAGCGATGTGTTGTCATCGCTGTCATATGAATTCTCCACTGATTGCATGTACGAAGAGGCTTCAAATGAATTTTCTCTGAAAAGTAGCAGAAAGCTTCTTTAAAAAAATACAACAATCAGCTGAAAGTTCACCATAAAAACATTTTTAAGTAAGAGTACTTTTGGTTAAAATTTATTATAGTTTTGTCTTCCTGGACAGTTTACCTAAACTATCATAGTTACCTTCCATTGAAATCTGGTGTTAGCTTAAGAATGTACAGTACTCAGCATAAGATAAAGTACCTTCCCACTCTTGTTGAGTTCAGGAGCTGCTGGATGTTCTGCAGGTGTCTCATAGGAAACAGTTTGTCAGGACTGACCCCCTGTGACAAACAGAGATGGAGTATGTTCTGGTTTAGACGACCCACAGCACTGTTAAATTGCTTCTTATTCAGATCTCCAATGCAGAAGTCACTTTAAAAAAAAAGCATTATCATATAATCAGAATAAAATCAATTGTCCAATCATTAAACAGTTTTGTTAATTAATCAGGAGAGATGAAGGCCATTTCTTTGTTTTGACCTGACTGAGGCAATCTTGCTAATAGCTATTTTTGGAATAGAGACTGTTCAGCCAAGAAAGAAAAATGAAAATTTAACAAGGTTAAACAAAAAATATTTCCCATGTATAAGTACTTTCATATACAAATACACTACAAGCCCTTTTATATTAACTAATATCATTAACATCACAACCCTATTAATCTGTGTTGTTTAGTTTTCTGCTATAATTTCATCTGTAATATAGTCCTGACTGCTCTATACACTGCGTGTGTTCCATTTACTGTGTGGCGGAAAGGAAGCATTTCACTTTCAGAGATTCTTGGTGAAGAACTTTCAAAACAGAGTTACTCTTTGCTAATTCTAGTTATTACCAACTATCCAAAAAAAAAAATTCTTAAAGTATAACACACATACATCTTACCAAACTGGAGGAAAAAAAATAAAAGCAGGATCAAACAAGGTATTGTGTGATCTATACTTTGAAGGTTTAGATCCATACCTTACAGAGACAAGAGCAACAAATGATGTTCACTGAATGCATGTATCTCCAGGTCACCAGAACTTCAGAAAACAAATTAGTCCAAAGCAAAGAGTGCATAATACACTCATTAAATAAAGAATAATAGTTTTTAAAAACCTGTTTGTTTATGTCAAGAGTTAAACAGAGTGTGAGTGAGTTGGTTAGTGTACATTATGTTAAACTGTTCATTGTCTTATTTAGAAAAGTAATTCATAGTAAGACACTTAATTGTTTATTGTGGCAACAAAGCTAAACATGTTCAATCATGTCAGGAAGGCAGTGCTACAACACATGGTTAGTGTCACAAACTTTTCTTTCTTGTGCTAAAAACCTCTTTGTTAGGGAATTTTAGTAAATAAAACTAATTTTTTTTTTGAAGATCTACAATATATTACACCTATCAATTTATAGCATTACAAAAGACTATGGCATCTGAGCAAGGTCATACCTCTATTTATTTCTCTTTCTCCTCTTTTTCTACCCAGATGCTGACAAGAATTAATAATGTTCACAGGTATGCAGTAAGCATAGCCCACATTTTGGTGATTGCTCCTGTTTGTTAAACAGCTGCATGAAACATCAGTTTAAAACAATAGACAGACAATTATTGCTGGTAAAACAAATTTAAAAAGAAAACAACAGGAAATAAAATTAGGATTTAAATAAATTTTAAAAATACAGTAGAATATACATCCATAAGAAATGCAATTCTACCATGGTTAATGCCAACAACAAAATGAATATAAAAATTTCAGGGAATTGTAAGTCAGAATACATTAACTTCCAAATAAGAGCATCTATCATAATAAATTACAAGGGTAAAGTGAGAAATGGCAGCAACTGTACTGTTGATCTACCTGTAGCAGAGTTTCCGTGGCAGGTGCACACAAAGTATGTAGCTGAGAATAGAAACCAGCTGAGCTGTGTAACAGTGTGCAGCACTGATTGTGTGTGCAGG
This sequence comes from Nautilus pompilius, assembly GCA_018389105.1. Lineage (NCBI taxonomy): Eukaryota > Metazoa > Mollusca > Cephalopoda > Nautilida > Nautilidae > Nautilus > Nautilus pompilius. The sequence goes on from JACATO010001894.1 coordinate 364,427, forward strand.
ATTTCGGTGACTTGGCTCTGTATCCGGTGCAGAGCCATCCTCAGATTTGGCTTCCACTAAAAGGAAACAGATTTTAAGCAAATAAATCTGTTTTAAAAAAATGACAGCGATGCTTAAAAATACAAATCATGGCACAGAGTTTTGTCATTTAGAAAAAAGGAGAGACAAGAGAAAACAATGCATGATGCTCCCCAGTTTACATCCTTATAATATCTACTCTAGTAGTATCGTAATAATTTAATGTTTGTATTTAGCAATAAAAGCATGTAACAGAGTAATTACACACGTTGTAGTTGTATATGCAGTAATAAAGTGCAAAGAATAAGAATCTTTTTGTCAATTTATTTTTTTTTTACCACTAAATGAAAGACAATCAGGTGGTGGACACAGTTTTCTGATGTTGGCACAAAGTTGTAACACAAACAAACAAGCAAGCAAAAGACAGGACTCACATTTTTGTAGAGTAACTTTATATTATATACATGAAATGAAAATACAAAAAAAAAGCAAAGCAAACAAGAAATGGTCAAGACAGACAATGAAGCAAAACAGGAAATTTTGAAAATGGGTTCATGCTCAAACAAAGAAAATATAGTTAGAAAAGTTCTGCAGTAGTTCTGCCATCATTCCTTTCATGACTGCTGTTTGCTTAGTTCTGCTTTTGTGTAAAATCTTTTCTGATAGCAGAATATATTGTTGTACTTACCAGTTCTGCCAGACCCAGCCATTTATTTACTAAATATAATACTTTAAAACATGAGAGCAAATTTGTAAAGATTATTTCTGCAATGTTCCAGAATACAAATAAAAATTAGCAAAAATATTTTATAATGAACTGCAATTAAACTGCATAAAATCAAAAGTCTTCTCATGATCCTGAATATGTCCATTTTAAATGTACAAATATTTACAGAATTATTTTCATTCATGTGAGGTAGCGAACAGTGAAAGGAAGCAGTTGTAAAAAAGACAAACCTGAGAGGTGATACAGAGAAAAATCCCCATTGGCTGGCAGAGTAGGGTTAACTATTTGGTATTGAACTTCTCCAGTCTTGTCGCCATACACCCAGTATCCCTTCACATAGGCTGTCTGGCGAGCATCCTTCAGTGCACTCACAGTACTCTGAACCATGTCTGTGTCACTGAAATGCATCACATTTAATACGAACCCCAGAGTAGTGAATCAACAACATGAACAACAGTATTACACATCCTGCATGTTTTAGTACATAAGTATAAACTTAAGTATACAAAAAAAAAAGTTATCTGAATATCATTTGTTTCACTGTCTTCATTTTCTATGACAACAAGAACCTTTTTTCTTCTCTCAATCTCATTACTTTCATTATAATTTAAATGTGCAATGTCTTATCTGGACTACATCACTAACATGGCTGTGTGGTAGTTCGCTGGTTAGTCTACTGGACTGCTAAGATTGAGGGCCTGAGTTTGCTTCTCACAGGAGCAACTATTTGGTTAGCCTCCAAAGACCCCCAAAAAATTAAACAAGGAAATTGGGTAAGTTCCAAAAGCTGCTTTTGAATACATACTACTGATTTCTCTTAACTTTATTGAAGATATGCATGTGCAAAGTTAATACTTACGTGTTCAGGTGGATTTCAGATATTGGAAAAACGTATTGCATTAATATAGATATTTGAGATTTTCTCTCTGAAACCAATTTATTAAATTGTCGCTTTAACTGTTCATGGCCCTTCTCCAGTTTTGCTTTAATTTCTGTCTTTCTCTTACAAATCTTTGCCCTTTTCTCACTATGATATTTCATTCTTTCTCTTCGATCATTATTTTCTATCTTTTGCATGTTTAACAACTTCTTGTCTGAAAAAAAAAATAAAAAAATAAAAATAATTTCATGCCATCTTCAGCCTTAAAAGCTTTCCAAATCACCAAGGTAATACTATATTCGTCAGTCCTATTCAATTTAATACATACAAGTACACCTTCAATCCCTAATGCATTCCTTACGATGGAAGTGAAGGTAACTTTGGGACTTCATTTTGTGCATATCTGCATGCGTGCACAGTTTCAAGGCCTGATTTTCAGGTCTCACTCACACACACTTCCATTTATAAACTGCTCTCATGGAAACAATACCAGCTCTCTAAACCAGTGACTTGGGAAAGGGGAAGAAATTTAGATACAGAAGCTATTTACCTATGTTTGTAAAAAATTAATTTAATTAGCTATTTCTAGTATATGCATACATTATTGCAAAGTTGGATGTAATACAATACAATGATGAAGTATAAGAATCAATCAACAATGGAAAATAATAACAAAAACATAAAATAATATCATAACCATAATTAAATAATGAAATTTAGGTTTCTTTGTTGCTTAGTAAATACATGTTCTGAATTGATGTGAAGTTTTTTCACTTGTATTTATATTATCATCACCACAAAGTGCTTTTTGTTTTATTTAGACAAACTACACAATTACCAGCTGTTTAACTATTCATTTAACAAATTTAATTTATGGATATTTACCTTTTTTATGGATTAAAATTTGTAGCACAAGTACTGATCTATAGACTACATGAGCATTTTAAAGAATTTTGGAGCCTTCAAATCAGCAGTTGAAAATCATTCTTTTTGATAATCAAATCATAACAATACATCTAGAACAAAACAATTGTTCATTCTGCTTTGAGTTAACACATGAATAAAAGAATTGTGCCCAACTATACCAAATGAATTATCTTCAGTATCATTTCAGAGTTCTGTTTTAATTACTTACAAACCTTGGATAAATAGACAGACTTGCCAACTCTCCAGATTTTGGACCAGTGACCCGATTGGTAGATCAGGTTTTTAAAATTGGTCATTTCTACTGATTTTAGGCATGTACACAGATTTTTTCCGGAAGTCTACCAATTTGCATAACTATAATTAACTTTTTGTGCATTCAAAATTTCCCAGTAAACATCAGCCAATTTTTTGCTCTCCATAGCAAAACCAGTTGAATAAACACGTGAGTCATACCGAAATCAGGCTTCACTTTCTTCTTGGCCAATGGAAACCAATTATACAAATAAGATGATCAATTGTATTTATCATTCTAAGCCAAGCTTGATTGTTCATGTGATTACTCAAAATGGCTTCTTTTCCAGACATCTTGGGTGGTCAGAGGCATTTACAAGGTTAGGCTTATTCTATTTTACACTTGACATTTATGAAATGCTTTAATTCTCCGAATGATTATGTTGTATCTATAATTAAGTTTGTTGTTTTTATTTAAACTAAAATTTTTGAAAAGGCCCAGGCTAAGGGAATCCATGCCCAAATTTTAAATTCTTCATTGTTTAGTAAGATTAAAATTCTTATTTCTTATTGTCTTATTCCAGATCGTGTGTGCTATTTCCAATAGTAGCTATCTTTCTCTTTCATTTGTGATTGTTACTGTAAATTATTTTCAAAAATGTTCTGTATTTGTGATTGAAATGTAATGATATAGTTTATTAAATAGTGTCTGTCAATACAATAAAATTTGATAACTGTTTTTACTTGTTCATTTAATATTTCCAATCAACATAGGAAGTTGAACAACCTATTTAGCAATTGAAAACAATATTTCAAGATGATGTATGAGGTCTTCAGAAATGAAAATAAATACATATTTAAACTAATTCATCAACTAAGAATGAATAAAATCATAAAAAGGACAGCCAAAGAAATTACTCCCATATACATATACTTCTTTCTGGAAGTAAAAAAACGTTAAGATTAAGTTTAAAATTTACAAAAATTAAAAAATGACTATTTTGAGACCTGCAGAATTGAAAACAAATGCCAGAATCAAAGAGTGCATGGGTATTTGCAAACTGATGAGATTTAAGCCAGCTTTGCTTGTAAATCGCTTGGATTTGCTGCGAGTTGTGCAAAATCCCCCCTTTGAGAATTTTGAAAAGTTGGCAAGTATGAATAGATAATTAAAAAATTGTAATTAAAAACCCTGCAGTTCTCCATTAAAGCTGGTTTCAAGTAAATGGAAGCAAATGAAGAAACCAAACAGATGCCACTTACTTCAGGGACCCGGTTCTGTTCCAGCTTACCTTTTACTAATGCATCCTTTTCTGCAACCAATGCAAGCTTTAGCAAACAGATATTTTCCTTGCATTCTTCCAGTTCAATTTTCTGCAAATTGAAAAATAAAATGACCATCAGAGAAACTAGTGTTTCTTGTTCCTATTCAAGAAACCCTGTTTTAAAAAACAAAAAGGTAAGAAAGAAATTGGTCATGCTTTTTCTTAGAATATAGGTTGAGTTGAATGTTGCAGTGGCTGGTGACAGATAAGCTAGAAGAGCATTATGGCCTTGTGTGCCAGGTGTGTATAGGAAAGACTGGAAGAGTAGCATGACACAGTGCAATCAATCACACTAGTTATTTTTTCTCATGAAAACGGCATATCTTTTTGTTCATGCTACTGAAAACATTCAAAAACAAAAACAAATCTTTTAAACTGATTTACCAGATGCATTACGGCAGAGCTGGTGAAATCATATAACCAAGGAAAAACATTTAGTTGATATCAACTGAAAAGGATCATCAGAAAATATGATTTCCTTTTACACAGCTAATGCACACAAAATAAAATATAAAGCTACATTTGCAATCTTGTATTCGTGGAAACAGATGAGAGTAATGAAACAATGTCAACAAACACCGAGCTTACCTTTCTGTCTATAATGCACTTCTTATGCAAGATGGTGCGAGTTCTGAATAATAAATAGAAAAGTGTCTCATAAATACAGAACATATACTTTGTAGATAGAGCACTTGTCTTAACAGCAAAGTGATTATTACAAAATTAACTAAAACAAATTTCATCTATTACTTTTTACTTGAAGAATCCAATTCAGCATCATTAATCCTTTCAGCCATCACACTGAAGACTACACAGAAAGTACTATAAACTGATGCCTATGTGCTTTTTCAGGCCTTGGAATCAGCAATCTAGGACTTGTTCTTTACAATGGCAGCTTTGATGTGCACAATCAGATTGGCAGCATCTTCATACTGTGCAAGTAACATGAAATAGGCATGGGTACGTTTGCTTAATACTTTTCCAGTGGCTAACATGTAGTGTGCTGCATCCATTACCAAAAAGCAAGCCTTTTCTGTTGGTGCCCAGAAATTTCTTCAGATCAACAACATGGATGGTGGTTTCACTGTCCATCAACTTGTATAACAATTGGTGGTCTATCCAATAAGTCTTCCAAGGTCCTTGAATACACCAAACAAAAATGTGCAAATATTTCAATGCCCACAACATAGCTTTTGACACTGACAAGAAACAGAAATTTTCCAGAGAGCAGGGTACAGATCCTTTCCTTTTCTGGTAGTTCAGTCATCTTTGCTCTCCAGGTTATTTCCAATGAAAAAGTCTGATTAATGTTATGAAATAGTTTTGTTTCAGGATTATGTAGCTTCTTCAATGATATGTACATACAAGGTCTGTCGAAAAAGTACCCAACTTTATTTTTTTTCCTGTGGGAAGCAATGACATTGCCGCATGCCTTCATGTGCATGCGTGGTTTTTGGCAGGCTTGCTGGATGTGTCAGTCACTGTCAGGCAGCCAGCGTGTGAGTTGCTGTACTACTTACTCGTCGCATTTTCATTTCACCTGTGATGGCGGAACATGTGGAGCAAAGATCTTGCATCAAATTTTGCCAAAAGCTTGGAGATACCCAAGCGGAAACAATTCGCAAAATTCAACAGACTTTTGGTGACAATGCCATGGGTGTTACCCAAATAAAAGAATGATACAACAGGTTCAAAGATGGCCGCACATCAGTGGAGAATGACCAGCATTCTGGGAGGCCATCAACAAGCCGCAATGCAGTTGTTATCGAGAAAGTACAGACCTTCATAATGGAGGGTTGTCATTTGACGGTGCAGGAAATTGGTGACGAGGTAGGGATCAGTAAAGATTCTGCACATGCAATTTTAAAGGAGGATTTGGGCTTGCGCAGAGTGGCAGAGAAATTTGTGCCCAAGCTGCTTTCTCAGGAACAACTTCATCTTGAGGTTTCGCAGGACCTGCTGGATACTGCCAACAGGGATCCTGAGTTCCAGAATACCGTGATAACTGGAGATGAGACGTGGGTGTATGGGTACAACCCGGAAACCAAAGCTCAGTCATCACAGTGGAAGCACCCAACGTCACCAAGGGCCAAAAAAGCACATCAGGTCCGGAGCAAAATCAAGGTGAGGCTGACTGTTTTCTTCGACTACCGAGGCGTTGTGCATCACAAATACGCAACAGAAGGACAAACAGTTATAAAGGAGTACTATTAGGAAGTCCTCCAATGTCTTTGTGATGCAGTTTGGCACAAGAGACCAGATCTGTGGGCCTCACAAAAATGGCAGATGCATCATGGCAATGCCCTGGCTCATTCGTTGCAGCTGATCAAAGGTTTATTGGCAAAAAAAGGCATTTCACTCATTCTCCAAGCTGCCTACTCTCCAGACATGTCTCCTTCTGACTTCTGGTTGTTCCCAAAAATGAAGATGCCACTGAAAAGCTTCCACATTGAGAGCCGAGGGGACATCATGCGGAATGTGACAGCGGAGCTGAGAACCATTCTGGAAGCATTCCAGACGTGCTTCGAACAGTGGAAGGATCGCTGGGCTAAGTGTGTGGAGGCAAAAGGGGCCTACTTCAAAGGGGATTAGCAATTTAACCCCACCAAGTACATAATTTTTTTTCCCCAACCTAAGGTCAGATACTTTTTCGACAGACCTTGTATATTGTTGTAAAATCAAAAGTTGACACCGGAAAAGTTTGTTGGGGCACTGCTGATTTCTCTAATCAGCTCTGATGCTTGGCTGCCTCACAATGACTGTTCATGTAAAATCACTTCCCATGTTGTACTATGTAATTGCATAGTTTGCAATATAGTTGACTGCCTGGTGTAGATGTAAACTCTTCTGAATATTTGGTGATTATACTTTGAATCTCTGACAATCCCCCCAACCCCAACTAGTAAAGACAGAAAAAGAAAGAGTAGACAGGATAGTAAAATCTAACTGACATTAAATAACAGACCAACTGACAGAAGAATTCAATGCAGGGCAATCCATATCCAACCATACCTTGCAAAGTTTGTTGTAACAAATGGACTATGGCAGTGGAAAACTAGTGCGTAAACCACTGATCACAATTAACGTGAAGAGAGACCTCAAGTGGTGTAAGAAACAGACATTAGACTAATGAGGACCTGGTGAAAAGTGATGCAGTTTGATGAGTCACACTTTACTTCTTTCTTGCACAGATGAGAGAACACACACAGTTGGAGAAAGCCACACAAATGACTCAACACTTGTGTGGTAGCAACTGTATAGATCTCAGGTGGTGGAGTTGTGTTTTAGGAAACATTTTACTGGCATACTCTGGGTCCCCTAGTCCCTTTAAAAGACAGCACAGTGAATACCAAAACTCTCCTCACATCATTTCTAATCAAGTGCATCCAGCAATGTTTCACATGTAACCTAACCTAGTGTGGACAAATATTTCCAAGATAAAAATGCTTCCACCCAGTGTCCACTGCGCATTTGTGGTTTGAAGAACATGACAAAGATTTCAGACATCTCCCATGGTCAGCACAATCCCAGAAATTCTCAAATTGACCATCTGCACAACTGATATTTGAGCAAAAGGTAACTAAACCCTTTATTACATATAGGTCCTAATAAAGTAGCTAGCTTATGGTTGATAGGATGAGGCCTGATTACTATACAAAGCAATGTAAGTACAGTTAAAAGAATTATCACTATGATAGACAAATTCCTGACAGGACTTTTCAAATCCAAAGCTTAAACAGTTAAATCCAACTGGAACAAAACTTTAAAGCTGCTGTTTGCCTGAAAATCTGTAGCATGATCCCATGTCTTCTGATTTAAATGCCTTTCCATGGGCAGATCCTCTTTTACATGTTGGCACTTGCAAATCCTAATAAGATTCATTCAACAAATTTTTAATGTAAAACAAAAATTTGACAAAATAATTTTAAAAGAACAAACAATTTATCAAAATAATAATAATAATAATAATAATAATAATAATAATAATGAATTACAGTAGAAACTGACTTATCCAACCTAAACAGAACTGATCCTTTGTTACATAAGTAAAATGTTGGTTTGGATGATGTCCGATTATAAGTGCTTCCCACACCCACACAAAAAAGATGATTTTGAACAGTCTTTGTCTGGAAACATACTGTCTGTGCAATAAAGTTCAAAATACAATTAAAATAAAGTAAAATTATCCAATCTGTCTAAAGCTCCCAAGTTGTCTCTGAAGTTTAGCCACCCTTTTCCTTTGACTACTCATGGATTCCATGTTGGAAAAACTCTGTTAAAAAAAAAGTTTAAACAGGCTCTAGATGCCTTCTCTTTGTAGCTGAATTAGAAGTGGAATGGCATCTTCCATAGATTAAATACACACACATTTCAGCAATGTCTTGTGTGCATGACTGACAGAGGTCAGTCAAATAAGCTGGAGTGTTGGAAGAACAAATGTAGGATAAGTGAGTTTCTACTTTATATGCTGTGGAAGCAAGTAAAAATAATATTTAAAAAATATTTATCATAAAAGTGATGAACATTTTTATAATTCAGTGTAAACTAAGAGGCCACATGAAACTAATGCTTGTAAACATTCAGCAACCATTTTGATGAAAATGAAATAGCAGAGATTTTGTGCTAAATACCAAAAATATTAAGGATATTTATATATTATTCAGTAAATGTAAGAATTTCAAAATAAATTTAATATATTTTAAATATTAGAGATTTTACAGAAAAGATCTATTTGTATTTAAAGGGTATATAAGCTTTACCTCATCATTTAATAAGAATGTAAACAAGTATATGGGACAGACAGATTTGCAATTTATGTTAAAGAGAGTTTTCACACAAATATGAAGTTAATTACAGGTATAGTATTATTGTGAGACTCTGCGCATATGGAGTTACTGTCAATGATAAGAGAATAGTAACTTTATTAATACAGAAAATAATGAAACCAATATGCTATACTTTTTCATTACTGTATCCATTTGACATTCTGCTTGGTTGCTGTTTTGTCCAAATGCAGTAATTCTTTGTTGTTTCTCTTGTTAGTCATATATAGTTCCTAACTGACTGCTTTCATAAGAATTTACTGAGAATCAGATATATGGGGAAACTAACAAACAGAAAAACAATTTTGGCCTAGTTAGTAAAGCATCAAAAACAAGCCATCTAAAAGAAACAGGGCTGTTTAATATTATCACTGCTAAACAGATACTACCTTGGGAAAAACTGTATGAATTGTCCACACTGAATATTTTATTAACAAATTTATGAGGAAATTATAGCACCAAATAGTTCTGATATGAAGATTTGCAGCAGCTTAAAACAAATATAACTTGTTTAAGCTAGTTATGTAGGTTGAAATAAATGTTTCAGCTTTTTGTTTTGTTTACTCTTTAATGTATTGTTTTAATAACAAAATTACTAGTTTAATTAGTTTTTATTGCTAAATTCATATATACATTATATATGTAGGTGCATCCAAAAAAATTAGAATATAGTGGAAGAGTTCAATATTTTTTGTCACTTATTTCAGAAAGTGAAAATTGTATATATTCTAGACTCATTACATGTAAACTAAAATGTTTCAAGCATTTTTAATTTTAATTTTGATAATTATGGCCTACAGCTCAATCTCAAAATATTAGAATATTCCGTTTCGAGTTTGAGTAAATCACTATTTATGCAGTATAAATACCATGAATGTCTGTCTGGTTCAGTACACACAACCACAATCATGGGGAAGACTGCTGACTTGACAGTTGTCCAGAAGACACTCATTGATACCCTCCACAAGGAGGGTAAGCTGCAGAAGGTCATTGCTGAAAGGACTGGCTGTTCGCAGAGTGCTGTATCAAAGCATATTCATGGAAAGTTGACTGGAAGGGAAAAGTGTGGTAGGAAAAGGTGCACAAGCAAGAGGGATGACTGCAGCCTTGAGAGGATTGTCAAGCAAAGCCAATTCAAGAACTTGGGAGAGCTTCACAAGGAGTGGACGGAGGCTTGAGTCAGTGCATCAAGAGCCACCACACACAGACATGTTCAGGAAATGGACTTCACATTCTAGTGTCAAGCCACTCCTGAGCCAGAGACAGCATCAGAAGCATCTTACCTTGGCTAAGGAGAAAAAGAAGTGGACCGTTGCTCAGTGGTCCAAAGTCCTCTTTTCAGATGAAAGTAAATTTTGCATTTCATTTGGAAATCATGTTCCTACAGTCTGGAAGAAGAGTGGAGAGGCACAGAATCCAAGTTGCTTGAAGTCCAGTGTGAAGTTTCCACAGTCAGTGATGATTTGGGGTGCCATGTCATCTGCTGGTGTTGGTCCAGTGTTTTATCAAGTCCAAAGTCAACACAGCCATCTACCAGGAGATTTTAAGAGCACTTCATGCTTCCATCTGCTGACAAGCTTTATGGAGATGCTGATTTCCTTTTCCAGCAGGACTTGGCACCTGCCCACAGTGCTAAAACTAATAGTAACTGGTTTGCTGACCATGGTATTACTGTGCTTGATTGGCCAGTCAATTCACCTGAGCTGAATCCCATAATCTATGGGGTATTGTCAAGAGGAAGATGAGATACCAGACCTAGCAATACAGAAGAGCTGAAGGCCGCTATCAAAGCAACCTAGGCTTCCATAACACCTCAGCAGTGCCACAGGCTGATCACCTCCATGCCACGTCGCATTGATGCAGTGGTTCTGGCAAAAAGAGCCCCAAGTATTGAGTGCATAAACGAACATACTTTTCAGAAGTTTGACATTTCTATATTATAAATCCTTTTTTTTTTTTTTTTTTGATCTTATGAAATATTCTAATATTTTGAGATAGTGGATTTTTTATTTTCATGAGCTGTAGACCGTAATCATCAAAATTAAAAATAAAAAAATGCTTGAAACATTTCACTTTACGTGTAGTCTAGAATATATACAATTTTCACTTTCTGAAATAACTGACAAAAAATATTGAACTCTTCCACGATATTCTAATTTTTTTAGATGCACCTGTATGGATATATATATATACATCCCCATACACTTGTTTTTTTTTTTCAACATTTAAATACAAGCAAATCCTTACACGACTAGTAGTGCAAAATCAAACTGCAGGTAGACATGGAATTTAGATGACTAACAACTACACTGAATTAACACAAATCATGGGAAAACGCAAAATTTAGTATTCTTGCACATTTTAAAAATTCTTAGACATTTCAAATCATCTTGAAATTTGTTTTCTTTTACTGTGAGAGAAAAATTGTTGATGTGTTCCCCACTAAAATATATTTACTCTTTTGAAATGCACAATACGTAATTCTGACTCACTTTATTATGAATCGATATTTGATGAATTGGATACTTTTTTGGAAAAGTTTCTCATTAATAGTTACAGTCTCATCATCATCATCATCACTACTACTAAATAAAAACTGCAGAATCTCAGTTTAAAATTTGGATAGAAAATAAAACTAAATTTTAGTGCTATAAACTAAGCAACAATACGAAATTTATTATTTTGTTAATGTTAATAACAGTTATTAGAAAAAAATTAGTATATTAATTCTTAAAAGTTATAAAGTAATCTACAGGTAAATGAGTCTAACACCACCAGTGACAATGGTGTTGTTCCCTGTGACTGCTGTCAGTGCGCCCCCATCTCTTTCCCACACCTAAATGAGACCGTACAAGTCGGACTTGTACCTAAACAAGTTGTTGTTGGCGCATTTTGCTGGAAGGAAGAAATAACGTTTACATATAAATGCAGGCATTTAAACACCCGAGTACTTCTCACAAGCTGCACGTGTGAGGTTTCTATTAATAGAACCTACGCAATGAGAGTTAAACTGTCGAGTCCAGCCCTGCGTACGTGCGAAGCCAGCCTACCTTTCCAATTCTGTCAGCCTTTCTTTCTTTAAAACGGTCCATTTCTCATATTTGTCGATGTACCTGTAAAAAACAGAGAGAGAGAGAGGACCCCCGACGGGATTAGCGAAAGTTTCCCAATACACCAACATTATTATTATTATTATCATCATCACCACCAACAACAACAACAACAACAGCAGCCTTACTTCTCCCCGTCGGTCTCTTTCGAGTCGCTAAACAGCCCTTTATTCACACAAGTCGCGCAGTAGAACGGTCGCCGGGCACCAGCGCAGAGGGGACAGCGTTCCACGGCTACGCTGAGGCCCCCGGAAATGTCAAAGGACTCGGATAGACTGTCACCGATTGAAGTTACGTTGCTCTCACAACTGGAGGCGGCCATTGTCCATATTACGTCATGTGGTTTTTGTTTACGGTCGGGGGGAATCCTGGGATTGATCGCACTCTACCAGTCACGTGTCTTCGCTCGGCTCGTGGGGCACTTATCTGCCGCTAACTGGGTAAATGTGCCCATAGACCCGCAGCGCGTTTGCTATCCTTCTTCTTCTTCTTCGTTATTTTTTTTTTTATTTATTTTTCTTTTCCATTTTAAAATTTAACGTTGAATTATATGGTAATAAGACAAGTTACCGGAGGTAGAGAAGGTATTAATTAGTCTGTATAGGGGTAATGTGTTTGCTACCTGTGCATGAACATCTTATCTCTTTATCTCGTCCAAATACAAAAAAAGGTCGTTGTTATTATCGTCAGTAGTATATTTGAGAGATCGCTATATGCAAATAATAGAAACCACATCTCTGTATTTATAAACAATAGAATATATATATATATATCAAAGGTTACAGGGTATACAACATATGTGTGTGTGTGTGTGTATACATTTATCAAAGGTTACAGGGTATACAACATATGTGTGTGTGTGTGTGTGTATACATTTATCAAAGGTTACAGGGTATACAACATATATGTGTGTGTGTATACATTTATCAAAGGTTACAGGGTATACAACATATATGTGTTTGTGTGTGTGTATACATTTATCAAAGGTTACAGGGTATACAACATATGTGTGTGTGTGTGTGTATACATTTATCAAAGGTTACAGGGTATACAACATATATGTGTTTGTGTGTGTGTATACATTTATCAAAGGTTACAGGGTATACAACATATATGTGTGTGTGTGTGTGTATACATTTATCAAAGGTTACAGGGTATACAACATATATGTGTGTGTGTATACATTTATCAAAGGTTACAGGGTATACAACATATGTGTGTGTGTGTGTGTATACATTTATCAAAGGTTACAGGGTATACAACATATATGTGTTTGTGTGTGTGTATACATTTATCAAAGGTTACAGGGTATACAACATATATGTGTGTGTGTGTGTGTATACATTTATCAAAGGTTACAGGGTATACAACATATATGTGTGGTGTGTGTATACATTATCAAAGGTTACAGGGTATACAACGTGTGTGGTGTGTGTATACATTTATCAAAGGTTACAGGGTATACAACATATATGTGTGTGTGTGTATACATTTATCAAAGGTTACAGGGTATACAACATATATGTGTGTGTGTGTGTGTATACATTTATCAAAGGTTACAGGGTATACAACATATAGTGTGTGTGTGTGTGTATACATTTATCAAAGGTTACAGGGTATACAACGTGGTGTGTGTGTGTGTATACATTTATCAAAGGTTACAGGGTATACAACATATATGTGTGTGTGTGTGTATACATTTATCAAAGGTTACAGGGTATACAACATATATGTGTGTGTATACATTTATCAAAGGCTACAGGGTATACAACATATGTGTGTGTGTATACATTTATCAAAGGCTACAGGGTATACAACATATGTGTGTGGTGTGTGTGTGTATACATTTATCAAAGGTTACAGGGTATACAACATATGTGTGTGTGTGTGTGTGTGTATACATTTATCAAAGGTTACAGGGTATACAACATATATGTGTGTGTGTATACATTTATCAAAGGTTACAGGGTATACAACATATATGTGTTTGTGTGTGTGTATACATTTATCAAAGGTTACAGGGTATACAACATATGTGTGTGTGTGTGTGTTGTATACATTTATCAAAGGTTACAGGGTATACAACATATGTGTGTTGTGTGTGTGTGTATACATTTATCAAAGGTTACAGGGTATACACATATATGTGTGTGTGTGTGTGTTATACATTTATCAAAGGTTACAGGGTATACAACATATGTGTGTGTGTGTGTGTTACATTTATCAAAGGTTACAGGGTATACAACATATGTGTGTGTGTGTGTGTGTATACATTTATCAAAGGTTACAGGGTATACAACATATATGTGTTTGTGTGTGTGTATACATTTATCAAAGGTTACAGGGTATACAACATATATGTGTGTGTGTGTGTGTATACATTTATCAAAGGTTACAGGGTATACAACATATATGTGTGTGTGTGTGTATACATTTATCAAAGGTTACAGGGTATACAACGTGTGTGTGTGTGTGTATACATTTATCAAAGGTTACAGGGTATACAACATATATGTGTGTGTGTGTGTATACATTTATCAAAGGTTACAGGGTATACAACATATATGTGTGTGTGTATACATTTATCAAAGGTTACAGGGTATGCAACATATGTGTGTGTGTATACATTTATCAAAGGCTACAGGGTATACAACATATGTGTGTGTGTGTTGTGTATACATTTATCAAAGGTTACAGGGTATACAACATATATGTGTTGTGTGTGTGTATACATTTATCAAAGGTTACAGGGTATACAACATATATGTGTGGTGTGTGTGTATACATTTATCAAAGGTTACAGGGTATGCAACATATATGTGTGTGTGTGTGTATACATTTATCAAAGGTTACAGGGTATGCAACATATGTGTGTGTGTGTGTGTGTATACATTTATCAAAGGTTACAGGGTATGCAACATATATGTGTGTGTGTGTGTATACATTTATCAAAGGTTACAGGGTATACAACATATATGTGTGTGTGTATACATTTATCAAAGGTTACAGGGTATACAACATATATGTGTGTGTGTATACATTTATCAAAGGTTACAGGGTATACAACATATATGTGTGTGTGTATACATTTATCAAAGGTTACAGGGTATACAACATATATGTGTGTGTATACATTTATCAAAGGTTACAGAGACACTGTCATATAAAAAGGGCAGAGTACAAAAGAATCCAAGAATAAATGCATATCTTAAAAGGTAGGGATAAAATTGTTTTGAGGTTTTGCTATCCATCTCTCTTAGAAAGGAACAAAACTTTTAAATTACTGTTATCTATATTCTCTATCTCGTCTCAGCACCAGCTTTTGGATACTGCTTGATTTTTTTTTCCCCCTGACTTGTCTTTTTTTTTAAAAAATTCTACTGCATGTCAGAGCTATCAGTGCTATGATGATTTTTTTTAAAAAAAAAAAAAAGATCAACTGAAGGACTTGTAAGGAAATTTTCTTATCCAGAGCTAAAAAAATATTACCACATTACAGAATCATAACTATAATAGAAGTTAATATTTGGAGAGAAAAAACACAAGAGCTTTTATTCAGATTCTGAACACCTGAACTGGAATTATATATAAAAGAAGAAACGGAAGATTTTCCCTGTTTAATTAAGGAGAGTTGTCATTTGTATCATTGCATTGTGAGAATATATCCTAAATTCTGGGTGAAAAAAATGCTTGTATGAGTCCACAAACCCCTCACTTTAATTTTATTTAAAAGTTGCCATTACTTGTTCTATGTTAGATCTATTATTCATTGCAATGAAACCCTGTGCATATCTGCTCGTAGCTTGGCATATCTAGTTTGTTATAACATTTGAAAAAATGCTAGCTTTCGATGAGCCAAAACAAAACATATCTGTATGTTATTGGATAGTTATCTCTCTTTTCTTTTGAAAAATCTGAAAAGGGCTCTTTAGTTGTAGTGAGTGGTGGTTCCAAAAATGTTTTCAGTGTGACTCAGTGCTCTTAAATTCTTGTGACCCCAACTCTCAACATGATCATTGCAAGCTACAGGCATTCACCCTGCTAGGGAAAAAAATATGGTGAAATAACACAATTCTTGCACCTTTCTAAACCACAGAATAAGTGCTTTTCAAGGTGTTGGTATGAACCTGGGAGGTTGGTGTTGTGCTGGCAATATATTGTGACTTATACTATGGAAAATAGGATACACACACACACACATGTACATACATACGTACACATCAACAGCAGTCAAAAATTAAATGTTGCATGAAAATAATCATGATACTGACAGGCTTTTATGACTCCTATTTTTGGAACTGCTGGTTTGGTTTAGAGTTCTGCTGTTATATTAAAACATGCCTGAATGAGACTAAGATTGATTGATCTGCCTCTTCATCAACAACTAGCATTAAGGCCTGTGTTCCAAGATAACAATGACAAGACACAGAGTTATGGTCATCACTGCATTTCTCAGGACCAACAACACTTCAGTGCATTAGCCTGTGTCTCCAGATCTTTTACCCATTCAGCATCACTTGTAGATGCATAAAGCTCAGTGACTCCCCTACACAAAACCCTGTAAACCAGAAGTGACAAGAAATATCAGATAGTGATCAGATGTTTCATTTCAAGCATATGTAGACATTGTACTAACTGCATACAGCCCAAAGGCTGCCTTGTCATCAATTGCTATTTAAATCATGTGATTTTTTATTCTGTAGGTTGTTGGTGGAAAATTTGTGATGTTATTCCTCTATTAACATATTGTAGTGAAATCCAAACTAATTTGGCTAAGAAACAAAAAAAAGAAAAATTATTTACTGTAACTTCCGATTAAACTTGTTTTGCTCTGCACATGGAATTAAATGCCATATTTCAATATGTCTAAATTTTGGGGACCAGCATATATATATATATATAGTACATCTTTTTCATTATTACAGAAAAAAAATCAAATGAACTACTTATCAGAATATACAAACCATTATGACATTAAATTCTGCATATTTTATTGTCTTATAAGTAACCTCTACCCCCTCCTCCTCCTTGCAAGTAATTTCATAGCTGACTCACTTGGTTTGACCCTTTCCTCTTCTATCTAACTTATCATCCTGCACAAGTTCAATGGGGTTTGAGATCTGAAGATTGAAGGGGCCATACCATGGTTTTAAGAAGTCTTTCTGATTCTTTTCAAGGTATTGTGTATTTAACTTTGCAGTGAACTTCCAACCATTATCTAGTTGTAGTATAAACCCATCACTTATCAATCAATGATGCCCTAATGGAATTGCCTGACATTTCATATTGCAATATCTCTTTTCTGAGAATCACATAAATTTATCAAGTCACCAGCAAAAAAAAAACCCCATACTTTCACATTTCCACCACCATGCATAACTGTAGAATAACCATAGCTCTTATACTTCAGGCATTCTTGTAACACACTGCTGGCTATGAACCAAACATTTTGGAGCTGCTTTCATCTGACCACAATATCTTGCACGATCACTCAAAAGTTTAGTTTGATAATCACTTTTTTTCGTTGTTGTTACCATGTCTCTTCTTAGCCATCTTTTGGAAGTAGAAGTTGAGATGCTGACTGCTATATAAGTATTGTGGTCAGAAGTTAATTGGCTATCTGTGAAGTAAGGGTCTTTAAACTTTCAAACAGCAGCCTATCTTTCCATTTTGTTTTTTCTCTTTCTTCCCCAGCATTTTAAGTTCTTGGTTGAACCAGTTGACTTCCTACACAGTTTTCCACTTGCAATAACCAGCTTTACGAAGGGAAATAATGAACAGCCTGGTTTCAATTTGAAATTTCATATTTAGGTATACTTCTATCTGCCAAACAAAATAATAGCAATCATTGATGAGGTCCATTAACATTTATGCAAGAGTATAATACAAACAATTATTTAAATTAGCAGTAAGACACTACAGAAGGTATCAACCAAATCTAACATAGAAATGAATTTCTGGGTCCATAATTACACAAAACGTTTAAAATGATAACATCACATTTCATGTCTTATGTTCTGAAACTTGGTTCCTTGCATTTTTAATAGAGTATTTTGTTGGTTTTTTTTGCTGGATTAATGCATTTTCATTAATAATAAAGTATTGAAAAGTCGTGTTTTCATATGGTTAGCTCATAATTTTGAATACCAATGTATGTATGCACTGTAACAGAATGCATAGTTGTTTCTCTTTTTGGCTAAAAATGCATTGCAGCCAGTTGCATGTATAAATTCCACATTCTTATGTCTAATTTTATTTACATCTAAATATTTCTACTGCAGAAAAAAAGTTAACTATACTTCTACAGTCATCTACAACTGTAGACAAACCTGATAAGGTTCCATAGTTTCTGCTAACAAATGTTTCCATTTGCCTGTCTCTTCTGTTTTAAGCAGGCAATGTAGTCTTTGTTGGAGATACTCTTGCAGAAGGAAACTGAATTGGCCTGGGATAAACCCATGCTGACATACTGATACAGAAGAGCAAGAAGAGACCATGTTATAGGAGGTTCACCAAGCCTAGTCGGTCCCCTAATGGGTACCAGACTTTAGTCCTCTGCCACAGGAGGCTGGTAAGCTATGCTTGCTAAATCCTCACCTCAAACCAATTACATTGCATAGAATATTGTTAATTGTTTTTCCTTAAATCTGGAAGCTTTTCTTATTTTTTCTATAAATCAGGAACAGGTACAGATAAGCATGTCTTTCAAACTTGCATTCACACACACACACACACACATCCCATTCTTTAATTCTGTTCATGTACAAATCAGAGATGGAAAGGTTAAATTTGAGTAATAAATAAAATTAACTATTTATTTTAATACTCCTGGAAAGCATTTCATGACCTCTTAAACACTAGTTATTTTTGTGAGATTTAGACTTTATTTTAGGAATTGGGTTATTTCTCCAAATTAATGGCCTTGTTAAAAGTTTATTGCCAGACTAACGTGGGAACAATGTGGGTAGAAATTGTTGTTTGTTGTACTAATTCTTCAAATTTGCCTATTAACCTCTTGATGTACCATCTGCTCCTTTAAGTAGCATCCTTGGTTCCTTACGATAACACAAAAAACCACCAACCTAAAGATAAAAATATTCTCCCACATCACTATGTTGATGGGATCACATTAAGAAAAAAAAAGTTAACGCTTCTGCTTCTTGGAAAAATTTGTTGTAGCATGGAAATAAATTCAAAATAAAATTTCACATTATGCACCTCATAGCAACAGAAATATTACTGCTCAGCTCAAAACCTGCAGCCATTTTGTTTGGAGGGCATTGTTACTGGAAAGAGCTAGCGAATCGGGTTATCCTAGCTTGTTTTCAAAGTTAGAGAGGAGATAAACCCATTAAAAACGTGTTGTCACTTTGGCTGTTTGAAACTGTTAATTCTTCAGTAAACTGCCTAAGATGTCTACTCTAGATAAATGGTTTTAGAAAGAAAAAACAAGGGACAAAGCAGGACGCATTTCTTTATAAGAATGTTAAGTGGGCACAAACTAAAGTTTCTGCTAGCCAGTTACCACTTAAAACAAGAGTTAAAAATATAAAAACCATAGAAATTAGCAATTTTTCTTCAAATGAAGAACTTATAATTTTTTTTTTTTTATCTTGTTAAACCATCTGTTTTAAGACTGGCTATGCCCACACCAATACAAACTGAGTCATCTGGCAGGGTTAATGCATAACTCTGAAAGCCAGCATGCTTTCTGTCGAGGAAGAAAGTGGTGGTGGCACCTATTTTTAAAGTGGTATCTTATGCAGGTACTAGGGGTGTTGTTAAAATGAAACTTGGCTAAAGTAGCATTACTGTAATGGCATATAGCTTTTGAACAGTGTCCCTAAGCCTCACAGCCCTAGATTTTTTAACACAAAACAGAGTTTTTTTTAAAAATTAATGAATAAGTCTAAATTAATTGCATAAATATAGGAATAATATAAGAAAATATGCATATTCATGAAATTACAAGAGGCAAGATTAGTTTACCCAAGAGAAATGTCAGTCAGCCTGAGTTTCAGACACAATGAAATTCATGCTGATCACATTTAATACAGTATATTTTCTTAAGACAGCAAAATAGTTTTAAATTATAATGACGAAAGTTGTCAAAGCATGCCCGCCAGAGGCAGCAGCATCTCTTCCCAGTGTAATTCTGAAGATACAGATTTATTATTTCATGTTAGAATTAAAAAGTTAGACAATGCTTATGGCCAGCTGTAGCAACATGCAGGTCTTATCCACTAAACAGTAGCTGCAAATCTTGAAAATGCACATGATGGATTATATATTATTTCTCATCTCTCCAACCCAACTTGATTTTTTTGTTTGTTTTTTTCAACACCATTAATGAACTGCTTGATGCCAGTTAAAAAGTATGGTGTAACATCTTGCAATTTAGTTATATTCTCAGCATCACACATTTTTCTAAAGATCTAAATTCAGTAGCTGCTTTAGTTAAAAAAAAAAATTGATACAATAAACAAGTGATGGGTGTAATTTCAATTTCTTCTTTGAACCCATGTGAGGAAACCCCCTCATTTCAGTTTCCTAAACCAAGTGGAAGTTTGCTGCATACATAATTCCAAATTAGCAGAGACATATTCATATTAACCAGATTGAATTATTTAATAAAGATGTGAGCATCATAATGGTATACAATGTAGTTTGGTTTAAAACACTGCAGAGTAGAAACTGCCTTTGGCTGAAAAAGAAGGCTCTAAAATTCTCTTCTAGCCTCTGAAGATGGCATTAGTAAATTTAAAAACAAAAACATTCTATCCTTAAGAGTTGTAGTTTCCAAAGATTAGCAACAATTCATAATTAAATAATTTGGCTAAATACCTAGAAACAAACAACAAAACACCAGCATTCTGTAATGATGAAAATTTACTAGTACTTTAGATGATTAAATCAAAATTTAAAAAAAAGAAAAAAAATTTTTATATCTTATAACAACTTTTTCGGTTCCCCTAAGTCAAAGGGGTAAATAAAAAAAAACAACTAAAGTATGGGACAGCTATGCTGCAGGGATGAGCTTCAGTATAGTACATCAAAGTTGGGCTGCTACCTTGTATTTAAAGATGCAGCAGGCTTCAAAAGCTCAAAGTCAAATCACTTGCCACTTGTCATTGCCTGAACAAACTGCTTTTATTTTCACATTTTCTTTCCTATATTTTCACCTTCCTTAACTGGATACAAATTAAGCAGCTGAAACTTTCCCCCACAAATGTTTATAAACATTATTTTCTTGGTCCTTTGTGATAGCATGCCATTGAATAAACACTTTAAATAACATCTTTCACTCGTTGTTCACAGTCAATCAGTTCCTTTGGGATTTTACCATCTGTGGAATGTAACATCACAGATTTTAGTCTCCAAAGCTTCCAATGTGCAAGACAATGCAGTTACAGGAAGATGCTTTGGGATGCTGGTACCTGTAGTGTTTATAAATATTCTTCTTTCTTGTGTACTATTGCTTTTTGAATCCCTTCAGTATTGGGTAAATATTTTCAAAGGCTTCATAAATTTCTTGACGAACCTTTGCTCCTTAAAATAAAGAAAGGTTATAAATTATATTAATGCAGAACATGTTTGTGTATCAGATTCTACCTTAATCCTCAAATAGGGAGCCATATGCTCATATAAATTTAATCTGACATTATGAAGGACGGAACAGTAAATACAACATTAGTAGTAGTCGACCTCTATTTAAATACACTGTAATTTATTTTGATCACTTAAAATATTTACCAGGAATCTAATTCCCTTATAAACAAAACCAAAAAAACTTTCTTCCCCAGTCTACCCTTGCCCCTTTTTTGTCAGTTCTTCTTTTGTGCAGATCTGTAATGATTTATTACTTCACAGGCAGCAGAATGACTACAAGGAATTATTATGGTTTCCTCAAAACATAATATACACCAGAAAGGCAGATCGTAAAGAGGAAAAAAAAAAAAGGTTTTAATTTTCCACAAACGAAGCACACATTAAAATATTGATCCCATTTTTCTTAAAGTAAATTTTCAAGTGACTATCAAATAGATGCAAGCAAAATGCTTTAGTTTTCTTTTTTCTTTTTCAAAATACACATGTTGGTACTTCTTTAATACATGTAAATACTTTTGTATATTGCACAAATAGCATCACACCAATAGTGTCAAGTATAAAAATGAATAATGGCCAAGTTTGATGTGAAGATCACAGGCAGAAATTCTCCATAAAACTACTTTAAATTATGTTCACTATGCTGGTTTGATACCAGAAAGAAAAAGCAAGGCAGAAAACAAACATGCTGCCCTTGACATTTAATTTTGCCTTTTAACATATCTGCCATCATGATCTTGTGCAACCACTACTTTTAACCCTTAAATAATGCCCACCATCATCATCTTATGATGTGACAGGGAATGGCAGTCACTGTCACATGATGATTTAACTTTTCCAGCCTGTTTAAATTCTAAACTAGTACGTATATGGTAACAATAGAGGCCTATGAAGGTCACTGCCAGGTGCAGGAAAATTTCTGTCCTCAGTACCTTGCTAATCATCATGGATGACACACATCCATCAACCTCTCAAGGTGATAGCTCACGTGATGTGAAGTATCCGCTGTCTCTGCAGAAAAGTAAGAATGTTGAATGATCTGTGATGAGAAGGAACACTCACCATCAAATATCATCTGGTGAGGAAAAGTGAAGAATATCAAATAAGAAATGATTTGACTGACTTAGCAAATGACCACAAGAAGGATGGCAGTTAGCATTGGATGCTACCACTAGCCCTGTCCCCTCCATCCATGTGTTCAGCATTTGTAAGGTCACATAGTGATGGTTTCATACCAACATTGCCTGTTTTTGATAAAGGTAAAAAAGAGACATCCAGACATGTCAGCACCACTCCCTACTGTGTCTTACTCTGTATTGATACCTTTGGGTATTTTTATGCTGTTTTTGTATATTCATCTTAATTTTTCATGAAAATCTATTCATTTCATAAAGGAAAAAAAATTGCACACACAGTGATGGGATTTTTTTTTACCTTATACTGCTGCTGGTTAAAGGTTAAAATTAATTAACTTTTTTCTTTCTGTGCTGCAAACATAAATAATTCTGTACTATGCCATGAAGCAATAATTAACTTCATTCAACAACTTGGGCAGCAAGTGGATCAAAGGTAACCATTTTGAGTTTGTTTCCAGCCCTTCACCTATTAAAAAAGACTCAATCGGTTTAATCATTAAATTTATCATCTTTCATCATTCTGGAAGCACTTTTTGATGTCCAGGCACTCAGAATAGGACAACTCCATGGTAAACATTAAAAAAAAAATATAGCACTTGAGTTCTTGAAGCAGCTGTTTGTGCACTTGATCAAGCTACTCACCTGTAAGAACTACTTTTCCAGACACAAATATTAATAGTACAATTCTTGGTTTTACCATTCGGTAGATAAGGCCAGGAAACAGCTCTGGCTCATAACTAAGAAAAAATAAATAAGCAAAAAAACAAAGATTACAATTTTTTTTATACCTAATCAATTTGTATAATTTTTCTACTCCTTTAGCAATATTTTTTTGAAAAATAAAATTGAGTAGAGTACAATTTCATCTTTACAGTTTGAACCCTGTTACTTATACTAGCAACAAATTCTGTAGAAGATGTCTGCAGTAAGAGTGCCAATTCTTCTAAAAGGTTATTTGCAAGTTCAATGGAATATTATGCGAGTCTCGATTTAAACTTCTCTAAATTGTTGTAAAACACTGCCTGTGGGGAAAACTGAACCAACCTATATAAATAATTGTTCTCCCTTCTAAAAATCCATATTTTGTTAAACTATTATTAATTTTCTAAAATGGTCTTTTCTTTTTTCTAAGTAACAAAAAATGCTTAATTATCAATTAGACTATTTACACATAAAAGACATCAACTATGTGCAAATATTAAATCTTAATTTTAAGTTATTTTACACTGATCTAAGAAAGCTTTAAAATAATAAGACAATAAACTAATATATGCATTACAGAAACTTGACATTTAATATTCGCAGGCTATGACTACAAGGGAGACAAGCCTGGTGAAGAAAGCTGTGCAAGTTATCCACTAGAGCATACTGTGCTCTGAAGGGCTGGTACTTCCAATCTTGGCAGATGAAAAAGCCCTAATATAACTAATTTCTAGATGTGAGAGAAAAACTATGTTTGACTGGTGAAAAAGAGCAAAAGGAAACTGGGGATTGAACTTAGGTCCAAAGCCTTGGCAGTCTAGCAATTTAACCACTGGACCAAAATGCCCATAACAGTCAATATTTAGTCAGAAAAAGAAGCTGGAACAGTGGGATAAATATTCATAGACCAATGCAGAGTTATAAAATCTGGTCTGGACAGATCACGGAATAACTACTACAAATCTCTGCCATAATAATTTGAACACCATAGGTTTCACACATGTACATTAACTGCCATTCACTATTTACTCAAAATACTACTTGGATTGGGTAGAGCTTGTAGTGTCAATGCATGGTATCTATCTGACAAGTTTTCTGTGTTTGAAGATACTCTTTCAATTGCTTTTGAGAAATTGGTTCCACTATCAAAACACTTCCTCCCATAAATGCTCAAAAGGATTCATATCCAGGATTAGAGACCCAAGGAAGCACCAGGTTCTAGCAGTTATGGATTTATGGCTTGTTGCTCAGTCTACATGCAGAGTATAGTGTGTGCAAACCATCCCTATAATTTTTAAACCTTAGTGTAGAATCGGTTTTAGTATCATATGCAAACTTTTGTATACTGATATTTACATGTTCAACATTCTCAATATTTATGTGGAGTTGTCTCTTTATTGAAGAAATATTGTCCAGTGTGCAGATTTTGAAAAATACAATTATATTTAATTTAGAAACAATCTTTGTAATGACCACACTATTTTTTTTTCTTTTCTCATACTTTCTGCTTTCACAACTGGTATCAGGTTTCTGTAGTAGAGTTCAAGTCAGAACAATGAATATTTATGGTTGTGTTTTGTAATATTTCATGCAACTCACACCCAATGCAAATTATTCTAGTAATATAAAATATTTTAACTTGATCTTTTTTTTTTTTTAGGTTCAAAGAAATTTTATTTAAATTTTGATTAGTAACAAAAATTGATAGTTTTCGTTTTAAAAAAAATTATGGTCTTAAAGGATTTTAGCCAAAATTAGGTTACATTGAGACTGCGAGCCGGCCACGCTCTCTCTGGAGGGAGGGGGAGGTAGGATTTTCCCAATGCTCTGACCAGTAGAAAGGTGTTTTCTCACCCAGAAATTTCGAGTCGAAAGAATTTAGTTAAACAAAAACATATATTTATCTTATTTACTTGTAGCTCCTTTCCTCACAGCATGCGTACCTGAAAATATAAGCTTCGTGAACCCCTTAAATATACATTTTTTAAAAAATATCAGTAAAACAACAGCTAGAGGTGAGGGAATAAAGTAATTTATTAGTAAATAGGTAAGAAAATAAGCTAGTATTCTGCATAATAGATTCTAGACTTCAGAGAGAATTTTTTTATTATTATTGATTTGAGCCAGATATTAGATAAGTTAAAAATTAATAAACAAATTTTAATGTACACTGACAGATATTTTGCAAAATAAGATTCTCAGAGTAGTGTGCATTTCAAACACTTCTGAAGTGAGCATTAATATCTTTGAACATAAAATAAATTACATCAAACCTTGAAAACTGTCCGTGAGTTAAAACCAGGCCTTCTAATCGGATTGGAAATTTCACATCACAGCTGCCCACCATATTTTGAATTTTGAAATCCAAGAATTTTGCCTGAAAAATTTTAACAAACACCATTACTTGTTGTTTTTTTTTAATTTGTTTTAAAAACCTTTAAAAAATGTATGAAAAAATAAATTTAAAAAACCCAAGCAGCAAATCTATACATATTTCCTCTAAAAGATATTCTGAATAATTTTTTTTAAGTACTTTTAAAAAAAAAATAATAAAAACAAGTACTTATCTCTTTAAGAGTTTCTTAAAATGTCTGAAATATTATCTTGATTTCAAGCATTATACAAGGTGTAGCAATCTACAAGTTTGTTTTTATTGTTCTTTTTAACAATAGTACAGTTTACCAGTTGTGTAACAATCTTTTTTTTTTTAAGAGTTACTTCCCCTTGCCCGTGCTTTATTACTCCTTGTAGTGCTATTTTTTTTCTCTCTCTTGTTTGTGCCAGGTGGTGCTACTGTTCCAGAAATTTTTAAAGCAGATGATTCGTAACTTTTGTGAAAGAGGGGTAATGAAACCTACATAAAGATGAGTTTATGACTTGTACTGACTAAACTTTGTTAAGTCCACAACTTAAGTTGTGACTGCTTAAATCAAGGAGAGAGATTTTGGGGTTTATAAAATCTATAATACACAGAAGCTAGGCATAACCCTATTTTTAAATTGTTTTTCTTTAATCTACTGGTCTAAAGCTTGCATTATAATGAAGAGTCTGTGGTTGTATCTGAACTGAAAGGTTTTGAAAAAAGGTTAGGATTAAATATATAGTGATTGTCCAGTTCACACTACAAGCACAAATCTAGAACCTTTAATTTACAACTGTCAAAACACAAGAGTCACCAGAGAGCTTATGCTAACTAGGACATGAAAGAGAATTGATTCATAACCAGTAACACATTCACCATTATCAACTCAGAGAAGTTTTATCTAAAACAGAGATACGAAACAGAACTAGTGCACTCACAGTAAATCCAAGCTTCTGTACAATTCGAGCATATTTCCGTGCTGCCAGCCTCGCTTGGTCTTCACTGAAATAGTGTGACAAATACTCAGTTAAAAGCCTGAAAATTCCAAGACCTAAATACTAATAAACAACCCTTTCAAATTATCAAACACAATGATAAAATTTGTTATCCTCTTATTTTGAGTAGCAAGCACACATTTACGCAGAATATTTCAATCTAACATTAACAAACAAAACTTTAAAAAAAATAAAATATTCAAGAGATGAATACAATACATAATTTTAAACTTTTTCAAAATTTCAATGATTCCAAGATGTCTGAAGTAATGATTAGTTAGCAACAAACTTGTATTACTTTAAATAGATAGTTTTGGTATTCACTTTTAGTTTTCTGTCATTGTCAGCCTTACCTTTTGGCCCCAGTACACACCATTTTCCCAGAGCTGAATATAAGGGCTGTTGTTCGGGGGTCACGTATTCTCATGATGACTGCAGCAAATCGTTTTGGATTATATTCAGCATTTCTGGCATGTAGGGCTATTTTTTTAAGTTCTAATTTACATCCTAAATTTACTGTGCACACTATGTTTCTGGAATAAAAAAAGAAACAAAAAAACAATTGCTTATTCTGAAATCCAGATTAAAATTAACAATCAAATAAAAGAAACATTATAAAAAAAATCTGATGACAACTAACAAACTTGCAAAACCATTCCTGCTTATTCTGGCTTCAAGACCTAAACATTCTAAACCAAAGAGTTATTTCTTGTTTATTTTTAAATACCAGCCTACTTTAGTTTTTAGGGTTTTGGCTACTTGTAGCCGGTCGTGGAACCGATCCAGCTACACCCACATACATATGCAACTTCACAAACACACCCCTAAACACCGCACAACACCAAAAAAAAAAAAAAAAAAAATAGCAGTTAACAGGAGAGTAGACTTAAAAAAAAAAAAAACATTTTCTGCCTACTGAATTGAGTTAACTGCATGGTAAAGAGCAATGATGGAGAATTTTCCAACATCATTATTGAAATAAGCCCTAGTAACTCCTGGTAAAACTCGTAATTAATTAAAATTTAATGAATGAATAAAACATAATCCAAACAGTTAGAAGCTCACACAACTCATACTACTTAATCTTAATAGCACATAGTTTTCTATATATATATATATACACTACCACAACTTCAACTGCTAATGTCAACACAGAGGTGACTCTACAGTAGATAGGTCTCAAGTCATACACGCATACCTGGCAATAGAATTGCTGAGTATGCACCACAAATGACTTCAATTCTTGAGCCTGCCCCACCCAAAAGTTAATTGTTAACCATTGTCATTAAAACTATCAACAAAAAAATAACAAAACAGTGGAGTTACAGTTGGAAACAGACAGTGAATGCAGACTATTTTATATTCCAGAATCAAATCTAGCAGCATAAGATACAGGTTGTTCAATAAAAAGAAACAAGTACAATGCGGTTGGGCCACTTTCTAACCCAACAATACATGCTCAAAGTTGGAATTGCAGAAACATGAATGGCCCCCATGCAAGAAAAAAGATGCTGGATAACACTGCCTGCAGATGGCAAGAAGTTCAAATGCATATAGCAATTGTGCAACATTCTTTTGGATATCCTACTGATGTTCTGAAAAAGTAAATCAGGACAATATGTGGAGAGCCAACCATGTCATGCATCCATGACACTGCGCATTAACAGTATAGGGAGACTTGACAAAAGTAAATAGACACCTAAGACTCAAATAGTTTATTCCAATCAAATGATAAGCTCATGATTGCAAGCTATAAGAACAGGTACATTCCAGAGAAAGCCTCAGTCTATGGACAACATGCCATTAAACAGAAGATTTTAAAAAATGAGAGGGGAGCACACACATTGGCAATAAGATATTGGTAAAAGCCAGAAGAAAATCAGGCACTGGATATTCTATTGTTCATATGCATTCTGGATGCCTAAAACCAACAAAAACATTGTGTTATGAAGAAGAGCATGAAAACCAAGCCCCTCAATAATCAGCTGCAAATATGGCAGAACATATACAGATGTCCATAAGAACTATCAGATATAGCATGGGTTACAACAGAAGAGCAGTGCAAACTGCTTCTCACCTCTTGTAATGTTAGTCATCAACTGCAATGGGTAATGAAGCTGTTCAAATCCTCTGCCTTTTGGAGCACTCATTTTTTCCAAGGAGTCCAAGTTTACACAGTTCTCAGACAGTAGTAGTATACAGATGTGCTGCTGTCCAGCACAGGAATTTTTATTAAACCATCTGCAAGCCACAAAAATATAGCAGTCTGTCTGTCATAATGTGGGATGTGATTTGGGCCACTGGGCAGTCTCAGCTGGTGGTCTGCAAAAGAACTGGCTCAATACATGTACATTCTCTGAGAGAGTACTGCTTGTTTATGCCAGATGTCATCTGTACAAAGGAGGTAGTATTTTTAATAGATGATAGTGCTCAGGTCACACCACCTGTGAAACAAAGATGGAAAATTTTCCCCATAAACTCCACTTCCTAGGATTTCCAAATACAAACTTTGTGCCAGGAACAGGCTGCAATCCAACAGACAAGCATTGCTAATCTCATCCACACTGTCATTGTATTACTATCCTGCATAAGGCAAAGGACTGCACCATAAAGTATTAAACCCACTCATATTTTGCCACTGTTATGATTCCAAAAAAGGTAAGTTTCTTCAAACTTGGATGTCTATTTATTTAAGTCAAGTCTCTGTACATACACTTGTTGAAAAGAAACAAAATCATCCAAAAAATGCTGCAATCCACCTTACAAAACTTAACATAGAAAACAGACCAATGGTTGCTTTAACTACAACTCAATCAAGTTTTAGACATTCTTATAAAACAATCCACTGAAATAGTTGTACCTCATTACTTATAATTTTGCTTAAATCTATAGTGTAGCTATTACCAAAAGAAGGAAGCCATGATGGGTTATTAATGGGCTCTAAAAGAAATGTCTACTTATGCATTTTTGTAAGTGCTTATGAAAAATATAGAAGTATAGGAAAAAAATTAAGTGAATAAAAATATGCTAAATTATCTGTCTTAAAATTAACTAATGCAAAAAAAACAATTTATAGTCTAAAGTTAATTTAAGCAGATTATGTAATAAAAGACCTATTTGTTCAATGCATGAATGTTACAAAAGTATAAATCATATAAGATAGGTCTAAGCATTTATGCAGGTTTAGAAAATCTTTTAAAATAATTTTATGAGCAAAAATATTTAGCTTCGATGATACTGATTTTCATCATGAAAGCTGTAATTTATCTAGGAAACAAGATTCCAGTAACAGCATTTTTGTTTCTTAAAAAATGTACTAAATTCATTAATACAAAGAGAAAAAAACACTTAATTTCAAAATAAAAACTCCTGTAGATGGGTTAAATGTATTTGTAATTAATAAGCATATTTATTCAGTAATCTGGTAAATGACAGTAAAAATTTTTTTTTTAATGGTTACATTAGGGGAACCAGTAAATCATGAAATAACAAAAGACAAATTAAGTGGACTTAGGCTATTACTAGTTACCGTGTACATCAGATCTAAAAGAGGGGGGAAAAAACTGCATAAATGAAGATTTTGAAAGTATGGATGGTTCTGCATTAAGAAATTTTATTTTAAAATAACAATGACTAACACAGAAATCTGAATTTTTCCAATAAGTTATCATCATTCAGCTTTCTGGTGTCTCTAAGTAGCAGTCACCAAGTGAACACTTACTGTAACTGGGGTACAATCCCTGACCCCTCAGAAGCTGGTGTTGCTGGAGTCATGGGAGTCATGGGGCCTCCAGTGGCTGGAGTAGGTGGTGGGAACAAACTAGAATTCGACGGAGGCATTCCAGGCGGAGTTGATCCAATGCTTCCTAGGGTGCTAAACGCTGGCGACAGTAGAGAACTCTGTGGAGAAGGAAAGGTTTGATTTTCTGGGGAGGGTTAGTTTTGTTGTTGTTGTTGTTTTTTTAAAAAAAAGCAATAAAAACAAAACTGTCAGGGGTGGGGCGTCTAATACTAATAGTAATACTGAACGATGTAGCATTCAGTTCCATATGTAAATTTGCGGTAAACAGAGAAATATAACGAAAGGGGTGAAGTCATTAAGCTGGAAATGGTAAATGGAGGGGAAGGGGGGGAAGTCATCTGTTTTACCTGATGTTGTGGCGTCAGACCGGTTCCATAGGACGGGAAATGAGCCGACCCCGGATCCATAATTAACCAGGATTTATAGATCAGAAAGGAAGTAAATTTTTTAACAAAAAAATGATCACAAACAACTCGGGCCGAGGACTCGGCACCGCGAAAACAACGATGTTACTGTTTGTTGCTGCTGCTGCTGCAGTTATTGTTGTTTTATTCCTCCTCCTCCTCCTCCCTAAAACTCGTCGTTTTTCGCACTACACAGAAACAAATATCACCGACAATTCGCCAGCTTCCAAAACTTGAGAAGACGGTTTACATCCTTCATCCTGAGCCCTTTTCCCTTTTAAAAATAACCCCGTACAGTTTCACGGAGATAACGTCGTCCCCCCCTCTCTCTCTGGGAACGAAAACACTCGGGACGGTCTCATCTCTTCTCGCGTCACGAACGAACGCGAAGGCGAGAAACGAAAAACCGGAACGCAACAGGGGCTGAAATACGGAACCGGAGAACGACGCATCCAGCTTTGCGTTGTGTGGATTTACAATTAGTTTAAAATGTCGAATCATTGAATACATTTTTGAAGTTTTTTAAAATAGGAGTTTTCATGCTTGTTTTCTGTGTTCATTTATTTATTTTTTTTAAATTTTGTCCAAAACCTGGTCAATATACAAAAAAGGTTGCTTTTAAAATGAAAAAATAAGGAAATATTAATAAATACATTATCTGAAAGCATGATGTTATTTGTTTAAAGCATTGTAAAATATTTTCTATGGTCTTTTTTAAGTTGCTATTATTATTATTATATAATAATAATAATAATAATAATAATAATAATAATTTTTGTATAGTAGTTTCTTTTTTCACAAAGAGAAACAATTCTTTTGACTTTTATAGGTACCAATTATCTCCCTTGACGGAAGTTCGTAATAGATCAGAATAAAACGCGTCGAATGGTACGAAATTTGAAATGCGTTTTTCGTTAAATTTATCAGAATCTTTTTTTTTTTTTCGTAAGCGAATTAAGTAAGTGATTATTTTTTTTAAAAAAAAAACAACAACTGATTAACAATCTTTTATTTAAAGTTATTAACCAATTCAATAAACAGTAATGGTCTCTTATCCTAAGTCCGGACGCCATTGCTCGGTTTAATAGTGGATCTTCTTTCTCTTTTTAGTCTCGTGGTGGCCTACCAAATACTGATAAATAGATTGCCTTTTTCTTTGTACATGTGCGTGCTATGTTTAAGTGTATCTCATTAAATATTACCTTTGTCAAATGATTTGTAAATCAAACAAATACACCTATTTAGTTAATTATTTGGTTGGCGCAGTGGTCCAGTGGTATACTATTGGGCTGCTATGGTTCAGAGCTAAAAAGACTGGCTCAGTTTGGTGTACCTTTCTAGCATGGTTTCTTTTTTCTCTTTTTTCACCAGTCAGCTGCTTGATTTTCAGTTTCCTCCCACATCTAAAAATTAAGAGTTCTGGTAGGAACTTTATGTGGTTAGGTGTGCAACTAACCTTCATATACTGTTCTTTGATTTAGGAAACTGAAACCAAGGGATTTTTTTCATGCAAGTCTGAAGAAGCAGATTCATTTATTTAATGCTCTGGTATTTTGGATATTTTTAAAAATGACATTGTTTATCAATTGCAGTATAAATTTTACTGCACAACTTTTCCTCTCCAAATGCTTTGTTGTTGTTTTTTTTTAAAAATCCTAATAACTGTGAACAATATTGTTTATATTAGATTTAACTAAAATAGTTTCAACTTAAAGCATTTTCTGATTTTAAACAGTTAATAATAGCAATGAATACATTAAAAATTGTAAAACTCAAACACTGAAAGCTAAAATATTGTTAGAAAGAAAGATTGTTAAAGGCTGTGAGAACTTAAAAGCCTAGCCTTATCCAATTAGTAAATTAAGCTAATCTTGACCTTGAAAGACTGTGGTCCCCTGATGTTTCAGAATATTTACTACTACCGCTATCCTGCCAAGAGGTAGCAATTCAAACTTAGAACCTGTATTGTTGGTTTAATGCTTTTGAAGAGCTGATTTGTTTGTGTTGGCTGAATTTTGTACATCCTCTTGAGATAGTGTCAAACAGTTTCAGTCACATTGTAATTGGAGCATGTCTTTGAAGTGGCCATGCCTATCCTACAAGCATGGGCATTCAGGTAAGAATCCTAGTATGCAATCTGCTTGCCTGTGCCTGTAGATCCCTGGGTAACTTGTGAAAATCTCTGTACATTTATTGTTTCTTAATTTCTTCAAACCAAAGTATGTACTGTTTTTAGATTTGAATGTATATAGATACTTGATTTTTTGGTTGAGAAGTCAATTCTAGTTTAACACAGGTAATTTAATGGCAACTTTGAAAATTTAAATTTTTTCATTACCTTGTAGCCCAAAGTGTCCTGGAACCTATAGGGGTAGTTCAGTGTTCCCTTTCTTGGAATAGCACATGATCTCCAGGATTGAAACTGGTAACTGGACTGATCAAGCAAGCCAAATCCTAATTATAACCATATGACAATACTGAATACTGTCGAATAACTAATGTTAAAGTACATTTCAAAGCTTTTTTTTTTTAATTCAAATCTGTGAAAAAATTATTTAAAATAACTTTTTGCGTCTGTCCTGTAAATTCATGAAACCTTTTCTTTATAAAACATTTGTACTCCACTTTAAAAAAAAACAAATAAACTTACCTACAATGTGTACCTGCACCATGTCTTGAATAATGCTTAATATTGATGAGATAATGTTATGAGTATTCTAAAGTGAAATGGTTTAATATCTAGTTGTGATTTCTTAGCTATAGCTTAACAACTGATATAATTTTGGTTGCAGTATACTTTTAATTATAACCAGTTTGATATTGTACCTCTGCCTATACCTACTAAGTTATTTAATTGTGTATATTGAAATGTGCCCTTTTACTATCCTGTACAACCAATGATGTTGAAATGGAGGGAAGACAACTGGTATCAAAATCTGATCCTATATGGCTGACAATGATGTATCCTCAATCAGCTAAATCTTGAAACTGGCATTCACTGCAACCTTCACAATGATGCTGCCACTGAATAAATTTGGCCTCTTCATTCTCAACAATGTTCTGGGAACTTTATGTGGGCATCAGCTGTATATGAATATTACTAAAAGGCAAACAAAAACTGCATTGATGACTAAATGCAGGGAATCAACAGAAAATACTGCATTTTAAAAGTATTTCAGTTTATTCAAAAAGCTTACAAAACATTTTATACACTTCTTCCTCATAAAAATAGATGCATCTGTTTTTCTCTTTAATATTTAATCTGTTAGACTTTAGAATATCAAATATCACTATGTGCCATACATAGGTATCTGTGTAAAATAATGTAATGACTAAAAATTAATTTTCAGTCATGTAGAAATGGAAATTGCTTATATATAAGCAGCATTACAGTTAAAATTATTAACTTTTTGTTAATGAACCATCAACCAAATTAAGTTTTACCTGTAAGCATACTACATTAGAAATATCTAGCACTTGTAGTACTTTCTGGGTCAGTGCTGATAATTATCTAAGCATATTAACTTCATAATTTTGCATTACAAGTTAATATACACTATGTTGCAAGGAACAGGAAGCCATAAGGACTTATGCAAAGCCCTCTAAGAAAGAATATTTACTTATCAACATAATTTTTATGCTAATTAATAGCATCACTACACTTGCTGGAAATTTGTTTCACTCATTAACAATTCTTACTAAAAGATTTTTTTCTGGTATCAAATCTTGCTGGTTTAAAAAATTTACTC
Organism: Nautilus pompilius; assembly: GCA_018389105.1. NCBI lineage: Eukaryota > Metazoa > Mollusca > Cephalopoda > Nautilida > Nautilidae > Nautilus > Nautilus pompilius. The sequence continues at coordinate 399,224 of JACATO010001894.1, forward strand.
TTCACACAATCAAACCCCTTTAAATATTCTGGAAATATCATTAATCTTAAATGTATAAAAGTCCAGACTAGTAACTCCATTCCAGATGTCTAAAAACTTGAAAACATTCTAGTGAATCTATGCAGAACACTTTCTTAAATAAGGACTCCATCTCAGCACAGCATTTTTAAGATGTGGACACATTAAGAATTTCCTGTTTGTTTGACACTTAAATCATTTCTAATTTTTGTTAGCAGTTGAACTTACTGTTTTCCTGTTTCATACTTTTAAAATACTAGCAATCATTTTTAGAATATATTTTCCATATAATGATTGTAATTTGTCATTTTTGGTTTGACTAAAATCTTACACTTTTTTATCATTCAATGCCATTTTCCACTTTGGTTAAAAAACTTATCAAAAAATGTATGTCATTCAGAATAGAATAAAAAATAAGTTTATTACATGTACTACAATTCACATTTTTAAAAACTCTGCAAAACAATACTTTAAACTGATGGTTAAAATATTCATAATAATGCAATGTTGAAATTAAAATATAGTTCAATGCTAACAGCTCATCTTTGTATACAAAACTAGTGGACAAAAATCAACATTTCTTCAACCTGAGCATTGGAAAAACAAAAAAAGTACAAGTGTATTTCATTAGTAGAACAACTGGCAGTAAACTAGCTTACTACATATTCTACCAGCACCAGCATGTATATGCAGCATATTTATGTTATATGCTAACCCATTTTACATAGTAAACATTTAAAACCTAATTTCACAATTTTCCTCTTTCTGTTTAGACATTGTAACTTAACCAGGTCTGAATTTCTTTGTTTATCTTATGTAAATTACAGAATACAAGCACATCTTTTAATTGGTATTTTCAAATTAGTTATTGTATTTATCAGTGATATACATTTTAATACAAATTTTAGATATTTGCATTTTGTTAATCAAATAACTTTTTTTAAAAAGTATTTTAAAACTTAAAAAAAATATTTAAGTACAACTTTGTTTTACACGCATGGCTGATTAATTTTACGAGGACAACACTACTTTTACTTGTAATAATAATAATAAAAATAATGAAAATATTATTGCCAAACTGAATTTAGTTTAGGTCACCTTTTAACTGAAGGCACCAGGTCCAGAATTATGATAAACATTATACCCATATATCCAATGCAAACAGCAGAAGGGTGACTGTCTTTAATGATATATTTTCTCTTTGTTGTATTTAAATTCTTCCTTTCTAATTGTAATTTTTTAACCATTGTTTCAATCATTTCTTTTCTGGTTGAATTTGTTGCATTCTTAGCTGATGAAGTTGTTGTTGGTATGCAGGAATGTGTGCATGACTCTCCTGAAAATTGGTTTTACTTACTTGAAATTAATATTAGTTGGCACAGAAAAAAAAAACAGAATTCCTTTGTCAATCTAAAATAAATAAATAAATAATGTAATAAGTAGATGACTAATGTTTTAGCTGTAATAAAAAAATAAACCCACAGTCTAGTAAATCATAGTTACAGGTTTTTTTCTTTTAACTGAGTTTACTAATGTAATGAAGAGTTTAAACTTGAAGTAAATTTTACATCAGCAGTATCAACAGAAAAAACTTTAAATCCCATTACTCCTTCAAAACAGTTATATTTAAAAGAATGTATACCAGAAATTATGTAGAATAATTTAATTAAGACTTTGCATGTGAAAATACTGATAAATGTTGGTGATAGATTAACAAAACTGTTTATTAAAGCAAGTTACAATCTCAGCTGTCAGAAATACTTTCTGTAATAGAATAATCCATTGGTGGCTTGTATAGTCTTTAGGTTATTTGCAGACTCACGCTAAAATATTACAACCTAAATCACAGGTAAATTATGATAAAAACTGCTTTTGGTTATGGAGTAATAAAGATCTATAACAAAAAGGATTTTTTGGGCAGCTAATGACTTCTTAAATTCAAAATTTGGAAAATTACCTGGAATTTGAATTGTGCCAAATTGTATGTGGCCATATTCCGTATCTGGTCCAGTGCTATGAAACAAGCCAGAGTGTATCACAAATAAATGAAACTAAGTCAAGTTTGGAACACTTAAAGCTTTCAACTTTGGGAAAGACTTTATTAGATAAAGTTATTTTATTTTGACACCCAGACAAATATCAGCCAAAATGGATATACAACTGTACATCTAAAACCCTCCAGGAATATACAAAAGGGCAACCTTCTCGGCGCTATATTCTATGTGTTGGTGACGGTGACACTGCCATGTACAATAAAGAAAAGAAAATATTCAAATCAATGTTTTTGACAAAGTTAACCCTTATTAGCCAAGATGACTACATATGTATTTTTCTATATTTTGACTCGGTGCTGAGGGCTCATTATTAGTCTTCTCTCATTGATACTTAACAACTTCTGATAACTTGTATTTTTAATCATTTTACTACTGATACTTCTGAAATTTTACTTGAATACTTTTGAAAATATCTGAAAAATTTATCAAAACCTCAACTGGTTGTTCGTATCTTATTGCATTCATAGCAATAGTTTAGTCAAAATCAAATATTCTCAGCCAAGTTATTTTTTTAACATGAGAAAATCGATTACATGTTACATTTTCGTTTTCAAACTTAATTTTTTGGTTTACGGATATAATAATCAAATTCCCTTTCGAGCAGCTAGTGCTTGCCAGCTGGAACTGAATTTTGTAAAATGAATTCAGTTCCAAATTTTTAACAATTCATATAAAATTATTCCTATACGTCTTCTGTAAACAGTGATGAAGAACTGATTTGCTTATCAACCAAAGACTTCTTTGATGTTCATCCAAGTTCTTCCTCGAGGGATATTCTTCTGATATTGATAATGGAGAGGGGTATATAGAGCACATGTTATTATTAGGCTTAGAAATCAATCTGGGAACTGGATTGTTGATTCCGATATAATGCAATGCCCAAATACAATTCAATGGAATATAAATCCATATCTTCATTTGCTTTCTAATAAAGAAGTAATAATTTTCTTTCCTGGTCAAAATGTATCCCCGTCTTCTGAATATGCAAATTCTAATCTTGAAGATCAATGACAGAATTCAAAGCGGGTATAAACTATTATTATTAGAGGTGGCTTCAACACAGACAATTTTTCTTCCATTTCATCTTTGTATATGTCTTTATGTGAATCAGGTTCGGAAAAACGAAACCAAGCCAAGGAACATAAAGATTGGATTTATCCAATCAATGAATTAATTTTTTTTTCTTTTTTCTAAATTAGATTGTTTATCCTGACTTCTTTTACCTAATATATTATTTGAATATTCAAGTTACATATAGCTCCCAAATAAGGTCCAAATAAGAAAATCTATTCTTAAAAATATCTATTCAGTCACATTCAATTCTACTTGATTAACTCTATTTGTATTATTAATAAATAATAGCATATATGTTCTAAAAGTAATTTATTAATATTTTTGTTATCGATTATGAATATAACACTGTTGTTAGAATTCACCTTTCAGAAGCATAGGATGCATGGATAGAAAAAATGATGAGTGCAAGGTATAGGAATAGAAGGCTTCAGAGACAAGGAGAATCAAAGCTGTTGGTGGGATCACTAAATAAGTATTTTAAAGAAGTTAAAAGAAAAATACCAGACATTAATGATGGTGAACTTCAGTGATGAAAAATAGATGTGTCCTGATAACCACAACAATGACCAAGTGGAAAACAATACAAATAATGAGAATGAAAAATCTTCAGGAGAAGAAAATAGCAATAATAATGAATTGTGTCAGGTGAAAATAATATTAATCTGAAGATGTTACCTGATGATAACAATGCTGAACAAACACATAAGATGTTGGATTTTCTGATCTTGCTGACTGGCCGAGGATTGTATATGATAAAATAAGGCAGACAGGTGTTTCGAAAGGTCCTTCACCACCTCTAATGGATTTTAAATATTCTAAAGATACGCTGGATTATCACTTCTCATCACTTAATTTACAATGCTGCTGGAACTTAAGTGGTTTATTTAGTCAGGATTAATGCAACATCCTGTTTTTTTCTGAAAGCTTTTTTTTTTTATCAGTGAATCTTTCCATCACAGCTGGAAGGTGTAAAGATTAGAAAAGCATATCTTACTATTTAGTTTAACGTGAAAGTTCTAAAGACTATTTTCATGCACACAAGAAATAGACTGAACTGCTCACAAGACTGGTATCAAGTCAACCAATAAAAAAAAGTTGCATCAGAAATTACTCTTGCCACAAACCCTTTCTTAGAAAGACGTATTAGGGCTGCTTGGACTATTATACATGTCCTTAGTTGGCTTTGGAGCTGATAATGAAAAAACACTTTATGGGTCTAATAATGAAAACTATTTGAAGCTTATTGAGTTATCAGCCAAATTCGATTCTTGGAGAGCAGAAAATTTGTACAAGGAAACCAAATCAAAGATATTTTTAAAAATCACTTTTTAAGAAAAGTGATAGCAAATAAAATTATCAAATTCCTTTCTTAAGAAGTTAATGAACATATTTTGAAGTTTGATGAAAACTACCTGATACTATTCAGTAATTCTTTACTACACCCGAGATATTAGTCGACCTGGGCAAGTTCGTTTTGTGTTAGTTAAGCTTGTATAAGCTGCAGTGAAAGTTAACATTCAGTAACGACTTCGTGCATTTATTCCAATTTACTTATCCACTGCTGCAGGTCTTAACAGAAAAAAAAACACAAAAAACTTTAGAAATGCTAAAGAGATTGAAAATTTCAATTTGTGATATGAGAGGACAAGGCTAAGAGAATATGTCCAACACGAAAGAGAGAGATTCAGGCGTTCGGAAGAGAATTATCGATTTGAACCCCGAGGGAATTTTCCCTTCCTTGCAGCGCCATTCTCTAAACTTTGTAGTAAATGATGCCGCTGCGTCACGCAAAAGAGCAATTTCTGTTTTTTTAGAATAATGCAGAATATTTACGTATTTTATCTGGTTCTTCAGATTGATGGTGTGTACTGAATGCAAACATTAGTAACTTCTCAGTGGAGCCATTATGAGAGACAAGATAGCCAAGTAGGATTGGCACTACACAGCCTTTCAGATATCATGCAGGAGACTCAGATATATGATACGCTGACTGAAACTTCGGGTATCGATTCATTAGACTCTTCGGCTAGACACGGATTAAAAAACCCTCAGATTTCTATGCGGTATCGTAATTTGGTTCAACATTTCAAACCGCTGCGAACAAGCTTTTTCAGAGTGAAACTCGATACCTCCCTCTTGTGCAATTAAACTTATAGAAACCCCAAAAAACGTTTTTTGGAGGAACTCTTTTTCCGATGAGGTTTTCAGAATAGTTTAAGGGAGTTGGCTAAAGATATAGAAACAACCGGTATTTCGATTCGTCCTAAAAAAGGAGAAACGGATGCTTCAGTCGGTGAGCGAGATATTTTACCTCACAGCAGACATTTTCAGTTTCTTTATAACATCAATAAAACTAGTGAGTTGTTGTCCACAGAAGAAATTCAGAAAAGTTGGATGATGCAACAACAACAACAACAACAACAACAAAAGAGAGAAGAAGATGGACATTGAGATGAAATTTAACTTTACGATAAGCTGACGGCATTACCGTCTTTTATAAAACCTGGTACGGTCGCTTTAATTTATAGCGTCAAAAGATTTCCCTCCAAATCTTGCTGGAGCATTTACAATTTTACTGATTTTTTTTTTCAATTAGGGGAGAGCGGGGCTAAGTAACAAGCGAAATTACTCATCCCCAATTAAGGGTTGGATGCTTAAATGATAACAGTTGCATCCCTTTTGCACCCATCTTCAACTGAAGAACCAATGGCGGGTCGTGTGGAGGGAAAGGTTAAAGTTCAGGAAGGCCGTTCTTACTGTCACCATGACACCGCTCGTGAAGTAACCTGGCGGTGAAAGCTTGCTGCCTTGTGGGTGTCGTGGTTTAGCTGGTGGTAACACAACTGATGTAACAGTGTCACAACCAGCCCCGCCCTATTTCGCTGTCACTATTCAGGGTTGGTGCACACTTGCTGATCCAAGTTCAATCCCGTTTGTGTAAATTTCTGCCTGAATGTACGTGTGTGTCTCTACACACATACATGAAGGTGCACGTCATAGTGTGGCTGTGGCGATGACACGGCTAAGAAACGACCCGATTAGAAGGCGACTGTGAACCGTGAGACCTCAATAATAAAGACAGTGCCACCGACTTGGCTGCAATAGCTTCCTAAACCGTGTCACATGTTAGGTGTCTTTCAGAACGGTTCGGAATTACCAGCGGAAAACTTCTCGATGCACTGCTGCACCAGATGTGATACAGAAAGCTGTGGACGAGGCAGAAGTGTCCGTGCTGTGGCCGACCAATACAACATGTGTTACGTCACAGTGAGCCGATACATAAAGAAAGCACAGAAGTCGTCTTCAGCATCAGCTTCTGAACAAGCGTCACCATCAACGACTGAAGGCAACTTGCACTTTGGCTATAAAAACAGACAAATATTTGACAAACAACAAGAGGCTGAACTTGAAAACTACATAAAGCAAGCAGCTGACATATACTTCGGTTTCTGGCCAAGAGATGTGCGCCAGCTGGCCCACCAGTGTGCAATCACATATGGGATTAACATTCCAGATTAATGGAAAGAAAACGAAACTGCAGGGGAAGATTGGTTTTCATCTTTTCTGATGCGTCATCCACGACTATCACTCAGAAAACCAGAAGCAACCGGTCTATCCAGGGCAACAGCTTTCAACCGTGCTGATGTTGCATCATTTTTTTGAGAAACTTGCATCTGTAATGGACAAACATCGATTTTCACCAGCTGTCATCTGGAATGTGGATGAAACAGCAGCCACAACAGTCCAAAAGCCAAGGAACATCGTTGCTTCAAAGGGGATCAAACAGACAGGAGCACTCACGTCTGCAGAAAGGGGGCAGCTCATAACCATGTACTGCCGTTAGTGCTGTAGGAAACTCTGTCCCACAATCTATGATATTCCCCAGGAAGAATTTTAAAGAATATTTCATTCGAGATGGACCACCAGGCAGCATAGGGGCAGCCCATCCATCTGGCTGGATGACAACAGAACATTTCCACTTGTTCATGCAGCATCTCATAAAGCATGTGAGTCCATCAAAAGAGGAGTCCGTCCTCCTTCTTCTGGACAACCATGATTCACATCTGTGCATCGACATGGTCAACCTTGCCAAAGTGAATGGAGTGATTCTGCTTTCTTTACCACCTCATTGTTCTCATAAACTTCAGCCACTGGACCGTTCAAAACGTTTTTGTCAAGCATCCAGCAGTCCTGAATGAGAAACAATCCAGGCAAGACAATGACCGTATATGATATTCCTGCTCAGATTCGAGATACCGGGCCAAGGGCGGCAGTTCCGACAAACATCATCAATGGTTTCAGAGTGTCTGGGATCTGCCCCTTTGACCAACACATCTTCACAGATGTGGATTTTCAGCCATCTTCCGTCACAGGCAGACCCTGCCCACAAGCTGTTGAAACAACTGACGACAGAATTGGAAACTGTTCACCTCCTGCTGTCAGGCGCCCAGATAGGGCCCACTATGATGCTGTTGCTCCGCTACATGAGCCCAGAACTCAGGCTGCTTGCCCACCTGAGCCTGTTGTTCAGGACATCACCGCTGAAACACAAATCCTGACTTCTAGCCCACAGCATGCACTGAGATCAGATCAGGCCTAAACTTTGATGCATGTGACCCCAAATTGTGCATTTCCCACAGCACATACGATCATACCAAAGGAAGCAACAACTTTTCCCCCCCCAAGGAGGTTAGGCCGTTTTCAAAAGCAGCTCCCAGACAGATGGCATCCAAAGGAAAAAAAAAAAAAAAACGAAGGCAGCCATTTTGACTGACACTCCTGAAAAAGATGCACTGTCTGCAGAAGCTGAAGAGAGGTTAGGAGGACTGAAGCTGCTGCAAGAAAGAAATTACCAAAAAAGAAAACAAAAGAAAGTGCAAAGAAAAAACTGAGGTGCAATTGTGCCAACACCGACTCAGATGATAATGTTCTTGTTTAGTGTGCTGCGAACCTTACTCGAACAGTGGTCCAAATGAACAATGGGTGCGGTTTGTAAAGACCGGTGGCATGAAGAATGCACCGACAAAGATTTTGTGTAAAATGGCACAACCAGCCCCGCTCTCCCCTACACCTAGGACGAATCTATAAAAGAACAGCAAGCCAGATACCCGTTATAACCAAACAATAATCTTAATACATTTTATAGGCACAGTTTACAAGCTTGCAGAAAGAACAAACTAATCCTTAAATGAGCCGTCGCCTATAAACAAACGTACGGAATTCGAGTCAAAATTCTCATATTGCCACCAACCACAGTTCTGACAGGTTGGAAGATGGAGATCTTCCCTACTCTCTGTCCGCGGACTCAGATTGTTCAACATTTGGTACAGTAGGAGAGACCAAGTAAGTTGTCACAGCATCAGTAATTACTAATTAACGTATAGATGGACTACAATCGACGTCAGTGACTTAGCCCCGGTCTCAAGTCAGTCCAACAGGCTTAATCTGTGATTTGGTTTTCACACACGACGCAGACAACCTGCCTTCTTTCTACTTGCTATCTCGTATTTATTTGTAAAGGGAGCTCCGAACCTGTTCGTACATCAGTGCACCCTGGTCAACGTCATCTGATTTTGAACCACGGAGAGCGAACCTTATTTCAGAGGCAAACGCCCTGGCAACCCCCCAAGTCCCCGGGAAGGCGCTGATTGGGCGTGGCCGACTGCCTCACATCACACGCCCGCTTTCACATAGATAAGACGGCCGAATGTGGAAACTCAGGTAGAATTTCTTCGTAAATAAAATTTCATTCCAAATCATATATATATTTGTCTCCCCCACAAAGGTCGAGATTTATTATTGATATGGAAACAAATAAGTCTTGATTCCATTTTCATCTCATCTCTGGTCAGAGCCATAGGCTTTTGTTTTTAGTTGAACACGAGATCCCCCCTGATATATAGGCGCCCGCCCTATTCACATCTCATATGCAAAAAACAGAGAAGTGAAACGCTACGCTAAAGTGCTCGTTGTTTATCTTGCACATCCGTCGATCGTAAACGTCGAGCCAGACTTTGCGAGGTCTGTTTTTAGCTCATCGAGAAGACAGTACGCAGTGTTTATTACACTATAACCAATAAATACATTTGTGTTAATCCGAAGGTTCTTTTACAAGTCCACATTAGATGAAAGTATCGACTAAGTGTTTGCCATGACCATAAGAACCGGAGAGCCGAATGTAGTATCAAAACAATAAGTTTTTACTTCGAGCGAAGCCGCCGCAAAGCCCACTGTGTTTGCTCGTTCATTACACTCGAGTTGACCGGTGGAGTGAGTGACTGGGGACTTGAAGACAGTTCTGTCGTTAGGTGGATCCGGTGCCAAATGATCTCGTGTCGTTCATAATCGGGGAAAAACAAAAATCGGGCTTTTCTGAATTGAAAAGGATTGATGATAGTCCGACGCGAGAGAGACCTCCCGGGTCCTTGGGCCCCCCGGTGTCGGGTGGACCGGGCCGCTTGTCGGCTCGACGAACGTCTCTCAATCACGAGGAGGACTCGACAGAGAACAGGCCACTTGTCTTTACGGGATGCAATGCCACTGAAAGAGCCTCGTTCGGAAGTCCAACTCGCTCAACAACAACAGGAACACCAACTGTTTCCAAAACACTCTCCCGAAAAGAGAATTTGCCTGTTTTGATTTAGTTGCGCCTACCGGTCTATTCAAACTAGAAAGTTCTAACAGTGATGTAAAGTTGCTATTGTGCGTGATGTAGTTTGATCGGTTCCTCGTTCGGCCGTCCTAGTACCTGTTTATTAGTGAGGCTTATCTATGCCTCTCAAAGTGTGTGAGAGACTATAAAAAAATATCCGGACACCCAAACCCCTTCCCTGGCGGAAGATCAAGAGGATGTGATTTCCCGAGTGCTTGCCTTCGCACAGACTTTACTTTCTGTCTGTCCCTTGGAGCTGCAAAAAGAAAATCCGTTTGAGTTAAGGTCTTTGTCCACTGGGCTGGGGTACTGTATTGCAGTTGGATGTCTGGCTGGCTGGCTGGTTGGCACGAGTCCCTTTCCTTTACTGAAACAAAAAGGGAAAGGGAAGGGTTCTGACCCAAGAATCCGTCCTAAGTCAGGGAATTGTTCGAAAAGCGCTCGCCGTGGGGCGCACTAGCATCCCTGACCGCGTGTTGCTTAGTGGGAAACTTCTTGTACATCTTCTGAAAATAAATTCGATTGGAATGGCGCTTCCGTCCTCTCAAGACTTTCGACTATTCTAAGCAGATAAGACCAGAAAGTTCGAAAGGATATTCTTTTTATTAAGGGGGGTGAAGCAAAAAAAAAAAAAACAACACCTGTACAGGTTAAGCCTATTTGGGCGGCTTTCTAATTTTTTGAATCACATATTGGACCAGGCTCCACAGTTCTTCGTGCTGTGGATAACCGTGTCGTCCAGTCCTTCGCGAACTAGCCATCTTGGAGAATTAACTAATTTCCATTTATACTTGTTCTCGCGCGTGGCGAGCGCCAAGATAATACTTTCCCAGTCGGTGTCAGTAGTATGGCTGCCTATACGGCAAAATTTTTTGGCATTTTCCATAACGCCGCATGCCGCGGCAGCGAGAGGGGGGGGGTGAAGGTCGACCCTCGATAGTCCGACTCCGGTACCCAGGGCGAAGCTTGGAGGGGGGGTATAAGTCACGTGGTGATACCGCCGTTATCGGCTTCAGGGTATTGTCTAGTTTTAACAAAATTTCCTAGTAGGGTTAATTTGCTCTCGTTTCACACCTCTATACTAGTATTACGGAACCTACTCAGGTTTTGGTGGATTCTAGGTTTGCCGCTACCGTATAACTTCTACGCCTTCTATAGCAGAACCTTATCCACTGTATTAGATCTCCTCTTACCGAATTCCAAACTCCCTCAGTGTCTTAAGGAGAACTCCCCTCTATCCTACCGACGGCTGCGGACTCCATGGTTACATAACTCTGGTTAGCCAGCCGATTCGCTATCTGTGTTTAGGAGAAAGATAGGTCCCCAGTTATCCGCTCCTGTTTTTAAACAGTAAGATGTCACTGGCGCTGCGCTAGCTGAACAAGAAGGGCCTTTGTCGTTGTTTAATGCCTTGCATATATTTCTAATTAACGCCTTTTCTTGGTATAGTAACAAATACATAAACCCTACTTTAGGCAAAGTATTGGCGCTTGCCTGACGGAAAGAAGGGCTCGGGTTCGGCTCCCGTCGCTCCTCTGTACCAATCTGGGGTTTCTTCTGGGTTCTTTCCAAAGCTAAACAGAGACAGGGTATTCAGGGCTCTTGTGGCCTCCACTCCGGATAATGAGAACCACTTTTATCCCGGACTTATCTTGGAGCGGTTACTAATGGCCTCCATCCTTCGGCTGTTGGTAAGCCGCTCGCTCTCTTCAGAATGCTAGATCGAGTTCCGCCCATTTAACGTTCTGCTAGTGATGGACCCGAAAGAGAAAACTACTTATCTGAATGAAAGGGTTAATGCTACTTTCAAAATGCACGTTTTTTAATTAAAAGAAGGAGAATAAATGCTTCTACTGGGGACGTAGTTCAAATGAAGCCGGCTGGAATACCATTGCGAACACTAGCGGTACCCGGCCAGGTTTCGTTTGAACAACGTCCCTAGTATTAAGTGCGAAGCTAGTGGGGTCCGGCTAATGTTAGGGCTGCCAGAGAGAGGGCTTACCTGCCCGGTATCGCCGGAGTCACAGAGCTATCCACAGAAATGAAGGTGATTCTGGAAAGGAAAAAAAAACAAAACAACAAAAACTAACTAACAGAAGAACAGTTTCTTTTTTGTTTTTGGACACATGCAATATTTAAATCCTCTTAATGATCGTATTCACCTTCCACTCACCTGGGCCAGTCTGTACGCCAACTTATTCCCCTTCGGCTACAGCTCATTTAAACCACAGGTGACGTTTACAAGAGTAGTCTCTCCTGAATCACCACCCGATTGTCACCTTTCCTATCTTACTGGTTCTTGACAGATGTTCAGTCATTATGACCTTAACGACAACTCGATCCCAGGTAACCAAGGCAACTATCGGCAACGACAGGTTCATTGTTGACGTTGTCAGCTACCGAGGGTCCAGCATTGAATTTCTATCCTATCGAGTGCCCGTCCCCTGGTCCATTTCTTACGTGACTGCCCGACGGGGTTCCACCTGTTTTGCCCCAGGTATTGGACAGGACGGCGCTGATAGGCGGAGAATGGTTTCGGTCTGGACGGGAGATGTGAAATTATTCGATATCTTTTGATGCTGAACTATGAACGGGCTGTAACAGATGGTGGGGCTGGCTGGAGGTTTACAAAAGTCAGGTTTCCTCTAGTACTGCCCCTTCTAAGCCAAATCTTTGGAAGTCTTCATGACAGATTTCCGGGAAACGTATTTACTTTAAATGCATAGCACCGACCGGGTGATCAAACCAATGATTTAAAAAGCAGAATGAGAACTGAAATTCCAACATTCCTAAGGCCACATTAGCTGTTACAGTATCTGGTGCATCCACCCATGTTGTTTATAGAGAGATGTGGCGAGGATTTTCATCAGAATCTGTACTGATTTCAAGTTGAAATTATAGAATTTTTCATCATTATTATTATATATTATGTATTCTCTAAGCCTCTGGTTTTATTTTTTGTTTGCTTGATTCTTTTTTTCTTCATGTTGAGGATGTTGTATCGGGCCCGTACCCAGGATTCTGAGCAGGGGGAGGGTTCTTTTTGCAAAGGGTGGAACTAAATGCAACGTAACCCGTTATCACGCTATATCATGAAGTGATTAAAATGAACATACATACTGTATTTATTTTTGCATTCAATATAACAAAGAGCAACAAAATATTCAAAACAATACTATCCAATGCAATTCTTATCACAAACACAATGGCAGAGTTAATATGAATACAGGTTCTGCAACTGTGAGAATGTCTTTTCAGTCAAACATACTAAGCAATAACTGCTGCATGTAAATTGTATAATCCAGACTAAACACACACAAACAATACAATGTGCATTTATAGACTTTAGATTAAGCCAGTAGGAGCAACACGATGGGATGAAATACTGTTATGTCCATGTACTCATTATGATGATATTATTGGATGTACCACAAAAACAGAATAACCTGGTAAAATGGCAGTGAATTTATGATCTGTAAGTTCAAAGCAAAAGCCTGTTTTATATGCGATACAACTGAGCCCATCATCCTACTCAGGATTATATAATAACTGTCTACAGGAACCTTCTTTTATCTGTAATTATTAAGAAGAAACATTATATAACTTTCCATTAGACCTGCAAGAGCTTCAAATGAAAATAGGAACTTTTGTTGTAGTGTAAAAGGAATGTTTGCCCCAACTTGGCAGGGGCTGGATGCTACAGACTTGTACAAATGAGTCTCAACATAAATCTTGTGAATCTAATCTGACAGGATACAGTCATGATGCAATCTTCGTGGGTGCTTTTTGGCAAATATATCTACAAGTTTATCCAAAGATATGCCCTTATTATAATGAATATGCAATAACGCCAGACAGCTCAATCTTTCCTTCCCCATCAAAGCCCTAAGCCCTCAGGTTAATTATTGAGGCGCCTCAATACACTTGTACTATGCTCACATTCACAGGAGATAACGGGTAAAGTGCATGCAAGCTGCAGTAACATGTGGATGTTTAGATACATAATAATAGCATCGCATTCTTTGATTGCAGCAGCTGGTGTGCTGGGTCTTTTATCTTCAGGGACCTTGTCATACCTGCAGAGATATCCAAAACACAGTTTAGATGCACAAGAATTATCAGTAATCATCTAAAGCAGTTTAACTGTTAATAAGATAATTTACCTCATTTCCCAACGAGTGAGCTCTGTGGAACAAGATCTGGGGAGGGGAGATTCTTCGCATACTTTTACCATCCTTGATGTGTCAGGCAGTTGCTGGCACACAACCACTGGAACTAACTCCAGAAGGGAGGAAACAGTGACAGCCAGAGCTGGAGCAAGCAGAAATTTATTTATCACATAATTTTAGTTAGGTCCTAAACTAACAAAAAGTAATATCAGTCTCCAAATGTCCATGGACTAATGTGGCCTCATGTATATCTACAGTGTATAAATGCTAATAACTTGTAACAAAATACACATGATACTAACTCATCAACAAAGTATAGCTGTACTTGAAGAAAACACAAAAAATTTTAAAATTCCTTGCATATGAACTTACGAGAAAACAGTGCTTCCAAGTCACTGATCACATGGTCCAGGAATGGTATGAATGCATTCACCTTGTAGTGGTCACTAATGCAATCAGTAGGTATGTTGTTACGATGTTTTTGGTATTGAGAAATACGAGGTCAGATGTTGATCCTACATGTTCTGCCATGCAGACGTTTTGGTCATACACTACTGTAAATGATTCATAAACATTCTCTCTCTCTGCTGCATATACTTCCCTGATATCAGCAATCTGCAGAGTAAATTATGTAGCAGAGAAAATACATCTGTTAAGATGTAACAGAAACATGAAAAATATCATTTACTGGATAAGTATGAACACTATAATTGTAAATGCTAAAATTACTGGTCTAACCATTGTGTGTGCATGGATAATATCCCAGGTGGTACTCTGAAGCTTAGTAGTGATTCCTGACAAATGGGACAGGTATTTATAATTCATCATGAATATGATGATGAAGTCAAAAGAAGTGATACTTGCTAGAATTTGTTGTGCCTCACTTCTACTCACTGTGTCCCAGTCAGTCAAAAGCTGGTACTTATCAAGGTGCTGTCTATATCCAATTACTTCAAGTGCCTCAGGTATACAAGTGCTTGGTAAGAGTGTTGGTATGCACTTTTACATTCAGCCCAGCGAGTTTTGCACAGATCCAAAAGTACTTTCCTTCTGCTGCCATCCTCAACACCTCTTCTTACTATCATTTCCATAAGTCCTGATCTCTTGGGACTAAAGAGGAAAAAAGTACAGCAGTGCTTAAGTCTGTCAATCACATAACGAACTTCTGGCATGGCACATGTATGACTTATCACCAAATTCAAGCAATGTCCACTGCAGTGGATGTATGTGGCAAGGGGTGACACCTGTCTGATTCGAGCCTGCACACCTATTTTTCTTGAAGCCATATTTGAAGCACCATCATACCCTTGCCCACAAATAATTTGCACAATCAGACTGAGTTCATCAAGTGCATGCAGAATTTCCTGAGCCAGATATTCACTGGAAATCCGCTTCAGTGGAATAAACCTTAAGAACTCCTCTCTGATATCTCCATGTCAACGAACCGCACACAAAAAGCAAGATGTTCTGCATTGTGGCTTGTGACCTCATCTGCAAGGATGCTGAAGAACCTGGCTTCCTTTACTTCATCTACTACTTCTGACAGGATAATATCATGACCAAGAATCTCAATTATTTGATTCTGAGTGCTGGGAGAAATGTACGTTGCATTATTCATGGATGGAGATAAGTGATTTTTAAGAGTGATGTTGTGATTTGAAATCAGACAAAGTATACTCAAAAAATTGCTAGGATTACCTGGCATGTCTAAGTTTCTGTGACTACCTCGAAGTGCTATACATTGGCGCCCACAAAACAAAATGGCTTCTGCAACTGCTTTAACTATATCTCTGTTTCGTTGCAGATTAGCTGCTTTCCTGTTGTCCATCAAATTCTGTATGTTTGCATTTGGCTGCTCTATTGCTCTCAAAAAATCATCTGCCAGTTGCTGTGCTTCTTCGTGCTATTTTGTGTCTTCATGTTCTCTGCACTTTTCTGACTTTTTATGCCATGCAGTAAAAGGTTTATTGACAAACTGACCTTTGTTCAAGTAATTATTGCAAAACAAGACGCTTGATGCAAAAGGCACCATCTAGATGCATACTATACACCATCCATTTGTGATCAATCCATGTGTATTTAAAAGAACGATAGCAACTTCCTATAAAGGTAGTGGGGAAGATATAGTCGGGTCCTGGCACTTTGTGATGTTTCAGAAGCATATATTTGCCTCCGGAACTCAATCCTTTAATTGCTTCTTTGACCTCTTTTGCTGTCATTGTTGCTAGAACAATGTGGCCAATGTCATGGGAAGATGTTTTAAGCACTGTTTAAATAGAAATTTAATATTTAAAATTCTCAGCAAACATTATCTTTTGGCAAAATAGCTGATATCAGTTTACTCTCATAACTGACCAAAAGATATCTCACCACTTTCAGAATGAATGGCCGTTGTTTTAGGTGAGACTCTACGGTTCAAATCTCAAGAAAATTAATTATAACCTACTGTAATCGAAAACAAGAAAAACATGATCAACTTAGATGAACGGTATACCTGTCGAAATCATTAAAGCAAGCATAATTAAAAGCAATTTACGAATAATCTAAACATCACTTACCGACTCTGACCCTTAAAGCCACTGTTGGGGCCAATGTCGGCCACTCAGTTCGCTCATATACATCCGCACTGTCCCACGAAGTCCCTGTCCAGCTTTTCTAGGATCCGCTCCCAGTGGTGCCAGCCAAAGGGAGGGCGACCCGACCGCACCAGTACCCGTCATGTGACAGTCCAAGTTCCGGCTCCTGGCCCATTGTCCTGGGTGGCGGGACGACTTCTGGCCTCTGGTTTTCAAGTCCAACGGGGTACGGGCCTGTGTATCATCTGGAAATTTAATATTTTAAAGACATGCGTTTTAGAAATTAGGTTAGTTTGGCCATCACCTTATTAGTTAGTTCTACAAATAGCACATCACCAGTCACTTTCCATTCTTAACCTAAAAGGTATATTTTTGTTTACCACCATCTTGTGTGTGTGTGTGTGTGCAAATTCAGATCCAGTTAATATCATTCAACTATTTTCCATACTTCACCATTCGGTATCGATCACAATGTTTTTTTCAATAAGGCTGGAGATTCCCAATGTATATAAAGAAAGGAATACTTTTCAATGTTTCTTTATATCAATAATTACTAACTTTACCAAAATATTTACATTTACATCAAAAGGGTTGTTTATTTTTAAATAGCTATAATGTATTTCGTAATAACCCGTTTTTAATATGGGATAAACACCTTGCAGCTATATGTTTTTTTTGCATACAAGGGGACTTAACTATATTGACAAACTTGTCAACAGGGCTTGGATATTAAAAAATGTTTCCCCAGTAACAATTAGGAAAGAACCAGATGAATTGCTAATGGAAGTTGTTAATAGTAGCAGTGTGAACCAGTCTAAGAACTATATCAATAGATACTTTCTTGCATTGGAAGCTTTTACGAAGTCATGAACATTTCACCCTTAATAACACGCTGAAGAAAAACTGACCCAAGTTTAATGCTATGACATTATCATTCGGTCTCTTTATGTATTGTGCCATCCACAAGTTTTAACAATGGAGATAACCTACAGTGGAAGCCCCATGGTGAGGGAGAATAGTGATGTAGTTATCCACTAAAGAACGTTGCCTTGTCCTATGCCATGAAGGGCCCAGGAATTTCTGACTTCAGCAGGGAACTCTCCACTAGAACTTTTTTTCGTTTAGATGTGGGAAGAAAACCACATGGCTGGCTGGTGAAGAAGAACCAGAAGAAACCATGCCAGAAAGGTGTGCCAAGTTTGAGCTGACTCCATCTAGGATTCGAACTTGGGGCTCTCTCTTAGCCTTGTCAGTCCAGTAAAGTAACCATAGGGCCACTAGCTGCCCTTCACTTTGGTACTGTTGAACTAAGAAAATAAAAAACACATTAAAAATATTTTAAAATTAACTCTGTTGGCCCATAATTAAAGAACTAAATAGTTATTAAGATAGGAAATATTTCTGAAATTCTGAAAATTATGCAGAACTAAAAAAAAACAGTAACTTTCTTTGATCATTTTAAATGATTCTGAAAGGAAAATTCAGCATCTAAAAAAGAGAATCCACATACATTTAATTTATCAGTAAACTTCCAAAATCATATGTTTGCATAAAGGCAAAGAACATAAAATGAAGCAAAATTATCATTTTCTGATATTAATGTGAATTAATTACCTTTTTTTAAAAACTGAATTTGTTTTAGTTTTGTGGTTTTTATTTGATTAAAGAATCCTTGTATTTATTATTCTTAAATAAGGAACCACATTATGAAAGCCTTAAATAACTAAAATAGAGCATTTAAGTAGGTTGCAAATGAAATCAGAAATGTTTCTCTGCATTAATAATTAAAGAAATCCCACAATGCAAGCTGATTCCTCACAAACCAAAGCATGGGTGCAATTCCCTTTTTGTTTTGTTTTAAACCGTAAAGCTGATTGCATTTGCTGTGTCCGGGATCTAGTGTGAGTGTTATAAGGAATCTTATAGTTTTAACACCAAAACAGGATAATATAGTATATCTTTTAATACGTTCAGGTTACTGTCCTCACATGGAGTGTAAGTACTCTTATTAAATGATGCTCTGCCAAATGGATATAATAAGGAAAAATTAAAGGCTTTTGGTAGATGGCATAACCAGTTCAACTGATATCACAGCACCATTGCGAGGGTTAAAACAAACAAAGGACTAAACTCAGTTTGTTTAACAGCAGACCATTTACTGAATCATTATGGATAAAAACACTTTCTATGTACTAAATTGCTTCTATATTTAAATATTATACTTCTTATGCTTCTGTCAAAAATTAATATTTAAATTCATTTTAGTGTAAATTTGATGACAGTTGTTCAAGAATTCTGATTATATGGCAAGTTCCAACTGGTTTATTATTATTATTATTATTATTATATTATTATTATTATTATTATTATTATTATTATAGTTAATATGAATAATTTTTTAAAATGTAACTCTAGTTCCAATAAAGCATGTTGCAAAAATAACTTGGGAGTAGACTGCATGTGATTGACTATCTTATGAAACCCATGACTGAAACCTGCTGTGCAATCAGTAATGGTATTGATCTCATATCTCGCAATCAATGAACCCTGAGCAAAACTGACTAGATTAAAATTGTTTTTTTTTCAATGTAAAGTTCGTGAAAATGTTGTCTTTAATTTCATATTTATGCACACCAAATACAGTTATTGCAAATTAAGATAGTTTTTTGTTATGTTTAGTAGGAGATATAAAACAAATTAAGATTTTAAAATTGTCACTATTCCCAAATGAATTTATATATATATTTAGTATTGGAAATAATTATGGAAATTCATAGGGATGTGCTCAAATAATAAGTAGTTGAAACAGAGAGATGTATATATAAACACTGCAGAAAATATACAGAAATGAATTCAGTGAACAATGCATTAGTATTTGGTCTGAGAGACCCTTTTTCACATAGAGCATGGCATGCTCCTATACAGGTTACCAATGTATGACTGTGGACTGTTGTTCCTAATACCTGTAGTAGTTTCCACAATAAATCCAAGCTGTCTGGTTGCTGTTCAAAGTTCTCAGTAACCATATAATCCCATATAGCCTCTGTGAGTGTTCTACCACCCTCCTTACATTACAAATAATTTTTCACCACATTGGCTATGGCTCAGTGGTTGCTCTATTGTACTGACATGGCTGAGAGCCCAAAGTTCAAGTACAGGGGTTGGAGTCAGCTCAGCTTGGCACACTTCTCTGGCATGGTTTCTTCCCAATTTCCACCAGCCAGTCACGTGGGGTTCCAGTCTTCAAGTCATTGAATTTTATTTTTCTTGAACCAAGAGAGTACTTTCATTGTTGTGCAACATGGAGCATTATCTTATAAAACCATAAGTCACCAGGATGGAGTTTCTTAGCAGACTATAGAAAATATGTTTTAAAAGATTCAAATGCCAATTTGTATTCAATGATGATGTTCCTGTCTTTACCATTATCAGAGAAACAGGCCCAGATGTGGACACTTTCTGAATGCTTATGTGTTGGCAAAATACAGTTTGATTTAAATCTTTCACCTTATTTCCTTTCGATTTTCAAAGTACCGCATTTACCAAAATGATTAAGTAAAATTTCATCTGCAAATATCACCTCACTCCAATTTTGCTAATCTTAGTATTTCTTACAAAATTCTAGTCTTTTTGAGGCAGAACACTTTTTTCTTTTAAAGCTGGGATGTGTGATTGTGATCTAACAGATCTATCTTGGCGACACTTTCTTCCATTTCTCTAGCTGGTGTACTGTTAGAGCCATACCATTCCTTATCTTGAAGTTCTGTCAGAACCTGTTCTTCCTGTGCTTAGTTTATTGATGGGCCAGCTCATTTTGTAGGAGAAAAGTGTCCAGTTTTTCTTAACCATTCCAAACAATCCTGCCAACAGTTCTAACTGAAAGATGAAGTTTTTCAACAATTCCTGCACGTATGATGCCCCGTTTTGACACATGTAGCAATCCGCATGTTTTCACAACTCAGGATTAATATTTTTGATGAAAAGTTACTTCTTCATAGACTGAAGATGCTAACACATGTATGGCTATTTCTATACATGGAAAAGTTTCAAAGTTCCTAGAAATCTCCAGAATTTTCCTTGACGACAACAGGGTTCTGACAATTTCCAAAACATAATAGAAAGATCAGGAATCATCTGGAATAGGAAATTCCTAAATTCCATTTCCTATGTATTTGATGTCAATTTTAAAAATTTCTTTTATCATATAAATAGGGAAAGGAGTCTCATTGTTGAACGATTGTTGTGAAGTTAGATGGAGGCATTGTCTGGCATTGTTGTTGGAACTTACTGAGCGAGCTGGGTAGACTGGCCACAGTGGCATCAACCCCCCCCCCACAAAAGTTTAGGATTATTTTCTTTTAAAGTGTCCATTACTAAATTAATAGACATTTCAATAATAATAATAATAATAATAATAATAATAATAATATAATAATAATAACTCCCCTTTAAAGCTAATGGTTTGTGTGGAAGAAGTGTAAGGCGGTGGATGGGTAAGTCAAGACTGATGAAAGGAAAGGGTGATGCAGTTGTTGCCGCCAGACCGGTCACGATCGCTGAACTATGTTGTTTACCCTTTAACCAGTCACTGGTCGGGGGGCCCTTTTGTGCTGGTCCGGACACGTCTCCCTTAGTTACACAAAAGAGCAGCGCTCTAAATCTTAAAGCTGGCAACTCACGTGGGAGGACCGGGAACAGCCCCGCGTTCGCGCTGCCGAGAGAACGAGTCCTCGCTGCTGGAGCAGAAGACGGACGACCGGTTGGTTACCTGTCTGTCTCCCGAACTTTCTGCATCTAAGGTAGGTAAGTCAATTTCTTGCCCCCTCCCAACCCCCCCCAAAAGGGATATCTCGAGTTAAACAATTGCATTTCTCTGGATGTAATCTACGGTATTGATGCGGAGGTAAGAGTGGTAACTACTTACCTGGCCACAGCTTAGCCGGATATTTCGGGCGGGGAAGTTCAGCATTTTTTGGTGGTAGGGGGGGCCCCGCCCACTCCCTCCCTCCCTCACCTGAGCCCACCTGAGATTTAAGAAGAGAGAGAATATCGACGTGAGTTTTGATTTCTTATATCCGTCGTAACGGGGGGGGGGGAGGACAGGTTTTGGGGGCAGTTGTTAACTCTCTCTCTACCTCCCAACTTAACACCTTACCTACCTGATCAGGTGGGCGAAGATTTTTAGTGAAGATAAGGGGGGGGGAATAAATAAAAAAAAGTTGGGGGGGGAGAGAGAGAGGAAGGAAGGAAACCGTTGCTGGTCATGAGTTCGTTATCTTTAATTAAAATATTTAATAAAGAAATCACCTGAAAGAACTGTATCGAAAATTAATGAGATATCCCAGCACTTTGAGGGGACAGGTATGTTGGTTACGCATTATTTACGTGCGAAAACTTAATATACCACTTGGAATTGCGAATTAACTTCGGTTTAAAGCGCCAACATCTGCCAAAATGGAAGAAAATTGATTTTAGCGACCGTAAGTTTAATAAGAGGTGGATGAAGATGCTGTGCTGTTTATCTATGTATTGAGGATAGTTATTGAGTGCCCTTGAAGTGCAGAAGTCAAGGGCACTTTGTGCTGTGTCTTGCATGATTCAGTTAAAAAAAAGAGGGGGGGACAGAAAGGGTGAGAAGGTAACTTTAATAATAATAATAATAATGTATAAAAATGACAATGGCTTCTATATGGGGGAAACAAAATTTCTATGACTTAGGAATTACTTACAAGATTATTTTTTTTTAACCTTTTGTTTTCTTGTTTATCAACATGAAAATGCCTCATTCATTATTTACAGTTAATTTGAATAATCAATAAATCGATGTGATAAGTAATGTGAATTCCCGTCGGCCATGACTCGATGCGGGTTATAGAGGCTGGCTGTTAGTATCACGACAGCTTTTCGTTAAGAAGTGAACTTTCAGAATGTCATTCAATTTAAAACTTGATGGAAGCCTCTCAGAAGTTGAACAGTATTGGCTTTACAAAATAAACATGCAAATGCAACTAACCAGAGGCTGACCAACATCGGAGTTCTTTTGAAGCTTAGTAGATTGAGAGAATTCATGTGCACAATATAAAATAATGCCTTTCTGTTAGAAGAAAGGGTTTTTTTGCTTCTTTTCAATGTTATTGATCTGACTTGAAAACAAACGGAAACAGAGACTATAGATGCAGTGAAGAATGTGCCAAAAATTTTTGTATTTTATTTTTTTTTTAAATTTAGAAATCTACTCCGCTTCCAGTTCAATGATTGTTTGTTTATTGAATAACCAGATTAAAACAGGTGACTCTAGGTTTCAGACTGAAGATTAGTTTTTTTTAACTCAAGGAAGGAGAAGAACAATAGTTGTTGCAGATACTGCACTGTGGAGGATGGTTACAGAACACAATAAGAGAATTTCTTTGCAAATATAAACTGGCAACAACTGTAAATTGGAGTTCCTTATTATAGTTCATTTGTTACTTTAAATATGCTATTTGAAGTAATCTACTCTTGAAATATATAGTAAGGACAAAAGTAAATGAAGGAAAAGTATTAAAAATGTCCACTGATATTATATGTAGTTGCAATGCATTCATTTGTATCTGAACAAAAGAAAAAGGTGCACATGACCATCTTTATTATAGATTTTTTAACAGAGTAGTTGCATCCAGTGCTTGATGACTCAATGTGATGAATGAAGCTACGTATAAATCCACTAGGCTACAGTTTTGAGTATGGAATCAAGAAAAGTTGATAAGTTCAAAGAATTTTAAAAATGTAATTCTAAACTATTTAGTTTAAAAAGGTTGTGATCTAGCACTTAGTGGAACCTGTTATTGTTAAATATGCTGAAGATGGAAAATACTTCCATGGACTGAAGTGAGAAAAAATCAGTCAGAACAAACTCCTGATAGTTTCATCTTTAGCTGGAATGTTTGCTATTGGTCAGCAATTGTGAAACATGGTGGTGTTTACTATTCTTGTGCCTCTTATGGAATGGAAGGTGGGATTCTTCTGTAATTGACATTTTTTATGTCTTTAGGAAGCTCTTGACTTGAAAAAGGTTTATTTTAAAGAACATTGAAATGAGTTTCCTATAATTATTCAGATTTTAGTATATACCTTTAAGTAGCAAGTACAATCAAACCTTTTATTTTAGTACAACGTACTCTTCCTCTTTACTATCTTGACATCACCGGTGAGCAGATCTAGTAAACAGTGATCCAGGAGCTTTATTTGATAAAAGTAAGATATTCAGTTTAATTAAAAAGAAAACAAACTCCTCCTAGTTAGACTATTCTTATGAGAAAAAAAGAAATTATGCTAAATGATGCTTTAAAATTGAGATTGATGAATATTATACCACATCATATTTGTTACATTTTTCACAATTATTGGCTAACTATTTGTATGAAATATGGGAATATGTATTTAGAATTTCTGGTAACTAATATTTGAAAGCCTTTGAAATACATTTTTTTAAAATGAAAACTCGAATATTAAAAACTTTGAAATGGTAAAGAGAAAAATAGGAAAATATATCTAAAGTATCACTTTCAAATGCCAATGGAAGTTATTTATAAATGTATGTCATAAGTAAAAGTAAATTTGTTTTTCCCTATTACTATAGACTGTTTTATGTCTATATTTATTTGGACTTATAGTAGGTACTGATGCAAATTTTGGGGTGTACTTAAACAATAAAATAGGTAAGACAAGTTCTGCTGCCTAAGTGTGTCCATGGTTACCAGCTTGAATATTCTGTGATAGTAAAGAGGAAGTAACTTGTTTTCTCTGCAAAATCAAAATTAGCTAAGCAGAAGAGACATAACTCAGCATGAATTTGTTTTTAAGTTGTGTGATCAAACAGATAGCTAATGGAAGATAATGGAATGTACTGTTTGCATCTCTCTCAATGCTGTTTGGCATAAAAAATAAGCCATTATAAACATGTTAGATCCCATAAAAAAGCATTCCATCTTATCTGTAATGCTAATTGTCTTTGTTTTTCTTTTCTTATTACCTGATAAAATATTTGTAAATACTCATTAAATGCTGCTCAGTATTTTTCTCATTGTAACAACCACAAAAGAGATGAGTGCAGGTTTTTTTTACAAATGGAAGCCAATATGTTAAAAGATTAATGCAGCTCTCTAGTGGTTGCAACATCCTAAAGCATAAAAAATGTAAGGATGATGCTGGTTTGTTCTTATTACAGCTGCTGGTATAATACAAATGTTTGATTAGGGAATAAGACTATTAAGATGGGGCAAACAGAAATCATTAGGGTAATTCACAGAGAACTGCAACATTTGAATTGTAATAGAGGAAAAATTTTTTCTTATCTATGGTTTAGAATGTTTCCTTTTTCAAAATGTGACATTTTATTATTCATCTGGTTTAAAATTGTTTCATGTATTTTTGAGGGTAAGTTTCATGCTTCTACCAGGATCAGTGTAATTGAGCTATATTGTAATGATGCCATGTTTTTGAGCTTTCTTCTTAATCCAGAGACGGTGATGATATTACAGCAGTGTTTCAAGTACTCACTTGCACAGATCTTTGCCTTAATAATTTTGAATGTCCTCCCAACAAAACAGGTTCATTCAAGATTTACATGTCCACACAATGTCACCACTATAAAACGGGCTAGCAAAGTGGGCAGACTCATTTTCTGAGAAAGTTGAAATAGAACCTTCATTTCATACCTGCATTTGAGCAAGGGATTCCAAATTGCTGTCTGTGCCTTTATTAATGCTTAATTTTAGCATGCGTAAACAAAGTACCTGGGTTTGAGTTTTCTGGGTGTAAAAATTCTTTTGATTACCTCGACTGTAAATGATTCTGTATGCACATCTTTAAAAAGTACCTAAATGTTGTTTTTTGATTGGGTTAGCAGATAATTTTGAAGAATAATTCCTGGTCTGCTGCAAATATATCAAAACCTACTTTAAAATATAATTAATATGTACAACTTTTATTTTAATCCAGTGTTTCTTTTTATATGTACAAAGATGTGAGACTTCAGGGAAAGTTGTATATAGTTATGCAGGAAAACAATTCCTTTTTTAGCAGGCGCTTTCATCTGTTTATAAATTTTGTAATTTGTGCGTCTGCATTCAGAAATAAAGGTAATATGGCTGGAAGGAAATATCAGTATTTACATTTATATTGCCTTATGTAAAAAAAAATGATAGAAACTTAAATTTGGTCATTTGTATTTTGTTAAACCAAAATTAGGGACTCACCTCTAGTCAGTATATTGTAAGTAAAGTTAATTAATATTTTCTAAATTTTCAGATATTGTGCGAAATATATCAATCAAATATGTCATCTAAAGATAATCAGTATTGATCATTATAGTCAATAGAACATCACAGGCGCAGTCTATGGATAAAGTATTGAATTATTTGCCATTTCAGATGCAATATCTGAATTAGAAATAATTTAATTTGTCCAACACTAAACAAAACCAAAAAAAGAAAAACAAACCAGACTACAAATTCTATTAAGCATTGGTAATTCAAGAAGGTTTATTGCCAACCTATTTCTGAAGGTGGGAATAATTAGGTTTTGAATTGCCAATCACTGGACTGTACTAAGTTACGTGTAGCCACATGTCGTGTGCAAAATTCATTCTGCGATTGAACTGAAGTCTTTACAGGCATCTCAACAATTATCCTTTATATGATGTCTGTGGATGTTTTAACATGCAATTTATTGATGAGGAAACATCTGAAGCTACATTTATGTACAAAGGTGTTAAATTTATGTCATGGACATCAAAGTATTTTTTCAAACTTAAATGAAAAAGTATGTGTATATACTGTATTTTAAAAAAAAAATTGTAGTAATGCAGATATATTTTTGGTAGAAAATGAAATTTTGAATTGTGCTTGCTTTTTTTCTTTTGACAACATTTAAAATTATACTTCTGCATTCAAGGGCCATGCCAGCATAAAATAATTTTTACTATTTCAGTTGATCTTACTTTATAGTTTGGCTGGGTTTATGGAGGAAATGAGATTTGATGTATCAACAACAAACATGGTAATAGAAATGCTGTCACTATTTGTTGCTAAAGAAGCACATTGTTATTTCTTATCCCAGTTATCACACAGCAAGAATAAACTTCATTATTTTGCTAAAAGCTGTTGTTTTAACATTTCTAAATCAGATGAAACAGGGAGTAAGATTTCCAAATTTTTTTGTCATCACACAACAGCCCCATCAAACACTTATGTGATGTGTTCTAACATAGATGTCTTTTCTGCCAAATATTTTTACATTGGTGCTAAAATTTATTTTATTTTATTTATAATTCTCTTGCTACCACAATTGGTCTTAATACCATGCCATGTTTGTAATTATAGATAACTATGGCAATTGATGAAAGGAGTAAATGCTCTTTATCTTTTATAAGCATAATCACTGTGATATTCATAATGCATCAAGGGGTAAACAACTCTGGAAAGCTGTCTCTTCTCTTGATACTGTTAATCAGGTTCATATGTATATTTTGATTGCATTTCTATCATTTCCATTGCCTAACTGATCGTTTGATCTTCAATGCTACTTTCCTATTAAACTTGATCGTTTTCACATCTGGTTTTGAGCTAGATTGATTTGATAATGTCCTTCTAAGGTTTGAAGTCTTTTTTGTGTCAGAGATGGTGTATGGGGAGGGCTCTTGCTATTAAGAGAGTTCTGTGCCTACAGCATGCAATGGACCAATTATCTCAACCAACCAGTTTTGAGCTTTTCTAGCTTTTACTACTACAGGTAAAATAACCAGGGGCCAAAATCTAGACAGCTCGAATTCCTGGTCTGCTTTTGTGGATGAGTTCTCTGACCGGTTGGGTATCTCTAAATCCACTTTAAAAAAAAAATCATTTAATAACATAAATTATTATCGTTCTAGTAAAATGCATATATTTATTAATATTAAACCAATGTATATTAGAAAAAAATTTACCAAGAAATCTTTAAAATTGAAAAACAAACCCTGCCATTTATCTTGTCATTGGTATTCCTGATCTTTACTTGTTTGAAGTTCTTCCCAACTTGCCCAGGAGTGATCAGTATTAGCTGAGCTTAAAAACACATTGCACACTATCAAGTAAAAATGTCCACCAGCCAGTTTAATGGGAATTGGAGAGAGGGATCTGGTTAATAAAAGAAAAACATGTTCAGTACATTACAGCTGTTTCACCAAAGGTTGCCATCTTTATTTAACATATAGATGCTAGCCTCACCATTATTTATTCTCTCACTTTTTGCTTAAATGTTTTTGGTTTTCCTTATATGAAACATTTATTCTTAGCTTTATGATGACTGCCTGGTCTTAGGTACTGAATGAAATGTTTCAGTCCTACCTTAGACTTTATTTGGTAGGGGCTGGATTGTAGAAACAGATTTAGTTTGAAATGCTTAAGATTCCGGTTAATTTTATCTGTACCTGGTCCAAATGTCTCCTGTAGGTAAATAAAAAAATATGTTCTGCAGTTTATATACAGGGTGTCCGTAAAGTTACTATACAGTCTTACAAGTTACTGGTCGTTGTTTCAATGCCGGTACGATGACATTTCTCAGTTTGTCCAGGTACCTTTCTCCTGTAACAGTTCCGTCGAAGAACTGTGGACCCACAATTCCATCAGACGATATTCCTGCCCAGACAGTTATTCCAGGCTGGTTCAATTGGGACGTGATCGTAAACTGGTAAGACTGTATAGTAACTTTACGGACACCCTGTATAATACCAATTTGTCATATAAAAGCATAACATTTTCTTTAAGCAATTTGTGGGTGCGTGTGTGCACATAACTAAATGAAAATTAGTGGGTTTTTTTCATATGTTGACCTTGTGCAATCATTAAACTCTAGACTACAGCACCTATCAGGTAGTACATGATAAAGTAATAACCGTGACCTCTCAGTTAATCCCTGAATATATAGAATTTAAATTCCTATGTGAATGAGCCACTTTAGACTTAACATTAATTCCAAATAGGTTACACAAATTAGCCACTGCCAAGAAATTATGGTTGCCACACAAGTTCTGCATATAAAGAAATTAGTTCTTAACTTTAGATATTTCAGAGATCTAGACTGCTTATAATGAAGTTCATTTTGTAAATGCAATATTCACAATTGGTATTTTTAGTATGGATATGATTCTTTCTCAGCAAATTTTTTTTGGTCATTTTTGTAGGTAAAAAATTTTTTAAAGCTTTTAGCTATGTATTTATTTTAGTACTTTATATTAGAAAGGTAATTTTTGGGACTCTCAGTCTATTTGCTACGGCAAGATCAATTTTATTTTTATTGTTTGAGGTGGAGTAAGTCGTGCATTTTACAAGCTTAGCTTTTTTTTTGATAAAAATTCTAAAGAAACAAATTTTTTATTATTGAATTTTATACTTAACCTTCTGTATACAATCTGGGATTTGCCCCTATTTCCTTCTCAATGGTAAGTACATGTTCATAGGGGAGCTATGGCATAGTACCTTCCTCATTAATATAACCCTTTGTAATGATGTATTTATAACCCCCACATATTTTTCTCTATTACTGTGTTGACTAAAGATACAGCCAGTTTCCAAGGTGAGTTAAGTAAGGTATAGTATACATAGGGTTAAATTCATTAGAAGTGATGCAAGGTAAAAATTGTTAAATAATAAGTTTCATTTATGGAGGAATGCTTGCAACATAAGGTCTCTTGGAAAAAGTGCATCTTTAGTTCTCATAGGGATATACAAAGAAAACTGGATTTTTAGTAAATTAATTTCTCATGAAGATTATTTATACCAAAATAAAAATAGATCTTACAGAAGTAGAGGTGATATAGTTAATCTGTTACTGCTCAAGGTACTTGGCTTGGCTGATGGAGTAAGTTGGTATGCTTTGGTAACTATGCGAGCTAGAAAGAACGACATACTAGCTACATAGATATAGGAAAACTGAATGTCAAGAAGTTTTAAAACTTTATATAAAATTCCCTTAAAAAATACATGTCTAATCTACTTTTAGAAATGTTTATGCCATTTTCCCCCTTGGAAACTAAATAAATTAATGAATTCTAGCAAAAAAATATTTACTGACATGTTTAGAGGATTCCATTTTTCTGCCTCGTGTGGTCTGCATTTCTGCCTTTAGGAAATGGAAAGTCTCTGCTGTAATTTCTCTTTAGCTGTTGGAGAAAACCAACACTGGTACAGAAAAGTAGAAACCATGGAGGTTCATCAGAACAAGTTGGTCTCAAGCGGAAATTGAACTCAGGCTCCTAACCATCATGCTGTACATCCAGCGATCTCCCACTTGTGGCTTAGAAGTGAGCACCTTCCATTTGGAATGGTGAAGATCTTTCTGATGCCATAAGATAAGTTTTACTCCATTGAAAAAAATTGGAAATTCATATAGACTTAGCGGCAATAATTGTGGGCCATGGCCAAAAATATAATTAGAAATTCTACCTTAAATTAAAATTGAAAGAGACAGGCTTAATGTCAAGAATGGAAGATTTTGTTTTTTTGTTGCTTTATTGTGCATTCAGGTTTGCACATGGAAGGAAAATTGCTGATGGACATATAATTTATGGCACAGTTGCTCTG
This sequence comes from Nautilus pompilius, assembly GCA_018389105.1. Taxonomy (NCBI): domain Eukaryota; kingdom Metazoa; phylum Mollusca; class Cephalopoda; order Nautilida; family Nautilidae; genus Nautilus; species Nautilus pompilius. Next base: position 429,365 of record JACATO010001894.1, read on the forward strand.
TCCCAAGTTACTGTGTGGTGGGCAGTCTATTGGACTGCCAGCCAGGGCAGAGGGCGCCACTTAAATCCCTGCCTGCTTGGTTTGGTGAATTTCCCTGGCATGGTTTCTTCTCATTATTCTCACCAGTCAGCCTTGTGGCTTTCCTCCCACACCTAAAAATGAAGAGTTCTAGTAAGAATTTCTCTGTTGGAGTTGCCAGGCCTTTCATGCTACCCACTAGCAGATAGCTGCAGCACTATGCTGCTGCTCCAATGTGGAAAGGTTATCTCCATTGTCGAGACAGGTGTGACACACAAAAAACCAAGTGCTGAAACAATTGGGGCAGCAGCAGATATTGTGCAACACAGCAAAGTGGAACTAAACTGAATGCAACATTTAATGCACACCTGCATGAAAAGCACCAGGTAATTCTTGCCGGCTGCTTTAATGAACTTTTTTTAAAATAAAAACTACCTACCTACCTTCAAGCAATTTATCTGCACAGAAGGCTTTCAGTTACTTGAGCCAGATATAAAATCTCAACGGTGCACTAAAACCTATTCTAGGAGATTTTGCCGTGATAGTTTTCAAAGGCTATTCAAGGGTAATTTTTAAACAACAATGTGCCTGGAACTAAAAGGCTGCTTTCCTTTAAAGTTGACATTTAACAGGACAAGCAGGTGTTCTTTTGAAGACAGGTTATTCCAATTTTGCAGTTAGCGCTTTGCTATTTTTTTTTTGAGTATTAATTACAAAATTCCGTAGTCATATAGCAGTACAACATCATTTGTTTATCTGTAGTGTTGGTGACATTTATAACGAGAATCACAATGTGAGTTTTTTAAAATAGATTCTATAGTTTAACAACACCATATTGTTCTTCTAAAGGAATTTAATTAAAGGATGATTCACACCGAGGTGAACCTATACACTTGACATTGGAGTTATTACAATTTTGCGCACACCTTTAGTCCTTATGTTGCATGTATTCACAATTGAACTACTATTAACATCTGATGGGGGATAAATGGAGATTTGTTTTTTAAAATGAATAGGTGAGCGAGTAGTAAATTATGCATACAAACTGGAGATTCTTGTCAAAGGTGAGAGACTTAATAGTATGTTTCACAATACTATTTTTGTATTTAGTCTGAATTATGTAGCCCATATCGAATTTTTTCTTCTTTGCAGCATTTTTACAACTTGCAGTTTACAAGGGTTTTTGATTTTTCTTTCTTAAAAAATACTTTATTTATTATTATTATTATTATTATTATTATTATTATTATTATTATTATTATTATTAAAACATGTTGCTCTTTACTTAATCTCAGTAAAAATAACTAAAAACATGTAAAGAATTTTAATTCGCTCTCTAAGGTTTACAGGGTTGTAGGAATGCCGTTCAGGTGGTGTATGTGGGTTAATTGGTAGTAGCTCTTTAAAACAAACACTCACCAGCATTCTGGTTGAAGCCTTTATACCCAGCTACTCAGCAGCTTATCTACCTGCATCAGGTATGAAGTGGTTGACTAGAGCAGAGCAACATGCCATTCATAGTAATGTCAGTTTATGACTAAATTTACCTGGCATTTATAACTTTTTGAACATTTTGTTTATCTTCTCTAAGAAACCAGTTGATAGTCTTCAGTCCTTTTTGCTTTGATTTTAGTTTTAAAAAGTTTTTTATTTAGTTTATTGTTATTCTGATTATCGTAGGTAATGTGATTTCCTGTGGTGCGAAAAATAACTTCCTGTTTTGGTTCTATACACAGTGAAAAACAGTAAATATACCTAACCTCCTTTTACATGTATAAAATGCAGCAACACCAGAAGCCAAGCCAATAGATATTATATAGAGTTTATTCCTTAGGCTGGCAGTTTCTGAGAAAGATTAAATTTAATCTGATACAAAATGGGAACCCAGAACTAAATATTCTTGAAAGGGTACATGCAAATTTGAAATTTTAAGTATAATGTGTGTCTGTTCTATGATTGCTCTAGTATGATTTGTTATACAGGTGCTGGTAATTGTAATGCCTATACTTCATCTTTAATGCTATTCTTATTACTAATATTTAGAGAAAATTAGTTTTAATTCTGCCAATGGCCAGAAGTACATCTGAATGTTGTCTGTTTAAAAAAGAAAATAATAATAATAAGTAAATAAATTTAAAATTGCATGTATATATAGTGGTCTTGATTGTGCACCCACCAATGAATTACTCCATATATCATGTAATCAATTGATTAGTGCATATAGTTATTTTCAGGAATTTTGTCAAGACATTTTCTAAGTACCCTTTGTGCTTGATAAATTTTATTGGCGACTTCACAATTATGGCCATGTGGGAGAGAGGTGGTTGATATGATATAATCATGCAGAGGATATATTTTTTTAACTGATGTTATTACTTTCTTAAAAATGTTATTTTCTTGATTGCATCATAGCTGCTGCAGAAACGTCATAGGAAAATGTTTAATACAGATTTTATTAAGCTGGCATAATTTATCTGGCACGTTTAGTGCAACAAATAGCAGTTAGCTTATTATAAATTTTAAATACTCTAAGGGGAGGCAGAAAGACTGAAACAGTTCAATTTTTAATGTTACAAGTGTAGAATTTTATAATATGGCAGATCTTTGTACCAGTTGCAGTCACTTTTTAATGTTGCCATAATTATCAAAATATGATTTTTTAAAAGTATTTGTATGCTGCTAATATTTTTTTCCCCAGATATTTGAGCATTTAAAAATTTTGACTTCACTCCAGAAATGATGGTTATTTATCAACAAATGGATGGAATCTGTGAACATTTTAAAACCTTAACCTTTTTTTTTTAATATACTGCTAAAAGTCTCTCTTTATATTGTCTTTCTCTTTCTCACATTTTATTTTTTAAATAATATTAATTTATATGGAGACAAGTATGTATGCCTCTATTTATTACATAGAAGTCACTTATTGACTTATCAGTCCTTTGAATATATATTCAGATACAAAGTAAATATTAGCAAGACCAATCCAGATTGTTGTTTGCAATTACATACCTTAGCATTGACTTAAAAACCCAAATATGATTTAATTTAAAAAAAATTTGGCAGAATTAGTCAGTTTGGAGCATTTTCTTACAAAAGGTATTTAATAAATCTCAAAATTGTGTGCCAGTTTATAAAATGCTACACTACTCAGACTAAATACAAATTTAAAATAAAATAAAATTGCTCAGGTGGGGGGGGGGTTAAACCTATGCCAAAGGTTCATCTAAATACACATCACTTTTTAATGTGTTCACCCATCACACGTTGCCTTTCAATGATCGATGCATATTCTCCAGGCTCAACCCTGTGTTAATATTAGACCTCACTTGTATTTCTTTTTAAGTAGTTTAATACCTTTACCTGTAATTCTGGTACATGAAGAAACTTTTCCATTAGTGCCATTCTGTATGTCGCTAAATTTATCTTTTGATTTATTTTGAACTTCTAATATATATTTTAAGCAATAGTTACAATTTCATTGATGGAATGAGAAATATTTTAAAAAGGAAAGGTGTTTGGGTGAGGGAAATATCTTAATTGAATTAACAGGAAAAGGATATCTATTTATATTATTTTATTACAACAAGCAAACTCATAAATATTTAATTTTTAGGCTCTTGGGAGTATGTAATTAAAGTGTTTGTATGCCAGATTTAATGAATAAGGCAGTTTTTGTTATCTCTTTATCTCAAAGGTAAATTTGCAGGTTTTCACCTGCAGCTATATACAGTGAACATTACTATATCCTATTTTTTCACACCTATTAATTCTTCTAGTAAAACATGGCGCCAGGCTTTGTCTGCATAATATGGCAAATGTGTAGCAAATTGATAAAACATCTGGCTTTTGTGTAATGATCAGACGTGACTTTGATGTATGTGTAAAATTATGCGCAGCAGGATTTGTTTTGGGTATATGTTTTGATGTATACCAAATTGCTTTGACAATTAATGTTGAAGAAGCTTTCGTTGGATGCTTGCTTTTGAACACAAGTCAAAGTTACCGGTAGAAATGAACATTTTGCTATAGATGTCAAGGCAGCCATTGGCGGTTGTTGGTATTCTTTAAACTCGAAAGTTTTTTCTTTGATTTTTGAATTTTTTATTTCCAAATTCACTTCTCAATTTTCAAGAGAGTATGCTGCCATCCACGAGTCTCCATTGCAAATTAGAGATATGGTGAGAGTATCTTAAACTCTCTCTCTCCCTCTCATATATATATATACACACACAGCTCTGTTTCCTGAAATAAGTCCAAATTTAAAAAAAAAAAAAAATATTTACTGTTTTCATGTAACCACCTGGAAAAGCATTCCAGGTAAATTATTTATAGTTTTTTTGTATTGCTTTTTTAGTATCAGAATATGTTGATTGAAGCTTGATGTCCTCACTAGCATTGGTAAAAACCATCCGGAAGAGATTTGAGGTAAGTATGGAAAGTTTTACCTTGTGTACATTGCTGAGTATAGCAGTCAAAGGAGCAATGGAGTTTCTTAATAAACTTTCCATGGTAAATCACTGGCCACCACGTCTACAAGTAAGGATATTTTCCCTTGGTCCCTTCTGTAGCTTTTACATCCTGAATTTTGGAAGTACAGTTGCAGTGCTCTGGGTTTACAAAAGAACTCTGGTTTAAACTTAAAGTTTATTCAACATGGGATATAGACTCATTGTTTGGCTTATACAGTCTGCCTCAAATTTCACTGAATACTGCACATCTCCTACTTTACATATATTCTTCCACCTCAAAAGTTTGAGAACAATAATCACCTAAAGTTTGTGAGAAGGTTTTGTATGCCATGCTACTTTGACAAAGCACCATGCTGGGATTTTGAGAGAACAATTTACATATCCATCCGATAAACTCCTTTTGGTCCCAAAATACAGTTTTCCATTAAGAATGAATAATTTGAACTCTAGTTCCTCATTAATAATTGTCTGCCATTTTGAATTATTTCACTACATCATGTTGCTAAGTTCCATCCAATCAGAATGATTAGTTTATACAACAACACTTGGCTGAGACACTTTGAACTCATTCAGCTAATGCCATTATAATGGAAATCTCAGTACTCAATTTTTTAAGGAAAACACCTAGAATAGAAGGGAACCAATCTGCCCACTGTTGATTCAGCATTGATTTATTTATTAACATTTGAATCCACTTATCTGACTCCAACTGGTAAAATTCAAAGTACAAACACAGATACTCAAGGTTTTGGGGGAAAATTATGGAAATCAAAATTTGGCGGCATTCTTATTCGAATTTGGCACCATTCTGGAAAATTTTTCTGGGGATAACTCTGTATACCATGACAGACATTAATATCTGTTACACATGAGCACATTTATTACATCATAATCAAGTGATAACTTAATTAGTTTTATTGACATGCCATTTACATGATGGAAGTATACAAATGAAAGCATAATTAAGTTTTGACACAGTAATGCAATTGTTATACGTTTAGTTTTCTCACATAATTTAGCTCCCTTTTAAGCTCAGTTTTTTTTCAATTTATTACAAGGGCAAATGAAATATATTCATCAAACTACATTTTTGTACCATGTGATATGAGATGAGCTGAAATAAGCAAAGTGGAAGTTAAAACGACAAATAATTTTAAAAAAAAACTGAAAGAAGTTGGACAGTTTGTTTTTTTTTTTTTGCTGTACTAAAGGCCCTGGTCTGCTGGTGCTCTTCTTTGCTACGAATACTGCTACTGTCTGTAATTATAGGTAAGTATTCTTCTTGAGAACCTGATGTTATTTTACATGATCCATCAAAGCTCCATGTGGGAGTTGTCTGTAAACAGGATTGGCAGTATCCATTATGTGCACTTGGATTAACTGCAACTTAAATGACATTCCAGCAGGTCTGCCACTGCTTAGAAGAATTCATTTTAACCCATTCAAATAAAATGAAATATTTAAAGGGGAGATAATTTTAAAATTTCAGTCATGACGATTCCTCCCGACAAACTAGTGATTATTAATGGTAGCTTATTTAAGCATTTAGTAGAAAATTAAAAATTTAATTGCTTTCAAAAAAAAAATTTTTTTTTCAGACTAATGATAAACTGAAATTAAATATACTTTTGTTTGTTGTATATCTAAAGTCTGCATACATTTTAAAATAAAAAAAAATCATCCTATTAGTTTGTGAATGTAGTGTATTATTTTCTGTTAGATGTTGCTTGTTATTGGTTCTCACTTAAACAATTTTAATAGGTTAAACGGGCAACATTGTAGTTTAGTGGTTAGACTACTATGGCTGAGGGCCCTCAAGTTTGAATCTACTTAATTTGACGTACCTCCCTGCTTGGCATGGTTTCTTCTTCACCAGCCAGCTGTGTAGGTTTTCTTGGAGCTCTCCAGTTTTGTCTCCTACCTTTGAAAATGAAGAGTTCCAGTGGGGTTTTTTCGGGTGCTCATGGTGGAGGGCCCCCCGCAGGTAGCTCTTGACTGACTCGCACCTTGATCACTGCTCAGCAAGAGCCCCAGCCATATATGGGTAACTTACCAGGCTCCCTAGATCTTGGCAGTCAGGGAGTCTCAGCAGGACTACACATCTGATGTGATCCTTGTCATATGAATGTGACTCATAAAAGGAGTTAAATAACTTTTATTGATTAAGGAAAAAAAATTTATATCTTAATAAAAATGAGAAACGTTTCTGCTTTATTTTAGATTCTATAATGCTTGGTTGGTGAACAAGTGCTGAAATCAAGGGGATTCTTCTACCTATGCTACATCTGGTCCTCTTTTCTCTCTCATCACAGATCATGACATAGTGACAACAGACTGGAAGCATTGTTTTAATTAATTATGGATGTATATTGAAAAGATTTGTATTCCTTACACTGTTCAACTTGTCAGTATGTACTATAAAAGTGAATCAGACATGGGGTTTTCTGGAGTATAAGCCCATATAATTTTTTACTTAAGGGACTTGTTTTCTCTTCCTGGGCTTATACTCCAGTATCTGTTTACCTGTGTACATTGTTTGCACAGAGACAGTATGAGCAGCGAGTGGAAGGTGATGGAGAAACTGCTGCTGATGCTCGACCACCAGTTCATGATAAACCTTGCTATCAAGCATGGAACAACCAGCCTAGCAACAGGGACAGACATAAAGGTATGCATTTGGATACTGAAGAAATTTTTTTTTAAAATCTAGCACCGATGCTGCCTTAGTGGCCAGAAAGTTTTTTTGTGTAGGCCATAAACTGGATAGAAATATTTTGTTGTATTAACTTTTTAATCTTAATTATGCAATACCAAGAAGCTTATGGTCTGGAAACTAAATTAGCTATAAAAAATTTTAAAATCTGGCTTAATTTTTCTTAATTTGTGAAAACGTATTAATGGACTTGTTTTATAAAAATATTAAACATTTTTTTTTTTAGATTATTTCAAATGGTTATTTCATCGAAATTATTTACTTTCCTCAAGTTAAACGTAAAAGAAATAGTAATAAAATGCTGTAGCATCTAGATTCTTAATTTATTTTGAGAGAGAGAAAAAGATTGATTGACCGACTGACTGAAAATCACTAGTTGAAATTGTATTTATATCACAACTAGTTGGTTGTCATCATAACATGAGTGAGATAAATAAATCGGGAGATCTGGTTGCTGCAACACTGCCAGGAGAAAAGACGAGTATAACTTACTTCAAGGTGAGTAATTGGTGTTTCTGTAAAAATTTTTCCTTAACAAATTTGATAAAGGGCTGTTAAACTATTTAAAATTAAACCAATAGCTTGAGTAGTGTTACTGTTCCTCTGCTCAGATGTGTGCCATATTGTTCTTTTGGAAGTGCAGATCTGGAAATTATTTGGTATACAGGGGAGTTAAAGTTGAAAATTCTAAAAACATTTTATTGATAATTCCTTAACTTTGTGTGGATTAAACTTAAATACTTTTCCTTTGAGAACATTAGTGACCCTAAACTCGGCAATGATGATGAATAAAGCAGGATTCCCATTATAATTGTGGACTTACCAAATAGCTCAAAGTGTATAAATATCCATATATGTAAAAGGTAAAAATCAAACTACTTTACTGTAGTGTTTCTTTAAATTTCTGCAATTCTCCAAAACTTTATTGAGATCAAAGAAGAATGCAAAAACAAGTAATATAATGCATTGCCTGTGATACATCTGTGTATAGAAAAATTTTTTACTGCTGCTTTACTCTAAGTGAAACAACAAATTTTGTTATTTCACCTTTTTTTGTTCTTTTTATGAATGAATAGTTAATTATTTTCAGACCAATTCCAAAATTCCAGCTGGAACATTACTCCACAGCTCTAGAGATTCACCACATTCATCAGCTGCAGCCAGATCCAGTGTAACTTCTCATGTACAGCAATTGATCCAGCCACAATCTACTTACTTGATCAGCAGGTCTTCAGACACCCTTCCAGATCCAATTGCCACACAACAGGTAAGAACTGCTGACAAAGATCTAAATTAGGGACTGATTTTTTTAAAAAAATTAAAATCGGTGGTGACAAAGTGGGATTAAGAACAGTGTCAGGTGCTTTCACTTATTTATATGTTTTTGTGGGGAAAGAGTCCATAAAAATTATGGCAGAATTGGTTAGTGGAATCTCCTTAATACAGACTACTTGGTTTTTTTATACATCTCTGGCCCTCAGCATCATATATGCAGTAAATTATAAAATAAAACCAATTTTAAAAGTTCTACTTGATACTAACCAGCATCTAAATAACCATCAGTGTATTTTTGGTAGATAACATGCCATCATAGATTTTTAGGCTACTCTTGCTCTTGGCTGTCTCCAGATGTAGCCTTTAGCCATGAGTTATTGTCTTCAACAATGCATCACTTTAGTTCATTTTACTTTGATTGTTTGATAAAAACAGAAATATTGTTTGTCAATTAACACTGTGTGTGTGTGTGTGTTGATTTAGTCTCCACTGAGAACAACATACAAGAAGTAAAATTTGCAATATTGCTGTTTATTTTGGAACCCACTGAAATCCACTGTCTTCATGGTGACATACTTCAAGCTGCAGTTGTTACACCTTATACTGCAATTTGCAACATTTGACTTTATAGGAACATTTTGTGAAGCAACCTTTGCTTTCCACATCACTTGATGTTGGCTGGATGTCTGTCAACAGTTCTAGGGATTTTCGCTACCAGATATTTTGCTTTTAGGTTTTATCGCTACCACTTTTTACCTCAGGATCTATTGTCTCTCTTATTTTTTGTTTGTTTTATACAAGAACTAATGGCTGGTCGTTGAGGTTACATTGCTAACTCAATGGCAGTACCTCCCTTGCTAAGTCAAAGTTACCTCTAAACAAAAGCTTTCTTTTAAAACTTTAAGTATCAATGTAGGTGCAATGTTTAAACAAATCTTAAAAATTTTATTATTCATATCTTTAAAATCACAATACAAAGCAGAAATTTTAAAAAATTCTTTCAAGGTACAGGCATTTCCACAAAGAAAATTAATTTATCTGCAGGGTTATTTCTGAATTTATAAAAATTCCTTGCTATCAGCATCTTATAAACAGGGCTTATTTATTTCATGACATGCACTGTGGCAACAAAGTAAAAACATTAATTTAAGTGAAAACACAATTTCATCAACAAGTAATATGTGGGCTCTGGTGATTATGATTATGAAGCGGTGAAGGTTTCAGATACAACAAGGATTTACTGCCTCAGTGATGGTGTTGGGGTGATGTGGTTAACCAGAGCAACATTCCAATGGTTGCAATGGCTTTCTGCCTCTAGTATCTCTTATTCTAGAATTCCTCGTATGTAAGATTTATGATTTGGGAATTAGAGAGTAAATTAAGATTTAATATTGTAAAAAAAAATGAATTATACTTTTAAATATTTGCCTATCATTGTTTAGTTTCATTATTAGTATCTATTCTACAAACACCCACTTAAATAATTGACATTTTTTTGGTACCACAAAAAAAAAAAAAAAAAAAAAAAATATAAAGTATATCTTAACTAAAATTGGTAGTCAGTAATTTTCTAGTTAAGGATTTTTTGCTTATTAAAACAATAAAACAAGACATCGGGTCTGATTGAATTATTTGTGGATTCCATACTTTAACAAGTGGTAAAAAATACAAAAAAACAAAAAGAATTTTACACAAACAATTGGTGGTTTTAAAAATCCATAAATGTGTCTCTTTGTGATAAGATGTAGTAAAGATCAGGGGGCCGTGTAAGAATTTCCCTATATTTATTGAAATAACAACTCATTTCTGACTTTCCTATCACCTTTCCAAAATTACTTTGTAAGTGTTTTTAGATAGTATGTGCAGTAGGGTGTTGATTGTTTGTGGCTTTTTCAGAAATTCATGAAGGCCAGTGTATGAAAGGATGAGTCTTTAGGTAAAAGTCATGGAAATAACTTTCATTTTTATTATTTTTACGAAAAACTCCCCCACCACTGCAACTTTTATATTTGCATCTGTTTACATTTTCAGATATCACTTATTCATTTGTGCAATTATCTCGACAAGTTTACATACTTTATGATGTCTTATAAACGCAGCAAAAAAGAAATTGACAAAAGTGGAGTGATATGGAGCAAGAATTTAATCCATTACAAAAAGAGCTGCTCTTCCAGAAAAGGCTTAAAAATTATTAGTAAAGCCTTGCATGAATATGTGCGAATGCCAACACAAGCCATGATTATTGGCAGATACAAATATCTTGCTGAGCAAAAGAAGGAGAGAAGGAAGCGAGTTGATATTATTTCAGAAGAACTGGTGACTCTTTGGTCAAAATTGAACTTTCCATGTATCACAAAGAAATCAGTAAGGAGGAAAATTGAGAATCTGCTTGTAAAGCATGACAAGCACTTAAAAAAACCAAAAGCCAATGATAAAGAATTTTTTGCTGGAGTTTTTGACCTCACCAAAGCAGATGGTATATGGCTGAGTGCTGAGGACAAAAAATTACATCAACTACAAGTAAAGTCTAAGGGGGCTATTGGTTATGTCACTGAGAAGACTGGGTCCATCCATCCAAGCAAGATGGCTTTGCTAAAATCTCAGGCAAATGAAGTGGGAGCCTTAACATTAGCAGCAACATCATCATCAGTATTGAGTTCTTCCTCCAGTGGCCAGGAAAGTGATGCTACTGACACCACTGCTGAGGATCAACCACCAAGAGAAGAAGAATGGGAATTGTCACCACAAAAGAATAAGCGAAGATATGAATCTGCCAGAACTGCTGCAAGCTTATCACGAAAACAAAATATTTCTCTGAGAAAATCTGCTAATTTGTGTCGACAGCTGTCAGATGAGGGCTACAAGATGCCAACTCCATCATATGCTGCTGTTTATAGAGAGAGAAAAAGACAAATGTTGCAGACCCAGAAAAAGTACAAAGAGACCCTGAAGAATGAAGATTGGGTGTTGCACTTTGATGGAAAGAAGATAGGCGAAAAAGAACTCCAAGTTGTTTTGCTCAAGAATGCTGAAAAAGAAATCCGGTTGAAGGTAATGCAATTGCATGATGGCAAAGCAATAAGCATCTACAATGGTCTTGTTGAAGTTCTTGATGAGTTTCAACTTTGGCCAAGAATTCTGATGATAATAACGGACACTACGGCTGTGAACACTGGAAGACTTGGTGGTGTGGTAAAGCGGTTAGGACAGGAATTCACAAGAAGAGGGCTTCCTTTACCACAATATGTTGGTTGTCAGCACCACATACTGGACACAATTCTCAAGCACCTCATGAATGACAAGCTTCCTGGGAGAACTACTTCATCTGAAATATCTTATGAATTTGCTGATCATCTAATTCGGAACTACAATGAGCTCCGCCAAAATTTTCTTCAGAGTGAAGAACTGTTGAAAGTGAAGGACCTCAAGTGGAGCGATGATATGCAATATCTCTATGAACTGTGCTGTTACTACAAGTACTATTGTAAGAACAGAGCTTTTCCCTTCATAAAATTTAAAAAACTACCTGCGATGAGCAATGCTAGATGGAATTCACGGGGCATTCTTGCTCTTTTGTCTTTCATTCTTTTGCCTGAGTATAGAGAGCAGCTCAAAGCAATCTGTGATTTCCTGTCTGGCGTGTGGATGGATATATGGTTTTCAGCTCATCAATTCTGTGAGGAAGATGCTGCCAAGGTTACGGATGCAGTAAAAGCATTAAACTGCCAAAAAGCTTTAAACAGTTTGAATAATTTCTGGAGCCGTCAGGCCTCAGTGATTCCAGGTGTTCAACGATCAAATATCTGTGCTGAACGAGCTATAAGTTACTTAAAAGAGATCACGTCTACTTGCAAGTCCATTGACAGTCTCAATTTACGATTTCTTGATTCTAATTCTAATTGATGTGTACTTTTTGCGTACTCTCTAATTGCATTTGTATTCCTGTAGTTGTTATTTCATGATTACCAGTGGAATAAAACAATTTCTTACCATATTTTATTTTATTATAAAAGACTTATTCATACAATAGTTGTAGACAACATACGTCTTTTCATTATAAATATATTATCTGAATTGTTTTTGATATGCTGACTTTCATTTACTTTTGGTGGGGGACATTTTTCCAAAAAATATATTAATGAGACTTGTTTTTATTCATTTTACCCCAAAACTCATCCTGTAGGACCATGGCCATAACATGTCATGACAGAATCAACACCCTAATGTGCAGCATTGGAAATAAATATGGAAACACAAACAGGACATGCACAACTAATAACTAACTGAGAGATATATATAAAACATACTCAGTGCATTATTACAGAAAATATACAAAAATAAAATGAATACATTGAACAATGCATTAGTATTTGGTATGTCAGCCCTATATATAGTGAATGACCCCTTATTTTTATGCCCCTTTACAGGCCTATCATTGTATGGCTATGGAGTGTTCCTAATATCCTCTAGCACTTTCCACAATTCATCCAAGGTGTTTGGTTGCCATCCGCCTTTCTCAGTAGCCATATGCCACATAACTTCTTATGGTCTCAATGATGTTCTTATCAGGACTTTGTGTGGGGCAAGGCAACATTGTGAGTTTTACATCAGCCTATCATGGAACCAGGGCAGATGATAATGGCACTATATCAATTGAAGACAAATTATGTACTCTGCTACAAGTTGGGCAACAGGATAATCTTGAAAGGAAGAGGCTAATTGAAGGGTTGTAGCTTCATTCTGCAGTTTAATTCAAGAGAATATATTCAGATGTTTGATGTAATGCTGAGGTAAATCCTTATGGAAATTTGCTACAACTACCTTACTTCTCTAGGCATTTGCTGATGGAGAACCTTTGATACCACCACCACCTTTGGGAGCTGACGGTGAGGATGGTATAGACAACAAAGTGGCTCTCAGACCTGACCAAGAATATCCACCCATGGAGCAGCATGGATTAAGCTCTCTCACCCAACCAGATTTGGCAGTGGGCTATGTGGTAAGCATCGCTCATTCTTTTCTTTCTCTTTGTATTATATGCAATAATAAAAGAAGTTAACTTTTTCCTCCAAATATTTTTTCTTCTATGCAGCCTTCTAAACCAAAAGAAAAGTGTCAGGGAGACGGAAGCGAAATTCTGCTTTCGAAACATTCCCACCAGTCTGAGTCACCAGTCGGCAGACATGCATATCAAAACAAAATTTTCCTGGAGGATGCTGCTGTAGTTAGGGGTGTGGCACAGTGAGTGTTTTCTTTAATCTCAGTCCTTTGCTGTTTTTGATTTTCTGACTTGGTCACCTGTGGAGTGTAAGCACTTTTTGGTTCAAGAAAACAATGTGAATGCATGTATTAGGGTGATTGTAAAACAAAGCAAATTCAAATGTTAGTAGCTAAGTGGGTGTGTGATAGGTTCCCCTAAAATAGTTCCAAAGGCCCCTGTTTTAAGGAGCTTAATCTCTCAAGCTGGAATATTTGAATGCCATATTGTTGTCACTAAAAACCAATTTAAATCTTGCACAGACAGATATATGCAATAGTACATATAAGTAAAAAAAAATCTAGAAAATTTGGAACCTTTTATTTGGTATCTTATTTAATATCTCTCTTTGAATTTTTTAAAAAAAATTGCCTCTCTTTTTTTGTACTTTCTTATTTTAGTTTTATTAATTTTTTAAAAATATAAAATTTTAGGCTTTTAAATCATTTTACATACAGATATGTGCATATACATACAGAGGTATACAAGCACATACACACACAAGTGAGCATTATTTTTAATGCCCTTTCATTTATTATGGTATAGCCATTCCTCTGGGTGGCAGTGACCCAGTGAGTGATTGTGTAGCAGTCAAGTTGTAGTCAGCTGCTACATCAGTGTCAAAGAGTGAAAGGAGAGATGGCTTTTGGCCCTCACAGGTGTGCATGCTTGTTTTTGAGGAAACACAAGAGAAGATAGAGATGTGTGGAAAAATAATGCTGGCACGAAGGAAGACACCGTCAGTGGTGTCCACGGGGCCCCAAAGAAGAACCTGTGAATTTATAGCAAAACAAAGATGATTCAAGATATTACTGACAACCATCAACGCTCCATCACCCCACTATTTTCAATGAGGTAGCAACTTTGCTCCTTTGACACATTTGTCCCAAACATTTCATCGAAAAGGGGTTAACGCACCAGCTAGTATTGTATTTATGATGATAATGTTAAATCCTTAAAACTGGATTCCGTTTTGATTTCAATGAACATCACTGTAACATCAGCTAGACACAGGAACTGATATAATGATATAACAGCAGTTGCTATCAGTAATTATGTAAAATTTTATATTAAACAAACAGTAAAGATAGCAGCAGATTATACTTCATTTACTTTACCAATAGAGTTTCTGTGCAAAAAGTTTTTCATTTTTTATTAATGGGTAATATTTTAAACTTTTGGGGGGCATTTAAAATTAATGAGGGGTTAAAATGGGATTGATTGGTATTTGTCCTATCAAAGAGCTCTACATATGATACTCATGTTCTTAATTGATAGAAACTAATACATGTCAATTAAGACTCTCCCTAATTTTAAATTTCTGTAATAAAGTAAAGTATTACCTTGTTAAAATAAATTAAACTGCAATAAAAAATAATGCTTGAGCTTTATTTCTCCAAAAAAAGATTTTTGTTTCATTTGCAGGCATCAGGGTGCTTATAGTTACCCCTGTCTGACAGAGGGCGGCATTTGCTCGATCGCTCTACTGACAGAGGGCGGTATTTGCTCGATCGCTCTACTGACAGAGGGCCGCATTTGCTCGCTCGCTCTACTGACAGAGGGCTGCATTTTTTTTTTTTAGACAAACAATTTAAAAGCATCACATGCATTTAAAATAAATTAATAAAAATATAAATTCTTGGTTGCTAGATGTTTTGGTCAGTTTAGAATATCAGTTATTCAAAAAATAATTTTTTTCATGATTTTAATGTAGATCTATTTGTTAGAAAATGATTAGAGTTGGTGACAGTTATTTCTAAATAAAACTGTTTTCCTTCTACATTCAGGTTAAAAAAACAAACAAAAATCCAGATCTGTTAGGAGAGATTTACAAAGTGAGGATAACCAAAATATAATGTTTTTTTAAAAAAAATAACTCAAGATCAGATTTGACTGAAAAAGCAGAAGGCAGATGTGATTCAGACTGTAATGAAGATGGAGATAATGAAAATCCCTGAAAGTGCATACAAAGAAATGCTTAGTGGTGAAATGAACAAATGTATTGAATGAGAATGTTCAGAATCCCTGTCTGAGAGAAACCTCCATAAAGATCACGTAAATGATCACAAAATCAGAAGTGCTTCTGAAAGTTCGTGCACTTGGGACATTGGATACTTTATGGATTGTCTAAAAGGTACAAAAACTTGACCAATTTTGAAAGATGCTACAGTCTTATGAAAAACCATTAGAATCCACCCAATGATTATAGATACCTCTATTCAGTCCATTTCAAGAATTAAAAAAATGGCACTTAGGAAGATAGCATTTTGAAAACTATTTTTGGTTGATGTATAATTGAAAAGTTCAAGATTTGTTTGCAGGTAATGCATGTTCAAGATTCTCTTTTTCCAATCATTGAAACAATAAATTTCTGTGGACATCAATCATGATCATGTCTTTCTCAATACAGAAACCAATCTTGTAAGAACTGAAGGAAACTTTAGGGATTTTCTTTGTTTTCTTGTTTCTGCTGATGACAAAAAACTTGAGCATTATTTTCAGAGCTTTAGTTCTGCTGCAACATATCATTAAAACAACTCAAAATAAATTGATACAATGTGTAGATGTAATGCTCAACACTATTATTAGCAGGGTAAAGGAATCTAAATTTGATGTAACTACAGATATTTTACAACTCAGCCTCTGTCTTTGTTATTTTCACAAGAATTCAAAACATGAAGACTTTGTTGGATTTGTAGACTGATACAAACTTAATTATCCCACAGATGGAAATCCAAAAATTCAGAAACAAAAATTACTGGAAATATTCTTGGAGAAACAATTCTTATGCAATTAGAAAAAATATGTCTTAAATCCAGTACATTGTGTTGGCATTGCTACTGATGGCTGTAGCATTACGATCTCAATGATGTGGAACAGTTGCCGAGATTCAAAATGTTACTACAAATTCAAAACACTACACTTGTGTTAATCATGCTTTCAAAATGTATGGAAGTACAGTCAGTGAGAAATGCTATAGGAATCATTGAGCAAACAGATTTTTCAGTTCATCTTCTAAATTTTTTTCATCACAGCTTATTTCACTTTGTACAAGTATTGAGACATGACTCTGTAATATTATTTCAAAATGCCTTAGCCAGCGTTATCCAAAGTCTTGAAAAGGTGGTGACTTGGAGGGCAAAGATGCATCTAGTAAAGTATTTAGTTTCCTATTAGCTGTAACGAGCTGCAAGTTTATTAGATGAACAGCGTTTGTTTGAAGTATTTTCCGCAACTTTGTATTGAGTCAGTCTGTACAAAATTAAAAAAGTAGCTTTGAATAAATTATATTTTTGGTTAGAAATACAACAGATGTTCTCAAAAAACAGAGAAAATGTTGAGAAGAATCTTGGTGGATTGTTCAAGAGTTTCTGAAAGATGTGCACACTTAGCAATACAAATCCATATGCCTCCTATTAATAGAAAACAAGTCACCTGCAGAATATTACAGAAAAAACAATTATGTTCCTCTTCTCGACAACATACCAAATGATCTGAATGTACTCTTTTCAAATTGTAAGCTGCAACAAAATAATCTACTTTTATTCCCAACTGCAAAGTAGTAAAAAGGTCATAGGAAAAATAGAAAGTATGCTTGATGAAGTTTTATGGTCTGATGACACCAGTTTCCCAAATATAAACGTGATTTTAAAGATATTTGCTACTCTTTCCTCTGGAACAGCAAGTGCAGAAAGACGTTTTTCAGCGCTTTGAAGGTTGAAGACTTGAGTAAGATCAACTATAAAGAATGAACGATTAAACTGGAGACGGAAGAAATGATTGATAGATTTGCTAAAATCAAATCAAGAAACATTCCTTTTATTCTATAAAACTTTAAGAGTTATCTCCCATGGACAGTAAATTATAGCATCTCCACATTAGACATTTTCTCCAAAAGCTGGTTGAAGTTGAATGTTGTCTATCAGGTCTTCTATTTCTTTTTGTCTTGTAAAGCATAATTTCCACATTTAAAATCAGTTTACTATTTCCTTAGTTATAATGATTTTGTTTCTGTTCTAGTGCACCAGTGAACTTATTCTCGAGTAAATATTGTTTCATTTATACATCTAAATAATTAGAAGGCAGCTTTCATGCAAAGGTACGGAATTCCTTAAGGCTTTGATGCAATCTCTCTCTTTTAAAACTATTCACCAGGGAAATCCACATGATGATTACATCAAGAGCTTAACAACAACTAGACATTCTCTTGTCTAAAGTCGTCATTGTAATTAGTTATAAATATTGGCTAATGAACCTGGCTCACCTGATCTTTTAAATGTTCAGAAACTGGATCTATTCTGTGCAAAGATGCTGGCAAGCAACACAGAGTGGGAATTAAATAAATGTTCCCTGTATTGTTTAATAAAATAAAGCACTGAACTCTGTTGTACAAGTCAAGTATCCTTTATCCATACATCTGAAATTCGATGGTTTTTTGAACGCATCACCACCATTAATTTGTGGGAAATCCAGTTGTTTATCAGCACGTTTCATTTTTTACCTTGTGACTGTGATTATTTAAAGCATTTGCCCTTTTATTTTACAGTGAAGATAAAAAAGACCATCAGATACCCAAAGGGTAACAGTGAGAAAAGGAAGCAGCAGCTTAATTCATTATCAATTACTAAGTTGAGGTATTGCAAAGACTCAACCATGCTATGTCTGTGAATCGATTGAGTGAGGAGTACTATCATATATGATTTAAAAAAGCAGAAAGACTAATTATTGAAATTTTATAGTGAAACTGAATCTCAAAAGTTAATGAATAATAGAAAAGGTTTCCTTAGGTACAAAAAAGAACTTGATGTAATAATTGTATGAAAACTTTATGTATGTATACCATATCTGAAAAGTGAAATGATCTGAATTTTGATACAGTCGGCTCCAGCTTTTCAGATAAAGGTGACTTCACCTATATTTCATGTATCCCTTTCTTAGCAATGCTGACCAAGCAGGGACTGCCTTAAGGGCTGCATGGACACGAATGTATGGTGGTGTTGCAGACACCATAAGGCTGCCAGGACAGTTAAAACAAAGCATACAGGTTCCAAATCAGAATGTGAGTTGATCAGTTTCTTTTCTTATGGCATGATGGCCAAAATGTTGTCAAAGCCACACTACATGGCATATCACTGTAGAGCAAAGGTGGGTCATATTCATCTCTTACATGTACCCCAGTAATCCTCTAGAACTCTGGTACAAGTCCAAATGCTGTAAAGATTTGATAACAATTATGATATCATCCAGAAGTCTAATAAACTTTGATCATAAACTCTAATGTATAACTAATTTTGGTGCAGTTATCCTTTCTTTAGTTACCTGTCTTTCTTGTAAATACCTTTCTATGCATAGATTACTTGAGGACTTTCAGGTATGCACCATTGCTATTAGCAATTAAATTCTGATGGCAACAGGGAAAACTCAAAATGTAAGTTCTTTAGTTAATTCTACTAACAAGGGATGGGAAAGACTGAACCAATCAAGTGTTTTTTTTATAAATTTGAAGGTTGAAAAATAAAATTCCCTTAAATATTTATTTAAAAGAAAGGTCAAGAATCTATTAAATGTTCTAATCATTTACCACACTCAATCATGGGGAGATAATTATACTATTAAATAGTAGGAATAAATATTAAATGGAAACTATCTAAAACAATTTATTTTCTTTCAATTTAGTAAGTGTTTCACTTTAAGGTGATTAATTTTAACAGATGCAATGTGTGCTTTTTGTGCTGCACGTATTCATCAGTTTCTCTGCACTGTACTTACACAGGGTCTTTCAGCGGCTTACACCCAAGAGAGTCCAATGGGGCAGAGTACTGACATCACAAGCCAAGCATTACTGATGTCTAATTCTGGAACCTGGAAGCAGTTAGCACCCAGATCATGTGATACAACTCAACCTCGTTCCCCACGATCTGTTCAGACCACAGGATCATCAGCCAAAGTCTCTCTCTCAAGCAATCCTTACCTGGCCAATGACTCTGCAAACACTGAAAAAAGTTATTCTTATACAAAACGTTTATCTGTGAAACCTGACACTGCTTTTCAGGGGAGAACAATGCAGAAACTAAGTATTCCAACTCGAAAAATGCCATTCTCATCATGCTTTCCTGTCCTTCAGCCAGCAGAGCAGCAAACCATTTCTGCTTATCAAGGTAGTCTGCTTAATGAAAGTGACCAGTCCCTCCTTGATGTTAATGACAGCATATTTGATTACTCTGCAACTGGCAGTGTAAGTTCTCTGTCGGTGACTCCATCACTTCCACCAGATGGCAGCATGCTCAACGTGGAGTCGAGGACAGCTGATGATACGTCAAGACACTCTTGTTCTTATAGCACCAACTTGTTGCTGGAAGCCAAAGTTCCTGAGGCACAGCAGTGTTTAGTTAGGCCACAAAGTGCAAACCCATGGCAAAACGAGCAGCACAACAAACATGTAAATTTCAAAATCCCAAATAAACGAAATGCAAGAACTGTTCCATGCAGGAAATCACCAAACAGTCAGATAGCCCTTGGTCACATGAATAGTAAGCATTTTATTTGATATTTTAATAAAGATAATATAAATGTACAGAGGAGAAAATATGGAAACCAAGTATTTTTACATTAATTTATTTTAAATCAAAAACAAGCTTTTATCGTCAGATAAATCAAACATTTCCAAAATGTAAACTTGCTATAATTTGACAGATTCCTTGATTACAACTTTAATATTTAAAAAGGTGTATGCTCTTTTAAATCATGGACCATTAGAAGCTTTCAGATTACCAACAATCTGCTGAAGAGAAATGGTAGCATCTCCTTCATCTTCTAGCAACTAATGCATGTACTGTTTATTTAATAACAATAAAAAAGTAGAATATAGTTTGGAGTATTTCCATAAAGCAACATCTCATTAGGAAAACTTAAGGCTGCATGTTTGAATAATTACCAGGATTCTTTTTTCCCTCAGAATGGTGACAAGCAAATTCTGAAAATGTAATAACTGAACAGATTAAGCATTCAAGTGGGTGTTTTTGTGCCTTGAAATATTTTGCTAATTTAAGCCTATGGTAATGTCTTATCAAAGCTGTTAAAATGTTATTGACTTATATCTATGCAGATAAGTGTTTTCTCCCCCTTTAAAACGCATTTTATTAACAATAGCTTATTGAAATTTATCCTCAAATCTTATTGTATCAGATATTTTCTTCTTTTTTGGATTCATTCACAGTTTGTTTTCCAAAACAAAATGAGATTGTCTGCTGTTAAATGATAATGATGTTTCATCATAGTGTTTATGATAACTTGATTTTAGGAATTCCTGGAAATAGAGGAAAAGAATCAGATGATGGAAACCTATCCTTTGATATTGACGACACCATCTTGACTGTTGATTCTCATGACAGTGATATGGAGCCAGCAGCCAGAAACCCCTTGACCAGCAATGACATTAGTGGATCCCAGTTGTCAGAAAAAGTCATGACCTGCAGGGAGGATAGTCACTTTCAGCAGCAGCTGGATACATTGCAGATGAGGTATGATGAAATACTGAAACTAGTTACAGCATCTCCTGGTCAAAGGTGGAGCATTGGCAGCTCAGACACCAGCTCCCTGAAGAGAGAGCCAAGGTTCAAGAGAAGACAGATGCCACAAAAGAACATCACTCAAGATGCAAAGTGAGTAAGGTAATTGTGTGGATCTAACTAGAGTTTAACTCTGTTCTCACTTGCTCCAGAGATAAGAAAATGAATTAGAGATTACCTAATCTATTTTTTTTTTTAAAAAAATTTAAATGGTACCAGAAAAGTATTTTTGTTTGCATCAAGCTGTTTTTATTCATTTTGCATCATTTCAAAGATGAAAAGTTCACTTATGTTAACCAACTGTTGGACTGTTTTTTTTTTTTAAATCTGGGTTAAAATATAACAGATTACACTATCTGGAAGACTTTCTAGATGCAACTGTCAGTATCAACTGTTTACTGATCTGGGAATCTGTTGTTTGGACTTCAGGCTGAAAAAATACTTTCTCTTGAAGTTGAGACATACTAAAGACAATGCATTGGTAGTTTAGTGATTTCTTTTTCCAAGATTCTGCAGGCTCCTCTAAATTTTAAATATTGCATGCTGTATCAGAATTGTTCATTCAAGGTGGTGAAGCAAGTTTTTCTTTCTTTTCCCCCTCAGAATTATTAAAAATAGATTTCAGCGGTTGGAGTCTCATGTTGTTACTCTTGCTCGAAGCATTGCCCACATCTCATCTGAAATGCATTCATATAATCGAGCTTTTAAAGAACTTGAAAACTTAAAACAGGAAATACAGAAGCTGAGGACTTTCACTGCTCACATTCCTAGTGCAGTGAATTCATGCAGTGTAACAGAATTTGAAAAGTTTCGGGGTTGGATGCCATCACTGACAAATCCAAAGAGAATTAACAAGCTAACAAAGTAAGTAATCTGAAGAAAAAAATATTTTTGGTTCATGTCTTCACCAGTTTAAAGTTACACATCATTTTACTGATAAGTTAATAGCCATTTTAAGTCTTTGGAAATAAATGGGCTAATGTGTGGTTTTGAATCTATATGAACAATAAAGTCAGAATATATTCTAATTTAGAAAGCAAGGGTTGTGCCTGTTAACAATACAAAGTGGCTTGTCACCTTCAATCCCATTTTTATTATTAGCAGAGTAATATACATTTGACTGAAAAAATCAACATGTCAAAATCTTGGGCCTTTGTGGAAATTTGAAGTTTTTGAAACAGTGATAATAGGTTACTTTCTCTGGTCAATTAACTCCAAAGTTATTATGTATTTATTAATTTCCTTAGATTTTTGAAACAGCATATTTCAGTTTAAACAATGTTTTTTATCTTTGCAGATTTTTTGGTCAAGAACCACCATTGTTAGAGTTCTTCCTAAAGAAACTGGGCTATGAGGTAATACATTTTGTATTAGAAAAAAAAAAATGAGGGTCAGGTACTAATAAGAGAATATTCATTTATTTCCCCAAATTCTAAAAGTGTATACAATTACAAAATACTAAGCAGGACTCCAAAAATAGTCACCAGGTTGCCAATAGCAACCAAAATCTAGCTAGCAACTATCTTTCATGATACCATCAACCATAATTTAGCAAATCATGGACAATTAAAAGATTCAATAAAGTGATGTACTGTATTTTTCAGTCTATAAATCAATGTGGAATATAAGCTGAATTGACTAATTTTTCCAATTTTATTTCCTTCATTCATAGATAAATGATTTGGAATATGTGACAAGGTTAGAACTACATTAGTTAACTATTAAACTTTCAACCAGTCAAATCCTTCATAACACACACATCACATCACTATCTATGGTACTTTCAGGCTTGAAAAGTAATGAGTTGCTTGTATGTATCATTGAAATAATTTTTCAACAAACTGCTAATTTTATTATCAGTTCTGGTATCTATTTTTAATTACTGCATAACATCAGTGATCTAGTTATGTGCTGTGTTGAATCATCTAGTTTAAAAAGCCAAACATCTTGTATACTTTTATTTAATTTGACATATTACAGCAAACTCGAATTCACAAATATTCTGCTGTTCTTTGATAGAATAATACTGTACACCTGCAATCATAAGTCTCAGATGTACAGTAGTAATAAGTCCATGACATGTGGAGCATTGGGTTAGCACATATTCTTCAATTTTTCCTTCAGTCTGTAATGTATCCTTTGGTTTGCACCAGTCCCTCCCTAATGCATTTCTTTCTGATACCATACTTCCTGTGCATGGCCATATTACCACAATTTTTTTCAGTGAACTTAACTTCCAGCTCAAAAGCTGTTGAGTAAGAATTGCATGACTTTATTGTTGGAATTTTTGAAATGAGGAAGGGGATTTAATGGAATATTTGTACATATAGTTAGAATTGGATGTAATTGGTTAATGCACACTTGTTACAGATTGGATAATTTTGCATGTAAATATAAAATGATTACTATACTTGTCTTAATCTAAATGATATTCTTTAAATGTGTAATGTTAAATTATTTAGTAAGTACAAGGTAATACATTTTTTTCTTTCTCAGAGATATGCACCAAACTTTGAAGCAGAACGCATAGGAATGATAGAGCTTCCTTATATGACAGAAGACCGGCTACAGAAAATTGGTATTCCTATGGGGCCTCGTATTAGAATTTTACAAGAGTCACAGTTGTGTTTCAGACAGGAAAACTTTAATATCTACATAGTATGATTATTATTATTTTTTTTAAATGAAAACTTTTAAGTCGTAATTTTTTTCTTTCAACATTGGCAATTTATTTACTACAGCAATTATATTTATTATTCTAAAGGAATCTTTCATTATGTCCTGATATCTATAGTTAATATAGGTTATTTACTTTGAAAGGAGCTGTAATTTTTACTACTAGCAAACAAATTAAGCCAATCTATCTGTGAAAGAAATTACATTTTTGGTAGCAGTTTTATCACCCTAAAATTTAAAAAAAAAAAAAAAAACTTATACAGACTTAAGCCATAAGCCAGCAGTTCCCAAATGGTATAATGAAGCTGTTCAGTATTGATTATTTTCATGTGATGAGCTTTTGACATTTATAAATTTACCATGGTACAATCCAGCATATTGCCTATACACAACCAACCTCCCACCAACAGGTATTCCATGACCTGAAAAGCAGGAATCACTTTTTAAAACATATTTTGAAGGGACATTTCCTCCACCAACAAAACAGGATGCAAGCTGGAAGTTGGGTCTCACAAAGGAAGATGATTAAGAATTGCTGCCATAAGCTATAATGCAGTAAATAAAACTGTGAAAATATTAATTTTGAAAGTACTAGCATTGAACTTTTAGTTCTATCATTGAGAACTGATTTAAAAAAAGAACGAAATCTTAGTCCAGAGACACACTGCAAAGGTGTAAATAAGATTAATAATTACTGTTTAGTGAAATATTCTTAAACTACTATAATCTAGTCAGTAAATTCAATAGATTGTGCAAGCCAGTTGAGTCTGAGTGATTATTATAAATAATCATTTTTTAAATATGAAACAGGAATCTAATAGTATAACTATAATTAGATAAGAATATCAGTAATCCATATTACTAGTATAATCTTTAAACTAGCATAATGCAAGAAGGAGAAAGCCTCAAGAATTTATTGATAATCCATATTTAAATCTAACAGAAAACAATAGATAGAAGTTGATACCCCCTCCAGAACTGAGTAATGTTATAAATAGGCTGTATTTTTTCTTCTTTGGGAGCACATTTACCCCCAAGCTGCTTTGTAACAAAGGGATAATTTTTATATTATTGATTGAGGTTACTGTTATCTGATGTGCTATAAATAATAATTAATTAATTTTCACTATTATGAAAAATAGATGAATGATACAAAATAATTAAAAAAAAATTACTGCATTTCTTAATTTTCAAAATTTGTATTATTTTTTTCTTGTTTAGATTTATGAAAATGTGTACAAACTTTTTCGTGACATTATTTCCACTATTACTTTTCAATGATTTACATGACAAGAGTGGTGGTAATGTTTAGTTTCCAATTAATTTATTAAACTTGCATAAAATCTCTTATGTACTTATAAACTTAAAAGAAAAAAAAAGTTTGTTTATGATAAATAACACAATCAATAAATTTATAAAATTTTATTTGGTTCAACAGCCTCTGAGGAAAATCATGTTTTAAATAAAAACAGTATTTTACTTTTTTTGCACACATTACAAATCATAATGTAGAGAGAGAGAGAATTTTTTCCTGCATACAAATCATTGTAAGTATATATATGATGTAGCTATTTAAAACAATCATGCCACTCTTTACTGGGCCTGACCCTGTGGACTTGAACTACAGAATTCCATTTATCTTGCGAAAAGGCCTTTATTTAGGAATTAATCCAGCAATCAATATAAGGAGAGTTGCAGTAATTGCATTGAGGAACGATAGTTTCCCTGAAAAAAGATAAAAGATTTTCAAAGTTTTGGATTTACAGTGAAAATATAAGTTCTTACAGCTTACTCAAAGTAAATGTAATTAAGATATATAACAAATGGATTTGAATTTTGACTAATCTAGATGTTACATAAGATGTGTACCAGTAAAATTTGTACATATTCAAGAAAAGAGAACCTTTTTCAATCATCCAATGTTGAGTAATGGTTTAATAAAGAAAATGATGATAATAGTAATAATTTCTTCTATTCAATTTTGTAAGTGCTGCTTGCACATTTGGGCAAAACACAGCCCAGTTGTAATATAAATAGATTCTTCAGATTAAGAAGACTAATTGATTGTTATTAGATGATTGATAAAAAATAAAAATATGTTAATTTACTTTAGATATACATTTTGATTATCTTTAAAAAACCCATTATGAATTTTTATATTAATACAAGTTTAAAAAACTGCAGTCCTCCTAATTAGGATTTTATTTTGGAAAATGTGGCAGTTTGTTTTCTTAATGTATTCATACATGTCAATATTAATACTGACAAAAAGCATGTTTACGTTAAGCAACCATAATTAATAAATATCCAATGCCCTGCCATATTATTTTGGCCTCTTCCACAAATCACTATAGGTAATTAATTAGTGTGCTCTATTAACATGCTGAAACCAGGCGGCATAGGCTGTTCAACGAGGCCACTGTATATCAATGACAGTGAATGTGGGGCCAACATTAAGGCATATAAGCGTGTCATTATTCACATCTAATCTGTACCCATCAGGAGGTATTCTATTACTGACATTGCCCATGTAACACAAATAACCAAAACCATCTCTCTGAACCTGGCTATAGAAACCTTTCATTGAGCACGGTCGGAATAGTGTTTATCGATTAATTAGTCCAGGTTTCATAACTTCACATCTGAAGATCTTGGTCCACCAATCAAGTATAAAGACAGGAATGCCATGGTATTGATTTTAAATTTGGCATGGTGTGAAGATGTCAGAGAGTTACATTACAGTTATAAAAACATCTACCGCTGTACGAGATTCGGTACACATATTCTCGAGGAGGAATCAGCCTGGCATTCAACTTTCCGGGATCCAACTGAACATGTGGGAGCATCTGAATTGCCAGCCAAGGGAAACCCACCCACGTTCTGCCAATGGGAAACACTTCATAAGTATGGAGAAACCTGGGACTAAGAAGTACGTATTTATTCCCCAAAAATCTAAATGAAAACAGCTAACCAAAGAAAATATTTCGGAACACAATTTGAAATGATATGAATCCTAATCCAGATTGTCCATCTTATGGGAATGACCGAGTTATATCACGTGAGGTTTGAACAAACAAGCTTTTTGTAAGAATTGATGCGAATTTAGGCAAATATTAGTATAATTACCACTTTTAGATTGGCACTAATCACTATTACGCATGATAGTAATAATACAAATATGAAGGCCATATACGATCGCTGAAGGTTTATTAAAATCCGCTTTTCCTCCCTAATTTTTAAAGATAACTTGCTATACTGTCAAAAGAGAGAGCTTATCTTACCACCACCAGATTTAGTCGTATCCATGCCCATGTCTGTAGTGGTCATATTTACTGAAACGGTTCCTGAAAATATTTCAAGTAAATTTCTAAAATTAGCACTAAGTTTGTAAACAATTACTACTAATGGAATATTGTCTGGTACATTCCGAATCTGAGGCAGGTCATTAGCATATATTTAAAGAAAAAATTTTTTTTTTTTTTTTTACTAGTGACCTGTGATGGGAATCAGGAATGTAAGGGGTGGGGAGTCACATTTAATAAACAAACAGAAATATAGCAAAACGCGTATTGTTGATATATTTCCCCGGACACCAGTAATGAGACCCCATTCGCGTGCCGACTGACCAGGACAGTCTGATTTTTTAAAATATTTTTAATCTTAAGTAAAAAAACGAAAAAAGGAATAAAAATAATTAATTAAGCAAAGCGACAAATGCTCTTTTTTTTTTTTTTTTTTTAAAAAAAATCAAAATATTATTTTCAGTCTTTCTTAAAAAAACAAAAACAAAACAAAGACAGACAAAAAAACCCCAGAAAAAACGAAGAAACAAATTGACTTTCTTTCGTCTGTTTCTGTACTCCTCTCTCTAGCTAGCGGACAGAAGAACTGGCGGTTCTAAAGTAAACACGCTCGTCAACTACTAACCTTGGAATAAGTACAGCGCACAAAATGACCATGTCAGAACCAGTTTCATCAATTCCATTGCTGGATATATCTTCTCGTAGTTTGGTCCGCTAAACTTTACGGTCTGGTTTCGGTCGCGCACCACACCAACGTCGTCGTCGGGCCGTCGCATCGAATACCCCGAACGCGCTCGAGACGCCGTGACGTAACACGGGAACAATCTCGGCGGCACCACAAAAGTCTTATTTATTTCGCGCTTTTTTACTCAATTTGCGTGAATGAAAATCCAACGGAAGTTGGACGACAATCACTTGTTTGTTGAGTCCGCAAATTTCAGCCGGCATTTCTTACAAATTTATTCTGAATAAAACGAAACTTTCGTGGGGTGGGTGGGGGGGGATCTTTTTTTTTTTTTTTTTTCGCGCCAAAATCTACGTTTCCCGTCAGGTTCCGTGACTTTCCGGAACTCCTATCGCCGCCGCCGCCGCCGCCGCCGCCGCCATCTTTTCCTAGTTCTTGCCGTTACTGATCGCGAATTCTTTGAAAATGAAATAGGTGACAGTAATAAATCAGATAAAACTATGGATGGTTTTTGTGTATTTTGTTTCGAATTAAGCTCTAAATTTTTTATTTATTTTTTTTCACTGCTTCGAGTTTAGAAAGACTTCCCGAATAAAGCAGGTGTGGCGTTCGCGGAATTATATGGGTGCTATTGTCGGAATCTGCGTCTTGGGAGAAGAGCTTGTGGCGGCCTGAAACAACCCCTCACACTTTGGTTACGAATCGATAGCATTCATTATCCTCTTCGTAATAAAACATAATCTCCTGTTTCCAAATGCACTACCAGTAACGAGCAGCGCTGTTACTTTGCAGATGAGACAAACACAAAGATGGGGCCCATTCAAAAATAATAATAAAAGGATGATATATTTCCTCTTCCTTTTCAAATCATTTTCGTAGTTTTGCGGTTATACAATTTTTATTTATTTATTTAAAAAAAAAAAGTTTTTTTTTTCCAGTAAATACTGCGGATGATGAATTACCTGGGATTGTAACTGTGACAGGCAGTAATTCAGTATACCTACTTTCTCTGGTTTTACCCGGTCGGATTATGAGGGAGAAAATCTCGAATTTCGGGAGAGTGGGGGATACAGATGGTTCCTTGATGTCCGAATTCGAAGAATAAGTTTATTGGGTAAGTTTTACGGAACCCTTGGTATTAGTTGGCGTGCCAACCCAACCAACAAACCACAGGTGCCATTGCTGTGTTAACGGGCAGTGAGCGTCGTCGACATACCCACCACCAGTCGGTCTGGTAAATTAGTGCCGCACAATGATTTCGGAAACCCGCGAAAAACAAGATGACGGTAAAGTCTCTCTGCCGATATCATAATCAGGAATGGTAACAAAGGGCCACGAGTCGATCGACTGTCTCCCCTCGAGCCAGGCACCCGTAAGCGAGAGATGGTGGGATTAAAGGCGTGCAGTTTATTTTGTACTATTTAGTTAATAATAATAATAATAATTTTTTTTTTTAAATAACAAATGGACGCTACTAGTTTGTTTTTAAGTGATTCCGATTACCAGTTGATGGTGTTGGTGAAAGCGAGTTAGAATATCAAGGGAGGGTGTATCTCCCGCTCCCCAGGAAGCTCTGAAGTGCCATCATGGCTTACAGTTATAGCTTATTCACTGTAGCGAAACTGAAATGTCAAATAAACCGTATGTTTTAAAACAATTAACAAAAAATTTTGGAACAAATTCAGTCATTTTATTTTACTTTTGAAAACAAGAAACAGCGAGGTTGTGAGTAGTAACTGGCATGGCCGCGGTCAGTGACCTTGGAAGTTATAACGACATCATTCACACTCTTCGCAAATTTGAGCTCACGTTTGACAGACACTAATTAAATTGAAAATTCACTCTGTGGTCCTAAGAACCCGTTTTCTCCCCCCCCCCACTCCATTCAGGGTGAATGGAAGTTGGGTACAAATTAGCCGTGAAGCATCGATAATCTTTAAGTCGAGAGAACCCTCACATTCGGGGGATTCTCCTGCCTCATGACAGGTCAGCGGTCTGAACTCGCAAGTATGACGTCTGCCGCTGGTCTACCGGTGACCGTAAACAATCGCCCAGAGTTAAACCTTCAGGTGCACGGTATTTCAAGAGATTTATCCAAGCGGAGTTAATTTCCACCTGTTAACCCTCCGAGAGTAATGCCGACATTTACAGGATCACCCCGACAGACCCAGGTCACCTTAATATATAAGCTCACTCTTCAACAAATGATTTAAAGATATTGTTTGTTTTAATTTAAATTTTACTTATAAAAAAATTTGCTCTAAAAGTTATTAAAAAATAATAATAATAATTCTGATTAGATTTGCGGGGTTGTCAGCTACCAGAGCATTGGGAAAATCCTACCTCCCCCTCCCTCCAGAGAGAGAGGGGGACTAGGGCTGCGTGGCCGGCTCGCAGACTCAATGTAAACTAATTTTGGCTAAAATCTTTTAAGACCATAAGTTTTCGTTTTAAAAAAAAATTATCAATTTTTGTTACTAATCGAAATTTCAATTAAATTTCTTTGAACCTAAAAAAAAAAAAAAGTTAATGACAGAAAAATTTTGTATCATCATCATCTCTGGAAATCTTTTAAGGAATTCTAAACTCATGAATAAGCTCCAACTACTTACAAAACCCATACCAGATAATAATTATTGTAATGCAGTAGTTCCCATATTACAATCATGCCAAATTGGTAGCCTGTGTCAATTTCTGTTTTCTCAAAAACCAGAACTGTGAAATCTGAATGTTAGCAAACTTTAAGTTTGAGACACTGATAGCAAATTCAAACTTTTGATACTTTCCAAAGATGTATGGGCAATACTATAACTTCTTTGTTGAGAAAAAAAAAACCACATACACCTCTGTGCACAGTGTTTACTTTGGGAAAGTTGGTGTACTTTCTAGGTTCTGACATTACCACCACTACTGTTCACTTTGAAAGGGCTAAAAAAAATACAAGATGGTGTTGTCTGATGCAAATTATTTCTTATATAATTTACTGACAATCTGATTAGTAAATTTAGAACAGAAAACAAATAAATAATATTATTTTAAAACTGTTTCTTTAGGGGTGTCATGCTATTTACATAAAAAATCTATTATATAATATTTCTATTAATAAGTTTGTTATATATATTTTGTGAAAGCTAACAATCAAGATATGAATGTTTAAAGTGTTTGATTTTTATAAGAAAATCCATTACATTAATCGTCTGTATGCCATGTCAAATTTTACTTATACCACCTGGGTGTATATACACCTCAAAAAGGGGCATTAGTTAGTATTTGTTGAACACATTTGGAATTACGTAGGGTTGGATCGATGAGGATTTGTCATTACAAAGGGTTAGATTAACAAGGTAGCTACCATATCTTCTATGGCTCAACCCGTACTGACTAATACAGATTTGAATGGGTAGTCTGATGCAAGTGCACCTCAGGTGGTGTGCAGAAAATTGGTTAGTTTACTTTTTTTAAAATTTTGTGTGGACATGAACATGAAATTGATGTATTCTAGAATAAAAACAAACATTACAATTTTGAAACTTGAAAATTTTTTGATAAATCTCCAACTGAAGCTTTCTGTGTAGACTTGCTAATAATTAATTATATTCAGGGAAAATGTTGTTGTTTACTTGTATATCTACTGTGGTAAAATTCCACAATAAAAATTAGGTAAAATTGTGAGAATGGCATAACAAGACAAGATTTAGCAGGAGGTAGGTGATAAAGAGGATTCAAACAAGGACAAGATGAATTGAAAGGGGCAGCAGAAAAGCAGGTGCAACAAGACATGAGAGATGAAGCTGAGAGGATGAGGTAGCTGAAATTAGCAAAAATAATGAAAAATTCAATGAAATAAATGATTTTATTTCGCAAAATGCAAAATCCATAAGAAAGACATGGGTAATGATCTGATATTAACAAAGAGCAAGAAAATAATCTGCAGATTATGTTTTTCTTGCAGAAAAATGGCTATAATGATCTGGAATATAAATTTATAATACTTCATATCAGCTTAAAGCAACAAAGAACAAGAAAAGTTCAACATTTTTGTACATAACTCTAAATACAAAAAGTTTAGAATTTTATACAGAAGTATAGATTACAAAACATCTACGTACATTCACTTTTGGATCATTGTAGAAGTGCATTTATAGAATATATCCTTTTAGGATTCCACCAATTTTCCAACTGTTTTTTTTTTGCATAAAAGTTAAGTTTGATGGCTTGTAGGGACATGCTATTTCAACATGAAAACCAGTAAAATGAAAAAAACAAACAACTGTAAACATACAGAAAGTTGATAACATTGACAATATGCAAATAAAAAATTAACACTTGGCCAACCGATAGATACCCTGCTAACTGAGTGAATGAGTTATCTCTGCATTTGTCTGGTCAGTGGTCAAAATATGGTAACTAAAATTAGTTGATTTAGTGTATGTGGCATGCTGGGTATTCAGAGATAAACATTTTAATGTTAATCACAATATTTTGAGAGATCTCTTTAAACTCTGAAAATCTGAATAAATAAAAATTAAAATGTATTCAAATGTCATTCTTGTAGATGCAAGGCTTCATCACCACCTTTACAAGAACATTAGTTACTTATAAATGAGCTGCTGTGTAGAAAACGCCAGAGTTTGTCATCGACCTATATACAGAGGTGTCAATAGCAACTTTGGGTATATAATAAAAGAAATGAAATAACAATGCCTAGTATTAAAAAGAATTCTTATCAACTCATGTAGTTTTTTCTTTCACTAGACCATAAAATTTGTCAGAACAAATGTTTAATAACACTACATACAAATTACAAATTATAAACAGTAATTTCTAAAATAAACGACCAGAAACAATCTTCCTACATAACATCTTTAACAGGAGTAAGGTACGCCACATCTGCCTGAAAATTTAAATGAGTAAACACGAATTAAAGAAAAATTAGTTGATTTGGTTTTTATTCAAATCCTTTGTACAAAGAAACCAACTCTATATTTCAAAGAATACTCAAGGATCAACTCAGAGAGAGAGCGAGATATGGAGGGCACAAGTAGTAATATTTTTCCAAATTGTTTCTAATAAGAAACAAATATCAAATATATATATAGAAAAAGTAATGCAAAGAAAAGTGTGCTAGATATCACCCTTAATTTTTGGATCCCTTGTATGCAAAGCAATTGTGTATGCATTCTGATTCTGGTTTCCACATACCAATGATTTAGAAAACTTCCCATGCTACAATACTACAAAATCTCAGGGTTGCCTACGAGAGAGAGTTGTTAAAAATGTCTACCAGTCTTCAAAAGCAGAACCAACAGCCAGCTCTTTTGCTCTCATACGGTTTTGGTAAAGTCTCTCTTGGAGAGATTTATTTCTGGCAAAGTTTTGTGCATTTACTTTCAATTTTTTAAAATTTCCTTTGTTGTATTGATTTTATAACTAATTGGGAAGTGAAGAGCACCGATCAGAACTTGACGGTGAGTGAACTGTGGGCATGTCGCCCGTTCAGACTGCATTGAGAGCTGCTTTAAATTACGCAATTATTTCCGAAACAACAAGTTTAAATTATTGCTTTAACATCATTTATAAACACAAACAATTTTAAATCCTAGGAGGTAGCTAATGACTTGTGCAAGTTCTACATTACAAATCACTAACAACAACAAAACAAAAAACAAAGAAAAATTGTTATATGCAACCAAAAATGAGAAATTCTGTCTACTGAAGTGTACACATTTTTATTTTAAAAATCCTAAAAGGTTAACGTATGATGAATAATTATTATTTATTATTGGCACAAAATATAATAAGTACTTTTTTTCAGTTCTTTAAATAAATAGTAAATGTCATTTCAGAAAAGGCAAAAAAACAAAAACAAACATGGGATTTGCTCTGTAACAGCGTTAGCTGATATAACTTGGCAGCAGAAAACCTTTGTGGCCCCTTAAATAATAACAATAAGGAATTTTAAAGTGTTTGAAATGGGACTCTACTGATCAGCCTTGGCTCAGTTTATTAGAGCTATTTTCAGATACCAGAATTTGATGAATGAAACCTTCTCTTGCAGTATATTAAAAGGAAATAATAATAATAATAATAATAATAATAATAATAATAATAATAATATAATAATAATAATATAATCATAAAAACATTACCGGTAAAAATTAATCACTATTTCTGTTGATTTTTCATTGGAATTAAGAGCAAAGCCAAGCTATATAATGACAAAGAAGCACCATAAGAAAACGTCACAACCTATAGCTTGCTGGCTGAATGAAGTCTCTGAGATCAAAAGTTGGTCAACGGGCAAGTCAATGCGCTGTAGTCAAATATGCAAGTATTTCCAGTAATTCTTTAATACAACTTTAAAAAAAAGCAAAAAAAAAAAAAAAAAAAAAAAAAGAAAAGAAAAAAAAAAGGACCAAATCCTAACAGAGTTAAACCAACCTCCAAGATATTCTTAAAAAAAAAAAGCTGATGTCTTGGCCATTATGGATATAATATACATGGAGAATTGTGATGCTTCATGGCTGCCTGATGGATTTTGGCCAGGCGATGTTGGCTGCAGTTCTCTTGTAGGCAAAGACACACACCATTTCCAGTCTGAGGTTTTCCGATTTTATTGCCTGTGGACATATTTGTTCTGTCAAGAGAGTTTCTGGAAAAGGAAATTGACTGTTATTGCTAATAATTAAAAAAACAAAAAACAGCTAAAGTAGACAATGCTTGAAAACTGCTACAATGTAATTTTCAAACAGAAGAATAAATATTAAGTTTTTTGTTTCTCTTTCATTGCACTCTGTCAAAAAATGACCAACTTCAAGAAGCAGATTTGATTCAGTCTTTTGACAAAAGGACTCTCTATTAAGTGTCCAATAGTGGCCACAATGGCACCAATGGGAGAATTCATTAAGCATAAGAGAAGATATTTTAATAAAAAACACTTTCTAATAAAATCATTAAGAAATTTCCATGTACAACAACATAACATTTCTTTTCTTTTTTCAATTCTTGATTTGTGAATATCTTGCAATGAAACTTTTCATATCATTTCAGCTACAGTTGCTTAATATTTAATAAAGATTATACCTGTATGTCTTACCTTTTCCATTAATCAGCATGTACAGCCCATAGTCCTGTGGATTAGTGATCTTAAACTTGTGAGCAATCATCGCACCTGGACAAAATGCAAATAGACCACTAAAAGTATACCGTCATGTTAGAAAACAGCAATAACTGCTAAAAGTGTAGTAATTACCGAGACAACTTTCAACTATAAACTTAAAATCTATTTTTGAAATGTAGTCTCGTATTGTGGCATTGGAGGAAATTGGAGCTTCACTGAGTGGAGATGTTGGAAATTGTATAAGGAAGAGAATGAAAGAAGTGGAAATAAAACCAGTTATTTCAAGTCATCAAGAGGCTTTATTAGAATAATAATTAAGGATTTACCATGAAACCACAAGTTTTCTTTTAATGATCAACTTATTTCACAATTTGAATATCAACTTTCAAAACAAAAACTGTTTAGAAGTAAAAAAAAATGTAATTAAGTCAAATTCAGTTGATAAAAGAAGCAAATGTTCTTCAACAAAAGCAACATTACACTTTTTTACATGGATTGTTTTTTTTTCTCTTCCACCCAAATATTTTAAAGTGGATAATTGTTGGTTTCAATACCTTTATTTTAAAAGATATTTTATGTAAGAAAGATTTAAAAGATAATCTCTCTCTCTCTCTCCTGCTGCAGTCAGGTAAGAAAAAAAATCAGGGACAGTCCAGAAATACAGATCATGAATAGTCATAAAATTTATAATATACCAGTTTTTTGTGTATGCATGTGTGCTATTTTACACATTTGATAACTCGGTGATGCTTAATCAGAGCCTGGCAGAGTTCAAAATTGTACAGCAGTTATTAATGTAGTGTATTGTTGCCTCATCTCCATAAAAGAAGTATCCATAAACTGTACTGAGTTTATTTGAAAATTAGCCCCCAAATCCAAAGGAAGGCCTTGATAGGGAAAGTGGTGGAAGAGGAAGAACCAAATCTGTCCCAAATAAAAGCTTCAACACTTTGCTGCTAAAGACCTGCAGATGGAACAACACGGCAGTCCAAGAATTTATTTTTTGTTTCTTACTTTTCCTCATCTTTTGGCCACTTTACATATATTCAGTGTTCTATCATAATAATTCAGCAAACTGTTATCACATTATATGTCATTTTGTTGGAAAAATACTGTTTCCACTAGCTAGCCATTTTAAATTTACTACTTATTGCCCAAATTTGAGATCTTTTAATTTTTATCAGACAAGATTGTATTAAACAAAAACAGATTTACTGACCAAATTTTAAAATCTGATGCTTGCACATTTGACAGATTTACTAAATGTATCCATATATATATATAATATGTATGTTACCATTATTGTAATAATAAAGATGAATAAATGAATGTATGTATGAGAGAGGGAGAGAGAGCTCCCTCCTTACCATTCCCTGCCATAATAATATGACTTCCTCTCTTCTTGTTACTACCAAAAGTTTGCTGTAGAAACAGCATATGAAAACAAGCAATAGAGTGAAATTCTTTGTTAGTCTTTGGTCAATCGTCCTTTTGTAGTATGAAAAGCTTCTACTCAGTTTGGCATTAAATAAAAGAGATTGTCTATCTCAGTGTCTCCATATTCATGAAGTGTTTCCTTCAAGTTCATCATATTGGCAGGACATGGGTGATTTGAGATTCTTATTAGAGCCCTGGTGCATGTCCAGGAAGGAATTTGAATGTCTTGATTCCTCTTTCAAACTGGCTACATGAAAGGTGTGGCATCATTCACCTGAAGAATATGGGCATCAAATCTTGTACAACGGTAGATGTCTTTAAAATGGTAATTTAACTCTTGGACAAACACTAATTCTATATTTGCACCATGTCAAATTAAAACTTATACCATGGCATTTCTGTCTTTATACTTGATTGGTGGACCAAAGACAATAGTGTTGAAGATCTTCAAAACCAGACTCACTGGGAAAGAATACACACCAACAATACTTGAGACATGTCCTTTGTGCAGATCTTTCAAGTTTTATTTGTATTGAACAGAAGAGGTTTTGTACATGCTGTATACTCTTCCTCTGCAGCAAAGTTGATAGAGATGCTGCTGGAGTTCTTTGGCTTATTTCTGTTGTGCAAGAAATTTCAGCAATAGAATCTTGTACATTCATTTATGGAAGATGCCAAATTAATATAGTTATACTATATACACTGTATACAGCAATAGGTGCATAAGTATTGATTATTCCTATCATGTTACTCCACATTACAAAAAAATAATAGTAAAAGGAAACAGAATCTGCAAGTTTATAATTTCTGAAACAGCAAAAACATGCCTACTTACACACATCTCTGGTTGTCATGTTTGGTCTCACAGGCAGTGTCTTCCAGATGATGCTGCCATGTAGCTCATCAGGAAATGCCACCTTCAAAAAGCCTTGCATGTCACTAATACTAGCCAGTCTTTCCTAAACAGAAATAAAGTTGCATGATATTGTCATATGTAAACAAAATATAGGTGGGTGGAAAAGAACCTGCTGGTATTATTGTCTGGCTGAGTATCTTCAAACTACAGAAGGATGACCAACAGAACTCATCAAATGAACTGGAACTCTTCTGATAAGGCTTCAAGAAGGTCAAATGAGAAAACAGAATCAGGGAAGCCATGTTGATCCTAGTTGTTTTAGAACACCATAAGCTGATGGTTAGACCTTGAACTGTCCCAACAGACTTGATCAATTAAGATCTTCTCAGGTTTCAATACTTTTAAAATTATAGCCAATTCTCCAAGCAAACTTTCTTCTGCAAATACCACAGTAATGGCCTCTGTATGTTTGAAATAAGTAGCATAGCAACAAAGAAAAGGTTTACGTATAAATCAAGTATGGAAAGGCAGGTTAGACCATGGATACACCTGCACGTATACTGTCATATCTATGAAGCATATAAATCTTACTTTAGAGTTCTTATTCAAATGCATGTCCCTGAAGTTCCTTAACAAGAGTACAGCACTACTGAGGGTGGATAAATAATATCCTCCTTCTCCGGTCAGCAGGGTTGGATGAAGCAGACCCCACATATAGTCAGCCTCAATTTCTGCTGATACCAGGCCCACCTCCACTATCACATAGATCAGCATAGGCAGAAAGTCTGCAAGTAAGGAAAATCTCTGGTCTCTAAGCAAACCAAATTGTGAAAAATAATAGATGCTTGCTTTCTAACAAATGTTGATACTGTAGCAGATTGTAAGGAAGCGGCAGATTGTGTGGAGGGACACAGTCTGTTGTGAGAAGATAATCCATACAATTTCCAACAGAACAGTAATGTAAGGGGGAAATAAAAAGACAATATTCCCCCCCCCCCCTTAAAGTTATCCTAACCTGGGATTTCCAGCAAACTGCATAAACTATAATAATTTTGAAATGTTCAAGCAAAGATTAATTTAAAAATAAAAAAAATAAATTTCAGTGTTGTTTGACAAAGGAAAAATGGCACGATAAAACAAGAAAATGCGCAGTTTTTGGCTAACATGATCAACGTAAAGTTTCAGAAAATAAAAAGTATGACACATTACCATCAGCACCAACAGAAGAACCTTTCCCATCCTGACAGCTTCCTTGATTATTTAACTGAAAAAAAAAAGAAAAGAAAAGAAAAGAAATAAAGATTTTACATGAAATCCACTTCTCTATTATGTTACTTACACTGTTTTACATTTTATGTATCTATAAAGTTCTGGGTAAATACAGATCATAAATAAGAGAAACACAGATAAGCATTAAAAATGTGTATAAAGCACATCATACATAATTCCTCTCAATACAGTTTAGTACCATTAACACTAGTTGCAACTGATAC
Organism: Nautilus pompilius; assembly: GCA_018389105.1. Lineage (NCBI taxonomy): Eukaryota > Metazoa > Mollusca > Cephalopoda > Nautilida > Nautilidae > Nautilus > Nautilus pompilius. The sequence goes on from JACATO010001894.1 coordinate 468,237, forward strand.
CAAATGAACCCTACAAAATATCAACTGGCAGAAAATTCTTAACCAAGGCTGGCTGGTGTCAATTATTATAACATATTATATAGTATGGAGATTGATGCTCTATCTATTTTGGTGTGTGACATCTATGACAGAGCTTGCAGGAGCAACCAGGACATGAAGTCATCAAAGGAGCTGCAAGTAAGATTTGACATGAATATCACAATTTTTTGAAGATTAGCGGCTGCCATCATCTTATATTGGAAACGGCGCTGACCCAACTTGTCTTAGCTGTACTCACTGTGGTTGAGATCAGAATAAACAAGGAGCTAATTAAGTGCACAAGTCTGCATAATATACATGGTGAGGTGCAGGCACATAAAGTGTTTTGATGTAACAGTCAGGTTTTGCATTGTTTGAAAACTAACTTCAGGCCCACAGTAGGCCTAAACAACAAACCAGAGTGGGCTGGGATGTGTGTGATGACGACAACTGGAAGACAGGTCACAATATGGCTGACATAAAGAATCAAAAGACCATCTTTATATTAGACATTAAACATAAAGTAAAGATAACTTTTGTGTCTAGGGGAGGGCCAGTCTTATGGAAGCCTACTGTTGGATGAAGTCAGCTGCTGAAAGAGCTCTCCTTTAACTGGACATAACAGTGGCAGTTTGCGAAATCAGATACACACAAAAAACATGATATCCAGTATATTGGGATTTTTTCCAACAAGACTGACAATCTGTACACAATCATGTGCCACATACAACTCCAGCCCATCCATGTCCTGTGACATCATGGATGGGTGTCAGCTGACATTGCTCTCTTCACATGTGACAAGTTGCAAAACAAAAATATAGAAATTCTGCAAGCTGTGCATACTTACACAAGCTGTTATACAATGTGTTGCATCGAGTAAGTTTTCTAGCTTTTTCAGAGGTGAGTATGCTCGCTGCATCTTGTTGAGATAGTGTTTAATCAGCTCCACATCACACCTTTCTGGAAGACTGAGGCCAGCCTGCAGATACAAGTTCATTACACATCAGACTGATGAAAATTTAAATATCAATACAACAAAATGGATTATTTCCCTTTACTGTTGTCATGTGGTTCACCAGTCTCTGCAATGGGAACCCTTCTACATTGGAGAGAGCCTTGGTGAGTGAGGGAGGGAGTGATGCTTACCCACCCTGTGCCATATGGAGTCTGGCACTTCAGACTTTGGCGGAGAAATCCCCAAAAGTTAGCTACATGCATTTCAGTTTCTAATTATAAAAAAAAAACAAAAACAAAATTTAGAAGCTGTCAGCCAGTAATTCATAGGAATAGTAAAAAACTCACTTTTCTTTACAAAACTTCAAATGGAATGAATATGTAAATTTTTCAAGAATAAAATTTAAGGTGGAAGATGAAGCCGAGATATTTACCCTGAGTCCAAGTTCTTCTGTAGATCTTGTCCTGGCAAATTTTATATTGCAGGATACTGCAAGCAAACTTCCATTGCTGCAAAACACAAACATTTAAATACTAAAATATATATATTAAATGCTGAACTGCCACTAGATCAAACTGGCTCAACTAAGGCGAGGGTGTCGGGTGCGCTGCAGCAGTGCGTGGACAGTAGATAGCACATTCCTGAAACATCACAGAGCAGGTGGAGGGTTTTTGCCAGCAGAAAAGTGTTACCAAAATGTGGAATGCTGGGCTGGATATACTCAGAAGTATTACTTTTAGTGACTACATAGCCTAAGGCAAGGATTTAAAAAAAATAAGAAGTTAGCTGGCAAGTAAAAATAAGTTCAGGTAGATAAAAAACAAGACTGGGTAAGTTGATACAGAAAGTGAAAAGCAGATAAACAGTGATGAGAGGGTTGTAAAGTTGGAATTCAAAAAAGTAGCAATCAACCACCCTTTTGTACTCTGAGCTTTTACATGTTTTTATCCATAAAACTGTAATATAAGAAATAGGGCATTATTCCACCAACTTGCATTTACTTTAATCATGTTGAATCAAAAGAGAAGAACCATGAAAGAAAGGTAGTCAGTCTGTCTTTAAATGCACGTTTTTGTTTTTCTCATGGTGCCAAAACCAGAAGAACTTCTCAATGCAATGATTCAGTTTACTGAACTGTCTAGGTAGATTACTGTGGTTATTGAAATACAGTGCACAGAGTAGGATGAATGATAATATTTTTAAAAAGTGTAAAACAACAACAGAAAACATCATCCAAAATAAAGTTTTACTAACATGGAAATAAACTTTTAAAACTTGCTGGTGAATTCTGCAAAAGCTTCTGTAAGAAATATTTAGTAAAAGAGTTAATCAAATCTTTAGTGGTTAAAAATGGTACATTTAAACAAACATGTAAAAATGTCAGGTATTATTATAGATTGTATCTCAAAAGCATTGTGAAAGATGAAAGTATATGCAGTAAAACCAAAGAATGTTAGGTTTGTTTTAGTTCCTATATATATAAATCACTAGTTAGACCTCATCTGGAATATATGTAGTTTAAGCTTGTAATCCTCATTATCAAAGAGCCATTGTTTGTCTGGTGAAGGTTCCAAGATTTACTAGAATGACTAGAACTATAAGCGATTTTAGTCATCAAGAAAGACTACAAAGGCTCTGACTGCCTAATTTCAATCCATTATCATTTAAAGAGGTGATGGAATTATGATATAAATTGTTTTGCAAACAAAAAAGTAGCTATAGACACGCTCTTTGACCAGAATAACACACCCTATAGCATGAGGTGATCTGTGGAAACTAATCAAATGTCAGAGCAGATTATCATGCAAAGACATTAACAAAATTTTTAAAGGCCAAGTCATAAATGCTTGGAATTCCCTGCAAAATTGGGAGATGCTAAATGCGTATCTTTTAAGAATCTGCTTGATGCTCACTTTAAAGCAAAAGCAGCTTACAAAAGTTTTAAAACATACTAATTATCTCTGTGTTAATTCATCTTCTGGTATAATGCTGCATGATGTGATAGTGTTTTTTTTTGTGTACATGTGTGAAGCAGCAAGGATGGGAAGATGGAAAGAGCCAAAGATAGAGGTAAGTTCTAAAAGAGTCAAGCACACAAGTTAGAAACCTTTAAAAAACCTGTATAGTAATTTGTTAACTCTTATTCTTAATAAAAGAGTGAAAGTTACATTGTCAATTTTAAATGTGTATGCCACTACATTAAAGCTGCTACATATACCAAATACTACGTCTTTGATGTCAGTTAAATTTCTGTGGAACAAACCTTTTGTATTCTTTAACCAACAGTTTATACAGGTGATGTTTCAAAGGTTGGATGATGCACACATGTAATGCCCCCTCTATGATCGAATCAATGTTGAGGATTTCATCAAAGCCAAGCTGTAAAGAAAAGCTACAATCAGTAAATGACAGACAGACAGACAGATAGATAATGCTAATGCACAATAATCTTCTTGGCAAACCCTGTCCTGGCTTTCAAGATCTAAAAGATATCTCACAGCAGTCAGCTAAAAGTGAAGTGTAGGGCATTAGCCTTGGTGATTAGAGCCCAAGAGGTGAGCCAATCAATAGTTACCCTAAAATCTCCACCATGTACCTGGAAGACTCTAAAAGAACTTCTCAATTTTAGATGTTGGAAGAAATGAGGAAGCACACATGACCAAGTAGTAAAGAAGAGAGAAAAGAAGCTATGTCAGGGAGGTACACTAAAGCAATCCTGTCCTGGCTGAGTTTCAAACTTGAGCCCTTAACTGTGGCGGCCCAGTAGTCTGACCACCAAACTCAACAGCCAGCTGCCTGCAAACTTAAAAACTAACTAAAATGTAAAAAAAAAAAATCTTAAAATCCAAGAGATAGCAAAAATTATATTTATAAATTATGAAAAATAATAACAAACATCTGAGACCTAATAATACAATGCATGGGTGATTTTCTAAATAAATTTCAGCAGAAGGTAAAGTTATATGAATGATCTGTGTGCCAAACACTTCTCTGCCTGATGACAACATCGTAAATGTAACTATAAAGTGTGACATCAACTATTACAATTACTTAGTTTTTGTTGTTTTTTGGGGTGACTTGACAACAAGCTTTAAAAATCTAATAAAAAGCATTAAACAATATTTGCAAACTCCTAATTCTAGATCAATGCACTCTCATTAAATAGGTCACTGGATTCTTTTCAAACATCAGAGCCAACAAAAAGTGTTCAGCTCAGCAGAGATTCTAAACACCAAGCAATCAGAATATGCTGAGTGATAAAATATCAGATCTACCAAGTTTGAATCTTAGATATTTAAAATGGAGACTAACAGGGGTTTCCAAAAATAATTGGGAATTTTAAACACATAGAAAAAGAGAATTTTTCTGGTTACCTATCTACTGTTACTAGGGGTCATAATTACAAGTTATCTAAGATTCCAGTAGATATCAGAAAAAAATACACGTTTTAGTGACAAAATTGTTGATAGTTAAAATAATTTACTGGTTGTTTATATGGCCGTTTCTCTTCCATGAAGGCCTGCATAAGACATGAATGATATTTCTACCTTTTACAAATCTGAACTAAAATAAAATTCATGGAATGTTATATCTGGTGAACATTTTCTGGACAAAGGAATTATATCTATAAAATTTGTAAACTTCCTGCTCCTCTACCTTGTCATCCAAAGGAAAAAAGTGTCAACATGTCTCAACATTGCAAAAAAGAATTAAAAATTGATATCTGGGCTAAAATCACAATAGATTAGATTACTTGCAGAACATCAGGGTCAACAAGCAAATTTTCTTGGTCAGTTATTTTTCAGAACTGATGATAAAAACATGACAGAACTCGAGCTGAAGACTCACAAGGATTTTTTAAAACTTTAGCTGGTCAAGCACAATTTAATGAGGAGGAAAGGGGGGGTGTGTGCAAGTGTGTTTCAGCTCCATAGATAGTTAGTCTACACAGATGTTGAATAAATGAAAAGATGTATGCACATGGTACAGCTAGTGACTGCATCCCCTCCAAACAGACATTCTGTCTGTAAAATCCAGAATTTTCCCCTGTTGGTAGAACATCAGATATAGTTGTACAGCTGGCAGTAAACAGAGAAGACAGGTGGACTCTGCTCATTTAGTTTTTACTCCCTTTTCAGCAAGTTTGTAATGATGAGAATGCCAACAAAAACCGGTTCTACCTTATTCCGCTCTTCCTCAATAAGCTTATCCAATCCACCTTCAGCATTTTTCACCAAGTAATTCTTAATCCCAGTCATGAATTGTCTCACCTGTGGTGCAGAAAAAAAAAAAAAATTCATGAGAGAAAGCATTTCTCGTGATTCCTGTTTGCTGAAAGAGGTGTGTCTAAAATGACCCAATGCTTGAAGTATCGGTGTTTCTAGGATTATGGTTGAAGCAGAACTTGTGGTGGATGTGAGTAAAATAAAGACTGTCAATAAAATGGAGAGATTACAGCAGGATTCATCATCTCTTAACCAACCAACCATTTAAATCCAGTCAATATTCTTAGTTTTCATTTCTAGATGTTATTTCAAGACATCTTTTTGCCTAACTACATATGTAAAAAAAAGGTTGTGGGGGGAGGAGAGAGAAGCTAACTGCTTTATAGAGTTGTCCTATACAAAATCTGAGTATTTATTTAATTATTTTAAAGTTTTTTTTGTTGAAAATACATAAATAAAATTCCTTTCAAAATATTCAGTTTTTTTTAAAAAAAATAATGTAAAAGAAAGCTAACCTAGAGCATTGGCATTAATACCTCTTTTGGCATAGATCATTAACTTTATAGTCAAATAAATAGAAAACAAAAATCTAAATATTCAATTTTTTTCCCAAATTTAAAATAAAATAAAATAATTTAACAAAGTTTGTGTAGCACCAACAGACTAGAGGGAAGGAAAATGTAAATTGTCTTACATTCCTCATCACATGATTTGGGTTGGTCTCTTGACTTTCCAGGGTGCACTGGATAAAGTTCTCAATAGAACTGCCAAATATTGTTTCACCGTTTTGAGATAACCTGGAAGTCAGTCAAAAAAGACAACCAAACTTGCAATCCTGAATATAAATAATAGTAAAGATAGTAAAAAAAATCAAAATAAAAGGTTGGCAGATTTTATCTCAAACTTTTTTTTTTTTTTTGTCGAACTGATTATAACATAACTGGTAAAATCTCAATACCTCAGTGCAAATTATAGATATATAAAGGAAGGAAGAAAAGTCTGTGTAATTTTTAAATCAGCAGCTACCTATAATATTTTGAGACACTACTCACCAGTGAATGAGGGAACAAATAAAAAGCTGCTTTGGTTGGTTGTGTTCACATTAAGTAAAATACTGTAGAGTAAATAACAAATGTATGCAGATCCAAAACTTGCATAAATCTTTTCTTCCATTAGAATCAACACCAGGGTTTCAATGAGTATTTTATCAGAACCATTCATTAAAAGTAAAACATTCTTCAGATTTACAAAAACTAACATAAAACAGTGGCAAGTTTTTCAATTTTATATTTTTTTGTTTTGTATCATTGCTTTTACTTAATGTTGGTCGTGCAAGTTTGAGGAGGGTTGGCTGAATTAGGAAAGAAAACATTTTGAAAAGAACTGGCTGAAGCTCATCTTCAGTAAAAAAAAAGTTTATGAAGATCACATCTTTTAACCCTCTGTATATTACCTGGGGGAAACCAACTACTTCAAATCTGCTTAAGCTGAGCCATATAGGGCTGTGACAAGTATCTCCTGTATTTGTTTCTTTTGTATACCAATGTGTACAAGGGAAACAACCCCGTTGAACAAAATGTAGCACCACAGTTATCTACTAGAGAAATATACCCTGCATCACAAGGGAATTTGGACTTCCAACCTGGTCAAGGATAACACTAATAAAACTTCATTTTTAGATGTGAGAGGAAACAAGAGCACCCAAAGGGGAAGAAAACAAGAAAACATGGCTGGCTGGTAAGGAAAAGTAAGAAAAAGCCATGCCAAAGAGATTCGCCAAACGGAGGCAACCCTGACCAGGGATCAAACTCTGGCTCTCAACCTTGACAGTTGAGTAGCCTAAACACTAGGCAACCAGCCACCCACTTCTGCATTAACATAGCCCTTTAAATGAATCTGTATATCGCTCAATCTCATGTGTCACAAGGTAGTACTTCTAGGCTGAGGAGTGTAAAAATTGACATGGTATACAGATGGTTAAATATTCGGGATTGAATGATCTTTCCCTGGAATTGGAGACAAATCAGAATAACTTGCCTACCCATAAAAATAGATCTTATATTCTTGTGATTTCTATTTACCTTTTCAATATGAAGCAGTTATCTTGTTGTTATTTGCCAGATGAAGCTGAAAGAGTGATGTCAACACTACGTAATACCATCTAACATTTCTGATGTATGATACACTGCTCTGATTTCCATTTGGAGAATTAATTTTCTAAAAATTTAGCAGATTTTATTTCTCAGGAATTACTTAAAGTTGTACTTTTCCAGTCAATACAAATAGATTCTTAGTAAAACCTATAAGACTAACCTGTGGTAGTAACAAAACATCCAAGCATACATGTTTATACTACAGAGAGGTAATATAGTTACAAGGGACATAACTCTGCATTGCTTTTAGGCTTGAGACTTTGCTCCATAATTACTTTTTGTGTAACATAATTTTGTAAATGTATATGACAAAAATGTTTTCTGTGTTAGATATGAATTTAGCCCCTGCTTATTCGCTAGACCCAACCCTGTCCACTATAGTATTACGATATTGTTTTCTCTGAGGTATGGTAGCTGGTAGCATGGATTATCCAGGAGATTCACACAAAATATTTGTAGTGTCCAAAATTTTTGAATATTCTGATATAATTCTAGTTTTTTTACACATAATTATAATATAACTATTCCAAGGCCCATGCGTTTGCTTTTTTATTAAAATGATATTCTTCAGTAAAAATAATATTACAACGTACATTTACTAAAGTTGATTGCTTTACTATCTATAGCTTCATATCCGCAAAATATTACTATACTGATGATTAGTGCAAAGACCCTACGAATATCAAAACAAAGCTTAATTGACTTTATTTTGCTAAAAATACATTTTTACATTCTAACACACACAGCTAACACATAATATTTTGTTGTACGAGATAAGGTGAATGAAGAATTTTGGCCCATACTGTACATTAATATTTTTTTGTTTGCTTTATTATTTTAAATAAAATGACATTATCCATTGTTTTTCTGTCCACAAGTGACGATGATTGGTAAAAAAAAAACACTACTACTTTTGTTCTAGCAGACTAAGCAAACATATAATTTGAATCTTTTGCAGGCTTTAAGTAACTGTTACTTTTGACAAAGATTCCTGAAGTAACAAATATGTTATGAATTTTTAAGAGAAGGAAACTCTGGTCACCGTACATACCTAAAAATATAATCTCTAACATTGGTTCCTGGATTTCTTGGATGTGATGCCTTTGTCTGTGCTGTAGAAACTAAACAAAATAAGAAATTCTTTAATGTTGTCTCAAATAAATTCATTTATGGTTTACTAGTTAGTAGAACTATATTTCCCTAGTTACAGAAAGCAAGAGGCAATTTAAATTTTCCACAAAAAAAAAGAAAAAAAAAAAAAGCATTCTTTACCAAATTCAAACAATTTTATAAAAACTAAAAAAAACTTCAAAATTAATTGAAAGAGATGTCACAATATTCTAAGCATGTTGATTGTGAATGCATTTCTGATTTGGTATTTACATTCAAATTATTTAATAAAAAGTAATACTTTTTATTTTTTTGTTCCATAAACCAATGTCTTCAAGGGAAACAACCCAGGTGAGTGTGTGTAATGGCAGTCCACTAGGAAAGGTTGTCAATTTTGCACCTTGAGGGACCCAGCAATTCTGATGATTTCAGCAGGGAAATCCCTGCTAGAATTCTTTGTTTTTTTAGATATGGTAATAAAACCACATGGCCAGTTGATATAAGCTTTTAAAAAAACAAAACAGTACAACAACAACAACAAAAACGCTGCAATTACTCACCAGTTTTTTGCAAAGCCACTTCTTTACTGTTTTGATTACCAAATCTGCATCTACTTGATGGCAGATACCCACCTTCATCTGGCACAAGCAGCTTGTTGGAGTCTTGGTCAGGTAAACCAGTCTTTTCTGGTGCATCAACCACTGAAAGTGGTCTGCTAATGCTGATGCTTGGTGGATCTTGCACAAGATCATGTGTTTGTGTGGTTAAGTCCAAAGCTGCCTTGCTATGCCTCATAGCATTGTCCAAGTTAGAAGACGTGCTATCATAAACTTGGCTTGACTTTTGCCATGCCACTATTCGCTCTTGTATGTCCACTGGTGGCAGCAGTTTGAGATTTTGTGAGCTGAGTAAATTTTCCCATTTGCTACTGTCCCAGGGCTTTGAAAACACAGTTCCAGCATCACTAATTGTGGAAATTGGGTAGTAGTTTATATTATCATACTCTGACACTCGCTGTATAGGTTCATTTGTCAAAGGAGTAATGGGCTTTAAGGTTAATTCAGGGGACTCACATGATATTACATCACCCAAAGTGAAAGATTCAGAACATGACGTTCGAGTAGACTTTCCATGCTTGCTATAAACAGGAAATTTATTTAGAGTAGGGCTGATTGGAATTTCCTTTGCTTGCATGTCCTTCATCACAGTGTTTGTTTCTGTTTCGCACAAAGAATGACCAATGCCTTTACACACATTCTTTTGACAATGGCCTTGTGGAATATGCAAATGTAATTTTTGATTATTCCGATTATGAGCAGTGTCCTTGTTTTCAGAATACAATGATAACCTGTCCATACCCTTATGCAGAAAGGTGTCATGATTGTCTTTTGAATGAGATGGCATCTTCAGACTTTGGCTGCGACTGACATTTCTGCATATTTTGAGCAGTTCAGTGTGATTGTTCTTTATTTCGAGACCAAATTTATCAAATGAAAACTGTGTGCCATCTTCAGTAGCTGAAGGGGAGAAAATGGTTTCCAGCTTGGGATTGTGGGAAATGCGGTAGAGCAACCTCCAGTCATGAGCAGAGCCTGTCCTGTGCTTTCTCCGACTTCTCAAAAGCATCTTGTTCAACTGGTTTCTGTTGGGCAGCACTGCACTGTTTGCATCCAGGGAATCGAAAGGCTCCATATAGACAGGGCTTCTAACTTTGGCTGGAGAAACCAAATGAGATTCTTTCACATGGGCAAGGTTGGGCAGTGGTGGTGGCTTAGTTTTAAGTGATGCTTCCTGTGCAAACTCAGTGCCAGGTTCTGTCTGCAGTGTGCTTGTGGTGGCAGGTTCTTCTTTTACAAAATTAAATAAAACAGCTTTTGAATCTCTCTGATCTTCGTGATTAATCACATCATTTTTATTTTCAATGTTCCCATTCTTGCTTTGTTGTTCATGCACTATCTTCTGTTTATCAAAGATCTCAGCCCTGCCCACAGGCAAATTTTTCCAAATATCTTCATAGTCACTCAGCTTGTCAGAGAGATTGCTTTTAAAGTAAGCTGATGGTGGGGTGTTTATTAATAAATCCAGTGAAGTTGTAGAGTACAAGCTACTTTTCTGTTTAGAAGTTCGAGGGTGAGTATTTGAATGATGAAAAACTGCATCATCTTTTGAATCTTCTTCTTCATTGTCATTTTTCACTTCTTTATTGTGTTCACCAGGAAGGTGATGAAAGGGTAAGTTTGGATCTGAATTTGACCCAGCTTTCAGCTTGTTTGGATGACCATCAGAACCAATCATACTGATGGTTGCAGAGTTATTAGAAGAAACAGTGGGATCTAAATGTTCAGCTTGCTTGCTTCTGGCAGCGAAAGAACTGAGAAGAGGGTCACAGGAGTACGAATGTGATGGCAGAGAATTTTTTATGTTCATTAAGCATTTATCAAATTCACCTGACCTTGTAACATTTGTTGGTTCACTAGATGATTTCTGTAAGGGTGGTATAGTTCTTTTTTGATTGTTTATCACCAAAGAGGTCCAAAAATCTGAAAAATTTAACCATCATTCAAGAAAAATATACATTCTTTTTAAAAAATGTTTAAGATTAAAATAAAAGAATTTTAATTAATTTTAATAATTTGTCTCAACCTTAACTCATAAGAAACAAAATATATTTATATTCCACAACTTTTAATACAGTCCAATGAACATTTACTAAGGGCATATCTAACAACATGCATAATAAAAATTAAAAAAAAAAAAACAAAATATTTTGCTAAAATAAATACTTTTGACTTCCAAGGTCAACTGTTTTCAATTTCAGAGGATTAAAAAATGACAACAGAAAGCAAATGTTTTGCTTTCAAGTTACTACTTTCCTCAAAACTCTTCTGTTTACCATGACTGAAAGTATCCTCTTAATGCTGAGAGATTTCTGTGAAGCAAAACTGTTACCTTGGCCAAGTAACGCCATGGAGGCTAGTTCTTGTGATGTCTTGGCCAACAGGATTGGTTCAGGCAAAACCAGCTTACGAGGCAATTCATTGCTGTCAAAAACAAAAACAAACATACACAGCATTGGTTCACTACCTTGATCTCAGGACCACCAATCGGGCACTCAACAAAAAAGAAAAAGGGGAAAAAAATAAGGGCTACTAAGTATCTGAAAAGATTCTGTATGATGTACTAAACTATTAGAGTTATGAAAAAATAGCAAAATAAACAAAAAAAGGATAGAAAGAGAAAGTTTTTTGAAGTATTATAAAAGAAAATAATTAAATGCAGGCATGAATATACAACACGAAACAAAAAAGTAATACCGTATTTTTCAGGTTGTAAGTCAATGTGGAGCATAAGTTTAATAGGTCAATTTTCCAATTTTTCAAGCCTTTTTGTACAATAATAACAGTACAAAATTTCTGTCAGGGTTATAAAACAGTGGGGGTGGATAACACCAAAGCGATAGATTTGGGGAAGGAAAGAGTTTTAGGTGAAAGAAAGAAAATGAAGGTGAAATATAGATGCTTCAATCTGTATGGAACAGTTTGATATGGCTTTTGCCTATCAAATAAAAAGTTGAATCACGCGTATGGTGTTACAAATTATGTAAACCCTTAGAAATTAATGAGTATAGCGATATTACCATTTGGACTGCGTTACTTGTGTGTTCGTGTAGTAAACTGTCTTCGTTTACAAATTGTCCTCAGAGTGGACCAAAGACAACGGTGGGGTGGTGGGGGGGACCTCCCAGGTCAACAGAGATCTAAGGGAGGTAACTGAATCTCAATCAGCATGCATCCAAATGTTCTTACATTCATACATAAATTTCCCCACAGAACTTAAGGGTCCCATGTTCCTGGTATCATGAATTCATCCATATATGTGGAGTATAAGTCAATGGTCAGGCCTTGCAGAAAAAAGTATCAACTTAAATGCCAAAAAATATGGTAAATAAATTTTAAAAAGTTAAAAGAATAGAAATGTTTAGACATTTTTTTGTTGTTTTCAATGACAAAGTTTTTGGTATATTTTTTGCAGTTTGTAATTTCTTAATGTAAAAAAAAATTCTCAGTAAAACTAATGGACAGACCCTTAAAATAATTTTAGTATTAAGTAATAATAATTAATCTCTCTTGGTCAACTCTACAAATTCCAAATTTACTTTTCAATAATGCCAAAACTAAAGTGGAATTATTTCTTCAAATAGTAACAAAAAAATATTTAGGTTATTTTTGAAGGCTTTAATCAAAATAGAGTTTTGTTTGAAAAATCCATACAATTTGTATCATGTTCATGCAAGTTCCAGTGCTACAATATTACAAAAAAGCAACAAACAGATTTAACCAAGAAGATATTTGTTGAATTCTAGAATAATGAACTGATGTTAATGAAGCCTCTGCTACACCAGAAGCAAATAAAGGAGAATTATGAAATACTTCAGTAATGAATGCATACATAAGTGGACTTGTTCAATTAATAACAGACTGAAACAATTTTATTTGTATCCTTTAGCAGTATCACTCAGCTCTCAAAGTAGTCTAACATATAGCATCTTTATCTTATGATAAACACTGATTTTGCATGGTAGCATTCAACCATAAAATACACTGAGAAAAAATTCTGCAATGTAACTGTTTTGACTGATTCCCTTTTGCTCCAATTTACCAAGACATTTTACTTTCTGGAAATTTAAATAACATGTTGCATTGGATAATATGAGTTAATAAGCCAATGTTTTAACATCTTACAGCTGATTCTCAAATTCCATGCTCATGATTTAGTTGCAACCAAGTAAGCAGCTTTATTGCTTATACATCATATGACTAGCAAGAGGCAGACACACACAGCCAGTCTTCCAATGAGACAGATGAATGACCATAATTATGCTTAGCAATGAAATATTTCAAATAATTAGTGGTTATTATTACATATTATTAGCCTATGACTATTAGAAAATATGCATATATTACAAAATGTTCTATAATGACAAATTTAAACCTTTATCAGCTTGTTCTTGCTATAATATCAGAATCTGTCAAAGTTAATTAATGTGTCTGAGGAAAGAGAAGTGTCATGGCTCACATTATGTGCCATCAGCGATTGGAACAAGCCTGCATTAACGTAATGAAAATTCATTATTTTCGTATAAATGATATCCATAAGAGAGTGAATACAGAAAAGCAAGGATAAATAAAAGTAACAAAATATATAGTTGGTGGTGGAACTCCCATCCCCTAGTGGAACCCATGGTAATGATTCTGGCAGAATCATTCAGAATCTCTTATAGCCAGCGTTATGTTCATTGCTGATTGTCAGTAGAATCTACACTCACATGTTCTGACAGTAATTGGCTATTAGGTCTGGAATGGCTAAGAAAAACTGATTGGATCCCTGTAAATGTAGACCTTGAGATGTTGCTTCAATTAAATAATGCTCCACTGTGGAGCCTTCTTCCTTGGGAAGGAGGACTGATAGCGCCATGGCATCATGTCTTCTGGACTTGCGCACGATGAAAGTCTAAAAAAAACAGTTAAACATTTCACATTTAAGAGAAATAAATGTCAATTGGGAAAAAAAGAAACAAGATAATTACGGACATTCTTCTATGCTGCTAATACTGTCTGTAACTAATTTCTCATGCTTTAAGTACTGATAAAAATCTGAAAATCACATTGAAAATCAATAAAACAGTTTTTTTTTTCTCTCGTTTCTTTTCTAAAATAGTCAAAACGTTCTTGTAATTAACAAACAAAAATTAGATCATTCAAAAAATGTTTTTTTTCAAATCATTGCTTAAAGAGTTTAAAGAAAAAATACAAACAAATGACTAATTTTTGCTGGTTGTCCCCCTACTTATACAGATCCCGTTTAAGATCTAGTAGAATGTATTAAAGTTACCCCAGGTTTCTTGTCCTTGAGCAAGTGTACGGCACCAAACCGACCAATATCAGGCAAAAACCAGATTGGGTGACTCTTTGTCAGTCGTTCCAAGAAACTGATCTCTCGTGGCTTTTTATCTAGAACTTGAGGCATGGGCACTGCTGTCGTAGAAGTCCAACTCTGCAAATGAAATGCAAGGAGTTACTGCTGGCATAAGCCATCACGTGGAATATAAAAACAACCAAAGTCTTACATTCTGGCTTTCCTTTGCTAACCTACTGTCTGTCTGATTCTGCTGCTAAAAAATATATAAACAAAAAAAAAATTATTTCTGCCTATATTCTAGATTGGCACCAGAGGTACAAGGGTATGCAAGCTTGGCATTTTAAAAAACTCAAGCAACCTAACCAGTAGGTTACTCCCATTATTATTTTGCACAATTCCTATAATTCAAAGCAACGGGGTCAAATCAGCTAACAAGTATTTTCAGAGAAGAAAAAAATGGCAAAGTAGTATAATTTAGTTTTTGTAGTTTTCTGCATTTAATTATTTATTTTCAGATAAACACAACTGAAGTGGTCAAAGCTTACATTTACCTGATTTAGTTCAAACTATGAAAGTACATATAGGAAAAATTATCAGAATCCTTTTTTTTAAGTCTCCATTGGTGCTGCTAATTCATTCAAACCTAAAACATTAGTAAGTCTGCATGAAATCTAAAACAAGTTTGCACCTGCCATTAATTGAGAAAGACATTCCCACAATGCAACATTGTGGAAACCAATGACATAACGTTCATTTTTTGTAGAACTTGGTCAAAAGTGCACCATTAAGGATGAAATACCAGAGTTGATTATGCAGATCCTGGACAATGAGTGAATCTGCAAATAATGTTTTCATTTAAAACAGAAGGGAAGAATATGCCCTAAATTTCAGCATAATTAATTCCTAATGCTATATTTATCAAGTGTACAAGAAATCTTGCATCCGTTTGTTGAATTTTCAGAAATGTCAACAAAATCTTCCAGTTTTCACTGAGACCAACACTGGACGAATGGGAAGAGATGTGATAGTCACAAACTGAAAAACAAACCAACCAACCATCAGATCAAAACATTCTCCATAGTGCCAGTTTCTTTGATCTCATATAAATTAACATACTGTTATTTCAATTGGTTTAAAAGATGCAAAGATAAATTACCTGCTTTGTTTGGGTATCCTCAGCTGCAACAGATGCTTTCTTTTTTTTTGCATGAAAAGACTTTGCCAGATTCCTCTGTTCACTGCTCCCGCTGTCTGTTGATGTTCCATCATCTATCTCTCTGAAGTTTCCATGGCGCAGATTTTTCCTGTCAGTAAACCACAAATTAAATTAGAATAAACAAAATTAGCTTAGTTGGAATACCGGTCTCAGCGCTGGACCGTTCCTATTTATTCTCAAATTTTTTTAAAGTTCTTGCCATAGTCATAAAATAGAATTTGCTTATTAGTATGAATGATTGAGCATTTTTCTTGTTACATATAATTTGACTTGTACACAATTACTTTTCTTGCTAATTTGTAAATGATAAAAAATAACTAAAATAAGTAAAAATTTGTAAGTTCAAATGGCTATTTTTAAAGGCTCATAATATTATTATTATTAAATATCTTCCAATAAATACTGTCTGTCAGAAAGTTTCATAGTCTGCTATGAGCTCTCACACATAAGAAAAAGATGTGAATGCTCTGTCAGTGTTGTATCCCAAGCTGAAAATAGTACGTTGTGAGTAGCAGAGTCCTTCCAAGATGGTGAGTTGGACAGTCATTAGTACTTTTTGCTACTGAAGGAACCCAATGAAATCCATACCAAAACTCTTAATTTTTTACGTGTATGAGTCAAACTTGGACCCCTAGCCATGGCAGTCCAGTAGGTCTAAGTGCTGCCACGAAAGAATTATTATAAAAATACAATTTTAAAAAGTATTGATATAAACAAACTATAATCATGGACACCTGTGTTCTAAGTTTTAATTTTATCTGGATCACAAATAGGTAAGCCATACTCTGTTACATAAACACAACAGACAGGAAAATACTCTCACATTACATTAATGTTGGCTTTCCTATTTAGCCTCAGGCAATGTGTGTGCATTATATATACATACACACAATAGAGTTGTTAAACTGACACCTGGCTACAACATCCCAATATCTGTCCCTTCCTATTTTTTTTGAATATACAGAGTGATTGAAAGGTCTTCCATATGCATAACTTTTGTTCTGTTAGCAATAAAAACACATGTTAGAGGCCAAGATATGTGAGGTGATGAGTAATGTTCTAATTCTCTTGCTTTTGAAAAAAGGAGTATGAACTTATCTTTCATATGACACCTGAATGAGAAGTTTCTATACCTATCACAAAAAAAGGATTTAAAGGATTTTAGAGAGAGAGAGAGAGAGACTTTTCAGTTAAATCAAAAATGATGGGAAGTCATCATTAGCACGAATTACTGAGTGCTAGCTAATTAACAACCAGGTTATAGGCATCTCTTAATGGAAGGAGCTTTTATAATCCAATGTTAACGCCCTTCATGCGCTTTTGTAATAAAGTGCGCATGCGTGCGCACACACAAAGACAGAGACATGCAATTTTATTTGCTTCTAATGCAGACTTAAATATATAAGCAAATCTTCTAAAATCTTTTTTGATTTTTTCTTCAAAATTATTGTTTGTTGTTGTTTTTTTTTTTAAAATGGAGAGAGAATTGTAACCCTTTTAGAAATGACTAGTCAATCAATACGCATTGTGGAGTGTGCTTAGAAGTGAAGATACAACAGAAATTGCTGTCTTTTCAAGTGTGGCTGCCATAAACTGTGGCTAAATCAGATTTGGCAAGATTGTACTGCACTACTAGACACCCACCTGTACTTTGCTTTTAAAAGAGTCTAGGGCACACAAATGTACTATTGTACATACCGTTTTTTAATAAAATATAAGTGACAAACTGCTTGCAGCTGTCTCAATGTCAGTCACATTCTAGAGATTCCACAGTCCAACAGAACAGGTCAACTGGTAGCTAATGATTTCCGCTAGTCTGACAAATTTAAGGTTATGGTGAAGCTTCCACATATGTCAACAAGAACTTTTTTTTTTTTCTTTAAATGCTATCATCTGTAAAATAAGATGACTAAGAACAAATTTAAGAAACCAGATTTTCAAAATGTCTGATTAGACCAAAGTCATCTTATGCTTGTTCGTTTTATTCTCCTGTGCAGATGTCGGGACAAAAAAGTCTAGAATAGATATCCTAACCATTAACTGTATATACAAGAGTTTTTGTAATGATTTACATTGGGTTAGTTAGTCATAAATCAGTACAGTTGAAAATCCTTACTATGTTTCTTTTTATTTAATTCTTCATCATGCAAATCCAGTCCACAATCTCCACAGAGAACAATTTTGATCCAGAAATCTGATAATTTGATAAGTTCAGTCTTAAATGCCTGTAAGTAATGTTTTATTGTCTGTTTTCTGCCAATAATATTCTCAAGGAGACACAACTCCTAAATGCACTATGGCTGTTAGTGTTATCATAGTGTCTATTGATGTATACAAGCCATATGCCATGAAAAACAAATGAACTTTATTTGGTTGGCACCCTTTGTTTAAACTTGTGCCTGACATGAATCTAGCTAAAACATATCTTGACACCAGGAGAGTTATTTATTATGAATTTTAAAAATAAAATAAATTTTAAACCATATTTTTTATATGGTTACCGGCCTAGTTTTAAAACTTTGTTATCAGTGAGATGAACAGTCATATCTTTGTTTACCCCATTGACAAACAAAAATTTTGGCATAATTATCTCCCTTAAAAAAAAAAAAAAGAGCTAAACTGAAGAGAAAGAAAATACCCAAATACCTAAGTTTATTTCTCATTGGAGACCGATTTGGTTTGAAGAACTTCTCATAACATGATTTCATCTTGCACTTCTGTACCAACTCATCAGTATGAATTTCTCTAGTAGTGACTTTTGATTTCTTGCTAAAGACAGAAGTGCCAGGAAGCATGCAATAGCAACTCCCACTACAGAATCTTATCAAATGTCTATACTTGTAGAAGATGCTGATCACAGAAAAAAATGAAAACCAAAAAAACCCAAGCAGTTGTCTTTTAATTTTTAAAATGTTAATAGAAACATGCTTTTTCAATATTATATAATTACAGATAATTAATAGGAAAATGTTATCACTTCTACTTTGTATTCCTGTACAGAAACTTTTCCTGTACCAAGATGGTTTTCTGGTCGCTTCACACCAGTAAGTATCTTTCATATAAACCTTGAAAAGAAAATTTGATGATATTTCTAAATTGATCACCTTTTTAACAATATGTTTGTTAAAGCTTCTCTCCCCTTCCTTTACACCTGGCATTTAAAGATAAATCAGCAGAAATAAGAATTTATATATCTTCTGGGTAAAGTACTTGCAACTATATTATATTGAAAAAGTCCGATTGAAATTATTTACTAATCACAGTTTAATAGGCAGGAAACTGCTTGGGGAGGGGTTATATCTCTATTAGTTGATTGTTCACACACACCTATACATCTGACCTCATTTTTTTATACAGTCTGAAATTTGAACTGATCAGGACCTGGGCCCCTCTGAATTTTGGAATAGAAACACAGAAATGATGTATACAGTGTACGTAAGTAACTGTATAACAGGGAAAACTTAATACTTTGAATAAAGGAAGTGAAGAATGTAGTATACAAACACAGTAAACCATAAGTGAAAACATTAAAAACACAACAAGCAAAAGCAAAAATAAATGTATTTGATTTACTAACATAATAGACTTTTTTCTCTGCTTTAAAATACAAGTTTGTTTAAAAGAAAAGCACTTAAAAATTACATCTTTTCTGAGATATAAGTTGTAACCGTTATCAAAACAGAAGCTGTACTGCTTATCACATACAGCTCATCATCCTGTGCAGAAAATGATATTAAAACATCTCAATGATCACTTATAGTAAAAAATTAAAAAGATGAACAGAGGCCAAACCTGATATAAGTGTCTGGGGTGAAAAGGTTAAAAATTTTAAATGTTATACTTGTTATTGTTTTATCAAATAAAATGACATCAGTTCCTATTTAGTATTTCTATTGTTAACTTTAGATAACATTTCATGTTTTTAGATTAAGCCTTTAAAATTTTATCCTGCAGCATGTGAAAATGCATTACATCATGTTCTGTAAAACAAAAAACAAACTTTGTTGAAGAAATGTTATAAAATGAGAACTATGCTGAATTCCCATCTCCAATGAAATTTTCTGATCTTCAGGCTCATCATCTTCACGATCCTCCCTTTCAAGTTCCTTAGGATTTATCATTGACTCCATTATTTTGAGTCTGTGAGTTGCCTAACAACTGGTTTATCCCGGTCACAATTAAGCCATGCCACAACATAGCATTCAGGTCCTTTATAAAATCACTGTTCAGACTACACACACAGATTAAGTTCTGCTACCTTTTATTGCTCTGGTTTGCCCTGGAAACCCACAAATTCTCTACCAGAAAGGTAAATTTCATCTTTAAATGACTTTTGTTGATGAAAGCAGTTTTTTTCACATGTTTTTAAGTGTGGACTGGGTCACTCACTTTGTTCCATCCATCAGCCAGACAATGCAGTGCATCTTTGATAGTAAAATGCTTTTTGAATTTCTCACTCTCTCTCTCCACCAGTAAAACAGCAATTAACAAGTAGGGGCATAAAACCTTTCCTATATTTTGTCTTAAGAGATCTGATAACGCCCTGATCCATGGGTTGAATTAATGAAGTACAGTTGGGAAGGTATGTGGAGAAAACATTATTTGCATCAATCTTTTCAACAGGTGGGTGTGCTAAATAGTTATCCAACAATCAGCTGACAGCCCGAACTTACGAAAATGGGCAAAAACGTCAGGTACAAAATTATGTTTAAACCATACTAAAGTTATTTCTTGAGTGAGCAAAAGCCTGTCTATTGGGCTTGTAGATCATGGGAAGGAAGTTAACTCCTTTAAGAGTCCAAGGTTTTGTACTCTTCCTGATTATGAGTTGCCAGCCAGCTGCATTTGAACAAATAAAGATTGTAAGCCTGGTTTTAAACAGATTTGAAACTCTCCATCATATTTACATGTGCAGTAGCAAATGTTCCATGTGGTGAACACCTCCAATATACATCAAACTCATCTGCATTATAAATTTGTTCTAAACTAAATCTTTCATCATCAACTAATTTAGTGAAATCAGTAATATAACTCACCGCTGCTTCATGGTTGGCAGAAAGTTTCTTTCCATGAGCTGATACCATGTCTACTCTTGAGTTTTTGTAACCAACCTTGTGAGTATAAAAATCCTTAGTCAAGTTGATTGCTTCATGTTACACTTTAGCTTGTGCAATAAGCATTGGGCCAGACACAAATATTTTTGCTACAGTGAGCCCAAAACCATTTGTACAACATCTCATCACGATCCACTGATTCTGCTTGATGTGGTGTCCTATGTACATCAACACCTTTGTTCGGGTCACTCTCAGCATAGAACTTAAATGTTTTTCACTTTGCTTCTTCACGTCATAAATGGTGGACTTTGCAACCCCATAATCTTCAGATAAATAATGCACTGACATTCCCTCCTTGGATTTCATCAATATTTCAACCTTCTTTATTGTAAGAAATTTCTGCAGATGTTTCTGACCAATGATTTTCTTTGTGGCATCATCAATCGCTTGTTACCGAGTGGGAGGCATAATAATGTGTGTTAAAAAAGGCAAAATATAAAGGACAATTTCTCAAGGGCATGATGCTGTGAGGAGGTAGGATCAAAACATGAAAGAAAGATGGCCACTAGGTGAGCGCTGACAGCACCCAAACTCACGAGTGGCAAGATTCTGATAGACTATCGTGATTTTGAAACAAAAAAAACAACCTTAAAAAACCACAGTGTTGAAATTCTAATTTCTGTGGTTTAGTAATTGTTTTACATAATTATCTTCTCCACAACCCATTTGTTGCTGGTTTTAATAGAATATTTCTATATTTATAGAAGTCATTAATATGGACAAAAAATTATTACACTCTTCAATGTTTAAACTTGCACGCACACACACATGCTTGTGTATGCCTATTTATAATACACATATTGTGCTATTCTTTTTTATCTGACACCATATAAGGGAGATAATTACTTTCTCCTCTTGTTGGCAGCAGAAAGTTTATCATAAATAAGGCAATACAAAAGCAACAACAAAACAAAAACAAATAGATATTGATTTTAATCTGATTTTTTCACATTAACTAACCTAACAGAATTGTTGAAATTAATTTTTTGAATTCAGGAAAGAAAGGTAAATAAAAGGAAATAATTACAATGACCTATGGAGATATTAGAAGGGGTGATAATTTAAATCTTTTAATAGCAGCCTACACAAATGCATGGAACTATCTGCCCAGCGAAACACAACGAATGCATTTAAGATTATTGCATTGAACAGGGTAGTTTGAAAGGACAGGGCTTTGTATATGTTTAAGACTTCCCTTTGCTATAAATATAACATCTCCAGAAAAAGAAATCCCTACTACCCATAGTTACAAACAATAATAGAAAGTTGCTGAATTTTAAATCTTTGTTTATGATCATGTGTAACTGAAATCTATAACAAACACAAACTTTTTTTTAAAAAAAAGTAATTGAAAATTCTGTGCCGGCCAATAAAACTAATCTACAACCATTCAAACGTGGCATGAAAATTACCTGACATTCCAATAGATAATTACCAATTTTCTGAGTATGCAACTCTATGAATGCGACATGAAATTACTCGGTATTATTCAGAAAAAAAGAAAAGGGTTAAAGTTGTCAGCTAATACTTTACTAAAAGTATGAAAGGTAATGAATGCTACATTTTGTGTCTTGACTTTTTAGATATTAAGAAGTGTTTGAAAAAAAGAATGTTTAAATTTATGGATTCTAGTTTTTGCTATTTTGTGTTGCTGTGGTCACAGATTGATCTCTAAACCCAGAATCTTCTCTGCACCAATGGAACTTGGTGTCAAGGTGCGTACTGTCTGAAGGACAGTTTTATCTTTACATTTTTGGAAGTGAGTTTGCTGATGATATTCTCAAAATTGTTAACTTCTGGTATATATAACTATATTATAGTATTATGTTTTGTTTTATTTCATGCTTCTTTTTAAAGAAATGCAAAGATAATATTTTGTGCCACAATCATGATACTCAGAAAACAAATTAAAAAACTTTACTTATTTCAGCATCTCATAGTTTTGAACCACCCTAGATTGCTACTCTCTCATCTTTGTAATCAGTTACACTTGTCAGCTTTTTGTATCCTTTCTTGCATTCTTTTCATGTCCATGCCAAACTTCCTTGCTCTCTCTAAGTATTGTAGATTTTGAATAGTTTGTTTGCATTTAGCGGGAACTTAGTTGTCTAACTTACCTTCTTTAGCATCCTAACTCTTGATTTATTTCTACGGGCATGATGCATACTTTGAGACTTTCAGATGAATGAGCAATCACGTGGTCTGATACAATTATGGTGTGCATCACCTGATAAGCAGCACAACAATCCCATGCCCAAACAAGGCAATATTCTGTAAATGCTACAGAGACATTACATCAGTATGCAGGTAGGGAGTTGAATCTATGCTTGTTGTTGGCATGGATATTTCAATAGTGAAAAGGATGAAGTAGGCTACAACTGATTTGAACTAAGATAGGTGATTTTCATTTAGTTTCTGTAAATGAAATTATCAAAGGCAACCATGTTCAAAGTAAATTCTTCAATAAACAATATTCATGTGCAAAAAACATTCCTGAAGAAGGCGGTGATGTTTAATGGGAATATTTGCTTATGCAGACAAATTAGCATTTTAAAAATACCTTTTTGGAGCTGAATGGGCATTTACTGGAGCACTGGCAATAATCAGAAGCAATATGGTCCATGTTTATAAATATATTGACAAAAAAAGATGAGAAAAATTTAATAATAATCCATGGCCTTCTAAATGTAGTTTCTCAAATCAAAGAGAAACATTGAAAAATCTAATCTGATAATTTCCCTACTGCATGTATTCATCACCTCTTGTGATTTTAGCCAAAATTATTGCATCACCTGAAAAAAAGAAACATCTGATTTTATTTTTAAGTGTAGTCATACCATGATTGATGCATTGTTTAAGAATGTGTTTTGTTTCTGATTTATCATTTATTCATTTCTTTTGTTAAGATAATATTCATTGGTCAAAACAGTACTGGATTTATTGAAGTTCAAGGTTTTATTTTTCTATAGTTGCATCTTGGCCAGAAATTACTACATTAAGAATGTCTGCTCGAACAGAGGCCCCATGAATGTCAAAATGAGGCTCACTTGGCTTCTTATGTTAATAATGAATTTTTACAATGCAACGCAATCAACTCTCAACCTTCTGTTCATAAATGTCTGGTGATGTAATAATTTTGGCCATCAAGGTGATAGTATGATACAACAAAGTGTGTACATCACTATTTCCTTTAAAAAAAAAAAAAACACAGCAAGATTATTGATTTGTTTTACTGACATCATAACACCATTTTGCTATACAAGAATTTCGAAGTTTTTGCAAATATTACAAGGTTTTCAGACTGATGAACCGACCAGGTAGCCAGGCTGACTTCAGAAAAAATCACCTCGTCCTATTTATATATAAGCATAATGTACCTACCTTTCTGTTCCATTCTGATTTACACACTCAAAGGTGGTTGCCTCCGGGTAAGGGTATGTTTGACATAGATCATTCAACAGTAGGTCTAAATCAGTGGCGATGTTATTGAGCATCTGAAACAAAAATATGGGAAAAAGTAAACCTGGTGGTGACTACAGTGAACAGGTAATTTACAGACACAATAAATGGTTTAAGTCTCACCATCCAGATCAGGTCAGAGGTAATCAGATATCTTGCTAAAAAAATAGTAAATGGATCAAAGATATGGTAAACAATTTTCCCAGGCTTAAAAACAAATAATTCTTGCTTTGTAGAATGTAGATTATCAGACAAAAATAGTATCAGTCCACACTCTCTAGAATGTTACCAGGTTTTTATGATGCATTTGGAATATGCAGAATGATTAGATTTACCTAGTTTACATATTATATACATGAAGGAAATAGATATTTTCAAAAAATAAGTTGTAAGCGAGTAGATGGTAACAAATTTTTTTGTATTTTTTTATTGTGTGTAGTTAAAAATACTAGGGATCATAATAATACATGGGTTAAGTTTCAGCATGGTTTGATATTAAAGAAAAAGACAGAATCAAACCAAAAGCACTAGTTAGCAGTGATAGCGTAAAAAATTTTTTTAAAATATATGGTGTATTGTGTGTGTGTGAAGGGGGATAATCGAGCAAATAAACAGGTTATAGCTGCAGCATGGAACGCAATGATTAAAAAAAAAGAAAAGAAATAGTCAACATGGATATCCAAAAACTGCAGATGGCAGGAAAAATAGTAGTAGTATAGGTTAATGTAGGTTTTGTATCTGAAATATTCTAATTTGCATAATTCCTACATAACAATGTAAAAAAAAACATTGCAAACTAAACTGGGAATCATCATCAGAATTTGATCCGTTAGTTTACACATGTGGCACAACCCAAAAATGGTTGCAAGTTAGCCCACAAAAATGTTCTCTCTCCTACCTGGTTCAAAGATAGATGTGGCTCCATACCAGTGACCTATCTAGATAACGTGGTATACAGGTGTTCAGCTCCATGTTTGTGAACTGTATAGAGAGAGAAGCTAAAAGACAACCTGGCAACAGTATACCCTACAATCAATTTCAGTACATAACATACAGTGTGGCCCCATTATAACGCAATCGTTGAGGTCCATAAAATGTCATCGTGAAAAAAGCAGGATCATGCTAAATCATGGTTCAAGAAAATCAGCTTTCAAACTGACCCAATGTTGACCTAACATCCTAAAACACCCATATATGACCTGTTTTTTGCACGTTTACCTTCTGGCAAGTAAATTACCTTTGAATTAAAGAATTCTGCAAATAAATCGTTGTTGTTACAGTAAAAATTAAAACAAATTAATTTTTAGTAAAGCTTTTTAATAAACAAAACAACAAATAAAAATATTCAAGAATATTAGCAATCATCATCTACAGTTTATTTCTTAAAAAAGTGATTGAGTGTTCCTTGCTTGAACGTAGCATGTTGCTAGCTGCAAGTGAAATCTAGAATGTTTTTGAGTTGGAGGATTTTTATGTGGTCCACCTCCTGGGTTTCCAGCCAACTGAGGCTCCTTGAGGTGTTCAATGGCTTCAGACACTTTTGGAGGTGGGGGTGGAGGCTCTTCATTATCATCTTCTTGTGGCTTGAGAACCAGTACACTTGCCTCTGTGGGTGCTATAGTTACCTTACTGAGGATCTCAGCATCTGTCAGGTGCTCATATGTTGGGCATTCATCATCGGCAGAGTGCCACTGGTGTAGCTCTTTTTTGTTCCATTCAAACAGCTTCTCTTCCTCATGCACATCTTCCTCTGTGAAGCCTTACAAATCTGGCTCGTTATCATCTTCTTCCATGGTGGATTAGCGTGATGAAAAGGCTGGCCCCAGACCCTTCTCGCAGCATTTCTCTACATATGACAAGCTGATTGCTGCCCAGGCCTTCCCACCTAAGTGGCAAATTTCCTTCATGTTTAGGCTTTCCAGATAATTCAACAACGCTTGAAGCCTGACTACAATTCTACGAATTAATTCCCGCCTGTAATTCTGCTTGAACATGGAGATGATCCCCTGATCTAGGGGCTGGATCTTGGATGTAGTGTTCTTGGGGAGGTAAGAAACTTGTATCTTTCCATCATGGCTTACTAGGTTGGCAGCTGGCGAATGAGCAGGACAGTTGTCAAGCAAAAGAAGAGCTTTGGGTTATAGCTTTTGCTTATGCAAATGAGCATGGTCGGCAGGGACAAAAGTTTTGTGAAACCAATCCTCAAAGATCACACTTGTCATCCAATCATTGCTGCTGTGCATGTACTCGAACGTTAACGACTTCATGCTGTCATAGTGGAAACAGCAGGTGAGTGAGATTTGCTAATCATGAGCAGTTTTAACTTATGTGTTCCAGTCTTTACACAAAACAACAATGTCACGCGATCTTTGCGTTGTTTGAACCCCTCATGTCGATGGGCACCATCTTTGCCAGCCAGTGTACAGTCTGAGATCATCTTGTAACA
Organism: Nautilus pompilius; assembly: GCA_018389105.1. Taxonomy (NCBI): domain Eukaryota; kingdom Metazoa; phylum Mollusca; class Cephalopoda; order Nautilida; family Nautilidae; genus Nautilus; species Nautilus pompilius. The sequence continues at coordinate 494,853 of JACATO010001894.1, forward strand.
GAGGCCTGTTTTGTCACAGTTGTACACTTGTTCTTCCACGTAGCACCTTCTAAGAGAGTTTTTAGTTCAGCCAGGTATTCACTGTCGGCTGAGTGAATTTCTCCTGACACTAACACTTGAGAAATCCTGTGACAGCATTTAAACCGGTCTAGCCATCAATTGCTAGCTTTGAACTGTGAGGTTTCTCCGTTGATCTGCTTGTCAAACTTCTTGGCTTGAGCTTTGAGAATAGGACCGGAAATTGGAAGGCCTTCTGAGCGAGCTTGAATGAACCACTCATACAGGGAGTCATTGAGGCTGACATCTTTGGCTGTCTTCAGCTGTTTGGCTTTTAGTTCTGCTTCTTTTTAAACTTTGCAAAGCGACATGCATAACTTTTCTTCTTGAGATTTCCAGCCACGAAGTGTTGATTCCGGTATCCCGAGGTCTCGTGCAACTTGAATTTGACTTTTAGTCTTGATCGCGTCAAGTGTGTGAAGCTTATCTTTCACAGAAAAATAATTTCTTTTTCCAGCAGTTTGTTCTGTTTTGATCTAAAAAAAAAAAAAGGTTCGATGACTCATTGCGTTTGCATTATATCCAAATTTGCATAAAATCGGGGTTTCACTGTATTTCTGTTGGAAACACTACTCACATACGAGGTCTGTCCAAAAAGAAACCGAACTTTAAAAAAAAAACAGATTTATTGCTTTACTTACAATTTAATCAGACTTGTTTCCTTTAAAATAGTTCCCTCCACTGTTGATACACTGCTCCCAGTGTTTTTTTCCAGTTTTGGAATGCGTCCTGGAATGCATTTTCAGGGATAGTGCGCAGTTCTTGAAGCAAATTTTCTTCAATTTCTTCTATCGTCTGAAATCGGTGACCTTTCAGGGTGGATTTCAACTTTGGGAACAAAAAAAAGTTCGCAGAGGCCAAATCTGGAGAGTAGGGCAGCTGGGGAATGAGAGTTGTCTCGTGCTTTGCCAAAAAATCACAGATAAGGAGTGATGCATGAGCAGGTGTGTTGGCAGCATCCAGGTTTTGTTTTTCCATGCCTCAGGTCTTCTCCTTCGCACTGCCTCTCTCAACCGCCTCAGTACATTCAAGTAAGCTCTTTATTGATCATCTGACCATGTGGAACAAACTCATGGTGAACAATGCCCTTCCAATCAAAAAAAGACAATCAACATCACACTCACATTTGAGTGACAGACATGCCTTTTTGGTTGTGGCAACGATGATCCAACCCACTGTGACGACTACCGTTTTGTTTCGACATCATAGCCATACACCCATGTTTCATCACCTGTTATGACACTTTTCAGAAAGCTTTCATCAGCATTCAAACAATCAAAGAGCTCCTGACTGACTGTGACTAGGTTCTCTTTTTGTTCATCTGTCAGCAGACGCGGCACAAATTTTGCGGCTACACGATGCATGTTCTATTTTTCTTCTAAAATCATGCTGCACGAACTTTTACAGATGCTTACTTCTTCAGAAACTTCATGGACAGTCAGGTGACGATTTCCACGGATCACAGCACGCACTTTCTCAATGTGATTGTTATCCGTGGATGTTCTCGATTTGAAATGCTGGTACCATTCGTGACATTGCGTACAGTTCAAACAATCCTCCCCATAGGCCTGTTGCCACATTAGAATAGTCTCCGTCAAAGTTTTTCCCAATTTGAAACAGAATTTCACACAAGCATGTTTATCTTCAAGATCCTTCATTGTTCAACTTGCGACAAATTGCCAAGTGCACTAAACATATGTTCACTCTAGCACATGTAGATCGATAACTAACTGACGTGGCGTTATGTGGCTATTATTAGACTGAAGGAAAGGTCACCGATACACAGCACTTCAGTTGCGAGCATGATGCGCTGTTTTAAAAGTTTGGTTTCTTTTTGGACAGAACTCGTATTTACAAAACGTTAGCATTTGTTTATTTGTATATTTGCATTTCTACCTAAATATTCACTAACCCAGTACCGCTGACCAAAACAATTTCTTGATTGCTGGCTAATCAGCAATGAGTCAGGCCACATTGATGTCCACAATAAGCTAGCTCTACATGTTCAAGTACAAAATTACAAGTCTCTTATCAAGCTAAGTCTGATTTAGCAAGGTAGATGTTAACTTTTTTTTTAAAACTCTCCCTTTCAGAACAAGAAAAAACAGAAGGCCAGAAACCACTGTTCAAGAACTATTAGAATTTCTCTGACACCCGAGAAATTCAAAAGATATTTGTCTTCCAGTTCATATAGAGAACAGAGAAAAAATTGTTTCTAACACAGACACTTAGGTAAATTGCACCTGTACTGTTGGAAAGGGAAGGAGTTGGGCAGCAAGCTACCCCATAGTACAAAAAAGAGATTCACAAAGGCAGGATAACTCTCACTTACAAACAGCTATGACGGCTGGATGTGGAATGGATCTACTTACATCACACCAGTTGGATCTTTTATTTTTTTAGAAAAAGGATATTTACAAAACTATTTGCTTTATACAATGACTATTTTTTTTAACTTTGTGATAAGTATGATACAAAGACTATACATAGATGTCAGGTTGAAGTTATTGAACATTACTAACCAAATGATTATAACAAAACAATTTAGTCATTACTTAATTTAGAATCCATTATATTAATTGTTGCTTCTGTTACCCAGCACCTTTTTAAAACAAGGGTCAGAATGGATCTGTGAAGTTTTTAAAATCACTAAACTTTTGCTTACAAACAATTCAAGCTTAACTTTGCAATTGCATGTGTTAAAAAATGATCGTAAAGTTGAAACCAACTCAGATTGGCACACCTTCCTGGCTTGGCTTCTTCCTACTCTTCTTCACCAACTGGTCATGTAGGTTTTCTATTGGCACCCCAGTTTCCTCACATTTAAAAATGAAGAGTTCAGGTAGGGACTTTGGTAGCAACAGGTGCTGGTGACACTTACTGACCAAATCACCATTTTGGAAAGATTAGTTTCATTGGCCCAGAACACAATGCTGAGTATTTATCTCTTCATTATCTACATTGGCTAGTAACAGGCAATATGACTTAGAAGGAAATCATACCAACTGTTCCATAAAATGTATGTTTAAAGACAAAAGTTTCTTTCAAAATCTAAATTTAAATCAAGAGCTGGATATCTTTCATTTTTCAGCAAAATACAGGTGTATCTCTGGCAAAAAAGTCTCTGATAACAAAGTTTCTTTATTATGAAGTTCCTTTTCCCCCACGTCTTTCTTTTTTTGTTTGCTTAAAATTAAAAAAAATAATTTAAAAAAAACAAAGAAACTAATTGAATCCAACAAGAATGCATCACCATAGTCTTTTGTTTTGTTTTCAGCCAATCAGAAAAAAGTGTGCCACTAAAAAAATACTGCCATCTGTTCAAACCTAATGCCCGGCATATACGTACAAATTGTATCTCACAATTTCCCTTTTTTACTGAAAATATTAACCATTAGCTGCTCCTATGCCAGCCAAGTGGCCATCAAGTGGTATTCATTCCTGTGTGCCTAAAAAGAAGTGGCAGTCTATCTTGCTGGGTGTAAAAATGCAGGCCATACAGTGAGTTTGAGGCAGGGGGGAAGTGCAATGTGGCTCACTCATTAGGTATGGCTCAGTCCACCCTGAAAATTACCTTAAAATAGTATAAAAGCTTCAGCTAAAACAGCAGGTGTATCAGCTGCTAAGAAATTAACTCTCACGAGCAGCAGCATAATGATGAATTAAAGATTTTTGGAAATCTTACATGAGACCGATTGATAACAGAGGGGCCTGGCAAGAGGTGATAAGCAAGAGCACGAACGGGGTGTGGCATGAGCTGTGGGCAGACATCGTCAATGACTTTGCGGGCTTTGAGACCGAGAAGCCAGCAATTAAAATGTTGTTGTTAAGCTAGCAAAGGAAGTAGGATTCGATGAAGTAGATGTTAATGATGTGCAACAGCTTCTCAACTCTCATGAGGAGTTATTTACCAATGAAGATTTGCAAGAACTAACACAACAGGAACAGCCTATGATAGATGGACAGGATCCAGTTGCCAATGAGATGCCAGAAAAAGTGTTAACTACGAAATTTTTGTTTGAAAATATTGCAAAGATTATAGCTACAATTGAGGCCTTCTCAACTAATGACCTTGACTGGAAATGCAGCAGTGCTATCAAGAAAGCAATGTTGAAAGAAATCTCCCGCTATCCGTCAGATTTTAAAAGAGGAGGAGGAGGAAGGCGAGACCGTCAACACTTGATGCATTCATCAAAAGGAAGTCCTCTGCTCAGCAACTACAAGAACCAGAGCCAGGCTCATCAAATCGGGATCCTGGCAGCTCACCACACAATTAGCAACACTCATCCACTGTTGCCAAGTCAGAGCAAAGGTTGGCAATGGTGGGAGTGACTGGTGAGTGTAATTGTTTTTCTTTTTGTTTTTTTTTTCTGTTTTATTGCTGGTGTATCTATGATAATGTTTTATGATGTTATATTTACTGGACTTGTACAGTATGCAAAATACAGAATAACGAAGGCTGGAACCTATTCTCATTTGCCTTTTGTTGAAATTATCTCAGACACTGATATTTCTGAGAACCAAGTGAATTTTGTGAACATATCCACTTTGTTGCCAGAGGTAAACTGTACAGGAAGACCCCGACTTACATAAACGATTCCTGTAAGCCCAAAATTTACATTACGTTAGCAGAGCGCTGCAGCTGTTGCTATGTGGTCATTTCTGCAACTTACACAGAGTTTCTGTGATGCTATTACGTGATCTCCCTCCCTCCCTCTCTCTCTCTCTCGCATGCAGCAGCACACAGGTTCTTTCGTTAGACACTACACAAAAAACAACTTGTGCATCACTCGTAGTTTTTCTTCGAAATTTTTCATTTTCTAGTGATTTATTCGCCCTAATTATGACTGGAAAAAGGCAAAGTGGTGGTAAAAGTGCTGAGCCTGTGTATAAATGCACTAAAATAGACTTAGAAATGTTACGTAGTGCTATGTATGGGTACCTGGGTATGAGCGGGCATTACTTTGAGCCGTGGAGTAATGCGCTGTGGTCTGAGCATTAGTCGGCCAGCATCTCTCTCCCACGTTCTCAGTTGTGTGTTGGTATCCATCAAGTGAGTTTAGTTGTGCATAAATATTTTCATTTTTATGTAAATTTTTCCATTGCAAGCCATGATGCCAAAGCGTAAAAGTGATGCTAGTGCTAGTGGTTCCGCAAAGAAGCGTAAGATGATTACGCTTGAGGAGGTGGTGAGCAAAATTAAAAAATATGAAGACGGGCAAACTTAGTCTTCCATTGCGCATAGCTTGGGCATGGCTGTGTCAACCATTAACACGATAGTGAGAGAAAAAGACCATATTAAGAACACGTGAAAGAATCTGCCACCATGAAATCTACAGTGATAACAAAACAAAGGATTACTATGATTGCCGAGATGGGGAAATTGTTGATGGCGTGGATGCAAGATAATAAACAGAAGTGTACGAGTTAGACTTACAATGTAAAAATTGACTTATGTATGTATAGCCGACTGGAACGTAACCCTTACATCAGTCGGGTTCATCCTGTATAAAGCATTTGTTACCAAACAGAAGATTTTTTCTTAGTTATTGTCTTTGTTCTTGCTTGTTTTAGTCAAAATTAGTACCTCGTGCAAGTGCCATTATTCCATACTGTCTAGTAGTATAACCAGTATCATAAGTTACTTTACTTTCAGGCATCATAACAATGTTTAGTTATTTTTCATCAGACAACTCTCACTTGAGAGGTATACAGTGCTAACTTTTTCCAACATCAAATTAATTTGCTCTAAAATTGCATCATCCACTCCTCTCCGGGCAAAAAGCTATTTTGTATAATCTTCACAAAAGCACCCCCCCCCAAAATTACCTCTAGGGTTTGATTTTTCTATTATGTAATCATATCTCACTTTAAATCTTATTTAGCATCTGCAGATACTAAATTAGAGTCTTTGTATTAATATCAACTCATATCTCAACTAAACTCTTATCAATCCTTTCACTTTCCTTACTTCCGAGAATATATTTAACCCAAGTGAACAGATGAAGAATCTGATTTTTTCATGAGACTGACATTATCAGCAACACAAAGTGCATTATCAAGTTTGAAAAATCGTCCTTCAAACATAGTCTGGTTTTAAGTTGCAACAATAGCCCATCTTGATTTAAGATAGTAATTTCTGAACCAAGATTATTTAAATTTGTCCTTGTGATGGGCTCATTTCACCAATAACTAAGTTACCTTCCATTATGTCAATGTATTCCATTAATATACAAAATTTTTAAGAATTCTCTGTCAGGTTTTTGCATTTCTAAAGTTTAAAAAAAAAAATCATTCTGAAAGTTTTATTTCACCTGTTCTAGCAATTAAAGCATTTTTAATATAATTATATCTTATGATATCAAAATTTACCTCAAACTTTTTAACTTTGGAAATACTTTCAGGGCTTTCCTCAACAACTTTTATTGTTTTTTTGATTATTCAAAACATTCTATTAAAAGTATCAATCAATCCCCGTCCAACAATATACATCTATCTTCTTTCTCTTAATCATTTGTCTATCTTGATTTGTAATTCAAATTTTAATGCAAATGCATAAATAAAATTTCCATTAACTGGAAGCTAAACTAATTTTTTTTGGTTTTTCAAATATTTTATATCCAAGTGAAGCATTTGGAAATAATGAATATAACATCCATTGATATGTGATTGTTTTCTATTAAATCAATATGTACAAGAATAGAATTAATTGATAAACAGTCAATGAGATTATCACTTTCATTGTAACCAGAAGATAAAACTCTAGATTTAAATTCCAACAGAGTTCCTAGACTATTTTCTATAGTAAATCAGAATTAATAACACCAATAGATTTGAGAGTAGCAGGATTAGCTTTAATGGCAATATATTTGAATCCAAAGGATTGTTATTTTTCATGTCTTTGAATTTCACTAATAATTTGTGAGAGTTCACAAGAGTCTAAAGTTTTTGTGGCCTAGTAGTTCCATTATCAGCACTATTTTAAAAAATATTATTGGTATCATCAATAAATGAAAAAGAATATCTCAAGATTAATCAGAGCAAGTTCATATTGTTTTGTAGAATCTAAATGAAATGGGACTATTTCTGTAGCCGGTTTGCCACAAGCCATTTTGCCGCAACTTCTTTTGACCAGGATGCAATGGCCTGTGGACTTAGAGTGAAAGACAGTGGACAATGGAGAGTAAATTAAGCATAGTAAAAGTAAAAATTTCTCAAAGATAATTCCCTGGTGTCTCTCCACCACATCTGCCTTATGGCATAGAGTGAGGATGAGCCATACATTGTTCATGAAGGCACCGTTTGGACATCCTCTTGCATTTTTGTGAGTGAGGAAATTGAAAAAAACTTGTGACACAGATGAGCAAATATTGAAAATTACTACAGATTATAACAGCAGGGACATCATAAATAGATTTGCGGGGATTGGCAAACAATTACAGTATGGAGTAACGTTTGTGATTAAATTGTGTAAATTAAGTTTAAAATAAAATAAATTCTGTTACTTTGAAATTACATTTTATTTATTTAAATTCAAATATATTTCTGCTATTTTTTAAAGTGATTCCAGAAGTGTTGCGTGGCACTGGGCCATGGCTAAATGGCTTGCGATAAATGGTCCTAGACCCAAATCTGTATTTAGTGTTGGATAAACATATTTTAAAATTTGCATTTTTGATGATAACATGAAACTATAAGAATCTTGAGATTTCAGTTCTGATGAATATTTTTTGACAGTTTTTTCAAGTATTTATAGTGTTTTAAAAAAAATCTGCTTTTTCTATTAAATACATTTTAACCAAATAATTAGCAGTTGAATTTATTTCATTAAAAAAATTATTATTTCCAACTTGTTTAGATGTTAAAAACAAACTCTTTTACCTTCATCAAAATATGGCTATCTTATTCTATGTGGTGTATTTTTTGGGGGAATAAGTCTATACTTTTTTCTGCATCGACTTATACCACACTCCCACTTATATATGGTTGAAATCATGATACCGGGAACATTGGACCCTTAAGTTCCGTGGGAAAATTTATGTATGATTGTAAGTGCATGTGTGGGTGCATGCTAACTCAGATTCAGTTACCTCGTTTTTATTTAGTGCTTAGATCACTGTGTTAGGGGAGCTTCAATTTGCCAAAGTTGAAAAAAATATCAACCCTTACTTGAAAATGCCTGCTATAAAGAAAAGGAAAGCAAATACTGCAGTTTTTAAACTGGAAGTGCGAATTTTGCTGAAAACAATGGTGGAAATATGGCAGCAGAATGGCAGTATGGTGTTAATGAGAAATGTGTTTGTGATTGGCAAAAAGTGAAGGATTCATTATGACAGAATGAAAAAAGCAAAAAAAGCAAATCATGGTTCTAAAGGGAGATGGATCCATGTTGAAGATCAGCTTGAAGACTGTTTTGACACAACGTGCTGCATGCTGTGGACTAAATACAACACAATTACGAATGAACGGCCAAAAAATCGCCAAAGAATTTGGAGTACCAAATTTCAAAGAGGATCCGTCATGGTGTTTTTATTTTACGAAAAGAAAAGGACTTAGCATTTGATGATGCACAACCATAGCACAAAAAATGCCAGCAGATTTTGAAAAGCTTGATGAACATTTTCCTAAGTTCATATGAAATGAGATTGAAGATTGCCATTAACATAACCAATATAATAAATATACACCGCTGTTTTATAACCCTGACAGAAATTTTATACTGTTATTACTGCACAAAAGTATGATCATACTATCAACTTATACACCACTTCGACTTAAATGTGAATAAAGGTTTGGAAAATGGGAAAACTGACCTATTTGACTTATACTCCACATCGACTTATAACCCGAAAAATATGGTAGTCTAAATAAACTGTTTTAGTCTAGATTAATCTTTTGATGGACTTTCAATAACTTAAAACTTAACACTGGAACAATATAATTGTTCCTTTTACTGAAATATAGTATTGGTAAAACACCATTGTGATGACAAATAGATGAAGTGTATATCAAAACTGTAACAATTTTGAATGTCTTCTTTAGTAAGAATGTTTTGGTTTGGTTTTTTTAATTAAAAATTCCCATAAAATAGAAGTTATGTCCATTTTACAGTTATTATTAATACTAAGCTTATTAAAAAATATTTCTGTAGTAAATAATCTGATTAAAAATTTGTTAATTTCTAAGTGTTGTCAAGTTAATACAGACTGATCATTCTTAGAAGTTAAATAATTTGTATCTACTAAAGTTATTGAAGAAGGAACTAGTTGGTTCTTCTATTGGTATTAATTTTTGAGGTGTTAAAGGTATTATTACCTCTAAATTTTGACTCACTGGTTACTTGTATTTATAATCAGCTCAAATAATTTATTTGATTTGGTATTAAAATCTTGCTCACCTATTTTTTCATCAAGTAATCTCTTTAGATGATATCAAAGAGTTAATTTTTTTCTCTTTCTTTTTTTTTTTTTTAAATATTCTATGAAACAACGTATAAAAATCCAATACCATTAAACAAAACTGTTAAGTTTCTTCCAGTTACATTTATTAGATGATTCTCTGATCACCACAAACTCTCAATTTAGTTCTTCCAAAGGCATCAATAGTCCCCAACAATTTTCTGTAGAAAATTAAAATTTATATTTAAAGCACCACAACTTTACTAGCCAAGTCATGCCAAATATGTTGCAGATCCTTTTTAGATAATGAAAAGCGAATAATAAAGATTGAAAATCTGATTGATTGTCTGGGGTATTTGTAATAGTCCTGGGAAGTAAGAACAGTATCAATGTTATTATGTCTACTGCTTCTATAAAGTGATTCAGGGTTAAATCTGAAACTCTGGGTTTTCAAAATAACTCCTACACCTGTTTCTCATTCATATTTAAATCCTGACCTAATCAATTCACAAACATTTTGTGGACTGAAATTTTCATTTTTTAATGTATTTTAATTTTTGAAAAATATTTAGTCTGTTTATTAAATTTGTTAGCAAACTCATATTTCATTATTTGATAATCAGGTTGATGTCAGATTTCTCAAAAAACAATTTAGACAACTTAAAAAACTCTGGATCTAACAATAACTGCATAAGTAAAGTACAGCCATGGTCAAAAGTTTTGATTACCCAAGAAATTTAACAGAATCTATCTTTAAATCATGTTCAGTCATATAGCTTGACACTGTACCTCTGATAACTTCTAAAACAACTACTTGTGAATACTTTTAATTGAGTCACAAAGGTCATCAAGATTTATAGGGTCTTTTATAAATTAGGTATTTGCATTTTAGATTTCAAATTGTCCCATTTTTAATTTTTGAACATTTTTCCTTTAAATATGTAGAAAACTACAATGTGGTATACATTTTGATACAATGGCATAACATTATTATTATTATGTAGATACAGTAAATCTAATTAGACTTTCTTAAGCAAAATTTTAAAATTATAGGGTGATGTAAAACTTTTGGCCATGGCTATAGGTCTAGCTCCTAAGTTATTTTCAATAATTTAATTTTGATAAGGAGATAACAATTCTTCTTGAGATACAAATTTTTCTACAGCTAGAGGATAATATGATGGTTATGTAATTCACAAGGGTATTCTAAATCTACTTCATATATTTTTCCACCTGGTGAGTCAGCTGATAATTTCATGCCAACACCATTTAAAGTTATTGGTTAGTAAAGGTTTACACAGCTGAACCACAGAGATTATTAGCATTTAAATAGATAATATAAGATTTTTTCTTTAGTTGGATCATGATTTACACTATCTAATTTTAATACATCTCCTGATTTTAAATCTAATACTTTCTCTCCTCCTATGAAACCCATGCCAGAGGTTTCAAGAGTTTTGATATCAGTAGTAAAAAAACCAATGCAGTGAAAAGCTGACAGTGGTCTAATTTATATTATAGACCCACAGGAGAAACAACCCTGGTGGCATAGCATAGTGCCATGGTTGTCCGCTAAGCACTGCCAATACTGTGTCAGTAGTTAAAAACACTAATGCAGTAAGAAACCGACAGGGTCTAATTTATAGGCCTTGTGAGGTATTTTTTATTTTTTGTACATCAATGCCTACAAGGGAGACAATCCTGATAAAGAACATAGCGCCATGCGAGACCTGGCATTTCCAACTGACAGGTAAACCCCTACAACCCCCCCCCCCAAATCCCTTTTTTTCAGATGTGGGACAAAACTGCATTGTCCAGAGGAAATGAATGCAGCAAGCTAGAGAAGAAGAACAGCAAAAAACAAAACAAATGGCGAATGATTTTTAAAATTTTCTAACACATCAGATTTAAATATATATTATTATATTCTCCTAAGTTTTGCACATTATATTTTTGATATACTTATAAAATCTTCATCTGTTACATCTTTATCTATTCAGATCATTATAAAAACCACTTTTAATTATTAATTAGGATTAATATAATACTTGTCCAAACCATCTATATATAGTTTGTAAAAAAAAAAAAAAAAAAAACACTTCAGATATTCAAGGGTTTTCATATGCTTTTTCAAATTGGTGCAAAGATTATAGAGGAGGCCCTATGATTTCAGGGTTTATAACAAGCATTAAAGGGTGTAATATAAAGTGAAAATATGTTTTCAAATTTCCAGTAAGAGTGGTATATCTGACTAGTGACTCTTCAGTTTGACATGATTTTCCACTACAAAATATATGAAAGCAAACCGAATACATCATAAGACATGAGATTTTTTTATTTCTCTTGATAATGCGATCTAAACTTTAAACTTACCTTGCATTATGTAATGATTCTCAGTACATCTATTCATCGTTTATACCAAATTTAAAACAAAGTGGGCAATATTTTGTATCAGAAAGGTAATGGAAAAAAAAAGTCTCTGATAGTGATAAGGCCACAACATTAAAAAAATTTTGTTTTATATAGTGTTAATTGTGATCTAACTAATCTTATCAGATTGTTTATTAATGTATGACAATTATCATCATTTGTTATAAGTATTAAAGCAATGTATTAATGTAAAACATTATTCTGTTACAACTTTCTTTTTATCTTCATAATATGTTATAAACATTAGAAGAAATGCTGTTATTTACCTCAAATTTTGAAATCTCATTTATAGCAATACTGCATGTTATTCATATCATGCTTAGTTTAAATATCCATTTATTCTTTCAGGATGTTTTTCTCTATCAACAGGATGTGCTAATATACACAAACAAAACCAACCACATTTCACCTTCTCTTTAATTAAATATTTAATGCAGTGAATTTTTTCTTTATAAAATTGGGCAATATGTAATGTTGATGATGATGTGAGTGGATTGCATTTATCTACTTTTACAATAAGTTTAATAAATTTCCATTTGGTAGATATATTATGAATTGTAATTTCAATATCTATTTTATTAAATGCTGCATGAAGATCATAACCTTGTGTCATATCAGTCCATAAGTAGTTATTTACTTCTTTACCTGTATCAGTAGTTTAATTATAAATTTACACTAATATGCAATAAAAAAAAAACATATCTTACTACTTACTAAAAGCTGTAATCACATTATCTTATAAGCTATTATTAAGAGCACTATTTACCAATGAGGTTTATAAATAGTTTTTCTTATGAAAACTAAATTTAATTTTTAAAAAATTTTATACATCTTTTTGTCTTGGCAAATGTTTCTTCATTTGCTTTTTTTGTGATTAGCTTTACAGACTTTAAAGGGTTTTGAAGAAACAATGATACTGTTGGTGCTATTAATTTAAAAAAAGGGAAAAAAATTAATTTTTTTTTTAAAAGACCTAAAATAATTTTTAAGAGTCCACAATTTTAAGGTTGAATTTTTCAGTTTTCTTTCAATATTTTCATATTATATATTTTTTTCTCAATCTTAAATCTTGGAGGTTGATCAGAAACCTCCAAAATAAGATTAAAAATGCAAATATATATTTCATAGATACCAATATAGACTAATATAAACAGTAGAGTTTACCTAGAAATTCTCAATATAATTTCACTTATAATATTAGGTGGAACACTCATCTTTAACATTCTATTTAATAACTGGAAATTTTAAGCAAGCAATTTCTCATACAATAAAGACTCCAAAATCCACATGTCCTTACGTGGGGACCTCTTAAGCAACAAAGAATAGAAAAATATATAAAGCCATTTAATTTGTAAAATAAGATATAATATAGTATGTGTAAATTATGTTATAACAATGTGCATATTTACACAATAAATATGACAATGTAGTGGATAATTTATACTTTTTACTTAAAAGGCATGATCCTGAGACTAACAAATAGGAATTTAATTAAGATTTTTTTTTTATAATAAGATCTTATGTAGTATATGTAATGCAAGTTATATATCATGAAGTACGTTTATGTATACAACTGGCAGAGAAATCATCAGTGAACCAGTTGGCCAATGGGATCTCACTTTACAGAAAAAACTGAAGAATAGGGCAGAGCACATAAGTGTGAGAGATGATGATGATGATGCCAACAAGATAGTGAATGAATGTTTAGCATTTCTTTTGTTTCCTAGAAGTCATGATCCCTTCCTGCCTCCTTGTAATAACTAATCTATTGTGATATGGGTAGACAAGTAGAAATCCTTTTTTAAACCTATCAAAACTGTAACAGATAGCATAACATTAATACAGTTCTCTAGATTTTCTCAGATATTACAAATGAAACTAAAGGTATGAAAATTTAAAATATTGCAGCAGTTTTTAACTATTACTAACCGAATGATCACAGCAAAACAATTTATTCAAGTATTACTTATGTTAGAACCAACCACCTCATACTACGAATTTTTTAAAATCACTAAACTTTTGATTGATGATGATTCTGCAAATGCATGTGGTATTCCTACAAAATTTTAAACCACTGCATCTGATTAAGGTAATTTCATAGTCACTGGCAGGAAGTATAAAGGCAGAAATCATTGAAAACAAAAGCAAAAAATCTAAGTCACAGCTCCTCAAACAAATATACAAAGGTAAAATTTAAAAAAAAAAGTAACTGCTGATCTTTTGAAAATACCAGCCTTTGTGCTAGATTTAAGTGTGCTTTGATGAATGTAAGCACAAGAATTTGTTACTTAAATCAGCGATGCTGCAATCTGAATCTGGTTTCTATCTGCTTATCAATGAGAAAACTTTCTCAAATGCCCAAGAATAGAAGACATTAAGATGTCTGGCAATCTTCAAAAGCAGGTCCAAGGTTAATTCTTTTGTTGTCATACTATTTTTGGATAAAATCTTTTGGTGTATATTTTCAATAAGTTTCTTTTCTTTGAATGTTTTACTTCATCTGCCATTCTGATTGGAACCTAAGCATGGGTTTTTAATAGCATTGCATTTGAGGTTTTATAAATTACCAGCAGGTAAAAACAAAGCTTACATTCCACACATAGACAATTAAAAAACAACAACAAAAAATATAATTTCCATTTTGTTAGGAAATCTTTTGAAAAATTTTCACCTAAATTCAGCTTACATTTGTAACCACAAAGGCAACATAGTTGAATATCAGGACTGGAGCAATGGCCACTGACTATCCATAGCTGCAAAATTAAAAGCATAGGAAACACTGATAGACCTAACCTATAAGTAAAACTTATTTCCAAACCCATGAACCACAAATTTTATGTGTGATAAGCCCTCATTTTTACTGTCCTGCTAGGTGTGCTAAGTTACCTCTAGAAATGTAAGAGATGATCAGATTTTCGTTGAGTAGTAAAATAACCGATTTACTGACTGACGTTCCTTCCTTCATCCATGTAAAGACTGCTAACTTTGAAGATAACCAGGCACAACTAATGTTGCCAGTGAAATGCTTAGTCATCCTTTTTTGAGTATATGCCTTTACCTTTCCCTATGGTAAACAGTAATCACCATGACACCTTTGTTCTAGGGTAAGCACTACTACTAACTACCATGAGAAAATAATGACTGCATTAAATCAAAGAATCTAACCCTAAATAGCTAGTAAGTCTGAAATCAATTACTGTAATTTCCTGGTTATAAGATGAATAAGCTAAATTTTCCCATATTTCTTTACTTCATTCATAAATAAGACAAACCGGATTGTAAGACGAAGCTAGATAAGATAAAAAAGGGCTAAAAAAACAAAAAAACACGAATGCCATTTATGGTGGTACTTCCACGAGCCTGAGTATTAATGAACTCTTTTGAACTTATCAGCGAACTACTTTGTAAATAATCTCCTGAATTCATTGCTGAAATAAATTTTTGACATATTTTGAATCATGGAGAACACTTTGAAATTCCCTGCAAACACTAAAAATTAGATATTCAACTCATAATATAATTTTTCATAACGTTGATACGCGAGGTAGCCTTCAATTAGTATAACATTTATAAAATAATAAATAAAAAAGAAAACGAGTTCACAATTTATATTCTTTTATCACTTACTAAGCACTGACTCACTCACAACCCAGCTTCAGAGAGAAATATAGCAGAGCAAGTTCAGGAGACAGACAGGTGCAAAGTTTTCCTCATCCTCTGTGTAGTCATCTTTCAAGCTGCTGAATACTTTAGCCCTGATTAAGCCATTAATAATAGCTATCTGGGGGCAGGCACACTGTCCCATGTGTGTTTGATCCAATGCGTCATAGTGTTAAAGGAAGCTCGATGCATACAGCCTGTATAAGTGAAACACTTCACCTGTGCACACCCATGCTTCATATGTCTGTCTCAACTTACTTTCTTTTAAATATTACCACTGGGGGTTAGGGTAACAACTTCCAGTCGTCGACCCTACATGCCAACTCCACTGTAAAATTTGATTTTTTGTGCCCTGTTATTATTTGTTTAGTTTCCTTTATTGTCTATTGTTCTTTTCAAAGGAATATCAAATGTTAATGGTACTTTATCCATGATGATGTTATTCAAAATTTCGATATCTTCCTCTACCTTCACTGCGAGTTTTTGAAAATTATGTAACTTTTCTTTGAAGTCTTCACGAAATTTCTGTGACATGGTTGCGTGCTGCCTGATGCAGTCTTTTTTCTATGCATAAAGCAGAAACACCATGATGGACCACCCACAAAGTTCTCAATTCCCAACTTAGTGGTGATTTGTTTCACTTCTAATCTAGCTCGAATGGCGGTTAAGTGTGTGACACAGCGCAATGTGATAATATATACTCTTCTAACCAATTCTCAATGTTTTCCCATCAGAGGTGCACACCTGTGATCTGTCTGCTTAGTTTCCTTGCGCCATTCCTGGACACATTTTTTGCTGTGCTGTACTTACGATGAGCAGCCATATATTCCTCCCATTTTCTTTGCAAATTTTACGACTTCCAGTTTAAAGGTTTCAGTGTAGGATTTACACAATGTAACAGGTGACATTTTGGAAATGGGTGGTGGTTTTGTAAAAGCAGTTTTTATAGTCACAATTAAGATCAAAATGGGTGGCTTGTTACTGACTGGATAATTAAGCATACTTTAATGAACAATGATGAATCATACTGAAAAAAAAACCCCGGTGTTTGCCAAGTGGTTTCATATGAACTTTACAGTCAAGTTTTTGAGTGTAGCACATATATTTCCAATATTGAGAAATTTAAATTTTATCCACTTATAAGATGATTCGGATTATAAGACAAGGCACAGATTTCCAGCAAGAAAAAAAATCTTGTCTTATAACCCAGAAATTACAGTATAAAATTTATAAAAAGTGTCTTGCATGCTAAAAATTTTTTTTAAAGAATAAGCCTATCAAAAATAAAATATTGACTGATAAGATGCATGAAAATCTAATTTTTTACCAGAAAAATTGGTTCTTGAACAAGAAACAATATTACAAGTTGCATAAATTTTGCAACATTTCATAGCCTACTAAATATTAATTTATTAAACTATATTGGTTTTCCCCCTGGCTACTGCAAATAGTATGAAGAATGTGAACATTCATTATTATCTAGAGGCTGTTCAAGTTCAAGACAATTGCACTGAATGATGTCATTATTGCATAGAAAGATTTTATTGCATACATGTGCACCTTTCAAGTTATCTGAAACATAAGCAAGCAAGCAGACTTAAGAAAGTTTTTTAGCCATGGAAATCAAGAGTTCTTTGTCAATGACCCATGGTGAAAATATTTCTACTGACACAAACAATAATGATCCTGCAGCATGTCACCAGTCAAAAAGGTGGCTAGAAAATTCTAGCTGAGTACTTTGACAAACTTTCCTGGCTAAGAAAATTGGATCTTGGTGGGATACTATGTAACATTTATATAAAATTAAATGTTTCTAGTCTATTTAAAACTGGAAAGGCTGCATTAACTCCCAGAATTCTACCTTGATCATGCATGGAAAGCAAAATCTTACATTGATTGTGTTTGCCAACTAGTTACATTCTCAACTCTGCAAAATTGCAAATTGCTGCACATGAGTCAAAAGAAAAAAGGAAACTTTTGAGTTATGTGAAACGATTACACTTTATTTAATTACCAAATGGGGAACCACTGCAGATGTTCTTTGCAGATTTTGTATGTTTGATCTCTTGGACTCACAAAGAAAACTAAGATTAAACCTGGCTGGCATCATATTATATCATACCCCAATCAGCTTTAGCAAGCTGCCAGGATAGGCCTTCAAGGCCCACTGTAGAAAGCATGGGCAAAATGGCTGAATATATAGAAGATATAGACAGAACTGCATTTGTACTTGTTGGCACTATAGTCTACTGATGAAGAAGAAAAAACAGAAGGACACAGAGCCAAAGAGTTCATAACATATTCATTGCACTGATTCAGAAACTGCAAAATAGATATATCAGACAACCACAATTTTCTTTGGATGGCTGTTGAATATGGTGAAGATTTTGATAAAGTGATGTATCATTGTGTATTATTTGTCAGAACTCAGTTTAGTCACAGGTATAGAATAATCATTGCTACCTTTAGGGAAAATACTGTTCTACGTAACACACAGTTTTCCTTACTACATATGATAAAAAAGAAAAAGCAATTTTGGAATGTGCTACAATGTAAGATTATGTATTTGGGCTTTAAATTTGCCTCAATAATAATGCGTATATTTTTAAGTGTGAGTGGTGGTGCAGAGAGAGCGAGTGAGCGAGCTAGCATGGTCACTAAAAATTTTCCCAGTGGTACCAAATTTGCATAATTTTTCAAGGATCTTCAGTAGCCTCCCTGCTGTAGAATTTGAGGTCAGATGATGAATTCAGAAGTTGACAATGAATTTAGACATGCTGGACCAACAGTTGGAGATTGAAAACACCTGGAACTGAATGAAACCATTGTGAAACTGAGTATTGTTGGCCATTTTAAAGGCAATGTGAATGACTGATTACATACAAACACTGTAAACAGCTAAGTGTGAAGTCTCTCACCTGCATGTTGCTATGCAAATTGATTATTCTGATTTTACAGAACTTAGCAACAAGATGCAGTGAGGCTTGCATTGCATTATGAGATGATTCAAAATAGTGAATGGTTATTATTGCAAACCTCTTGACAAGTTTAAATGATTGATTCTCAATGGGAAGCTGCATTCTAAGACCCCCCAAAGGTTATTGCATAGATATATAAATTGCTTTCTTAAAAACACACTGCAATGCTGTGCTAAAGTAGCATGATGTTATAGCACACTATGTTTTGTTAGTGTATGCATGTGCTGCTCCAAGGAGTTGGAGAACAGGAATCAGTACAAGTATCAGCAGCTATGCTAAAACTGTGGTGGCTGAAGCCACATTCAACTTCCCCCTGCAAGGCAGCACAATGTCAACATTACCCAGTGTTAGATCGGAGTTTCAAATACAGATCTCTCCTTGATCTTTTGGGGGGGGGGTGGGGTGCAATTGTTTGAGTGTGTGTATATGTAAGGTTGCGTTTGTGTTTTGGGAGCTGGGTCGGTTCCATGTTCGGCCGCCACAGCTGTTTATAAGTGAGGCAGGCCTTATTTCGACCTATGTTTGTATTCGTGTGCCTATTGTTCAAACTCCTTCGTAAATACAGTAGGAGAGGTAGTTTAACCAAAAGGCTAAGAAGTGATAATAAATAATAAGCTTATTTAGTACTTAGAGATTTTATTCAGCAGCTGTTTATAGCTTTATTTTATTTAGTATCATAGTCATCACTCTGGTTGCTGTGCATTAATTAATTTATTTAGTTTCCCATGTTTAATATGTTGTATATCATAAAATACAGTTGAAATTGCAACAAATTATGGATTGAAATATAGTATACTAAATTAACTATTGAATAACTTTATAAAAATACTATCATCATCGTTATTGTCAGTTAGTTTAGACTGCCTCCCTCACCTTATATTATAGACCTAAAACAGTGGGATTAAATAATAAGCTTATTTTAAATATCATCTCAAATGATTTAATCTAGTTTCTTTCCTACCAGTTCACCAAAGTACAAAATAAACAAATCTAATGTCTTTTGACAAAAATAAACAGGTCAAAAGGTTACATATTTCCATTTATCATGTATTTTGAAATAAATCAGTGACATTTATTAATTTTATAATTAATCTCTGACTGCATAAAACATGAAAATGCTCCAGATTAAGAGTTAAAAGTGTAGTGTTTTTCTTAAATGTTTACAATCAAATTTTACTGATAAATGCCAAATTCTAGAGAAACTGAATTCTCTTTCTTTTTCCAAATTACTTTTTTTTTAAAAATCAAATGGTACTCATAACAGACTTTCTTTTTTGAAAGTAGCTGTGGTCTTTGTAAATCTATAGGAAACTCCGAAACCAATTACAGTTTTTTATGCCTGTCACTATCTCTACCCAGAAGCTCTAGCAACTCTTATAAGTCAAGTGAGCCTGCCTCCCATGGATAAACAGTTTCTTTTTCTTTGAATTATCACATGGCTCTAATTAAATGACTGTTGGCTAGGATCCTTGCCAGCATGATAAACTGCAGAATGCATTACACAAGCTGTTGAGTTAAAAAGCCAACCACCTCAAATCCTTCCAGAACACCACTGGCCTGTGTCCCAGCTAATGGATTTGTAATGGTAGGAGATTTCAGTTCCATGATAAATTTGCTAACTTTGCTAATTGTCAGCCCCTCTTCCCTAACAAACTCATTTGAAACACCACAAGTCAGCCATTTAATCAGTTGGATAATTTATGGTTTAAATGAAATTGCATGGGTTGGTGGACAAAAGTCTGGAGAGTATGCAATAAAGGATACAGAGTTTCCATAGCTTGTTATTTTAACCCCTAAAAGAAGCAATATTACTAAGATTAACTGATACCCAAAAAAGAGAGAAAAGGGTTGAAGAAATCTGGTAGTTCTATTTACAGAAAAGTCATACTATAACAAATGTAAAAATAGTTTTACTTGTTCAATGTCAAGCAGTCATAACGCTTGGTAGTGTGCCAAGGTTGAGCAATATGACATGTTCTGTATGGCATCAGTTCATAACTAGGGTTCTCTTTCTCTGATAACATTAATTTCTGTACTTGTTACAGAAAAAAAAATGGAAAATGCTAAATAGCCATCGCTAAGGTAATGATAAAAAAAATAGTTAATTTCTTATTTACATTTGATATTTTGTGCAAAAATAATGAACAAAAAGGGATCTTTTTCATCAGGGAACACTAAGACATGGCATAATGTTTTTGGTTAATCAACAGGGTATGAAGATCATTAGTCGCCTAATAATTAAAGTGTTATATTGCCATAACACGAACTTTCAAGTTTCCGACCACAACACAGAGAAAATACTGACACTAAACAGACTGGAGATAAGAAATTTTTCAAATTATGACTTTGCAGATTTGGATACTGTGACTGTTAAAGCAGAGAAAGCGTTTGATTAAAAAGTTATGCCAACAATCTCCATTAATTTAAAAAAAAATGCAGTAAATAAGTATGTGCACTTTAACACTGCAGTTTTTAATAAATAGAAGAGAGAGGAAACTGGCATGAAAAACAAAGTTTCTCTAATTAGGGTGCAGTATAGATAGTACTTAGGCTGTTTTGCTGCTGCTGAACTTGTTGAAAAACGGCCACTTTGCTTTGATGTAGAAAACTACTATTTTTATATGCTATACATTGAGAACACTTAGCAGTGAAACAGTTAAAAAGTGAATGTTCTTTCTAAGTTCTTGGGTAAGAACACCTGACAAAATTTTTTTTAAAGGTATGTCTTCACATAGAAAATAAACAAATACATCCAGAGCTTTGAAGATTTGTATATGTAGTAGTTGTGTGTGATGATTTTATGAATTTCAGTGGTCAGTGGACAGAATGACATTATTTTGTTTAAACAACAACAAAAAAAGTTGTTTTGTACCTCCTTAAATATAAACCACAGTAACTAAACGTGTAAAGAACACACACAAAATAATAATAATAATAAAAACAGACCATGAAGTCACCTAAACAGAGATTTAAAAAAAAAACAACTAATAATGGCCTTACCCAGGTACAGCCATTGTGAATTTGATACATCTGACCCATTTTCTGTCCCACTTTCAGTGATAGTTGTAAAACAGGTGGATGCTATCTGAGGGCCACCCCTGGACCAGCAATCAGCTGATGGTCCCAGCAAAACAAATAGCCTCTTATACATAAACAGCTAGACAGCTGTCAGCCCTAGTGGGGTCAGGTCATTAGCCTGACCTTTCCCCAGCAACAAGACCTGGAGATTTCAGAGCCAGTTCAAAGTGCTTTCAATCCCCTATAAAAGGCCAGCCCAGACCTGCTTTTTTGTCAACATTTTGTGCTAAGAGCGCCTGGAGTAATGTGGACACAGTCCAAGCCCATATTTCCCTATGATGTAATGACAATGGCATCTTGTATCAAGATATACCTCCACTGATTGTGTCACTATTCACTACAAAATGACAGCATTCAATATTTTGAAAGAATATAAATCTTCTGCAGGAAGTTTAAAACTTTACCATGCATGCAATAAAAGCATCTACCAGATTTTTGAAATTACTTAAATTTCCAGCTTCAACAAACAATATTACTAGTAAAGCATTCCACAAGTTTACATCGAAGAAAACCCTTCACTTTCTAACATTTAAATGACTTTCTATTTTAGCCTGTGAAACCTGTGTAACATATTGATCTGAACTTAAAAAAAAAAAATATCAATGGCCCCACTGTTTTTTGACAAACTCTTATCATGTCACCCCAAAACACAATCTGTTGACCTGCTCTTTTAAGGATTATACCAAAAAAAGTAATTTTAAGAGACAGTGGTTTCCAAACTTTATATAGTGGAGCCCCTCCCCTCCTACACACCAAATATTTTTTGCAAGTGATAATGGCAAAAATCAGTATATGTTTGCCAACCTTTAATCGGTTTTTTAAAGCATTAACAAGAAACTTTAAAGTGCAATTTAATTAAATGAAGAAATTACTAAAATCATGAAACCAATAACCTGCTTTTTTTTTATTAGTGTGATGTGTGGGCTGGTTTCTCAGCACAAAGTTCCTCGAATTGTGGAGTCATTGATGAAGTAGCAACTCTCAGGTCCCTTTCTATAATTAACCGAAAGCGGTACTTTGCCTTCTTGGCAATTACAGCAGAAAATCCTGTTTCACACAAACATGATTTCACAAAATGTAAAAGAATTTCCATAGCCTTCCTTGTCTGACAAGATGAGGATATTCCTTTTGACATGCAGCCAAAACTTAGAAAGATTATTTTCTGGATGAAATGTCTGTTACAACAAACCATCACTTGACAAGTCTATGAGTTTTCTTGGTCAGAAGTCATCAATCCAAAGACAGTGTTAGCAGCAAATGGATTACTTAATGATTCAAGTTTTGAGACATTTATGTCCTTAAAATAAAATGTAAACTGCTCCTGTGAAGTGTTGAAATGTTCAATAAATAGTTCAGTGCTTTCATTTAACTGCCGTGAAGAAATTTGTCTAATGTAGGGAACCTGTCAAAAACTTTATTTGCTAAATTTCTTTTCCATAATTCTAGTTTTCTCATGAATGCATTCACTCTGTTGTTCTGGGTCTTATTTGAGGACCTTGCAATGACCTATTTAAATGGTTCAGTTTTCAAAAATATCCACCAAATGTGAAATTCTGATTAAAATATTTATCATAAAACAAGTTAGCAACACTGTTATTATTGTCATTAAGAAAGATGCCTATTTCATTTCTTAGTTCAAACACTCTTGTTAGTACTTTTGCACAGGAGAGCCAGCATGATTCACAAAAATATAGCAGAGCAGTGCATTCTGCACCAGTCTTCATAGCTTTGCAAGAGCTTTCCTTTCAATGGACTATTTTTTATGTAGCTGACAATTGTGACATCTTGAAGCATAGTCTTCATCTACTTATTCATATTATTAGATGCAAGTACCTGCCTTTGAAGCATGCAGTGCATCCAGACAGGACGTGAGACCTACTTTCTTACCAGTATCAGAAGTCCTGTATGTTGTCCAGACAATGACCGAGGCCAAATGAAGCTCTCCCATTTCATGTAATTTTCATATAGAAATTTATCAATAATATTGAACACTTCCAATGATGTAGCTCTTCCATCAATAAAACAAGGTATCTGCTTTAATTTCACTTTCTGCAACATATCATACATAAATTTTCAAATGAACATCTTTAACTACATCAGTTGCCTCATCTACATGCAACTCCAAATGCGAGTTTTTATGTTTTTCAATCAACTGATTGCACAGGTCTTCACTTAAATTTTAAATTCATCTTCTGACCATGTTATCTGCAAGTGGAATATTGCACAACTGTTTGGGCACTTGATTTCCTGAACATTATTTCAACTATAAGAGAAACTTTCTCCTATTGAATGAGGCTTCTTGAATCTTGCAATTATATATGCAACTTTGTGTGATGCAATCAAAGCTTTTGATGCAACAGCTGTTGTTTTTTTTTTTACAAAGGCTTGCCTTTGCGCATTAAATCCTTCCAGTTTTCTCTGAAAGAAGTCTACTGATTTACTAACATACTCAAGATGCAGTATTTCGAGATGCCAATTAAATTTATTAGGCTTCATGCTATCTGCAGCCAAAACAGTCGGGCATAATAAACATTGAGGCCTTGCTCTCCATTAATGTTAGTACTTGTGCATCTAAGCAACAAGTATTTCTTATTTTATTTTTTGAAATTTGTTTTTTAACATTTCATTCTTTAACTTAAACTAGCCTCACTGTCTTTACTTGAACTTGTTTCACTCCCTGTGTCTTTCCACTTGTAACCAGTTAAGAATTTCTCCATCTTTTCAAGGGTACTCAGTAATAAATAACAGGAAAACTTTCGAGTAGTAAAAGAATGAAAGTATTGAAGGTGTAATAGACTATTAGTGACAACAAAGTATCTCACAAAGTGGCCGTGACACAACTAACAAAGTAACCTAGCAATACCGTTGGCCACGTTCCAACATTGTTCTTCAATACCAACTTAGGTCTCTGCATTCAGCACCCACCTCATATGATAGAAAAAAAAAAAACAATTTCTATCCCCCCCCAGGATATCATAAAAGAATGCTTGTTAATGGTGAGTAAATATGAGCCAAAAAAAAAAATGTGAAAGCAAGTTAAAAAATTTGTTAGGATGGTTAGACTATTGTCGTCTCCAACTGATCCGCCTTTCCCATTGTTATTTTGAAACTCTCCCATCAAAAGGTTGCACATTTTTTATGGCTATATCCATTTATGCTATTTATCATTTGAATGAAATTCTTGTAAACTCAATTCAACTACATTTACTTTTAATATAGTATGAATTCCATGACTGTACTCTACTTACTAAACTCTAGGATTGGGCTGGCTGACAGCTTTTTATAAAAGTCTTTCTACTATTTAACAGCTGATAGTTCAATTAATCAACCCAAAATATGATTTTTTAAAATATGACACTAGTTTTTCATCATCTAAATATGACATAATTAACAAGCCTAATCAGTGGCCATGATAAAATTGATTCTCTTACAAGTTCAACCATGCCATTACTTATTTTTTCATATGAACTTAATAGTGATTTTGTAATCTGTCCTTATGTAGACAGAAGTATGAATTTAAATGTCTACCATGAATTATAAAAGAATCACATCTTTATAATCCTTGGTTCTAAACTTTTATCATAATGAGTTTCCTTCTAATTGTTCATAATCTGTCTATATAACAGACATAAAATTGTTCATATAGTACACTAAATATCTACTACACCATTAAACAATAGCATCAGGAGTTGTGTACATTAAAAGAATGTCAACGGAAAAAGTGTAAAAAAAAAAAACAACAAACAACAATAATACGAAATATTAATTTTAGATGTGTGGTCATTAATCAAAAAAAGTAACCACTAGTATCTGTTTAAGCATTATATTTTTAGGTCAGTTTCCCATTCTATAAAAATCCAGAAAATATACTCCTAAACTTCTAGACAAATGTCCTTGTCAGATTATGGTATTTAACAGCTGTTTGTTCTTTGAATTTACATGATAGAGCAAGGACATTTATTTGGAGAGATACTGAGTGGTTCAATGCTTAATTAATACTGCTGTTTTCAGGATGCAAAGATCATAAAAGATCCCATCTGATTATAGGTAGATAAGAACCAAGAGATCCAGGGAAAACCCATGCTGGAAGCAACTTCAGAAATGAAATTCCCCACAAAAGAAGCCTAAACACAACAGAAACTACAAGACATGATGGCAACATGATGAGACCTGTACGAACCAATTCAGCTGCTCAAAGTTTGACCAGAGATTTTCAGAAAAGGGATCAGTTTACATAAACATGCAAAGCCTTGATAAAAATTTGATAAAAAATCAATGTGGTTGAAGGGAAACTTACACCACACTGAAGTTTTCTCCATTTGTTATTATCAGTAAGCTAACATTACATAGTCTTAAAGTCAAAATCTCAAAGAGAATCCACAATTGCAAGCAGAATATGGTGCCTTGATAGAAAATGAAATAAGCTGATAAAAAAAAGAAGAAGAGAAAATGTAGTCTGAATTAAAAATCATGGATGAAGCACTGTAAAATAATTATTATTCACAAATAATGTTTTTTTTGTGGGCACGTTCTAAGTAGGTGTTTCTACTTACCTGAAAACCAGGTTCCTGCTCGTGATCATGGGACTCAGTAGATTCAGTCCTCAGAGTGGCCCCAACAGATGCACTACACCAGAACATGATGCAATGGATCATGCAAAAGTCAAGCAAAAAATTTTTTTTGGGGTGAGAATTACCTCAAACAATTTCATTCAGAAAACTGATGTCTATAGATGTCTCAGAAAAAACAATTAATGATATGGAAAGAAACAGTAAGAACCACAATAAATTACCTTCCTGTGCATCTTTCTGTAAGGACAACAAAGATGTCCTCTGTTGGTGAAAATGCCAGTAACCTTTAATCAACCCGCAAATATGTCAGTAGCAATGTATCATATATAAGTGTACGTGTGTATATAAAATAAATACTGGTATAAGGTCAGGCACAAGATGGTATATAAGAACTTCAATGGGGAACTTCAAAAGTCTATCCAACGTGCTGTCTGTGATTACAAGAAACAGATAGACCACAATAACCACTACTGCAGACTGAAAGGGGAGAAAAAAGGTCTAACTACAAAGCAATGCTTTTAAAGAAATTCCTGTCTGCACAGTAAATCACGCAAATGTCATCGAAAAGAAAGATTCATATCTGCACTTCCCTGCCTTCTGTTTCTCTTAAACATTTTATAGCAAATTATGTAAGGTCTTCACAGGGTGAGAACTCAGAATTAAAGCAAACCAAAAACACCAAAGAAAAACAAACAACAACGTTATTCTAATTATTCAAAAAGTCTGAGTCAAAAAAGGATGATCATTAGAACATGATTTGCCTGAATACTTTCTATGGAATGAAAACCATTCTTTCATGAGATGACAGATATTGAAGTAATAATTTTTAAAAAAGGCCATTTTGTGCCAGTGGAAATTATTCTCCAAAAAATGAGTGGATATACTCTCTTTGTTCTGCATTAATTTTTTTTCTTATAAGTTAGCTAATAATAGTTTCAAAAGCAAACTTCTATGAACACCATCAGCTTTCACTTGAAAAAAGAAAGAAAATTTACCCTTTTAAAGATAGTTTAAGTAACATATAGATTTTTTTTTGTTTCTGAAAAGCTTATGACCTTTGCTCACCTAACATAAAACCTATATACGGGTACCAAAAAAAAAAAAAAAAACTTCAGAATTTCTTCCTTCCAGGCTCTGAAATATTTAATAGTTTAAGAAAAGTCATTATAAAAAATAAACACAGCCAATAACTTGATTGCAGTTTATGAATCAAATTAACGGTAAACATCTCTCTCACCCTAACTCTGAAGCTAGATATGTTTATTGTCACTTGGTGTACGGTTTGTCAACACAATGACCATTAAAAATATTATCAAAGAATTTCCTGGATTTGCAAAAACTACATGAACTGGATGTTACTTGCATTGCCATTACTATCATTGATCGGTGTACAAAGTTTGGCTTCAATTTAGAAAAAAAACTATATGGCCAAAGATATGATGGGCGCTTTACAATGGCAGGGAAGGAAAGAGGCATGCAAGCTACAATAAAATCTGAGTTTGTCCATTGTACTGCTGATGAAATCAATCTGGTTGTGAACTCGAATTTTATACTTGTGATACACAGCATAATTGGTACAATCAAAGCTATCATACAATTTTTCTCTGACAGTCCAAAGAAAAGACATCTTTTCCCAAATGTGCCACTATCTGAAACATGTTTGACTGCAAAATGAAAGTATCAAAATTTTTTCCAATGACTGAACATATTTTTGATCATTTAAGCATTATGGCCACTACAGCTTCAAGTAAAACATGACAAGATGCGCACCAATTAGAATCTGCTTCAAGCAGAATGGAATTTATTTTCTGTCTGACTAATTTCTAGCTATTTGGCAATGCTAGAAGCTGTAGCACAAGCTCTCCAAGCTGTTGATATAATAAAAGTGTAAGATCATGTTCAGGAACTTGTGTCCCCCAGGCAATGCAGATGACAGACATTTCAATCTAATGTTGGTGGTTCAATCGTGGAAGAATATTTTTGTCAAATATTATTTATACCATAGTGGGACTCAATTATCCTGCAGCATGTGAAAATGCATTACATCATGTTCTGTAGAAAAAAAACAAACAAAAAACAAACTTTGTTGAAGAAATGTTATAAAATGAGAACTATGCTGAATTCCCATCTCCAATGAAAATTTTCTGATCTTCAGGCTCATCATCTTCACGATCCTCCCTTTCAAGTTCCTTAGGATTTATCATTGACTCCATTATTTTGAGTCTGTGAGTTGCCTAACAACTGGTTTATCCCGGTCACAATTAAGCCATGCCACAACATAGCATTCAGGTCCTTTATAAAATCACTGTTCAGACTACACACACAGATTAAGTTCTGCTGCCTTTTATTGCTCTGGTTTGCCCTGGAAACCCACAAATTCTCTACCAGAAAGGTAAATTTCATCTTTAAATGACTTTTGTTGATGAAAGCAGTTTTTTTCACATGTTTTTAAGTGTGGACTGGGTCACTTTGTTCCATCCATCAGCCAGACAATGCAGTGCATCTTTGATAGTAAAATACTTTTTGAATTTCTCTCTCTCTCTCTCCACCAGTAAAACAGCAATTAACAAGTAGGGGCATAAAACCTTTCCTATATTTTGTCTTAAGAGATCTGATAACACCCTGATCCATGGGTTGAATTAATGAACTACAGTTGGGAAGGTATGTGGAGAAAACATTATTTGCATCAATCTTTTCAACAGGTGGGTGTGCTAAATAGTTATCCAACAATCAGCTGACAGCCCGAACTTACGAAAATGGGCACAAACGTCAGGTACAAAATTATGTTTAAACCATTCTAAAGTTATTTCTTGAGTGAGCAAAAGCCTGTCTATTGGGCTTGTAGATCATGGGAAGGAAGTTAACTCCTTTAAGAGTCCAAGGTTTTGTAATCTACCTGATTATGAGTTGCCGGCCAGCTGCATTTGAACAAATAAAGATTGTAAGCCTGGTTTTAAACAGATTTGAAACTCTCCATCATATTTACATGTGCAGCAGCAAATGTTCCATGTGGTGAACACCTCCAATATACATCAAACTCATCTGCATTATAAATTTGTTCTAAACTAAATCTTTCATCATCAACTAATTTAGTGAAATCAGTAATATAACTCACCGCTGCTTCATGGTTGGCAGAAAGTTTCTTTCCATGAGCTGATACCATGTCTACTCTTGAGTTTTTGTAACCAACCTTGTGAGTATAAAAATCCTTGAGTCAAGTTGATTGCTTCATGTTACACTTTAGCTTGTGCAATAAGCATTGGGCCAGACACAAATATTTTTGCTACAGTGAGCCCAAAACCATTTGTACAACATCTCATCACGATCCACTGATTCTGCTTGATGTGGTGTCCTATGTACATCAACACCTTTGTTCGGGTCACTCTCAGCATAGAACTTAAATGTTTTTCACTTTGCTTCTTCATGTCATAAATGGTGGACTTTGCAACCCCATAATCTTCAGATAAATAATGCACCGACATTCCCTCCTTGGATTTCATCAATATTTCAACCTTCTTTATTGTAAGAAATTTCTGCAGATGTTTCTGACCAATGATTTTCTTTGTGGCATCATCAATCGCTTGTTACCGAGTGGGAGGCATAATAATGTGTGTTAAAAAAGGCAAAATATAAAGGACAATTTCTCAAGGGCACGATGCTGTGAGGAGGTAGGATCAAAATATGAAAGAAAGATGGCCAGTAGGTGAGTGCTGACAGCACCCAAACTCACGAGTGGCAAGATTCTGAACTGCAGCAGCATACTCCAAAACTCGTAAATGATCCAAATCTATTGAATTTCAGAATCAAGATTAAGGCCACAACCAGTCCAAATTTTAAACTTTTCTGAACTTTAGAATTCCAAAGTTTTGAAGTTTCACTGTAGAATCTTTTATTTTTTGATGTTGGTATGCTTTCATCAATAGGCACCTTCTTTGCACTTGATATTATTTTGTCATTTGCTCCACCATCCACAAAAAAACCCTGCAGATGCACACATCCACCATTGCTTACCACCTTTTTGCTTTTTCTAAAAGAATCCTGGATGTGAAATAAAACAACAAAGGATGTGGCAATCTTGTCTCCTTTTTTGTTAGTGAATTGTTTGTTGCTCCTAAACTTCTGAGCAAAATGTTTACATGCATAAAACTACACATCTGTAATGGACAATATATAAATTGTTATACCCTTCATCCTCAAAATTAATCAAGGTAAATTAGTGATTTCACAACTTTAAAAAAAAAAATTTGAAGAATGCATGTAACAAGTGGAACACTGGCCAACTAGAGTAGGGGTCAGTCTTTTCTTTATAACCCTCAACTCACTATTGTATCGAAATCCTTTAACAGTTCTGGCTCTTATTGCATATATAAAGCTTGAATTAGGTTACATATGTATATATATATACATGCACTACATTAAGTGGCACTATGAAGGTTAATAGTTAAATCTATATGCTATAACTGGGAAAAACATTTATAAAGTATTTTTTGCTTTGAAAACAAACTATTTAAACAAATTAAATTGGTAAAGTATTGGATGGTAGCTAGAGTTGAAAACTGGTTACAATGTAAATTTTCCTGATTCATCTAAACCAAATTATGATCAACTGTAATCATTAAAAAAACAAAAAAAACTTGCCAATCATTTCAGGAACATCAAATATAGACGACAATTTAGACTAGTAATCTAACGACAAAAAATGAAGATATAGTTGGCACAGGCATCAGATTTTCAGAGCTGTTCAGTACCACAACAGGCTGTTATGTCTTGTTCCATTCAGATTTTATTTCAAAGTAGATTGAAACACTTTGGATAGCAGCATCCCCCTATCACAATGGCTGTAGCTCAAAATCCTAAGGATTTGCACTCATTCAGTGACCAAATAGTTTCTTCTCATTCTTTCATGTTATTCACAAGAATCAAACTAAAAATAATGAGTCATAATTGATTGCAGGAAAAATAATATTTGGACAAACTCCATGATTTTATTTGCATAAAACAGAATGCTTCTTTGAACTAACTATAAAGGACAGATGCAAAAGAACTTGTGTTCAAATAATTTAATCTACTTGCAGTTTTTGCTGTTAGGTATTATAGTACTTGTCAAAATATGAAGATAACCATTTCACTTGTGTAACTCTAGACCAGTGTTGCGTTTGGTAACTTTTCCGAGTTATTTTACCGGTAAAACTTCACTTTTACTGAGTACTGAGTTTTCGAAAATTTTTTACTTTTACTTTACTGGGTACCGATTACCGAGTTTAAGGTTTGAATTTACTGGTAATTACCGTTAATTTATTTGTAGAAGGTACCCGTGAAGTACACTGTTCACAGCAAATCTGAATATGAAACACACTTGAAGTTTCACAGTGTTATAGCCCCCTGCCGCCGTTCTGCAGGCTTGTCTCCCTCGGCAGGAACTCCTGGTTGCATCATAGGCCTCTGCGGTAACTTGCATCAGCAGCTTCCTGTCATTCCACCACCCTCATGGAAGCACGGACAATACACGCTGGTGAGAGATTGTCCATTTCATGATCAAAGTTAACTTCTACAGAATCAGTTCCTTGAGTCATTTTTGTTGATGACTAGAAAGCCTACATAAATCAGTAAAATACGAAATAAATAATATATGTGAACAAAATGAGCATTTTTGACATTTTAAACCCGTAAAAAGCAAACTTTTGAAAATCTGAAATTGTACTGAGTTTTACTGTTTTTACTGGTAATTGCCGGTAACTTTACCGATGCAACACTGCGCTCTAGACTTGTTTTTCTCTGCAGTTGCACACAAATGTTTTTGTTTTTTTAGGGCTTACACCATCTTTTGAGAGGCATTATTTATTTATTTATTTATTTCAATACACTATACATGGCAGATTCTATTTGCAATGGCTACTGTGCTGCTGCCTATAGAATAACAATGAAAATACTGATGTCAACACTATAGATAACATGTCACAGGTTTGTCTGAACTCTGCTTTCCCCTGTAATTAATTAGGACTTTTGGTATGATCCTCGAGTTGTCTGTAGGTTATTTTTGAAGACCTTGGAAAAGTTTCATTGTTAAGCTTACTACGTGTTATTTCAGAGTGGTTTTCTCAGTTAGATTTTCACACCCTTGATTTCAACATTTTTGATAAACGTTCTGCAGGAATTTGCCTTTCTTTGTAGGATAGATTGTTTTCCACTGATATCCAAAACTTAATTTATATTTCAATATTTGCTCAAAGTTAAATTGTATTGTTGATTCTTCTGGTTTCTCTTTCTCATTATTTTTAAAGAATTACTTCCCAACTTTCTGAAACCTAAGTTAGTCTAATAAAATTAAAGCATCATTTACCAATGTTTTTTTTTCATTCTGAGGTCACATATGGGAACATTTCACCAGTGGGTGGTAGATAGAATTGCAAGAGAAACCATAAAAGCATGGAATTAGGTATAAAACTTCATGGAGAAAGAGAGACAAACTATTAAGATCCTACAGGAGTCTAAACACTATGACCAGCAAACATCCAGGAGCCAAATATCAATACCATAAAGAAAGTACCTTTATTTTAATTTATTTTTCCTTAGCCATGAAGCAAACTTATCTTATGAAAATCAAGAATCAATTATCTGTGACAACCACTTTCCAAAGAACTTACAGCTGTAGCCTACCGACTATCAGCTGGTGTGTGCATCAGCTAGTTCATTGGAAACACTTGAAAAAGGGGGGATTATCACATAATAATCTGAATACTAATAAAATGCAACAAATTGAAATCTTAGTAATAAGATAATATCCTTGATGATTCTAGAAAGATTAACAAAAATGGCCATCTCACCATCAAATGGAAATAAAATTATAGATTTTTATTTTAAAATCAATCGTAAAAAAATATGAATTTTACTGGATGGGCCCAAAGTAAACTTAAACTTTTAAGCAGTAGTGTATTTAAACCAGGTATGAATTGTTGTTGTAAATCATGTTGTCATACTTCGACTTCTCTTTAATGAAAAATTTTTTGTGAATGAAAATTGAATTTCTTTGAGATTTAAAATTAAGAACATAAAAATAATCAGAAAAAAAAAAGAACTAAAAATTGTGATGTAATGCACTTAACTGAGCTAACACTAATAGACATTTAACCAACATACACCAGCATATCCAAACTTAATTTTGTCTAAATAAATTATGTTTTATACAGAAAACTGGACATTAAAAGCATGGAGAAAAAAGTTTGAAATATAAATTTTTTTTAAAGTGTTGAATTAGGATATGATGTTATAATACTATATTCAATGAATAAAAGTATTTACAATTCATAATTAACCAGATAAGTGAATATGCAAACATAACAAAATTCCCTTAACACAATCCTAAAAACCAAGAAGTTCAACATTAATCCTTTCCTTACCAAGGTTTTTGGCATCATTTTCAGATTCACTCCTCTATTGAGAGATGATTTAGAATTCCCCCAAGTGCATTTGCCAATGCTTAAACTAAAGATATCTAGTGCCACTGACCAGCCATCTATCAAGCATCACAAAAACTATGTTACATCGATGATCATTGATTGGAGATCTCTAACTTTGGCAGGGAAGGAGTTAACATTTTAATAAGTGCAATTTTGACATGAAAAATTTCCTAAAGCACTCCAAAATCTCCAAGTAATTAAATAATTAGAAGAAATAAATGTTTGGCTCACACAGGTGTTACATAGCCTGAAGGCAGAGAAAATATACAGGAAAGGGAAGTTGATTAATAGGTAGATGTGAAAACATTTTTCTAGCTACCATGGTAACAACAGCTGGACCAACCAGTCAATTTGTGTCTTCTACCTGTAGTCTCACCTTTCAGACTCTCTCTGTTGAGTACAATTATGGATGGATCTAAGGTGATGCATTAAGGTGGTGAAGTCACAATAATGGCAGCAAATGCTTTTTAAAATTTCTTACCTTTGTGTGCAAAGTCTGCTTTAAAAATGAAAAAAAAAAAAAAACCTTGTGTTAAACTTTAAAATAAAAAAGAAGGCATAATTTAATGCTGAAATCAGAGACATTTTAGTTTTAGGCTCAATTACAAGGAATATTTCCACAATATATCAAAATCATAAGTCTTTCCCTTCATCCCCCAAAAGCAAATCTCTTTGAAGTAGATTTACTTTCTCAAATCTCTTTTACTATAAATGCAATACAAAATATTAACAAGTCTCATGAATGCATACTTGCTTATGCTTCAGAGGTCCCCAGTTGTGGTTAGAGGAAGATGTAAAGATAAATTATTCCTGGCTGCAAGACATCTTTAAATTTGATTTAATAAAAGAAAAAAACAGCAACAATAATTCTGCATTTCACACCTTATAAAACAGCCAGCTAATAATAATAATAATAATAATAATAATAATAATAAAGCAATGATCTTTTTGTAATGTGACAATCCAAAATAACTGAAACGATTTCAAGATACCCGATATGGAAAATACCTTCCTTGTGTATGCAGACTTACTGCCTTTAATGTATTATGGTTGGAAAGTTACAACCAACCAACTGCAGAGAGAGTAACTTTATGATCACCTGGTATACTTATCTCTCCAGACATGATAAGCAAGTTGCTATTTAAACTTAATTAGTATTTAACAGCAAAATAAAAATAAAAACACATACACACTTGGACATCCACTTTACTGAATTAATGAGTTTGATACTGATAATGTTATTCTGCATCAACAGAATCAAAAATGTTCTTTCTTGGTCATCCTGATTTGGTGTGGGAAAATTGGTTATAATGTTACCCCTATCAATGCAAACCAGAGACAAATACATTACCATGATTTACATATTTTCCAAGACATGTGCCATCTATATCCTCAGAAATTATTTCTGTAACATAACAAATTTTTTTCTTTCCTTTTTTTTTAAGATGTGAATTTCTCTAAAGCGAAATCTCCTGGAGCAAGTGCAAAAGATGAAAAATGTGCTTTTATCTTTGCCAAGTTGCTGAGATCTTTCCTTGACTTAACCATGTTGTTCAAATGAAGCTTCCTGTTTTACAGAAAATGGCTTGAATGACAATATATGGAGCATCTGCTTTTACACAGTAATACATTATGTTCTAGGTAGAGCCTTGGTGTCAAATCATCTGTCATCTAAAGCTTCCTTTGCAGATTTTAATCCTTTGCTTTTACATATTTCAGCTGTATGTCAGTTGTGGCATCCTTTGCACAAGTGACAAATAATTTTGGCATTGGTAACAATCCTTGGAGAACTCTTAGAACTTGGGTTCACACCAGATGCTTGATAGTGCCCTATACCATCTACAGTAATTCTTTTAACTGTTAAACATACCACAGAAAAAATAGCCGGAATGCAAGAGAGAGAGAGGGGCATCAGATTGGGGGTAGCTTAAATGAAAGAGCCAGAGAATGAAAAGACAGTTCCTGAAAAAAAAAAAGCCGCTGAGGCAATTGAAAATAAGACACTACTGAAGAGGTGACAGTTAAGTAACAACCAAAAATACTGAGAGATTAAGACCCTTTACTTTAATGCTTCTTGTCTGCAATACATTAATTTGTGACTGTCATTTGTAATATGCACAAGGCTTGAGCCACCAACCTTTATTTCTTTATGCCTATCTAGTAAAGAGACATTACAATATAAAGCATGCCTTATTTTCAACAAAACAACCACCAACAACTAAAAGTATTATTATTGTATTTAGTTTTGTGCAAGGAATTTTTAATATCTACATAAATTTGATATTCTATAAGAAAAATTTATAAACATGTTACCTTCAAAATTTTTAATATCATAAGAAAACATAAACATCTGCATAATTGATTACTGAAAATCCTATACACATTGATAAATTGAGCATCAACAGATTCAAAGGCAATGTAATTTCATTTTGATAACCCAACTTCTAGTATATGTAGAAAATGGTAAATAATGGTTAAGAAATAGGTGACCCTTTACTAAGAAAGATGTTTGTCACTTAACTTGCCAATATAAAGTCACTAACACTTATTTACTGATGTCATGTGACCACTGATTGCTGAGGATCTTGCTGACAAACCTATCTTAAGGAACATTAAAGGATACAATCCTAGACCAGTTAAAATCCTATGTTTAATGAAATATCTGGTTGTAAAAGTTCTCAAAATGCATGATTACAACTATTATTCTTTTTGTCTGTTTTATAAAGACCAGATATTCTTTTCTCTACTATTGTTTTTTTTTGCTTCGTTCCCTTATATATATACAGATATATATTGGCTTAGAGAAAAGGTTATTTGGCTTTGGATTAAATGCAAGGAGAAAGTCTATAAACCCACACTCATGGATTTAAGAAATGAGAGATAAATATAATATCAGTCAATTTACTAGAAATATTTCATCAAAATCCTTAAAACCTCTTAATATTATTATTTATTTAATATTTCACACTTTTCTATAATTCAAGCAGCTGTTTCAAATCTAATCTTTCCCCTGATGGGAATAAGCATCTATCTATTTACGATACACTTATTGACTGCATAATTTGAAAAAGTATCCTGCTAATAAATGTGAAACTAGAACTAACCTGTCTGTCTGTCTTACAACACTGGAAAGGAATTTACTCAGTCAAGCACATGAAAGATATAGTAGGAAAGTTGAAAGGTTTCAAGCAAAGCAGCTGATGATTTCCTTTCCAATGCTAAACTTCTTTTGCCTGAATTATACCAGAGGTTCATGGAATCTATATTACAGGGTTATTCAAAAAGAATGAACCGATTTCATTACGCAATATTTTAACAAGGAAAAGCAATAGAAAACTCCAGCTAAGTCACAAGTATTCTACTCACAATCAAGTTTTATTTCCTGTCTTACAAGTGTTCAATGTGGCCACCACCTGCAGCACGGGCAACATCAATGCGATAAGAGAATTCCTCCCAGATGCGTATCAGCATATCACAATCCACTGAGTTGATTGCTGTTGTTATTCGATGTTTAAGGTCATCGAGCTTAGTGTGTAGCGGTGGATCATAAACGCGATCTTTTACATATCCCCAAAAGAAAAAATCACGCTGCACTGTGACAACCGATTTTGTGTTTTTTCAAACTTGAGATCGCAGAACGCCTTTTGCCTGACGACCCGCCATTTTGAGGGTAAACAAACAACTGAACGTTGCTGGAAGAACAATGCGACTACAGCGCCCCTGTGGCAGCCAATCAAAACTTAGAAAACTCCTCTTTCAAATGGTCACTGACTCATTCCATGACGATGCTTGAGAACTGAAGTAATGCGTCATGAAATCGGTTCATTCTTTTTGAATAACCCTGTATATAGCTATGGCACTTAAAAGTTTTAAATCTTTTAAGAAATACAGTGGGCAGTTGAGGAACCTTGCATTAGCCACACTGAGTTCCTGCTTTCATGTGTTAACCAAAGTACACTATTCCTGCTGTTCTATATTTTAAATTATCTCTTGCTAAACTAAAATAAAAAGGACAAACAATGTAAGGATAATGTTGCCATAAAATTACATGTATCCTCTGAATTTCTAAACCCAGTGCTGTTATACCCATAATTTCTCAGAAGCAGAGCAAACACTATTTGTGTAACCAACTTTATCTGTACCAATAGTAGCATATCTGTTCAACCACGGTCTCTTGTCAATACAGTGACCTGCCATAATAATTGAGAAACCTGCTTTGATTACAATGTATTTATTGGAAAAAAAAAGACATAAAGACAAGCAACATTTAACTTCTTTATGTTAGCAGTTTTGCAGCACAACGAATCTCTATCCTGTTTGGCATTAAATCAGTCATCCAGATACCCCCATATCTATGTGAAATTTTTAAAAAAAATTCCATCATATTAGCAGAACAACATGAACATGGTTGCTTTCATTTGATGATGTAGGACTTCCACAGATTCATATCAGGGCTTTGGGGTAATTGTGGAAGAAAATGAAAGCTTTAATTCTTCTCGACTGTGGTCACATGAGAGGTATATGCCATACGGCACCTTCCTCCTGAAAAATATAGGTAACAAATCTCATTATGGCCTGCTGGTACAGTGGTAAAAAATGTGTCTTTGAAATGGTAATTTATCTGGCAGAATTGTGACATCCATCAACAGAAACAAATTCTATCTTTCTACCATGCCAGATTGCACTAAGGTTGAAGATTTTCATCAAATGTTCTACAAACCTGTTTGACTCATCAAAGAAGAGGAGTACATATCAGGGTCTTTTCAAAGCATTATATTCTTATTAGGCAGAAGAGGTTTCTTATCACCTTGTAATGACACTCTTGTCAGGGTTGAAGGCCTTTCAGGTCACTTTGCCAGTGCAAGGACATTCACCTTGACAATTTGTCAATACTCTGAATGGCTATTATCATAGAATCTACAGTGTTTTTGGTGTGGAGATAGCTTACCTGGGTTATCATGTCCAATATGGGTCATTCCATGTCAGTTCACCCAATGGTTGTAATCCAGCCTTCACTGATTGAGCTGAAATTTGGCATGAATAATGCTTTTGTATAGCAAAGTTCAGATTAAAAATTTTAGGCTTTTTGACAAAATCTGCATTACGGCAAAACTTCAAATGTGAATATTTCGGCAACTGGTGGACCAATTTTGATTTGGCATTGTTGTAAAGGAAATTTGCCAAAGAAAGCAATCCTGGCATAATTTTTGAAATCTAATGTTGGGGGTCAAATGCCTTTTGACTTAACCTTTGACCTTGACCTCAATTTTGTTGACCTCGTGACTTTCGCATGACCTTCAGTCAGCGTGAAAGCTCAGATTGTCTTCTGCAACATACCCAATAACTAGAAGGTTTGGGAAATATTTTACATCAATGAATTGAGAGTCAGTAAATTTCAGAGGTTACCTCCCAGAAGCGGACATCAGCAGCAAGAGTGAAGAACACAAAGAGATTGATTAAACAATGATAAACGGGCTAATTCATAGAGATTATGTAAGATGTTCTATAAAATTGCGGCAAAACACTAAGACCAAACAATAATGAAATTCTACATTGGCACACACAGTATCAAATGTCAAAAGCTTTGTAGTCAAATATCATACATAATTCAAAGTGAAGTGGACCACATCCTACATATACCAGCTATTTTAGCAATGTCTTTGTCATTGATTTTGTATTGAATTCTTGATCCTGAAGCGGCAAATACTTGTGCATCGATAATGCATAAAATGTCCAAATCTTCAATCCAGCATTTGTCTGCATCCTGTGGCCAGTAAAGAAATTTAGTGGGACAGTGTGGATACATAAAATTGATACGATAGTCTCCATAATCCTCTGATATATCTTCCACAAGCCCAATCCACGGTTGTTCGTTATAGACAACACAAACATAGCTCTGCTCGTTAACATCAAACATTACAGGTTCATCGACATCGTCGTCTCTGTTGATACAAGACATCTGTAAAGATTTTGGTTCTTTTTCTTGTTTACTCAGTTTGTAAACTTCCATCGTTGATTTTGAGGATGGGACAAACTGATGAAATTTTTGTGTTCATTCGATTGTTCTGGCAGTTTTCATCCTTTTTTTCAATTTCAGATTGTACTCTGCCAGTGTCAGGTTGTACATTGATAAGTGAATTCCTGGGATATTCTCCGTACAGAAATTCATTATGGCATCCGTGGTATCGCATCACATTTTTGTACGGTTGCTGAAGACTCGCAATTGTTAACAACCTCTTGACCGCCAATCCCATCACATGCCGACTTCCCATGCAACGTTGTGAAAAAGTTCCATACTGAAGATATTCCAAAATCTTCTGAGTGGAAACATAGGTTCACAAAATTTAATTTGTTCTTGTATTGACTGGCACATCTGTCTGTGAAATAGTGAATCTCTGACTGGAGGAATGCGTGAATGCAAACAGCAGAATGATCTTTCCAATCGTTGATGATGCAGATATTTTTGTGCTCCAGAGTTCCATCATTTCTTCGTCGATAAGCGATGAAAGGATGAATGGTCGCTTGCTTGTTCTCCAATGGAAGTTTTGTATCTCGTCCTATACAACATACGAGAAATTC
This sequence comes from Nautilus pompilius, assembly GCA_018389105.1. Lineage (NCBI taxonomy): Eukaryota > Metazoa > Mollusca > Cephalopoda > Nautilida > Nautilidae > Nautilus > Nautilus pompilius. Next base: position 535,061 of record JACATO010001894.1, read on the forward strand.
TCTGCAAAGTCACCTTGGATAATTACATCTTCTAGAGATTTCATGGTAGGTTTCAACTCTGACATAGAGGCGCTCTGAGACTTGGCAATGAAACTGTGTTTCATCAGCTTTAAAACCTGATCTGTGAAGTTTTCTATAAAATCCTCTTTCATCTCAGTTATTGTGACCAACGACGTTCTGTCAGGACTTATCCACTGTTGATAGCTAATTTCCTCCAAATCTTGTAAATCTTCACAGTTCTTCAAATACTCAACCAAACCTTGCTTTCCAGGACAGTCTTTGCACTGACCCATCATACACTTTTCTGTTTCAGTAGAGCAAACAGTGTTCCATCATTTAGAGATGATTTCAAGCAAGACATCGCCATTATTTTGAGATTCTGATGATACTTTCAAATGCATACCAAGTGTGTTCCTGATGCTCCAGCAAGAACATACCACTTCGGTCGCAGTGAGGCAAATGTAGAAAAACTGATTTTCTTTTCAGGGTTTGCTTCTTTCCATGCTAAGTGCAATTCTTTTAGATTTGTTAATATCAGGCGCTTCTGATGTTTTTGTCTGTCTCCATCTTTGCTTTTGACACTTACAAAGTTCTTCTTCCCAGGCATGATGCGGCTATAGTCATCATTTTCATAAAACTCCATTACTTCACTTTTAATGTTCTCTGAGAGAGCTTTGCCCTTATTTTGATCACACAGTCTGAGGATACCTTTGTCTTTTTTCACTTTGCTTTTTTTCACCATGTAGTTTGTTGCACCAAATTCCTGCAATGTGCATTGTATGGTGAAGGGTGAAAGTGTCAGAATTTGAACTTGTTCCTTGTAAGATTTAGATAGCTTATATTTTCTCTTCAACTCTCTCATCATTTTCTCGTACAGATCTAAGTCCTTTGAGGTGTTTTCTGAATCAGAACTTGTTAATGACACATCATATGACAACTGGAGTTTCTTCTTCAGTGATCCAGATGCCACAGCAAGCTTTTTCTTTCTTGTAGATCGCTTACAGTGCACTGGTAGCTGATGTAGTTTCACTGGTGTCTCATTCAGGTTAAACAAAGCAGAATTCACTTCAATTAATGTAAATTCTTTTTCAGGCAAACTTAGCACCATTTCGTGCTGATTTTCCTGTTGAATGTTTGATGAAAAATAGCTATCAATAGAATCAGCCTGTTCCTCTTTGTCTAAGTCCTCATCCTCTATTGGTCCCTGAGCACTTTGCTTTATGTTTATGAAACAGTCCAGGCATAATTTTTCTCCAGGTATGATTTTCAGATAACTGAAAAAGTTTTTATACTGGTACAAACTGACTGTCTTTAATGACTGTTCTTGGCTTGTTAGGCTGTCTCCTCAAAGGATCACAACACTTTTTTTTTAAAGAAGAGAATCTCATTAGTATGATGTGCACATATTGTTTGTATGCTCTGGGTTGAAATTTTTGTCTGCAGATGAAGTATTTCTATCTCCTCTTCGTCCTTCAATTTTCGCAATGTGGCAGATTTCACAAGATTCTTTTGTTAACATTCACCAATGCAAGAAAAACTACAGTTATCCATGTCTGCAAATGTACATGACGAAAGATATGATATACCTCGTCATGGGCAGATATCTTGGTGGTATGGCCACAAGTCATCGAGGCAGGTCTGGGCAGAACTGAAAAAGGAACTATATATAGCTGAGAAAAAGTAGTGTAAATTGGTCAGAACTTTCTATGCCAACAAGTCCTAACAAGTCTGCCTATGATGGACGAGCTTGGGAAGGTGTGGTATCCCTTTTGCAGGTTGTTTCAATGTTTATTGTTAGTTTGAGCAATTAATTTTGTTGTCATAGGAAGAACTGTCTGGGGATGTCTGTTATTGTTTTTGTAGCCCTGGCTGGGTGGCCAGCACTGCATGACAGTGACATTGCCCAGCTGTGGTAACCTTCTACTCTATAAAGTCAAAAATAGTTTGTTCCTTTTAGTGATCTACCCTTACAGTAAAAAAAAGGACTTTTTCCTCAGATAACCATGTGACCAGTGGTATGAAAAGAGCATCCTGGTACTTTTGTGTGCTTTTCCTAGTTTCCCATGTGGACAGGTGGACAGAACAGTTATAACTCAAAAGCCAAAAAGGCCTTGACTTGCCACTATGGAGATTCCTATTGGATAGGTGACTTGCACAGTTAAATATCTCTGCAATAAAAAAACATTACCCCTCCAGTTATTGGATATGTTGTAGAAGACAATCTGAGCTTTCATTCTGACTGAAGGTCATGCAAAGGTCACGAGGTCATCAATGTCAAGGTCAGAGGATAAGTCAAAAGGTAATTAATCCCCAATATCATTAGATTTCAAAAATGATGCCAGAACCAGTTTCTTTGGCAAATTTCCTTTATAACAATGCCGAATACATCAAAATTGATCCACTGGTTGCCGAGACTTTCACATTTGAAGTTTTGCCATAATGCATTTTTTGTCGAAAAGCCCAGACTTTAAAATGGCCATATCTCCTAGACCATTGAACCGATTTGTCTAAAAATTTGCATGCAATGCTTACTGGCCATGTGTATTAACTATGCCAAGTTTCTCGAAAATTGAAGATGGCTGGGTTACAAAATATTTTTTTTTTGGGTGATTTGACATGGAATGACCCCGCACACATGCACACACACACACACAAAATCTCACCTGATATATGTATGTGAATTTCAGTTAAATACATTCATTTATGGTGATGGCCAACTTAATATGGCAGAATATTATAATAAGAACATACATTAATGAAGCCAGCCCTTTTTTCTTTCCATTCATGCATAAGGACTAAGCTCAAAAGAATTTCCCTATAATATTAAAAACTGTTTTATACAACTCATTTGATAATGAAATCATGTCAACAAAAAGTCAAAGATTACATTCAGACACTTTATAATCACGACTAAGTTAAATTCACTCATGTAACCCTTTTCGTACACCGTGTACATATAAAAAAGGTGCTAATTCAGACAAATCATCATTATTCCATTGATATTATATTAATAGCTTGTTGAGTGATCACAGCAAGTGGGGAATACCATATGGCTACAGAAATAGAGTGTAATGTACCAGAAACAATGGCAAACATGAAATTAAGAGAATCTGAAAAAATTCACTCAAAATTAAGAATAATACTGGTTAATCAGCAAACCCATCTGAACTAATTCAGAGCTATGATGACCAACATGAATATAAGACCTACTATGTTAACTCACCTCCCACATATCATGTTAAAATTATAGTTAAAAAAAAACAAGCTTTTTCAGACAAGACTATTTGTAGAAAGAATATCTGTACTATAATGTTGATCAAAAAAAAATCTGAGTGGTGGCATCTTTGAATTTGAAGGTTGCCAATCAAGTCCCCACAATTATCCTCAGATGCTAGATGTGGCAGGGTCCCAGAACTACAAAGGAAAATCTTACAAGAAACCTTTTGTCTGATCAAAATCATGCCAAAAGAATAGATAGACAAAAACATTTCAGCTGGCTGCCTCCCTTAAGCAAACAGACTTTAAACAAAATTCCAGAGCAGTATAATAATAAAAAAAAAGTCAGACTAGATGCAAAGATATTTCTTACCTCTTCATTATGAAATGATACATTATTCTTTTCCTGTAAAATTCTCATGGCTTCAGCAAACAGTATGCTATTGTATCAAGCATGATACCAGTTCCACAAAATCATGCACGTGATAGGATGTGGATATGTATTTCCTGTGTACTTCAGCCAGGTGTTATGGTTGAACAGAGATTCTTCTAGCTTCATTTCCTACTTATTACTCCAGTTAGCCTGGGCAACATGTGGGCCAGCAATTAATTAATATTACAAACAGACATCTGGTTTAGGTAAAACAGGAAACTTCAACACATGGTTTCTGATCTTTCAGGTTATCTCTGGAGAAGTATCCAGACATCTGACAATGAACCATCAGATGACATGTTTCTTATCTGGGTCAAGTCATCAAGTCAAATGTTAGATGCTAAAACAACATTAAACACTTTCGCATGGAATACTTCTAGCAGCATTATTTATGAGTTAACTGTCTCAATAAAGTTGAGAGAAAATAATTCTAAGTCTGTATAATCTTTTTCATAATGGTCTAGATTTAATTTTGGGGCCCTATCAAACTAATAGTCCCAACAAGTTGTTAATAATAATATAGGTTATTTTTTATTGTATACAGAAGAAAGAGACCGACAGGTATTTATCTCTTCTATGTTTGCTCAGATATAAACAAGTAAAAAAACGTGTAGGTACCGAAAAAAGAAAATATTCTAAAAATTCAATATCAAGTTAGTGAAGATAAGCTGAAGTATGAAATAATTTTTATCATATCACTGAACCATGGTACTCCTATCCACTGATTACTACTTGAATGTAATGATGCAATTAATGAAGCCACTTACATAAAATTCATTTGGCAACAACTAAATTTAGTTCATGGAACCATGTGAAATGTGAGAAGTACTGAAAATCAAAGATAAAACTTTAGTTCACTTACATTCATAAGTTGGGGTATTTTGTGCAACATGACACCAACCTGAAACAGTTTTGTACAAAATTCAATGACAATAATGAAAAATATGCTTTTACATGGACTGCAGCAGGATAAATCAGTGTAATAGTCCGGTTGTATTTTCTTCCCAGTGCACTGTGACTATCTAAATCTGGTTTTTATTTGCCAACAATGTAGAAAGCATTTCCATGATGCAATGCTACAAAAACTCATGCCTGGTGACAAGTAGACAAAATGTCTGCCAATCTTCAAAGCAGGTCCAAGGCTAACACTTTTTTACTTTTGTACCTTGGCAAAATTTAGTATTTCCTTTTCTGCAAGTGTTTTACTTCATATGCAATTTTGGGGCTGATTTGTTCAAAAGTAATCAGAACCTAATCCAGACTATCTATATGCAGCCATTTTAATAAACAATCTAATGCTTTTCTTTGTTTTTCAAGTAGCACAATGATAATTATACTCCATAAAAGTAGCATAAAATAGCTTAAAGTCACTTGAATGTTTTATTAATAATTTAAAGGTGAAAAGTTTTTTTTTTTTAAAAAAAAACTATCTGAAGATAATGCAAGCGGGAATGTAAGCAGGGATTAATTAGATGAAAATGTCATTGGAATGAACATCAGAAATTTTTTGTAAAAATTTTGAAAAGCGGCTTTAAGCAGTGCAATCTTAAATATTTTCCTCGGTGAGATGACCTGCTTGGTACCATCTACTCTACGGAAGCAACCAGTCTGCAAATTAAAAATGCATGATTAACCAAATACTCAAAATGATAACTTCCTACTTAAATCTCTAAATCTAGAGGCAAAAATAAGATTTTACAGAAGCAACTCTTACTTTCTACATTTTTCGACATGAAAAAGAAATTTAAAAATTAAAATCTCAGAGTTTATATGAGACACATGGATAAAGCACCAAACAAATGATTTTCCCTGTATCAAGCCACTACCAGTGCTACACATTTTAAAACTGATAGTGAACCATACCAAACTGATCTAATGATGAGCTGCCATGTTGATTTCATGTTAGCAAGAAAATGTCTTACATCATGAGTATTTATGAGAATTTTTAAACATGAATTTAAATTTGGTTTTTTTTCTGAGCCATCACTAACATAGGATAAAAATATTAAATAATTAATTTTTTAATGTAAAACTCAAAACTAACTACCCTATAATATATCAAGTAAATAGTTGGAAATTAATACTGAAGAGTAAAATTATGGTGTATTTAATTTAGAGTTGAGGCTTCTATAAAGAGGCACACTCAGAATACAAATTCTGACACGTCATATTCATAATGAGCAGTTTTGGTTATCAGTTCAACACAAAGAAATAGATTTGTATCCAATTACTCATAAAAAAAGTTAAAAAATGCAGTCCCATAGTCACAGATCTTTTTTTGAATGTAATTTATCTGTGCACTTGGTCACATCACCATCACCCTATATAGACTGTGTGCAATTCAGCCAAGTAGACAGTACTGTTATGTAGTGCTTGTGTGTACCTGCTTTGTATTTCTTGGATGTGCTCTGATGCACATATATTTGATGTAAACTAATGTGTGTTTGTTGTGGCACAGTGGGTAGGCAGTTTGACCCCCCAGTGGGAGCAGAGGTATGCACTGCTGAGGGCCAAAATCCCAAAACAGCTGTATAGCCCCCTTCTCTGGACTCTGGCATTTACCCTAATTCTCAACCTGGAGAGGGATGGGCTCTGCCAACTTATAAAATGCCTTAGACACACCTCTCATGGTGCCCTATGACCTATGGGTTATTGGACAAGTAAAGAAGTGAAATTGTGTTTACTTTTGATGTACTAATATGGGCAACATATGATTATAACAACGCATCAGAATGAAAGGAAAAATTCAAATAATTGCATGGTGCATTAGTTTGGTAAACAATGAAAACTGCTTCGATTTCACTGAGATGCCATAGAAAACTGCTGAACACAATAAAAAAATTATTTTAGAAAACTACAGGAAATAACTAAGGTTTCTTATATATGTCCTATTAAAAAAAAAACAACAAACAAATGACCTTAATAATGGATAAGACCAATAGCACTATCATCATGAAATGTAGCCAAAGATTAGCATGTCTCTTATGAAGTCTTGTTGTCACATGGCCACCTAGATTTGCATACATTATACACTACAGCATTTTCTCTCTAATTTTATGGCCAAATGCACCTGATTAATGCTTTCATTCTATAACTAGAGACATTTAAAAACTCCATATGCACTTTTGCAATAATAAACTAGTAACAGTTAATATCTAATAGCATTGGAAGGTGGAAGAAAATGGGATATGAGAAGAATGCATTCAATTTGTAAATAATTCTGGAATGAATAATAAGAGGCTAGTACAATGAATTAATAAAAGTAGTCTTTAGATCAAACTGGACACAATTTGATATCTCTCTCAAATAAAAACTGAGAGAACTCTGTACCTCAGTGTTTCGCAAAATACTTTGTTGACTAATGTAAAAAAAATAATAAAATAAAATAAAACTAAATTTTGTTTTTTAAAGATTAAATCATTCAAACTTTAGTTTACAAGTCTAATTTTTAAGACTATCATGTGAAACAGGATATGGACGAGAACAAATTATTAAGTTTACACACACACACACCAGTTTACAAATGTCAATATTTTGATAAAGTATAAAAAATAACTATGTAAATATTGTATATGATTTTAGTTGTTTTGAATTATGTACAGAAAAATATTTTGAAAATTAAATTAAAATAGTATATTTAAGTATAAAATCTAAAATTGTGATATGCATTTTACAGAATTTTCAGTTTCATCTTTAATATTTTGGATGTAAGCCCTACTGATGATGTGAGTTTTTAGAGTGTAATTGGATATACACAATCTAAAGCCAAATATTATCCACATATAGAGTATCCCAGAAGTCCCCCAGTTGGCAGGGTTTTGTGTACATCAGTACCAGAATATTTTTATTACCTTAGACTAACAACAACAACAGAATTTTAAAGAAAATAAAATCAGACATCTGCTATAGTTCTAGGAAAAGTCACAGGATTTCAAAAGAAAAAAAGGAAAGATGGATTTTGAAATCAATGACAAAGGCACCTGCAAACTGTCATAAGTCTAGAGATGTAAAAGACAATTTCTTCCATCACTGAAGCTAAGATGTTAGGGGAAATTTCACTATGTAGTCACTGTTAATGGATAAGGGAACTGATATTATCTTATGCACCAACATTGCATCATGTATATTTGAATGATAAAAAATGGTCAAGTTGAAAGTAACTTTTTTCCATGTGCAAAAACTAAAGTTTTTCAACTGCTGAAGAAAGGCAAAAATAATTTTCATTACAAGTGGCTTTCAATAAATGATTCAAAAGCAAAAAAAGGCAAAAATCAAAAAAAATTTTAAATATGCTAACTCAGGATTGTAGAAAATTTGAATGATGAGGAAAAGCAAATACACAAAGCTATGATACTTGCTGCAGAGACCCAGATGTAGTAGTGCCTGTATAAGCAGAAGTTTGAGGAAACCTGGAAATTCATGCTGAAAAACATAGGGTGAGTATACCAACCTCTGTCTCTATATTAGTTACAGCTGAGTTCCTTACAGATGTTCACAGTGGACCAGGAGAGAGCCAAAACAGCCTTAGGGAAACAAAAAAAAAAACGAAGAAAAGACTCACGTGTTCTCATGTTGAACAGCTCAGAATCATTGGAAAAGACCTTGGTATTACAATTTCCATGAAAGCTTTCTAAAAGTGGTGCTTCAGTGAGCAATGCAGGACTTTCCAACCTGCACTCAAGCAAAACTGCAATAAATATGCTTGGAAGGAAAAATGCAACTGTTATGTCTATCAAGCAGGAAAATGTTTATTTTGAAATACACTTAAAATTTGGTATTGATGAATGGCTTGAAGTGATAATACTACAATTAATGGTTTACATGTTCTGATGCATGCTTGATCTGATTTTCTCTCTTCTTTTTTCGATGGAATATTACATTTTCATTACCACTTTAAAAGTGTTGAAAGGCATAACTTTAAATGATAGGGTATATATATATATATATATACCTGTTAAATTTTACAAATCTGGTTTACTTCATTTGACTCCAGGTTCTTAAAAATTAAAAAAAAAAAAAAAAAACAATATCTTGTCACCATTGATGAAAAGCATTAAAGGTGTATTTCCTTCAAAACAAAGCATTACATCACATGACTTCTAGGAGGTATTCATCACATTCCTTTCATAGTCATCAATTGCCCTCCACAGTAGCTATTACCCCCCACCTATGCACAAAGTGAGAGCCAAGCTAAAATCATCTCATTAAGTGCATTTTTCAAAACAGATTTTAAATATTATGCATGCACATTCATCTATTCTATCTTCTTAATAATAACATCTATGCTTTTAACTAATTTAGTCACATATACCACAACACCCATCTATTTTACCAGAAAAAATCATTTGCCACTGTACAATATAGTATTATAATAAAGCCATTTGAATGACATCACAACCAGAGACAAAAGAAATTCATTAATTTTTCTGATAGCTGGTATGTGTGTGCACCTTGTTTCAGAATGGCCCTTACATAGTTTTTATGGCCTAGCTGTGGAAGCTTTTGAGACACACCCTTCCTGTAAACTTACCTACATGCCTTTCAACTTTAAAGATAATTGACTAGCATCGGAAACACATGTTATTTGTAAAAGCAACTGCTATCTTTTCAGACTAATTAACACAAACTGCATTCTTCAGGACCATCATAATTCATTTGTGAAAAAATGCTAGTGAATTGAAAAAAATATTTTTGCCACTGGATTAAATAAGTAGATAATTTAAAATTGAAATTTTGCAACAGTACATCTTTGGTTCAAGAACTGATGCAGAACATTTGCAAAACATGGATGAAATGATATTTCTTCATTGCAGGTTAGCTTCAATTTCAGGTGATCAAAGACAGTTAAAAAAAAAAGTAAAAGAAACAAACATTCACCGTAAATACTTGTCCCAGCATCTGTACAAAAATTCAAATGCTGATTTAGCATTGTATTTTTGCTTGTACTCATAAAAGGTGTAGGCAAAAAATAAATTAAATTAATTAAAGGAAAAGTTGAAAAGTTAATAGACCTACAGTAGTAAGAAGTTCTTTTCTTTATAAAGACAATTAACAGCTCCTCCAAAGGATTCTACCCTTGTGCAATCTTAGAACACTACATTAAATGTCATTATACATATATAAAAGGAAATAATCAGATCATTCCTTAGAAAGTGGGGCAGTAGCCCAAACATTCAGTATCTCCACATAAAGGCCATTTATCTGGTTTTTTTTGAGTTTTCTGATAACATTTAGCCCAGCTTACAATAAGATTTTCACCTTAACAGATGAGTGAAATATTAGGAAAAAAAATCTTAAAAATGTCTTCCCGATATCTCAGTGATACGTGTGTGTGTGAGAGAGAGAGAGAGAGAGCATTTAAGCAAAAACATTTCAGTCATAAAGAATGATGCTGCACACCTACAATAATTCTAAGCCTTTCTGTTAATCATCTGTGTTTCCTGTATCTTGATCTCCTTAAAAATGTCAACAGAAACCAAACCAGAACAGTATGTATAGAGATAGCACAAAAAAGAGAAACCTAGACATCAGTGTGTACACAGCATGTCACCATAAACTTTTCAACTTGCTAAAAATATCCAACAAGACAAACGTGTAGAATTTTTAGACTACCAAAATCTCCATGTCATTCATTTCAGTCACATAACTATTTGCAGCAGCCTCCTTTTCCTTAAGAAAAAAAGAAGAAGCCTCTAATGAACTGTCGGTTTACTAAAAAGGAATTTTAATATAAAAATGAAAGTGTTTTAAGTTTGTTTGTTTATTATCTTAATTTCAGAAGATTTTATATTTAAAAATGCTTTAATCTACAAAAATTTTTTATTAAAAGTCTCAACAGTCTAACAGTTAAAAAACAAAAACAGATATTTAATTTCATTTATTTACTACCTTTATGACATTGCTATTTATTCCCTTAAATCTATACTAACCCACCCTATTCTCTTTCCAGCTTAATTCCAACATCCCTAGTTTTCGTAAAAAAAAAAAAAAAAGGATTGTAGATTTGTCTTTTCATATACCCTTCTAGTTAATAATGTTTTAAAAAATTTCTGATTTTCTAGGAATAAATTTGTACATTTGACAGACAGGGTGAAATTTCATCAAATCTGTATGTAAATGTCTAGGGATTTACAGCCAAATGCTTATTAAATTCTGTATATAGAAAAGTCTGAAGTTTATACCTGCTGATAATTACAACAATACACCTTCCCACAATACAACAGTATGAAAACTGATGTACTGAATGTTCAAACTATGCCTAAAAGCTGACTGCTGAGAAACTCAATAAAGTTGATGATGCAAATGTCGGACACACACAGAGATTATATCTCCTGTTTAGATAAGATAAGGCGGTGGAGGGGAAATTAACTTTTGTAGCATTGCATTGTGGGAATGTTTTCTTAATGAATGGTTGAAAGTAGTTTGTTTCTGATTCCATGGAGTAAAAATGAAAAGAATGCACAGTCAGTCAAGCAGAATGCTAAGGTAAAACAATGAAGGGGGTCTTACTACAATAATTAATGGTCCATGTAACATTTTTAGATATTTTAGCATATTTTCAGTGCATTGTCTTCCCTGTAAGGCAAAAAAAATGCTGATATGTTTATTCCCTATCTGTGGCAAAGCATAAAGTGAAGTCAGCCCCCCATCCCACCATTTATATCACTACTTCCTCTAGGTTGGTTCCTTCCCCTAACAGCCCTTCTCCAAAGTTATAATTAATTTGTGACAGCCACCAAAAGGCTGGAAAGCTTCACATGATTTTCCAAACATCCTCTGAATTTACCCACCATCACTAGCTTCAGCCACCTCTCTTCCCACATTAAAAAACAACAACAACAACAGGAAAATCCAAAATTAAAACAAATGACTCCACCAGGTGCAAGTCAAAGAAACTTAATCTCTCATCTTTTTTCTTTTTTTTGATACTGGTGAAAACTTTCCTCTTCTATACTTCTTCAATTAAAAATCAAACCTAAAACCAGCTTTTGTAATTTGCCATTTTAAAATAATTCAGAAAATTGAAAAAAAAAAAAAAAAAAAATAAAATAAAATTTTTCACTTCCAAGACTTGAATTAAAGTAGGCACTGTGACAAAAAATGAATTTTAAAAACTAGCAATGCAAATTATATAGATAGGCATCATTAACTCGAAAAACAAACAAACAAACAAACACTAAAGTTTATACAGCTTCAACATTTATTAGTACTGTTTGGGAGAAATTAATAATTAGCAGATACATCAAAGATTACGGGTTTTGTGATCCACCCTCTTTTGGCTGGAAATAGAAAAGTATTGATTGATGCTAGAATCTATACAATTACTGTACAGAAATGTGCTCATAAAGTTGTTTTGGTTCTTGCTAGAAGAGTTATCAGCTGTTTTAAATTCAAGTGTCTCTACTATTCTCCAAATCATTAGAATAAAGAACAAAATGTTAATAAACGTATGGGTGTATAAGTTCACTTAGTTTAAAACTAAAGCAAAAAGTCCTGGTTAACTGTACAAAAATTTTATTATTGCAATCTACTATTTACAGGAAAGAGCATAATTCAAATTATGAACTACATCTAAGAGAAAAATTAATTAAAAATAATAAATACATAAAATAAACAAAAAACAAAAATTAAAAAAAAAATTAGATACATACCAGTATATAAAATTAGTATTTAGTTTCATATAACTCACCGAAATAGCAACATTTAACCATTACACAATAGCAGGCAAATTTTCTAGTCTCGTTTATTGATACAATTTCTATGCAAGTGTTCTTTTTTTTCAAATGGAATATCACACTGACACATTCTTGGCATCAATAGGTCCACTAATTGTGAAACAGATTAATTGATAATTTTGGGACCAACTAGGTTTGGCACATTCTCCCAGCATTGTTTCTTCTGGAAGCTCTGGTTTCCTCTCACATTTAAAAATAACTCTTAATTAGCTTGCACCCTAACCATCATACAAGAGTCCCCAGCAATACTTAGGTAAAAGGCTGATAACCAACACCTTTTCCTTCTAGCTCACTGCTGAGAGACATCCTTAAAGGTAGACTAAAAAAATGAAAGAATTAAGCAAAAGGAGCTTTTATATAAGTTCTAAAAACTCCATGGTCTCTTTCAATATGCCTTCTATAGCTATTGTCAAAAGAAACAGTAGCTGAGATCTTTTACATACCCTAGTTTGTGTTAAACCTAGTACTACCACTGGGTCAGCTTAAGCTGTTTTCAAGATGAAATAAATTGCAATAGAATCGTACAGAGAGCTAATTCAACTACAATTACTATTGTTTGTTAACACCACAACACTTTTCAGCGTACTATGAGAAAATTATCCATAAAATTCCACTACATGGTGTGACAAGAGAAATCAAACTAAGAGTCTTTGCATGGAATATATTATGGCCTAGGGCTTTGAAGAACAATCATGGATAAGCTGCTTTTAATATTATGAAGGAGAAAATACATTAGGAATAAACCAAAAATCAACAATAACTGAATGCTCTCTAAACCACATTTCTCTTTACACTTTTACCATACTGACAATCTGATAGACAGACGTAAATTCCTGCACAAGCAAGCAAAAAGAAAATGACTAAGCTAGCTTAAAAAGTAAACAATGTCAGACTGGATGAAAGCATGGGAGAAATGAAAAGTTTTAGACTAGGGAAAGATGCCCATCAATTCATAGAAAATGTTTACACTGGCTGGTAACATTTTGTTCAGCGTATATTGATAATTTCTTTTTTTTTTGTTTTTATTTTATCATATTTTTTCTGGTGGCCCCCCCCCTCTCTCATGATAAAACCAGGCAGCACAGTTTGGTTTTCCTTCATCCCTTCTTTCCTTTCAGCCACACCTTAAAAATGAGATTACTTATATGCTACTGTAGCCAAACTGCCCAGGTGGGAAGAGATCATTCATTATAGCCAGCAGTCATGCTCCATGAGCAAGTGTCACTGATGTGGCAGTAAAACTTCTCTCCTATCATTTACACAAGTGACAAACAGCCACCTGACCTCAGTAAGCCAAATTGTCTATAATGGATTTGGTTGGGGTGTTTGCTTTTCCATCCTCATGTCACAAGAGGGTCTATCTACCCTGGTTTAGCCAAAAGTTAGCTGAAAAAAACCCTCCCAAATAAACAATCTTTGTAATCAGTAAACAGGTAAATGTAATCTAAGTTTTTCCTATTCAAATGTGCAAACTACTCCATCAAGAACCCTCCAAAAAAAGACGAGAGAAATTCTGCTAGTATCAACCTGTATACACGAATATGAATACAGGAAAATCTTTTTTTTAATCCATGATGCAACTACATATTTTAAACTGAGAAAAGAGGGTTGGGGTGTCAGCATGTAATCTGCTTTCAAGGTTGAAAACACATTTTTGCTATCTTCATTAGTCCATGAAAAGTGAAATGGTCAGAGAATTAGGTTATACATAATTAACACCTATGCCATAAAAGATTATATCATGTGGTTGGACAAAAGTCTGAACTACTTAGTTAGAAAATAAGAAAAAAATCAAACTGATTGTCATTTTAATAAACAAACAGATAAATCATCTCCCCTTTTATTAATAGGTAATAAACCATTACAATGGGGAGAAACTTAAACAAATCCATGAGATGTATAGATAAGCAAACAGCAGATAAAAAGATTCTGGTTCTATCTGGCCTGTTTATTCCTGGTGGATACAAAACCAACATCCTTTCTTTGTAATTCAACAGTTACTGTTTTAATGCCAAATTTTTACAATCTTAAGTATTATACTAATCTCATGATCTCTGTTTATAGCAGGTATCTACTTACCTAAGAGATGCTTTTAAGCTGATCTATTAACAACTAATGCCAAAAGCATCACTACATTCTTGAGAATGTCTACAAGGAGGCAGAAAATCAGACCACTCTTCCACTCCACTGATGTAAACCAATTTAAATTCTACCACAAATTACTGGTTGATTGCTAATTCAAGTTTTGTAAATTAAATTGGTTTCCTTTTAAAAACAACAAAAATGAAATCTCTGCAACCAGACATGACAGAAAAATCTTTGTAAACAATCAGCATAAATGTTGGCCACAATCCTCTCATTCTCCACTCAAAACTTTTTGTCAGTCTCTTGGCTATAAGGACAAAAAAATGCACCTTCATTGTGGACTCATCATTAAAATCAAGCATAAAGGAGGATGTCTCAAGAGTTGTGCATAATAAAAATTCAAAAATAAACTTTAGCACAACTAAATTGATTTATATATAAAATATTTCAATGGTGAGTCACACATGCGTGTGTGCAAAAATATAACTCATAATCTTTGGTCACATTTAAAACAGTTTTACCAGTTTTTCTTAAACATGTACTAACTAATCCAATGAAATTATCTCCTTTCAGATGTCACATGCAGTCAACTAAACAAAACAACAAACATGAGAATCATACTAGGTCTACATTCTTGATAAACTAAGTCTTTAAAACAAATACCAAGTCTGTTTTTTTTTTTTGTATTGTTTTTCCTAAAATCATTTTATGAAGATAATAATTAAGCCCTTTAATTTTGATTTGGTAGGCATGACTTTCTAAATATTAGCAAAGTCTGGTGGGTAACAAAAAGCATAATACCAAACCAAAGTGAGAATTTTAAAAATCTACTTCATTTTAAACCAAATTCTATTTTTAAAATTTTTTTTTGTAAATACCTAAACATAAAAGAAATCAAAGATTCAGACTTAATTAAAATTTTGTTCTCTTATATTAGTTTTTAAAGATGACATCAATCATGTTACTTTAGTTATAAAAGAACAACATTTTATAATAGCCTCCCACCGTTTTCAACAAATTTTGTAAGTTCCAAATCAACAGGTTATAAACAAAAGATCTTTAGTCTAAACAAAAAAGAAAGAAATGTTACAATTTTTGTTTTTGTATTATTATTATACAATGGAGTCAACATGAACTATAACAATACATTTCACTTAATATGTCTGTATAGTTTACTACTCCAAATAAAAGGGATGGTACAAATTTAATAGCTTGATCATGCTAAGATGACACCTTTGACATTTTTTTGAAGGAAGGGCAATTCATTCACCATAAGCCAGAATAAATAAGAATTGTATTGATTGTTGAATACTACACAGATCCACAAGTTAATAATTAAATTACAATGTAGTTGCCATCTTTTACTGAAAAAAGTCCTCCATTAAAGGAAGCATTCTTATAATAAAAGTGAGTGGAAGTATACACCTCAATGTAAGCTAAGCATGACTGACTGGTTGTCCTTTAATGTCCATCAAAAGTTCATTGCATCAGGAGTGACAGGAGATACCACAGATGCACATTTGACATCTTATGAGCATTGTGAGATGATGTTTTGACATCAAAAAAAATGTTACTAGAGTTCCCAGGGCATTGTGACATTTTTCCATTTTAAAATACTGATGATGCATCTGACACCACGTGTGCCCTAATGCCGCCTTTATCAGCAACTACTTTCTGGTACTATTTCTACATCATTTTACAAGAAAACAATAAACAAATGCCATCAATTAATGTACTTATGTCCAAAACATTCAGTACTTTGCCAAATTAGTTCATTTTTTAAAATCAGAAATGCATTTTAGATTAAACAGTAGTTTAATTACAAGCAAAAAAATTATTTGGAATAAATTTTCTGAGTAATGCTCCTTTTCCCTTCTTTTGTAGTAGCTGCTCTATCTTAGGGTTCTAAAAAAACACCAATAAGACTATTTTATGGGCACTGAATGCGGCGCTGACACGTGCAGTTATATGGCTGGTAAATAAGGTACAAACATCAGCTTCTAACCTGCTGGTCTCAATTACCTAAAGTACATCACACAGCTCTGCATGATTCCTTTAACCACTCAAACCAAATCCAATGCAGCTAATTAAAAGATCTGAAGAAATTGTTCTGTTTTCAAATTTCCTTGTTGATTTCGTTCCTTTATTGTTGTTGTTAATGATAAAAAATTTTCCTAACTCTTCAAACCCCTCTCCACAAAAATACAAATAACATGGGCAAACTTCCTGACACTAAAATAAATTCTTATGGCAAATTAAAAATATCCTAATTTCAGATTATTTTCCCTTTAATTTTTAAAAAAAAGGATAATAACCAGTCTTGCATAAAGTTAGCTATTTGTTGAATCAAAAGGCAATACTAAACAGGGGTACCACTAAAAAGCATGGCTTAGTCACAATCAAACCAACATAATTCATTATATAGTCAGTTAGTTATATTTATCCTTAAACTAGCAAATTAGGTAATGGACTAAATAATTAAAGAGAAACAAATACAAAGAAGTTTACATACAATAAATAATGTCAGTCCTCAAAATCGATTTTATGACATAACAGTCCATGTATGAGTGAGTGTATTTTTGCCAGGAGTCTGGTCTTATTAGGAAACACTAAGCAAGAAGACTGAAAAGACAGACAGTATGTAAGACTGAGATCAGCTGCTACAGTGTTAATCTATTTGAAAACTCGGCACTATAGATAAACATGTCAGGAGGGTATCTTCATCAGAGCTACTATTTTTGCTTCCTTCCCTCTGCATCTGCCATACTGTACTAAAATCAGCTTTAGGAATCTTAATACAGTAGACATTACATGTTCAACAGCATACAACTATGACAATCTTTGTTTTAAAATGAAGCAACTAGCATTAGTAGTTCGGTGAAGGTCAGTTATGTATGTACTTGCAGTGCAGTATCTGTATCCACTGGTCTATAGACAAGTAGAGGTAGAGAGAGAGAGAGAGATTCAGGGAACAACACAAAATCAGTAAATTCTTGAGCTGACTGGTATCTTAATAAAAAACAAACAAAACAAAAACTAAAAGTTCTGTTCAACAGGAAAAAGATAATGAGAGTTCCCAGTACTTTTAGAAGTCAGATTTGGCACAAATCAGATAAATCTGGTACGATAAATTTCAAACTTTTAACCACTTATCACAAATAGGAATGTATGTACCTTTGATAGAATTATTTATTTATTTCACCTAGTAGCTTGCCTTACATAAGTCCTTGCAAGACTCGCATTCTCAAATTATTATGGTTTATCACTTGATGTAAAACTTAGATATGTACAAGATTTGTTTGTTTGTCTTTTTAAAAAATGTAACAGACACCTATTCTAGCTCTGTGCTTAGTTAAGGCAGCAAATCTCTACCAGATGCTGCTATATTGACGACACAGGACACTTGTATCACACTGTTACTGTCAGTCACAGGTGTTTCTGAAGTTTATTTATCACTACCCAGGTATCCCCATGAGCAAAGTGAGTGCCTTGGACTCACATCAGTAATTCTAAACCTGGTTCCATTATTCCCACTCAACACCAGAGAATAAGAGTTAATAAGTTCCTAGAAGCTGGGCAGAGAAGTCGCTCTTCTTCAGGTGACTTTGTGAACAATAGTTTGATGAGTGAGTGACAGTTCCCTGGGGATGAGAAAGGGACAGAGTGCCATGCTTTATTCGAAAAAGCAGAGTAAAGTATCATGAGAGCGGCATAAACCCACCAGCTTTAGTTGTACATGACAAAACATGCCATTAGGTATCAACAGACACATTATCTGGCTCAGACAAACAACATCCACAAAAGATTTCAAAGTGTTAAAGCTTTTTACAAAAAAACAAAGGACCCCAACATTATATTTTTAAAGAATTCTTCAAAGCCTGTTAAGATTATTAAATTAAACCAATTCAGTGTATGTCAGTCTTTTACCAGCTGCAAGTATTTACTTATATTATCTTTTTAAAGAACCCTTTTTTAATACATTCCAAAATTATTGAGGGGCAAATCTGACTTTTCCTAGGTTTCTAATCATAAAACACTGACAAGTAGGCTGCTAATACTTTCAAAAATTAAATATTTAATAAATATTTCCAGGTAGCATTCAGCTAGAAAGTATAGAATGCATCAGTTTATTTTAAATATTAGACTAGTACAAAATATAATTGAGCCCTCAATTTTGCAACATCTTAAATGGCATAAATGCAAAAAAAAAAAAAAATTTTAAATCCATGTTTTTAGATCCAGAAAAATACTGTACAGGGTAAAGTAATGAAGTGTAGGTAAAAGTAAATGAAACTAAGAATGAGGTCACATGAGATTCACTTAAGTGCCTGTCTAGACAGAGATAAAAACCCATTTGCTCACCACATCAGTTACTCTTTTAAACAAACCAGGTAAACAAAGTCTGTGGGTCTAGTTGCTGCACATCATTTATCCTGGGATAAGATTTGGAGGAACATCTCACTTTATTGATTTTTATTGCTTGTAAGTAATCCAACTGTTTTTGCTCCAACATTTTAAATACATAGAAAAACATCAGTACCAGTTCAGCACTAAGTTAGTGGGAAAATATTCCAAATCTGCCTTCAGATCTATCTGGCCATCACTGTTTAAGAGTTAACCTTAGACACTAAAAGCTACAAAGAAAACATTGGATTTATAAAATACATCCATTGTTGCCAAAGGGAGTATATATACACATATAATGGACATATACACATGTATATACATACATAGCACACACATACATAATGCATGCGTGCGTGCGTGTGTGTGTGTGAGAGAGAGAGAGAGAGATACGAAAGTGGATTACATACAGAACCATGACAATCTAATAGTCTTCAATGCATCTGTGACCATCTGAAAACCGCTGTACATTGTTTTTTTTCTTGTGAAATACATAAAGCCATTCTGAGATAAACCACAGCGACAAGATTGATTCAGTTTGTGTTTGTATCATCCAGTGTGCAGATCAGAAGACAGAATCAGAATTCACTCGTTATCTTAGCAGAGACTGATGATGATCTAGCTTGAGAGAGAGAGATAAATTTGTTTTTTTCTAATTTCAAAACTTTTTAAACAGAGAAACAAAAAATATCCCCATGTTCCCTCAAAACATCCACAATATGATTGTCACTTAGGTTTTATTAGTACAACGTTTGAATAATATACACATGACATGTCCCCTTCAGCAGCATTGTCTTATTTTATAAGTAAAAGGCAGGAGAAAGTCAGAATTTTACAAAAGAGATTTTAGAAAAAGTAAATAGCTAGTGAGTTATAGGAATGAGTATAATCTGACACTGTATCCTGATTTTTTTTGGGGGGGGGAGGCCCTCACACTCAGATAAGAGTTCTAACCTATTAATGCCTACCACTGCCATGCAATTTCAACAAGGGCACTCACTACAACCTTTAATAGTCTACACACCTCCTTTTGGTCACCCACTAAGAGATCCTACAGTTATAAAAGCCAAACAATAACAACAAGCAACCAAAAGACTCATTTATACCATAGTGTGTAGAAGGATGGAGTTTATGTCCTGACCTTAGACTAACTTCAGCATCTCTCTTGAATTCAGAATAAAAAGACAAATAGTAGAATTCGTTTTTTCATGTATAAAACCTAGATAATTTAGTTCAAGAAACTGCCAAGTTCTCTATCTCAACCCAACTTAATTTCCAAATGCTTAAATTTTTTCTTTGTTCATTATATTTTTTTTATAAAGTAAGGGAAGAGGATTTACTAATAACTAAAAAAAAATGTTCCCACTAATGTAATGATCAGCTCAGATATTGGTCAAATCACTTTGCTAAAAGTCAGACTACAGTTCATAACAAAGACACAGCTGACTATAGTTGAATTCTGTAGGATTGCATTGTGGGAATTTTTTAATTATCAGCAAATACAAACTGGTTTCAGATCTTGTAATTTAATCGCTGCATCAAATCCACAAAAAATACCTAACAAAATTTGTTCAAAGAAAAAGAAGAAAAGAAAGGGAACTTCTCTGAAGGATATTATTTTTTCAAATGCATCCTTGAAATAAGTGATGATTCTTACAGATATATAAAGTACAAATGGTCACTAGAGATAAGAGTAGAAAACTGAACTCGTATGTGGGAAATGATTTTTGCAGTCCACACCAGTAAGAGTGAGAAAAGCAAACAAAATTGGAATGTACTAAAAAAATCTTATGCTGATGGTTGCTGTGGTATAGACACAGATTCAGTAATTTGATTCAGTCCATGCAGTTATTAAAACAGAAAAGATACATCAAATATGAACATTCTATTAAACAATATGTATATGCATTTTCTGCTGACCAAGATGATAAAATACAGGTGAGTTATTACTACATTTCTATTGGGTTTTTTTGGCACCCATTTTCGTTTTACCCCTGACAGTTACAACTCTGGTCATTAGCTGGTAGAAAAGCACAATAAAGTTGACATGATTTCTTTTTTTCCTTTCCCCACACACACACACACACACACACATCATCATCATCATCATCATCATCATCAATAAGCAGTCACTGACAAGGAATGTATTCCAACATCTGGATGCAACAAGAGATTAGCAGTAAGCACCCTCTATAAGTGCATTTAAAACAGAAACAGAAAAAAAAAACAAAACATTCATTTTTATTGTTTGGAGTTTTTTTTTAGCATGATCCATTAGATTCATTAAATAAAAAAAAAAACTTCAACCAGACTTAACTGTAACAATGGGCACCTACATCATTTTTGAATACTGTTTTCAGTAGAAAAGCAGCTTAATACATAATATATAACACTGCTCTTCATGTAAATATCAGATATAAAATAAATAATAATATTAGAGATTTCTCTTATAGTATAGCAGATCAGAAAATAATTATGATAAATTGTGCAATCAAAAATATCTCTAGTTTTTGAATTGGAACAATGGTTTGAAACAACTTGATCTCTCAATGTAAAAAGCTAACTATAATTAACTCAGGTACTGCTCTCATTTTGGAAAAATTTACTAAAACATCAGATTTTTCCTTCACTACTATAAGTATAGCTGATACTTGTTAAGATTATTAACTTCCATTTAAACTGAATAATGGAAAATGCTCTGAATCTTGTTATAGATACTGCAATAATTCATTAAACATGATCCTGTTGACAGGTGATAATAAATATATTTCTTCTGTGGTATTCTTAAGTATTTTTTCACAAAACAGTAAGTAACTAACTGAAATGATGTTTTTATTTTAAAAACAAAATGAGAGGTATCTTAACCCCACAAAAGGTAATTAATAATTATTTCTTTACATTATAAAACAATTATTTTAACAAAACAATTTTAGTCACATTATTTTGTTAATATGTCAGAAGCATTTTTCGAGTAATATTTTTTTATCATATTATCACCCACATTTTAAAATTTAGTTTTGTTCAAATTGGGGAGTGGAGAAAATTTTCAAAAAAAAACTCAGCCTGCAAGTCATATGTACGATTACTCTTTCCATCAACTAGGGACATACATTAAGGAAACCTGGCCAGATAATGGTTACAATGATTCTATTTCCTCAGCATCTCTAGTATTTCATTATCCAATATTTTCTCTTTTATATCTTAAAGTTTGATTTGAACACAAATCTGGATTTATGTAAAGATATTTTAGCAATTTTTTTTAAGAGAAATGTTCTAGATCCAAGAGCCAGGTTCTCTGTTTAGGTTTACTTTACACATTAATGACAAATAAATACAAGCAGATGAGCTGAAGAAACTCAGTGAATTCCAAGGAGTAATTTCACTCCAAGAAGAAACTGGTGCAAATGTGTGTATGCTAGGGTGTCAGGGTAATTTTTGGTTCAATTTTATAGTGATTAAAAGACAACAAAAGAAACAAGACTGGCCAACCTACTCCACCATTTATTATATAAAACTGATTTTCCTTTTTGTGGAAAGTAAACTAAATATTATTATTATTACCAAATTTTTTTAAAAGTAAATAAATCAATGTATTTTGTTCATACATATATCTGTAGGTGTTTAATAAATTCTTTGGTGCCTGGTGCCATGACGTACAAGAATGGTAGTGCTTGCTAGTTGTGGCAACCTGTCATTAAGCAGCCTCATCAAATATGATGATGATGAACTTTTGAAGAAAATTAAATCCTTTAGTAGTGATAATTTGAAAGCAAAGTCATTGGGTCTCATGACTGCAGATATCTTATGGAACATTATATACTAATCTTGGAATCATAGTGATATAAATATTCTCAAAAACCTTACAAAATTATAGATGATGAACAACACATACTCAGTACAAATGATTAATTTAACTGCTGGAATAAACTGGCACAAGGCAAAAATTTGTGTATGTACCATCTCATATCTCGTGACAAAAGGTAAAGGTGTGTTTTATATATAATACTAAGGATGTTCAAATTAAACCAGGCCAAATACATTTACTGTGATTTTATTTTGGCCAGGTTTCATCTGAATGCCCATAGTACCTATAGGAAGGATACAAGCTCTTAGTATAGTGAACTTTCTTAGATGTACAACGTAATAACAAAATATTCAAAGTATGTTTTCATTACTAAAACAACAATAACAAAAAAAAACCTGTAATAAGCCAATCATAAATCTCATATATCCTACTGAAACAACCAAACTTTTTCGTTTGAAGTTTCCTCCATCAATACTTCACTTGAGGCAGAAACCGACAAAACTAGGTAAGGGTTCTCCGTGCATAGATTTTGATAATACACTGTAAAGTTTTTGTGACCTATTAACATATGCGATATGGTATACATTTATTTTATCAGTTCTTCACTATCAGCATACTAATGTTCTTATAAAGACAGCATCTAAATCCTGTACCTACAAGCATGGCATTTTGACAATAAACCATTTTTTATTTGTGTGAACTAAACAGACTAATCTTGGTTATGCTTCTTTGATTAATGAATAGAAAACAGTGCTACCTATTAATGTATTTGTGTGCTAATTTGCATAGTTTTAGTGTTATTGACTTACTGACAGTTTAACAGAATAACACAAAATCAATGCAAAAGTCTGTTCATTTCTTACCAGTGGCCCAACTATGCGTTTTTACCTAAGCACTGTGAATGAAGCAGTGAGAGACTTCCTGCCATTCTGCACTGTTAGGAAAAATAACAAGAGCTGAATGTGGTTATTCTGGTATGACTGAAAGCTACATGTGCAGCTTACTCATCTGAAAACAGGAAAAGCCACATAAGTAAATGAATTCATGTGTGGATATTGCTCATAAACAGCGAACAGTACACAATGGCACAGACTTGAATGTGTTGCCACCTGGTGAAAACTGGTTTATAGCTAGAAACACTTCAAAAAGGAAGAGCTTATAAGAACATTACATCAAAAAAAGGAAAAGATTGGCTAAAAACTTTCAACTTATTCTAAATACTTAATAAAAAGTATCTAGTTACAGTTATGTCAAATGAAATGCTTCACTATGCACACAGTGAACAGCATGATGTTGTTGTACATTTAATGATATTATTAATGAGTCAACATCAGCAGCAATGCTATTTCTGGCCACAGGAGACTGCAGTACACATTGATAATGACTCGGTGGTCTTCATTAGTAATGGGCAGCAATTACTTTAACCCTTTACATCTAAAATTTAGCCAAAAAAAAAAAACGCTTGTAATTATCATCACATAGGAATAGGTTATAGTCATTTAGATTTAAAACTAACAACACAGAATGGAAAAGTTTATCCTCAAGATGAAAAACAAACAACATATGTCACTCACTTAGTTTCAAAAAGTTTCTAATTTGTATTTCTTTTGAGTCATGGATAAAAAATGCTTTTAAAATGGCAATTACAACAAAAAACTAAATTACTGTTATCAGATTTGTTAGTATTTACATTATTATTATTTTTCTTCCTCTTTAACCACTATGACCTATATTCATACTACCAAACTTCCAGATAAAAGGCAACTGATTTCTCTAACAAAAGAGAGGAAATAATACTTTCACAGTATATAGAAAACCAGTTAATCAGGATCCTGGTAAGGATTGACCCAATGCTTCTGTTAAATGTACGGATCAGTAAATTTATCTAGTGCAACCTTACTTTCAAATATCTACAAAAACTAAACATTTGCATCTGAGGACAATTGATGTGTTTCTCTGCCATTGCTGTGAAGAAGCAGTGTGTGCTATCCCATCATGCTTGGAGTTTGAGACAAATAAACAAACGACAAACTTACTGCCAAATAAGTGGATCCTTCTTGTCGATTTTCCATGCTACTGGTTGGCATAGCAGTGTGTTTTTAGTAAAGTCCACCCAACGATGTTGCAGTGTATATTCCACTAACTCTGTAAATTTCCATGCTTAACAAAACTGAAAAAAAATAAAGTAAATAAATAAATAAACTAAAGAAAATCATGTGTTAAAACATTTTCAAATGACTATGAATTTGAAAACTGATGTGCATTAGAAAACACAAATGTCAACTGGCTTCCAAAATTTAGAGAGATCAGGCATGAAAAGGGTGTACCACCACACCAACAAGCATGTACATCCTATTTGCTGAGCATCTATTTGTGCATGGTCAGGAGAACAGCAACAAAGCGATTTAAAAAATACAGGCAAAATGTATGTTCAAAATGTTTGAGGGACAGAGTCCTGATTGAAAATAATGCTTCCTCAAGTGACTGCAGTTGAACATTCTATGAGATGCTGATATTGGTAAAGTCATATCTATCCATGAAGAAATTACAGAATACTATCTACTGGAGATCTTGTTTTTTTATGGACATTATTATTTACAAACATAAAAACAGTGGCAAGAGAGATAGTTCATGGTAACGCTTCATTAACTATCAGTAGAAAGAGCCTGGCTTCAGGTTCCATACAATTCTGCTTTAATTAGCAATTATATTTCCAAATATGTCCCCTGAAGAATGTTATGCAGTAGAACTCACAAAATAAAAACAAAAATGGAACTTATGAAATGGATGCAAACAACCTGAATGAGAGGGATTGGTGTCAAGTTAAAACTACTGAATTAAATCAACAAAAGAAAAATATCAACCACAAAAAGATACTCCTTTTAAATCATACAAAACCTCAAGATCCATTAGCCAGTGTGTGAAACCTGGTCATTATATACAACCACTAATTTAATAGTATTAAAAAAACATTCAAAACAATATATTTTTTTGTACTTTGCAGGCAAACAAATGGCTCCATAGATTGTATGATAAAAGTGCTTTTAAAAGAAGAAAACTGGTATCCACGTGGCAAATGTTTTTTCTCTCCTTTTTCTGAAAACCAAAGTGGTAGTGTATGAAATCTGAAACAAGTTTCTATCCATCAAAACAATTAAGAAAGTGTTCCATGCAATGTAATGCTACAAAAACCAAAGAAAATTCTTAACATCAATACAACAAAAAGATGTCCACTTGATGGCTCAGAGCTTGGACACTACCACTACTGATGTTGCCATAAAAAAAATGCAGAGGAGTGTTTGCTTAATTATAACCTTACATTGTGAGAATGCTTTCTTAATTATACACAGGTAGAGAGAGAAACCCATCCATTTAAGATTTCATACACTGGCTTGAGAAGAAAATTAAACAAAGAACAAGAAAATTCAAATATTATGTAGCACATGATTTAACATAAAAAATAAAATATAAATTATATGGAACTTTACCAAACCCTCTAATTAATATAACTTTTAAATATTTTATGTGAAGAATTGTTAGAACCGCATCACAGAATGAAATCCAGGATAAAAATTTTATTTCCTAGTGTGAATGGCAATAAACAGAATTATCTTCAGAAAAAGGATATTTTTCATTAGCTATGAAAACATCAGTATAGCTTGGTTTTCTCTGTTATATATATATATACTATGAAATACTTCATACTCACAATCATCATTTAGAGCTTTCCAATTCTTTCAATCCAAGCTCAGAATGCTTTGGCTTAGCTAACTGTAGAATTTGTCGAGGAGTAAAAGGCTTTACCTAGTTCTAGTGTTGTTGGCTGCCTGTGGGCTGGGCTGGTTAGCTAGCCCCAGTCACAAAATTGCTGCAGTAAGGAGAACAGGACCTGGTAGGTATACTGTTTGCCAGTTCTCACTTACAAGACCTGCTACCCCTTTCCTCCTTTTGCCTGGGCTTAGCACTCAGTAAAAACATTTGAAAAACCGAGACCTGGCAGGGATTAAATGGTTTTGTAGCTGGGGCCTGATAAGCATACCCATTTCTACAAAGAAAGAAAGGAAAAAAAACACACAGAGATCCAGCAGATCATTCCTCAAGCATGTTGTGGAGGAAAGTAAGTAATCTAACAGCTACTTTCCACACACACACACACAAGAGAATGTGTGAGGGGTTGTCTCACTGCCCCGGCCAGTACTAGAAGACAGAGTTTCAGAATGCATCATTAAATGCAATAATGAACAAAAATTATATTTTTTAGTAGCAATGAAAATTGAAATCACTTGTGAAAGATAATCTTACTCTGTGTACACTAACAGTTTCTTTTCCTAACTGTTTGAGGCGAACTAAAACACCACATGGGAATTGACAGAGAAAGGTTACTTAATAACTAATCTATCTTTTTACAGACAGATAAATAGAGATATGTCTGACATTTCAAAATATAAACTGTAACACACAGATGAATGTATAAATCAAGAAATTTTCACTTCTGGTGGCCCAGCATTGTGGCCTCTTTGATTCATTAATAGCAATTTTTTAATTACATAATTTGACTTGACCCCATACCTAAACTTGATAAAAGTGTTTTGATTGGTTTACTGCTAAAATAAGGTCAGTGGGATAAAACCTTTTTTTTTTTTTTGAAAACAGTTAAAACTACAATAATTATAACACATACTAACTAGTGTATCTGTGTGTGTAGTAAAGGTGTTCTACATATATTACCATTATTCAACTTAAGAAACTATTTATTTACTCTGTAGAAAGTTTTTATAGTAGTTGAAAATGAACCTGTAATTATGATTGGCATCATTAGTACAGAAAGTGTATTTGTACTACTGCACACTAGAGATGTAATTTTATACATACATAATGTATACATTCACAGGTAGAAAATGTTTTTTTATTTCCCTAAATGTAAACAGACTGAAGTCATTAAAAACAAGTAGTAGTAGTAGTAGTAAAGTAATGCTACCCTGAGTCTGCATAAATACCATACTTAATATGATGCAATGAGAAATATTTATCTTAAATTTCATTGTCTTTATCTAACAAAAATAAATAGCAGATAATATGGAATTTAGTTTAGTTTTACTGATAATGAAAAAAAAAAAAAGGTTTGTTGATGAGATAAGTTGGCAACATCTAATGTCTGCAAACAAAAAAAACCTTCTAACTGTTAATCAGAAAACTATTTGGAATGTCAATACTTTGTTTAATCCCAGGTTAGCAAACCAGGTGTGATGAGATAACCATTTGTTCATGACATCTCCCTGCCAACCAGGAGCCTCACAAACCTTATGCTGAAGAAAGTCAGGTGCTTAGAAAACAACTTACACTGCAGACTTTGACCTCTCACTGATGTAAAACCTTAAGGTGCAAAGCAAAACCTGTTTAAAACTAAGCAACCCAGAGTCCTGTGTAATTTCTGCACCTGTCCATCCACTGACCTTTTAAAACTCAGCATATTAAAAAAAGTTCAGGTGGATCTGCTATTGTATATACTGATCTTTACAACTACTATTACCAATGTTTTTTCTTTCAAAATAACAGGTTATCTACCCACGCCAGCTTTAGTATGCAAAGAGGAATAAAAGCGCTACTTTTATCTTTTGTTTAACCATGAAACTTAAATGTCTGAGGTAAACAACATATTAAAAGAAATAAAATTTTTAAACTCTTTTCAAATAGTT
The DNA here is from genome assembly GCA_018389105.1 of Nautilus pompilius. Classification (NCBI taxonomy): domain Eukaryota; kingdom Metazoa; phylum Mollusca; class Cephalopoda; order Nautilida; family Nautilidae; genus Nautilus; species Nautilus pompilius. The sequence continues at coordinate 563,435 of JACATO010001894.1, forward strand.
TTAACATTATATCACCAGTATTCATGATATGTTCACTGCTAAAGTTTCTAATAAAAAATTATCATATGTATGATGATAGAAATCAATCAACATTTTCATATGGATCTTTGGAAGCATCCCTCAGTGGAGCTCTTCTGAAGTGAAGGTAACAAAAGAAGTGATATCAGAACCTGCAGAAACAAAGAATATGGCCCTTGCACAACTACAACACATACAAAATTGTTAGGAGAGCTGTCACATTGCCCATACATTTTCAAAAAGTATGTAAAAGTTTATAAGTTGAAATTCCATTAAAATTATTGATATAGATTATTGCAAAAACATTTTGAGTAAATTAATGTTTATTAACAGCTTCAATGTTTCTTTATATAAATTAAAATTTTAGCTAATTTTTTTTCTTCTAACACCGATACAACCTCATTGTATTGGTGAAACTAATCTGACATTCCATCGAAAAAAGAATTTTTGAAATTTATAACTTCCTATCCAAAAAAAAGAGAAAATGTTCTTGTTGTTCAATTAAAGGAAATATCAGAAGATCAAAAGAATGGAAAAGGTCACTCAAACAAATCTGTATCAGATACAAAATTTCTGACATTATTTTTGGTTTAGCCTAAATTGTGAAGTAACTGGACTTTGTATTTATCATGGAGACCACTGTAATAATAAATCTGTCTCGTTTTGAATGACTTTTTCCTTTTTTGCCTTATTTTCCACAAATTTCCACATGCTAAGTACTAAAAGTCATGTTTTAATTATAGAAATATTTTTTTTTTTAATTTGAAGTTAGTCTGGTTAGATATTTTAGACCAGGTAATCATTTGTCACTAATTTCACATTATCTCTTGGCGAGCTACACCAAAAATGATTCAACCAGCTATCATCATATCTAATTTTCCACCACGCTGAATCCATTAGTTGGCCCCATTTTCTAGCAGACTCCACCTTTAACTACTTTCCCAGCTCCTGATGCCAGTATATTAGAACTTTCACCAGCACATTTGTGAAACATTTAGCACTCTCTCTCCAAGGATACTACAACTTTCATCAAACCATTTCCAGGCAATGCTAATTGATACACACCTCTTTCTTTAATTGCAATTAGTTATATTTGTTTTCTTTAACCATACATTAGAAATAATCCTTCCTCCTGAAATATTTGATTTTATTACCTACATAGCAAATCAACTCAATAACTATTTTGAACTTATTGTAGTACTTTTGGCACTCTTAAAAAAAGTTAATAAAAAAATATTTTCTTATTTTAAGAAAGCATCTGTCAACTTTTCTGAAAATTGTCCAATAATTCACTGCTCAGAGCTACCATTTCTACACACAGCCCAATGAAATCTGCTGTGTTTTCTTACCTAAACGTTAGTTACTTTTCAGGCAACAGATGGCCTGACTTTAATCCATCCCTGTTGGCAACCAAGTTGGTTTGGTAAACCTCCCATAGCACCTTCACCACTCTCTTCTATCAGTTCATCAATGTGGGTTTTCTCTGGGTACCCAGATTTCCTCTCAGATTTAAATTGTTGTTCTAATAGGGACTTTCCATTTCTTACCAAAGACATGTGCAGGAACTGCAACATGTCAGAAGCAACATTCATGGAGTTACTTTCAAATATGTATGTGAAGACAAAGCTCTTGTCAAGGAAACCATAAATAACCTCTTCATATGCACCATAGAGATACAAGGTGGTGTATATTGTATTAAGTTCATAATGGCTTCTAGTGCCACTATTTTTTCTTCTTTCACCCCAAGAGCTACAAAAAAAGGAAGGAAAAAAAAGACGATGTTGGCCTCTGGTGTCAAGCCAAAAACATTTTTTCTTTCTTTGCAGTTGATTAGTAATTCTGGCAACAAAATAGAATAAACTTTCTATTCCTAAAACTAAGCTTCAATATTTTTTAAACAACCATGTTATTGTGTATCTAAAAACAAATGTAGCCAGAGAGACTAAATTCTGTACAAATTTATATTGCCCACCACCAATATTTGGGATTTTTTCCATCATTTGAGATGCTACATTAAAAGCACTTAATCTAATCTTTGAAGTTATTGCACTAAATTTAAAAGTTAAACAAAAAATGTATATAATTTGAGGGTTTTATCATCTTATTAAACCCGGATGATGAAATCATATTGAAGAGCATAATACCAGCAAGTGTTATATATTAGTTGGCAACATGATTTAAAAGAACTAGTAAACAGTCCATAAAACTAAATAAATCTTCAGTCCATAGCAACAAGGTTCTCACCAATTGTTGTTGTTGTTGTGGCCACAAAGAGTGACAGACCAGTAAAGAGTAAAGTCGGGCTTAAAAGTTTAATCAATTTCTCCATTTAATGCGCCTTAGTCTACTTTACATTAAGAATTTTTATTAAGCATGTTCACTGAAACCTTATATTCCTAGCCTCCTTCATATGGAAGCAATAGATACACAAAACATATTTAACTCATTCAAGGATGACAAATTGTTCACTGCATAGCAATGGACCATCAAGTGGGCAGGCTTAGATACTATTTTATCTAGTTTATTTAGGTGGTAATAGAAGTCATCAAATGTTTCTCATTGTAACTTGTTATTCATACTTGCACCTTACCTGTTAACAACACAACCCTAGATGTTTCTTTTCACACCTGTTATTTATTCAATCTACTCCACAGAATAATGAAAATCTTCATGCACATTTGACAGCTCATCTTAGAAAACCAATTCTCACATTCTTTTATATTTAGCAAATAAACATCACATGTTAGGTGGAAGATGTCAGAGTTTAGTGTATCAGCTAGTTTACCCAATACTCAGCTTCATGAACCTCCATTGGTATGGTTTCTTCTGTTTTAGCTATGAAAGAAAACTCATGGCTATTGCTTCTGGAGCCACAACTTTCATGTAAATTTATCCGTGTATATTTACCCCCCCAAAAAATTTAGAAAGAGATATTTCTAATTAGTATATAAAAGATACCTTATTTTGTAAACTTACCATCTGGTAGTCCAATTTACCTATGTAAGCGAGATGTATAAAATCTGGAATAAGCTTCTCTTTGCCGATTAAAAACCCCTTCCTAAAGCTGAGGGGACCCCCAAAAAACATGTCCACAACCTGTGCTCAACTTTTCTACCAGAGCCAACCTTCCACAGCAGTGGATTACAGATTTAAAAAATTTTTTTTCAGCAAATAGAAATAGGGGGGGGGACATGGAATATGGAAGTTAACTTGGAATACAACTATCAGAACAAAAAATAAATAAGACGTGGGAACTTAAAGGATAAAATATGAGGAAATATTACAGGGTCTGAGAAAGTTGGAAATTTTCAATGTGCATGATTACCATTGTTTAACGATCACCAGAAAGTTTAAATTGTCAGAAACTGACTTCATACATTTCCTAGTATCAGGGATACTGTGAGAGAGGGGAGAAATACTCCTAGGGATCACTAGTTTTATTACCACCACCCCACCTCTTAATCAAGACATTTTGAGCCTATGAACTGCCCAAGTTTAATCACTAAAAACAGTTAATCTTTCTCTCTCATATTGAAAGTAATGTTTTAATGCTATATTTGTTTAATATCTTCCTTAGACACTTGGGGGAAAAAAAAAACTGCAGATAAATGGAAAAATATTGATTTATTGGCATTTCCTTTTTTGAAATTATTCTAAATTTAACACACCTTAATGAACGTGTCTTCGTCATTACTTCCCTCCCACACATTCACCACTGAAAAATTAAGTGTACTGGGAAATAAAAGAAAAAGTCCAAATGGAGAGACCAATAATCCTTTGAACAAATATCTGACGTAACACCAGGTGGGCCAGCCCCACTTTCCAGGCTGTTACCCAAAAGAAAACAAAGGGTGTGCACTGTATTGTGCTGAGACATACAAAAATAATTTTCTGTTTAGACCGATTATGGAATAGCTGAAAATATCTGTACAACTAATAGGAGAGAATCAAGTTAAATACAGACTTTTTAAAACTATTTAATCCCCCAATTGTCTTAATGGCCTATAGAAGTCACTTAATAGAAATAATTCACGGAGGCGCTACATAAGTGTACATTTTCTTGGCAGAGCCATTGAGAGATTTCTGCTGAGTTTAAAATCTTATATATATTAAATCCAGATTTGTGATGATGTAGCTGATGCAGTTCATTAAAAAAATTTTTATTCTAAAAAAAAAAAAAAGGGACAAAAACAAAGTGGAATGAAACGAGGCAGTTTGACGACTCTAAAAGGCATCATTTTATTTTTTTAAAAAAATATTAATCATGCTTCCTTTACATATTCATTCATTTTTAAACAAACACTGCGTTGTTGATGGATAATGGTATTGTTTTCTTTGTTCTGGTATATTAGACCATTTAAAATAAAGATCCAAAAAACAAGTCGCTTGTTGTTCTGTTCACATTAAATTTAATTTTTAAAACTTTAAATAAAATCTGAAAGAGCCCATAATCTGCAAATTTTCACATTTAAAAAAAAAAAAGATCTTTAAAATTTAAAAAAAACCCTGATTAATTATGAAAATTTGCAATTTATAATCTCTTTAAACATCTTAATGTTTCCACATCTGTTACTTTGCTTAACCGGAGGCTTTCTCTTTTAAACAAAATTAATTAAAAGATTAAATTCAAATATGCAACTAACCTACTGCTGATTGATCAGAGTTTTTCAGTACCACATCAGCAAGAAAAGTGTGTGATTGCAGCAGCAAAAATCAACTCAGCAGAAATGGGAGACATACCACATGTATTGACTTATTATTCACTCTAATTTCCAGGTGATTAGCACTTATTTGGCTGATGGCCAGTAACTTTAGATACTACACTTAGCATTCTTTTTACAGACGTACAAAACAAATGACCGAGATAAATATTTGAGGAGTGGCTGCTTAGCGCACCTTACTTTGCTCAACAATTACAGGCAAAAAACATTTAATTTGAAGATTTTATAAAATAACTGCTGACGATAATAACCTTGTGTGGTGTACTATCCATGTTTACAATTATTTCCAAATATACCAGTACCCATCAATTTTATTTAAAATGGATTTTTCCAGTTAAAAAAAAAAGAAATCACAAGAACTAGTCAAAGTTGAAAATTTTTAATATATAAAAGAAAAGTTAATAATACAAAATTGACTAAGCACCATTCTCAATGACTACCATAAAAAAATAAAAACAATAGAACAGAGTAAATTATTTACCTTTGTTGATGAAAGTACTACTAAGTTTAGTCACTTTATAAACTTTTGTATCAACCAAAAATCTTAGGTATTGTTTAATACCATTGCAAGGTCCAAATTATTTAATGCACCAAGTGCTGATGCCTGCTCTTTGTCACAATCAATGTCTGAAAGGTAAGTACTGTTGTGATAGTGGCCAGATTCACAGGCAATATTTTCAGCAACTTCCCAAAAGGTCAGGCACAACTCATTTTAAAAAAACATTAACCATCTCTAAACCAAGCAGAAGCTGAAAAGCACACCACACTTGTTTACAGAGGAAGGTTGTAATGGCAGGAAATTGGACATCATTCACTTAACCACCATGACAGGTGTGAAGTACCATGGTTCATTTCAGATATCTCAAGTCTTCCCATAAAACATAATGAAAGGTAAAAAACAAACAAAACAAAACAATGCCCCAATTAGCAAAATTATTAGCCCTTTCATTTTCAGTTTTAAACCAGAAAATACACACATACTATTTAGGATATTTGTTTTGTTTTTCAGATAAAAATGTTTACTGTATCAGTAGTTATCCAAAAAGTCCTCCACTATTACACTCCTTAATTCCCCCTCTAGTTACTGAAATTGCTACAGATACTCAACTACAGGCTTACACCTTTAAATTTCATGGATCAATTTCACATTTAAATTTCTTTCTTTTTTCTACTGAGACAAATTCCTATTTTTTTTTTTTTTGCTTCAGTAAAAACTAAGAATTTTTAAAAACTTTTATTTTAATCAAAGTTTTTGATGTTATTTTCCCCAGTCTATTACTCTCTCTTTGATATCTACAAAAATCATCATTATGCCACTACAGAAATAGATAAAGCTTTCCAATAATCTTGTTTCAATCTGGAATGCATTCAAAATTATAAGAGCCCAACAATAAGCTAAAAATTAAATATACGATAATTTGAACTTATGGCCTATAGCCAAATATAATGAAGTCATTATTTTGAAAAGAAATTTTAAAAGGGGTTTCAGGATAGGTTCTCTAAAAGCATTTTACATTTGGCAGATCTTAAATAGTTGTTAATAAGGATTGATGGTGGATAGACATTTTTTAAAAGATGCAAAATCTCTGAAGAGGAGAATAAGGAATAAGATTAAAATGGAGTCTAGATAAAAGAAAAAAAAGCTGGATCAGTTTAGGATGTTCTATAGCCCTGTTAGCTTATCTGACTGATTATGGTTCAGCATCTTTCTACTGCTCAACGTAACTAGTTGATAAAGAAGAGCTGTGTGGATAGGCCATTGAGAGTTCTAAGAGAGAAAAAACAAACTGAATCAACAAAATCTTCAAGTTAAATCATTCCTTTTCATTAGTTACCTTATTAATAATTTTACATTCTTAGCAAAGGGGAAGATCTAAAGACAACAATTTAAAATGGATAATAAAAAGCATCCCTTCACATGAAAGTTTGTGTATGCTAAGGAATAATTTAAGTTTTAAAAACATGAGACTGAATGTCATACACCAAGCTTCAAAATCGGATTTTAGGGGGTATGTCATCTCCATGAGCCTCTGTATACTGTGATATTCATTATAACCCAAGAACATTGGCTATCTTGTCATAATATTGAAGAGTGTCAGGTAGAGCTTTACCCCAAGATGAAGAAAACCAGAACCAATGGGGAAAATGTCAGCTTTCTTAATTTAGAAAAATATCACCTGCTAAGCGCTGTAAAGATTTAGACATTCATAAGTCATTTGATGATGATATTGCAGCTTGTATACAAAGTTAAAGTATAGGAACAGTAAAAAAAAAAAAAAAAGAAGACCATTTGCTGTAAAAAGGGCATCAAGCAGTCTTAAAGCCATTAAAACTTTAGCATCCACTACTTTGCTTGATGAAGGCATTACAAGCACATACAATCTAACAACTCTAATGCCTGCTAATTTTGTACGAGAATTGTAGGGTACATAATTCATGTCGAAGGTGTCTCTAAATACTTCTTTGTTACCTGAAAACTTTTTTTTTTGTAGATAATTGTCAAATCACACCTAAAATTACAAGTTTTAAATCAGACAATCTTAGCCTTTTGTTGCCCTTCTTGATAACTATAATTATTTACATCTATAATCATTCTAGCTGGTAAACCTCCTTTGAACCTTCACCAAAGTCCTTTGATGACGAGGATTCTAAGCCTGGACTGAGAGAATTACTGTTAACAGATAATAGTAATTGAAAGCAGATCACCTATTGGTTTACCACAGAAGCTTTTAAATCTTCAAGTTAGTAACTATAATAATTTATTGACTCTCTGTCACAGTTGTAATCTGGAAAACATGGTTACTCTTATATCTTAATGTTCATCACCTTTTGGAACTGCTTAGAATGCTTTGCCAAGCCAGGTGGAGCGGAGAGCGATAATGCTCCAGGATCTTTACCTCTCACAGAAAAGAACAAGCCATCATCATCCTCCCCTCCCCCACCTTTAGAGAGATAATCATCGCATCGTGGCTAAGTTGTTTTAACCAGAAATTTCACGCTTTTACTTTTCTAAGGAAACGTTGGATAACCAGGAGCTAATCCAGCGAGACCCTAGGTAAGGTGGTCCCTCGCCTCAAGAACCGCGGGGTGAGCGAGCGCCCCAGCACACAGGGCCGGCCGTCACCCACGTGTGTGGTGTGGTGTGGTGTAGTGACTGACAACCACGGTTTAATAAAGTACATAGAGAGCGGCAAAATAACCTCAGGCAGACTATTAAGAGCCGTTCAGGGGAAAGCAACCTGTGTAAAATGTCACCACCACCACCACCTACCTCGGCGGAATTCGCGAACGACAGGGCCGGGGCTCCAAGTAAACGCAGCGACTTCATTCATCCTCGCCGTGAGGCAGACTGAGAAGCTGCAGCCCTGTCGAGCGGAAAGACCGGGGGGAGGGGGATGGTGGTGGTGGTGGCTGACGAACACTAAGAGGAGAAATTCCGATCTCACCTACCTGTTCAGCTTTCTTTTGGCCATTTTGCTATCCCAGTACCCCCCTCGAACGTCCCCAGTGACCCCGGGCGCAGCACGCCCCGGCAGACGACCGAACGCGCTCGCGCGCAGGTCAACGTACGAAAAAAAAAAAAAAAACTCTGCTTTTACAATTCACGTTAACCCTACCCACCACCAAAAAACCCAACCAATCTGTGCCTGTAGCTTTTTTTTCTTTCTTGGTAAATTTAGAATCTAAACGACCGGCCGGCTGGCTTCTACCTGTTCGGTGTACAGGTAAACAACCAGGCTTCTTCCACTGTGCTGCATCATCAGTCCACCGCTTCTCAAGATCAAGAAAAGGCGGCATAATAATAATAATAACAATAATACGTGGTCCACATATCGGAAAACCCACCTGACAGGTATTAATTACATGATCTGTTAGCGATTTAATCTTGTTTATTGTATAATTATCTCCGAACTTAAGAGAGATAAAACAAAATCGATACGGAGAGAATCTGGAAATTTCCCTGTAATATTTTAATATTTTAAAGTCAAAGTTACGTGTTTCCAAGCTGATAAGAGTTGGAAAATGTATTTCCATGAAGGCGTAATTTTGATGAAAGAGTTCTATACTTTTGAAGTACAAAGCTATTTAATTTCTCACCAAGCTTTGTACATCAAATGCATCACTGAAGTTTAATTTCCACACCCACGGGATTTACCACATCCAACCAATGCTGAAAAAATCTTTGCCCCAAGTTCAGAAAATTGTGACATTCTCCATAGTCCAGAACATTAAACATTATTTTTTAAAAGTTCAATTAATAATAATAATAAAAAAAAACAAGTTGAAATGTAAAGTTTAAGGAAGCAGCCAATAGCAATATTGAATAAATGTGAGTATACTCAAATTTGCAATACTTGGCTATTTTATCAAACACTGGTAATCCAAGGGAAGTAATTCATCGAAGAACGAATTCTTTCCCCACATATTCTGGCACCGCTTTGGAATCTTCAGCAAATATGAAATGCAACTAGCTAGCTATTACTACACAGAGCCATAAATCTTGCACCAGTCTTTTCAGCTCCATCGTCTGTTTGTTCTAAACATGCTCACAATACCCTGTGCTGATCTGTTCCATTGTAAGTTTGCATTGATGAAAAAAAAAGTACTTTGTGGAAATAGTAATTCACCAACAAATACTAGACAATACCCCTCTGGAACTTAAAAAAAAAAAAAAAAAAAGAAAAAAGGGCACACTAATTAATAATTTATAAATGCAGATTTTGGAAGACACTCTATCTAATGTACCATAGCTTCCACAAAGAAATAATTACAAAGCAAGGTAAAAAGAGTAGTAGTCGTCTTTATTGACTTTCTGGAGTGATTACACTGATCCTTTACAACTTACCTTCATGGAAGGAGAAAGGAGTCAAGGCTTCCCAGTCTTGTCTGAAATGATCTGTACATAGAAATGATAAGTGACTGTCTGTTTTCCTTGACATCTGCTCACTTCTTCTCTTCACAACCCTCTGACACTGAGTGCCAAAGATAGCAGGCTTTCATTGTTTCACTAGGGTTTTCAGAGCATAATCTCCTTTCTGTTCACAAATACCCAAAATGATTACAGAAATTAACTAAACTAAGCAACAATCATTGTCTAATAAACAAAATGATTGCTTTATAGCCACTTTTTAAATTAGTTAATTTATTATTGTGTCTTCTCTGCAAATGTGTGTTTTAAAAAAAAATAAAAAAATGAGAGAGAAGACGCTACACCATTTAATTATGCCCCACAAGTTAAAAAAACAAAAACTGAATGGCGAGCTTGGTGTACGCACGTCTATAGCTTCATTCTGTGTTTAGCCACCAGGCGGAGAAACAGCAACTGGAATCACAAAAAGGAGCATAAATGTTTTTCATAACACAATAATACAAAAGTAGTAGTCAATTGTTCACTGGAGATGACTGGCTCTATGAGTGTTTACTTTAGCTGAGAGTTATAAAAGCACTACCGTATTAATAACCTGTAAACACTGATCAAAACGTTGTGCCCTGAGTTAAAACAGGCATCAGTTAAAACACACAGGTATTTTTTTTTTTTGTCTGATGTATCAAACTTACTTTCTACTTTACTCTCAACCATAACCAGATATACCATTCTTTCAAAAATAGAGAGAAAAAAAAATTATAGAGTATATCACATTATAATAAATATTTTTGTACATTTAGGAAATTATATATATTAACTTATCTAGCATATCCTGAGACAGAGATCTCAAAATTCATGCACACACACACACAAAAAGAAATTTTACATTATTTCTAAGCACTAAATTTTCATAGATTTAAGAAAAAAAAATGTAAAAAATCTAGTGTATCAATTTATAGTACTAGAAAGAAATGTTAATAGCTAAATTTAGAAACATTTGAAAATACAGCAAATGGAATTTCCATGCTTATATCACATGAATTTCGTTTTTTTTTTGGTTTTGTTTGTTTGTTTTGCTAACAATGTGACCTACAAGTTGCTGGAAACTGATCAATGTAAACCAGTGGCATTTTCCACTCTGCCCAGTTATACACATAGAAACAACTTTTGTGTACCACCAGAAGAGCATAGTTTAACTCCCAGTGACAGACATATGCATATAATTTTTCATTTTATACTTGTTTATCATAACATATATGCTTATAAATGCAATTAGAAAAACAAAAAAAAAAAAAAAAAAAGGCAAAAACTGACAATCCGAAACCTGCAGTAAGGATGTCACTGCTTCTTACCGCCCACTAACAATAATCCACCTAAAAACAAGACAATATTCTGAATACACATTTTCTTTTTTTTAAACAACATTGATACCATTGGCAAAATTATTCACAATGTGTGTCTGTCTGTCTAGGCACTGATTCTGACCTGTTGTAATAGAAATGAACTATGATTGATGAAAGGGAAGAAAAAAATTTGGGGAAAGAACATTTCATGTGTCAAGACTGAGGTAAATAAACAGACATGAAGTTGCAGATGGTGTTCAAAAGGAGTCTAATTCAGCTGCCTTTTCATGGCAGGATGATGTACCTCCAGCTTGGGAGTTGATAAATCCCTGGAAGAAGAAGGAGGAAAAAAAAATTTTTTTTTCTATATTGTCTCTTGTTTTCATTTCAATTTTAATCTAATGGAATTCCTTGGTATGGATAGAGGCTGTGGTGGTGTTTGTGCTTGTGGACTGGACAATTCTGGAAGATCAACACTGGAAAGTCTTCGAATATTCTGAAAAACAATGCAACCTGATTATAAATATCTTAGATATAATATATGATATGATATTCTTGAAAAATTCTATATTGGACCTAATCAGTATTTATTTAAAAATAGTCTTATTTTACTAGGAACAGTAAATGTTGTTAAAGAAACAATTAAGTGTGCTATTTTGTTTGCTTTCTTATTAGCATAATTGAATGGTAGTTAATTTTGAATTTGAACAAATATAATACTCTGTTTCTGCTAATTTATCAGGCAAGTAGCAAACAATACAATGGATATCTTGATAAAATGAGGCAGTTTACCATTACAAAAAACCTTACAATGACCACTCTACTTTAATGAATGAAACTACTCACATTTACTTTTATTTGGTCATCTGTTCTGGAATCTGTGGAGACTTTCTTCCCATCTCCCGCTGCTGCCGTTGTTATAGAGGATGAAACTGGTTTCTGAAACAAAAATCCATTTTTATTCTTTGATATGGCAATGCTAATTTTTAGGTTATTAGTATATTTTTTTAAAAATATATCAAAAGCATTCAGTATTTTTTAAAAGCAAAATTCCTAGACTTAGACGTCCCAAATATTAGTTAGATCTTTTGAAAAAGAAATTAGGATATGGAAAAAATGAGAAAATTAAGGATAATTTATAATCTGAATAGACAGATTTTACATACCAAATATGAGAACACAATTTGCAGTGTTGACTAGTAAAACAAATTGTTGGAAATTTAATAGCTAAACAGGACTTGGAGCTTTAATGAAATTAACAGTGGAGAAGTGTTTTTTTTTTTTTCTTCTGCACTTGCTTTCTCTATTTGTTTAAGTACCTCCTCTTGTTCCCGTGTCCTTTTCGCTGGAATTTCAATGTGCACAGGTGAATTGGCTCTCTTCAGTACAGCACAATCATTTGGTGATTCAGATACAACTATTTTCTAAATAAGAAAAAAAACAACAAAACATTAATAAGCACCAAGCAATCAGGCACATCTGTTTTGGTGCAACTGCAATTTGAATTTTACAACTCACAGAGTCAAGCTTTTTTCTTAACCTTTAGCATAAAAAGATTTGCAGTTATTTTTATTATTGAGCATACTTTTTCATTTTTAATTGTGTTATCTTTGAACAATTTTATAAAACAAACAAAAACATTTGAACAAGCATTTTTTATGTAAATCTATATTTTTGTTTGAGAAAGTTTAAATTTTGGTGGAATGAGTAAGGCAACTATTACTTAATACTGGATGATATGCTTTTTCTAGCTTATTCATATACTAGATCTATGAGAGAATTTTATTAATGTATTGCTACACATTAAAACTATTTTACTCTCACAATGCTGATTCCTATTATTCAGTAGTTTTAAATAGCTTCACTCACATGACCTTCATGGCTGTCTCTGGCTTGCACTATGGCATGACATAACTTATACTATTCTTCACCAGACATCTGACACTCTTATGGCAGTATTTTCCACTCTTCTCTCAAAGCTTGACAGCTCTGGAATAGCTCTAGGTATGCAGTCACTATCTGGTGCACCTAGAGCTAATCCTGAACATGTTCTAAGGAGTTTATATAGAGGAATGATCAGAGCAAAGACAGTTTCCATCAAAAAGAATCTGTTCACTTCCATGGTCACATAACCCCAGGCTAGAAGAGTCACCCAACAAAATGTTTTTCTGCAATATGCTACAGTCAACATGTTGGTTTAGTTCCCACCAAACATGTAAAAAATCAGCAGCAAAGAGAAGATTGAAAATTTACTTTCATTAGACAAGATAAGTTGGTTCCAGTCTACCAAAAAGTGTTGGTGTTAGGAATATTTAAAATATTGAATGTCTGGCATGTGCTTAGCAGAGTGCATATAGCTGGACCTGTTGCATTCAATCTGGATGAAAGTTATTTTGGTGGTCAGCACTGCTATTGTCCCCCCTGCCAGTGAAGATACTCTTGTCTGTCAAAACTTCAGTCCATAACCTATCTATGGCTAAATATAACTGCATCAGCAAATGGTCAAAACATCATACTCTCAAAATTCAGTAACTTTACGTGAACACTTGACACAATATGACCATTGTTATGCCCATTTGAAATCACCTGAAAGGTGACTTTTCTGGGTACACCATACCCAGAAATAGAGAGCTACATTCAGCACCTGAAGCAATAGAAATTATCAAATGACTCAAGCCTTAGTTTGAGAGATGAAGCATTTCATGACACCTACAATAATAAAAGCAACTATAAATTGTTTAAGAGCTCTTATACAAAATATACCTACATTATTTTGTTCATTGCATGTTACAACTTCCATTTTCCCCCTTTCTCTCTTTTCTGTATAATTTATAAATGTACTAGATAATAATGCATAGTAACCTCAGTTCATCCATTTTAGAAACTAACTTTTTGCACTGGTGTAATAAACAATTAAAAAAGTTTATTACATTTTTACATTAAGAAATACTGGAACACTTTCTCCCTTATTTCTACTCACAAAATTATTGAGGAATTTGTATACCCGTCTAAGCTGGAACACATTTTGATATTTGGATTTGTTAAATGAAATAAAATTCAATCCTTGGCTGCCCAAACTGTGCATTTCACTGATTCCCTAGGACAAGACAGACATTTATCCAATTCTTTGGAAATAAAGCTAAGATACATCTTAAATTAAAATATTTATTGGCAGCACACATCCACATAAATATCAAGGCAACTACTGGTATCAAGCAACAGTGAACAATTGTGCTAAATTACTCTGGCAGAAAAGACTAAAACTGACAAAACAAGACAAAAAAAGAAAAGCATTCTAAATTTTAAAGAGAGGTGCTGCGAGCATGAGAGTTCCCCCTCCATCTTTGCCAAATATGCTCTTAATTTCTGAAGAATCTAATTGTTAAACTAAATCAAGTAAACTAGAAGAAATAGTTTTGCTAAAGTACAGCGTTAAAATATTCACTGGGCAAGGTAAGATTACTAATGTGAGAGGGACTTGTCTGATATTAACACAAACACAGATGCTGTTGCCCTCCCAACTTAATTCAATCCTGGCAAACAAAAATCAATAAAAATTCATCATTTTAATTTTGTTTTTTTTCCTTCACTATACATGTGGAGAATTAGCCACATACAATGCACCAGAATGTTTAAGCAAGCAACATCTGCTAAACTGGAATTAATAAAACATCTTTGGATGTTAGTTGTATTTATTTGAGTCCATAATAAATAAAAAAATTTATTTGACAAATTGATAGTGATGTATTATGTAAAACTATTAAAAGTGTTTAAAATGGTTTAATTTAAAAAAGCAACCAATTTCTGATTGTTTGAAGAAGCTGTTTGTAAAAGAAAATATGATCAAGCTCATCAAACAGCTAAAGACTGCTGCTTAGTCCACTTATATATAATACCTGATGTGTCTTCATTTCTGGTTTGCAGTCACCATGTTCTAAAATTTCTTCGGTTGCTGGAAGTAACATATTTTCTGATTGCATGGTCTCTGTCTCAGAAACACTACCCTTTACTGAGCCAAGTAATGCAAACTCTTGACCATCTTGGCTGGAATCCTCCAGGCAGTCCAGTGAAATGTTGTTTGAATTCTGTCGAGTTAACTCTGTATCTGACCTACTGTGATGTAGGTTACTTTTAGTGAGGTCTGTCTGGGAAGTGTTGGTGCTAAGTGGTCGACTACCCTCCTGTCAATAATAATAATAATAATAAAAAATTAGTAGTTCACTGAAGTATTTATTCTTTATTTAACTTTTTCCTGCTTTATTAAAAAAACAAGAAACAAATAAACATGTACATTGCATATATATTTTTAACAGGTTTAAATCTTAATATTGGTCAAATTTGTGTAGTAAGCACTTCAGAGCCAGATCTCCAAAACCAGTCTATTTTCTGGGGGGTTTTTTGTGTAGAGTGGTTTCAAAAGAAAGATGTTTGTTTTGGAAAGGGTTTCCTTGCTAACCCAGGTCATAAAAATAAAACTTATTTGGCCAATACACCAATGCCAAAAGATCCTCCAAAAAAACAAGCGGAGAACCACCAGATCATTTACTTCAAATTTTTAATGTAATTAGTTCTTCCAAATTGTATTACATTCAAAATCCAACAACAAACAACTCAATTTCCAAACTGCATGAATAGTATTAAGAGAAATCTAACCAACAAAAGAAACATTTGTTGCTTACCGTGCGTCTGCGTTCTTTTGAAGGCTTTCCTCTGAGTAAAACATCTTGTGGTACATACTGATCCAGCTGTTTGCTGCAACCAACACAAACAAAACTTAATATAGACATTATAATGGATATTATGGCTACCAGAGTTTTAACAGTATAATTGCTATAGTCAAATACATACATGTTTGCACAGCTTAAAATTCTAATGTTTTACTGCAATTTATCATTTTTAAAATGTGGGGAAGAGTCATATTTAGACTATTTATTTACTACTATGACTAAATAGCAGACTTACCGTTTCACATGTTTGATTTCCACTTTCATGTCATCTTTGTATAGTTTGATATGTACAGCTTGTTTGTAAACTAGAATGATAAAAACAAACCAAAAAGAACACATAACTTGTAGAAGTAAAGAACTGGCCACATTTCCACAGCTGACATGGATCAGTGAACCTGATGAGCTATTCAAACAAAACCATTAAGTTAAAATAAATTTTTAAAATCCTACTTTCTACATGTCAATGTTGAACATTCTTTTAATTTAAAAAGAAAAAGATACCTTTGTAAACTTTTAATGAAAGTACAAATAAAAGTATGTTACAAACTAATTTATGCTAAATCACAATGTTGATAACAAAGAAAAATACAAACCTAAATATTATAAACATAAAAGTAGAAAAAGAGGAAAAAATCTAAACTCGTTTAGTTTGTAATACTTTTTAAATGAGCAAAAAAATAATAAAAGGTTTCACTTTGACAAAAAACAACCGCCTGCTTCTCAACAGAAAAGCCCTTTCATTTTTCCTTACATGAAAAATACAACATTATTTTCCCTCCACATAGGTTCTGCAGTCTTTTTCATTCAGCATGTACACTTTTCTTCAAAATATTCCAGGTACTTGCCCCTCCCACCTGTTTTTCTAACAAAATTAATCTTATGAACTATTGTACTAATGAAAAAGTATAACTTTTTGAGCATCGCAAAAAATTTGATAAAGTATGAATGTTAACTCTTTCAACAATGAGTCAATGGCCATGTTGTGCCTGGATTAATTACTAAATGCCTTTTGTCTTGAGTAATAACTATACTAAGCCTCTGAAAACTTTTTTTATCATCACCAATCAATACCTGTATATCCAATCAGCTATTAACTCTGACGACGACGTAGAACTGATGAAAACAGCTTGTGATAGTGAATGACTTAATAATAAAAATTTTTAATTGCAAATAAACTTACCTACATCTGTAAATGATTGAATGTCATAAGTTAAATCCACATTAATGTTTTCTATTTTATGAAAAGACAAGCCAATGAACCATTTACATGTGTATTTTCCATCCCTGGAAAAAATAACAAAAATAAAAATTTAAGGTTCTGATATGCCTAAAATTCAGACAAGTGTCTTCACTTACAACTGCAGTTTTAATCTGGTCAATATGAAAGTTAGTTTACTGAATACCAAAAATAAAAACAAACCATTATATAAAGGTAGACAAACTACTTAAATTTTTTAGTTTATTACTCATATTGGTGTTATCACGGTATTTTAATTGTCACATCTAAAGTAATAGTAGGTCAATATTAAAGATATTATACTATCAGTATCTTTGTTTTCCTGCTGCATCTTTCAAAAACAAAAACAAAACAGCAGCTGAGAGCAAACATTTGTAGGCACAATCTTTTCTACTTTTCCCTAAATTTCTTTAAAAAAAAAACAAACAAAAAAAACAGAATCCAACATTTTTGATCTATTGCAGCAATTGATGGCTACACGATATACCCTTTTAATAGAAAAGCCAACACTAGCAGTCAACGTTGTCAAAATTCACTAAGATGTCACAACAAAATGTAGATCAGAGCATAAATTACTGTACAATCCAAACCACTCCAATGAATCAATATTTAAAAAATTCCCTTCTGCCAAACACTTATAAAAAATGGACCCATGTTTTTTCCCAATAAATTCTTTTTAAAATTTGCAGAACATGAGCACAAAAATTAAAAAAAAAACAAACAAAAACAACATCAGTAAATATAAGATTGCTACATTCATCTATTATAACATTCTTCTTCAATACATAAAATTGTAGTGGTGGCATATTCAAAGTTTCTAAAAGATGAAAATAAAAACCCAGTCAGTTTGAAAAATACTAATAGATGGGAACAGTTCTAATATGCAAATTATTCTTCTCTGATTTTCTCTTAAATTAAAACAACAAAGTTTTAAAATACCGACCAACCGAAGAACTTATCTTTTTGACTGCCAAAATTACTTTTGTCTAGTTTCAAAAAAAGTTTGTTACTGATTAAAAAAAACACCAAAAAAAAAACCAAGCTACTTACAAAACAACAATGAATTTATTTACTGTTACATCTACATAAAAATGAACAATATAAGATTTTTATATTTAATATTCAAAATTCTTCATAATCTGTCAGATCACAATATTTCATGCTTGTACAAATAGTTAATTTTTATTTACAAGTTATGGAATAAATTTAAGTGTGACTAATATTAAGTGCTTGATAAAGCTGGAAATTGATTTTGATGTTGCAAAACAGGAAACTGACATTTACTGAAGTTATGGTACACAGGCATGTTGATGTAACTCTTACATGAAAGAAAATTAGAAATATTCTGGCATACTCACGCTTCATTCAATGGTCCAAATGATTCTGGGGTCACATGGGCTAGTTTGATGTAAGGGTTTCTTTCAAGATTTCCAACAAGAAGTCTAATTTTAGATTCTATATATCCATGCCTGAAAAAAAAATGGACAACCAAAATTGTATTACCAAAAATCTTTTCTGCATTAAACAATTTGCATACTTTTGTACACTGAACTAATGTTAAATATTATCTTGCAACTAATTTTTTGATACTTTTCCACAATTATACGAATTTTAAAACAAAATAAATTCTAGACAAAAGCACATGTCTAAGGCCAAAGTGAGATTGGAAAAGAATTCATTGCAAGTTTCAATGTTGTCTTGAAATTTAACCAAATTTACTTACCATTCTAGATAATGTATTTCTTCATCTGCTCGACAGACAAGAACAATGTAATGCCTAAAAGTAAAAAAAAAATAATACTCATATTTATACTCGTCCTTTTTTATAATAACATACAAAATGATTTTTTTCATTAAAATATTAATTCAGTATGTTATTGTTATTATTATAAAAATGGACCATTATAGATATATCTTTATATATATAAAAAATAGAGCGGGCTACACAAAAACAAACTAGTTACTAATAGGCTAACAGTCCAACAGATTCTTAATCAATTTAAGAATCATACTGACTGCCATTTCTATTCCCTGGTGCTCCTTGGATAAACCATAATGGCTTTCTGCCTCAATGTAAATGCTAAGAGAGAATCCCACAGGAAACCCCAAATAGTTCTCTTTTCTTCAACTGCGTATCAGCAAAACCTACACATTTCCATTTAACTTCATAAACATTGCTCATATATATATATATATGACAAGTTCCATTACTGGCAGGTGCAAGCACGCATGCACATGAACTGCTTATCTATGATTACTCATCAAGTAGGATACAAAAATTTTAAGCAACCTCCATGGTCAGTAAACTGTAATGTTTCACTTTTTAAATAAAAAAGGTACATAAAAAAAAAAAAAAATGATAAATTTCAGTTGACTGTTCTACAATGAAGAATCAACTGCTCAAAAAATGTAATAAGATTTTATTTTTTGACTAAGTTTGTGGTTTATATTAAAACAGTAGCAACACAATCTTTCTTGATCAGGGCATTCAAACTAGTGTTAGTATGGTTTCCAGTTTATATTTTGTAAAAAACACTAAATTAAAACTGCAGCTGTACCTATATTTCTGGAAAAATGGTGATGGTTCAAATAACTTGCCCCAGTCATCCTTGTTTTCTAATATTCGGGCAGCTATGTCCAAACCTGAAAAAATATGTAAAGCATTTATAAACTTTTTTCTTAAAAAAATTATTTTGACTGCAACAATCACATTATACATATCTCATTTTTTAAACTGGAGATAATGTGAATTTAAACATCAATGCATCATAGAAAATGCTTAAGCACTATAAACCATCCTAAGTTTGCTAAGTTGGTCATTATTTAATACTCAAGCATGTGAATAAATTAGTATTCCTATAGCTGGGCACTTTTCAGTCAAAAATATAATATATTTTAAATTTATCTATATGAATAATTAAATAGGTAATAAATACCATTTACAAAAATTATAGTTAATAAAAATGCACAATATATTCCTATAATTAGTTTCTCTCAAAGGCAATCATGATAACACTTAGACAGTTTTGGAAGAGAAAGTGACAAACCATTTTCACCTAATACCATTTATTAGTTGATCCAAACTAAAAAAAACACACACACAAAACGGGTTAAAGATTGCAATATACAGATAGTGTGTAATGAGAAAATGTCAAAACTGATTATTTTTACACTTTAGGAGACATTGTCCTTTATTTAAATTAAATAAAAGAAAATATAGTAATGTGTGCTATATAATGAAAATCAAATATTCTTACACTTCACCTTTGTTACTTGAGCAGTTTTAAAATCTCAGGTGAAAAACCTGGAGAGCTGCAAGGTAGAAATTGTGTCCCTTATACTGAGATTATATTAAAAAAAAAAAAAAAAACAGCACTAATTTTACATAAGTGGCACCAAACTTCAACTCAAGCTTAAGTATTTGTAGCAACAATGGTTCCTATAAAATAACTTTGAATGGAAATGTATTAGATAAACAGTTAGCTCTAATGGCAAGTACCTTCTTTAAATTCTTCTGTCATAATAGCCCTAGTTGACTGTGTGACATTGAAAGTAGAATTCTGTTGTGGATATGCTGGAGTGATGATTGGCATGAGGTGATAGCGATCAGCATGATTTACCTACAATAAAAACAGCATAGAGTTCATTAGCAACAAGCCTTTGAAAAGGAACAGAACTATGAGGCAAACTTTGTATGATTTACTAAAAAAACACAATTTTTAATCACCAATTCTGTTGATTTTCTCATCTGAAAACTCAAAATTCACATTAAAAAAACTTCACAAAAAATCCAGATATTGGAATAATTTATAATTTTGAAGTATGATACTTAGCCTATTTTAAAAGTAGCTATTTTTTTATTCAATAGCTTCTATCATTATCTAACTCAGTCGCCAAGTTAAACATACCATTCAGATACAGTGCCAGACAAGAGAGTTGGGACACTTGCTGTGAAACTGATATTTGAGTTCTCTTGTTTTTACATTTGCATACAGACAGCCATCCTATTGTCCATAAGTTGTATAAAACGTGCCTTTACAAAGTGTAAAAACAACGAATGTCATATGTGTATCTATTGTCTGGATAAAATATTTGAATTAGCATAGTCAAATTTGTACCGCAACAAAAGAGTTGGAACAGTGAACAAAAGTTGTGCATACATTTATTCCCCTCAATATATTATTTTTTAAAGGATCAAATGATAGAATCACATCATCTAAGGCCATTCAAGATCATTTTTGCACCATGCCTGGCAAGATGTCGTTGTCTGAAATCAGAGACTTGATAGTTGAGCACCACCAAGAAAATCTGTCTTGTTGGGAGATAGCTGATCGAGTCAGTTGCTCGAAAAGCACCGTAAACCGCATTCTGAAGCAGTACAAGGAGACCGGAAACATGAAACCAAAAATGTGAATCGGAAGACTGCGAAAATGTGACAACAAAATGGATTGACTCATTTGTTGCAAATCCAGGGCCAATCGTTTCCTGACATTGATGGCCATTTGAGCCTCCCTGAGTGGAGTGAATGTCTCCAGTCGCACTATTCAACGTCGTCTATGCGAGGGGAATCTCTTTGGGTGAATCGCCCAGAAAAAGCCATTGATCAGCAACAAGAACAGGCGCATCCGCATGGCATGGGCTAAAGTGCACAAAAACTGGACCAAAGTTCAATGGGCTAGAGTTCTCCTTTCTGATGAAACGATGATCATGCGCATTCGCAGTGCTGACCAAGTATATGTTCGACGTTACCATGGTGAAAAATACAATATAAAGTGCACCTGACTGATGGTACAGGCCGGAGGAGGATCGTTGATGGTCTGGGGGTGTATGAGCGCAGCGGGACCAGGCCTTTTCAAGTTGATCAGGGGCAGAGTGACCGCCCAGACCTACTGCAATTTACTGAGGGATGTCATCGTCGACTACATCGATGAGAACAAGCCAGTCACCGCCATCTTCCAGCACGACAATGCCCCTGATCCACACCGCCAGAGTCGTCACTTCCCTCACCACCCGACTAGGAATGGATGTCATGCGCTGGCTGCCCCAAAGTCCGGATCTCAACCCAATCGAAAATGCCTGGAAGCAGCTGAAGGCCAAGGTGACCAAACACAAGAATCTCTACCAAGACCAGTTCTGGCAGGCCGTCGAGAAAAGCTGGCAGGAAATGACCAATTCCGACTGCCTTCGTTTGGTTGAATCCATGCCCCGTTGTCGTCGAGAATTGATCGAACATCACGGATACGCCACCAACTACTAGTCAGTTGATCATTTCCATGCATTTGTTCGATTGTAATTTGGAATGTTGAAAAATATTTATGGTTTTGTTCACTGTCCCGACTCTTTTGTTGTGGTACAAATTGGACATTGCTGATTCAAATATTTTTTCAAGAGAATATGTAAACATATAGCATGTGTTGCTTTTATACATTGTGAAGGCATGTTTTGTGCATATAATAAATAATGTGATGGGTATTTAAATGCGTTCGTTAAAACGAGGGAGCTCAAATATCAATTTCACAGCAAGTGTCCCAACTCTTTTGTCCGGCACTGTATATCATCATCACTGATAACTATTTTAAAATAGTTAAATCTCTTTAGACCTTCCATAAATTTGCCATCTTGCCATCTGGTAATGACAAAAAATACAACCACCTAGAAAAATGCACCGGAATGAAATATTAACTATGACATTTTGTACATTTATTTATATGCATATGGTTATTAGATAAATTCCTAACAGAAAAATACTGCCATCTTTTTATTAATATAAAAAACAAATTTTTTTGATTAACAAGAACCCTAACCCTGTTACATCTAAACACATCAGAAAGACATGAAATACATGAATATCTGCATTCAGGGTAGAGATGTGTCAATTAATTGGCAGATAATTGGTAATCTGGCTAATTGGCAATTTTGCTGATCAATTGGCTTCAAAAAAGAGAATAGAAAAAAATTTTTTTAGTGAACAAGAATATTACTAACCTTTTCCACAGTACACCATATTTTATCAACAAAACAATTAATCCATATAAACATAACCAGGAGCATTGATTTGACTTGAAGTTTGAGTGAGAAACAAAGATGACAAATCCTATACATAAGCACTGAATCACCACCTCCCAACAAACATAGTATGTATAAATTTTAGCACCAGTGGTTGGGTGGGGGTACCCATGATTGATGACCCTACACATAACTCAATGTAAAAAATATTAAAATAAACATTCCAGCATTGACATTACACTGATAGAAAAGCCATTTCTTGTTCTTTTGAATGATATATACACGGACATGATCACTGGTAAATATTTTGACAAAAGTTTAACCACCAATAGAATATAGTACACTAATGCATTACCTTTTTAGCATTCTACAATAGGTAAAAAAGCCAGTTTAAACCAAATTAATCATGCTTGAATAATGAAATGCACAAGGAGAAACTCACTCTGAGACTGCTAAGCAAGTCAAGCATAGTAAAATGGTTTGTTATCTAGTCTGGAAGGTATACAAACAAACAAGCAGTTACTCTGAATGCCAAAGAAGTTGCAGATCCAGAAAAAATGATGTTTGGACCAATCAGAAAATCAAGCATCTTTCAGAAATAGACTGGCACAAGAAGTCCAATGACATTTTAAGTGATCTGGAAGATCTACCAATCTCCATGAAAACTTTCTAGAAGTGATTTCAAATTGATGGAGCATGTTTCCAAAAAGACCCCCCCCCAATTTCTTGAAGAATATGATACTTTGGTGTGATGAATCATGATTCCAATAGTTTGGATCAGATGGTCGAATTTATGTACAAAAATTCAGTGACTCATTCCATTTAAAGTGACCAAAATGGCAATCAAAGGTCATGGTGGCTCCATTATAGTATGAGCTTTTTCCCCAAAATGGGAAGGCCCTATTCATCATATTCAGGGAATAAAGGATCAGTTTGTTTACCTGGACATATTGACCAATATACTAGAACCACATTCCGAGAACTACCTGTCTCTCAACTGGATTTTCTAACATGATAACCAGAAACATTCAGCTGCCATCATTAAGCAGTATCTCACAGATTAGAAAATTCCAGTTCCAAAGTGGCTGGCGCAAAGTCCTAATTTGAATCCATTAGAGAAACTATTGGATGATATAGATAAAGCTATTAACACGAAAAAGCCCAAAAATTTGGATCAATTGTTTCAAATTATTCAGAAGATTTTGGCTAATATTTGCATAGACTGGCATATTTGTCTTGTGGACTCTATGCAAAAGTGGTGACAAGAACAAATCTTGTAAACATCAATTACAGCCTCTTTTGTCACCATGAAATTCTCATAATGTAAGAAAAGTGAGTGTATGCAAAATATTTACTACCAATCATGCTGATGTATATGTCAATCAAAAGAACAAAAAAATGCTTTTCTATCAGTGTAATATTCATGCTGGAATGTTTATTTTAATATATTTTATATGTTAATTTATGTTTGTTTTGCCTTTATTCTTAAATTTTTGAGCACCACTGCAAGTAGGTGAAAGTCAAAACAATTGATACTGCTCTAAAAACAATTCAAAACTCACATTTATGAGAGTTAAGTTATCATAAAAACAGTAGAAATTAAAATCATAAGTTTAATGTTAACTAATCAATATAAATACATTCATATCAATACATAACTAAGTGAATTTAAAAGCCAAAATATTAAAAGCAATGCTTTCAACAGATAGATGCAAAATTCATCACATTTATGAAACTTTTAAAAAAAAAGTCAAATAAAATTAAAATTTCCTACCTGAAATAAAAAGCTTAAAAATTTCTCTATTAAAATTACCGATAATCATAACTACGTGAAAGCCAAAGTATTGAAAGTAATACTGATCTACAAGCACAAATTCAAAACGATTACGAAAGTCTGGCAAAAGTATAACTTTGGTATTTAAAATCAAAAACTCTTAAATTATAAAGCAGAAAAATCAATTTTTACCACTTTCTGGATAGCAGCAGTTTCTAGATAAAGGTGGACAAATTACTTGGGATGAGCAATTTCTTATGAACAATTAGGGGTGTATGTGGTGGAAATGCTTTCTATATCATGAAAATAAAACAATGTTTTACTGGTTGCTTATATTAGAATATGCAAAACAGTTTTAGAACTATTTTTGTAAATAAAAAAACAAAACCATTACTGATAATATATAAGTTCACATACACCAAGCCAGCATTCTAAGTGCAGTGCAATATAGGCACTCCATCCAATGGTCATCTCTAAATTTCAAAGTCTATGTAGCGCTGTAGTTTTTTTTTTATTCTTTTTATATCAAAACATATTGGAAAAATTTTGTAATATACCACAAGTTTATGTGAACTGAGAAATTATTCAGGGTGCTATCACTTTCCAAGTTTTATAAGCAAATACATATTTTTGTTAAGATTTTGAGTGATAACTCTGATACAGTTTCATACACACATCTGTCCTATATGAAAGAGGGTCGGCTCTTTACATCTATTTACAGTAATACCTCGAACATTCGCGAGGTTAGGTTCCAGAACCAGTCACGGATCAGGAGGAATCGCGAATGTTTGGTACGAGTCACTAAAAATGCTAATAAATGCTTATTTCTAGAGTTTAAGCCATAAATATGACCCAAATCATGCTCCCAAAGCGCTTTAATTTCATTTAAAAGTTAGCTTAATAAATTACCCTTAAAAAAAGAAATAAATGGTTGACGTAAAAATAGAGTACAGTATTGCCTAATGGATATTTGCCACACTAGTACGGTATACTAATGTTACCCCTATACTAATTCATTGGCAGCTGTTTTATTTTACACTCACAGTAAGGTAAAACCAAGTAACGAATGGGACTGTAAATTTAATGACTGACGTTTTCTTTGTCTTTGTCAGAAAGGTAAACTAGGTAAACTTCATGTCACAGAAGTCATATAACGAAGGTACAATTCAATAAAATAAAGAAAACATGTATGTAGAATATTGATTGAAGATAATGATGATGATGAATTAGCTGTGCAGTACGGTGAAAATAATGAAAATGACTGCACAGCGTACTTGAGGAGTTACAGTTCCTCAGAGTCCCCCTCTTCAGGTAGAGGAGACTCTTCTGCCAGGCTTTTTTGTGTTGAATTTATGTTAACATTTATTTACTATTACAAAATAGTAAATTAACTACAGTATTTTCTAATAATTATGTAACCATTAGCGTTCCAAAGGGAATAAACTTTGCGAATGGGTATCACATCTTGTAAAGGTACAGTACAGTACTTTACATAAAAAGGAACGTTTCCATAGGAAAGCGAAGCTTTTTTGAAGGAATTTCTTAACTGATTTCTTGCATGTCTTTAACTTTCCCCCCCAAAAAAACAGTAGAATTTTCATTAACAAAATTTTTCTTACCGATTTTACACTTAAAAGTATGAAAACTTATAAATTACTTAAAAAATTAAACACAAACACTTCTGCAGGGTTTTTCGAGGATGTCGCAAATTTTGCAGACCTGTGAAAAAATCGCGGATGCAAATTAGTTAGGTTCCAATGAAAATTTTGCGAATCCATAAATGCGAATGCACGAGGTATGACTGTATTTCTCTTCTACTCAGATATACATTTGTGGTTTCCAAGGAGGAACAGGCAAAATACTGTTATGATTTTTACTAATAAGTCAATTAATCGACAATTAGGCATTTTGATAATCAGCGCATCCTAATTCAGAGACAACAATAGTTACACTTTAGTTCCAAATTTACTATACAAAACATTTGTTGCCAACTGGCAAACAAATCTTCCCAGTGTATCTTTTTTCCAGGCACTGACCATCCAGATTGCATGCCCTACATCGCTGCTTTAGAAGTTTCCTCAAACATTCTACATGTTAAACTGCCAAGAAGAATCGATGGTGCATCAGAATGACAACCATACAATTTCTCAGTCCTACAAAGCACTACATAGGAACAATGCTAATTTAGGTAACTTTCAATAATTTATGCATAAATAAAAAGAGCATTAAACTAATTTAAACACCATATATTCCTATAAATAAACCAACATTTGTCATCATCAGATGCAAAATCTGAACATTCTAATTCATTAATGCCTGTTTCTTTTCTTTTTTTAAAGTGACAAATTCAATGCTTTAAAGAATTCAAATTCTAACAGTTAATTATGGAAAATTTATTACCTTATTTAATAACCTTGCATTCTTTCAAATCATTTAGATTCACAACAATGTTAAATAATTAAATTGGCTTTTTCACTGCTCACAAGAGGGTCACAAAACAAAACAGTAAATACTGTCCAACTACCTACCAAGGAAACCTTTATAATTGTTTTACTGTCAGTAAATTTGAAAAGGAGTTTTGAGAAACTAACCCTTGGATCCCAAACTTGAAACCCTAATTTGTTTTCTGCATCAAGGTTCTTTAGCAACACTGGCTGCGGCCAGTTCCTAGAGAGAAAAAAAAGGCAGTTAGAAGGAAATTGAATTTATTACACATGCAAATGAAAATCTTGAATTTGAACTAAAAAAAACAACAATAAAATGTTAAATTTTGAAGCAGAGTAGAATTTAATCAGATAAATTGTTCAATGCTAAAGTTCAACAAGACTATAATTCTAGGCAATTTTTAGCAAAAATGCTGTTTTTCTTTTTGTTGACCTCGAATCGGTAGAGAACCTGACCTCATTTAGAAGAAACCCAAGTATTGAGAGAAACATCTTAAAGAAAGCAAGTTCTAAACTTGGACATCACAGAAGTGCTTACCATTTAGAAAATACAAGAAAAAATTTTTGCACAAGGACAGCTGGAGCAGCATTTGGGTAAAGCTGACATGCTCTGGCAACAAGCATTGCCCAAGATACTCCACCAAGAAATCCTAAGGCATTGGAATAAATACCCCGCTCTGAAATATAAAAAAAAAATGCACCTAGCAAAGCCAACAAATTTTTTTTTCCCAAATGAAATGCAACAAGATTTAAAAGCTCAAAGAAATTTAAAGAAAGAAAGCAAGCTAGTTATTAAGACTAATACAAATTTTTTAATTGCTTAATCTAATATATATTAAGTACTGAGAAAAATATTACTAAAATATCTTTCTAAATTTTAACTCTCCCACTTTCTTTTTCTTCAGTTAATATCTGCACATATTTTTTAAAGGATATTTTAGATCATTAAAGTAAAATAAACACCTCACCAAAAAAATATATTTTAAATCTTAAACAAATGTTAATAATTTAAAGTTCTGATGGCATATCATTAACATTTTGTCAGAATCATGTTTCTTTCTGCATTTTAAGCTTGTGAAAATTGATAAATGCAAAGATACTTTTTCTTGTCTTTTTAAAAAGTACATGGAAGTTTGAATATCACTTTGGTTTGCATATGGTACAGAAAGATGAACAGGTACTTACTTTTGGCCCAAAGTTTTATTGCACGTAAAGTCATCCTAAAGGTTTCTTTGTCTGGTACAAGATGCAAAATTTCATCAGTAACTCTGCAACCTGTTTTTAAGAGATGAGAAGAAGTTAAAACTGAAGGCTGATACAATGTTAACAGAGAAATCAAAGATATCAAGTACTTTTATACAACTTACCATTTAAACTCCTCACACACCTCTGGTCCAGATTCTTCAGCAGTGATTCATCTCTCAGATTAACATCATCTGGAATCTGAGGCAGTGCTAATCTTGCAAACAACATATCAAGCTGTAAAAACAAACAGCAAGACATTACACATTTGACTTGTCATAAAAATCAGTTTATTATTTAAAAATAGTAATGATTGTTCAATGAGATCTCAGTAGTCACTAAGGGGCTTGTTTAGCAGCCTACTTGAAAGATCCCATCACCAGTGTTCTAGAGATATAAACATAATAGTAGTAAGCAAATGATCAGAAAAATTAAGTTTTCTAATTAAATAATAGCAACGCAGAAACAGCATAGGAGTCTGGTTACCAGCATATCTCATAGTTTTTTTCTTTTTTAAAATTACATTTCTCTCTTTATTGCAGTCAAAATAACTTAGTAAAATCAACTCTTAATTATTCAAAATGGGAGGTGGAAAGACAAGTAAAACAGGCTATAAATGTATTTACTGTTTACCTTCATAAAATGGGGAAGACGACATAGAATGAGGCCACTATTCTACAAACAATGCAGTAAACATTACATAAATCAAGACAATGAAAATTAACTTTAAAACACGTCTATTTTTATTGTTTCTGAAAGTAATCAGTCATTTTTTTTGTTCCACTGATTGTCACTCAACATTGTCTCATCTTGATGCTTTAAGTTATCAAGCAGTTTTATTATTTTTAAAGCAATTGAAAGTGGTACTATGAGAAATGCAATTCTCTAGATTAAACTCTTCCCTCTCCCCTTCATTTTTACTCACCCAAGCTCTCTGTCCAATACTATTAAATAAAGTTTCTTCATGGCTGCAATCATTGCCTGGCCTATTGGTTGTATTAAAGTAGTTAACATACAGGGTTAAGTATTTACAAAAATGTTACATCTTCAGATTAAAGAACAGTCATTAGTATGAGAAGGGGCAGTCCAGCAGTAGAATAGCCTTTTCTTGAAAATCTTTAGATTACAGGTGCTTTTGGAATCTGGGAATAAACTTCTTGTCAAACCATTCTTTAAAAATGGCAGTCCATCCAGGCTCGTTTCTGATTAAAATAATGCATTAACACATTAGATGATTCAGTTTCTTTGAAACAATGTAGTATTTCACTTTGCCAATTACTAAGTTTGAGTTTATGTAAACAAGTTGCATTTGCACAAAACATAACAGCTAGCCTCTCTTTACTAAATTTGTTGCTGGGAACATAGATGCCCTCCCTTCCACAAATGCTAACATCTTGTTGGTAAGCACTTTCGATAAAGTTTCATCCACATTTTCAATTTGTTATGGTTGGAACCCTTCCCTTTTCAATGAATTTTCTGAAATCTTCACTAAAATGATCAGCAGCTGCTTGGTCCCTGCTCAGCTTTTCTCCTTGAATGCTGATTTCTCAAAAGCTATGTCACTGTTTAAATCAAATGACTCCATTCCTAGAGCATAAAAAACAAACTAGCACAAATTGGTCCAGATACTAGTGTCCAATCAAGTTTCTGCTCATGGTTTCATTGAATTCTGTTTCAGACAAACCACAAAAATAATTACAGCTATTCATCTATGAAATCAACTGTTCCCTTTTTAATACCACAAACCATCTGTTCACCTCAGTATGGCACCGAAAATTGTTTTCCAGTACTACTTTTCCAGTTTTTCAACGTCAATTTTTTAAAATATTTAAACCACATGTTTACATCTACTTGCTGACGTGTTTGCGGTAACAATGGAAGTGAATCACCGCCCTTTGACAAGTGAGATATTATCATGCAACTATTATAGTTTGGACAAGTTAATGGTAGAACCAGCACATGCATAAGAAGTCAACATGGTGCCAACTATCATGTGGACTTTCAAACACAGTTAATCTATAACCTGGACTGTCTCTCAGATAATTAAGAGTTGACTATATAAAACAACAACCTAAACTGTAAAAATACTTTACAGATAAAAATGAACTTACCTCAATACCATCAAAAACCATTTTTATAACTGGTACATATGCTTCTTCTACAGCCTATTAAAATAAAACATTAAAAAAATTAAGCTTTAAATAACGGACACTATACCTTCCTAAATCAACCTCTAAGTCCAACTAGTAATTCTGTCAATTTTCCACAGCAATTTGGTTTGGACATCTGAATTTGTTAACTTTCAAGCATAGCATTTCTCTAAATAACATGCTGGTGCAACATATCAACTGAAGGAAACATGTTGAATCATACGGAGAAGCAATAATTTTCTCAGACATTGACTAGCAAGTGTACACAGTTTTTCTCAAAAAATTTATCATGATTTGTGCTGCTGAATTTAGTACAGAATTTATCCGTTTTCCAGACTTCTTTAAATATGATTTAGTTTTCTCCCATGTCAGGCTTGAAAATAGTGTAATAACTGCATTACCAAATCTTTAGAGAATTGGAAAATGAGAAATGAATAAACTTATCTTCTCACCACTCAAACAAATTTTTTCAAGACTAGACATGCAATATAAAAGAACAAAATACATACCCTGAGGTCTTTAACTTCTGACTGCTGCTTCAATAACTCATAAAATGAGGTAAAAAAGTCACTACGTTCTATGTGTCTAGGAGCCACACACAAGGTATCAATATCAGCACCTGCATTGTAAAGAAAGACAATTTGAATTTAAAAATTTGAAAATAAATAAAGAGAATGGTGATAACAATAATTCAATATTTCTAGACATAGAAGATTTTGAAAGTAAGTCTACACACTGACTGACTGATTTATTATGCAGGTGACTAAAACAATCAGGTATTAGTATACGATATTTAATTAGTGATCATGTTGGATTTTCAGTCTATTACATACTATCATGTACACACATGCACTTACGTCTGAAATATTGAAATATTTTAAACTTACCTTTTGTGTGAACCCCTAGTCGATATGAGCCAAAAGTGAAAACTTTCCCACCAAAAGTTGATATTTTGCTTTCTGGAATATTATTCTAGATAAAGCAGAAAAAAAAATAATCAAAACAACACAAACTACATTTTTTAAAAAATGAATACTTTTATGCTTGACATTTTCAAATCTAACTAAATTTGTTCTAATATTACTTTGTTTGTAGTTTGAACAAGACAGTCTGATCTGTTAAAAAAAAAGTTAACATAGGTGAAAATTAATTTTTTTACTACAGATGGACATTATGCACATACAAATCACTCTAAGTTTCAGATAAGATGTTCAAGTTACCTTTTCCATGCTAACATCTTTAATCCATTGTTTGACCAATGAGTTAATTTTGCTAAGAACTTCCATTCTGAAACGAAATATATATATATATACACATACACACAAACACACACGTATTATATATAAATTTCTAGTGTTCAAAATTCTTGATATCATCTAACAAATAATAATAAACAAATTTTCCTACTTAGTTGAAACTTACACTTTTTAAAAATGTCTGAAAATGTACCAAAAGCCAGGAAGTATACTGGCATAAATTTAAGTTGAACTTTTTATTTTTCTAAGACATAGTGAAAAATTTCTAAAACAGAGCAGACTTGTCATTAGTTTTAATCATATAACTTAATACAAAATGAATACAGACTTTGTAGTCAATGAACCAAATGGTTCATATTCAAATTAGGAATGCATTAATCTACCCTAAATCTTTTAAATATCAAATTTTGAGGAGTTCATTTTGAATAATTTAAACTTTATAGACAAGTGATCTGACATTAATGTATTTCCCAATCTTTGATTATTTTAATTTATAACAACAGATGATTTATTTAGTTGCCAACCTTGACTAATTTTACAGTTACTGTGTGTATCAGTTCAAAAAGAAAGCAAAATTCACATTAGTTAGGCAGTACTAAAATGCCTTAAAACATTTGCAATTTTACAGTGGATAGATGAATCTGGTTTTGATATTTGTTTGCACAGCTATGATATACCACCAGGAGTTTCCATTTCTTTCTTGAAGTGATATTTGTTTTCAATGTTGTACTTCCAAAAGCATGCTCAAGAAGTAAGGCCTCATTGGTTAACATAGAGATGCACATTCTTTGTATCATACACAAAAAATATTTAATACTTAATTTCTGGTATGCATCATTGTTAGTCTGATGAAAGATTACATAATATACTGGTATTATTAATATGAAAAGTATCAATTCAAATAATCACATCTTATAACAATATTTTCAGTGAACTTGTGAAGTTTTCTCAAAAACACTTTCTATACAAATCAAATAAAGGTAGCAATAACTCGAACAAATCAAGTTTCAGCCATAGAAATTTGCACACATTTACATTTCAGCTTTAAAAAAGCAAAGCAACAACAAAAATAAAAAAAAAAACAAAAAGGCACATAAAATTGTGCAAAATAGGAAATACATACAGCAATAAGCTATTGTTAAAAAAATGCAATGAAGCAATTTCTGGAATTTTTTTTTAAAAACAGGATGCTAATGCCAAGCTATGTAGTATTTAATACTTCAAAGATCATCCAAATAATCTATTAATCACTTTTTTGTATAAAAGTGAAACATAACTGGTGTGTGACAACATTAACAAGTATTTGCCAAATAACAAAATCAACATCTTACTAAATGCCACTGACATATTACTAGGAATCATGTTAACTGCAAGTTTAAATTATTAAATTTAAATCACATCAGAGCATTCTAACTGTTCTACTTGCAAATCAATGCATACTTTCTACATCCTGGTACAAAGAGATGAAATAACAGAATTATGAACCAAAATAATAATCACCCAAGTTATGAGAAGTTTGCAAAATTAAAAAAATCAAAAAAAAAAATCATTTGCTATACTAGCAAGTACTTTTTGTTGCTTATCCATATGGTAACTGAAATTCCACTTTTCTTAGTCCCTACTTTTCAAATCAGAAATTACTTAAACAGATAAGGATTATTATTTTTTCAATTCCACTGATTCTAGGACTTTGCAAACAAGTTTAATATCATCATCGTTTTATACTTACCTATGAGCCAACTCATCCTCACTCTCAAACACTCCATGTGGTGACAAAGCAGATGTAAGCTTACTTGATAGTTCATGATCAAATGGCTTGGGTCCTTCTAGGCTGATTGGTGATGTGATCCCAGGGAATGCAACTTGCCCAGGCTGTTCCTGGGACATGCTGGAAATAATCACATTTGTTATTTATTAAGATGTTTTGTACAAATCTGAATAGGTCACTGTACAGTAAAACTGAGTTTTACAATATAGGAAATACTTAATCTTCATGCTCCTCCAATAGTTTCAAAATAAGAATTGGTAGAAGTACATTTAATCCTATACACAGATTTTTTTAAAAAAAAAGGAATATGGAGCAATAATTTATATTATTCTAGATTAACAAATTTAGGTATATAATAATAATAAATAAAGATGTGAAAACCAAAAATGTTCTTTACATATAATCAAGATCTAATTTTCAGTAATATATGCCAGAAACATTCATAATCCAAATTTATCAACGATAACAAAAATTTTACCTTCAGACTATCTTCATGGTTAAACATAAAAGCATACAATAATAATCATTTGTGCAAGTATTGCTATACCCAGAAATAAAGTGAATGTTTTGATTCATCTTCCAGACAGTGGTCACTTAAGTGGTATGTCATGTAGCACCATTCTGCTAAAGAATATGGACAATGAATCTCAGTATACCTGTTGGTGCAATAGTAGGTGTGGCTTTAAAATGGCAATGTGCCCAACATATCTGAAACAGCCAAGCCAATACCATGATACTCCTGATCAGGTCTTTTCAAAACTCAGGTATGACCTCAGACAGGAAATGCTGAAACTTGGACTTACCAGGAGTATGCCAACTATACTCAATGACTGACCAAACATTGATGCCTATCATTCTTACTAGAAAAAAAGGGCTTTTTACATGACCTTCTGTAGCCAAGTTCATAGAGAAAGTTGGACCATTCCTCGGTTTCTTTTTGTTGCACAGACAATGTCAGTGAGTGCAGATGTAATAAATGGCATATTCTTGTTGTGAAGTCACTGTTGAAGGTCTTTCAGATTGCTTTATCACAGCAGTGAAATATGCCTATGTTGTACATCCCTGATGAGAAAGAGCACAGTACCATGGTTGTTTGCTAGATAGCATTGCCAAACCTGCTCCATGAGAGGCCCAGTACATTGGCAGGGAAATATTTTCTGTGGGAAACAAGAGTGTCCAGGTTGAAGAAACCATGCTAGGAAGGTACATCAAACTGAGCTGGTCCCAAATGGGATTGAAATTCAGGCCCTCAACCTAGTAGTCTACCACTAGACCACCATGGCCATACTCTAAACAGTCAATAACATAAACTTGAATAAATGGAGAAATATCAATGGATCCTCCTGTTTTCAGCATAATGACAGTGTTAGCTGATTATCTGCCCACTTAGATATCCAATATATAAATAACCCCACTTAAAATATGTACATTTTCTTCATATGCATTTATTTATTGGGAGTTATCAAAACATGTATATGAAAATAGAAACAATAGGCACAGCAAAAGTCATCTACATCAGGAAAGTTGTAATAATCAAAATGCAAGTTAAAACATTTACACCTGGTGCATATTAATAGTTTCAGTTTTATTTGATTTAAAGCATATCTTTTAATTAAATTTCAAAAGTTAAAAAAAAAATTCAGTAGCAAGAATACTATTAATTAATGCTTGGCATTTTTAAATGCTATGTTGGATGTAGCATAATTATCACTATATCTTAAGCATCCATAGGACTTATTGCCAATTTCCAAATCCTGCCTGTTTTCACTTAATGGGAGAATTTAATGCATGTCCATTCATTTAAAATATACAATTATTACATTAAATAATTTTATTTTTGTGTTTTCCTAAAGAGAAAAGGATAGGTAAGAGATACATTCCAATATAGACTTTTCTAACCTAGTTTTTTTGCATAGAGCATAAAAAGTAACAATCTATTTACCAGCAGCAATAAAACTAGATAAAAAGTAGTTTATTTAAAAAGTAACTTAAACATAAATACTTTAGATCATCTAGACATTTGGGAAATATCAATTCATGTAGCTCTGATATTTAAAACTACCTAATTTGTTATTTTGTGGTAGTGTTTTCAAATGTAAAAACAGGTTTTTTGAATGTGTGTATGGAGATTGGTAAACTAGCCAACTGCTAGTTTAATAGACTATATTTACAGGTGCATCTCAAAAAATTAGAATATCATGGAAGAGTTCAATATTTTGTCAGTTATTTCAGAAAGTAAAAAATTGTATATATTTTAGAATCATTACATGTAAACTAAAATATTTCAAGCATGTTTTAATTTTAATTTTGATAATTACGGCCTATAGCTAAAAAAAATAGAAAAAACTTATCTCAAAATATTAGAATATTCCATTTCGAGTTTGAGTAAATCACTATTTATGCAGTATAAATACCATGAATCTCTGAGTCTGGTTCAGTACACACAACCACAATCATGGAGACAGAAGACACTCACTGACACCCTCCATAAGGAGGGTAAGCCTCAGAAGGTCATTGCTAAAAGGACTGACTGTTCGCAGAGTGCTGTATCAAAGCATATTCATGGAAAGTTGACTGGAAGGGAAAAGTGTGGTAGGAAAAGGTGCACAAGCAAGAGGGATAACCTCAGCCTTGAGGGAGCTTCACAAGGAGTGGACTGAGGCTGGAGTCAGTGCATCAAGAGCCACCACGCACAGACGTGTCCAGGAAATGTGCTACAAGTGTGGCATTCCTAGTATCAAGCCACTCCTGAATCAGAGACAACTTCAGAAGCGTTTTACCTGGGCTTAGGAGAAAAAGAACTGGACCGTTTCTCAGTGGTCCAAAGTCCTCTTTTCAGATGAAAGTAAATTTTGCATTTCATTTGGAAATCAAGTTCTCACAGTCTGGAGGAAGAGTGGAGAGGCACAGAATCCAAGTTGCTTGAAGTCCAGTGTGAACTTTCCACAGTCAGTGATGATTTGGGGTGCCATGTCATCTGCCGGTGTTGGTCCACTGTGTTTTATCAAGTCTAAAGTCAATGCAGCCGTCTAAAAGGAGATTTCAGAGCACTTCATGCTTCTGTCTGCTGACAAGCTTTATGGAGATACTGATTTCCTTTTCCAGCAGGACTTGGCACCTGCCCACAGTGCTAAAACTAATAGTAACTGGTTTGCTGACCACGGTATTACTGTGCTTGATTGGCCAGCCAACTCGTCTGACCTAACCCCATAGATTCTCTATGGGGTATTGTTGAGAGGAAGATGAGAGACACCAGACCCTACATACAGACGAGCTGAAGGCCGCTATCAAAGCAACCTGGGCTTCCATAACACCTCAGCAGTGCCACAGGCTGATCGCCTCCATGCCACGTCGCATTGATGCAGTGATTTGTGCAAAAGGAGCCCCGACCAAGTATTGAGTGCATAAATGAACATACTTTTCAGAAGTTTGACATTTCTATATTATAAATCCTTTTTTTTTTTAAATTGATCTTATGAAATATTCTAATATTTTGAGATAGTGGATTTTGATTTTCATGAGCTCTAAGCCATAATCATCAAAATTGAAACCAAAAAAGGCTTGAAATATTTCACTTTGTGTGTAATGAATCTAGAATACATGAAAGTTTCACTGTTCGAATTAAATTATGGAAAAAAATGAACTCTTCCACGATATTTTAATTTTTTGAGATGCACCTGTATATTGAAACATATAATAAAGTGGTAACCAAGAATTCAAATAGAAATGTCTAATTATTCACACTCAAAAGGTGCAACACTTTGTCAATTCTTCTATTTCCATCATCTTAAATCATTTTTTAAATTTCAAAAGATACTGATAAAAAAAAAACATGCATTTTCTAATACATGCCCACATCAATGAAATAATCATCCACCCTCCTTAGTCTCTTTCCTCCAGCATATATTGTTTCTCAGACTACAGCAGGTTATGACATTTACTTTATCAACTTAAAATTAAGTTATAAAATATTAGCTGTAGAATTTTATTATAATCCAAATTATTGATATGTCAGTAGAAAAATTAAATAAAAATAACAATAATAAAATGTTTGTTCTTTTTCATAAAAAGTAACAATGAGTTTTTTGCTTTTTTAATGCAATGAATAAAAATGTCATTGCACAGTTCTAAACAATAAAAACTCGCTTCACTCTTCATGTTATTCATCATATATATGATTATATAGTTTAACTCTGGTACAATAGAAATTAAAATTTATATTGTCATAGAAAATTGCCACTGGGGTGGGACAGGCTCAAATATTTTATTTGCTTGAACAGGAACACAACAAAATGCCATTTTCATCAGCAGCCACAAAAGTTTTAACTATTTAGATATCACATTTAAAATCATAAATAAACCACTGTATGACTGTTTTCAAAGTTAAATGTGTCATACACCTTGAGTTACAAGCATCTGAGTATACTGAAAATATTTGGTCATCATTAAATAAGTAAAGATGAATTTTAGTGATGGATAGAAATTTATCTCTAATGACTAACAGAGAATCAAAAGACAACCATTACATGGTAATTAAACTTACGTACAAAGCAATAATAAGTAATGTAAACAGAGTTTTGTTTCTTTAAGCAGCCAGTAAAGAACAGGCAAAGAGGTCTTTTGATTTTATAAAGACACTCGGTAAAGACTAATATGGTTATTCAGAATTAAAATCCGCCGAGATGGTGGTACAAGGTAAGCCTCCTATTGATTCAAACGTAATAAATACATTTACTGAACCATTTTAAATAAATTGAAGTTATAAAAATATTAAGTGATTTTTAAATAGATTTCTTTGGTTAATTAAATAAAATCCATAATTACTCGTGTGGTGATAAAATCATAATACAAAATATACTTATTTCTGAACATCAAAGTTAACTAAGCAAAACCTAAAAAGAAAATACAAAACAACGTTACAATTCGATTATTTTATATTATTTCTCACATTAATGTAAATAAAAGTATTTGCATCTTTGTTCTTTTCTACGCGGTTATTTACCTATATCAACACAAGGAATTGTTCACCGACACAATGGATATAAAATTTTTGAAAAAAAAAAAAAAAAAATCAAAACAACAAAGATCGTTTCTGTACTTGGTGGTGTGCAGTAATCGTGCTTCTCCTGCCCTCCCCAACAACAAAGCTAATCATCTGTAAAGGGGGATATTTCCTGACAAACTACGAGGGTATACCGCACACAAACAATACAGAAAAGACACACACAACAACTAGTCGCAGTTTGGCTGTGATGGCACAGGTAGGGAAGGAAGTCAGACGAGTTCACATCAATACGGTAATTTACCTGATCCCAGCCCCAAGCCAGTAGTTTGAGTAAGGTGGGTAAAGCTGGTTAAACAGCGGTGCCTTCAAGAAGTGGTAGTGCAAAGGATACATTTCGATGCTTTAAAATTCGGAAAGCGAACTAAATAAATACCAGTTGGGTAAACAGCGGTGGCGGCAGAGAGAGAGAGAGAGACAGAGAGACGTAGAACGAGTAAAATTTGCATCAAACATGTGCATGCCCAGGAAACTAAAGCATGGCAAGAAAAGGACACTTCTCTGCATTGAATCATTAAAATATCCGAACAGTTTCGGTTAATTTTACCTTTTAAATATTTGAGATGATACAATAGCCCAGCCAATCGCTTACGTTGTCATGAAAACATAAGGTAAATCGCCCCTTCTATCTTAGGGAGCAACCGAATATGGCGGATGTCCTCTTTTTCGCTCGCAATGTTATGCAATTATTTTAAAACGTAAAATTACAAATAACACCGCGTGGAAAAATTTCTAAAATATAACAATGCGAAATCAGCCGTAGCTGTTTGAAAACTATTCAAATAGTAAATTAATTCTATCTCGTTAGTGCGAGACTTTTCATTGACCCCCCCCCACCCATTCTCGGCCTGACCCCGAGTTCAAAGGTGAATTTGTCGTAATTGTTGTTGTTGTTGCGTGACCGTTCTCGACGATGCTGCTGGCGTGGGTACTGAGGTTGCTCGACTGGGGCCACGACACAGCGAGGAGATCGCTTCTGGTTTTGAAACGATTTGTAACCAGGTCCATATTCGTGATCGGCGCTTTTGTCACCGCCCTGTGGCTGGCCGTGTTCCTGTACAGCACTTTCTACTTTCTGTACATGCCGAGGGTCTCGCACGAAAGGCCGGTGTACTTCCAGTTTCGGTGAGTGACCCCCCCTTCTTTTTTACTCTCCCCCCCCCAAAAATTAAAGCTGAACTCACCCACCCGTCCTCGCCGAAATAACCGACGCGTAAGCCTGTTTGACTGGAACTGCCTGATATAATTACTGTTTGGTGGGAGGGGGAGGGGTTCAGGAGACCGGACGGTAATGTATTTCCATCTATTTCTCTCTCTCTCTCTCTCTCTCTCTCTTGCTGCCCTGACGTCTCTTTACCAGTCACCTTTAATGTATCTTTTGTTTTCAGCTTTTCCGCCAGCCCCCAAAAGTCCCACCCACATGTATTTTGAACCTTTTTTTTCTCTCTCTCTTTCCTTTCGTGTTGTCATCACTTTTGCCACTGCATTATTAATTCTCTCTATGCCTGCCGAGGTGTACTTACTTCCCCTCGGCTAACCTTCAACTCAACGCAGGTTGACTGGAGCTGTGACATATTTTTAACCATCCTCATTAACATAACTCTCGGGGGGGGGATGACAAATCTACACCCAGCAAGTGTTTCTGAGCTAAGATTGTGTTGACTAAATATACAGGTAGCTTCCCAGGCGGTATGAGTAAGGTTAAAAAAAAACAAAACAAAAAAAAAACAAACTGATGTGGTATACTGAGGGTGAAAACACATTCATCAAACACGTATACTTAAGTTAAACTCGCTAACTGAAATAGTGGAGATTTAGCACAAGTTCAGCTTTAATTTTATTTATATTCCTCGATAACACTGCTTTACCTTTTCACAGATTGCTAAACGCAGCATAGAGAAAGACATTTGCTGTGAACTTCTGAAGACAGGAGATCAGTCAGCAGAATAAGACTGGGCGAAACCAACATGTAACTATACTGCAGTGAGCTAAGTTTATAAGGAAAAAAAACCCCTATATTTTAATGCCTTTGAATTAAAGCGAAAACAACGTGTTTTCTAAAAGCCTGTTGAGAATGATTACAAAAATAGTTTAAGTAAAATATTTTATAATTTATATTTTCTACTTTATAAATGGTTAAAGCTGCCATATATCAACATTCCCTTTTAAACAGATGATAATTCTAAGCATGAACTTGCATACAACATCCAGTTACTGAAGATCATCATTGGTAATATTGGTTAACCAATATTATCATCTTAAACCTAGTGTTGATGCTGAAAGAGCTATTTTCTTTTGCTGCATTGTATTTGCTACAGGAGAGTGAAGCCACCAGCATTACTGCATTATTAGTTTTTACAGTTATAATTTGGAATTTAATTTTTTTTTTTTTTTGTAGAATTCATGTGATCAGGAGAGAATCCATGATTACTCATGTTCTGCATAAGAGAATTTCTGTTTCCTTACTCATGAAAAAAAAAAAAAGGTTAATCTTTAGACTCGTGATTTGTTTTTCAGACTATATTGTTAAGCAACTTGTTTGGTCTTAAGAAAGTCTAGTATAATAACTGAAAATATTTAGCTATTATGCAACCTTCCATAACATGGTTTCTTCTCCATCTTCTGTACCAGTTCATTTGCATGGATTTCCTCACACGGCTAAAGAGTAGTTCTAGTAGGACTTTCTGCTTTCGTGAGGCTTTGGATGCCAGACTAACTACCTGGCCCAGGTGGCTACTTCAACTGAGCCAAGTTTTTACATCTTTTTACACTGACTGCATGTGAATGTATGTATTAGTAATTTTAGTTTACATGTATCTAAATTTCTTTTTTTTTAAAACAGATTTGTCAGGAATTTGCATTTTCAAAGGATTCAATTGAAGAATTTTAATATTTCTGTTGTTATAAAGGGAAATGAACGAAGGTTTTCTGCACTAGTAGTATAATGTATGACTCTTATTTAAAATGAGCAAACAGTTTGGCATCTCACTGACTGTGATGAATGTCTTGTCTTATTTTGTTTTCAGTGTATGTGAATCTGGAGTAGGACTTTGTTCGTTTCCAGTTGCTGATATCAACTTAATGACAGACACAAAAAATATGGTATGTTAAACTCAAGCACATTATAGTAAGGTGTATTATGGTGACTAATCTTAGGTAATTCAGTAGCTCAATGCAGCTTTTTGGCAACTTATGTCATATTGTTGTACACAGATGCTTGCTTGACTTAGATTTTTAATGAAAAAGCCAAGCAGCTCCTTAGTCTTCCTAAATAAAATGATCTATTATATATGCCTGGCGAGTATATCATCAAAAAGTGGGGACCCAAAAACAGGAGGTTGTGGCATAGCAGCATATTAAATATTAACAATGTTAAATAATTTACAATTTTTTGTACATAAAGCTACAAGAAAACAGTTTTTTTATTTTTCTAAGCAGCACCTTTGAAGATTTCTAGTATAAGCATGCTGGTCAATTTTGTTTCTTTTTGTTTTAGAATTTTGTGCTTCAGGGGCCACCCAAAA
Source organism: Nautilus pompilius (assembly GCA_018389105.1). NCBI lineage: Eukaryota > Metazoa > Mollusca > Cephalopoda > Nautilida > Nautilidae > Nautilus > Nautilus pompilius. The sequence continues at coordinate 605,574 of JACATO010001894.1, forward strand.
AATTTAGAAAATTTATAATTCATAAATTTATTGCAGTGTTGCATGGAATTCTTGAGGTAAAAAGAATTAAAAAAATTTACTGTGAAGGATCATATGCCTGCAGTTTTTTTTTAATAGAACTGCAACCTGCAAAAATGTCATTTCTTTTTTGCTTTGTTTTTCTTACAGATTTTAAGGAGTGGTCAGCCATATAGAATTATCCTGGAAATAGATCTTCCAGAATCTAGTGAAAATCAGAAGCTAGGTGAGTCTTGTGAGGAGAAGATAACTCTGGTGTTTATAAACTGTGGAGCATTACAAAATTGAATGTTTAGAAAAACAAAATAAAACTTTTTTGTAATAGAAATTCTGTATTTTATTAATAAATTAAGCAGTTATTAAATGCCAGTTCTGGTAATATTTTATAACTATTTATCTAAGAGTTAATTGTTTTGATTTCCTATATTCATTTGTTTTAATAGTAGATTGTGTGCGTGCGATTAAGTTTTACTCTAAGTCTCATTTGTTATTGTGCAAAGTAAGCACAACCTGTGCTATTTGTTAGTATTCTTTGATTATGATTTACTTTATTGATTTTCTCTACATCTTAATGACAGGAAAACAGATAAGCTAATGAACTGGCATTTCATTGAATGTTTCTGTTGTCACTGTATATAATGATTATATTTGTTATTTATTAATAGGGGTTCAGTATGACACGGACAAAGACAAACTTTAGCAACAACAGTAATACCTTGCTTGTATTTGTTACAAACATTTCTTTTTACCTGCTGCGACACTTTGATGAATAATTTTTTTATTTTGTTGTTGTTGTTTTAGGAATGTTCATGATCTGGTTAAAATTTTATAATATTTCTGGAGACATCATTCAGATGCAGTCTCGAACAGTAGGTATTTCTTTACGTTTGTACTATGTTTTTCTAAAATTATAACTATTAGAGAAACAAACTTTTATGCTACAAATAAATAACATGCTGAACAATTTATAAAGTTTTATTACCCATATTTTTTGAATATGTATATTAACATTTTGTTTTCAGGAATTATGCCATTATCCTAAACATCAGTTACATATCGTTTTATACTGCCCATTATATTGGTTATTTGATAACCATTCTTTCTTGTTTTTCTGCTATTTTACTTTTCTGGTGATGAGGCTGTGACACACAGTAACTTCCTCTTTAATGTAACCCTTTGTAACAACAAATCTATATAAGGTCCACTGACTGAATATACAACTTGTTCAATATAAATAAATTCCTTATAACCCTGATTGAAAAAACAACAACTTGCTGTTATACCAGGGACATTCAAGTGAAACCTGACTAAAATAGTGTTGCTGTGAGGGTTCTGGCCAGGTTTTACCCATTTGAATATTCAGATATGTTGGTATACTAATGTAATAAAACTGTGACAAATAATATTTCTTTCTAAATTCATTTATTAAATCCTTTTCAGAATCCTAATGTAAAAGCTCTTGAATGAACTTTAAAAAATGTTTTAGCCATTCTTTGATATTCTTTGTTTTTGGCATTTTTTTGATATGAAGCAAGATCGCTTTCTTCACTACTTCTGCAGTTCACAATGATAGAAATTACCCCAAATTTTTAAAAAAATTTGATAAACTTCTGCAGTCATAATATTGGAATAAAGAATGACACATTTATGACAGCTGCTAAAGTAGGGTTCATTTTTAGTTGCAAAAAAAAAATGAAAATAAACATTAAAACAAAGAGACTAAATGGAAAGAGACATAAGATATCAGAACAGTGCTTCTGGTCCAGCGGTCACTAATACAAAATCTAACCACATGCAAAGATGGCTGACTACTTTCAGAAAAAAAAGAGAAATAATTAATATGTATTTACAAAAAAAAAAAAAACAACCTTACACATACTAAATGTTATTTTTAGTATAGTTTTTTTATTTTAAAAACTTGAGCATTAAGATATTTTTTATTCTAAAATATTGTATTTTTAGCCTTAGAGGGTATTAACAAGAAAAAAATCCTTCTATATATATTTCAGGCTATGCTTCACTACAGATCTATATTATTGCAGTACTTGAATACACTGTTTCTCTTACCTTTACTGCTAACAGGAGTCAGGGAACAAAAGCAGATATTATCCATTGATATGTTCTCAAAATACATTGACAATCCCGTAAGTTGTTTGTCTGTTTTTGTTCACTTAAACAAAGAAACAGTAAGAATATTGTCAGTAACTTGTGCTTTAATTATCAGCTTTTATAAAGAAAACTTAATTGTGGGTCATGGAGAGTGAGCAGACATTGTATTTCATATCATGCCCTCATGTTTGGCTTCTCAGATTTACTTAAATAAACCTCATGTAACTTGTCACGTTGCATTGCTGCCTTCTGGCCAAGTGAACCAACTTTTCTACTCTACAGTACAACCCTGCTGTTAAGGCTGTGATAGAAATCCATAATATGAAAATAGAAATTTATTCTGCTACAATCAAGATATATGCTCATTTTGTTGGACTCAGGTAAGTAATTTTGATTTTCTTGTTCAAAGTAGGATTACCTACTGAAATTTACAAACTTTCTCACAGGGTTTTAATATTAACATATTTAGATTAAAATACTTCTCATGATTTGATTAGTTAGTTATTCTGTTTTTACATCTTTAAGAAAGTGGTAGAGTTTGTGTGTCTATACAAAATAATAAAGAAAAAAAAGTAACAAGCATTTCCAAAGATACATTGTTCATATTTTGGTTGAATAGAACCTACTACCTATATATAGATCTAAACTCTCCATAAAAAAAACAAAAGAAAAAGCTGATCTCAGTGGAAACTAAGTTAAATTGTTGTACAAAAACAAAATGGCAACAACACCAGATTAAAAATGATCACAGACAAATTGACATTGGTAGCAAAAGCTTTAATAATCTGTGTGACCACCATTGAATGTAATGCAATCTTGTACACATTTTGGTATCCACCAAATCACACAATCCAAATTTTGTTATGAGATGTTGCACCTACCTTCAACCTGAGTCACTTTGAAAGAGACTGAGGGGACTTGGTTGGCGATAACAAACACATTCAATCAAATTTAAGTCTGCAGATTGTGTAAAACACAACATGAGAGATGTGCAGTTCAGCATTGATAGTGTGCATTGGGTGGATGGGCTTTGTCATTCATAAATATGAAGTTGAGACCTTGTTACTGAGCCATAAGGATGACTACAGATGTAATCTCATCCCTGTATCTGACACCAATCATGGCATTTCAAATGATGACAAGATCAGTTCTTCAATCAACTTGAATGACAACTTTGACATTAGGCTGCTCCTACCAAACTGAATATACTGGGTAATGGCACAGTTAGCAAATCATTCCCCAGCTTGTTTCCAGACTCTGACTCATCCATTGTTGATGTCTAGGTAGAATGTAGACTTGTTAGTGAAAATGGCACTGTGTTAGAGGGATACCAAGATGTGGTATTCTGGACTGCATACAAAAAGCATGAAGTCTGTTGCAAACTTTCATGAATTTCTATGGCTGTTTGTTTTTTGGAAGCCATTTTGGAGAAATGGTGTTGAAAAATATTTTTTTTCTGGCAATAGTGACAAGTGAATGATTCTAATCTGGGAGGATGAGAAGGGGAGGTTATAACCCTTGGGTGACCTGATTGAGGTCTCCATGAACTGGCCAATCTGACGGTACCTTGTTAGTGCCCTAGAAATGACACTGTGCTGAGATTGAAGCTATAGCATGGATGTATCATGCATCCAGAAAATATTCATTGAGCAGTCTGTGACTTAAAAGTCCACTAACTTTTAAAAGTTCTGTAAAAATTGAAAAGAATTTATTTTATAATACTTAATGTTGCCAGAATTAGTGATCTTTTCCATTAATGTTTCTTAAAACAATAAACTATCTGACATCATTTTATACATTTATTCTAAATTATTTGGAATCTAGAAATTTTAATTTAATTTAAAAAGAAATTTTTCTCTCTATTTCTTAGGTGTGGAGGTGGGGAAAAACTATATTGTACTACATGTCTCAAGCTGTCTGGAGATATATGAAACCTGTCTTGTTTTATTTGTATTTTAAGGTACTTGATGTTCAATTGGCCAGTTACATCAGCCATTTTAGGAATTACAACCATTTTGGTTTTCCTTGGATTTGTTGCCTTTTTGTCATGGTATCACCTCCTACATGACCGATATCAACAACTAGTGTTCATCACCTCAGATAATAATCAGAAACAAAACATGGAAGAGAGACGGAAAGCTGTGCAGGCCAGACTAAATATGGAGAAGCAAAGTGAGTGAATTTTTGTAGTAATTTATTATCACAGTTCTCAAGGTATACCAGAAACTCATGAAATTAGAAGTCTGTAAGTAGTTTAACATAAAGGCTTGTTCCATGTCAGACCAACCACTGTCTGGAGATTTCCCAACTACCTGTCTTATATTTGGCTCAATTTTTAATATGTATTTGGTATTTTACATCCATTCTCATAGCCACTTTTGTATAAGAGTTTCGATTGTAAAAAGTGTGACATGACCACTTTTAAAAACAGTTTTTACTCTTTATATAGTTTAGATATAGCTTCACATCTGTTTTCTAGGGTAAACCTTTCCCTTGGAGTCTGAGAATGGAATCAAAATTGGTGCATCTATGATACTTTACAAATAATTGTAGGTAGAAGGAAAAACTGAGAACCTAATGTTGTATCCCTGGAGTTCCATTAGCACAAGTATTACAAAATTGTAATTATTGTTTACAGCAATACCACAAGTAAATCTGAACCAAAAACTGAAGATGGTGTTCGGCTTAATAAAAGTGAAGAAGTGGATGTTTAGTTGATGGCATTAACCTATTTTAATGTGTACATAATGTATATTGTCTTGATATCACAGTCTGTAATCAAAACCTAATTCTCAATTGAAAACACAAAATACCTGCATGTATATTTACAGCATAACAGTAATTTGGTACTATAACAATTGGTGTTGTATTGCTTTCTTTTTGAACTCATCTCCCCAGTTGATATTCACATACTCTGCTGTTAATCCCTTTCTGACACATTCTGATCCTTATCCCCAGACACACACGTGAGAACTCATACTTCTGATATAAATTCCAAATTTTCTCGACAGTGTTTATACAAAGCATTCATTCTACCCTATTTCTGAAGAGGGTCAAATAATATGCCACAAGTGTTTTTAGCTTCTTGCTCGTTTTTTACAGCCTCTGTGTGACTTCATATTTTCATCCTCAGTCATAGCAGGTTACTGTTTTGTTTTTTTTTTTCCTCTCTCTCTCGGCACTTTTAGAGCCTTTCTTCAGTATTCTTGTCAAGTTTTCACTTCAGATAGCTTCCATTACTTCTCAGCTTTCATCTAGTCAGTGCAGTTTGATGGAAACACTTATGCAAATTCTATTCAGTTTCTCTCTTCAGTCTTGGATGTTACACATCATGGCTTTTCTTTGGGTTTTTCTTTAGGCAACTTAGCTGTTTACCAGCATAATGGACACATTTTCTCTCCTGCCAATTTTTTTCTTGGATGCAAAATTGAAAATCGTTTCACCACAAGAAGCTGAATTGACAAGATGAAAAAATGATGCTCTGAGACTAACCTTTGTTTCATGAGTACATATGTATCAACTGTTGTCAGGTTCTACTATTTCCCAACATAAATTAGTGCAAAACTTTGCAACATACTCTCAGATGAAACTAGTTAATTTCTGATAAACTGAAATTATCTCTTTCTTATCCTTGAAATTTCTGGTTTAAAATTTTTTACATCTTGAACTCTAACTACTGACCCTAATGGGGAGAACTTAATGGTGATGAAAGGCCACTTTTGGATGTTTTAAATGACTAGGAATTACTTCACAATATCAGACTTGTCAGATTGGGATGTCATTCAAATTTAGTATTTTTTTGTATGAAACACCTATAGTCATTTTAATGAAAGTTATCTGCAGTACATTTGGCAAATTCAGTGCTTCTGTTTTGTTGAACCAGTAAGATAGCATGTTACATAAGTATCAAAGTAGCTGATGTAATCAGAGTCCATTAGGAATGTAATCAACCACTTTTGTGATCATGATATAATATACTGTGTGAGGAGAAAACAATGAGTGACTGCCTGCCTAGTATTTGTGTACCTATAGGCATGGTAGTCCAGTAGTTAGACTATTGGATTGCTAAAGTTGATTGTCTAAGTTTGAATTTTGATTGAGAATGGCTTGATTTGGCATATCTCTCTAGCATGGTTTCTTCTTTCCCAGCTGGCCAGGTTGGTTTTCTTTGAGTATACCAGTGTTTTCCCACATCTGGAAATAAAGGGTTCCAGTAGAGTCTTTCTGCTTTATCACCTGCTGCACCATGTACTAACCAGTCCCTTATCCACCTATCTAGTCCTTATTGGAAAGGTCTGTGCCCAAGGCTAACCACCTGATCTCTTAAATGTTCATTGGTTAAGGGAAATGAAGAAGAATGTACATATTAATGATTGCATGTCAAACCTTTATCTGAAAAGCTATTTTTCTCTAGATTGGCTGAACACCTTCACTATTTTTGGTCCATGTTGCCTGTAATATTATGGAATATTAGTATCATCTAGATGCATAATTTTTTATACCATTTTCAAACTAAATTCTAAGCATATATCTTAATTATTCTAAGGGTTACAAGTGAATAAAAAAGAAGTTGTTAAAAGTGGGTTTGGCATGTTTTGAGGATCAATGTCTTGTACAAAATTGGTTATAGCTCCCTTGTTAGTGAAAGTTAACAAAATATTTTAAAAGTTTTTCAGCAAGTCTTAGATACTTGATTCCAACCCTAGTTGATTTGACATGGAGTAACTTAGCATAATTTATGGCATTATCTAAAATCATGTAGATCCTTTTGTCAAACATTATGAATGAAAATATTGTGATTACTTTCTCCCTTTCTTTTCACACATTTACAACACAGAAAATTGATTACTGTATTGGTTATAATTGCCACCCATCGTCCAATAAATGGGTGTCCTCTATTTTAGCCAAAAATTCCCATTTGTCTGCATTCATAAATATCTCCAATAAATGCTCACCCTTCTTTAAGAATATTCTGGCATATGTATATTATCTGTTGAGAAATTTGCTTTGTAGATGTGAAACCCTTGATTATTGCATTTATGAATACTATATGAAATCAGAAAATTTAGTTAAAATCAGATGTAGTCAACTTCATTGTTCTTTTCATTATTGAAGTGTGCATGCCAGCTTTAAACAGATTATTTATGATATTTTTACCATGTTTGTTAATGCACATCCCCATGTATGGACTTACCTTGTAGCATTCATGGGGCATTACCTTCTTTGGTAATAGGTGATACTTCGGTTTGCCACATCACTGAGCATGTGACACTCTGTGTTTAAGTGATACATGTGCAGTGATTGTCAACTCATTGTTTACTGTGCTTTTACCATATTAGTTCTTTCAACTACATCAATTCTTTTCTATGCGTTCACTTGTTCATTTGAAATTCTCAATAGCAAGCATCATGATTCATGTCTATTGAAGAGTAGAATGTTACAGACAATAAGCTACACAACCAAGCTCAAGCTGTATGCTGAAAACTATGCAAAATCTACAATGCTAAGTGATGCAGCAAAAAAATTTGTGGATAGAAAATTGATTTTAGAGTGGATATCATAGGATGGTGAGGGAAATCTGATTATGAACTTGCCAGAGATGAGAATGTATCTACTTGTGGGTGGTTCAAAATTGGCAAGTGACTGGTTTTCTGGACATCGTGGTTGTGTCAAATGAATGACAGGAAGACAGATTAAACTTGAGGAACAATGAATTTTTATCTTCTCTGGCTAGAGATTTCTGTGAAAGTGCTGGATGGCTTAGCAAATTGATGAATTGCTGTGCTTTCTTTCTGATACAGAAAGTGTCACAACACCAGAAGTTCAAGGTGGAAACATTTAATCATTCCAACATTAGAATGCAAAAACCCTGCAAGTGTCTGATTGCCAATATCAGAAATATGGATGAGACAGCTATCTATTTTGATATGGTGGGCAGTGTGATTTACTTTATTACAACAGGCTTATGTATCTTGAAATCAACCATTTGAACAAAGTATTCAAGAGAAATGGGATTATTGAATGGTAAATGGAGAGCATGTTAAGCTACATTGTCTTTTTTTTTTTGTTTTTTTGTTTTTATGACATGTTGATCTACAGTTTGCCTGTCAGGTATGTTCGGTGTTAATTTACCTGTATTGTTATTTGGTGATACTGTGACATAGTCTAGTTCCTACATAGTGATGCATCCATCCACGGTTACTGATGGTTTGGGTTTCAGTTTCAGCAGATTTGAACTTTTTTGCCCTAATAATCACTCATCTCACAACTTTTCAATTTTGATGATTTGAAATAAATGTCTGGGTGGCAGTTGGAACCAATATGGTATATATAATTCTGTACCTTTGAGTTAGATGTTTGTGAACAGATTTTTGAAGCTGCCTTCTGTTTTTTGTTGTTTTTTTTTACATAAGTTACTTACAAAAAATCAATGAATACTGAAAAACTTAAAAAAATACATTCTTTTCAAGAATTATGACAATATGATTGATGTCCATGAAATCATATATTTGCTGTCACATACATTAATAGCTTTTTAATAAGTGGCCAACATGATTTAATATTCAAAGAGTCTGTGCAGTGAGGATTTGGTTGGCAGAAAACAGGTATGAATTTCTGCATGTGGAATGTCTGAATGATTGGTTATAATATTGTTTTAAAGCTCTACCATGAACCATGATGATGTCACAACTTGATTAAGCTGATAAGGGGCCACATGCCTTAGGCTTGTTGGATGGAGGCCTTTTCCAAAGATGGTTGCAGCTCAGTTGGTTTGGGTGTCCATGTGTTTACTACCAAAGTTTCTTTGTATACAATTACAAAGCTACAAGGAATATCAGGAGTCAGGAGATGACCTTGGCCTGGTCAACTTCCATGTTATTACAAAGCATTCAGAATGACAGATATGGATATTCCATCTATGGCAGCTTCTGAGCATGTAGCATGTGCTTATTATATCAAAGCCAACAGAACTGGGAGATGTTTTTAATGTTGGGGTATTTACACTGATAAATAAATAGAGATTTTATAATATAAATTGTATGATTTATTGAGGATAAAACATTCATGCTCAATTAAAATTTGTCCATAAAATTTGACATAAGGAGTTTATTTTGCATGCACAAGGATTCCTACATCAATCACAAGATGAGGGATTGAGTGCTGAGACACTGAGTTGGTTGCATGACCACTTCTCAGCTGAGAGGCCACAAGTTAAAGTCCCTACTATAAATCTTTATTTTTCAGGTGTGGGAGGAAACTCATGCAGCTGGCTGGTGAAGAAGAGTGAGAAGAAACTATGTCAGAGTGTTAGTACACAAAACTGAGCTGGTCCCAACTTGGATGCAAACTTAGGTTTTTACTCAGTCATAGAAGTCCAGGAGACGTGTATTATGATTTTTTTTTTTTAAAAGCACAAATGTCATTAGTGGCTGAAATAAATCAGATGAGTCAGACCAATTCTTAACCATTATCTTCTAAAGTAATTAACTTAGTCTGCCATTGCTTCTGATTAACAAATCTTTGTAGGAGTCAAGATGTATTGCCATACACACACACACACTCTCTCTCTCTCTTTTTTATTTTTAATGCAAGAAAGCAAATCTGCAATTTCCACTAAAGAGAAAGTAGATGAAGTGTTCAGTGAACCAGAGAAAGTACTGGTGTTGCAGACAGACCAGTTTTCTTCAGAGGCTGTTGGGAACTCTAGGCTTGATTCAAAATTTGATGTTCTGAACATTCCTGGTCCAGAAACCAAGGCTGTGGACTTTCTACACACTGAACAGAAAGAAATTACTGGTTGGGATGATGGACATGGGACACCTTTGAGTGAAGATGAGACTATTGGGAAATCAGCTAACTTTTCTCTCTGTCCTTCATCTGATAAGCATTCAGAAGTCAGACATAGGCACGTCTAGAAGTAGACACCGATATTCTGTAAGTCAGAGACCATTTAGCTGCTTCATTTCACATTATAACAGCAAGAAGTTTTATTATTAAGCTCTGCGGATTCAATTCTTTATTTGATATTTATTTGTATGCTGTTTATTATTATAATACAGGTATATATATTTGCTACTGAAATATTTCTGATGTTAAGATAAAGCAGAATTTGAACTATAGGAATTTTTTCAAATTGCTGCCAAAAAGGATTGTTTACAGTTGAGTAAGTTATTATATCAGTAAAATAAACTGATTTGTTTTTTTCTTTTTTGGAATTTGGTAAAATTTTATGTAAAAAGCAGTGGTTTTCTCTTTAATCTCTGTGGTGAAACTGATCCCCCCCCTCTGAACATATATTGAGTATTTGGCATTTTAACTTAGTTTACAAAACTGCATGACTTTGGAAAGCTATCTACTTAAAACCAAACTACTAGAGGTAGGTGTTTCCTGTAGAGTAAGTTTCTTTTGTTCACCAGCAAATAAAAGTTTTGAAAACTTTAATTTTTTTTCTTTTACACAAACTACATTTAGCATTTCTTCATCGTATAAAACAATTTTAGGAAATTAAAATGACCACCAGTTTAATCAAATCCTCATTTTCATAGCACTTTATATAGTTTGTGGTCCAGAAGACTGTTGTGTATGTATATTTTGCAAAGCTTAGATTCCTGCCATTTATAGATTCAGCTACATCTTAAAAATTTTTTTGAATGTGTAATATCAAATGTAGTAATTCTCACAACCATGATGGAAGATTTTGACCTGAGATAAGCTCATTCTTTGTTCACTACTTCACACACATTATTTCATCCACACTTCTTGACAATGTGGCACACAACTATGGCCAGTTGTTTTGCATCACAATAAAATTTTCTAATTTTGCTTGATAAAATTAAATTAAACTTTCTTTGCATACTGCTCTGTAGCTTTCCATGTCCTTAAGGAAAATGGCCAGAGTTTGAAAATGTGATACTTTGAAAACTAACATGCAGGCAGATGATTTCCTAAAAAAACCTAAATATAAAGCAGGACAAAAAGGTGTGACTGCCCAGTTAGAACTGCTTATAGTTGCAGCATGAAGCTCTCAGTACAATTTGGAGATATTTTGTTATTATTTCTATGGAGATGCAAAACCTTTGGTCATGACTGTAGAGTTGAGGATCTTGGACTTTGGTCTGGCTTCAGAGGCCAATTGCTGTTCTGAGGTATCATGTGCATTAGTGTTTTTTTTTCTGATATCTTTATCTTCTGAATTCATTAAGAAATTTTGTGGCTCAGTAAACCACAAAAAACATCATTCACAGCCATTCTAACTTTTATTTTAAATAAATATATATATGTATATTCTCTTTCAAATGATAATGCATCGTTTTTTCTCGTTCATATAGAAAACAAGAATAATTTGTTAGCACTGGGATCAAACTCATGATCTTGGGATAACCAGCATGTCACAGCTGTATGTTAACATGCCCACTTTCTGTAAACATTTCTCCATAGAGGTCATGCACTCATTATACTCTAAAAACCACCTTATGTGTGTGTGTGGTTGTTTCCATCATCGGGCTCTATGGTGGTGGGTCTCTTCCTTAATGGAAGCACATGTCTCATGTCAGATGCCCAAAGCACTTGGCATCCAATTCAACAGCAGTGTAACTCTCAAACTCCTCAGGCTTTTTGGCATCGCAACATTGTTGCCATCCTCCCCTGCCTAGCTGGCAGCCAACTCTTGAAACTCCTCCCTCCCTGGGACAGTTAATGATGTTCAGGCCTTCTGTAGCATGTGTGCAGCCTCCAGTGACTAGTTTCTTGGCTGGGTCTCTGTGAGGAGTGGGGGGGTGTGCATCTGGAATCCAATGTCATTTATGGTCATGTTCTAGTGGCCAAATAATCTCCATGTCACAAGGTTGATGTGTTTGGTGGTAGAAATTTCAGCTTTACACTCTTGATACTTTTGTTAGTACCATGTGTGTGGCTAGTATAGTCATCTGCCAGCATAACCAATTTTCCTGTCTTTGCATTACATTTCTTTGTTGGAGTCCATTGAGTGAAAATCTTAACCGTCATCAGTTTGTTTAGTTGCAGTAGTCCACGGGTAGCTTCTTTACCTGATGAAAACTTCTTACTCTTGTCTATCATGGGTTGTCACTTGTCAGACAGACCCAGTCATGTTGGTGCATACCAGTCAAGTCACATGCTGCTTTGCTTTATTGCCAATCAGTTTTGCTGTGGTAGATGTCCTTGGGTTGGTAGTTGCGTAACATTTCTGCCAAAACAGTTTGGGTCCATTTATCAACTACTTGAATGTCTGCATCATAGATTTGCTTGTAAATTGTGGAGTCGCATGCCTGCCATTGGTCCAGCCACCATTGCTTGGGTTGTGGGCCTTTTCTACCAGAATTAGTTCAGATATGGGAATGTCACAGGAATGGACCACCTTAAACTATTACATAGCCACCTCTGCATTGACGTCCTTTCCAGTTCTGCATTACTTGTAGTCTAGGTACAAGTTGGCTTCCCACTCAATCATAGCACCATTACATTTGGAATATATCCATCCTGTACACCTGGGATTGCAGATATCTTAGTTCTTGGAAATCTCACTCTGGGAATGTTTTTGGTCAAACAGTGTCACAACCTCCCCTTTTCTGGTAAGGGATAGATTGTTACATTTCCTATTATTCATGGTGATAGAACTCCATATCTTATCTTTACAAGTTTATCTTCTAATTTCTAAACACACCATCATTGGCTGATTTGGAACCTTGAGTTAATTTAAATCATAATGCACACAGCCCATGATACATCCTAAAACAGCAGGTATAAATATAATAATTTTAAAAAATAATACATTGTGATGATAAAATAATTTTAGTGTCATTTTGATTACTTTAGGGAAGATTGTAACTTAGCAGTAACATTCTGATCAGTTTGCTGAAAAAATTTGACTTCCTTTAGGGGATAGAACAAGCAAACCACCTGATGCAGCTTAGTGGAGACACGAGGAAATCTGCTATCTAGACAAAGAAAAACACTGGATGCTTTCAGATTTTGATCTTAGTAGTTAAAGTGATGACATCATGAAAGCAGAGCTCAGGTACTACATTTTGGTCTCGGTGTATCTGCATGCAGAGATTTCTTTTGTAAATTGGTCTATCTATCAGTAGGTTTTATTTATTATTATTATTATTATTATTATTATTATTTATTATTATTATTATTATTATTATTTACTAGGATATTTTATGCTGTATTTATTTTAATTTCATTGTGTGTATTCTGTACATCCATATGTTTCTCTATTTGTTATTTATCACCGAGCCAAGCAATATTTACATTTTTTATCAGAACATTGTTTTTTTGGAGTAAAATTCCATTGTTAATCTGTGGGACTTATTTTTGTCAGATTAATAATCTAAAATGCTCTGTGATAATCTGAGAAATCTTACCACATGATCTGGAAATGTGACATTATCAATACAAGACTGAGAATTTTAAACAAATTACCATGTTGATGTAGCCTATTTCAATGCCAGTGAATACTTTTTTAAAAATTTGTGACAGTAAAAAAGAGAAAAAAAACATTAATTTAGTTTATTTAAACTACTAATTGTGGAAAGTTAAAGCCAATTTATTTGATGCTAAGATGCTTCCAAATTCATGAAATTTTTTTTTTAAATAATCATATGAAAAATTTTAATTATAAGACGAAACAAGATAAATGAGAAGATCCCAGCTAATTTTTAAAATTAAAATGCAAATTTAAGGGGAAAAAAATAGTTTATACAATATTGAATGTGTTGTTTTAATAAAGATCGAGGAATAAAAACAATTTAAAACTCATATTATTCTTTCTTACTGATCACTAGGTTTCATCAGCATTTTCATATTTCTTCTCACAGTCTATTACCGATTTGTCTTGCCAAGTAATTATTGATTTATTTATCTTATGGGTGACTACAGAAATTAAATGAACTTTTCTTAAAATATACCAGCAAACATTCTTTGACCTAGTAAAGTTGTAGCCGTTCATGAGATGGGCTAGGCTATACATCTTACCAGGTGAGCTACATGATTTCACAGGTTGGTCTGCAAGTAAATCGACCCAAGTTTTGTTTCTGACCTAGAACGTTTTCCCAATCTCGGTCTGGTGGAACACACCAGTTAATGAAATTAACAGATCATCACTGTCCAATATTTTTATGCACAGGGTTTGCATACCTTTCATTTTTAAAAATTTATTTTTTGGATCAAAATAAATCATTATTCAGCACAATGAAATCCTTTATTGGTTCTTGAAATAATATGAAACAAATGAGTACATTAGTGAATGAGAATCAAATGTGGAAGCACGAGAGAAAGAGATGGACAGGTTCAGCCAATGTACTTCATGTTATGCCGATTCATGCTTAACATGATTAAAGATGTGAGATGTATCTCTAATTTTCTGTATCATTTTTCTAAAATCCATTCCCAAAATATGCATAATAACATCAAATAAACTATAAAATAACAAAAATTTATTGTCTAAAGTTATTAAAGAAAGCAACAATGAAGGCTACATCTTTGATTAGCATCATTTGAGTTACTTTACAAAGTCCCTAACCCTCCATATACTACATATTTTTTTAGTCTTGGTGTAGCAAGTATTTGTTATATTCATTCATTGCACTCATAATGTAAAACGTGGTTTTGGAGAGATATATGGATTTGTTCTTACAGATGGTACTGTCTATCATAGCTCCTATGGGGCAACCTTTGATATGCAATATAAACTTGAAGGGTAGTGGGGTGCAAATATACTCAGTGGAAATAAATTGGGACTTGCTAGAATTTAAAAAAAACAAAGGATCAAACTACTGAAACCAGAATGTTTAGATCTAGTATTTTTGCTATGGTTTGTTCAATAGTCTAAATGATATACCGTATGCACATTAAAGGCTGTTCATGATGGCCGTCTCATCAGAAAATTTGTTCATTACCATATTAAGATTGGTTTTTTTCATTGTGCAATATCTTTGTATACATGTTTTGTTTTTAATTTAAAATTCTTTTATCATAATCTTTTTATCAATAGGTTAAGCATATCTTATTTTGGAATAAAAAAGCTGTCACTTTGTGAAATGTATACATTAGGAATTAAATTGTTATTAAAATAATCTTTGTTTTGTGAATATTGAAAAAAACATAAACCTCTTAATGCAAAAGAATTCTGTATGTATTATAATATATATATATATATAAGTTGAATAAAATTTCACTAAGAATTGTTGACAGTAATGAAAAGGGTTAAAAGGTTCATTTACTATTTAAAAAAAAAAGTTATCAAAAAATAATTTGATTATCTTTGTTTGTAAGCAAATATTAAATAACCAAATATGGAAGAAAAAAAGCAAAACATTTTCGTAGTAGAGGTTTATTCCTCATCATAAAACCAGATGATGAAAATTATAGCAAGATGTATGAAATCTTTCCAGTTTGTCATTTTGTGTGGTTCACATCTCTTGGAAACCTTTCGTACAGAAGGTATAATAAAACGTAGGAATTATATCTAACATAGAAGATGTATAAAAATACGTATCAATTTTAGTAATTTATTTATTGAAAGTTACATTGAACTATGAAGTGATGTGATTTTCTTTTTCACAGAAGACCCTACTTAATTTGGAGATGTTTTAAACCTGAAAAACAAAACAAACATAAAAATCGTATGGAATGAGACGTGTTGGGAGGTTATCTCTAGATTATCAGAAACAAATGGAAGAGAAATGCTAGACTCATCTGCTGATTACACCATCATGTAACAAGCAAAGCTGTTCACAGGAAATCGTGGCGCATGTTCTTTGATAGTAACCACACCGCTAAGAATATTTCATCTTATGCTGTCTGTAGCTGTAACTGGACACAGCCTCTGAAGAAAACAGAATGCACTGACCTTCTAAGCTAATGCTGGCCCGCTCCATGGATGCGGACACCTGGGAACTTTATCATCACAGACTACATTTGGGAAACAGAAATGCAGCTGTAACTTGGATGATTGAGGAGGAAGATGACAATGAAATGGGACACATGAAGTTTCAAAAAAAAAGAAAAAAATGTTAATGAGAGCTGAATTAGGAAGAAATTGGGGTCAAAATAATCCATTCTAGCCAGCCAGCATTTCTTTTTCGTGTAGCTCTACTTTTAGTGTGTTGAATATTGTCAAGCTAATAAAGGTGACCGTAAAAATGAGTGCAGGATCGTACCATCCCACATAGGTGAGATGACTTAAAAGAAATGTTTTTGATCAGCTAAAAATGAACTTGAATGCATATTAATGACCTGCTTCATGCTTTTTTTCCTTTCATTTCTAGTATTATGTATTCTAGAAGTAATATCTTGAATTAGCAAGTTGTCCTTCGTAGTTATGATGTTTGCAGGATTAAGTGGATTCTATTAAGTGCTCCATAAAGAATTTGTGGGTTTGGTCCTTTAGCATCTATTTTTTCCCAACCACATTTGGCTGGACGATCAGGACAGGAACTGAAAGCTATAGTAACCATTCTCTTCAAGTGGTGGAGTGGGGGAAAATTATTTATGGGTCTGGCTCATCTGTGGTCTCCATAATTAAAGAATTCCCATCTTTTCTTTGTTTCATTAAATAATTGTAATGAAATTACCTTTCCTGCTGGTTTGACACCACTTCAAAGGGATGAAAAGAGCCTACAAGCAGGTGTGTGCTTACAACTAAATAAGAAAGTAAGTTTTAAAATTTCTGAAATATTGCTGATTTTTATTTTTTTAAGTAGCTTATTTTTCAGACTAAATGGAATTTACTTGAGTAGATTAATAACAGTAATATCATACAATATTAATATGCTGGCAATAATATACTATTTAGTAAACATCTGAACCAGGTGAGATAATGCTGCCATTAATCATATAACCATTTCAAAGTGTACAATTGAATTGCCTACACTTTTTTTTTTTTATCTTTGAAGCAATATTTTATCACAATTTTTTGTCTAATATTATTTAAACATCTCTTTAGACTTAAACAAACATATTTCTGGCAGTAAGCTGACTTTGTCTGTTTTTCCATGATTGCCAACATATTAAATAAAAAACAAAAACAAAAACGCTCTTTCAGCTGGATGGAAGTTCATCTTTACATGGTATTTCCATGGTAAGACAAAGGTTTGGTTGCTTCAGACTATATACAGCTAATTAATGAATGTAAATAACATTACCAATATCTTTCTATTCTAATATGTATAAGATTTTCTATCTTTCATATTTAGTGTCACACGAATATTATGTAAAAATGGTCTTTTGGTTCTGTATATCAGCCAGTTGAATAATAAAAATTAAAGGCAACTTTTTGAATGGTGTTTTCCACTCCACCTTCTGCAATATCTTGTTCACAGCAACGGGAGCTTACCTAGATCTGTGATGTGGTTTCTGTGGAGGATGGAGGCCAAATCCTACCACATAGCTATGCCCTGCATCTCTGAGCATGTAGTCGATTTGTGACTTGGCCCGATTGTTGTATTCATTATCATTAAGTCCACATGAAGCAGCCATTAAAGCTATGAAGGCAGAGTTGGCTAGATTTAAAAAAAAAATAGAAAATTGTCAGCAATTGATCAAATAGATTTTTAAAACAGTTCCATTTATTTCTGTACTATTAAATCATGAAAAACGTGTGAGTACACTATTATAATCTTTCAAACCAAATGTATGTGCAAATATGAATAATAAATATCTGAATTATAAATAAATGTGCAATAGTACTGTTCTGTTACCTTTTTTAAAAAAATGTTTTATGTGGTGACAAATGGTGGTGTTAATTTTTGTTCAGACAAGATTGTTTAGTTAATACCCCTGCAGATTTTCTCCCAATGAAAGAGGGTTCAATCATGGATTAGCAGTTTTGTTTGCACATGTCACAGGATTGGAAGGTTTATGAAGATTAGTGAGCTTTTTTCACTGCATTAGTGACATAATCCTAAAACTCTCAAAAGCTCGTTCTCTCAAATATCTGACCAAGATTTTATAACTAACCGGCAACTTATGCAGGAGGAGAGAGCTCATTAGCTCAGCTTTCCTGACTTATTTCCATTAGTTACAAGTTTGTGTTCAGATAGCAAACAAAATATAACGAGACAGTGAGCTGTGTTATAAGGATTTGGCTAACTTAGCTAATAAGGAAAAAAAAATTGAAATCTGATTCTTCCCAACTTGTGATGCTGTGAGTTCCAGGATTATTTGCATCTGAAGTAGAATAACTGCCTTCTGAGGAAATTATATGTACACTTCCAACAGATTTATAAAAGAATCTTATATCTTTTGCTTTTGCTGTACTGTATTGCGATTTAAAGGGAAGTAAGTATTCCTGTGGATAAAGTTATTTCCCTTCTACCAGTTTACCTAGGGAATGCATGGTAAAGGGTAACTAGAATGTCAACCTTAACGAAAATTTGAGGGCTTTTAAAAGTGCTTAATATATACAAAAGACGTAGTTTTAGTTATTATCCATCATTTCAGATAAATATAATAACAAAAAATGTTAACAGTGTAAAAATTTTCTAGTTTAATTTTAAAAAAATGAAGATGTGCTTTGCATTAACGAGCATATGGAATATTAAAATTCATTAATAGTATTAACACCTTTATTTATAGTTAATTTTAATGAGAGAATTATTTCTCTTGATACAGTATCTTGAATTAGTGGTAACATTCCAAATACAATCCACTGTTGCGGGCAATCTTTTAGGTTAATTGTTATAGCTCATTGATGTACAGTAGTAATCTTTAAGAATAGTAACCAGTCAATAATTAGCAGTTGGGTGCCAGGCTTTATTATGGAACAGAATGGTCATGAATGAGCTCTCTGATGCTCTTAGTACTACTAGCTACCAAAAAAATGGAATGTTGGAATGTATCAAAAAGTATTGAGCAGTATTTCATGACAGCTAACAATTTTAGCATATACTCTGTGTATGTATATATACTTAATCATTTTATATTAACACCAATTTTTTTAAAATTTAATGTCTACACTTAAGCTTTCTACTACATTCTATTTATCGATTTGTGTGATAAAAATTAGATTTTGTTATGGGTTTCAAAAACAAGCAGAACTTACCTGCATATCTGTTTGGGCCCCACTCTAAGCGATAGGCCAACCCTTTTGGTGTGTATGGGAGCTGGTGTCCAGGTTCCCACGACTTCACATAACTATCTATATCATATTTGTATTTGTTATTTTTTGTTAAACAGTAGAGGAGGACCTGAAATTTAGAATGGTCAGATTACAAGAGTGGAAAATGGAGTTCAGCATTGAAAATAAGTTCAAACAAAGAATAGGGAAAATATGAATACAATAACAACACTTAGAGAAATGCTTATTAGAGAAAAAAGATTTACTGGTAATTATGACCAAAAGTCTAAATGTTAATAGCAGTACATTTTAGCCACATGGAATGGTAAGTCATATTGTATGACAAAAACAAAAAAAAAACAATTTTTTTGGTATCTATTTATAAAATCCTTAGTGAATATATCCTTAATTAACTTTGCAGATGAGGCATTCTAATTAAAAAGATAAAAAGAAAAATAATCAAAATTCTGAAAGCTTAACATCAGTTTTCTCTAGAAGTTTCTTTTCTGCAGCTTTTGGTTTTTAGAATGTTTAGAACAGAACTTTAAGATTGGTGGTTCACAGCCACTTAAAGATCAGTTGTACAGTTTGGAAACCTTAAGGATAGTAGCCACAGAGACAACCCATTCATATCTATTTATATCCACCCTGACCACATTAAAGCCCGGTACCCAACCACCAATTATGGCATGTTTTGACAACACTGTGATGCTCAGCAGTCAATTTCTCAAAAGCAGCATTTAGTGAATTATTGAAATTTGGCTGCAGAAATTCTAGTTAGTTGGAATCTAATCTATTTTTTTTTTTTTGATTTTGAAAAGAACAAAAGCATAAAGGTTTCAACAGTGACTGTAGTTTGTAAAAATTAATAAAGAACCATTAAAATTTGTTTTTTTATTACTATGTTAAAGTATAGTACTATTATGTTTCAAGTATAATGAGTATCATTGTGGCATTGACAGACTAGAAGTCAGTGTTTGTTGAGTTGGAACTACTTTATTCCTGCACAAATTCTTTTTCTGATATCTATACACTATATTTATACAAAACATGTGCCTCCAGCATGAATTAAATTTTTGTATTATTATTCTCACCTGTTATGCAGCATTTATCACCAAACGAGAATGTCTCTTTTGGTTCTTACTGCCAATGTTTTACTATTCATTTTGAACTATAAAAGTAATGTGCTTTACCTGATATCCAACCTTTTTGTCATCCCAGGACTGTCCCCATGCAGTACCAGACGTATAATATCTATTTGCATCTTGTAAATATTTATTATCTTTGGTTGCCTTGTAGAGCCAGGCAGCAGCCCAGGGCAGCTCATCTATGTAGCCACTTGAGCTAGCAAAAGAAAATGATGTGTATATTGGAGGGGAAAAGAAATTGAAATGTCAATCATGTGGAATATTTTTTGTCTTTTGGTAAAAATATGAATGATGGAATCATTTTTTGTTACAAAATTGGAAAACAGCAATTTCAAAATTCTTTTTATTAACTGATCTTTTGTGATTCAGAAAAGAGATATGTCGTTAGACAGCCTTCTGAATTGTTTTACTGGTTCATACACAAAAATAGATATTGTATAATATAGAACCGTGTTTCATTATTTATCAAGTTGTTGGTCAAACTTTAAGTCAATCAGTAAGCCACAAAGTTTATTTAGAGGAATGATGATAATTCCATTTTGTTTCAAGTAAGGGAAATAACTCTAGTTTACAAGTAATGTGACAATATGTACCTATGCATAGCAAACAATACAAATCTCTCTATGTTGAATTTTTGCATAAAATGCAACAAGAGTGTGATTGTGCATTATAGGTGTGTGTGTCTTGTATAAACATAAGTGCATGAATTCATTCATCATCAAACATGTTAATGACTAAACATTGTACTTTCTTTAATAATATTGCATTTCCAATTTTGCAAAAGAATATTTTAATAAAAATGGCAGAATTAGGACCTACAGATAACATGGGGATTTTTAAATCTTTAAATGAAAAATTATATCATGCTACTTTTAGTTTAGGTATTCAAAGTCTGGATTTGAAAAAAAATAACACAAATTTGCCAAATTGACCTCTAATTTATTTTCTTAAATAAATCCTGTGAACTGTTGCATTGCATTTGATGCTAAATTGGAACATATTTATCCACTTCAAACTAGAATTCCCACTAGACAGGTCTTTTATTGATATTGATTCCCTGTGGTATTGCAAAACTCAAACTTGCTGTAAGATTGTCAAGTGTAGAATTTTCTGTTTGAGTACTGGATTTTTTTCCTTTCTTAACCATGTAATGGGCATCGCGTTAAAACAGGTGATATCAGAATTTTAGTCAGGTCACATTCTGGTTTCACAATGAAAGCTAATAAATCCTTTTCATGAAAACATTTGAAAAGTAAATATATTTTTTTTCTTTTGGATTGATTATTCTCCAATTTTCATACTGATACAATTTGCATACTTACCTTGGGTTAGATATACAGGTAAATTCTAAACTTGACTACAATTCTTTTATTTTTCTAAGTCTCTCTTTATTTTTTATTATTAACGTCTGAAAATCCCACACTCTCTTACCTTTCTTTGCCACTTTAGTTTTTTTTTTTATATACATCTAGAACTGTGATGCAGCGGCCATACTCTGTGTGTAAATGCCCGTGTGTTTGGTGGCAAATGTGTACAACTCTTTAGCGTGTTTTAGAAGCAGTTTGGAATAGGTTGGATCTGAAGATTTAAAAAAAAAAACAAAAAAAATTAATACGCTATCTAAATTTAAATTAGTTGATTAACAAATAAAAAGGGGAGATTACTGTCAGTGATAGAGACAGCAAGGTAAAATCACCTACAACTTAACTGGTCAATATATATAAACAACAGGAAATATTTTCCTCTTTTGAAATCCAAGCACCATTCTCATTAGAGCAAACGTTTGTAGAAGGCTTGCATGTTGGCATTGGGATAAAATCCATTTGGTTCAAAGGCCTTTTAATCTCATATGGGCCCCCCCCAAAGATTTTTTGGAGGAAAACAATTTGTAAAATTCACCAAAATTAATGTAAGTGCAGCTAAGTTAAATCAACATATGAAAAAATCTTTAATATTATAATATATCCAAGGTTCATACCAGACCAGTTTAACCTATAGGTAACAATCCTGATCTAAACATGATACTCCCCAAAGAGTGGGATCCCTGGATTCTTAGAAAAAGAAATTATAGAATTTTATTTGAAGAACAAAGTATGATTACAGTGTTTCTTTTGTTTAAATATAAGATACTAGCTTTTGCAATGAGCTCACTTGGCCCTGCTTTTGTGCTCAGGCATTATAAATGAAGTTTTCTTTATGAAATCTTTGCTCATAGTGAAACTTAAGTGTTTGTCCTTTATACCTTTCTTAAAACAAACAACTATTGGCTGCCTTTATCATTGATTATATGATTTTAGCCAATTGAATAAAAGTTCTCACTTGTATTTCCCCCAAATTTTGTGGCTACTATAGAAGCAGGCCAGGTGTTAGGGCCTGTATTCAAGATGGCCACCATTGGTGAGTTGAGTTAATGGTGTAGTCTTCTTTTTCATTTGCATACATCAACATTTTAAAATGTAGACATACTGGATAAGGTTGCAATAATTCTATGGTTACTGATAACATGTCATTCTTGGACCTTGTGAGACCTGGCACTTCTGTCTTTAATAGAAGGGAAAGTCTTTACTAGAACTCCTCTGTTTAACTCTGAGAGAAAACTGGAATATTCAGCAGAAACTCACATCAACAGACTGGTACATAAGAGTGAGAAGAAATCAGGGATTTAATTTGAGCCTTCAGCCAACCATTGCCCATTGTGTAGTAAGTCACATTGTTTTGCCAATAGTAAGTTTTTTCTTAATAAAAGGGAAAGAATATTTCTGAATCATGCATATAAGGTGCTGATCTTTATGTATAACAAACATATGGCATGATATTTTAAAACTATCTATTGGCACCATGAATAAAACATTTGCCTTGCTCTGAAAATGTGCTTGAATCTTATCTATGATTCACATCAAAAGCAACAACATGCAACTGACTTTTTGTGAGGAAAGCAATGGATCCTGCTGCTAAAGCTGCAGCAGTCTCTCCAACTACATCACTTCCAGGTTTAGACTCAGTGACTTTGAATGCAGGACGAGCCATAGTCATTTCTTCTGGTCTCCCCCAGTAGGAATGGTCTGAATTTCCGTCTCCAACCTGGGAGTATATTTAAACAACAAGAGAGAAATATGGAGTATTTGTAATAAAATTAACTAATACAAAACGAGGTTAGTTACATTTATCAAGAGAAAGGTAGGAAGAAGAAAAAGCTGACCTGGACATAAAATTCAGTGGGACCTGTATGGCACTTTATGAAGTAGTCAAGTGGCCATTTAATACTGTCGTACATGTTGTCCAACTCTCCTATAGCCCTGTAGGAATCCTCCCATTCCAGCAATCCCCAGATCAACAGAGTGGCAGAGGAGGCCATAGGTAGTCCAAACTTTACAAAGTCTCCAGCTGAAAAAAAAAACAAAACAACCCTTACATTAAGTCAACAAGACTTCAACCATAGGAATTTTTATTGTTTCATACAAGTTGATATCATGTGAGGTTAAGCTGCCATCTTACATAAACACATATCTCTAATCTGTTCAGTGTGTGTTTATAGGTTTATAAAAACAAGCCAATGAAAAAGAAAAGAACATTTCAAAAACAACAGTTTACCATAAAACATTTCAGTTGGTTGAAATAAACTTTTCAAGTTATCATTGCTAAAGCCACAAAGGTTGGAACATATTTTAATTTTACCCACTAAAGTTCATGAGGAAAGGTAACTCATTGTAGTTGTGTTAAAGGCTATTATATATATATACATACAAACATCAACCTTATTTAAATGAAGAAGCTATTATTTATTTATTTTTCTGCAGACAAAAATTAAAATGGGCTTTAGAAAAGTAAATTATCATATGTAAAATATAAATAGTTTTTTATACTGGGTATTTATTTGATAATTATTATATTTTTATTGTTTCAAAGACTTTCAAATCTAACCTAATAAATTTATTTAGTTAATTAATCCACAGTTTTACATAATAATAATAATAATAATAATAATAATATAATAATAATAATAATAATAATAATAAATAATAATAATAATTATTATTATTAAAGTCTGATTA
Source organism: Nautilus pompilius (assembly GCA_018389105.1). Classification (NCBI taxonomy): domain Eukaryota; kingdom Metazoa; phylum Mollusca; class Cephalopoda; order Nautilida; family Nautilidae; genus Nautilus; species Nautilus pompilius. The sequence goes on from JACATO010001894.1 coordinate 629,981, forward strand.
GTTCAGAATAGTTTACATTTAACTGTACAAAGCTATTACTATACACCAAGGGAGATTTTTAAACAAGGGAAAAGGGGTCTAATGAATGAGATTGGGGTTTCTTGCTTGCAGCTAAATGAGATGTTTCAATGAAACCTATAAAATATTGTAAAATTCTTCTTATTATACATATATGTATTATTATCAAAAGACACTACTAATCAGTTATATTAACAATGTCTCTAGAGCAGTCATATCAACTCATTTACCATGATGGGCCAGATCTGATATAAATGTAGTTTGTTTGGCCATACATATCATAAATGAGCAAAATACATAAATTAATACTTAAACATTAATCATAGGCTAGATACCAGCAATAAAATCACTTATACCACTACTAATATTTATAATTAAGAAAATAAGTATTTATCTACCACTGTTGATGCTTCCTGATACCTGGCACCTCTTAGTTTGGACCACTGCATCAAAATTTGGAGCAGGTGACTGGGCTGTGACAATTGAGTATTAATGTGTTCAGGTGGGTACAGTAAGTTGAGAACATAATTTTGACTTGTTCATGATCATTGTACAAAAAGCTGTTTACAGACTTACGTTGTCCAAACATGGACAGAATCTTTAAAGCAAAAACTCCAGCTTTTAATAATTTGGTCCTAGATGTTGATAAAATGTGCACCTACACCAACATCAGAAAGCTTATTCTTTAAAATACAGTCAATCACCCTGCAGCTTGATTATTTCCATCTGAAGCTCCTCTGAGACCGCATGCACACTGACAGAAAATAGGTTGCAGAAAATTCCAGTCTTTCCCAAGATTTATAAAGTTAGAAAATCTTTCTTGTAATTCATCTTTTAGCTTAGAAATTTTTCTGCTGTACTTTTCTGGTAGGAACTCAGCTATGTCCATGCATAGATTTCAAGGTGAGAAACTGTAGCTGTCTTAAAATTCTGGCACTGCTTTGTTGTGACCTGCATCCTTATCTTTGTGTTGAAACAATTCAGGTGCTCTGCAATATCTACCATAAAAGCAAGATTTTGAAGTCATTCATTCTGCAGTCCAGGCACAAATTTTCTTTTCTGATCCATAAACAACAATATTTAATCACGCAGTTCATAGAAGCTTTTTAGTAGAGTTCCCTGACTTAGCCAACGAACTTCAGTGTGATATGGCTGCCCACAGTGGCTTTCACTTTCCTCCAGAAGACCATTAAACTGTATGTAGTTGAGACTTCTTGCTCTAATAAAATTAACTGTTTTTATAACTACAACCATAACATTATCTGTCTTCAGAGATTTACTACACAAAGCATCTTATTGCAAAACACAAAGAAAATGTCAAACTGATGGTATGGATTGATAGCTAGCAATTTTTCCTTAAACTTAGCAGCAACTCCAGCTTTTCTACCCCCATATTTGGTGCTCTATCTGTGACCAGACACACAGCTCATGCGCAGTCAGCATGTAATTTGTCTAGAGTTCCCACCAAACTGTTGAAGATGTCATCACCTGTTGTCATCTTTCATGTGCAAAATTTTATCAACATCATGAATGAAAATTGCAACTTGTGCCAAATCAGTTACATCTGAAATAATGTCAATTGCAACTCAAAATTAAGCAGAGAACAACTTTGCACTTGAGTTGACTGTTAAGTTTCTCAGATAAATCACTGATTCTCTTTGCAACTCTGTTTCTTGAGAGGCTTATATTTACAAAAGCTTGCTATTTATCCAGACAAATTAATTCTGCAGCCACTAATATGCACTTTTAAAAAAAAGTTTCCTTCCAAAAATAGTTTTGATGATGCAGCCAGTTCATGGCCAGTCATGTAACTTGCCGTGACTGCAACTTTACTTGACAAACAGTTTTAAAAACTGACTGCAGCTTTTTCAATGACTTTTCCAATTCAGAAATTTAGTTTTCATTTAACATTCCTTCATATTTATGATATTTCTCACCATGGTTAGTTCCATAGTGTTGCCAAACATTGTGTTCTTTGGCATCAGCTATTTGTTGTTTACAAATAAAGTAAGTTGGTTTTCTATTCACTTCCACTAGAAAATATGGATTTTTTTCACTTTTCTTGAACCTCACAACATTCTTTATCCAGTTTTCTCTTCTTTGTTAATGATATCATTACCTTATCACTGTTCAAATGTACTTTTGTAAGACCATAAAAAAATCACTTATTATGGTTTCAGATTTTTTTGACATAGGCAATCCTCAGTAAGTTAGGATGCATTCTATTTGCTCATCTAGAACATGTTCTGGATATTCTCTTCCAGTGAATTAATGGAATGAAATTGGACAAGAAGTAAATGTTTCAACATGGCCAACAAAACAGACTTTCTTGCTGCTATTTCATTGCCAGAGAGAATATTTACAAACAGTGAGTCAAAATTGGATGACAACATTCCAGTTTTGGCTAGAATAGTGTAAAAATGGACAGTGTGGCAAAAAAACATTACATTGGCTGCACTTGTATTCAAAATGGATAGCCAGAACATGTCCAGATCATTGTTCTGAAACATTCCATTGCCATTCAGAACATTCAGATTGTCTAAGATTGCATATTGAATGCATTCCTAGTCACATGTCAGCGCATGTATTGCATCCAAATGGTACCTTTTAATTTAAATATAATATCTGTAGAAAAATTGGAGAGCAGATGATTAGATAAGGCATGAGAACAAATGTGAGTTTTTAATAAATTATTTTTAAAATTTTGTTCCATAGTGAAATATATATTTAATTTGATTATAAACAAAGGATTCATCTCAAGTCACTAGTGCCTTGCGGGTTGGAGGAATGTGTTTGGTGGGCTGTATGCTTGTCAGTCCTGCTCTAGAGCAACCGAATGACTATAACAACCATATTAATAAGAACTTCTATACTATGTGGCCACCTGTGCAATGTACTCATTGACCCTAACCCTTCGGCCATATAGTTGGTTAATGTTTTTCTTAAATGACTAAAGCACTAAATAAATTAATAATCTTAAAATGACGTTACATGATTTTGTGACTATGTGATCCCTTGGTGTAAGAATGGTCTACATGTGTTTTTTCAGTATAATTTAAATTGCTTTCTAATCACTAATAATTCTGTCTTCACAGTCAGCATAGAATTTATCTTTTGATTTGCAAGATCAGTCTGTCAGAAGGACCCAGCAGGTGTGCTAGTCATGAGAGGAGGATAGAGAAGTTCTATCATACAGGGATGCCTTGGCTTGCACAGATTTGTTACCAGTAAACCAACAACTTTAACTGCCAGCAGTGTCAATCATTTGATCTTTCCCTGTCTGTTAAATTGATGAAGTTGTTCAGTTGCAAATTTAGTAAACTTTAAAATCTACATGCTGAACATTGTACACATGATATTCATAACTATGACTGGGATCAGCCAGTCTTTGTTAAGTGCTTTGTGAGAACAAGAAGAGTGGCCAGTGGTAGCAAAGATGTTTTGGAAATGAAAGTTGTGTGTACCATGAGTGAGGCTCAAATTTTTTTTTAAAAATAAAATAACACTGAAATAGTATCCAGTTTTCTCTCATTAAAATATTTATTTTAATGAGATATTTTCTCATTATCATCATTTGGTTTATTTACAGTGGATAGCATTTAATTTCTGTATCTAATGAATCAAGCATCGCTCACTCACCATCATACCATCCCCCAGTGAGGTCTTCTCCTTTGTCACTTTTATGGCTAAGAGCAGAGTCTCCCCTCCATTTTATTTTGTTAGTAGCTGGAAGTTTGCCTGACCTTTGACCTTCGAAGAACAAAATGGAGTAACCAAGAACTTTTCCATAATCATAGGTTGCAGCTGAAATAAAAGAAGATATCTCCATTTTCGTATTCTCTTGTATTAAAAAAAAAATTGTTATATGGTAAGTCAAAAATGAAGGAAGTATACATATTGTACAAAGAACCTCTACAAAAAGTAAAAAAAAATTATTTAATTTACTTTTAAAACTAAATGCTAAAGTTTTATTAAAAAGTCTGGCTGCAGCACAAACTCCAATGTCCAAAGATATTTATTAACTATTCTAGTAATGCTTCCCTGTCCTTTACACTCTCTGAGAAATAATTTATATTATCTAACTCTGTGTAGTGATGTTTTTTGAAAAAAAATTACTTAATTTTAATGAATTAAAGGACAGACTGATTGTATTTATTGTCTTCTAAGCAAGAATGATTATAAAAACAAATAAATCCTTTAAAGCACTTATTTAGGAGAAGCTGTTTAATATGAAGAGGGTCCCTTTAAAATTGTATCTTTAATAATTTTACTGGTCAAAACATTTCACTATTCTACAACATGTTGGTTGGAAACTCACCTGTCTATCAATTAACTGGTTTTTCTGTTTTTAAATCTATCTGGTCGCATCATGTATGCATACATAACATGGACTAAACTAAAATCAAACAACCTAGGAGATGTTGTTTTGTTGCTTCTATGAAAAAAATCTTGTATGCTTCCACTGAGTCTGTCAATGCACTCATATGCTGAATTAGGTAATTACATTTGTTTCAGATGCTCTATTCTTTACAATGAATATGGATGCATTTTATCATTTGAGATTTGAGTTTTACTCTTTCAGGACCAAATATAGCTTTAATAAGAATGATAAAGACTTTTGTGCTTAAAAACTGTGTGCAACACAGGTAATCCCTGCAGCATTATATTTGAGTTTAACAAGCACATTTGCAGTCAGTCTAATAGATATGATGAAAAGGAAGAGAGAGACATTACAGCTTTCTGAAGAGGCATGATAGTGGGTACACATCTAGTAAGCTGCTCCAGGACATCGGCCATCTGACTTTATGAGCAATGGCAAAAGATGAAGAAAATGTGCTGCAAGGGGGTATTGTGACTGCAAACACTTAGTAATAGAAAGTGAAAAGTGGTTAGATAGGATGCTAAAGTATACCTATCATTTGACAATAGAGTAAATGACAAAAATTCAATGCAGAGAAATTCACATCCAGCTTTAGCTGTACCTTGTGAAGATTGGTGTAATGTATGGACTCAAAGGAGACCACTGTAAAACACTGATCACAGTTTTCAACATGAAAAGAGACATCGTGTGGTGTAAAGAGTGGAGACATCAAATTGAGGAAGACTGAGAAGAAGTGATGGTCTGACAAGCCATACTTCACTTTTTTGCACAGATTGGAAGAACACAAATTAGGAGAAAGCTTACAAATCATTCAACCCCTCTTGTGTGGTTCCAACTTTCCAGGCCTTTGATAGCTGACTCATGGTTTGAGGCATGCTTTTCTCCCCTTGGTCTCTTTATAAAGCAGAATGAATGCCAAAGTTTATCTCAGCATCATTTTCAATAAAAGTGCATCTATCAGTGCTTCATGTGTGCTCTGATAAGGACAGCTACTTCCAAGACAACAATGTTCCCTTTCACCATGGCCACACTGAGCTGTGCATTTATGGTTGGAGGAATGTGATTTTGAGCATCTTCTATGGCCAGCACAATTTTCTGATCTCAACCCGATGGATCCTTTCTGGAAAAAACTTGAAATTCACATTTACTATCATGATCTTCTGTCTACTTCATTTCATACTTTACATTATATTAATAACTGAATCAGGACATCTTCCAGTATTTTTGTGAATTCTATGCCATACGGTGACAGCTGTTATCCAGACAAAAGGTGGCTCAATACTTATTATTAAGTATAGATAATATATAAAGTGTCCTTACTAAAAATTATATATAACTATATTTTGATATTAGTTAAACATTGATCACGAATTGTGAAAGTTGTACTCATAAAAGCTTTGCATGTATATATGTACCAGTAAATGTTGTTTCAGTGAGTGAAAATAACTTGGACAATAATTTTGTTAAAATTTGGGCTTGGTATATGTCAGGAGAGCAATGATGCTGACAAATGCCCAGACTCTTTTCCCTACAGCAGTTTATGCAGACCATAAGTTGCTGAATCCAAACACAGTGCTCATGTAGTTGTGCAGAGTCAGTGATGTACTGAAAATCTACACTAGAACTCTTTATTTGTAGATGTGGGAATAAACCCACATGGCTGGATGGCGAAGAGTAAGGAAAAGTCCATGTAGAGTAGGCATGAAGCAGTCCAGTTGTCTACCACCGAACTGCCACAGCATCATCCATTAAAACTTTGTTTTTTACATGGAATATGTAAGAAGAAAAAAAGAAAATCAGGATATCTGAGACTTGATTTTTTTATCAGTACTGCCATTGTTATAATCCTTTTTAAAAAAATAGCAATGCAAGGCAGCATGTTTAAAATCTTCTAAAATAACAGAATGGGTAGTCTTACCTCTTTGGGATACCATGTGTTCTGCTATGTCTACATCATTTCCTCCTACTGTACACAGCAAGGCCACCATGCAGATAATAAACATTTTGAGATTCTGAAATGAAGAAAAAAACATCAGTTAATTGTTGCTGAAAATGGAATATAGTAGGTTATATGACAACTTTCACTGAAACCTCGAGATGCTAGAGAATTGGTAAAAATCTCTACAGACAGGTCAATCTTCACAAAGTTTATCACTAAAGAGTCTGATGGCTGGATGCGTTTGCATAAAAGATATTGGTTCTATCAACCAACTTCAGATTTAATAACCAAGTCCATCAAAACAATTCAGGTTTCACCTGGTTTCAGAATATCCTACCACACACTTGTAAATGTGTGCATTTAAAAATAAACTGATTATTTCTTTCTTTGAATAATTTGTTTTAAAAAGTCAGTTATTAATGAATAAACCCAGGTGGTTATTGTAAGAATTGTTTAGCCATCTTAGCTGGAGTGATGCTCAGTCTAAATTTCTATGAGTCCTGATTGTTTAATATTTTTATACATACACTAACAAAAACAGTTGGTGTTATTCCATAATTATGACATCAAATTTGAGTCTGATTAGAAACATCAAGATACTATAACTAATCTAAGACTAACCATTATCTTTGATTGTTAACTTTCACATTGATTTAGCATTTCCTGTCATATTATATATATATATATATAATATATATTTATTTATATATACTTTACAATTTTTAAAGTTACTGACTTTGAAAATGTATATTAATATTTCTTTTATAGTTTTTATATGTCTGGCTTGTGAATAAATTACAAACAACAAACTTATGTTCTAAGAAAATGGTTTTCTAGACCAAATATTCACATTCAAGGTAGTTAGACCCAAATTACTCTGCTTGCTACCTGGGAGTGTAGTTGCTGTGCTGACAGCAACTTGCACATGTTAAACAACATCATGCACTCAGGTGTTCACAAGTATATGAATGGCCATTTTCAGTTAAGAAGGAAAATTATTATTATTATCCTTAGTTGTAGAATACAAACACTAATAGATCCAGAAAAACCTCAATATTTGTCCTGCTTTAGAATCATTTCTCAACCTTGCATGCAAATCACTATTAAAGAGAATTTAAAATGTTTTAAATTTTTTTGTGGACAGACTTTATACATTATTCAACATATAACTTTAGTGTCATAAATCTTTTATATGCTAACATAATGATTTGTTTCCTTCCTATTTCAGAGATAACGTTAAAAGATTGCTTAGATTTTAAAGTTTGTTTTTTGTTCTTTATGAAATGTGCCAAAAGTTTATTTATAGATAAACCTAAGATCAGATCAAACAACTAACCTGCGTCACATCCACTCCCATTTACACAATTGGAAAGAAAATAAAGATAATTTTCACCTGTGACATTTACGCTTGATATACATTTTCAGCCTAAAAATCTCACATTCAAGAAAAATTTGTTCATTGTAAATATGCATCAGAATAATTTTAAAAAATGAAAATAATATTTTTACAAACATATAAAAACAACAACAGCAAATGCTTTGATATTGTCTATGTTTTTCTTCATAATTATATAATATATATTATTAAAGTAATTTTTTTTCTCATTTCCAAAAATCTCTTTGGTGTGTACATTTCTTTGTATATTACCACATCTATTCATAAAATAGTGCATACCCATCTTTTTTCTATTTCCAAATTTAAGATTCTATTTTGAGCTGATTTGTGGCAGATTCTACTGATTTAACAATGTAAAAGAATCTTGTATTCTTACTTAATCTGTTACTGTTAATTCTTCAAAAACAATATAATAGGTTTACTTGAGGAAAAAGACAATTAAATTATTGATATATATATATATATATATTATCAATCAGCATATTATTTTCTTTAATTGAATGTATGAAATTTAAAAAAAAATTTCTAGTCAGGATCTATTTAACACATTTTAAAATTATAGACTTAATTATTAAAAGATGCGGTGCACAAGTTTGTTAGCAGCATAATTCCTGTATGGTATTGTGTGTGTGATTTTTGTCAGCGACCTTTTTACAAAACAAAACGTCTAATATCAAATACAGTAATTTTCGGTTTGATTTGTCTATATTGTTGACTTAGCATGGATCCAGGTTGGGTTTTAAAATAGAACTAAACTTTAGAGCAGAACATTTATTCTATGGATCTGTTTTATAGGGATCTGGCTTCTACGAGGTCTGTTGAAAAAGTATCCGACTTTATTTTTTCCCGTGGGAAGTAATGACGTTAGGGAGGCAAAAGTGTGCATAGTGGAGCCGGATGCCTTCATGCGCATGTGGTTTTTGGTGGGCTTGATGGATACGTCAGTCGCTGTCAGGCAGTCAGCATGTGAGGTGCTGTACTACTTACTTGTTGCATTTTCATTTCACCTGTGATGACGGAACCTGTGGAGCAACGATCTTGCATCAAGTTTTCCCAAAAGATTGGAGATACCCAAGCAGAAACAATTTCAAAATTCAACAGGCTTTTGGTGACAATGCCATGGGTGTTACCCAAATAAAAGAATGGTACAACAGGTTCAAAGATGGCTGCACATCAGTGGAGAATGACCAGCATTCTGGGAGGCCATCAACAAGCCGCAATGCAGTTGTTATCGAGAAAGTACAGACCTTCATAATGGAGGGTTGTCATTTGACGGTGCAGGAAATTGGTGACGAGGTAGGGATCAGTAAAGATTCTGCACATGCAATTTTAGAGGAGGATTTGGGCTTCCGCAGAATGGCAGCGAAATTTGTGCCCAAGCTGCTTTCTCAGGAACAACAACAACTTCGTCTTGAGGTTGTGCAGGACCTGCTGGATACTGCCAACGGGGATCCTGAGTTCCAGAATACCGTGATAACTGGAGATGAGACGTGGGTGTACGGGTATGACCCGGAAACCAAAGCTCAGTCATCACAGTGGAAGCACCCAACATGGCCAAGGTCCGAAGAAAAATCAAGGTGATGCTGACTGTTTTCTTTGACTACCGAGGTGTTGTGCATCACAAATACGCATCAGAAGGACAAACAGTTACAATGGAGTACTATCAGGAAGTCCTCCGACATCTTCGTGATGCAGTTCGGCGCAAGAGACCGGATCTGTGGGCCTCGCAAAACTGGCAGCTGCATCATGACAATGCCCCGGCTCATTCGTTGCAGCTGATCCGAGGTTTCTTGGCAAAGAAAGGCATTTCACTCATTCTCCAAGCTCCCTACTCTCCAGACATGTTTCCTTCTGACTTCTGGTTGTTCCCAAAAATGAAGATGCCACTGAAAGGCTCCTGCTTTGAGAGCAGAGAGGACATCATGCGGAATGCGACGGCGGAGCTGATAGCCATTCTGGAAGAAGCATTCCAGACATGCTTCAAACAGTGGAAGGATCGCTGGGCTAAGTGTGTGGAGGCACAAGGGGCCTTCTTGGAAGGGGATTAGCAATTGAACCCCACCAAGTACCTAATCTTTTTTCTTCAGCCTAAGGTCTGATACTTTTTCGCGGACATCGTATACTGAGAGTGGATGAATGTTATGATTCAGGGACATGAAACTTATCTTAAATAAGTTGAAATGATGTTCATGAAGCCAAATTATTCCTCATTTCGGTAATGCTACAAGGTAGTATCATCAAACACGAATCTAGAGTCTTCAGTCCAGCTGCTGATTTGTTTTAAAGCCCAAGCAATAAATATGGCTGTTACTTGAAAATAGAGGATACTGCTGTCTAACTGTTGGATACGTCAGTCCCCTTGCCTTGCATGATACTAACACCATCACTGATGAAAGATACTCAGCGCTTTTAAAGATAATCCTTCTAGTAAATCCAGCATTTTAAAACATTCCACTAGCTTCTCGCTAATTACTTCAGCAGTATGTTCTTCTGCTTTACCATATCTACGAAGATACTGTATTCCTATCTGTGACAGCCACTTTGATGTTGACCACCATTATCAGTTTTCTGCTTAATTTATTCATCTACCACCAGCAGCAGCAGCAGTTATGTTCCTATAGAACCAATATCAATTTCATAACACAAGTTAGATGTTTCATGGTAATTTTTGAAAATAAAACAGGAGTAAAGTGTCCATTGTTGGTGTTTATTCAGTTTACCATGATCAGCAAGTAGGCGACTGTTCTTTGTCAAGTAGTCGGCAGTGCAGAAGACTCGTAGTGGCAGCAGCATTTGCTTCCACCATTTGAGTTTCCATAATGTCTTAGTTTGCTTATTTTTGCCATTTTATAGACATTTTGTTCCAAAGCTCTCTTTTCTACCAGTTGTGTGCACAAGCACTAGTCAAGGCAAAACTATCTTTGCTAACTAAGCTAGAGAAGGAAACTATGCATTATATAAAGCTGTCTCCAAAGTTTTAAATACCATTTTTCACTTGTCTAATCTGCAAGTTAATTAACCTCAAAATTTCAAATACATTCAATTCATTAATGAATATCTTAAGCCATAGAACTACAAACATTAAATTTGCTGATGTTGCTATATCTCATCCTATGGCTGAAAGTAGTTATTCTTCAAGAAGCCATCCTCAATACAGAGGACAATTATTCAAATATATACTTAAAATACTAATGCTTTGAAGAGTGTGAGTGGGTAGGGAAGAGCCATGTTCATCTTCCACAAGCCAGCTAGAGTGATTTTCCGATCTTAGTCTGATGGGTAGAGCCAATCAGTTGAGAAGTGCATGTTAGGCCATTCAAGAATGGCAGACTTCCGATATATTCCTTGACTGAAAAAAAAAATTTTTTTTGTGTGTTGAAAAGTATTTTTATTAAACAGTAGAGTATGTGTATAAATGTAGCTAGGCTAGTTCTATATTTGAATGTCATAACTGTTTAATAAGTGAGGCTCATTCTATACCTGTGTAAATATTGTTAGTTAGGGAACTTTAACTTGTCATTTTAATATGCCATCTGTTTTTTTTAAAACAAGACTCAATATTTTATTACTAAAAATAATCTTTCTGTAAAATGAAATTTTTAGAGTAGATACTTGAGAAATATTTGTTCGCATAGTTTAACTTTTACTGGTAACTGACATTGAAAAATAAAGGCATATTTAACCCCACATTCCTAAGTAGAAATGATGGCTTCAGTAGAGAATGACTTAAGTATCAGAAGGCGCCAGTCCAAGTTATTCTACTACAAGATACTCTTTTGTTCAATGGTGGAAAGCTTTTGAATTAGCTATACCTTGATGCACTGTAAAGGCACCTTTTAAAGTATAGTTTTAGGAATAATTTGGACATATACTTTGATAACATGAGGAATTTTTACATATAGTAGACATTTTTGAAAGCAGGACGCTAGCTCGGGCTTCCCCATCACCTTTTTAGTAGTTACTCAGCTATCTTATAAACCTGAGTTCTAGAAATCTTACCCTTTCACCTTCATTAGGGTTGATTCCTGAAGTAGCCTGTTTTGAATGGCCAACATTATTAATTCACATCACAGAAGTGTTTCTAGTTTTCAAGTGTGCAAGTGGCCTGAATGGGGTTCAACCAAATCCCTGACCTATTGGTAACTCTTTCACGTAGTCATTTTGGAGTAATGCTTTAGCTAACCCACTGTGCTACTTTAACCTATATACTTTCTTTCTTCCCTGCTCCTTTATTATTATTATTATTTTAAATAAATGCATCACTATAATACTATACTAATTCTGTAAGTCATTTGTCACCACTAACTCACTGGCTTACAGGGACGGACTGAGCCATCGGTCAATCGGGCACTGCTCGAGGGCCCATAGCTACAAGGGGCCCACAGCTGCAAGAGATTCCCATATAAATTCTATTAAATCAAATTTCAAGAAATCGTTTTACAGAAGGAATTAATTATGATTCTGACTTTTATTAATTTCAATAGGATATACATAATCTTAAGCGATAAATCGCTACACTGTATTTATTCACCAAAGATTTGTTTTAAAAGAATGAGAACTCAAGAAAAGAGACAAAAAAACAACAACACTACCTTAAATGAGAAGTTCTAATAGTTGAAGATTAAGAACATCTCACAGCAGAGAGCCAGTAGGGGAATATATTGGGTATCGGCCTTTATGACCAAGTAAGTTACCCAGGTACAGTTAGAGCCTTTTAAGGAATGATTAAGGTGCAAGCTAGTCAAGAGAACTCTTCATTTATATTTTAATAGATGATCACTGAACCACTGGCTACCCAATGAAATGCTGTATAGATGTCTATGTATAAATTTAAATAAAATTGAAAAAAAGTAGTTTTTCAAACTATTTTAATGGTTATTTTAACCATTTTTAATTGTCTATTAATCAAATCAAACTGCAAATGAGAGTTAAAGAAATAGTGCTGAGTGAGTTAAATAATTTCCTGAAGTAACGAATGAATATATAAAAATCTACTGTACATAAATTTAAGGCATAACCCTATTAGTAGAAATACAACTATAATAATGTGATGCGATAAGTCTGAACTGTCATGCTAGTTTCTGTAAATGAGACATCACCAAGATCTTTCCATTTTTGAATAAATTTATTGCATCCTTGTTGTTGCCCATCTGGCATTGTTTTGCATGTTTTCTTGAATATTTAAAAAATCCATTTTTTTTATAATTTACATCCTGCAATAGATGGGTGATCTTGTGGCAAGACATCTGTGGACAAAACAACCTACATTATAGTAGACAAGCCATACATAGGAATCATCCATAAGGGAAGCTCTCTGGAGATTACACTTAAAGGGTCTTACACTGGAACTAAGGCTCCGACGGCCACAGCAACTTTGATCAACATGGCTCATGACAAGCAGACTTTACCACCATACACGCCATGTAAGTCTTTCGCATCATGCGAATAACAGCTTTGCTTCATTTTTGATGTGTTAAAACTATTTAAATAAAATATTCTTTGTTTTTTTATTTTAAAAGACATTTCTGAAAATATATTTTTTAGCCAAAGGAACAAAGTATGACTACAACCAGGTGTTAATGATGTCAGTACTGTTTTATGAAGTTCAGAGATCAGGAAAACTTCCCGCTAGTAACAGAATTCCTTGGCGTGGGGATTCAGCTTTCGGAGATAAAGGTGAACATGGAGAAGATTTGACTGGTGGTTGGTTTGATGGTAAGGATTTCGATTTTTTAAAAAATATTTTTGACAATGGTTTCTATAAAAAGCATATTTACTTTTAGTTATTTTTTTTTAAAAATGATTTGAAATAACATGATAACATTTAGCATTTACTACACCAGCTGCCAAAGAATGGCTAAGGAATAGCATCAAACAATAGCTGCATTACAAAAAATCAAGGTGCACAAAGTTCACAGTTCCTTTTAAAATGTCCTTACCAGACAAAAACTCTGATTTTTCAGATGTAAATTAAGCTTTTTGTGTTGATAATTAAGAAGATCAGAGCAATGCTACAAAAGCTTGCTCCTGGGTTAAAAATGAAAACTCTTTTTAAGTTATTTTAATATTGGTAGTGCCTACAATGTCCATCATCATAAACAAACTCTGTTGTGTTTCTCAGTAGAAATAATTTTCTGTTGGAGTCAAGCAGTGCACCACCATTGTGAAAACGTTCCTTACTTATAGGTTCATTTAGATTCTCTATGTTTTCACTTTAAACGTGATCTCGTCTACAGATTAGCCAGCACCAGATTAATCTCCACTAAATAAAAATATAAGAAAGACTAATCATTTCTCTCAGTTTAAGCAAAAAATAACACAAAAAATATAGTGCATGTATTGGAATCACTTTCTTGTACCTCAGCTATTCTTCCAATAGGCTGTTTTACTGTATTTTATTTCCAATGGATCTATGCACTGTGCTGCAAAAAACTTATTTATTACCATGTTTTTAATCCTGTAAACAAGTAGTTGAAGATTAATAGAAATGATAGTCAAGCTTCTGACATTGTCAACAAGTTCTTTAGGCCTCATTCACACATTTTGACACGTCTTCTCACAATTTTGAGGCCCCTGTGGATTGTGAGGCCCTAAGCTGTAGCTTGTTTAGCTTATGCCTAAATCCGGCACTGACGATGTTATAATAATGCCATCATTCATGAATTTCTATTTTTCATTTTGTGTGTAAAACAAGTATTTATGAAAAAATACAGCTATAAATTTGTGCAAATGAATAGTATGGATGGCTGCCTGTAAAATGAATGTTGTTTAAAAATTCCACTACAAAGCATCAAGATAGCATGAATGAAACAAGCTGATAGATACTACTTAGTAGACATGTTGGTTAGAACCTTTCTCAAAGACGGGTTTCAGATTAAATATGCATCCACCAGAACTTTTAAAAAGACAAAAAAATTACTAACTGTCATTATTTTCATATGGTGCTTGTTTTGCCTATGATGCATTAACCACTAATAAAAGACTGGCATCTATATAAGTCCAGCAGTGTTGCAGTACACAATGTACACTGTAATAAAAGTGGCAAGTTAGAATAAAATTTCAACACCAGTTTGTGGCATGCACCACAAAGGCGAAATTACTAACAGAATAAAATAGTAAAAATTACAGAAAAACTCTTTGTTAAACACATTTAAAAATTGGAAAAAATGAGAAGGGAGATTCTAATTTTGAACATGCTTTTCCTCCTATCCGACACCAAAATTACTAGTTTAAGCTTACTGTTCAGTTGAAATTCATTAAATCATCCTTTTGTTCATGTTATTTCAGCTATCTCCATCAGTCATGGATGAAATAGTGACGGATCGAAATCGGAAAAAATTGTATGGATATCTTTATAAACATTTGAAGATAACAGTTCATTAATTATATCAATTAGTATTTGCTTCACCTTCTAAGTTGTTGATATTGTCTCTGTGTTAAATGAAGTAAATAAAAGTCCCTAGGGCCTAAGCCATTCGTCAGCTGGTTTGACTTTCGTTTCAGATATTTAGCTCCAGATGGGGATTTATAGAACACATTATAGTTAGCACAATGGCTTCTCAATATAATAACAGTTTATTACCATTAAAAATAAGTTTTCAGCAAACTAAGACTATTATTATTATTATTATTATTATTATTATTATATTATTATTATTATATTATTATTATTATTATTATTATTATTATTATATTATTATTATTATTATTATTATTATTATTATTATTATATTATTATTATTATATTATTATTATTATTATTATTATTATTATTATTATTATTATTATTAATAATATAATAATAATAATAATTAAGTCAACTAAACTAGGCATAGACATTAGTTTGTCGAAAGCCTGTAAAGTATGACCTTGAATTTGAAAAACAAAATTGTTTAAAAAACTTTCTAAAAATTGGAAAGATTCATCAAAATATTTTGTATTTAACACTGAATAAATTAAACGTAAATCCTGTATATAAATTACCTGCTGCACAAACTGGAAAGAACTCTGAATTTACAAACACCTCGTGAGTAATGGGAAACAACTATGTATAAAACGATTGTCTCCTCTAGCATTTCAACTACAGTAATTTTAAAAACTTTTTGATGAATGACATCTTGCAGTTTATGCCAGCGCTTCTGAAACTTTCTTCATTCATGACCCCCATTTTCATCACGAGATTTTTCGCGACCCCAGGTATTAAATATGAAATAAAACACACAAATAAATACATAAATCATTTATTTTTTTGCTGAACAATGTACATATAAAAAAGTAGTTATATTATTTGTCGAAATAAAAGTAGTTTTAGGATTTGTTTCAAGTACAGAAATAAACCAAAGTAAAAATCAATGTGACAGGTGTGCTTGTTTTTCGCTGCATAACAAATTAAGCCTTGGTGTAATATTTAACACTGCTGGACGTAAAGCATCTTCTACGTTTTCCAGCGTTGAACGATATTTGGTTTTAATAAGGGTTAAGGCTTAAAATGAAAAAGTCTTTTCACATAGGTATGTGGAGCTAAATGACAAAAAGAACATGTTATGCCATTTCAGAAATTGTGGGAAATTCAGCTTTAGCTACGATCCAGAATTCAGTCAAAGATTATTTTGTAAACTCAAGTTTCAAGTTTGAGTCACTCGATAGCTCAGCGAATTCCTCTTGGGCTTTATACGGCAGATGATTAATATCATCGATGTCAATTGAAAATGCTTTCTGAATCCAAGATAACTTTTTGAAATTAAAATTCGATATAAAGTATTTGCGAAACTGTGTTTCTAGGGTATTTAAGTGGTCTATAATAATTGTTGCAATTAAATTTTTACAATTATTCTTTTCAATTATAAAATCGTCGATAACCGGAAACATTTCGAATGAATCATTTTTCACCCTATTCTTCCAAATGTTGATCTTTTTAATAAAACCCTCAATTTTATCATTCGAAGTAAATATATCGCTTTTCTTTCATTGAAGAGACAAGTTGAGATCGTTTAGTTTCTCAAAAAATATGACAAATAGCATAACTTTGAAAACAATAAGTCATTTTGAAAAAGAGCAGCAAGATCAGATTTTTGTTCGGTTAAAATATAATAATTTCGTCTTTTAACAACAATAATCTGTTTAAACTTCGCCCTCTTGACAGCCACCTTACTTCTGCGTGTAATAATAAGTTTTTATATTCTGAGTCAATGTCCTTACAGAGATTTGAAAATAAACGGCTGTTAATGGCACTGCTTTTAATAAAGTTTATAATTTTGATAACATCATGAAAGACATCGTTTAATTCCGGTGCTAATTTTTTTGCTGTAAGGGCATCTCGATGGATCATGCAGTGTGTAAACGTTACATGATTATTACCAGCAGCTTTAACAAACGATTTAAAACCAATATTTTCGCCCGTCATCGCTTTTGCACCATCTGTGCATACTCCAATACAATTTTTCCATTCCAAACCTACAGTTTTAAAAAATTCGTCAACTTTACTATATATGTCTTTCCCTCTTGTATGTTCTTCCAAAGGTTGACAAAATAACAATTCTTCATTGGCGTTTTCTTTATAAATGTATCCTACGTATACTAACAATTGAGCAATTTTTGAAATATCAGTTGTTTCGTCCAAATGAATTGCAAATTTTGGGTTTTCTTTAAGTATAGTAATAAGTTGCTAAAATTGGTCGCTGCTGATTTCAGTAATTCTATTGGCGACAGTGTCGTTCGACAAAGGAATTTTCCGAATTTCATCACCATATTTACTTCCGTGAAGTATTTCTACCATCTTCATAGCAGCAGGTAATAAAAGTTCTTCCCCAATGGTGTATGGCTTTTTATTTTTAGCAATTAGATATGAAACTTCGTGTGATGCTAATAAATATTTTTCAATTATAGTCATATATTTCGCAAAATTTTGTTTTTCTACATTTGAAGATCTTAACAGTCTTTCAAAATGTATCTTTGGTTTATTGACGTATGAGGGATGTTTGGATTCAAGATGCCTTTTTAATTTTGAGGGCTTCATACTCTCCACGGCCAAAACGTTATTGCAAATTAAACAAAGAGGTTGTTCCATACCATCGCTACCATTAAAAGTAAAGCCAAATTGGAGAGAAATGACTCATCGTATTGTAGCATTGCCATCTGCGTCATTACTTTTGTTACTCAAGTTCAGCCATTTATCCATGAGTAAAAATATTTTCATTCTGAAATATAAATAAAATAACGTTTCATAAAATAATTATTATGAAATTATTTAAATAAATACCGACCTCAATCGAATAAAGCAGTAACATGTATTGTTATTTATGCACTTATTAAGATGAACACAATCAACCAACTACACTGCAAATACATACGTTGTCACTGCACTGGTCGTAGCGTGTTTTATTACCGCATCACGTTAAATATTGTGCGTTTGTGGAATAACATATAAACTGAAATTCAAGTGTTTGGATTTAATTTTCGCGACCCCAACATTTCGCTCCGAGACCCCAAATGGGGTCGCAACCCATAGTTTAAGAAGCGCTGGTTTATGCGATATCAGCAATTATTCTATCATATGGCGAAAAGCGACAAATGTCAAGATAAATTTACTGATTGGTATATAGGTTCTCGAGTAGTTAGTAACACGTTTCCAATACAGATAACTCGTTTCTGGCTAATCAAACAACCATTCATTCTTACAAATCAAATCTTTTATAAGGTGAGTAAACTGCCTTTTTTAGTTAACTCTTTAGAAATACACACTCTATTTGTAACGCGTTATTTTTTGTTTAATTCTTTTAAAAATGTTTAGTATTAGTATAAATAACCATAAACATTCTTTTGCTGCATCATTTCTAACTGCTTTTGACGTTCTTTCCATTAACTAGTTCACTTTTCCCTTGAGAGATGATTCAGAATTTCCTCACGAGAGGAAGACTAAAACATAAAAGACAAACCTTGTGCCAAATTCAAGTTTCCAAACTTTAAAAGCATTTCTCATTAGTTTAATTGCTTCACAAAGACATCACATCATCATGACTGATACGAGGCTCTTAAGGTAACAAAAACAAAATCCCTTTAAACTGATTAGCATTCACTATCAACAAATGCTGGTAATGTATTCACTTCATCTATACTTCTATTGCTAAATGTCTTTTTCCCTAATTTCAAATCATCCTGACAACCAATTTTCTGCTTTGAGCCCTAGTATTTTAAAATGTATAACTTAAAGTCATTGACAAAGCAAAATTTATTTATTCTATAAAAGAGAAAATTTTAAAAAGCATTTTCGTCTTAAAATGGGATGTAAACTGAATACATTTATTCTACAGAATGTCTGTGCCATTTCACAAAGTCTAAAGCTGAAGCCATGTAGAAGGCAATACTGTTTTATTTTAGAATATTCTTAGAAAATCAATTTCAACCCTATGTAATTTCAGTTGGTTAAACAAGAATGGTATTTGTAAGAATAATCACTAATTTCGACTTCCCTTTTAAGCATTAATGTTTGTATATGTTTTTAACGTAACTTTAGCCAGTCAATGAATAGTTAATATCAGTGACATCTTATCTGTTGTTCTTTCATTCAGTTATTTATCTGTTTTCTATGGACTTTACAGAAGCTATTACAAAAAAAGAAAAAAAAACAATCAAAATTCTGATTTTATCTAAAGTTAAATGGAGCAGATATTGAATTATGTTAAGCACTTTACTTTTGGAGATGAAAGAAATATGATAAACAGCTAACAAACAAGCAAACAACTTTTTTTAAAAATCTTCTTGTGGTCCTTGCGTGTGGGTGCGTGTGAAAGTCCGTGTATGCGTGTATCTCCGAGGAGAATGGAGTGGAGGTGGGCCATAGTTAGGGGTGCAAGCAGCCCATGTAAGAGTGATCGCTTCCCCAGCTTGGGAAAAAAGGCCTCAGCTCGTCAAGTC
Organism: Nautilus pompilius; assembly: GCA_018389105.1. Taxonomy (NCBI): domain Eukaryota; kingdom Metazoa; phylum Mollusca; class Cephalopoda; order Nautilida; family Nautilidae; genus Nautilus; species Nautilus pompilius. Next base: position 649,628 of record JACATO010001894.1, read on the forward strand.
CGAAAACCAGCCAGATAGGCAGACCAAAGGCAAAAAGCACCCCTCACCTCCACTCTTTTAGCCAGAAAACTCTTCAAATATAGATCCTCTGTCCTTTTAATGCTTGCATTATTAGTATTATTATTATTATTACTGCGTTTTATGAATCTGTCAATAGATCTTGAACGATACATTTTAAAAGCTATTCGCTTTCTTTTATAACCTTAGACATACGTCACATAAACTCTATGGTCTCTCTTGATGTTGCGTCTGACTTCCGGCCAGCGACCATCATGCACTGCACGAAGTTTTTCATTAGGAACTCTGAAATGCACCTATTTTATTTTTTTTAAATCTACATTCTTTGAAATGATCTTGCAAAGAATAAAGGTACGACTTATAAAATTTATCCTTTCTTAATAATAATAATAATTTTTTGCTTGTTGAAAAGTGAATGCAATTTTTTTGACATTGCTATGTGATAGAACCTGCTTATTGAATTGCAGAACTCTTTGTACACCTGGATAAGTACCATATTGAATACTGTACAATAGCAAAAGAAAGATAGGGTGAAATATAATGACAGCTTGTTTGGTCTTTAGTCTCAGCTGTACAGTACTAAGCCCATGTAATATTTCCTGTACTTGGCCATATTACCAACATTTTCTTCAGTAAACTTAACAACTTCCAGCTTAAAAACTACAGTACAACCTCACGTATCCGAACCTCACTTATCCGAATTTTCGTGTATCCGAACAATCGACATGTCCCCCGAACAAAATCTCACGTAACCGAACTTTCACACTTTTTTGTTCGGTTGTCAATGTTCTACAGTCAAACCTCCGTTAGTGAACACCTCCGAATAGTGAAACCTCCAGTTAGTGAACGTTTTTTCCTGGTCCCAAATTTCGCCTATCTTTTAACATTGCAAATTTTAGGCTTTTTTCTGATTAGTGAACCACTCTCTACTGTGAACAGGGAACATTTTTCTTGGTCCCAAATATCAAATTTTAATACAAATGACATTCTATTTAGTGAACATACATTTTGTTCACTCAGCCATATCACTACAGCCATATCAGCCATACTCAGTCATCAGGCAATTGTCTCATTAAAGCCATATCACACAATAAGAAACCACAGCCCTCTATTTGTAATTTAACAAAAAGATATTTTTCACCTCCAGCACCTGGTCCCTTTCATGCATGGCTGAATCTTTTGTGTCTGTGTGGTTATATCATTATAAATTTATTTTAATTATCTTTCTATTTGTAAAATTTCTTTCTTTGTGTGTTGCAGAATTATATGAATTAGGAAAATTCTCAAATCGCATCTCTCGTGAATCTCATTGCCAAGCAAAGTCAAACAGAACTTATCTCTGCTGAGGATTATGCCGATATTGAACATTATGAAATTGTGCATGTTGGTAATTCTGGTGATTGGGAGCAGGAAATCGTTTCCTCCTCATACTCTGAGCGTGATATTGAGTCAACTGAGGACATTGACAATGAGATAGTCAAGCCGTCTCAAGCAGCAATCTTACAAGCTTTGGATACACTTATAGCTGCAGCTTCTGGTGACAGTAAAGTTTTGGACATCATTATGCAAACTCAGTCAGCAGTGCATGATATGCTACTCAGAAACAGACTTACGTCATTAAAGCAATCTACATTGAAGGACTTTTTCAAGAGTTCCGATTCACAATGCAACAAACAATGAATAATATACAATGAACATTTCTATTTTACACTTTTTCATGTGTATAAAGATTGTGTACATATTTTTTTCTGATAAAAATTTTATTTCATGTCCTTAACAATAAATCTGTGATTAATTTCATACATATTTTGATGTTCTATCATCTTTCAACATAATTTCTGATTAGTGAACACCTCCAATTAGTGAACATTTTTGGTCGGTCCCAAAGATGTTCAGCAATGGGAGGTTTGACTGTATTGTAATTTCTCTTAGATCTTAACCGAACAAAACATGGCCTTTTTAAAGTGAACAGTGGGGGGGGCATGCCTATATAAGTGATTCATATAGTTTAATGAGGTCTGACTGTATATATATTAAAGTGATCAGGTGATTGATTGTCAGTGAATAAAAACAGAGCGAGTAAGTTGAGCCCATTTTATGCTATTGAGTAAGCGAATTTGTTTCTTCATTTTTTGCGTGTGTGTCCGCCTTTGCTCATTTATCCCTATTATTACGCGTATAGTCAGACTATTATTGCGATACTTTTCACTTGAAAATTTGAATTAATCACATTTTTTATTTTTTAATCAAGGGGGAAATGATAATTATTTAATTTAAGTAATTTATTTAATTTAATATAATTTACTAAGAAATATTTTATCTGGTTTTTCATATCATCTTTGAAGTGTTTTAATCTACATTGCATTTCAGACTGAACTGTTCACGACACTCACGTTCGAAATGTGTGACAAGAGTTTGAAAAGAAGACGTCTCTAGACGACAAAGTGAAGATCTTGAAGAGACTTGACTCTGGTGCAGTAGCTGCACTTCTAGCTGAAGAATATGGTGTTGGGCGATCTACTATCACCGACATTAATAATCAAAGAGTTAAACTTACTGAGTTTACAGCTACTCAACCAACGAAAAAACAGTGCACAAGAAAGACAATGTTTGTTGGAAACAACCAGAAGATGGAAGACGCCTTGTACATATGGTTCACTCAAGAGCGGGCTAAAGGCACACCTATCACTGGCCCTATTTTGATACGGTACTTCACTTTGGGTTAGAAAGGCATTGTTTCGAAACAGCTTACACAAGTGACAATTAACATGCATAGCATCTATTGTTCGGATAGGGTGTCTATTGGATATTCGAATTTGACCCTCGGCCTGCTCACAGCAACACCTGCATTCCATTTTTTTCACGTATCCGGACAAATAGCTTGTCTCCGGGCTTGTTCGGATACGTGAGGTTGCACTGTACCATGTATGACTTGCTTGACTTTACAGGAGGCATTTTGAGATGAGGTAGAGGATTTGTTTTTGGTATTTATTCATATAATTAGGAATGGAAAAGATAGATAGGTAATTGGTGAGTGCATGCTTGTTATTGATGGGATGATTTTGCATGGTTCAGTGAACACATTAATGGTAATTGCTCCTCACCCAATTGGCAAACATTCTGGGCAGTAATTTCTGTAGTCTATTTAAAATTAGCAATTTTATTGTTTATTTCAGAAAATAACACAATTTTATTTTAATTTTTTTATTAATGAAATATTATTGTCTATCCATAGATAAGTCAATTTGGAATATAAGTTGAAGATTGTACTTGTGGGATGGGTAATATATTGGATCATAAATATTTAAAAGTTTGATGTGAGCAGTTATTAGGGCCAAGAAAGCACAAATCTGCTGAAAAATTGGAAATCAAACCCAAACCTTCCTACCATTGGTAACAGTTGATATATCACCATTTAGGAACTAAACTACAGGAAAATATCTCCATGCGATAGTACAATCCATGTAATACCAGAAAAAATGGTATAGATCTACTGTATGTGTAGTGAAAAAAGAGAAACATTAAACACTATCAAATTAATTTTACTGACAGTGGCACAGGAAGAATATAAATCTCTCAAAGTCTGATCTAGAAAACGAAATGTCCTGGGAAGAGGGGATAAATGGAAAAAAAAAAATAGAATAAATATGAATGGACAAAAAACAAATGTACTTGGTTTTATACAGTTTTAGCACTGGATATAGCTTCACAGATTCACTTTTTCTATCATTGTAGTTATAGTTTCAATGTTGTATCTAGTTGATTTTTTTGCATTGTACCTGACACTTTGCATTTCTGGAAATGTCCTTCTATAGAAGACATGAAAATATTAGCTATGAAAGGATGAATGGAACTCAGAATCACATCCTATTATTTATAAATATGTTAGTCACTGAGAAGTGGTTAAATCAACACATCAAACATATTCATGACACTTAAGCTTATTAAGGAAAAATAAAAAAAGAGTTTCAAAGAGAAAAATGAAATTTTCAGATGCTAACTAATCAATGTAGGTACATTCAAATTCAAATTAATACATAACTAGGTGAAAAAAACAATTTTCTACAAACTGAAGTTTCATAAATCTGTTGAATTTTCTATCTAGAGGCTGTGAAAGATATAAAAGATGTTCTAACTGAAATCAAAAGCTTAAAGATTTCTGTGTTAATCTGATCAACATAGTTATGTATTAATCTGGATTTGGAATGGCTTTGTGAAAGCCGAAGTTCTGTAAGTAATACTGGTCTACAAAGACACATTTGAAATTATAAACAATTATTAATGTCTAAATTTAAATGTTAGGCTATACTTTTCACACAAGCTTTTAAATTATAATGCAGAAACATCAACTTTTTACCACTTTCTGAATTGAGGTGATTTCTTGTTGGATTACATATATCTATCTACCAGTGCTAAAAATGCATTAACTGTGTATTTAAAAAATGGAGGTACACTAGGAAATACAGACAGACACAGTCCCAGATTCCATACTTTCTCCACTAAGGTTCATTGTCATTATGAGCTAAATAACTGCTAATAAATACAGTACATATATCTAAAAGCTAAGAAATATTACTTCAAAAAATTCCCTTTTCAACCTAGAAGATTTAGATAATCAATTAATGACATTTCCACGTACTGAACTCTGTCCAGTGGAATCCTAATAAAACTAGGAGTTCATTTAAATTGCCACATACTGAAAAGAAAGAAAACCTATTACGTTTCACAGATTTAAATGTTCTGTGTTTACACAAATATGCATTCTTAACTCATGGAGAAAAGGTGAAGTAAGGAGACAGGACTATTATGGCATGGGGTCCAATCTTTCACGGTATAAATACAGAATTGGTGTTCATTAAAGAACATCACAATTCTGCCAGGTATGTTGCTATTTTAAAGATACATCTACCTTTTGTATGAACAAGGCATACATGCCCCATATGACCAGTTTGGAAGACAACTCAAGACAATCAGCTTTTTCCCCTGGGTATCCCCAAACCATGACATAAACCCAGTTGAGATCTGTGGCAGCTTCTGGATTACCAGCTAAAAAGCTGGTAGCTTGATGGAATTAAAGAAAGCTCCCTCTCAATGGAGGGGAACTGAGACCAGATGTTGATACAAAATCTTCCTTAAACAGGGTAAAGGATTATTGTGCTGTGGAAAGTAGCTTGGCTGAGTATCAGCATAAAGAATTCCACTCTGTCGCTTAGCCTTATTTACTGTTTGCCACAAAAAGCTAACATGTTGAATAACAGGTGGCCAAATTATTATCAGATGACACTTTTTAAAACAATTTCAGAAGTGGGTTCTACAGCATTAATTTTATTCGTATAGGTAGTTTACTATATTATTATTATTATTAATGTATTTTTTCAAGGTGAAAAAAAAAATTGTACTTCACTTTAATTTGTACAAATTTTGATATAAGTTGAGTCCATCATGGCCCCAACTTTTGTTATAATTTTGCCACACATCTATTTAACATAGTTGTGGTCCTTACACCAGTCAGTTCTATGCAGTTATTCAGCTCTGTCAGTAAAGATGGAGAACAGGTTGACTTTTTTCTTAGTGGAGAAGCAAATTTTATTTATCAAAACGTGAGAGAAAAAACGAGAGAGCGAGACTCGCTGCTTTTAATTTGTAATTTCTTCATAGCAATTTAATTATTACGATTTAAAATTTATTTGTATAAAGAACTCTATCATCACGTTGTTTGCAATTATCCCTGGTCTGGTCATTACCCCTGACTGAGCGATATAGAGGGGGCAATTCTCTGCTGGAAAAAAGAATCGTTTCCAGGGAAGTCTCCAATAAATATAATAATAATAATAATAATTTGGATTGGCTTTTAAAAAGTGATTATTTGTCTGTAGAGGTGAAAAATTATACAGTTGTACCTCGATTTAACGGACCTCCACATCCAACGAACCCTGTCTGGTGCACCAACAAACGTTTGCGTAGAACTGTGCGAAAAAGTTTTTACTTCGGCGCATGCGTCTGTAAACCTCAGGATTTAATGGCCCCCTGATATCAACGGACACCCTTCCCACTTGTCCTTTGTTTCACTGCACGTGCTTCACGCTTGCTAAGGTTTGATTTCCAGAAAGCGGTCCACCAACAGGTATGTTCTTTGCACGTTTGTGATACAGGTATTTATCTAGTCTGAAATTACTGTGTTTTAGTCGGACAACTTACAGAACTTGTTTCTGTTAAGTGGTGATGAGAGGATTAACAGGGATGCCGCTCTATACTACGGAATGTAAAACGATCTATGATGGTGTTATTTTGTGTAATTAAATAGAACAGTTCCCAAGCTTTCCAAACGTATATAGTTTATATGTTTGATTATTAGAGAATAATATTAAACAAACACAATCTCTTTAGTAAGTAATTAGGAGACCGAGTTACTATCGATCCTCTTGTCTTCTCATAGGCCCGCACTTTCACTTTATATTTTAATACGCCATTTTGGCGGCAGTCAGTCAGTCAGTAATGAAATAGGAATTCAGTCAGAGCAGTGGATTTAGATCTCTGTGGCGCAAAAGAGCCTGGATATAATTCCCTTTTGTAAATTGTCTTATTAAATTTTTTGTATTTGAATTCATTTATTTTCTGAAGAAAAATGTTTTCAAAAACATCATAAATTTATACTTAATTAAAAAGAAATTTACTGCATTTTTCTGTAGTTGGATAACCCTCATATCTAAAACACCTGTTAGTTCAGTTTGGCCATTTCTTACCTGTCACATTCCATTCTTGTATGGTACACTGTGAGTATACTTTTCCCCTGTAAACATATGGGAAATAGAGGGTGTGTACATTTAAAGGTATCAAATAATTAACAATGATTACTGCCTAAATAGATCTTAATTTACGTAACTGTTAAGCACAACCAGCCAAGAGGTCCGGAAGTTCACAGATGCTTTCATAGAATTTTAAATTATGTTGCCAAGATTTCTGTAGCTTGGAAGCAAAAAAAGAAAAAGAGAGCAACCCTTAAAAAATGCAAAGAAACCACTAAATCTCCAAACTTTATTGCACTGGGCATGAAACTGCTTTATATAGATCACACTTCTTATTAACTATTTCTGCAAGGCAAGTACTCCTGTTACAATGATCTTCGCTCCTTGTCTCCTTTCCATCCAAATTTTAAACAAAAATTGCCAGAACTTTTGAGCTTAGAAAACAAGAATATTCGATTTGTTATTGCTTTTTCCCCCTCTTGTGTTTTTTCAAAATTTTTTCTGCTCTTTTTTTAAAATTAATTCCTTGTTAATTGTTATTTGTATAAAATGGGAATCGTGCTGTGGAGTAAAGAAACAGGTAAGATTCTTATTTTCATTTTATGATTAGCTGTATTTTGAATAAAATCACAACCAGCTGACATCACACGGAAGAGAAGCAGTTCCAGCCATCGCATTTGAGTTAAATGTTTGACCAGAATAAGCTGGTTGATTTTAAGTTGATAATTTGTATGGCCCGCAAATGATGTTATAACTATCCAAATGGCCCTTGATAGGAAAAAGGTTCCCCACCTCTGGTATAAAGGAATGGCATTGATTGTCGGCTGGAACCAATGGCACTGCATAACCTCATTACCTATTTCTACAACTGTAGACAATGATTGTTTAAAGAAGAAAAAGAAACCACAACTTCCATTTGGGATAATTTTCATCAACTGAAATGGAACACAATTAATATGCATCAGTCTTATTAATCAGTTTACTATGTTAAATAAATTAGACAAAAACTGGTATTTAAATTATGTTGCTCCTTTCTCATTACAGATGATATCCAAATAAATATGAATACACACATTGTAGGGAATTGTTAGAGTTTTACTGTAAAATGGAAAATTTGCTACATTGTTAGAAATATTTTTTATCCTTTTAGCTTTAACAGTTGTCCATCTGCATTTGGCACCATCTTCCATAAAAATACTGCTCTCTGTGGACAGATGACATTGGCTTTCTCTCTCAGAGAATGTTAATGTATCAGCCTAAAAACATTTCCATTGTTTATGAGATTTTTCACTGCCCAAAAATAACACATCTACAATATCACCAACAGAGTGACAACTTTATTTTGTTTGGTTTGAACTGGTGACATGACCACTGTCTAAGAATTGTGAAAACCTGTTTTCATCAGAAAAAGATAAAGGTAATTTTTCTAAAAAATCAGCAAGGCAATGTATTTGCATTGCTCATTGCAGTAGATGCCTAATGTAATTTAGAGAATTGGTTTGTTTGCATCTCACTGATTTGCTGTTGCTGTGAACATAACATTTGATGACACCAATGGACATCTACACTTGGTATGCCACATTTACAGCTGATTTTAAGGTTTGTTGTATCTATCCTGTTGGCTTTGTGCATCCTGGTTGTCTTAAGGCTTCCTTGAACTGGACAGGTATAATACCCAGTACTTTGGAGATCCTGCAGCTTCTACCAACATTTCATTACCCATCTTAAGTTCCTATAAACCTCTTGTTTGTGGCATGGTTGTTTGCAGACTGAGTCTTCATCTGGCCTATAGTAGTTCTTATAGCTTGAAATGATGTGCATATAATGTGACTGGAATGGCATCTCAAGCAGTGGGTATCTATTTACTTACGTCAAGTCTCTACATACAAACCAGTGTATTTTAAAATACTATTTGATTAAAATTGAATTTGTTAAGTTAAGATAATTTTACTGATTATAGCATAAATCTTAATTCAACATTACCAGCATAGAAGGTATTGATGGCAATAGAAGAAACGAAAAGAGAGAATTTTGAAATTAAGAGTAACATAATTTAAAACTATTTCCATATTTACTGATATGACACTTGATTGTTGAAAATAACAGTGGATATGATTTTCTTAAATGAGAAGGTATCATAATTATCTATTGAATAGTATTTGAAAAGTCAGTTGAGCAATGGCCCTTAACATTGTCATTAATTGGGAGAAAACTGTACATGGGTATGAGTGTGGAGATGTTGATTCCAGAGATGTGCATTGCTTTAATGCTTTAAGTGGACTCCTCTGGGATTGTTGTGAAACTGTATCATAGTTCTGTAAATCTGAAGGTACATCACTTTTTGCCTTATTATACCAACTAGGGTGCTCAGCCTAGATGCACTACTTTGTATTTGTTGAATGGACTATATATTATGTTAACACATGAGTAATACTAAACATGAAGTTGGAGTGATGTAGATTTGTCATTACAGTAGGTTGCTATATTGATGAAAAAGATTTTTGCCATAGCTTCTATAAATCAACCTGTGTTAAGTAATACAAATCTGAAGGATAGTAGCTACAAATGCATCCCAGGTGGTATACAGTGGGTTAAGAATGTTGAAAATCAGTGATGCTATCTGAAAAATCTGTTCTGGTAAATTTGGTGAGTATTTTTTGGAGTTATGGTGGAAAAATGATGTGTATGGTGTATGTAAGTTGGACGGCCAGCTTATTTAAAATGAGCTTTTTTGTAATGCTCTGATTCTAAACACTTAGTCCACCTATTTTTCTATACTAAACAGAATAATTCAAAATCTATATAGCCCTAATCTGTTGTAGATCAAAGGCTGATGTTGTTTTGTATATTATGCAGTGTAATTCATAGTACGCACATGTAAAAAAAATACTGCAGCTGAATCTGATTGTGGGTTTTTTACACAATAATTTGTCATCTACAGACACTGTAGCTGAAAAACTCACTAGAATTTCTATTGTTATGTGTTATACTACACAGATTTACTAATAGCATACAGATACAAGATGATGTACATGCAGGGCTAATTGTAAAATGTGTAGGTGGTCTTAACATCTTGGAATCTTTGACATATATGAATAATTAACTGCATTTAGCTTACTGAAACTGAACTGAGAGGGAATTTACAATGCAGAATTTTATTATTGTGATGTACAATGTAAACAGAAGAAATTAAGTATAATGAATTAAACTGAAATTGTTAAAAGCTAAAGTAAATTAAATTATATTAATATCGGTTTAGTAAAATAATCAAATTGTGTATTATTTAAGATGAAACTGAAATTTTTATTTTAATTATCATCATTACTACCAGTAATTGTAGTGGTATTGTAGAGTCCTTACATTTGTGTTTAGTGCGTGTTGTTTAACTTATGAACTTGTTTTGAAATGTGACGCAATAAAGCTACAACAACGATCTGAAGTGCAGAAGATGGAGCTAAATCTGTAGGTAAAGACATTTGGTAAAATCCTCATTTATTATTTGACATTAAATTATTTTAATAAAGTTATTTTCTTCTTTGTTTTGCATGTTCTCTATGCTGTATGAAAGTGAACTAATATATACTACTGACATTTCACCGATTTTCGGACCTGAGGTGACGACGCCTTTTTTTTCCTCAAAGAGTGTTTTGGCTTTGGAAGCGGTAACTCTAAAAGGAGTTCGCTCCAACTGAAGCTTTTGCTGCTTTACATACTGGACGCTTGGGCGTCTCGATCTACAACACGAGGCGCTTCGACACCTCAACACCGGCCTTTTCGGCCCTAACACGGAGCTCTGCTCCACTAGAGGTTTCAGACTCTTCCATTCCTTTCTCTTCGGAGATACAGACACACACACATATATATGCACAACACCACAAGAAATAAAAAGAAAATAATGTTCTGAATAGCGGTCTTTCATTAAATGTATAATTGTTAGATCAAAGGTTATTCGACGAAAGGTGAATGAAAACCGCGCAGATAATCCATTGTCAACTAAAACTGCTTTTCCTTTCACCTCATAGGGACATACAGAGAGTAAACTCTTGAGAATTAAGCCTGGAAAAATCGCACTTCCTGCCACTTTACGGAAGGAGTTGGGTGGCCCGCTCTTCTCGTAGTCATACAAGTATTTAAAAAAATCATATGAAAGATAAGCCTAATTTTACACGCAAGTTATCTATTTTATAGATCAATAAGGCTTTTAGGAAATAGGAAGGTTTGCGTTTATCCCGTTTATCAAGTTTTAGGAACTAGTGAGATAGGTAGTTTTGCGTTATAGAGTCGCAGGAACAAGGAAGTTAGGATCGCGAGTCAGAGTAAGGTTCTAACCTCAGAAGAGAAGGCCATCAACATCTTCCTCACACCGGCGAAACATATAAATGTCTTTTAGGACAAAGTCTTGGGAACTGAAAAGTTAAGTGAATATCAGGTTCAAGGAGGAATGCTGTTTCAAACGTTCTGGCAATAACCAGAACCAGCAGCAGCATTTCAACTCCAAACCCATCGGGGAACGAACTCTCGACCCTCCGGTTCACAAGCGAACTCGCTACCCGTCAGGCCACGAAGTGGACACGATAACGAACCTTCAACCAGACACCTTTTTATGTAACCGGGAAGGATGCGTTTAGGGAAAGATTTATTTAATTAAATGCAAAAAAACAAGTATGTACAAGAGGTGCGACACAGGGTTAGGTTCTAAACTCCGAAGAGAAAAATATTAAAGAAGAAAAGGCCATCACCATCTTCCATCCAACGGCGAAGCAACGTATTAAATTCTTTTTATAAAAGTGAAGTGACTGTTAAGGAGGAATGTTCTACAGTTGTCTCAATCTTATCGGCAATCACCAGTATTTCAAATCCAAACCCATCGGGGATCGATCACTTAACCCTCCGGTTCACAAGCGAACTCGCTACCCATCAAGCTACGAACTTGACACGATAACAAACTATCAACCAGACACCTTTTTATTTAACCGGGAAGGATGGGTTTAGGGAAAGATTGAATTAATTAAATGTAAAAACAAGTATTAAAGAAAACCGACACAGAATTAGGTTCTAAACTCCGAAGAGAAAAATAATAAAGAACAGAAGGCAATCAACATCTTCCACACACAGCCGAAACATATAAATGTCTTATAGGACAAATTCTTGGGAATTGAAAAGTTAAATGAATATCAGTTTCTATGAGGAATGCGGTTTTAAAATTTCTGTAATACCCAGCAGCATCATTTAAACTCCAAACCCATCGGAGATCGAACCCTCAACCCACCGATTCACAAGCGAACTCGCTACACGTCAGGCTACGAACTGGACTCGCTCATAAGCATTTAACGAGAAACCTTTTGATGTAACCGGCAAGGATGCGTTTAGGGAAAGATTGAATTAATTAAATGCAAAAAACAAGTATGTACAAGAAGATCGACACAGAGTTAGGTTCTAAACATCGAAGAGAAAAATATTAAAGAAGAGAAGGCCATCAACATCTTCAACACACCGGCGAAGCAACCTATGAATGTCTTTTTACGAATGAGTTTTGGGAAAAGAAAAGTTAAGTGAATGTCAACTTCACGAAAGAATGCTGTACAGTTGTTTCAAACATTTTGGCACTCAGCAGCAGCAGCCAGGCAACTGAAAACCCATCGTGGATCGAACACTCAATCATTCGGCTTACAAAGGAACTTGCTACCAATATACAAACTGGACACGCTAAGGATAAATCAACCAGACACCTTGTTAGATAACAAAGAAGTATTCTTTGGGTTACGTATAGGTTAGGGGATAGGGTTAGGGTTAGGGTTTACGGTTAGGGTTAGGGTAAATGCAGAAAACCAACGACAGAATACGCAGGAGCTAAAATAAAAAAAATATAAACAAGCGGTGTCCAGGAACCTCTGGGCCCATATCGAAATCCAGCTCGCTGCTTCCAAGCCCCAATTCACCCACAGATTACGCATGAGCGAAAATAAAAAATAAACTGGCGGGACCATGGATAATTTGCTCCCATGCAGAAAACCAAACCCTAACTGGGCATGCGCGGAAATAAAAAAAAATTACAGGGAGTAGCCCTGGAAACTCTGCTCCCAAGCCCAAAACCACCCCCAGATTGCGTATGCCCGAAAATCAAAAAATAAACGGGCGGTGCCCTGGATACTCTGTTTCCATGCTGAAAACCATCCCCTGACTGCGCATGCGCGAAAATAAAAAAAATTAATTGGAGGGGCACAGGATACTCTGTCCACTTGCAGAAAGCCAAATCCTGACTGCGCATGCGCGAAAATAAAAAAATAAGCGGGTGGAGCGTTGGAAACTCTGATCCCATGTAGAAAGCCATCCCCTAACTGCGCATGCGTGAAAATAAATAAAATACACGGGTGGGGCCATGGATACTCTGTTCCCATGCAGAAAACCAAACCCTGACTGTGCATGCGTGAAAATAAAAAAAATAAACGGGCGATGACCTGGAAAATCTGATCCAATGCCGAAACCAGCCATAGTCTGCGCATTCGCGTAAATAAAAGAATAAACGGTCGGGGCCATGGAAACTCTGTTCCCATGCAGAAAACCAAACCCTGACTGCGCATGTGCGAAAATAAAAAAATTAACGGGTGTGGCCATGGATACTCTATTTCCATACAGAAAACCATCCCATGACTGCCCATGGGCGTAAATAAAAAATTAATGTTTGTGGACATGGATACTCTGTTTCCATGCAGAAAACCAAAGCCTGACTGCGCATGCGCTTAAATAAAAAAAAAATTAACGGGCGATGACCTGACACATGATCCCATGCCGAAAAGAGCCACAGACTGCGCATACGCGAAAATAAAAAATAAACGTGCGGAGACCTTGAACACGTGATCCCTTGCCGAAACCAGCCACAGACTGCGCATGAGAGAAAATAAAAAATAAACGGGCGGGGCCCTGGATACTCTGCTTCCATGCAGAAAACCATCCCCTGACTGCGCATGCGCTTAAATAAAAAAAATTAATGGGTGGGGCCATGTATAATCTGTTCCCGTGCAGAAAACCATCCACTGACTGCGCATGCGCGAAAATAATGAAATAACCGGTGGGTGTCCTGGATACTCTGTTCCCATACAGAAAACCATCCCCTGACTGCGCATGCGCGTAAATAAAAAAATTATTGGGAGAGGCCCTGGATACTCTGTTCCCATGTTGAAAACCATCCCCTGACTGCGCATGCGCGAAAATAATGAAATAACCGGTGGGTGTCCTGGATACTCTGTTCCCATACAGAAAACCATCCCCTGACTGCGAATTCGCGTAAATAAAAGAATAAACGGACGGGGCCATGGATACTCTGTTCCCATGCAGAAAATCAAACCCTGACTGCGCATGCGCGAAAATAAAAAAATTAACGGGCGGGGCCATGGAAACTCTGATCCCATGTAGAAAGCCATCCCCTAACTGCGCATGGGCGTAAATAAAAAATTAATGTGTGGGGGGGACATGGATACTCTGTTCCCATGCAGAAAACCAAATCCTGACTGCGCATGCGCGAAAATGAAAAAATCAACTGGCGGAGAGCTGGAACCTCTGATCCCATGCCTAAACCAGCCACAGATTGCGCATGCGCGAAAATAAAAAAATAAACGGGCGGGGCTGTGGAAACTCTGTTCCCAGGCAGAAAACCATCCCCTGACTGCGTATGCGCGAAAATAAAAAAAATACACGGGCGGAGACCTGTTAAGAGATTTTGAATGTGTCATAAAGATTGCAGAGACATATGCGTAGATGTTTTGTCACCATTTGACCATGTGGTATCTATCTGAAAATGACATCTGTTAATCATTATATCATCACTGGTGTCTGTGTGCACTGATTAAGAGATACTGTAGGCAGGTGGTACTACTGCATTAAAGGTAATGCAAAAAACAACAGCAACAGTACCGAACATCCAAGATGTATATACAAAATTCCCTAGAATGTCATCAGTAATTACACTGGTCAGCACAAATTTTGCTGACTTATAGCTGAGACTTGTTTCTGACTAATTTAGGGGCACTGAACTCAAATATCACATTGGTTTTTGCTCTACAGCATACCCCCATTTTTTATCAATTGCCATAAAAAGTACCCGATTGCAATGATTTAATCACCTCAATCATATTCATATCATTTTATTTAGAATATCATTCCAACAAGCAATACCATGAATCAATTTTGAGATTAACGAATATATTCTTTAACTATGACATATCAGGTCAAAATATTGAAATAGAAAAATATAAATTGATGCTAGAATTGAATGAATTTTAGTCAAAAATGAGCACAAACTAATCCAGAATATTCTTATCATTTCATTTAGAATACCATACAAACAAAACAATGACAGACACGGGTTTATCAGTAAATGACACATTCTTCCTTCATGGATTAAATTTTCATTTGCCTGCTTTTCTGGAGTGCTTCATCTCCAGACAGTCTCTCTTAATACTCCAACAGTAGTCGACCATCATGTGATTATCCCACCTTACTTGGTATCACTCCTCCATAGCTTGTATATCTTGATGGAACCTTTCAATTTGCTCATCACTTACGTCACCTAGATTTTCAGGAAATTTACCAAGATGATTGTTGAGGAAATGAACCTTTGTGCTCATGTTGCAACACAGACGATGAAAATTCTTAAGCAATGTTTGAATAAGATCTTTGTAATTTTCAGCTTTTTTTTTCCCCAGGAAATTTTTCACAACAGCCACGAAAGAATTCCATGCCCTTTTCTCCATATCATTTATGGAGCTTGTGAAATGTTGATCTCTCATCAGTTTTCTGATTTGTGGCCTGTCAAACACACCAGCTTTTATTTTTTCATAACTGAAGCTGGGAAATGTTGTGCATATGTACTTAAAACAGTCACCTTCTATGCTTAGAGCTTTAGCATACTGCTTCATTAGACCCAGTTTGATGTGGAGAGGAGGAAAGATTATTTTTACCCGATCTACTGGTGGTTGGTTTTTGATATTTGGTTCTCCGACATTTAAGCATGTTCTCACCGGCCAGTTCTTCTGAGTCCAATGCTTGTCCTTAGCTCTACTATCCCAAAGGCTCAAGAAACATGGATATTTCGTGAATCATCCTTGTTGACCAAATAAAAAGTTAACCATTTTAAGATCCTGTAGAACAAAAACTTGACATGATAGACAAAAACCGATTTTATTTTTGAAATCAGTGTCCCAAAATTAGTTAAAAACAAGTGAAAAACTGTTGGCCTGTGTTGTCATTGTTTTCCATTTCCAACCAAATCTCAATTACTTTTTTTCTATTCTTTTAAATAATACCTTACTTTGAATTTGCAACTTAGAAATATTTGGAAATTAGTTTCCCAGTAGGTGCCTTACTTACAAGCTAAAAACAGAGCATCTACATAAGTTCTGCATTTTACAAGAAAGCATTAATTTCCATCTTTTTTCATGCTGGCTGACATTGGCACAAGACATTCTTCAGAGAAAACCCTGAAGAATATGGCATGGGGGGAGTTAACTACATGTCTACTGCAGAAAATCCCTGCTAGAGACCTTCATTTTTCTTAAATGTGGAAGGTTGCCAGAGAAAACTCATATGGCTGTCTGGTGAACAGCTAGGGAGGTATGCTAAATCAAGCTGAGGGTTCAAATCTTAGCCTCAGTGGTCCAGTAGATTGCCTATATTTACCCATGAAAATAAAAATGAACTTTTATAAATAGTTGTTTCTTCCTCAACCTTTACTGAAGATTTTATCCTACATATCCTTTGATTTTTCAACTTAAAAGCCGCAGTCCAGTTTTTAATTTGTTTATGGGCAACCGCATTGTCTGCAATTATGAGGTTTAAAATTTTCATGTAAATGATAAATTATTTCTTGATTTTTTTCAGTCTAGCAAACTGTCTTTAAAAGATGGGAATATCACATCATCTAGGTTTATTGTAAGTGTTGTTGACTGACCAATGTCTTTGTATGAAAGGTATACTCCACATTAATGCATCGCATTTAGACTGATTATTTGAATACACACCTTGAATATAGCATAGGGTGAACAACATGTGATAAAATATTATGTAAAGTGCATCTATTAATAAATGTCATACGTAAAGATGACAATACATTGTCAAGTAAATTTGATACAAATAGCTTCGTTTTTCTTTTCTCATATTTTTAAGCAAATGTTGTTATGGATTGTAAATATTTTCTGATAAATTTACATTTTTATACAAATTCTGTAAATTTCACAAAATTTATTCACATTAAAAAGTTATTTAAAGGTGATTTTTTAATAATAAAACTATTCTAGTAAACACATAAACTTTTCCAGCACAAAACTGCTTAATTTGTTGTCGCTTCTCAAAAATGGCTAATTTTTCAAGTCTTCAAACAGAAATTTCTCCAATAATGTTTCTGTATTTTTCCTTACCAAATTGCAGCAGTTATGTTGCGTGCAATAACCCTCTACAGCAGTGATAAAGTAGATTTAGAGTTGACGCATTTAGTAGTTTTTCAGCTGTGAACTAAATTACTGAAAATTGAACAATGTGCAGTAGCTGCAGATTTTGTCAGAGAGACACAGAGCAACCTTAAAATGATAAATCAAGGCGGGCCCAGGAATGGCTGCAGTAAATGAAAGCTTCACCTCTGTTGAAGTGCATATAGTGATCAACTAAAGCAGATTACAATTTCCTACTGCAAGTCTACAATGGCCCTTATAATTAAAATACAGTAATTTTTATTGGGATCTAAAAGGGAGAATAGTGCATATAGTTCCTCCCTCTCTCTCTCTCTCTATGTTGTATTTTGTTTCGTAAAAGAAAATCTGGTGCACTTTAATATTTAGAAGCCATTATTAATATCTAGCTGAAATTTCATTTATTCAATAAAGTAAATGTATCTTGAATTACAATTAACTCTGTATACTACTGGGGCTGCATTTGCACCATCACTACTATTCAAATCTGCATTCAGCACAGATTGATCTATAGGGGTTGACAAAGCACCTTCCTCATTAAGATAGTCCTTTATCCTCTGTATTGCTTCATTGCATTATGACTATATTTGAATATATAGCGAGTGCAACACAAAAATAGTGCTTCTAGGTTAACCAAGATAGTATAAGTAAGGTAGAATCTGAGATAGTATGTCAAACAATTGTTTTAATAATTAATATAAATTAGATTAAAATCATTAGCCAAGAAATGTTAATCAATTTCCTTTTATCTTCCTTGGCACTTTTAATGCTTAAAAATGGAATTTTTGTACATTGATTCATTTAGTTTTTAGTATATACATTAAAAAAATTAAAACTGTGACACAAAAAGGTTATTAGAAAATGTTATTTATTTCCTTCACACAGTAGTTTGCATGTAATACATTTCTGTCAGCACAGTGCAGAAGCTCTCGTCAAGAAGCAGTAAACCTTTATATTTTTGTTGGAAGCTTGTTCTCCAGAGCAAGGTCCATCAGACCTGTTTTAAGTAAAAAAATATGACTGGTGTGAATGATTAATCATATTTTTCAGCAGCTGATTTTTTTAAAAAAAGAATTTGGTTTGGAAATGCTTTATTTGTTAAAGTGTGCGATTTTGGCTTTTTGGATATTTATAAGATTGTTTTAAAATATGGAAGTGAAAAGGCTGAGTTTATAAACTCTTTAAAAAAAAATTTGTTTTGCTTGAAGGATGCCACTTGTTGTGATCTCTTTCTGTGAGTGGTCCTTGAATTTGTTACCCCTTTCAGACAAAAACTTGAGGTTTATTACAGAATTGTAAAAAAATTATATAAAAATTAAACCTTAATATTGTTAATGAAATCAAAAGTTCTAGAACAGGTAAAGTTGTGTTCTCAAAGTTGATAGTGGAAACATGGTCCAATCAAGGTTATCAAAAACAGTGATTGCAAAATTCTATGACCAGTTTCTCCATCATCAACTCTAGTGAATAAGAGCAGATAACCTGTATAGCTGTTCTCTAAAGCTAATTTTCTTTCTACACACAATGACTTTATCTAAAACTGTCTTAAAATTAAGATGATGTAAATTTAAGTTACTGTAATTTAAATGATATTGGATAGTTTAAACAACACACATGATATATGTATAATTGTCTAATAATCAAATACCATCAGATGAAGTTTCATAAGGTGATTTGGATTAATTTAAAATAGTAGCTGCAGGATAATTTTACAGTAGGTGAAATGATGTCAGATTAACTTGCAATGGTTGGCACAGTACTGGATTAAGTTATAGTGATGTTGCTATAAGGCAAAAATGTTGAGTACCTGCAATACTAGACTGAAAACCAGCATTGTAGTCACATGCCACTTCATTTTGTATGTAGTCTTTTCTGACATCATTGTAACCATCTCCAGATCCAGGTCCTCCCACCAGGGCTCCATACAGTACGTGAGGGTTTGGTCCTGGCTGAGTTTGGTAGTGCCAGCCACAGGGAGCTGGTATGGAAGGGCAAGAGCTGCAATAGAAAATTCCCTTGTGTTTAATGGTCCAAGTGATTTTAAGCAAGGCAATTCTCATTAATTTCCAAGAAATAAGTAGCTGAAGCATGCCATTCATCTTTAATGGCATTTTGAACTCTTTGTTTTATGTTAAAACATAACAAAAAAACAACCATAACATTCTATTAGAGATTTTAAATTCCCATAGTTAAAATTGATATTAATGCAGTCTGACCATAGCAGGACAAATACAGTGGAATAGGAAAAACATTGTTAGTGTAATTGTTTGTAAGTTTTGGAAGAATATGCCAAATTTTGTGATATATAAAATTTTTTTTAAAATCTTTTAAATGCTTAAAAAATAAAACAGGTGGAAAATATGCAAAATCCCTATGACATTGCATTTAAAGAAGTGACATCCTCAAATTAAGAAAATATATAGTAAATTCTGATGACTAGTTAAGGATAAAACTGTCAGATTTGGTTTTCTTTACATATTTTAGTAAGTTCACAATATAGTAATCATTCAAATAAATGGTTGTATACCAACACTTCTTAAAGATCTGAAATGCCAGATTTTAGTATTCCTCAGAAGATTAACTTTAACTAAAAAGACTGTAACTTCATAATCATAATTTGTGGTTTTTAACTTTAAAATAAACTTTCACCATTTATAAACAAAAAACTGGTAGCACTTTCAGTGTTGTAACCGGATAATATTTTGTGCTATAACTGTAAAAAAAACTTGATACCTTTTTAAGTAAAAGCTTGTGGAATATTAAAAAGGTGCTTTGGGACATGTGCCATTGTATTCAGTTCACCAAGCCAAGAGACAGGTCTCAGAAGTAATTCCCACTTACCTAGATCGGTGATGTGGTCTCTGTGGTGGGTTATGGCCAAAGCCCACAATGTAACTTCTTCCAGCATCACCTAAAGCATAGTGTAGCTGGTTCATTGCCCAGCGTCTGTACAGTTCAGAATTAATGCCAAAGTCAGCTGCCATCAATGCAATGAGAGCTGTGTTGCCTGAAACACCGCAGTACATTAAATATTTATGAAAGCGTACTACTCTGTTGACTTAGCCTATGGAATTAGCTGACAGGATTAATCTGTTCTGAAATGTGTGGAAAGTTACAGGTGAAGACAAAAGAGATGTTAATTTGTTGGTTGCTAGCACTGGTAGATTTTCTGCATGTTGTACATCATGTGATTGAACAAAATGTACCACTACTTTTAGAACAGGGAATCTATGTTCAGTATATAGAAACTGTCATACTGTTTCCATGGAACATATTTATGGATATGAATTTTCACATCTGATCAGTAGTATCTGCAATAGCACTGGTATCCTGACTTTGATTGGTGACAAATTGAAATCCTCATTTTTATGGCACAGTCTTTGACTGTTTTTTTTTTCATTCATTTTTTTTAGAAATAGTAGGTGAAAAAACAAATAAAAAACAATCTATCTTCATCTATTCTAATCTTGGCACCAATTTTTTTAAAATTTTATTGTTTGTTTATTCATACTAATTATTTATACAGTTTTTTTAAAAAATCCAGTTTAGCACTAAGTGAAAAGCAGCCAGGGTACTTTTTTTTTTAGAAGTAATGGTGTTAAAAACTAACAGAAAGATGTTTTCTTGGTTATACTAAATACATAGCTTTAAATGTCTTAATTAATAGTACTATATGAATTGTTGATACTTGCTAATAGGGGATTTCATGGTTTACGACAATTTGAAATTTTTTGAAGAGAACAAAATTTTTTTTAAAAAATATTTTCTCAAATAGTGAAACATTTTAGAAATATCCTAGAATTTCCACAAAGAGGACTGGCCAGTCATCTTGAGCTTGAACAGTTTTAGTTTCAATGTAAATTTTAAAATTTCCAAACAAAATAATTAAATCAGTTGATTTTCTTTTATAATTTTGTTTCATTTGTAACCTTGTGTTTCATATGATGCATGATATTGTTTGAAATCCTATATTTATATGGGTGGATGGCAACTTCATACATACTGGCATATCTGAGCGATCCCCATTTAAGTCGATAGGCAAGACCTTTAGGTGTATATGGAATTGTTCCACCTGGCATCCAGTAAATCATTGTGTCTATGATATCTTTCTTGTATACATCTTTTCCTGTTAAGTTGTACAGCAACACCTGAGGAGAGTTCAGATGCATAAAAATATAAATAATTACTAAATAAATTCTTTTACTGCAAATGTCATTTCTCTTTCACCAGAATGTACAATGCCAGACAAAAGAGTTGGGACACTTGATGTGAAATTGATATTTGAGCTCCCTCATTTTAACAAATGCATTTAAATACTCATCACATTATTTATTATATGCACAAAACATGCCTTCACAATGTATAAAAGCAACACATGCTATATGTTTACCTATTCTCTGTAAAAAATATTTGAATCCACAATGTCCGATTTGTACCGCGACAAAAGAGTTGGGACAGTGAGCAGAACCATAAATATTTTTAAACATTCCAAATTACAAATGAAAAAATGCATGGAAATGATCAACTGACTAGTAGTGGGTGGCGTATCCATGATTTTAGATCAATTCTCGACAACGACGGGGCAAGGATTCGACTAAACGAAGGCAGTCGGAATTGGTCATTTCCTGCCAGCTTTTCTCGACGGCCTGCCAGAATTGGTCTTGCTTGAGATTCTTGTGTTTGGCCACCTTGGCCTTCAGCTGCTTCCAGGCATTTTCGATTTGGTTTAGATCCGGACTTTGGGGCGGCCAGTGCATGACATCCATTCCTAGTCGGGTGGTGAGAGAAGTGATGACTCTGGTGGTGTGGATTTTCATTTTCATGCTGGAAGATGGTGGTGACTGGCATGTTCTCGTCAATGTAGTCAACGGCGACATCCCTCAGTAAATTGCAGTAGGTCTGGACAGTTGCTCTACCCCTGATCAACTTGAGAGGGCCTGGTCCTGCCGCACTCAAACACCCCCAGACCACTAACGATCCTCCTCCAGCCTGTACTGTCAGTCAGGTGCACTTTATATTGTATTTTTCACCAAGGTAACGTCGAACATATATTCGGGCAGCACTGTGAATGCACATGATCATCATTTTGTCGGAAAAGAGAACTCTAGCCCATTGAACTTTGGTCCAGTTTTTGTGCGCTTTAGGCTATGCTATGCAGATGCTCCTGTTCTTGTTGCTGATCAATGGCTTTTTCTGGGCAATTTGTCCAAGGAGATCCCCCTCGCATAGATGACATTGAATAGTGCGACTGGAGACATTCACTCCACTCAGGGAGGCTCGAATGGCCATCGATGTCAGGAAACGATTGGCCCTGGATTTGCAACAAATGAGTCAATCCATTTTGTCACATTTTCGTGGTCTTCCGATTCACATTTTTGATTTTGTGTTTCTGGTCTCCTTGCTTCAGAATGCGGTCTACAGTGCTTTTCGGGCAATTGACTCAATCGGCTATCTCTTG
Source organism: Nautilus pompilius (assembly GCA_018389105.1). Classification (NCBI taxonomy): domain Eukaryota; kingdom Metazoa; phylum Mollusca; class Cephalopoda; order Nautilida; family Nautilidae; genus Nautilus; species Nautilus pompilius. The sequence continues at coordinate 672,310 of JACATO010001894.1, forward strand.
AGAAGACAGATTTTCTTGGTGGTGCTCAACTATCAAGTCTCTGATTTCAGATGACGTCTTGCCAGGCATGGTGCAAAAATGATCTTGAATGGCCTTAGATGATGTGATTCTATTCATTTGATCCTTTAGAAATGAATATATTGAGGGGAATAAATGTATGCACAGATTTTGTTCACTGTCTCAACTCTTTTGTCGCAGTACAAATTTGACTATGCTAATTCACATATTTTATCCAGACAATAGATACACATATGACATTCGTTGTTTTTACACATTGTAAAGGCACGTTTTCTACATCTTATGGACAATAGGATGGCTATCTGTATGCAAATGTAAAAACAATAGAACTCAAATATCAATTTCACAGCAAGTGTCCCAACTCTTTTGTCCGGCACTGTATGTTATATACAACTATACTCATCATCTAATAAATGGAAATAGATCAAATGCTGATATCCACTACAAGGTTCCAAGCAGTTAAAATAGCAGCAACCCTGTCATCCAATGTTAATAACATATGGAATAGTCTGCCTGAAACTTGTATTGTCTACCACGATCAATATCTAAAACTGTATTGGATAGGTACTTTAAGAGAATGACGGATTTATAAAAGTCCTAAGACTTCAACAACTATACCTATATGCCAGAATTCATTGAAAATTAGGTTAATGGATGCCATTTTTAAGCCCTCATGTGCATGTAGGTAGGGAGACAGTTTTATGTTGACTTTATTCTGTTTACTTTTATTACATGAAATTACAAATTCAACTTTTCTGATATTTCAAAGAAACCAGCAAAAGCGCTATGAATTTTCATATATTTTTCTAAGTAATTTTAAAGTATATTAGATATTAAATTACAGGAGGGCATATGCATTTGTTTTTTGTTTAAGTACAATCCATTTCCTTAATTTTTTTGTAAGTAGAAAGATATTCTGTATGCCACCAATATTCTGATTGATGTGGGTGGAAATAAATTAAAACAACTTTCAGATTTACAATGTTACTTACATTATTTCCTGCCTGTGTATCATCCCAGGAAAAGCCCCATGCTGCCCCAGGCAAATGGTTTTTCTCTGCTGCATTTAGGTAAGACTGGTTGTTAGTGGCCATGTACAACCAAATGGCTGCCCAACCAAGTTCATCACTATAAGCTGTAGATCTACAGAGAAAACAACCCCCTGTCAGTTACCCCTGACCAACATTTGGGTCAGGGGCAATTATCTCCTTTTCTGAGGGGGGAGGAACTGAACCTGGACCATTGGAGAGTTTATGGCCGCTCCAGGGTTTTATAAAAATTTTAATTTAATAATTGAAGAATGATGGATAAATAATGAAACATTCTATTCCGTCCACCAATGGTTGAGAGTTTGTCACACTGTTTAGTAAACAAGTAAATATATATTAAAAAAAATTAAATTAAACATTTTTGAATTTGTTGAATGAGGAATATCTTTATTGTTTTGGAATTTAAGTCTGAACGCAATTCATCAATTGAACAAATATGTGTATATCCCACACAGTGTAAATGAATACACTTTTATAAGTTCAGAAAATTCCTATAAAGTGTTAACTGCAGCAATAAGCAACAAAAAAAAACAGTAAAAGTTGATGCAGCTCCATACATTTTATTACGGTAAAATGAGGTCTAGCATTATGATTGATATTCGTAGTTTATGAATTTAAATGGGCTCTTATTAAATCATTAACACTTGAGGTATTAAAATATATGTTCATCACAGAAACAATAATGTAAATACGAAAACAACAACCTACCTATAATATCCTGATGCTTCAGTGACACTGTCACTGTAGCGGGCTCGAAATTTGTCTGCAAAGTTATACAGCTGCTTGGCATGGTCCAGTAGAGTTGCAGAATACTTGAAATCTACCATAAGGAGTAAGAGAATGGTGGTAGTTATAAAATACTATCATTCATGGGTGTTTATCTTAATTTCCTAACATTAGAATGTGCTGAAAAATTAGAAAATTAACCAAGGAAGAAGAATGGTAAAAGATTTAAACTACAAAAAGGGAAAAATTTTGAATTGATATCTTCTGCTCTGCACCAGACAGTATAGGCTTAATTTTGTGACTCTTCAGTAACACAGCCTAATGTTTGTTGGATTTTATGACATTGGTTTTCAAGTTTTTAAAAATGTTTAATATTTTTTTACTTTAGAAATTTAACTAAGTATTTATGAAGTCAAAAGACCTCCATATGTACCAGGCACATTCAAATGAAACTCAATTAAATTAACATTGTCATAATGGTAACTAGCTGAGTTTCATTTGAACATCCTCGGTATGTAAGTAAATTTACTTTCCTTGTGAAACAATATTTGTATCTATGACATTAAATACTCCAGTATTGTCAGCAATGTTTTATTTACTATACAATTAGTAGCTTTATCCAGCAACAATAATAATACAAATCTAGTAAATACAACTATGAATTTCTAACATAAATTTTTGCTGCTGATTATTTGCATCATCTGTCTTTAAATGATTATCTAAGTCAACAGAAGAAAAGAAAACTTTTAGAAAGTTTGCAGTCATAAGATATTTTACTGCTGAACATTTTTTTTCTTATTTAATGTTTTAATATGCAGTGTTTATTGTATATGTAATTTTCATTACATATTCATAGGATAGTAAGCTGATGACTTGCAATCTCCATACTGCAGCTCAGAGTTTTTAGCTATGTCAAAACTTCTGACAAGAAATAGCTCTGCAGTAGCAAATGGTTAACATGAAATTAGAAAAAATAACCTATTGCCATTTTAATTAAAGTAATATTTACATGTATAAAGTAACAAAACAGTCATTTACAGTTAATATCTTTCTATAGCTTTCAATTATATACTAGATTCATGTATTTTAACAATGGAATAGCAGTATTGTAGTTCCCCTGAATCCATGGTAGAGTGAATGCAGCCGTAAGTAAGGCTGTACTGCTCCTATTTCAAGGCCACTGACTGGATACATATGGTGCTAGACTAATGGAGATATGCAGCACATCAGGTCTAACTGATCATACAGTTAGAATACAACACTCTTTTAGTGTGTAGCTACCACTGGGAGTTTGGAAAAAGAAGTTTCAACTTTACCAATGTCTTTGAAAACCATTGAGCCAGCTGCTAGTGCTGCTGCAGTCTGACCAGCAATGTCACTCCCTGGTTTTGCTTCAGTTATTTTAAAAGGTGGTCTTTGCATTGTCATGTCTTCAGGTCTTCCCCAGAATCCGTGATCGTAGCCACCTCGTCCAACCTGCATGAATACATTTAGTCAACAGTCATCAGAGTGCTTTTGTTATACTCCAAATTGTCATTTACAATAATCTATAGATCCTGACAGTTTATACTGAATTACCTTCAGGTAAACATTGAATTTTCTAATATATTTTTATACACCTATAAAAGTAGACCTATATTTTAGAAAATGATGTTTGGCATAATTGTTTTAATTTTGTTTTTCCCTCCCAATGATACAAATATTTGTTTTAGCTGAATTTCAAAGGCCATTATCAAAAACAATGGTAAAAATGTGGGCAACAACTGTTAAACTAACTACTACAAATTTAAAGAAGAGACAACATATATTTTATTCATGAAAACCTCTATTAAATAACCTTAAAAAAAACAAACAGCAGTGAAAATTCATTTACCTGTGAATGAATGTTAAACTTGAATCCAAATGTTAAAAACAGCTTTGTACAAGACACGAATCATCATCATCATCATCATCACATTATGTTTACAATGATCACTTTACTTTAAGATGTCAGTAGAAAAATCACAGAAAATGATTTTAAAAAATAAATAAATAAATAAAACTAACTTCTAAAATTCATATTTAAAATATTTCAAAGCTTACATAAAATATATGATTTTGTCCAGTGGAAATCACTTAGAAGCTTAACAGAGTCCAGTTTTAGGTTTTTCTCCTGACCAAATCCAGAAAACGTTGTTATATTTCAAGCTGGTTATTTTGCATTCATCACAAATAAAATGACTCTCTGTCTTTCTGTCTTTGTGTACATTTATTCATTTGTTTTAAAGCAAGCTGTAGTATTTAGCAATTATTCGACTAAAGATTTTTACCGTTAATCTTCTTGGACAGCCTGTATCTAAACTATACAAAGAGGGTCTTTTACTAAGATCCACACAGCCAATGCTGGATGAATTAGTGGGTTGGTTAAAAGCTACACAGTTACATTCACCAAAGAAAAGATGGCTCATTGCAGTAAAAAATAATAAAAATACACCTTTTTTAGTTTAATGGAGAGATAGATAAATTTAGTAGGAACAATAGCAACATTCTTAAACAAAAAACAAAGATTGTAAAATTGTTCTTTAGCAGCTGGATTATAATCTATAGTAAAATGCATTTAAATCAATGTTAATGCTAATAAGCTGCCATGCAAGAGGTTTTTAAACAGACTAAAGAAGTATTCGTTTTAGTTTTAGCCAAAACGTAGCTTTGGATAAATTTTTACTCACATCTCCATTGACTGACTACTTACCTGAACATAGAATTCATTGGGTTTGACATGTGCTTTGATAAAGTAGTCTAATGGCCACTTGATACTGTCATACATCACCTTCAACTGACCACACTTCTCATAAGCATCTTTCCACTGCAGGAGTCCCCAGGCTAATATAGTTGTAGACGATGCCATGGGCAAACCAAACTTCACATGATCTCCAGCTACAATCACAGGACATGGTCATTTATATCAATACATTGCAAGATGTGTTGAAATCATGCAATAAATTAGCATCATTGCTTGAGATTTTTGTTCTGATTTAAAATCTGACACTTGCTTTCTTGCTTTGATGACTAGTTATTGAACACTATAGAACTAGTATTTAAAGAGAAATTCTGAGAAATCTATGCTTTAATACTCCTATCTGTTACAAGGAAAATTGTGAAAATTAAAGTACTTCCAGGAAATGACTTTCATCCTGTGAAGGACAGGGACACTATAACTGTAAAATTGGAACTAAATGTTTAAACGTTTTGTTTAAAAGATAGAAAGATAAGATTTGTGCATTTGATGGGCTACGGATAATGGATTTCCTGAATTTACTCACTCGTGAAAGAATGAAAAAAAAATAAGATTATGACATCAATCAAACTAATGAAGAGGATTATCAGTAGAAGATTTACAATTTTTTTTGGTTAATTTTATTCCTGCCATCTTTCTTAATTATTAAATCTTTCCTACTATACTATGTTTTAGATACTGGGTCCCAGATTATAATTAATGTATCTAATAGTCTAGTTTTTTTTAATTTAATCTTTCTGAGAAAAACTCACCATCATACCATCCACCAACTAGATCTTCACCATCTAGTCCCTTGTCATCCAAAGCTGAATCCCCTCTCCAGGGTATCCTGTTAGTGGCTGGTAGCTTGCCAGATCTCTGTGCCTCATAGAACAGTATAGACTTCATCAACACATCACAGTAGTTATACTTGGTTTTCTGACCAGCTGTAATCAGATTGAGTTTTAACATTTCCAACTAAAATATGAATTGGGTTTAGACAACTTAATGCTAACACTCAAAGAAAAGATGGGATAGGGAAAATCACCAAGACATTAGTGAGAATAGCATTAAAATGTCTTACGTATGTTTGTTGGAAGAGTGGGCAACGTTTGATGGTCATGTGAGAGATCTATAAACATTCCCACAGCAGAGGGAGTATTTCCAGTGAATTTTCCAGAAAGTATTATCCTCAACTCCTCGCCAGCTTTGTGAATCCCATCAAAGTCCTGGTTCACAACAATCTGGATTTTCCCTGTAGAGTCATGGGAACTTAAAACACCACCAGAAACCTTAAAAAAAAGTTTAAAGTTTCAGAAAATGACTGTTGCTTAGTGTAAGTATATCTGAGAGGTTTTGTTAATTCACAATTTAGAAATAAACCTACATAGTTGTGTTTATTCTCTTTAATTGGTAAAAGAATTAATTTCAGTAGTGTTAGATTTAACATTTTAATATTGTTTTGCACAGTTATTTTCTCCTGAGTTATAAATACAAAGCTGAATGAATGTATGTCCTTAACACACAAAAAAAATTATTTATTTTGAATATGAAAACTATTTTTTGGAAACTTTGTAACTCTCAATTTTTTATATTGAAGAACATTAAATCTGTGTGCATTTAACCCTTTGAAGAATGGGTTTTTAAAACCCTTTCAGGAGTATATCTATATATTTGCAAGGAATCATTATTGATCTTGACAAAGTGATTCCATAAATATACATTTCCAAGGTTTTGCTGGTTGTAAGGCTTATTTATGTCAGAATCAACACCTATTCACTATATATATATGTATGAGCACACTTCTCAAAGGGTTGAGCTTCTGGCTTAAGATGCTGCAAAGTTATTTTATTGATGAATAATGAGGACAGAGCAGATGAATTTTGATTAGACATTACAATACTTAAGATAGCGAAACTCTCAAGACTGAAGAGGATATGCCTGTTGTAAAGATTAGCTAGCATCAAATGTTTACAATGAAGAAGGCAGAAATGAGAGTGCTAATACTCAAACCCATGTAAAAGCAATGATGGCTGACCAGCTGTTTCCTCTCAGTTCTCATTACTAACTAGCTGTGTGGGTTTCCTTTGAGCACTCTATTCCCCCCCCACGCATATAGAAATGAAAAGTGAAGTAGGATTTTCCCAATAATTTGTGGTGGATGTTTTGCAAGAAATTCTTGACTGGCTTTTCTTTGACCATCAATCAAGAACCCATAACCATACCCAGGTAACTCATTTAGTCACTAAGGCTAATACTCCACACCTTCCCCTTCTAGCTCACTGCTGCATATGTCTTTAGACCTTAAAAGTCAGGATGGGTGTAACAAGAAGTAAAATTTAAAAATGACAACTTGGAAATGAACTATGCTAAAAGTAATTGAATGTTTGATTTTTTTCCTGTTAGATGTTTAAAACTAAATGTAACTTAATCTTTGTAAATGTAATTGGATATTCATTGCTTTTCCAGAAAGCATTTTACTATCCTAAATATGCTTTCCAAATGTGTAACACTTAAAATTATTTGTAGCAATGAAAAAAAATTAATTTTTTTATGTTGACATAAGGAACAAATAGACCATATATACATGGAATTTACTTTAAATTTACTATCTTTTATATTCAATATCATGTGAATATCTTGTAAAGGTGATCTTTTGGTTTTATCATGATGAATTTTTGTTTAGTGAAAGCTTTTTAACTGATACAGACATATGCTATAAAGAAATAATGCATCCACATACATATTTCCCAGAATACACTGCACACAATTTACTTAGTTCTTGACTATTTTTAAGGCAAATCATTGGTGGATACAAATTATTGTTATATGTAGCCTGAAGACATTGCAAATAGGTATTATCTTTATTTTCAGTTTTTTTGCCTGTCTTGAATTTTCTTACAATCATAGAAGCTCAAAATTTATCACCTTTACATCTGTCACTGGTTGGTTAAAGACAACTTTCAATTCCCACCCTAGAACATTGTTTTTTATGTGAATTCTGAATTCTCCTTCAAAATTCCCGCTCCATGTTTGTTTTATTATCATTGAGACTGGCCTGTTGCTGTAGCAGTCACTGATAAAGGAAGCAAGTAAAATGAACAGCAACATTTTCTTTCTACAATTAAAAAGAAATAAAACAAAACTACAATAACAGATAAAATAAAAAATAAAAAACTTCTTATGTGTTTCCAGAGTTTGTGAAGCTTATTAATAATGTGTATCAATCCTTTGAGGTGCATTCCTGCACATTTATGGGAGTTGGTATTGATGCTGACAGAGTAATCCTGTATATATACATTTTCAAGGTTTTGTGAGCTGTACATGTACAGGCTTTCCCATGAAAATTTGAAAACACAAGTATGAAATTACTCTTTCAGGATCAAACTCTCTGTAAATATGTGGGTATACTCTTCAAGAGTTATAGAATGGCCATCTCTGAAAATATAAAGTCATGAAAAATTCCACCTACACTGCTGTCATAGTGGGAGTAAAATCCCATCTTCCAATCACTTGAAATGTTCTCTTGCAAACTTTTATTCAATGAAGGCTGAATGAATAACCCAATTATTCTATGGAATGGGACTATTCAACACTAGTATGAAAGAACAGGATGTGATGGCCTGTGGACTTAGAGCAAAAGACAGTGGACAATTGGGAGTAAATTAAGTGTAGCGATAATTCCCTGGTGTGTCTCCTACAATGTCCATACCACATCTACCTTATGGCATAGAGTGAGGATAAAGTGTACATTGTTCACACTGGCATCATTCTGACATCCTTGTGCATTTTTGTGATTTTTGTGAGAAAAGAAATTGAAAAAAATATCATCATGCAGATGAGCAGATATTAAAAATTACTACAGATTATTACAGTGAGGACATCATAAACAGATCTGCGAGGATTGGCAAACAATACAGTATGGAGTAACATTTGTGACTTAAAATTTGTGTAAAATTAATTTAAAAATAAAATAAATTCTGTTACTCTGAAATCTATTTTATTTATTTAAATTCAAATATATTTCCACTATTTTGTTAAGTGATTCCAGAAGCATCGCTAGGCATCGGGCACATTGTGAACTGGCCTGCGGTGAATAATCCACAACCCATTACTCTATGCGTTAGTTTGACTCATACATATACACACACATTTTATACATTAAGTTCATTAGAAGATAAGTGCTTTTCATTTTATGTGTATATGGAAACAACAGATATAGCTATAATAACCCTACCTTAGACAAAGTTGACTGGACTCAAACTCGATTAGGCAAATGATGCCAAGTCTTTCACAATATTCTCCAAATTTACCTACCTACCACCTGGAACTTTTCCCACTTTATCTTTTATTACTGACTTGCAGAAAAACTGACTTCAATTGATTACAGGAACATGCTTCCTTCCAGAGTAATTTAACCCTTTACCTGCTAAAATCATTAAGCAAAGATAATTTGGGGTCTATGTAGAAATTTCCATATTTTGTGTCTCTTCAGTATCGACTAAAATGTATAATTCATTGTGTTTAGATTTAAGAATTGTTTTACTTGGTTAGCATTTTTTTTATATTATCTTAATTTTTTTTTTTAAAATTCTGTTGAAAAACAAAACTTTAATAACATTGTAAAAGGACATTGTGATATTATTGGGAAGTACAGATTTTTCTTTATCACAAATTCTGTTTTAATTAATTTACTGTAAACATTGCATATTTTGTATATTTATAAAATAAAATTAATCACTTATTTCTTATTTATTTTATTATGGACTTTACTGTATACTATACATTATTGCCTTTTTATTTTAAAATATTTTCTATAAAAATAAATATTCATTAATTGTAGTAAATTTTATTATTACACATGATTCACCTTACATGCAGGACAGTATAATTAAATGAATTATGAACAGACTTCATTTTACAGGCTAATAGAAAAGTTGCTCTCTATTTTTGAAATACATTATGACTTTGTTCTAATAAAGATTGAAACTTTATTCTTATGTCATTTGAAATGTAATTTTATGCCATTCCCATTACTTTTTGTGGTGTTCTGGTTTGACCAAAAATGACAGCTGTTTAAATGTCACTTGGTTTCAGTGCTAAAGTTACTAATCTTAAAGCAAATGAATGAAAGTAATAATTTAATCAAATGTTCCTATGTCAGTACTTCAAAACTGCTATCTTCTGTTTTGTTTTAGGCTTTTTTTAAGTGAAGAGTAGAAAAATAAATAGGGAAATTAGAACCAGTGGGCTCACTACACACAAAATTAAATTCCATGCGTCATTATACCCAGCTATGACTTGTATGAAAGTGTTTACAGTCTTCTTGACAGGAGAATTATTGTGCCCATGCACATTTGAAAAATATCCAGTTTAAATTTGTTGTAATTTCCTTTAACTTAATGGTATAGGTAAGATTACAGAAGTAGTTGTGGAATAAGTTAAGGCTATTTATTACTTTGGTTCTTTAAGAATTAGAGCCACTGGGGCTATACAAGGATCCTAGCATAAATAAGTATTTTCTGTGATGTTTTTTTTTTTTAAATTTAAATGAACAGAAGTTCTATCTTATATAATTACCATTAATCTTATTTTGATTTTTCTTATTAGTATAGAAATTTTAAGGAAACTTGGTGCATTATTATAATTTACATATTAATTTATCTAAGCCAGGTAATAATAATAATAATAATAATAATAATATAATAATAATAATAATAATAATATAATAATAATAATAATAATAATAATAATAATAATAATAATAATAATATAATAATAATAATAATAATAATAATAATAAATAATAATAATAATAATAATAATAATTTCAACTTCATTAATTGCAAGTATATAATAAGGCAAAAATATACCTAAAACGAGGTTGTAGTTCTATCATCAAAACTGTTCTAAACATGTCTGGTTTTAACATGCATTACCTCAATTCAGTAAATAATTAAAGTTAAATTCCAATTCTTTTTTCATTACCACTGCAGGGTGCAATATCCAAAATTATTACATTGCACTAATTTTCCTATGAAAATCAATTTAATGTTAAGGTGGCTATAATTTTATATGTACAAATTTTGAGGCAGAAAAGTTTTACTTAGCTGAACAAACATTATTAAAATTTGATATCATTACATCCAGAGATAAAACATTAGTGTGTCATTGGTGATGTGAAAAGTGACAGGTGACAAAGTTTAATTACAATATATATATGGCTTGCCTATGTGAGTTTGTTCAGATCAAAGATAAAACTGGTAAGTACAAAAGTTCTGTGGCATATAGAAATTACAATGACAACCTGTTTTTAATTCAGGTTCATTAGAATTAGACTCTTTGCTTTTAATTTAGTAAGTTTGGTTAGTATTTTATTATAATACAACTTTAAGGCTATGTATGTTTGTTTCTGATGTTTCCAAAATTTTGGGGAGGTAGAGGAACTAAAAGGTTTTTTTACATGCATTGAGGTAAACATACTTGTAGTCTGATAATTTTTGTGCCTTTCCCCTCAAGAAAACAATTTTAAAAAATAAACTAAAGCATATGTTTGTTTTTTTTTTGTTATTTTTTGTAGATTTTTTAAAATTCTATCAAATCATGAAGTTAGAAGAGCATTAATATAGAAGAAAACCTGCTACTAGAGTTATTAATAACATATTGTTCCTGAGGCACTATTTTATAGGAAGGTGAAAGATGTGTGCATCTCATCTATTCAGTGGGAAGTTTTCTTCACACGGAGCCCAGCCCCCCAGCCCGTTGAAGCTTTCTGTTGCTTGTCATGACATGGTTAACTCTTGTAGACTTGTGCTTAGGACCCCCTCAGATGGAGACATCTTGATAAGCAGGCTGCTCAGGGCTACAGCCACTCATGCCATTTCAATGGTCATTTTCTTTCACTGAAATCACTAAGATGTTGCTGTCTTTTGTGTATTGCTGCTGAAGAATTGTAAAGGACTTAAAACAGCTTGTAGTGGACATAGGGAATCTTGTTTGCATCCTTTACCTTTGTTATGTACAAGATAACATATTACCGAGTAAAACCAACATAAAACATTTTGGATACAGAACATTTGGTGGGTTTTTTTTAACAGACTGGTGTCAGGTTTTACTGCACTTCAGGATATCATTCAGAACACTTGAGAGTGCAAATATCAATTATGGTCACAGGTTTTCAAATCTTTAGAAAAGCCAAAAAAAAAAAAAAGAACTAACTATTTAAACTAATATTCTCGAGAACATTACTCACTGAAATTATAAATCAACAGATAAAACTTCAAAAGTAAATTTCAGAGGAGAAAAATCATACTGGCACCTTGTTTGCATAGTTTTTATATTTCTCATTTTATATATAAAAATATTAACATTCCTATGAAGAAAACTGATCTGAACAGCTATAGAATTTAGAATTTATAGAACACAACAGAAGTTTTAAAATTTGTATGTACGTACATTATAACATTAATTAAACATTTTTAATTTTATTTTTCAGTCTAATTTTTCAAAAAGATTTTCAACTATGAAGATCTTACTATTACTTGCCACCTTAATTTTTGGCTCTCATGGAGATGTTTTGATTACTATGAAGCTAAGTCAACACTGGGACAATAATTTTTAAGGAATCTTCTCTGTGCCCTTTAAATCTAATATCATGGGTTGGCTAATGAAGATAAAATTCGATATACCTGTTCATGATATTCAGGTAAATGCTGCAAAATTATTTTTTTAATAATAAATTACTTTTATATTTTACTCACATAAGATAAATTAAAATTAAATAAAAACTAGAATTAAACTTTGCTTATGATTGTATTTGTTTGCTCATAATACATTAACCTAAAATGCATATTTATGTTTTTAAAATATTTTGTTTCTTTTTATTTAAAGATGTAATTTGTAATGTTTTTATAGTTTATAGGTAGTTCTAAGTTTCGAAACATCTTTAAATTAGTGTTAATTGTAAGGCTGCAGCATTTTTTAAATGTTATTTTAAATGTTGAAATAGGTTTATATAGTTGGCTTATTTTCCAGATATGGGTGGGAACTTTTTTGAACCAAAGTGCAGATGGAACTTACTGGGTCTTATTGAATGGAAGAGAAAAAGGAATTTTTTCTGCTGGTGAGACATTAGAAGTAAAGATGATGGGGAAAAACAAAGGGTACAACAGCACCTAAAGCAAATGCTACTTTTGTGGATTTGACTCATGCTAATCAAACATTACCTTCTTTGCCAACCAACCTTCGTAAGTACTCAAAATGACTGTTGTACTTAACTGTGATTCGTTGATAGATAGCATACAAGTGTGAGGAAGTGAGAATGTTGTTGAAATCTGATATTTGAGAAATTTTTAAAAAAATTATTGCTTATCCTTTATTCAGCTGGCCAAAAAACGAAATACATGTGAGGTGATAATGAAGTCCATCTTGTTTTATGAAGCCCAGAGGTCTGGTAAATTGCCACCAGACAACCAAATTCCTTGGAGAAAATCCTCAACAATGGGAGACAAAAGAGATAAAGGCGAAGATCTGTCTGGAGGATGGTTTGATGGTGAGCCAGTACTATAGAACATAATTTATTTTATTTTCTGGATTAAAGGCCTATGTAGAGCACAGCTTGCATGCCAAATTTGTTCAGATTATGCATAGATCAGAAATTTTATTATATGCTGAGCATACTGTAGATTGAAAATGAAGAGTATATATATATATATTGATTTCCTCATAACTTCTTATTAAATAGAAAGAGCTTTTTGGTAAGTTTTTTGACAATTCACTGTGCATAAAGTATTCTGAGTGCAAAAATAAAGAGAGAGATTAACGTGATTGCTGAAAAAATAGAACTGAATTGATAAAAGCCCATATAAAACCAGGGTATCCTTTTGTCAGGTAGGTTTGTGAGGATTAGTAAATCTCCAATGACAGAATATTTCAGACAATTTAATCACAGTTAGTCTAATTAAACTAGGATTATGCTTGTATTGATAATATTAATAATTTATTAAACTGAATAGTAGATGCTGGTTCTGTGAAATTTTTGTTTTGTAGACAATAGCATTTTTCTATCATGTACAGTAATCTGACTTTGATATTGGTATATATGAATAATTTGTTTGCATTTAATAAGTGTTTATTTGGTATAACTGTTTTGAATTCAAGTTCAGTAGTAGCTGTAGGTAGGTTGAACTGGCATATAGGTAAAAACCAATAGGATGCAGATAAGTACTGCTGGAAACTGAGAAATATGGTACAATTTTTCAAGTAATTTTTTGTAAACATTTTGCATTATTTCATCTGTGTGGATTTATTATTTCTTTCTAGTCTATTTATTTTATGCTAGATTAACGATTAAATTTTTTTTTAAAAATTGATGTAGGTTAAATCATTTTCTTACATTAAAATATATGTTTTAATGATACCAATATTTGTTTTAAAAATAATCATTTGGATAATATATTATATGGGATGAGGTAACCATGGAAACTTAGTCATATGTTGCCTGCTCTGTGACCATGTCCCTACAACTGTACCTAGCTTAGTTTAGTCTTTACAAGGAACCAGGGAGCCATTGTGGCTCATATCTTCAAGGCCACAGAAAATAGAATTTTTTTTTTTTTTACCAGAAAAAATGCCCAGTTTTATTTATTTAAATATATTACTAAATTGATTGTGTATTTTTCTGGATAACTCTTTATAGCTGGTGACTACATCAAATTTGGCTTGCCTATGTCATCAGCAACTTCATTTCTTATTTGGGGATTCCTAGAATGGAAAGATGCTTATGAGCAGTGCGGTCAGTTGAAAGCCATGCTTAGCTGTATAAAATGGCCTCTTGATTACTTCAGCAAGGCACATACTGCACCTCATGAACTGTATGTCCAGGTAGGTGCTCATAAATACTTACCTTTGCTTTTAAATTTATTTTATTTTATTAAAATTCACAGTTTTATGGACTCCTGTTTGCTGTTTGTGCTTAAGGATTGGCCAGAACTGACAGAAAGCAGTCTTTTTATCTGGCATTATGGATAATGTCTTTATACTTTAAAATCTATGAAAAGAACCATAATGTATCAGTTATATGTTTAATTGGATAATATTTTTAAAACATCATACACTGACAATAATAAACAAATTCAAAATTAAAGAAATTCACTTTTTGCATTTTCAAATCATTTACAAAGAAAATAATCAGTTAGATTGTCTTAATTTATTCAGCCACACTGACACCTACAATCATAATTAGATACAATGGTTTAAATAGATATAGAATACCAGAGAGGGAAGGATATTTTTAAACTTAGGTAAAAATTTTTTTGTTGAAAGAAATGCATATATCCAATTTATTATTTTAATATTTATGGTTTATAGTTTTGTTATCTTATTTTTCAAAGAATTTTTGGAATATTCTTATGATTATTAAATATTTATTGATGTCTAAACAGATTAAGAGCATACATTGACTGGGTGGATTTTACAGTGGTTTACATTTGATTACCACATGTGGCTGGTTCTCAAAGGTGAAGTCAGTCTACCTTGGAATACACAGAGATCCAATGCCGCAAGGAAGGGAGTTAGCCACCATGCCACCTCATTACTCTGTAGTAACTCCTTATCTATCGCTTTATCAATCTTTGATAGCATCAGCCAAATAAGAGAGTCAAGAACATTCCATATGTATCTTATATTTGTGACCTCTAATTTTATATGATATGCCATGAGTATCAAAGAACTTATCTGTCTTTATGGATTACTTTTCTAAAAAGATTTTTAAAACTTTAAAAATGTCACCAAGAAAATATCTAATGCTCAAACTAGGCAATCAAAATTTCTTTAATCTTTCTTCGTAACTGATACAATAGTTTATCTGATTATCATAGTAAACTCCCTTTAAACTTTTTAAACAAGATATACACATATGTTTTTTGCATGAGAAGTAAAAACTCTAATGTGGCTCTAGCTAAAAATTATACAGAGGATCTAGAGTAGCTGGTTTTACTATATTTAAAGTTCTGTTTAGCACAGATAAACACCCTGATATTGCTTTTAACTTTAGACTTTCTAGATCCTTTCCCTCAGGTGGTTTAATTGTAGCATGGTGAAGTTTACATGAGTGGCTTTAAGAATTGAACAGATATTTGAATAATCACTAAATACTTTCAGCTCTGCTTACCTTTATGGCAAGCACATTCCCAGAAGTAACAGTTGCATCGTTGGATTACTATTTTTAAAGATCAGATAGATGACAACTATTGTTAAAACTTGGTGACTTTTCCACCACAAAAATGTTTCTATCACTTCTCAGGATTGCTTAACATTGTATACATTTAGATGTAAAGAGTTAATATTCTTCAGTTTTGAAAACACTAATAAAAACACCCCAGACTTAATTGCATTCTAGTTGATTCAAATAACTGGTGGCTGCACAGCTGTATGACCAAGAACTTAATTCTAATTCTTTCATAAGCAATTATAACAGTTTTATTTTATTCATAAAACCAGAATAAAGTTTAAAACAACCCTTTGCCTGAAGACTGAAGAACTCTCTATAAATCTATTGCCCACGTCAACCATTTTTTATTTTTGTTTTATAGTTCACCATGAGCCAAGTCAACTTGTCTAATCTAACTTATGTTTAAGCAGATATGTCTTAAAGTTAAAATGAATCAAAATCAATCAATTGATCAGGAATTGATCTGGTTAAAGTATTCCTACTATACATATATTTGTTTCTGGTTTCTCTCACTTTTGAATTCAATAAGCTTTTAGATCAATGTGCAGTTGATTGTTGTTCTTCCTTTTTTTATTTATTTAATTGATTTTTTAAGATTTATACAAATTGTTTTGGATAAATTCCTCTGCAACATCTACTGACAGCACCTTTTCTTGAAATTCTACCCAGATAGGAAAAGGTGGACCAGACTATGGCTATTGGGGTCGACTAGAGGACACCACTATTGCTCGACCTGCTTTCAAAATTACCGAATCAAATCCAGGAAGTGATGTTGCAGGTCAAACATCTGCAGCGATGACACTTGGGTCTTTGACATTCCAAAGCATTGGTGAGTCTGGAAGAATGATACCTTTCACCTGTAATAACCACCTGCTAATGCTGAAAAACCAGCCCCCCCAAAAAAAATGTCAGAGCAGATACATTATTAACAGATAATCTAAGCAGTCCTATAGCCACCCAAGCCTAGCAAGAAAGGGATCTAAGCAAATACCAAAGAATGCAAAACAAACAAACTGATACAAATTTAGCATTTGTGTAAAGTTGCTAATCTTTTGGCTAATATTTATTTTTTTTAATTTTATGACACACTCCGATAAGTGAAATTATTGTTCTGCAAATGCATTCGGAAAAGTTAAATACACCTATAGTTCTTTGCAGACTTCCTCAGAAACTTACTCACATCCAAATTTCTGGTTCTTTCTTGTCTGAATGATATTGAGACTAAGTTATTCTGATCTTGTTGTGTCGCTCTTCTTTGTGAACAAGACATTATGGCTACTTTTGAAAAAGATGACTCACAAATGGTCGTTGAGCACAGAAAAAACAGTGGACAGAACTATCTGGTATGTTTGCATAAATGCTTCTTGTTGCTCAAACAGGTCTTCTAGAAATGAATTTGTTGTGGCAACCTGAAAGTCCATTTCCTGTTCAGATACTGCTTGGCAAGTAAGAGCTCTGAAGAATGTTTCTAATGTGAGCGTGACACTCTTGAGCACATATAACCAAATAATTTTAGATAAGCAATGCTGTAATTGTTCTGACCTCATTAATGACCTAATAAAACACTGTTTTCCACTTTTATCAACGTCTACAACACCATGGTCAGTTGTGACATTACAATGCAGTTAATCAGTTTTTTGTTTGCAATGTATTATCAACAAGGCAGCACTTCAGCTTCAGCTTCTTTACCAATTTGTTTATGAGCTTTTTCAATGGAATTCACAAATATGGTGTTATTTTTCATCTCCAAAATTACTTGGGAAACATCAATCAATCCTGTGGCTTGCTTAAAATTGGGGCTGCTGGAATGTAGCAGTTTGTCAATTGGACCCAACATGCTAAGTATCCTGCATATTTGATTAGTAGGTAAGACGGGGTTTTTTCTGGATGAGAATTACCTGCAGTCAGTATTCTGTGGAACTGTTTTGCCACCAAAATCCAGTGAGCTTTTGACTTGTGAAAGAACTTTTACAATGGATGCATAATTTGAAAGTAATCTCATGGTAACATCCAATAAAAAAGGCCACGATCTTTCCATGACTGGTTTCAATCTAGTGTCTTGATAAACAATATTGATTTTGGGTTTTGTATAAAAAATTAAACAGAGCCCTGCACTGATTAAAATAGTGTCTAATCTTTAAAATAGTTAAACCAAGCTGACAAACTATTAAATAGATTCTATGATTATAACAATGGACGTGTGAGACTTTAAGATTGAGTTTTGTCTAAATTAATAATCAGGCCTACCTTTTACTCCTGCTCATTGCACTGGCAAAATCATATAACATTTCCAAAATGTACATCAGTCACGCTCTCAGTATTGTTTTTCAGAGAAGCATTTTCAAGGCTTTCCAAATTTCATAGTCCAATAAACAAGTTATTGAGATTTCTTTTCTTTCCAGTTCCATCAACTGTAGAACAACACATCACCTGTTTTGCAGTCAGTCATCTGCCATAGCCATGGAAATCTTTTCTGACATTGAGTCAGTAAAATCATTCTGAATCTTTTGGATGAAAAATATGTTGAGTTGACTGAAATTTTTTTTTGAATCACTATTTTGTTTTTCTTTAATGTGAATTTAATTACATTTTTGAAGACCAGAGTAATTCCCATCACTTTTAAATGGTAGTTTATCATGCACCAAAAAAATGGACAACTTTACCAAATGATTTGGCATAGTATTGCTGTTTCTCCAATACTCGGTTTTTCTGATGTAAGCAAAATTTGAAGGGATTCTTGTTTGCTGTTCTTTCCGTGTGACCATTGCAGTTATGTAGTTGATGTGAATGAAATACCTTCCTTCTGGTCTGAGAGCTGATTTTCACAAGCAGAAGTGATCTTTCATAAAAGTAATTTTTCTTGTTTCCTTGAAACAACAGTAACGAAACTGGCATGGATAGCAGAATGAAGCATCATGTTAAACTAACTACACTATCTACACAATGATACTTATTAAGCATTTCACTTGAAATGATTGCCTCCTCATTATTTTAAGGGTAAACTTCCAATCATGGCTGTTTTTGATGTTTCCCAATAATGTCAGATGGTAAGTTGTGTGGCATTTCAAGTAATGTGTGTTCCTCAGTTCTAGTGTCTTAATCTAATAAACTTGAGGCAGCTTTTGGCCCATGAATAATAAATTATCCCATGGTGTGATTATGAGTTTTACCAAAATAGCCTTAATTACTAAAATAAAGAGTTATTTATTTAGACTAATATAGATACAGAATTTTGTCAGTGTGAGAATTTTATGCACAACCAACCAATAAATATGCAAGAGATTTGTGTCACCTAATGTAACAGATTCGCAAAGTATTATCTGTTAATAAGACAGTTTTGCACTATAAGCCAAGAAGCACAGTCACTACTCGTGTTTTATTCTTTAGTTAAGACAAGGAATTTTGCTCATAAGTTTTTCTTATATTATAAGCACTGTGGTGTGTTTTTCCCTCTGATTTGATCCTTTTCTAATGTAAAAAATATTCAATATTTGTATTAATTACATTGACATATCATATATTTTCAGTTTCTTACTTTACTTTATTCTGAGGGGGCCTAATGTGTAATATTTTGTTATTTGGTACATTTGCATAAAAGATAGTCAGCCAATCCACAGGAGAGACAATGCCTACCTTGCTTCTCCTGGCTACAAATCTGAATCTAAGGGTGTTATTTTTTTTTATCAACAACATAAAATTTTACTGATGAAATAAATGGCTTTTTGGGGATGAAATGAACATCACTTGTCATTTCACAGATAAAATGCTTTCTCCAAAAACAAAAGAGTTAGCATTTCATGGATGAAAAGAATTTTAGGATGAGGAAAGAAAATTACACTTTTAAGTCTGCAGCCAAGAAACCATATACCATGTTAACCTTGGTGCTTTCCCACTGAAGTAAAAGCAGCCACATTGATCAAGGATGTTTCAATTTTGTAATAACTATTATTTAAACAATTTTCTATTTTACTTTCAGATGCCAAGTACTCAGCAACTTTGTTGAAGCATGCCAAAGAACTTTTTGAGTTTGCCAACAATTTCCCTGGAATTTACAGGTAAAATATGTAGCATTATTTTATATCTTGCTAAATTCTTTAATTTAGCAGCAGCTTTTTTTTTTTTACATTATTGCACTAGGACTGTGTGGTCTTTTGCCTTCCTCAACCTGAAAGCAGATTTCAGCACATAAGCTCTCTCTCATCTTGTATTATCTTATTTTAAAATCTTTGATATATTATATCATCCATTTTGCAATTGTTTTGCCAACTTTTATATAAAGAGAAGAACAACTTTGTCTTATAATCCATTCTTTAGCAGATTAGGTACAAGTCATTCTCTCCCAAATGCCCATACTTGTAGGATAGGAGTGGTCATCACTTCAAAGACATGCCCCAGCTAAAACTGTTGAACAATATCTCAAAGAATGATGAAAGAATAAACCAAACACAGACAAATCTGCTGCAGCAGCATTATCGTCACTGCTGAGATGCTTTTTTTTTTAAAAAACGTTAAACCAATAACACAGATTCCAAGGTTGAATTGCTGTTTTTTGTGAGGATGATGAGAGTGATACCCTGAAACATCAGGGAGGCAGGCAGGCCACTAAACAAGCATCCGTTCTTTACTACAAAGCAGAATTCGAAATGGTTTAATTTCAAGAGAGCTTGTGAAAGCATGCTTCTAATTGTGCCAGTTTGTCTAGAAAGTATTTTCAAAATAAAAGGTAGAACTGGAACAAAATTTGGACTCTGAAATTAGCAGAATATTTTTTTCTTTTTTGTGCACTAAACATTACTTTAAAAGAGAAGCAGCAGCTAAAATGGTAAAAAAAATATATCAAAAGCAACCTTTTTTAATGTACCATCATGGTTACAATATAGTAAACTGCCTACATTTACTTACTGCTACTTGCAGGAACACAACAGTTCTGTATGGTCAATTTGGTTTGTCTGTAATGGTTTGGAAAATCCCAGAGAAATCCCTCTGGTTTTTTTTTTTAACTTTAATATTCTGATGTCTTTGCTTTCATTCTGTAAATAACTCAACTTGAGCAGAGACCAGTAGTTATCCTTATTGCAGTGACTGTCCCCTCTAACATAACACATTAATGAATTGTCTGTTACTTTTGTGCATTACATTATGAACAAAGTTTGTCAAAGATGTACCAGCACCAGTGATAGCAGCAAAGAGTGATTGAAAGATGTTGGTACCTTGTGAATGAAAGGATACAAAGCATTGCATAAGAGAGACTATATCAACATCTGGAAGATGCAGAAGCTGTGACATCTCTTTTTTAAGTGTGTTCGATTATTGTAGCATAGAAGTGCGATGAGGATTTAAATTTTCATTACTTTAAATAATTTAAAACTCTTTGAGAAAATTCAAGCCATTACATTTTAAAAAAAACTATATATTCTTTAGCCAGACTAATTCTGTATACAGTGAGATATGTAGCTGACATCATTAAATGATGAAAAAGACAAATAAATGTAACTAATTAGTTACATTTATCTGTTATACTTAAAAATAGTGTTAAATGTTCATCTAACTCAAGGAAGACTGTTAATCTTTCATTGTATTCCTTAAAAGGTTTTATTGTATATGTGTGAGAGAGACCAAAATCATTACCCAGCTGCATTCATTGTGTTGCCTTAGTTCATTTTCACATCCCCAACAAGATGGATCAAGTTTTTGCAACATTTAGCATCCCTATAATACAAACAATTGTCTTTTGCTTCCTTAAAGTAGAGCATTAACCTCCTAAAAATTCTACTGTAATCATATTTGCATGGCACACATTGTGTGGAAAAAAATTTTCTTTATTATTACTGTCAAAGATTATGAAAATGTTAGACTTTTTCAATTATGAATTCTCTGGCTGTTCAATAACAGTCCTATAACAGATTAAATAAGAAAGCAGATATAACCAAACAAACAATTTTTCTGGTTTAGGAACAGGTCTTAATCTAATGGTTCTGAGTTTTAATAAATAAAATATTAGACTTTAATAAAAACTAGCACCACTTATAAATAATTAATTTAATTTATAATGCTTATACAAAGTGTAAATTCCATTGGCACAATGGATGGCAGTTGGTGATCCAGTGATCAGGGTACTGGACTGTCAAGGCTATCCTAAGTTCAGATCCAAGTTGGATTTGAATCAGTTTGGCTGTTTCCCTGGCACAGTTTCTTCTCACTCTTCTTCATCAGACTGTCACATGGATTTCTATCCACATCTAAAAAGGAAGAGTTTGAGTAGAGATTTCATTGCCAAAGTCAAAAGTGCCAGGCCTTTAATGGCACAGGATAGGAAACACTCTCTAGTGGATATATGCGACACTATGCTCCCTCACCCAGGGTTGTCTCCAATGTAGACTGGTGTGCAACATGACTTGTTAGGAAATTATCAAAGAAAGTACTGCACATGACCTTTTGTACTTTTGATATTATATAATAGCCTGTCAGACTTAACTAATTAATGTATATACAGTAAGTTCACGATTTACCTGACAGATGTGTTCCTGAAGACCATTATTTGTTATCGAAATCACCTCATATTTCCTCATAGACCTAATGTGATACATATTTTCGAGTGTTTGTTTGTTACACTTTCACAACCATACCCTAGCACCTGGAAGCCCCAGATTTTGGATGTAGGTATATCAGAACCTGGACAGTGTTAGAAGGCCATTTTTCCCAGTGCACGCCGGGTTGGGCCCCCAGCTACCGTATTATTTACAGGATGTGTTCTTCACTCACGATTCTCTTTTGGAAACAGTGATTAAAATACAGGTACCGTACATCAAAATTATATAGAAATAGATACTAAACCCACGAGTTTCCTCTTCATTAATTTTAATGCTTCTCACTGCTGAACCAAGTAAATGGAGGAGAACATTGTGGCAATGTCGCTCTCCGGCATCACAGCACCTTAACACACAACTTCTAAATTAACACTTTTTCTTGGTACAGAGTCAGCCACAACATTTTCTGGACGTTTTCCACTCCCATTCAGATGGCTCAGCAACTTCTAAACATTTTGAAAGCGGAAGTATGCATGCGGACTAATGTGTTGTGCACCGCAAAACAGTTGTTGTATACGCGAACACAAATAGTTCCGCCAGCTGAGCAGGTAAAATGTTCTCCCCCCACCCTACCTGGTGGGGTGGAAGCATAGCCAGGTAATCATATAAATTGCGTATAAGCGAGTTATCATTAATCGAGGTCCCGCTCTATTGGTCTGGTAATTGGATTTCGTAACCTATGATGGTAGTACATACATTGTTTTAATTTTGAAAATACAGGTGAGTCTGTCAGTAGGTTAGGAAAGATTTTTGAAAAGGGGAACTTAGAATATGGTTGGGGATGATATAAAGGTTGAAATATAGTTTGCTTTTCTTTTTCTTTGTTTTGTTTTGGAAAAATGGTCACTAGAATTTCTGAAAAGGTTTTGTTTTTGATTCAAAAAAAATTCTCATTATAGTGTATTTATATTATACCGCTTGCAGGTCCAGTGGTTATAAAAATGAGCTGGCCTGGGCTGCCATCTGGCTCTATGTAGCCATGAGGGACTCAAAGTATCTTAAGGTGGCTGAGCATAATCATCAGGGTGGTTCAGCCTGGGGATTGTCTTGGGATGATGTGCAAGCTGCGAACAGTATGTTTTTGTCATTTTTTATTTTGTTTTGTTTTTATCACTGAAGACAAATATGCAAGGTCAAAATGGTTCTCTGCAGGGGTAAAGATGGTTAACGTGTTACAGTACTTTAAGCCATATGATCATATATGTGAATGGCGGTGTTTATTTTAAAAAGTATATAAAGTAACAATTTTATTTGTCGCTCATCCCAAAAATTCTAAGGTAAACCTGTTGATTTTTTTTTCCTTCTAATTATAGTATGTAATAAGATAAAGTACACCATTTTCAGATGATAGGCTGTTTAAAGTTTGATTTAGTCAAAATTTCAAGTTCCATTATTACACAACATCCTATTAGTGATTTTAAAAAGAGAGAGACTGTGCCACCATGGCTACTGGAAAGCCCAAGTTTGAATCTCATTCAGGACTGCTGGGCTCAGTTTGATGTCCTCCCTAGCGGCTTCTCACTTTCTTTCATCAGTTGGTTGTGTGAGTTTTCTCTCATATATAAAAAATGGAGGGTTCTCATGGAGATCTTTTGTGCTTGGAGTGTATGGCTAGGTAGAGGGGGGGGCGGCTTCTCTCCCAAGTGCCAGTAATGTCGCACAGGCTTGAAGAAAAGAAGAATGGGAAAAGTAAATGCCATTATCACATATTTTATTGTTCCTTTATTAGTAAATATGAAAAAAAAAAAATTAACCAAAAGTCTTGGGACCTAGATATCCTCACAAGCCTAGTGGGACCCCGTAGCTATTAGGGTATAGGGATATACAATAAAAGTAGCAAATGGGTGTGTGCTGGGTAGGGAGGGTTCAACAGGATTAAATGCCAACGTTAAAAGAAACGGAAAGATGAAGCTCTCAAAAATTGCACTTATGTAACTCTGTGTTGTCTTTTGTAGAATTTGAAACTTAACTTTCTGTGTGGCCTGGTTTACTAATGTTAATCAGTATTGTGGTCAGATCCCTCTTACCTTGGAAAGAGAGATATGAACTATTTTTAGCTGAATTTTTTTACTGTTAGACAGCTCATGTGGTTTTGTAGCATTGCATAAGGCCGTGTTGTTTTATTTTACTATCAGCAGATTTTTAAAGAATTTGTTTCAAATTTCAGTGTTCTACTTTAAATTTATAAATGTTTGAAGCACACATGCATTTTGAAATGGGGATTTATTGTCAAACTATGGAATTTTGAAAATGATGCATCCATTTAAAAGCATACCCAATGTTTCACTCATAAGCTTTTCCATGCTGATGCAGTGTTTAAGTAATTCTATGGTTCCTGTTGGAAATAAAACTTGCAATTCAACCCCCCATTGTTGTTGTAATGATAAGTGCACCATTTTTTTTCTATTCTCCTCTTCCTTTTCTTGCTACCATTTTGGAAAGCAGCAAAGCTTTCCTGCGTTTGAAAGAACAAGTGTCACTAATTGACTATGTATGATAGGAAAATGAGATTTTTAAGTGTTTTAATTAAATATTAAAGGATTTGCTTTTTTATCAAAAGTCTTATTTTGACTTGAGTATAGTTGATGTTGTGGAACCTGACAGAGTAACACATACAAACAAGACATTGTGGACACATTTAAAGATTGGATGCCTGGTGGCTCTGTTCCTTACACACCGAAAGGTCTTGCTTGGCGTCTTCAGTGGGGGTCCCTGCGATATGCCGGTAGGTAGTCAGGGCCATTTTTCTACAGCACACACTACTGTACTTTCAGAAACATCAGACAGCCTTTCTTTACTAATTCTCTAACTACACCAAATGGGATGTTATTTTTAGTTCATTGTTAATGACTTTAAAAATCCCAAAAACCATCTATGCATGATATTTACATGTTATTCTCCATCTTTCATATTTAATATCCATAGAAATACCTTGTGGTCTTTTGGTTCTAAGTTAGTCACTTAAGGAGAAGTACAGATGAATTATGTTCATAAAATTAAAAACCTGTTGTGTAACTAACTGATTGGTCATAATTGGTACATAACTGTTGTCTCTAGGCTTTGATGTTTCTGCCATTTTCAAGTAACAGTTTTCCTTTCTCCTTCCTATGCATTCAGAATGGCACCATTAAAAAAAATTTGACATCTTAAAATTCTTTTAAGTATGGCAAAACAAATGCTTTTACCAGTTAAATGAAGATGTTTATGCCCATATTTGAAAATTACAATTTTTAGACTACATTCTCTTTCAGTTTTCATTATTATCTGTGTACGCATCAAATTGTAAGTGGGTGTGTACATAGCTTGATAATCATTGCTTCTTTTTTCTTCTAAAGAAAACATGGCATTTATAGCTTTGATGGCTTCTGAGATGGGAATCATGCCAGAACCCTACAAGAAATGGGCAATGAGTCAGATTCACTATCCTTTGGGAGATGCAGGAAGGAGTTTTGTTGTAGGTTTTGGAAAAAAACCCTCCCACTCAGCCTCACCACAGATCTAGGTTAGTAAAATGGATTCCATGTAGTTCCTTATTAATGGATGATCAAGATAAGCAATAATGTAAATGTCACAAAATTGAGAATGGCTAATTGGTACAAATTTGCTACACTACAAAGTCCATAATGCATAGCTCTGCACAAATCATGTTTGGGTTTCTGTGATTTTGGTAACACCTTTTGCTGCTTTATATGTTGAACTCATTCTCTGAACTTTGTCTACCTGTGTTTGAGAAAGTTGCAATTTCATTAAAGAAGATCGTCTTAATGAAAATTTTCTTCAAAGAAGCTACTATGATGTAAAAGGAAATGGTTCAATTAGCACCTATTATTAAGTCTACAGAAACACTAAAGTACACACTTTTTAAAATATACTGTTATTCATTGCTAAATGTTCTAATCTCAAATTATCAAATGTATAATGGAAATAATTAAATGTGACCATGTACCTAGCAAAATTAAAATATCTTTTGAGAAACAAAAATTACAATTTTCCATAAAGCCATACGGTAGATAATTTAATTATATTCTTGCTTCCATACTTCACTGAGGGCTGAAGATATTGAGGTTTAAAATCTTTGATAGATCTTTTTCAAACCACCTAGGTGTGACACTCAGACTTGAATTACTGAAACTTAGATTTCTTGGAGAAGAGTACACATTGTCAATACTTAGGGATTTTGCCAGACATGTCTTTTGATGAAACCTTTTTAATCATTTTATTTTCGTGCACAGAGGTATTTTCTATATGCTAAACACCATCTGAATCTAAGTTAGTAAAGACAATGTTTAGCTGTTCTTTCACTCGTTTCTGTTGCATTGGAAATGTCAGCAGGATAATCTTCACGGTGAGTAATAACATCCTTTTGTGGTATCACTGCTAATGGTTTTTCTCACCATTTTGTCACTGCTGTGGCATTTTCCTAATTAACCTTTGTAATAACATTGGGTGCAGATCTCAAAAAAATGTTACAATTTTGTAAATCTGTCACTGTCTCTGCCCACACTTTGAATGGCTTTTAGTTTCAGAAATAAGATGAAGTCAACAGAGGAATGCCAAACAGATATGCTACAAACCTGGAGAACCATAGTTTGCAATGTATTTCTTTGGGAAACACTAATGATGTGTCTTTTATTAATAGTGTTGGATAAAATTTGTTATTTCATGGTTTATAGCATTTTTTTTAAAAATTCAGATTTTTTAAAAAATTTTTAGTTCATGCCCTTTGCGCCCAGCCCCTTGCAGTTGGGATGAACAGGATTATAAAGGTCCAGATCCACAGGTTTTATATGGAGCTCTCGTAGGTGGACCTGACCAAGGTGATGGATATATGGATGTCAGGAAAGACTATGTTAAAAATGAAGTTGCTTGCGATTACAATGCTGGGTTTCAGTCTGCAGTAGCAGGTAAGATCTAGATTACCTTTCTTTTCATTAGTACCAGATTCAGTTAAGATCAAGTGCATATGAAAATTTAATTACTATTTTTCTGTTTATACTGTTCATTTGTTAATTAACATATGCTGTTTCTAAAACCAATTGCCTTTCTTTCAAAAAATTGAATGATTCATACATGATAAGTGAGCAGGCTATGTGCTACTCTAACCTGCTGAAACATAGGCTTATTCTGATGAAAGTCTTCTCTGTTTTTCAAAGATTCCTTGCTTATAAGCAAACAAGACAGCTACGGTATTTCTTTAAGTCATGATAACTTTCTGCTTTAATACATTATTTAAAATGTGTTAAAGTACAGCACAAAGCAATGGAGAGAATCTGCATGCTTGGGTATAGTTTGAAAGACAGTACACATTTTTAAAACATTCATTCATTTTTTATCTCCATTTTTAAGCACTTAAATCATAATCTCCATAAACAAGAATGCTACAGAACAAAAACATTCTCAAAAATTATGAAATCTTTTTAAAAAATTTAATGCATATTTGAGAACAAGATTTGTTACTTTTCACTTTCTTGGTCTGTTCTAAATGAATCTAGTAAATGCCAGGGTTGTTGTTATTATTATTATGATTATGATGCAACAACAAAATTTGTAATTTTTTACATATTTCTTTCTTCTAGGTTTGGAACACTATGCTCTTATCAGTGATCTCCCAAAAGCCACACAATGTATATAATCTACAAAATTTCCATTTTTTTGTATTGCTTGTATTCATATTTATTTTAAATAAATTTTGCCTTTTTTTGATTATTGTTACACTATTTTTTCTTATGTTTGACGAGATTATTTTCAAATACTATTCTTAATTAGAAAAGAAAGATGAATGATTTTATATTTGTAACAATAAAAAAATGAAAATTAAGCAAATCAAATAACATTGAAAGCTATTGATAAATAGACAATGTATTCTAGCATAAATGATAATTTTATAATTACCCTACCTATGTCACTAATTCCAAAATAATTTTAGCAAAGTTAAACTTCCATTATTTTTCAAACTTGTATGATTAAACAATGCCATAGCTCTCTTGTCAAGAAAACCATTAAAAAAAACTTGACGTACTTCATAATTGTGCAAGATGTAAAGTACACCGAGTTTTGGCATCAATACTATTTCTGCTCTCACTTCAAGAGTTCTAAAACAAAACTTGGTAAGCCTGTGAAGAATCAACATGAGAAAATTATTTGATAATTTATGGGGAGTAACTTTAGAATCAAAGTTATGTAAATCTTACTGTTTCTTTTGCTACTAGATACATTTAAGGAAAGTTACTTTCACAGATGTGAAACTGGCTATAAACCAAAAAGATGTAATAAAATGAAAGGTCACATTTTGAAATACAAGTTAAATGAAACATTTTTTTTTTTAATCATACAAAGCAACAAAAAAAATATAATAAATAATTTTTTTTTTTATATACCTTTTTGTATTCTTTATTTCATTTTTTGGTTAAATGCTTCTTTGGGAAAATTCATAAATAACCATTCTCTCTCTCTCTCTCTCAAACTGAACGTTGATCTAACATCTAAGGGAAGTAATTCCGCAGGGGGAGATAAACATAATGGGGGGGGCGCAACAAAAGAACTAGTCGCCATGTTTGGTTACACTCGAGATTGTCAACAACGGGCGGAAAATGAGAACAGCGGCGGCGGATGCTGAACTAGACTGTTATGGCAGGATTAAGCTACCACTCCTTGCGTGCAGCACATGAAGCCAGAAAATCTGTAAAATACTTTTAATTTTTGTTCGATTTTTTGTTGTTGTTGTTGTCGTCGTCCTTCAGTAGTTATAATGATGAAGGGGAGGTGGAGGAACTCCGCTGATCTGATGATGCTGGTGAATAGAGCGATGCAGGGGTCAGCCAAAATAAGCCCTTGTTTTAACCTTTAAACCTTAAATATAAGCCACTGCTGGTCCCTGTTCTGGTACTATTTCCTACAACTGACTACCCCCCCCCGTCCTTGCTGTTTCCGATTCTTAACGCACACCTTTGGATGTAACAACTGTATGTGTGTGAAAATACAACCAAAGTTATGTTGTTAGAATGTAAGGAAATAATGTTTACAGGTTTAATAAGATGCCAGCATAAATGAAATATATAAAAATGAATTGTCACTAAGAAATTTCTTGCAGTGACACCATCATCATACATTCTGTTTAACCTCTTACAAACTGATTTTTCTGAGGAAGGTCATACATATTCTGATATATTAATGATATTTTGTTTAGTTATGATTTTATTAGGTTGTTACATAAGTTTTGTCAGTTTTTATATTATTGGGGTTCATTTTTTGCATGCATGTGAAGGTTTATGTTGATAAGTTATGTATTGCTTTGTAGCATGTGTATGGCAGACATTATGCAAAACCTACCTTTTTAAAAATCATAACACGGATATTTGTTTCAGGAATTCTGAGTAGAGCTTGTATAGAAAAGATTTTCATGCCATTTGGCTTCACGAGTTCGAGCAATGCAACTCGTAACATTAAGCAAGCATGGGGTGAGGATACAGCAAATGAGTGCACAGTACAACAGTGGTTTGCAAAAGTTTTGATCAGGAGATATGAGCCTCAAAGATAAGGAATGTAGTGGACATCCTTCCAGCTGTGATGATGACCATCTGAAAGCCTAAAGAAAACAGTGCGAAGAATTGCTGGAGAGCTTGATGTAATCACTGAAACTGTTTCCCTGCATCTTGAAACAATCGGCTAGGTGGAAAAGTTTGACAAGTGGGTGCCTGCCTCATGAGTTGAATGGACAACAACAAAATCTTCGATTGGAGATCTGCTCTTCGCTTGTCATAAGAAACAAAATGACCCATTTCTTAACCGAACTATTACGTGCGATGAAAATGAATCCTTTACAACAATCGCAAATGATCAGCACAGTGGCTCGACTGAGACAAGGCGCCTAACCACACTCCAAAACCCAGCCTCCACCAAAAGAAGGTCATGGTCACTGTCTGGTGGACTGCAACTGGTGTCATCCACTATAACTTTTTGCAACCTGGTGTAACCATCCAAGCTGAAAGGTACTGTCATGATTTTAACGTTGTTCATCAGAATCTCTCCCAACGACAGCCTGCATTGGTGAATCGAAGAGGCCCAATCCTGCTCCACAACAATGCTCGTCTTCATGTTACAAAAGTGACTCTTCAGAAACTGAACACGTTGGGGTACGAAGTTCTCCCTCACCTAGCCTATTCACCAGACCTTTCTCCCGCAGACTACCACCTTTTCAAGCACTTCAACAGCTTCCTCTGTATGAAATCCTTCTCCAACCAAGCAGCAATTGAAACTGCCTTCCAACAGTTTATTTACTCTAGAAATCCAGATTTTTTTCAAATTGGTATAAATGCACTTGTAACCCATTGGTAGAAGTGTATTAATTGTAATGGAACTTACTTTGATTAATAAAGTTCACGTTAAACAATGATATGAAGTCTCATTGTTGCAGTGAAATAACCAACAAAACTTTTGTAACAACCTAATATTAGTTAAAAGCCCTGGTTATTTCTGAATAAAAACTGGTAGCTGATACTAGTTAAGTTTGATCAGTGGTGGCAACTTGAGGTACATCAAGCTATTAAGAGTTCCATCCACAAAGCCATTAAGATTTCATGTAAAAATCAATAAAATAGGAAATGTAATTATTTATGTAACTATAGTAGTTTGGCCACAGAAAGGGTAGCAGAAGTAGCAGTGTTATTGTAGCCTCAAGGCTTGTAGGTGTGACAGGCTCATTGGGCAAACATTCTTACAAAAAGGAGAGCCCAATGCAGGAGAGAGGAATAAATAGACCAAACAATCCACCTCTAGGTACTGACCCACCCTTACACCAGGACTGAAGATTGACACAATAAGAAGAATTGAGAAACACACCCACCTGCCTGAATAACTCTATCTTTGTCAAAACATTTAGTTTTCCACCTTGCCTGCCATCTTCATCTGACTCACAACATCTTGTGCTAAAAAAAATCATTTATCAAGATGGCAAAGAAATTGTCAGAGTTTGGTGACTTTTGCTATTTGCACAGGTGATAACAAGATTCAAAGACAGGCTAATGAACTGTCACTCCTGAAATACTGTAAGGTGGTGAACTGAAGTGGTCCATTGATGTGAGCAAACAAATTAAGTCGGCTGCATCCATGAGTACAGTACATACTTTTTGTTGGCTTTGGATGAGATCTGCACTTAATATTTTGTAAGATTCATCAATCAATGACAGTTTTGATGTTATTGAAGGGCTATGGGGCTTGCACCAATTAATTACATCTATAGGAACAGGCATTTTTTGAAAAATTCAAAAGTTTTATTGAAAAGAGTAAGCTATAGTAGTGCAAGTTGGAAAGTATTTACGCAGATGGAGCGCCAACAGTGATAGGAAAGAATTCTAGTTCTGTGGCTTAAAGAGAGAAATTTCTGAAGACAAAGTTATTCAAGTTTCATTGTATTATTCATTAAGAGTTGCTTTGTGCAAAAGACCTGCTGCTGTATCAACAACAAAGTTCAAACAAGCATTTAATTGTTGGGAATTTTTTACAGCTTTTTTCATAATGAGACTAACTTTGCAAGAGAAAAAGCTCTGGAAAGATTTTGGAGTTTGGAAAAAAAAACTAACTGGCTGTGTGACCTTGAATTTCTCACTGATAATATTATACATCTCAATGCCTTAAATATGCAGCTACAAGGGAAGGATTCTTTTTGCCAGTGCTGGGATTCTCCTCCAAACTTAGATTTGAAAAAATTTTGGAAATGTGTACCAAGGAACACTTTTCCATGTTTGTACAACCATGCTTCTTCTAGATATTTCTGCTGATTTGGACCACCAAAATTTATGAGCAGTCATTTTCCACCATGAATTTCTTTAAAAAAACATACTGCTTGGAACTAAATGATGAACATTTGAATGATCTCCTTTTGTTGGCATGCTCTAAATTGCAATCAGATGTTGAACAAATTGTGCAAATGAATGATAGTTGTTTGCTTGGGAGGGGTGTTAATATTTGGTAAACTCAGTTGACACATCTGGGAAACCATTGAGTTAGTTCCTGATCAAAAAAAGAACAAGAATATGTCTTTATTCATATGATATAATGAGAAACATTTTTCCTGAGATGTTGATCTTTTAATAAAGCTAGTGAAGGGAATGGTGACATTAGTAAAATTGATTGGCTTAAATTATGTAATGCCAATAATTAGCTAGAGTTTTTGATAACTTTCTGATTGCGGTACATAAAAGTTTCTGGCTAATCAAATTATTTCATTGCTTTTATGTTAAGGTATTTTGTGTGTGTGTGTGTGTGTTTGTCTGTTAAATTTAGGATTGATTGATTTTCTTAATTTAGGATAACTTATGACCAGCAAGCAATAGTATTAAGAGTTAATGTATTTAGTTCTTTCTGTCTTTTTTAAGGAGGAATCAAAAACTGAACAAAGAAAAAGGAATCTTCTCATTCTTGTTTTGCAGTATCTAAATGCAGAAGGGTAAGTACATTTTCTTTTAAGCCCAAAGGGTTAGTTAAAAACACTTTTAAATTATTCAGTACAGCAGTATTATTCTTAGAATTTAATACATTAACAAATCTAATATAAACAGATTGAGAAAGTGACCAGTATGCGAAACAAAACAACAAAGTAACAGACAGCTATTTGAATAGACAATAATATGCAAAATAATGACAACAAATGCAAAAGTACAAAAAAGCTTTTTTTTTATGCTTTTGTATTGTCACATAAGTTAGTGCTGGGTTTAAAGGAGTTTTTACGATATAATGGTGGCTCTGTGGCATATGAGATTAACTTTAAATTCAATGTTTAGTAAGACAGCTTGATTAGCACAGAGCCCAACACTAAGCAACATTGCTGCTTTATTGTTGAATTTTAATTTTGTTTTTATTTGATTCTGTTGCTGTTCAAAAAGTTGGAAAACTAATGTGAGAAATAAGATAGAGAAAAATATTTTTTTATTTTTCTGCCACCAGTAGAAGCAGATTGAACCTCAGCTTTACTTGGAATGTACTATCATAACCGGAAAGAACTTCCAAAACATTTACTTACAGGCACCATATGCACCAGTATATATTATCAACCTTAGTCCTATATATATATATATATATATATATATATATTTTTTAAATCTCAACTAGTAAGCTCCATTTTTGTTAGCCCTGACTGATTGCATACAGTATGTAAACCTGACTATACTGTTAATCTTTCACACTCCATTTCTTGTTACTTTTTCAGCTCAACACAAACATCACTTTGTTTCATCATTGATATCCCACTCTCCACCCTCATCAATTACCTCTTCTCAGTCTCTTTAAATGAAAGTTATTAATAAAGAAAAAAAAAAAAACCTTTCTACAAACATGCCTACATTTTGCATATTAGTTCTTTATAGTGAAAAATAAAGCCTTAACTCATTATTTCATGGGAAAAGAAAGCTTAAACATGTATTAAAAAATAAATGGATTCAAGCACAACCTTGTTAGATATGGCAGTAGTTTTATTAAATTGTTTTGGTAAAATTAAGTTAGATTAAAACCTGTTTTACATTGATGAGTTAAAAGAAATCAAAATAGAATTAGTAGTGTTTGTTGTCTTTTTTTACTTATCTGCGGTATCTCTACATTTTGTGATGAAAACTGATTTAGTGGATGAAAAAATGGAATAGAACAAGAAATTGTACTACTTCCTGGTTTTAATTTTGAATGTACTTTTCTGTTTTTCTGTTTTTCTTTTTGGAATTGTGATCAACATCAATGTTAAAATCAAAGCTTGCTGTAATAAATTGACACTGCGCTACTCTGCTCCTTTACACACCTTTTTCCTACTTGGCAAGTTTCTACTGTGACTGCTGATAATGCAGTTTTAAGTTTGTTTTATGCAGTCATTTACATTTTAAAAAAAAGAAAAAGCAACTAAAATCACCCTTTTTCCATCGGACAGATATCGAGATTCAGCAGAGAAACTGGGACATGAAACCAACATTGATGTTAATTGCTATGAAGTGTGTGACAATGTAGACTTGGAGACGATTTTAATGGATTATGAAACTTTTTACCATTTCAAGTTTTCAAAATATCCTAAAATTACCAAAAAGCTAACTCATAGTGGTAAGTAGGTTTTTTGTTTTGTTTTTATTTGAAAATTAATGGCTTTATATTGTAGCAAAGTCAATTAGATGGCAGAGAGTATAAAATGGTATGAATTCTGGTTGTTTTAGTCCATTTAATGTTTTTTTTTTTAAGTTTACTTAAATAAAGCATATTCATTTGTAGTTTCTAATTTAAAAAAAATTTTATTAAATTAATTTTTTTCTTTAATCATATTATTAATCTGGAATTGTATAAATCCAATTCAGCATACAGTAAATCTTTTCATGTGCTCCTTGTTTTTAAGAGCATTAAAGTCAGATGCTTGACTGACTTGAAATATTTCATTTTCTAGAAACCAATTAGAGTGGATTCCTCAGATTTTAAATATTTTCTAAACTGAATGTTTCATATCTGCTTTAGAATGTGAAGGAGAGAAAAAATGGCTTTTTCAGCATTGTGTCTTAAATTCTTGTAATAATAGTAAATAATATGTGATACTTCAGGTTAGCTTAAATTGTTACTGTAACAAATTTCATGATGAATAACAGGATTTGTTAGTTGGACTTGCTTAAAAGGGTAGAGAGGATTTTGGTGCTATCCAGTTTTGTAATTGTTATCAGGAAATCATGAAAAAATAACTATCTGCAAAATCTTTTTTCTCTTAATTGAAAAAATGCATTGATGTTTTTATTCTTTGCATGTCAACAATACAGATTTTTATTGTTTAGGATAATTTCTGTTTAAAATGTACAGATTTGTAACAAAAGAAGGAGACCATCATTTTAATAATTTATCTACTTATTTGATACAATTTTACAGATATGCGAGGTAAGATATTTTCTCTCAGATTTTATTTCATTGAGAGACACTACTATAGCTTGTTTTGTGACGGAATGAAGTTTGCTATTAACACTTATAATAGAAAGAAATGCAGTTCTAGACTTCCGAAGTATTTAGCTGAGTTTGAATTAGATGTACAACATTCTAGAATTCTCTCTCTCTCTCTCTTTCTCTCTGTCTGTCTGTCTGTCTCGTCTTTGTTGAATTTTTTTTGAAAAACAAATTCGAATAATTTACTTCAGTTTTAAATATATATATATATATATGTATATTTTAGATTATTGTTGATATTTCTGTCAAACACTTGTTCTGAGTTTTTGAGATCTAAGGGTATTTTACAACAGTAGTGAACTAGATGGGAAAGATGTTGGGTATTAGCCTTGGTGACCAAGCATGTTGCCTTGGTATGTTTGAGTACTCTTAATAGATGGAAAGAAACTAAACTCTTTGAAACATAGCAGTAAAAATTGCAATGACTGAGGAAATTATCCATCTTCAACTAAGTTTTTCTATCTAGTGCCCTTCTTCTATGAATAACTACAACTAAAATCTCTCTTTTAGCTTTGATTAACTGAGAAGAGATTTCACAAAATCATTTTTTTATTTGTGATGCCTTAACTAATCCTCAACTGGTGAAAACTAAAAAGAATATAATTTCGTTTATAGTGCCTTTGTAAAGAACTTCTTAATGTGATAGATGCAAGTTAGTTAATGCAAAAATTCTAGCTTTAGGAAGAGATATGGATATGTATTTTTTGTAAATAGACTAATGGCAGGCTTCCAACATATTTGCACCACTTCAACATTTTTCTCACAAATTAATCTGTTCAATGGGACTGTAGATAATATAATACACACTGCACTGTTTACACTAAATTCACTAATATCAAACACTAATCAGCTTTCAAAGTGTCCCACCTTTGTCAAGAAATGTTAACCATTTATGCTATAATTTGAGAACCCAGATCCCCTTCTCCTCCTGGTGCTTCTGCGTAATAATTTCTTTGTTTTTCTATTTGTTGTTTTTTCTTCTTTTTTTTTCTAACTTTTTAAAATTAATAATTTGTGTTGATTGTTGCTACAAAGTTTATATATAAACTAAAAAATTCTAATTAGTTTTTATGGCAAAAAATATTAAAATGGTTAAGTTTTGGCAACTTGGTCTTAAAATTACTGTAGTATTGTATGGTATAGTTTAGACATGATATATTGAGGAAATTCAAATGAAGCCTTAACACCCTTTGGGCGAGGTCACTTGGGTTCGGCCCTGGAGGGTGGGGCAGCGAGTACTCTGCTTTGTGGCTATTGTAGACGGAAAGTCCTCTACCTGAAAAGAGTGGAGGCAAGAGGCGCTTTTTGCTTTTGGCCTGCCTGTCTGGCTGGGAAGGTTAGGCACGTCGAGACCAATTTTCGGATTTGACATGCTGAAGCCTTTTTCCCCAAGATTGGTTTTTGGCTGGGAAGTGATCACTCCCAACTAGAAGCTTCAGCTTCATCCAACATGGGTCACTTATGCGTCCCTCACACTAGTTGCTACGGCGGCCAGTTACACAAGGTGCTTCAGCACCTCAACACAGCCTTTTAGGCCCACACCAAGAGCTTGCTCCACACAAGGCTTCGGACTCCTCCACTCCCTTCTCCTCAGAGATAAACACACATACACGAACTTTACACCTGCACCTACACGGCAAGCACCACACAAAGATAAAAAAAAAAAAGTTTTATTTAAACATGCGTTGTAGTATTGAATGTACGATAGGTATGGTCAACAACTTTATAACTGCTATTTTAAAGGAACAGTAGAGCTTGAGTACTCCTAATTTCAACTTCTATCTTGTCTGAGATGGGACCTATTTTGGATATTATCATTTGACTTGGGTTTATGATCTATACTTTAGTGTAGCTGGTTGGTATAAACCCCTACTGTTTTATTTTAGTTTGGTTCCAAGAACACCACCTAGATATGGAAAGGGGCATTGAAACAGTGGCTGTCTTGAAAATGCTCTCTGATTTAGGTGGCTCTTAAAACAAAAAACTCTACAGAACTTTTCTGACCAGAAGTGGCAAAAACTAGTGTATTTCAAAAAACAGGTGAACGGGCTTGCAGTAAAGAAGCACAAGTGACACACTGCACTGCTGGCTAGATACCGAACAGCTTGGAATTGTTAGGCATTAGACTTATAGCATATAAATGAAGGCCAAGTCATCATTTGCCTGCTAATAAGAATCATTCCAAATAGACAATAAATTCTGCATTTTCAATTAGGTCTTCACATTCTTTCTGTTTGTGTGTGTGCGTGTGTGAGATAGTGTTTTCATTGTAGAAACAACTTTATTTAATAAATTTAATTATTCTTTAACTTGGCCTTACACTATAATGTTAATGATAACACAAACCATCAAAACTGAGTAACCAACATTTTCTGCTGCATGCACTTGAGATTGGTTTTGCTATTTGTAAATTACTGTAATGTTTGAAAACATTTTGCTGACTTTAATGACTAACCCTAATAACAATGACATTCTCATTTTCAGAAGATTCATACAATGCTTTTCCTTTCAGAAATGATTTTTTTTAAAATTTCCATCATAACATTTTCTGTAAGCCTTTTTTTTTAGCTGATTGATTTCAACAAACCAAGTAACCAGCACTTTTCAGATAATACACATTCCACTTTGGAATCAATAGAAAAAAACACCCATGTACAACAACATGTAGTAAGTCTACTGAAAATAGCAAAAATCTATGTACTAGCCGGGACTGAATGGTAATGCGTATTGATGACTAATTCGTCAGCATCACATACTGCTATGACTAACAATTAGATTTCTGAGTGTTTCTTTTAAATTTAAAAAATGTTTTTGCTTTATTACAACAATTTTTAACTAATTCTGAATGAATGGCAATTTAGTGTTATTAAGGGGGATTAAATCAAAATATGGGCTCATTAATTTTTTAGAGTCTGCATTGTTTAACCATTGTTCTTTCATGTCTTAAAATTTAAGGTGAACCATGAAGATGATTAAAAACACTAAGTGTACTCCCATCTTTCTCATTTAGGAATAAGGCAGTTAACTGCAAAATTTGAAATTGCATTGAGGAAATAAAGGTTTTTCTTGAATAATTTCATAGCTTTTTTTTTCTTTTAATTATAATATTTATTGGAAATTGTAAAAAAAAATATTTTAAAAAAATTATTTAGAATGTCAACCTGTAAAATGAAACTATTCTATTTAGGAGATTAAATAGTCAGTTCCATTTGTGGTTGTTTCTTTTGCTCATGTATGTGTGTGTGTGCATATGTATGTCTGTCTGTGTAACTCTGACCTTTTCTTTTATACAGCTGGTGAAAGAAAGAGTTCAGAGTGTTCAAGTGGATCCAGGTAGGTAACTAACTACCACGACAATTTACCTGTTGAGCAGCAGTGGTTAGGCTACTGGACTGCCAAAGCTAATGGTCTGAGTTGGGTTCCCATCAAGTTCAGCTTGATTTGACATAGCTCTCCAGCATGGTTGCTTCTCAGTCTTCTTCACCAACTGGTCATGTGGATTTCAACCGGTTTCTCCATTTTCCTTCCACATCTAAAGATGAAGAGTTTTAGTAAGAATTTCTCTGCTGAGGTCAGAATTGCTGGACTCTTGTGGATAACTGTGGTACTATGCCCCCTCACCAGTATTATCTCCAGTGGTGTATGACAACAATAACAGTTAACTAATTATTAGATTATTTATATCATTTATTAATAGCTGTTTGCATTTAATCAACATTTGTTTTAAGAAAATATTGGATATTGACTGTGTTGGGAATCCTGTAGAACTTTTGTTTTCTTTTAAATATTGATAAATGAATCATTTTGCTGTTATGTATACAGTTGAAAGGAAAAAGCTTCTTTTTTTATACATTTTAGCACATCCAAGCCTGCAGGCTCTTCTCTTCCCAGAATTTCTGCAAGTACTCACTCACAGAGCTCTCCCCCACCAGGGCGACAGCGTTCATCTTCAAACAAGTCCAGAAGTCAGTTAGGCAGCAAAAAAGATACCACTAAACCAGAGCAGGTTAGAGAAGCTTTATTTAGAAGTTTGATTAAAAATACAGGCTGTTTTAATAGCAATAACATTAACAAAGTTATAGTGGGTTCTGTTTTTATTGTGAAAGTATTGAGCACCGTATTTTTTAGAGAATAAGTCGTTGTGAAATATAAGTCACATTGCCTAATTTTTCCATTTTCTTTCCATCATTCATAGACAAGTGAATCTGGAGTATCAGACGAGGAGGCTGGATCAGCTATGGCTGTTAGTTAAATTTTCAACCACTCAGTTCAGTCCTCCCTAACACTGTTACATTGCATTGCTGCCTATGGTACTTCCTGGCTAGTGAATATCAGTGAATTTTTGTGCATACCATTGAACTACAGGATATATTGAATAAATGGGATGTTGAAATACTTTTTCAGAGATATTTGAAAACAAACTGCAAATGTTATTATTAGTTCTGATATTGAAATCTCATGTTGCTTGCAGTATGTTGAATCACCTACTTTAAAAAGCCAAACATGTCAGTTATATCTACCTTTGATTATTTTTTTTTTTATTTTGAGATATTACAGCATGCTAAAATTCAGAAATTAAACTCAGCATTTTTGATAACATGAGTCAATATTTAGCTCAGTTTGAAGTTGTCCAACATATGGGATTCACAACTAGGCCAATACAGAGGTCAGCACACTCAGCCGTTCTTTGACTGGTTAATATGGTAACACCTCTAGGAAACCACCATGGTGAATAATGTACACTGGTGAAAAAAAGATTGGGAAAATTTAAAGAAATGTAAAGACAGTGATGATCAGTTGTGATTTCTTTGGTCTTTAGTCTCAGCTGTACATCTCCAACACATAGTATGTTAGGTAAGCAAAATATTCCTCCAACTTATCCTCAGTGTTAGTCCACCTAGCTTTACAGAGCTGTGCTTTCAATGTTTTCTTCATAGTTCATAATGTATCCTTTGCTCTATTGCCAGTCTCTAACATATTTCTTGCTGACACTATTTCCTGTGCACAGCCATATTACAAATGTTTTCTTCAATGAACTTAACAACTTCCAGCTTAAAACCTGTTGGGTTTGACTTGTGTAATTTTGCAGGAGGCATTTTGAGATGAGGAAGAGGATTTGTTGGAGGATATTTATACATAAATAAGATTGAAAAAGGTTAGATAGCTAGTAATTGGTGAATATGCACTTGTTACTGATTGGATAATTTTGCATGCTTCAGTGAGCATCAACAGTAAATTGCTCGCTCAGTCAAAGTGTTCCAGGTTGTAATTTCTATAGTCTGTTTCAAATGAACAGTTTTACAGATTATTTCAGAAAATAATACACCTACTCAATTTTTTTAAAA
This sequence comes from Nautilus pompilius, assembly GCA_018389105.1. Classification (NCBI taxonomy): domain Eukaryota; kingdom Metazoa; phylum Mollusca; class Cephalopoda; order Nautilida; family Nautilidae; genus Nautilus; species Nautilus pompilius. Next base: position 712,968 of record JACATO010001894.1, read on the forward strand.
TAAAAACAATTTTGATTACTTTATTAATATATAAGTCAAAGTTCAGTCTTCAGGAGGAAAAACCTATCGACTTATATGCCAAAAAATGTGGTACTTAACTGCTTGTTGCCAACAAGCTTTTTTTTTTGATATCTTTGCCATTTGTTATCTTTCAGCATATTGGACCAGGTGACCGTATAGATAACTTAATCCTTCAAGGGCTGTCCGTTTCTGGGAGTGGTCAAAGTTCAGCAAATTTTTCTGAACAAACCACTAAACAAAAGTTTAAGGTTTGTACACTAACATTGTTTTTTTTTTTTTAAATGAGATTTTGCAAGAAATTTAGTCTACCATTTATAAAATCTTTATCATACAGAAAGTAGTAATTAATTATGCTTTGGCTATTTAATTAGAGTGAGGAATTCTATACCATTAACCATTCTCAGGACAATGATGAGTAATGTGGACATCATGAGTACATTGTAAGGTGTTTTAGAAAGATCTTGCCAGAGGAAAGAAGCCAGCCTGAAGTTGGTTCAGGCCAGCTTAAAGGCAAAATTGTATGAATTTGACAATGTATATGATCCTAGCAATTATAAAATATTTTTTTATTATTATAACACAAAAAATAAATAAGGTATAAACTTTTATTATTAAATATAGATTTCATCTTATGTTTCAACATATTAACCAAAGTAGTTCTACTCATTCGCTAATCAGACGTCAGATACAGCTGTTTTTTAAACGATGAACGATTATTGCTCTAAGTGGCAATGGTTAATTATTTAGCTGTCAAAACTAGCTTCTCAATATACCCTGGTTGAGGCTTCTTGAAACAAAGTATATCATTAACATGTTACTAACTTATGAAATAATTCTGGTACCTTATACACTTCTATTAATTGCTATTTTACTTCTGTACACAAATAACACGTTAACCCAAATTTATATAAATATTTACCAAAGCTTTTTAAAACTGAACAGTAAAAGTAAAATTAGTCAAGTGGCAATGATATGCATACATACATACATATATATACAACAATACACATAATGCTAATTTGAAAAATAGTTATCTACCCAGAAAAAACATATCAATATAAAATATTTTTTTTAAAAAGAATAATTCTTATAGCAAGTCACATCAAATTCTTTCCATTAAAACATACAATTTTTTGAAAAGAAAGTTATCAATTAAATTAAAATTATTCTCACCAAACTTATTCTATCCCGGTGTTCTGCTACAGAACTCACTGCAATATCTGTAACCGAGTTAGTACTTTTTGTCACAAGTATGATGCTGTGATGCATGAGTGTTTTCAGTATCTTTAGATAGATACTGAAAACACATGTAAATACCATAAATCTCTCAGTCTGGTAGTCAACATCTTTTACAAAAATAACGGAGTAAATGTCAGAAAATGATCATCGTGGAAGAGTTGAATATTTTTTGTCAGTTATTTCAGAAAGTGAATTTATTTAAGCTTCATATTTATCATTGCAGATGAATAAAACCATGTAAAATTAATATGTATCTATAAATATCATGTAAAGTTAGCTTTTAACACTACATTCCAGTAAATGACATTACAAGTGAGTTCGGGAAGTAACAGCAATAAAATGTTTTATGCTAAAGTAAAGAAATGAGTTTAACAAAAACCAAAAAAAAGAATGTGTTATAAAAGCATATCAGAGGTTTATTTTACTTCTTTTGAAAACTTACCGACGATGTCTGTCTTAACAAACAGCTGCTCGAAAGGCTTATACTTAAGGACCATAAGATGATGTCCGTGTTCCTGGCTATAGTCTTTCCCCACCTCAACTCTGTACGGCGAATTACAGCGTCGTTTATGCCAGCGTAATATCATAACAGACATTCATCAGCAGTGATGTAGAACAAGACATAAAGATAATAATTGCAGAAAGATGAAAATATTTAAATTCAATTTTGACATATACGAGCTTCTACTAATTATAAGTTAATTTCGTTACTCAAGTTACCAACGACGCATATCTTTCATATCTTCATAATCACTCTTGGGGATGTAATTATTTTGTAATTTTTAGGACAAAAGGAACCTTAAAAATCTAACGCCTAATCTTGTACAACTATGACGTGCACAGTGCATGTTTGAAATGATGTCCTAGATGTTTAAAATCTGTTTTCGCCTGTTTTGCTTTGATTTTCTTCTGTGTTTGAAGATTCTGCGTACATATTGCTTCGCCTGAGATAATTTTCTTCAGATTTGGCTCCTCAAAATGAATTAACAGATAGCCTAACGACACTGCAGCTATGTTATTGCTGAGATAGGGGTGGAGCCTATTCTCAAAAGATACCAGTCTATACAATAGAGATAACCATGGTGGAGTAGCAGTCAGCCACAGTCATCCAATAGAAAGCATTGCCTTTCCTGTGTCACAAGGGGCCTGACACTTCCAACTTTTGCAGGAAGATCCCAACTAGAACTCTTTATTCTTAGATATGGGAGGAAATCTGAGTGTTTGGAGAAAACCCACATGGCCCACTGGTGAAGAAGATTGAGGAGAAATCCTCTTGAGGAAGTATGCCAAACCAAGCCAACCTCAACTAGGAATTAAATTAGTCCTCAATCTTGCCAGTCCAGTAGCCTGACTCATGGCCCAGATATTTAAATGTGGTAGGAAAACATTGTGGTTGAATGAATGTGGGCACAAAATGGTTGACTGTTCATGGAATCTGGCAAAGGATGATGCAGTTATTGTGAAATGTTTGAGCAGTAAATGACTGGAAGATGTCTCACAGCCTATCAACATTAATCAAGTATAGTGCCCATAACTCAACAAGGCTGTGGTTTTTCCTTTAATGTTCAAAATGGTGGAAGCTTCGCATATAGCTTGATTATGTTGGTAGACTTGGCAGATGCACATTAGAACATACAGAGGAATAGATACTCATAAATCCACTTGTTTTAAGTGCCAATTTTACTAACTGCTCTAATTTATGTGATCTTATAAACAATTTTGGACCACATAGTTTTCATAATGTATTTTATAATTAAAAAAGAAAATTCTAATATTAAATATGATAGAAATTTATAACCACTGACAATATATGTTCTATTGAAAGTAGGAAGATTTTCAGATATCAACAAATTTTTATTTCAAAATAAGTCAAAAGTTTAAAGTTTGTCTTTATTAACTGAAAATTTTGATCTGACAGTTGTAACAGAATTCCTGGGTAACAGGTATGAATATACAAAACCTTTATTGTTTCTTTTGATTCAAGTGTATTGGCAGGCATGTCAGTTATTTTAATGGAAATTAATGAAAAACTAATTCAATTAAAAATCTGATTTAATTATGTATAAATACCTTAAAAAGAAAGTTGCTTATGCAAAATGTTATGAAAATGTTAAAGTTTTAAGGTCAGGATTTAGCTCTAGCTTTTTTTTATCAATCTATATTTCTTTGTTTAAAATCAGTTTGGGCAAATTATTGATGTTCGAGCCATGCTGAATGATGTAACAAGGATTAATGTAGAAGAAGGAGCTGACTTTTCAGTAAGTTATGGTTGTTTCTTTACATATCTGTAGTTTACTCACTTCCTAGCTTAGAAGAAACAGGCTAAACATTTTTGCAGAAGTTGGAATTTAAAAGTAGACAGCATTTGTAAAGATTTTTTACAAGTTTCATTTTGCTTGTCACTAGCCAAGAAATGGAAAAAAAAATAAAAATGGAAGAAATGAAATAAATAAAGCAAGCAAGCAACCATTTTCCTCGAAAGTCTAATGCTTTATTCAGATTGACTCGGTGGGGAACATAACACATGATGCTTGTGTGTTGGCAGAATTTCTGTTGATGTTTTGTGGGAATCATTGATGTAAAATATTTAAGGGTGATGTCTTGAAAAATTGGTGGGGAAACTGTATCAGAGAACAGAATCTGAGTTGGTTTTGTAAAACAATGGGAAGAGAAGCTGTATATACTAAAAAAATTTATCTTATGTAGAACAGTATGTACATTTAAACTGGACTATATGGAAGAACAAACGCAGAGGAAATTGGTAAAATGTATCTTTACAAACAAATAAAAATGTGAATGGCAAGCAGTGTGCACAAACAGCTTTAATAAAACACAGTATGGGATCCATTCAGATTTGGGGATGCATCCCAAAGCAAAGGCCTGAAGATTGAATGGTAATTTTACTGGTAACAGCTATAAGCATCTTAATGCAGTTCCTGACTCAATGCTCTAGAATTTATAGAGCAGGATATTGATCTAAAGCATATTGCTAACGTGGTAAAATATTATTTTCAATGAAAACTTATTAATGGATACTTCACATTAATAGATTGCTGTTTCTCAGATACATAAATATTAGGAGCCATTTGGAACTGTACTGAGAGGCATTAAAAATGAATACTGATTTTGTCAATTTTTAAAATATCATTGAATAATAATTATGTGATCGAAGCAGATTATTTCAACAGATGTTTTGATTTTTAAAAAAATTTGATATACATTTATGGTTTCCATTTAAAAACTCATTTTGGATCAACAGAGAATGTAGAGGGTTTAAACATTTCCTCATCTTATTGGTAGTAAAAGATCAAATTAATGAACCTTAATTTCGATGATTTTTTTTTCTGCCGCCATCTGAGCCATTATAGCCCACTCCAGGACTAAACTTTGAGAATGGAAACTAGAAATATTGCTGAAACATAACTTCATTATTTATTTAGTTACTACTAGTATGGTGATGGGAAATTACCGTGTTAACTGTCTACTTTCTGTAATTATCAATAACTTTCTGCTCTTGCCTACTATTTTAAATTTACCCATGTATGCTTTGCATTGATGATTTTATTTCACAATCCATTGCACCCATTGTCATTGGAGAACGGCAATATTCAGGTGATCATTAGAGTGCAAGGTTGCAGCATTTGTTTACAACATTTGAAAGTGATTGCAGATTGGAAGATCTAATGCCAGTGATATTATTTGTGCCAGATGAAGGAAAATCAATAACCAAACTATCCAACATCTTTCAAAAGGAGATGTTTATTGCTAACATTCTTACCATAATCCAAGATACACTGAATGTTCTTTTAGGAAATGTGGGTTATTGAAGATGGCATGACATCTTTTCTAATGAATCCAGGTTTTACATGAAAGCGAGCACTGCAACATATCCAGCATGATATAGGTCTTTTTGAGAGAACACATTATTCAGATAGTGAATTGACCATTGACTTAAATTCCATTGAGTGATTGGTTGTCACAGACATTACAGTAACAATGAACAGCCATTCTCGTAAAATCTGTGTCAGTCTATGCTGTAACATGCTTTAACAACACCGATGTGCCTTACTACAGACACACCCTCTATGGAGAATCAAATGTCTCTTATGTTGGTTGTTACATATGCATAATGAAACAGTACAATGCCAATGCTGAATTGTTTCTGTGGTATTATTTTTTTATGCTTCTCAATATATATGGATACAGAGGTGCCAAGCATTAACAAAGGTGCACATACTGAATGACCATATAGTCATCATTTAGTTTAAAAAAAACTAAGCTTTGGTATTCACTAACAAAATATGCAAGAATTTACTTTCTGGAATAAACAAAAGTATAGTGAAAATGTTTAGAAATGCATGATTAAGGAAATAGATTCATGCAGTTTCATGTAATATTTCTAAAATTCATTACACTATTTTGTGTGCACGTGCATGTCTATGCATGCTGTGCTGTTTATATGCATGTGTGTGTCTGTGAGTCTGCTTTTGTTTGGTTTCAGCTGTTATCAGAAATGTTAGACAGTGACAGCATATTTTCCTGATGCTACAGTATAATATAAAATAGATTTTTTTATCATCTGTTCTTTTCAAAGAGGACAAAATAAACAACTGGGCTTGGTAATTTTCATCAGTATGGATTTTTTTGTCTGTAATATGCTCTACTACAAAAAGACAAATATACATCTTTTTTTTTTTTTAGAATCGGCTGCTCAAACCACTTGGCGGTTACCTTGGTTATAGTAATGAATGGAGAGAACTTGCACAAGTTATTAGCAAGGTGAGATGATTCTTCAGTTAGGTTGCTTATATCAGCTGTCACCTGTGGAATAACCAGTGTCTGTGTCATTACCAGTTTTGATGTTTTAGGATTTGTTCTGGTATCTGGATCAGTGCCTTTTGCAGCAATGTCTGTTAGGAACTGTCAGAAAACTAGCAGTCCAGCTACAATATCTTAATCCATCTACAACTCTAGTATCTGCCTTGTTACAGCTTGTAGCAACTAATATAACAAATTTGGACAGTGAACTGACACATTACTGTTTTTTTTGTTAATTTTTTACTGAACTGGTGCTATACACTTCTTTTTTATCATAAATTAATGTATCTTTAAAAAATATATGCTTTATATGCTTTGAAATTGCCCATTTGGAAAGAATAAGTTGCACTTATTTTTTATGGTAAACTTATTTATATTACTTTTTTTTTTTTTAGGATATTTACTCAGAGAACCCTAATGTGCAGTGGGATGATATCATTGGTTTGGATGAAGCCAAAAGATTGGTGAAAGAAGCTGTGGTTTATCCTATTAAGGTGCCTGATGGATTTAGTTTATAATTATAGACGAATCTCTTACATTGGCATGAACACTGGCTTTATTCCATGATAGACCATTACTTTTGAAGGTTTAGTTGTTTACTGTCTTTCTGTTGAGATTACCTATAAGATTTAAACTTTAAAATTACAAATCTAAAACTATTTATAATTCAGAAGTAATTGTTTCCATAGTCCACATTCTCCATTTTAATATTGCTCATTCAGCAATATAGGAGAATTTGAAAAAGCTCTGGAAATTAATATTTGCATTGACTTATAACTTAATGAGGCATTTTAACAGAAAGATTACATGTTTTAGGTTTAAAATAGAAAGTAAAATTATGAATACATAGTATTTTTGCTGATAGAAGATTACCATTAATTATATTTAGCAAAATTAGTTTTTAAGTAAAATTAAAATTTAGTAGTTTTGAATAATAGTTCACAGATTCTTTCCTTTCATAAGACTTTTAGGCACACAGACATCTCACAATATTAGTCTAATTTTTTTTTTTTACCTGCCAAAAATTTGATTGCAGAAAATCAAGAAATTCTTGAAAATTTCTTATGTATATATTTTTTGTTATTTTTAATGTATATTTTGTATGAATACCTGTTAAGTCTTTGGTTTGAGTTAATAAAATCACACCAGGCTCTGTCACTTGCAAAGATGCATGCAGTATGCAGTTACAAATCATAGTTGATGTCTTGCATTAAAGAACTAAATTCAGCCAGGTTTCCTTTATGTTGCTCTACTTTTGGGAATGGTAAACCAAATAACTTGTTTTTGAAATCAATGTCTACTGACAAAGTTATGTGGTGGTTATTATGATTAGTTGTTAATGTAAAAAATATTCTAAATTAAAGATATTTAGTCATTTGCATTCATGAACATTATCTACACATCTACATTCATGAAATAAAAATGTGGATATATTTTTTAACTAATAATAAACGGAAGCTAATGTGGACAAAGTATTTGAAATAACCTATTACCTCTCTTGATGCTGATTGGATGTACTCTGACTTTGATTACCTTTGGGCATGCTTATCTTATCTATTGGTTATAAAAGATAATAATTACAAATTAAATGCTGGAGTAGAAGGATGTGTAGAAAACCAGTCAAGAATATTACACTGCCTTTTTGTGTTAGTCATGACTTCATCCAAGAACTCAAGAATCTGGAGAATATGGCAGTACAAAGTGCTTCCAAATTGTTACCAAAGAAGCCACTCCCACAACATGACTGATCCTTAGATGCATTGAAGGCTCCTTGTTCCACAGGAGTTAAATAATTAAAACAGTTAAGGATGCAGAACTTTGTGCATGGATCATATGACTGTGATTACTTCACAGTATAGTCATAAGTATTAATTCCAACACCGATGTCTGATGGAGATCTCATAAACTCTGCTTCCTTATCTACAATTATCACATGTAACTAGGGCATAGTATATTTGAGAAGTGTCTAAATAGTTTATAAGGAGAGTTTCAGAAGAAGAGTATATATATATATATATTTTTTTTTAAAGGTTGGTACAAAGTTTTTTGTTTTAAATGTATTGCATGTGAGTTTTAAATGCTTGAAGAATTAAAATGGGACTTTAAATTACTGTTTCTAGCTACAAATAAACATTACATAATAGAAACATGAGAAAAAACAACTAAAATTAAGTCATATGAAATAAATTATATAAATAAGTAAAATAATAAAATATTTTAAAAGCAGCTGAGATCTCAATACTTGACTAATTTGTTAGATGGTATATGGTTTGTTACACTGGCTGCTGTGGATTTACATATTTTTTCAGTATCCTCAACTATTCCAGGGAATTTTGTCACCATGGAAAGGCCTCCTCCTGTATGGACCACCAGGTAAAAATCCTTTTACAGTACTAAATATTTTCGTGCATACAGTAGACTCAATAACTAGATATCAGATAGCTTGAATATACTGTTTAACTAAAAGTGACATCTGAGTTTTGGAAAAATGCCAATCTTTCCCATTATAAAAAACTATGGATAACTTGAATTTGTTCTGTCAAAGTCACATAAGTCTAGACAATTTTTTAGTTCTTTGAAGTGCAGTTACTTGTTAATTTCTCTTTATAACTTGAAGTTTATCAGTTGAAATTGGATGGTTAATTTTGATTGCAATTGGCTGCACATAAGTTATGAAATCATGAATATCCTTTCATGTCATTCATCATCAATGACACTAATTACTTTACTAATTTATTGTCAGATAATGAAAGAGTTGAGTGTTTATTGCAACATTTTCTGAGTTGTAAACATTTGATATATTTAAAAAAAAAAGAAATAAGAACACATTCCTATATATAAAAATATGCACAACTCACTTGTCTTTTGACATGTCACTGCAACAACAACTTCTCAGTAACTTTCACATCAGCATAGTTTTGACAAAATTGAAACAGTATCAGATGATTATTAAAGTTGGAAAGGGACTAAACATAAAACAGAGATAGCAATGGAAGTTTTTCATTTTTGCAAATTATTTTTCTACATGGCTTAAAAATGCTGATAAGACCAACAACACTTACCTGAACTAAGGAAGTGGAAGGAATGGAAACCAGTAACACATTTTGGAAGGTTTCTGCAAATTTCAGTTATTAGAGTATGCTCTATATATTAAGATATTAAAGTAAAGCTGAAGCTTTTTTTATGCAAGAATTATGTGATGTTTTACTACTGCCTACAAAATGTATGGCCATTCAATTCATCTTTGTTCTCTCTTATTATCTTGGCAACATTTTGGACAGGTACAGGCAAGACACTTCTTGCTAAGGCTGTTGCTACAGTTTGTAATACAACATTTTTCAACATTTCGGCTTCAAGCATTGTAAGCAAGTGGAGGGGCGACTCAGAAAAGTTGGTAAGAGTAAGTGTCCCCAATTTTAAAGTTAACTTCATAAAGTCCAGAGTAACTCTGTCAACTAATTTTTACTTTATTAAGACATTTAAATGTGTTTCTTCTCTTTGTTTCCAAAACCCTATCTTGTTTCTGTTTTAAATATTTACTGATCTATACTAAACTTATTTCAGATTTTCTTTGCTATTCAATAAAAGGTATAATTTCATTATAAAAAGTTTAATATAGTTATTTTTCTCTGAATTTTTTAGTTTGTTTCAAAAGTTATTTTGAAGATTTCAAGAATTAACTCATGTTCTTATGTCTTAGTAATCAGAATATTTTTTAGCATTAGCTGTTGCCACCATGAAACATAACAACTGTAAATAAAAATTATTTTGAAAATTTTTAGGTATTGTTTGAATTAGCCAGATTTCATGCACCATCAACTATATTTCTTGATGAATTGGATTCTCTTATGAGTCAGAGGGGATCAAATGGAATGGGCAGGTAAGTTTGTATGGACTCAAATAGAACTTTTTTTGGTTTATGGTTCATTGTTTTCTGTCTTAAGTATCCATATGGATTTACAGAAGTCTTTTCACACTGTCTGACCAAAACTGGGAAAGCCCTATTTAATAGTATACTAGGCTACCATGTGCCTTGATAACAGCCTGAATACATTATGACTCTATGTGAATGATGTTTGCCACAATTTTTCTTATTTCTCAAAAAATACTGTTTTTGAATTGGTAGAGTTGACTTGATTAATCTCTGATCACAGTGATTGTGATGGCTAAAAAGATATTGGAAATCTGCCTCATGTTCTTCAAATCTTAACGCTTTGAGCACAGTGAAGGGTGGCACTGTCTGCTCCTGGTTAGAAATAAAGCATGAGGGGATGCACTTATTATGCAATAATGTACAAATATGTAGCTCTTTAAATGTACCATGTAACCCAGCTCATGCCAGGAAGATGGTCTCCAAATCATTATCCAGCTTCTAGTAGCTTGCACAACTAGATAATACAGGAAGGGTCCATAACTTTGTTGAATGGTTGCTAAACTTTACCTTCATAGTACAAACTTAGCTAAGATTTTATCACATATTTGTGAATTTTAATTACATTGAAGGAAATGATCTATAAATGGCTGAATGAAAGTGCTTTTATTTTTGTCTGTACCCCCCTCAAATGAGTTTCACATCAGCACAGATTGAAACAGGTTTAGTAAAAGTCTGAGGTGATAGGGTCTAGGAATCTGTGGGTGTGCAGTACATAAATGTATTTTGATTATATGGCATTATTTTTATAGAAATGAAATGGAGAGAGAATTTAAAATTCTGAGGCAAAACCAAGAAGCAATCAAACAACCTGATTGACTGTGTTTTAAATCTACTGTCTGATCATCTTAATTTAACTTATTCATAGACATACAGAACAGGATTATGTAGTAAACTGGAATAGCAATTTGATTTTTTTTTTTTTTTTTTTTTTAGTGAGCATGAAGGGAGCAGACGGTTGAAAACTGAACTTCTAGTTCAGATGGATGGCTTGGCTAAGACTGATGACTTGGTGTTTCTTTTGGCAGCCTCTAACCTACCTTGGTACAGTGCCTATCAGCTACAACTAATCCCTACCATTAGAAAACAGCTTATATGTGACCTTTTTTGGAGCCTTATCAGTTTTGCTACAGGACCACAGAGGGGAGGGAAGGTAACCAGGGTAACTACCCTGGGGGCCATTGCAAATGACAGTGACAAACCATAATACTAAATAAGGGACTCCCCCACTTCAAGTTTAGTTGGGGGGGCCTTGGATGGATGATTGCATCCACCTCTCTCTTAAGTAAGATAAGATAGAAAGTGGTACTCATGTTGTACTACTGCTTAATTCTAGAATTACTGGAGCATTCTAGAGATAATGGCTAGAAAAACTTCTCTGTTCAGTTTTGCTTATAAATATGTTCATATGAGACTAACTTGTTGCTGATGAGTCTCTCTTGTTTGGTTTCTATTCTGATTCAGTGGAAAGTATTACTGATGTACAGATAAAATTAGACAGAAATTCAAAAATTGTGATACTTATAAAAGACTACTTAGACACAAATTGTAAATTTCAAACCAGCCAATCAAATCAGGATAACTAATTCCACTCATCTTCACAAGTTATTCTTTCTAAATTTAAAAAAAATTGTTGAAATGTTTTCAAATGTTCACCCCAGAGAAAAGAAAAAGAAGAAGCACTATGCTTTGAAATGTAAAGAACTTTAGAAGAAGGAAGTGTCTTAGGTAGAAAAGAGTTACTGAGGACTGGATTTGTATTTTGCTTGGTTCGTAGTTGTCATTTCTTATAAATTTGCATGTTGGAAAAAAAATGAAACTTTAACTATGGAAAATGTTTACAGCTTAGTAAGTTTGTAAATTTTGTATTTAACATTAACAAGTATTTTTTGAAATTTTTTACTATACTTTAAATTTCATGACTTAGAATGTAAAAATATTGCTAATTTTAAATGCTTTTAAGAAAATTTCTATGTATAAGCTGCATTAAATACTGGTAGGATTTATATTTTGCATTTTCAAAACTTGACAGTTGTGGTGATGTGTTGGTGATACATAAGCTTGCTGCCCTCAACAGCATTATATCCCTGTCCTGTTGCATATTTATTATTACTATTATTGTAGAGTTTTAATTGGATATCTTTATGATTTCTGAAGGAAATATACAAGCAATACAGAAGGTAATGGTGTTATTTTTAAGTTATTAGCATTTATGATGGAATAGATAGTGTTTATTTTTGGTTTCAATACAGTTCTTTAAAAATAAGATTTATATAATTATATTTCTTGTTAAACTATCTGCTGAAAACCTCAGAATTAATTAATTTTTTTTTAGGATTTATACATTAAAGACATGTTTGCTTCTGTCCTGCTAAACTAACAATAACACAAACACTTTTCCATCATTAATCTTTTTGTTTTTTGTAGGGAATTAGACCATGCAATGTTGCGACGCTTGGAAAAGCGTATCCTTGTTGATCTTCCAACCTGTGAAGCAAGAAAATCTATGTTTAAACATCACCTCCCATCTGTTGTTTGCCCAAAGGAACATGGTCTGGAGCTTCTGGCCAACTTAGACTACGACCTTTTGGCATTAGTACGTTAGTTTCCTCTAGCAGTTAGTGTCACTCACAGCTGTTTATTATGTATTCTGTCTTGTTTTAATTGTCTGTTAGTAGATGCAACCTGATTTCACTGATGATTAAACCTAACAATCAAATCAAAAAAAAAGAATAATTAATATTGGTAAGTTAGGGTAATTTATTATGGTTCAAAGTGCTGAAAAATTCAATTAAATGTTGATGCTGGCATTTTGTAGTTGTTGATTGATTTAATTCCCACCTGCTTTTCACATTGTAGAAAACTGAGGGTTACTCTGGCTCTGACATCAGACTAGTATGCAAAGAAGCAGCCATGCAGACTGTTAGAAAGATCTTCAATGCTCTAGAGAATCATTCTGAAAGTAAGTTTTGTCTTTTTTGGTGATTTAAAAATGTATGAGGGTTTTTCATAAAGTAGAGGCAATTCATAAATAAAACAAGTGATTAATTATCATTTATTGAACTGTATGACTTTGCAGTTTCCTTGTTATGCTATGCACATAGTCAAGTTAGCTTTAGGGCATTTTTAGCATGTCATAGTATGTTGCATTGGTGACTGTGACTCCACGTTCCATGAAGTGGGCAAGGATTGGTCCATGGAGGTCCTAAAACAAGAGCAAAAATGTCCTGGTTGACCTTCATCCACAACTGGTGTTAGGCCATTTTTAACCTCTCCATCCATTCATACACTTATCTTTTTGCCGTATATATTTTTTTCCATATTGTGGCATTGCTTTTCTGGATTTCAGTCAGCAGAAACACCTTTGGGCACAGAAAAGGAATTACAGTTTGCTGCTTTTCTCTGACACACAATGACAATTCTACAGCCATTTACTCATGCATCATTGTTTTTTGGTGGCATAATGTTTACTGCTTCATCACACAGAAATTACTGATGTAAATATTGTCTCTAATTTCTGAAACAACCTTGTATGTCAGACTTCTAGCAAATCTAACATTTGGCAGGTTTGGCATAATATTTTATTTGAGCTAAAAATCATGGCTTCCTGTGTCTCTTACATAATAAAAATGAATGATAGTGATGGTCTTTGTTACTTTCTTTGCAAGAAAAAACACAGCAACAACAATTATTCATAACACATGTAAAACAGGAATTTTGCAGTCCAAATATTAAACATAATGTTGATAATTAGTTGGATCATTCTTGTAGATAATAGTTGTTATTTTTATTTGGAAGAAAATAAAATGCAGAAAAACATTTAGAAATCTGGCAGCAACATTTAACGGCAACTTAAAACAAAATTTCCAAAATTACTGTGAGAGAATTATTGAAGGAGGTGAAGAAAGGTCATTTGAATCACTCATGTTTCTAATTTACTAAAGCTTCTAACACTAACCTTTTGCTTGTTGACCTTCTCCTTTATAGGTGAAAAACTGCATATTCAGCTGGATACACTAACAACAGCTGATGTTGAGGTGGCTTTGGCGAAAACCAAACCATCTGCAAAGGCACTCTCAAAGAAATATATTGCATGGCAGCATGAGTATGAATCCACATAGAGAATTGCAGTTTTGATGGTAAGCATAAAATAGTGCATTTTTCAGCTTTCTAAATCTCTTAATCAGTTTTGGTGAATCTCAGATTTTTAACCCAACTAGAGTACATCAGGTTTAGTTTAAAATCCAAGTGAAAGCTGAGTACATGGGTTAACTTGAGTCTGAGTTTACATCTTTCTGAAACACAGCAAAATATATATTGAAAATTCAGGCATTGCAATAGTACAGTGGTAAACTACTGAACTGATAAGGTCAACGGTTGTCTGCTATCTCTTGGGATGGCTCTATTTGAAAAATTTTTTCTTTCTCCTCTTCACTTGCTGGTTGCATGAGTTTCCTCTCACCTAAAAAAAATGAAGAGTTCTGGAAGGGCATAGGATTGGCAATACTTTCTAGTGAACAATTGTGCCATTATGCTTCCTCACCAGGCTTGTTTCTTATAGGCATCAGTATATAAAAAGAAAAAACATTTCTAATAATGCATGTTTATTTAAATCATAATTTAGTTTCTAATTTCTTAACTCTGTTTGACTTTCTTGATTTTGTGTTATCACAAAGTCCAGCTCGACAGAAAACGTTTGTATGGTTATTTATATTGGGAATAAATCACTAAGTTATGCAAAAGACAAACAGAGTATTATTCACTAATTTTGCATTCATATTTGTCAATGCAATTAGAAAAATTTTTTTTTTTCATTTAAAGATTATACTACCATTATTTTAAATATTTTTGTAACTTTAGTTTTACCTTTATTTTTTATGCTATTTTACTGAGAAATCTTTTTTATTTCTAGACATTTTATGATTTAAAAAGTATTCATTTGTTCATTAAGTTTGTCCTTAGAAATTAATTAGTATTCTGTGTATTACACTGTTAATGGCTGCAGTTGTATTATTTTGTTATTTTCAGATATAAAAGATTAACAATGGTTTGCTGTTTCACAAATTTACCAGTTCATCCAACCATGGGACAGTTGATTAGATATATATATATATCTCCCACCTACCTACCTATTATGGTTAATCTTGGTAGAATAAATCTGGAACTATGCTGTTTGTAGAAAGGAAATGTTACAAATATAAGAAGCAACTGTCCTATGGGGCACTAAGTGTAACACTGCAATTTTTGGATGGATTAATAACATTTTGTGAGATCATGAAATTGCTGTTATGCTCATTTATTGTCCACAAAATGCTTTTTTTTTAAAATTAGGTTTGGACTGCTTACACAAATTACTACAAAAGCACAAAATCCAATGCAATTTGCATCAAACACAAACTCTCTTGTTCATATTCTAAACATATTTTACTATCACATGAAAAACAATCAACAAATATATTTGTCATTTTGTGGCTTTGGGGCTTTTTTTTGTGAGTGCAGCAAAATGTTTTTTCTTGTATGTGCTTTATTTTATGGAAAAAATGAAGTGTTTACTATTTCATGGCCACAAAGAAAAATGAATACTAGCATGCAATTAGAAGATTCTTATGGATGGGAAATGTTGGAGATTCCTGTCAGGTTTGTAGGAACAAGTGCAAAGCATATTTATCTTATGGCTTGGGGATAGCTAGACTCCACATTAATGGAACTACTATTATTGGCGAGGTAAAGCAATGACTTAGAGACTGGTATTCTGTATACATTTGTAACAGTAAGTGGTGGTACTAGTTGTAATTAGTTGGATGTTCTCTTGGGGATACCATCTTTCTTTTTAAGCAAAAAATAAGTAAAAAGTACAGATTAAGAAGAAAATTGTGTTCTTTGAAAGTTAATTAGCATATTAACTATTTCCTTTTAAGTTAACCAATGAATTAATGTCTTTAGCACACTGCATGCATTTTGCACTGGGTGTGTTTTAAATTGATATGCATATGGTTTTGGAAATATATGTTTACATTATCTCATTTGTCAAGTGTTTTTCAAATCACTTTTTGGTACCAAAATGTAGGCCAGGTAGACAGTTTACATAAGAAAGTTAAATCATCTGATGTCAAAGTAATTAAAAACATGATGATTTAGGGAAAACTGGCCAGCAAAGGAAGCCAGCAGACCACTGTGGTCTTTATTTTGGTCTTATCACAAATTAAAGAAATTTATGATTAACAAACAAAATGACAGCCAGGGAAACGTACTTAAGAAAAGAAAAAGATACCTTTCGGATGTGTACACGTCAGTTTTTTTTCTCTTTATATGACCACGTGTTAAAATGCATGATGATTTGATTTTTTGTCGTTGTTGTTTGTTTTTTTTTTACTTGTTAATGGGACGTAACTTGTGATGTGCAAAAGTTAAAGGGAAGTAATTTAAAGATATTTGGACTTCGAAATATAATTCCATTGTTGTTTGATAATTTTCAAATATAGCTGTATCTTGAAATTATCGTTTAACTTTCAACATTATGCAAGTTTCTGTGATATATTTGTGTTATTTTATGCAGTCTGAAAATCCTGTGATAATTTGCTAATAATTTTATATTTTAATTTGTGATTTTTTAAAAAATTTTCTGTCTTAAATACATTTATCAAAACTATATTTAGAAAAAAACGGGTTTTATTTATATCTTAAAAAATATCCATCAAGAACAAAATGTTCAGTAGAAGATATATCTTTAATGATTGATATCTTTTACCATAATTATCTGCTTCCTGCTTTCTGCTTTTGATTTAACTAAATTATAACAACCTCATTTATAGTGTTAATATTTTTTTTTTAATTACACCTGCAGTGGTTATGCCAAGAACGTTTTGCTGCATGTTTTTGGGTTGTTTTTTTTAATATAACTTTCTGTTTCATAAAAAGGTTGCAGTTCATATCCAATTTAATGTTTAGAAATTTGGAAATACAAAGAAAAACCTATTGAAAGATGAGGCAGAAAGTAAGGAAAAAATTGTTAGAAATAAATGTAAAGATATAATAAGGTTGACAACAACAACGTAGTGAAATACATGAAAGCAGATATGTAGGTGAAAATGGATTCTTAATACCTTTTATTTATAGTAACAAAATGAAATAATGTCATAATTTTATCATATAAGAAATTATTATTATTATTATTATTCTATTAATTTGCTTTTGTGTGAAATTTATTTTCTTTATGAAGGGATCAACATATCACAAAAAACAAATTTCTATCATCGTATTTACTGCTCATAGTTCTTCCATTGAACATCATTGGTTTTGCAGTTACTTTAAAATTCCATTTTTTTATTTTTAAATACTAAAAACAAATAGAAAATAATACAAAATATCTTTTAATCTATTTAATGAAGCATGTTATGGCTTTATTGGGTAAATAAAAATTTTAATTAGCAAATGTCTGATCAGTCAAATTTAATATTACAATGTATCAAGAAAATTATGGATAGACTGGAAATAAGAGATAATAGTAGTTTTCTTGTTTAAAAACTACATTGTTAAATATATTGTTTACTGTAGAGACTTGCCACAAATGCTGGAATATGATATGTGTCCAATGAGACTGACTGATTTTTTAATGTATGCATGCATGTTTATTTTCTGTGTGATGTGAAAAATAATGCTGGTTCTTGCCAGATGTTCACCTTATTACACACGAAACTAAATTGAAAAATATTATGCAACAATTTTCTATCTACTAACTTATGGTTTTTTACATTTGTGCAAGAAAGATGAATAATTGTTTTCTTTATTATATTGTTGGTTTGTTTTTCTTTTCAATAAAATTTTATTGTATGTTTATTATTTATGTTGACAGAATTTTATAGTGATTTAACTGGATTTCTAAGGAATTTAGAGATTAATAAAGAGACAGAACTAACACAACCATTTAAGAAATCATAAAAAGAAACTTTATGTAACTATAAAATTCTATAAAAATAATTATTGCTATGAGGTCAGGAATAGTTCCTGAAAGAAATATTCATGTGAGTACCTGCTTTCCTAGCTGGTAAACAAATTTCAAGTTTCAAAATACTTCTAAAATAGGTATAAATCTGGCAGAGTATAAATTAGATAATTTGGGTGTTATATGACTGCCCTGATGGCCTGAGTAAATGTGGGCTTCAAGCCTGAACAAGCAATTTTAACTAATTACCTGAACAAAGTACAGTTCCACTCATATTGAATGTCATCATAAACTGAAAATTAATAAAGCATTATTTGAATTAGTTATTCAGTAAATTCTGTGCTAATTGTGTGAAAACTGTTTTCTATTATTTTTTTTTTAGAAATTACACTTTTGATAGTTGTCCTACAAATTTTGGCATTTTTCTAGATTGTTTTCTGCCTTAGTGAACTGTGCTTGAACTCTGTCTGAGCTGACTATATTTGAAACTTGTTAAGGCTTTTGGAATTTTAAATTTAAAAAAAATTTATGCAGAAACTAAATTTGTTACTATGCTAAAACGAGCTGATTAAGTTTGGATAATCAACCTGATCTATCTATCTATCTTTTTACTTGTGTGAGGTAATTTTTTTTTTTAAAAAAGATGAAGTTAATATTCAGATTAATTGACTCAACACAAGAAAGAATCACTATGCTACAAAACATAAAGAAATTTAGAAAAGAATTACTGTGGAGAGACATTGGCATTTTAGTTATTCGATTTTAAAACAAGTTGTACAATGTGAGCTGCATTGATAAACAAAAGTTCCTACTGCTAGCTGGACTAAGAGCTTACACAAAATGCTACATTATGAGATATTGTGCTAAAGTATTTTAAAAAGTAATAAAACAACATAATCGAAGTCTCTGTGCACCTATAATGCTAAAACATTTGAGAATTTTAAATTCTAAAAATTTTCTTCTTATGTACATGATAGCTAACTCTTGAGATTTATCTAAAAAGAATTTAGGGCATGCATTTAAATATTTAATGTACAGAATACATAAACTCTTAACAGTTGAAATACGTCTAAAAAAGCTACGTAGATCAGCATTTCTCTTACTGAAAAGATTGTTTTAACATCCTCATCTTTTTGTACACATTATACCATAGTGAGGTGAATTGTTAATCTAGATGCATTACAATGATGACTAATTTCTTCTGCAGAAAACTGAATTGGTTTATTGTTTTTTAACTGTGGTTTAAACTGTCAATGTAACAAATAATGGTATTAAAACATCCCATTCCACAGTTGTACTTACTCAAACATGAAAAAATGATGGCATCAGATTGTTTTTCTAAATGAAAAATTAGCTTTTTACTCATCGTGCTGCAAACATTTACACTGTAGGATTATGCGACATTTGTTCGGATTCGTTTTCCTACATCAATATATTTTGATACCATTCTATGTAAATAAAAATTAACTTGATTCAGTAAGTCTCAAATCTAGAGAGAGAGAGAGAGCATCCATTATACAAGTTAAATATGATGAGTTTTACCTCCGCACTTGGCCATAGCTAATTAAAGTCATAATTAATTATAACTGTGGTTGTAAAATAGGCTGCTTGGCTTTTAATTCACCGCTTACTACGGTTAGATCTGATCGTATTCCAGAAATTCAGGAGAAGAAATAAAAATACACCTGAAAAATCTACTGTTTCATGTTCTATAGGCAGGACAATTGTTCAGTGCCCAGGGCAAGGAATGCAATCTAATGTATATTTATTTTAGTGTGACTGGGTCCGGGATTATGAAGTGCACAATCGCGCTCATTCATGTCTCCCACCCACAACACACACGGCGAGATCGGTTGAGCTCCGTGGCGATTGTTCGCGACGACCTTTCTGAATCGTGTTCTCTCTCTCTCTCGGTAACTCGATAATTTACCCTCACCAGACGAAAATCACCCTGAGTTTGAAGACTGGAGAGAGCCTGCTGACATAGCTGGGGGGGGGGGCGAAGGGCTCCTGAAGCCAGCCAGAACATCGCTTTACTATTTTTTTTAATTATAATACTAAGAGTGGGTGACTCTTATCTGCTCCTTTTCTCCAATAAACGGAGAGAAGACAAAGGATGGAGCATTTCTCTTAAAAGGGGAGAATTGAGTCAAACCGGGTGAAGGCTCCTAGGTAGATGGCAGTGAACTCGTCCGGATGACTGTCTGTGAAAACTTCCAGGTGGGAGACAGATATGCTGCTTATTAAAAAAGGAAAACGTAACGATGCTTCATCTCCCAAGCTACATACTTCAGATTCCACAGGGTCGACATCTCTCCTCTTGCCCTGACATTCAGTCCACCCTTCTGTGTATGTTGCACCTTTCCTATGTGATGACGACGTCTGTCCAGGGTTCCGACAATGGAACGAAAGAGAAACGGATTTGGTGTTAAAAAAACTTAATAATAATAATAATAATAATAAAATAGATAATCGCCAAAAAGTTAAACATTTTTATTAATAATATACAAATATTTGATTCATACTATTAGAAATTAATGACTGCAATTAATTCTCTCTCTATTTCATTGAAATGGTGGTTGTTTTATTAATTGTTTGAAAATCAAAAGCGAAGAAACTGTCATCTTTTGATATTCTAATCAGGTATTAAACGAATTTGTTTGGGACGGGGGGGGTTCTTTTGCAATAAAGGGGGATAACTCCTGCCGGTAAATGCGGACAAGTTTGCACATCAAGACAGAAAGGGAGGGTGTGTGTGTGTGCAATAAGATGAAAGGAGAATCTTCGCTTGCTTATCGATCTCCCGACGTTGCAGAATATTTACTACTCTTGTGGCCCTCCCGAGAAACGGCGATTCGACCTGTCGGGTTGGTGGGTAATCGAGCCATGCTGCCCTGAGCGTATATTGGCCGTCCCCTGAGATGCCGTCTGGCAGTTTCAGCCCCAATTGGGTGTTGGAGCATTTTTTTTTTTTTTTTTTTTTTTAAATGGCCCCCTGACTGCTGGGCTTCAGCTAGTGACGCCCTCTCGCGATTCTCCATCAGCCGAGTCATCGCAGACTGTTCGTAACTCTTGTTTAACCAGGCAAGGAACAAACATTTCGTTCCATGACTTGACTTGGTCGTGTGAAGTGGTTTACATGATGTTTGATCTTCTCTACGGCTTTGATTGCTTTATTCTAACGATGCCATGTAGCAGTAACAAAACCAGCTTCTCTTAAAAAAAAAAAAAAAAGATGTTTCTTGGTGTACTGCGTACAGCACCAGCTGGATATTCCATGATTTGATTCTAAGCAACACTGGGCTTATCCGAGCTCTTTTTTGTGGAGGTTCAGGAAGCCCCTGCTTTGCTGCCATACTCCATTTTGCGCAAAATATGAGCCTTATACGTAGACTTCCGCACAGAAACTGCCTGCAATTCAGAGCACGATCTTCATTCTTTTTGAGTGGTTCTCGAACATCGTTAATGTGTTTTCCAAACCTGAGGTGAGTGTCCAATGTAATCCCTAGGTATCTGGGAGTTTTATCATAAGTAAAAGCAAGTTAGTTATAAAATTTGAGGCTTGTAGTTTGTTCCATGATATAGAATTAAAAGAGAATTATCAGAATCTTCTTCGTATTTAAGGTGATTTTCTTCCATAATCTAGCCCACCACGACAGGGTTCATGATTATATTTAATTTCTTTTCTGCTGAAGTAATATTTGATCTAAAGCCCAAATAATAAGCCTATCAGCTTTCTGTGTGAGTTGTGGGATACTACTTATATTAACATTAAAGAGGACGGGGCTCCAGACAGCTCTCTACTGTAGCCATCAGTCTTCACATATGCATACATGTTAACAATGAAAGATTTAATCCATCAAATTACTCGCATTGGTACTACTAAGTTAATAAGTTTATGAAAGAGGCCAGGCTTCCATACTTTATCTTATGCCGATTGTATATTTAATAATACTGCCAGTGTATTCTCTTTCCTCTAGACCGCATCTTGCGCCAATTGTATAAACAGCACCAAATAATCAGATGTTGATCTGGCTGTTCTTAATTCTGCAGGTGTAAGAATGTTTTAAAATTCTAGTCACCAAGTCAAGCCTCGCACTATTAATTTAGTCAGGCAATTTATGGAGGAAATTGGTTCATGGCTATTAGCTTTGTTCTTAGACTTTTTTCCTTGAGAATTGGAATAATAATAATGGCCTTTCCCTAAACATTAGATGTTTTAACTTATGTTATTAATATATATTGAAAAACTGAAGTACCAGTTCTTTCCATGTTTTTGGAAACTGTAAAATCATACAATTTCTGATTCCATCAGGTTCTGGGCTTCTATTACAGCTGACGGTCTGTGGCGCTATCTCCAGTTCTGTAATTGAAAAACTGGGATGCTATCAGCTCCAGTTATATAATCTTTAGTCACTTTTTTAAATTACTTGTTTCCTAAAGACCTCGTCAAGGCGCTTGTTAATCTCAAATTGGTTTGTTTGGGTAAATAATGTTCTTAGCTTCTACTTTGACACAACAAATGACCTCATTTCGTGTAGATGGGATTTATTCAATTCCTTTTGGAGTTGTTTCACAGTTTTTCGAACATTTCTTTCTTCTTAGCTCCCTACATTTTTTATTTTTTTAGATTTTTCATAGTTGAGCTCTTTTTTCTTTCTCATTCCTTTCTGTCATATAGGGTTCTTCAGCTTGCTTCCTTTGTGAGGATATCCAGTCCAGTTCCTCAGTCCAACGGGTTTTATGTGGGGAAAATATGACAGGCTTCTTTGAGTACAGAAAGTTGATCGCAGACATTGTCTATAGAGCCGGAGTCGATATGAACACCTATCATGTCTGGTTCCTGGCAATATCTCTCCAAGTTTGCTCTCTCTTGGAATTCCATCTCGTGAGAAGGGACTGTTGAACTTTCTTCCCACCAAATGGAGTGACCACTCGCCAAACATTCATTAATTTCCTGGTTGTGTATTGTTGCTGAAACATCCGAGATACCTGCAGCTCAGTGCCATCGGCAATCTTATTCTCTGATGCAAAGTCCAATTCTTTTTTATTCCATTTCTGTCCTTCTCCCATGCATTATTGTGCGCACTAAAATTACTTCCTGTAACAGGTTCTCCCTTAATACGTCATAGAATAGAGATAGGTCTGCATCAACGGTACGAGATGTATGGTACGTGCTCACTAAATTCAGCACATCTTTACCAAAATATAATGCAGGGACGTGACTCTCTAACATTAAGATCCATCTGGGTAATACTGCCAGTGAAAGAAGTTCCTTCTCTCATGGCTATTATAACACCACCACCTATGTCGGGCCTAACCCTGCTTGCCAATGATTGTAATTGAGAGATATTGATCATCATAGAGTCTTTACGTTTAGTCCTTTGAACTATTAATGCATCCACTTTATTCAGGGTGAGATACCGTCTCAATTCCATTGCTTTTGGACAAATTTCATCAGCGTTCCATTGAACAATTGTTAGAGAAGTTAGTTGGTCAGTAGCTCATTCATCCCTGCAACCCTGACTCCACGGTTTGGAGCCCGAACTAACCGGGTGAGGTCCCAGCTGGTATAGAGTTTCTTTAGTTGGTATCAATCACCATAGGGGGTTACCGGGGAAATATTGCTTTTTTTGGTTTGTCACCACTGTCAGACTGGGTAAAGTAAACGGGATCCAGCTCGCAATTAAAAAAATAAATAAATAAATATTTGTTTTCATCTTTAATTTGTTGAAATGTTAACATGAATAATGTTTTGTTGTTAAATATCGATGGGAATAAACTAATAATAGTTAAAATGTTACGGTACTGCGATATAGCGCGTTCTTGTACTCTAACATGTCATACATACCATCCATATTTTACCTCAATCTTTACAGAAATCCTGTGATTACAACGATTGCATTTCCTGCGTTATGTTAGCAATTTTTGTATAAACCTGTACAGTAACTTAAGACCACCTGCCAACTAACCGCTTCTGGGACTTAAGCTTTTATAGTTTCTGTCTGTTTCGTATCTACTCTGCTCATTGGAAAAATATATTTATTCAAACAATAGTCATTATAATAATGGAATATTTTAAAACCCGGATCTCTAATGATCGAAAACATTGGAACAGTGAGATCATTCTTTGACCAAGCAAATTTTGTCGCGATATAGATACAATTCTTGACTACATAGCATCAGAGAAACTAAAAACTATACAGTAGCTGGTAACGTCCGGAACGGCCAGTTGAGCTGAAGACCAAATCAGCTTCGGATACGAGAAAAACTTGCAATCGCCAAGACCATTTTATTATATAAATATCACATATCACGCGAGCAACGTGAGCTGCCTTTAGTTAAATTCATCTGTTCTTTCATCATAGTTAGAATAATTTGTGTAATTATAAACATTATGCTGTTCTGAATTTCGAATATTCCTTTCTCACCAAGCAAAACCTTTGATGATAATTTGAGAAGCATAGATCATCGACGTGACAATGAGCCGGTGTATAAAATTCTTTGATTGCTGTCGAACAGATTGTCTGGCATTTTCCATGGCTTTGTCGGTAAGTGACAGCAGACTGCCAGTCTGTGTTTCTGTCACCTCGCGCCGTACTGTCTGGCGCTTAATTATAACAATGGCAAATCAGCGTCTTTGTTGTTTGTTTTTTTTTTAATTGTCGAAGATCAGATTTGATTCGGACGTTTTAATGGTCCCATCAGCAGCGGCAGACGACAGTATTATACAATTATGTGAATTTGTAAACTTTCACACGTTTGTGCCAGTGCGTATTATTATTTAAATTTACGGGTACTAACAAAATACTTATTTTATTACTAGTTAGTAATTCAAATTCTTGATGGGGCCGCATAAATAGCTCCTGAGCTTGCCATCTATCCACTGCTCTGTGTCCGACACCATCAGCACGTGCTCGGCTAGTAACATGGCTGGTCACTGCTGTTCACACTTTTCCGACGGAAGGTTCTAGAATCTAGAACATCAACGTTAACACGCGGAAGAGACTGGGACGTTCTGTTATCGAATAATCTACTATTTTATCGATCAGAGTGTATTGTGGATATTATCTTTTAAAATTAGATGGAAAACAAAATTATCAAAGCAAAATAACAGAACGGTGAATATCATTAACATCATCCTAATTAACTTTTAGAATGTTCTTTTTCTTCCGAATGTATTTGATTCCATAATTTCCATGAAGGTTATAAAAGTGGAACTCGTCAAGAATACCACGTTAATTTTTGTGTCCAGGGTAAGCAAATGTATGACTCAGCATCTTCCCGCATTTAATATGAACAGTTTTTATTTTTCTTTGCGACAATAGGTCTCAACAACTCGACCTTTGGTGGACTGTTTCTTTTGTAAACTTTTGCTTAAAATAAAATATTTTTGATTGATTTTATGTTTGGTTATCGCTGTTTTCAGTTTCTCATATCAAGAGACAACCTTGCCGTACACACATTGGTAGGTTAGGTAGGTCGCTGCCTTTGTGATTCGGTTTCAACGCTAAGGCTAATACTCGCAAATCATTAAGTGCATATAAGAAATAATTACGGAAATGTTTTCATAAGATTGCAACTTGTATCTCCGAGGTCGTCTGAAGTAGAAAAGTCTCGACGTCAGAATCCATACCAAAGCCACAATGCTCAACTATGACGCATACACGAAGTCATTTCTAGTCTTCTTGCAAGGAGAGCTATGGTGAGACCCAAAATCTGCTGGAATCAAATCGGAAGTTAATTTAACTAATATTTCTAAGTAAGGTGTACATACGTTTTAAAAAAAAACACACACACATACCAACAACAGAAAACCGAAACAAAATTCTTAGCAAAAGGGGCTTATATAGAAATTTAAAAAAACGGGTCTGGCCAGCTGGCCATTTTTTATCCAAAGCTATTTAACTTTGAGACTTGGGAACTCATAGTTCTTGCGTGTTCAGTTGGTTACAATTCGTTTGGATTGGGGTACACCTTGTGTACTTAATATAATCAATACTTGTAATTCAAAACAAAATTCAAAGAAACCACAACCGACAGATAAGACAAACTGGAAACTTTGCCACAGACAGAGTCATTAGAAAAACTGTGTTGGCCATGTTTGATGTACATGGAAGGAGGAGAAATTCTTGAAATACAGTACTGTAAATTATTATCGGAACATAATTTAAAAACAGGATTGGTATACAATGCAAATAACAGGTAACAGAATTGTATACCATGTGTAAAAAATTAAATGTTCCATAGAAAGTCATGTGTTGATATAGTACACTGTGATTGGTTGCCATGGAAGCAATCAGAAAGTGCCACACCTACAAAAGAGCTATAAAGTACAGGCAGTAATATGATTGTACTGTGGTGACTGCTATGGCTTCTGCGAAGGAAATATCACTTGAAAAGCGTATAGACTGCAACCCGACTTAATGTTTCGGAAAGACTGAGGTGGTGCGCGAAAATGATACTGCTAATAATAGTCGCGGTCGACAAAGAAAGGCCAAACTTCCAAAAGTGATATCAAGCACCACAGGGTGTTTGTGTGTATGCTCTCTTCGTGATAAACGACGAGCCTATAGAGATTTTGCGAATGACCTGGCTGTAAGCACGATGTTACCGTTTCTTCAAGAACAGCATGACACACATTAGCGTGAAGTAGTCTCAGTGGATGTTTTAGCTGCCCGAAAACCACCGCTGAGGAGAGGAAAACGAATGGCAAGGCTGAAATGGACTGGCCATAAAGGCATTTGGGCAATGCCCGTGGGTGGGTGGGGCCGCTTGGCTGGATAAAAAAAATGCTGAAAAAGATTGTCACGGAAAACTCCTGCCGCCACCACCCCCGGGGATTCCCCGCTAAATATCAAAAGGTCGCCCCTGACGCGTCATTATACTTATTGAGCAGTGGAAGTACAGCTATAGCATTTTGTCTATTTTCGCAGATGAGCAACATATTAATGAATAACGGGCCGACCTAGTAGGTGAAGGATGCCCGGGCTGGTTTTAAGACTCATGCTGCTGAAATGGACAGCGGAAATGAAATATTTGGTTGACTAAATTTGGAAGAAAATGTTCTTTACAGATAAGTCCAAGTTTAAACTGTTTGTCAGTAATCAAAGGCAGTTTGTTCGAAGGCGGATCAACAAGCGGTATAACAGTTAGTGTTCAATAGCCAAAGTAAGGCAAAGGGGTTGACCAATATAAAAGTGAAGTTACATCTCAGTCAAAGGTGGGGATTTGCATAAAATTGAGAATAGACTGACTGCCGAAGGTGATAGCAGGTTCTCACTGATCATGACATTCCGACAGGAAGACATCTCATTGGGCTGGAACCCACCTTCCAACATGACAGTGACCTCAAGCGCATGGCTAGAACACCCACACAGATGCCCTGGCCTGCACAATGTCCTGATACGAACATCACTGAGGCTATGTGAGGTTATATGGCCGTTGAGAAAGTCAAACAGCAACCAGACACCTTGGATAAACTGTGGAATGTGCCGCAGTATATTTGGAACAACATTCCACAGTCATGCATTGATAACCTGTATGGGAGCATGAAAGCAGGGTGGCATGCTCTGTGTAAACTAAAGGGCTCACATACCAAATACCAATGCACTATAGAACGTATTTATTCGTTCTCTGTGCGTATTCTGTGTTTCCATAAGCATTTCTAATACTATATCTTTGAATGAAACTTGCTAATTCTGGTCGAACAAGAGTATATCAAAATTACTCATTGTAGAGACACAGGAATCGATAATCACTCTGCGTCAAAAGGTTTTCAGGTCTTGTTCAGTAGATTTGGGGGTTTATATAAACTACAGACTTCGTGCCCATAGTGAACTGTGCAGGAAGATCGGGGAGGAAACAAGTTATTCGTGCTTGCTGTACGAGGACAGTCGGCGGTTTCACGCAGGTTATTTTTGCCCAGGGGCATGTTGGTCTGTAAAAAATTCATCCGTCTGATTATCTTTCTTCTGGAGGCCTTGTTTGCTCACCGATGGCGTTCAGAGGGACGTGGCTGCGATCAGGGGTGGTGGGAGGGGCGAACATCCAATAATGGCGGAGACACGTCGACTGGAGTACGAATAGGAATGCCTACAACCCTCCCGTCACATCAGCTGCCGTGCTAACAACAACCAAAAAAAAAATCTTTTTAAGAGAAGCAGAAGAGATTTCTCTCTTCCCGATGTTTAGAAAACTGAAAGTGTGTACACTCTCCACCGGATAAACAGTGCGCGAACAAACACTGTCCGAATCTACGCGATGTTCGCGCCGAAACAAAACCGCTCTGGTAGCGGCAGTCGCGGTCAACAAGAGGAGACAATTTCTCAATGTATTATGGGTAAATAAGCATGCCCATCTACATAACCATGCATTTGGATAAAGACTAGAATGCTGAAAAGGCCAAAAAATTTCAATACTTGGAAAATGCTTGAGAAGGAGCATTGAATTATGAGAATGATGTGTAGAACGTTTCCAGATGTTAAACATTTAGACAGCATCGAATGACTGGAACTATTAATGTTACCTAGTTGTGAGTTTAGACTTTTAAGAGGAGACCTGATGGAGGTTTTCAGAGTAATTCGGGGTTTTTGACGTGTGGACAGAAGAAAAGATTCCCTTCTATCTACAGTTAATAATACTACGGGGTCATGGTTACAATTTGCCTAATATTTCGGTGCGGCTGGATATCGGTAAACAATTTTTAGTGATAAAACTGTCAGTCAGCTGAATAAATAATTACTGGTTCGTGGTATAGATGAATCATGTTGGGTGGGAGAGTTTGCATAAGCCATGATGGTTTCCCGTTTCCCTAAATCTGTCATATTTACCGGACATCTTACAACAACTTTCAGCAGAAAAGTCCAGGACATCATCGACTTCCGCACTTGGTCTTGCACATATCGTGGGTAGGAATCGGCAAGGATCCAGAAAATTGTGCGAAACTCCATGATCCGAAGCGAAAGATTAAATGACGTCAGAAGGAAAACGCGGCGATTTACCTTCAATCGCATACAATGGTTAATAAATCCATCTTCCGTAACCCAATCACCTGTACATCCAACAGAATTATCCCATATTTAATAGCGTTGCATTGTGGGAACCGTTTTCTTAATTGTTGGTTGACATAAAAGCCTGCAGCTGGATTTCCTTTACTTCTCTTTAATTTTATCTAAAACATCAAGAAGAAGAAGAAGAAGAAGAAGGAAGTACAGTATATTGTTTAAAACCGTGGATCTGAATCTTTTTTTTTTTTTAGATCTAAAATGTAAAAAAAAAAAAAAAAGATGACAATCAAAATGGAAATTTCGTAAACATTTGAAAACAAACAAACAAAACATCGCTATTCCTTTTTCCTTCTCTTTGCCTGGAGTCAGACGTTTTGCCAGCCTCACCATAAAATGCGAGTCTCTAACATCCCACATCCATGTGTGCCTACTTAACGTACCTCACGGGGCCCGGCGCGCCGAAGACCGATACGGAGATCTCTTTATCGACGGTAAATTCCTCCCCCTCTCTCTCCGATAGGATGTAGGTTGCCGAATGCCTGCGATGTTTTAGGTGTAGCAGCCTGGAAAGTGATTTATTCTGGTATATTTTCTCTAATTGGACCCGTACAAGCCAACCGCGGAATGTGAAAAACTTGAATTGTCGCCCCTCCAAATATTTCCTCCACAAGCTGTAGATAAGTAGGTACACAGGGAATGAAAACTTCCGCCAACTTCGCCACTGTGTTCTTCTTGACGCTGAGGTCTGTAGAATTTCTAAGCGGTCCAAAGTTGCTTCAGTAACCCTGAAAGCACCAAAAATTCATTGGATCAAAATATGAAAGCGAAATAGTCTTATCGTATGTTTAATAGCCACGTTTACAAATTCTAAAATAATATATAACCCGTGTATAATGTGATTTATTTGCAGTTGTGTTCTTTTCGATTCAGATTCCATAGCGAAAATCAATTCACGTGTCATTCAAACGGCGGCTCTAAAACCAGACGAAAGGTTTATGAATATTTATAGAGCGGGTACACTTACAAAATAGACAATTTTTTTCTTATTATAAGATACCAAGGTCAGCAAGCCTCCGGTGGTGCAACTGAACCCACTGATGCTGGATGTATACCAAAATGCTAACACTTAAAATATACATTTTTAGGAGTAAAAATTTGCTTTGGTACCCGAGAAGCGCAGGGTTCTGTGTACCGGGCCGGGATGATTTATTTCGTAAAACAAAACGATGTTATTTTCAAAGTTCCGACTGCAGCCAGAAGAGTCCTTTAATTTTCACGTTAGATGTAAGAAACTTCCGATCCATTTTTAGAATTTAGAAGATCTGGGATTTATCACCCTTTGGGAAGGAGAGGGTTTTAAGCCCAACTCGCAGAGTAGACCAGAGTTCGGTGCGGTGTTGCGAAATACGAGGTCCAGTCCCAGAGATTTCTTTTATTGACAATTAATCTACCGGACCTCATAAGAGTGATAACTCCTGACTACCAACACCTGCTTTTATGTTAATCAATTAAATTCAGCCATGAAGACGGCAACATCGTCATTGTACCGTATACCGGTATTTTACTACTTTTATATCTTGCTTTGTTTTTTTTAAAATTTAATTATACGTATAATATATAAGAATTATCAATAATCGTTGAGTGAACGTTTTTTAAAACACAAATAAATGTATTTGAAATTAGTGCCACTGTTGGGTCTGTGGAGAGAGAAATTTCGGTATTTCGTACCATTTAAAAGAATTGAAGGTTTGTGCCTCCAGAGAAGCAAACGGATTCAAATTTTAAGTTAGAAAATCTTTTCGTTTTCCAAGTAACCGAGAATGTGGGCTTTGCCTGATCTCGTCTACGATATTATCAGTTAAAATGCACACGAGGAACTCTGACGAAAGGAAAAGAAAAAGAAAAATTCAGAATTTTCAATTTTTAAATCATGCATAACAAGTAGTATAACTTCAGTACTACATGGTTCTCTTCCTTTATTTGGTCATTTGTATTTATTTATTGTAACAAAGTTCACCCCTTATTGCTGTTATATTGTCTATATGGAAAAGCAAACACTAATTATTCAGTTGCGGCTGAACGAGTATATACGGATGCTTTCCGGTACGTAGAGGTGGGAGGGGGACAGTTGCTTAGATACACAAATACCTGTGCAGATGATGAAACCTAAGTATCCATTCATCGCTTTTTAAAGTAGCAAAGTAACGCAAACAAACAAGATTTAAAGCAGTTCAGCGCGATTACTGAACCTGCGGTTATCGATGATGAACGACAGGTGAAGCTTCGTTGTCTTAGACATCTGGTAAAGACCAAATATTTCTGGAAATGCAACCAGGACTGCTAAGGCACTGACAATTCCCTGGAACTGTCTTTGGTGGCTCTTTTTTTTTTGTTGTTTGTTTGTTTGTTTTACGTTTCTTCTTCGTTTACAGTTCGGTAATAAGAAGAAGAAAAGGAAGACCGCGCATTCACATCTTGTATATCACATGGAAAGAAATGATATAAAAACAAATTAACAGATAAAATATTTACTTAATTTAAGTAAGGAAATCATATTCATTTATTATTATTATTATTATTATTATTATTATTATTATTATTATTATTATTATTATTAAATTTCATTTTTTAAATAGCGATAAAATACGAAACTATAAATTCCATTTAATTTCTTTAAACGATTGAAAAAACAACAACAACAAACAAACAAAAGCTACGCATGGCTACATTTCTCTAAAAATAAATAGGGGATCGAGGTGGGTGGGGCAGTACAGGAGTAACTTATGAAAGCAGTAGCGACCCCCTAATTGAAGGTGCGGTGAAGTTATAGCCGACGTCATCTACTCTGACCCTCGATCCAAAGGCCAAATCATATAACATCGATTATAGTTCACCTGTAGGAATTATTGGTACTGTAACAACTATCCCCGGCCACTTCCCTTAAATAAATAAATAAATAAACAAATAATAGCAACGAGTGCACGGAGGCCAGACCGCCGTATGTCCAGAAAAGCGGAACGTGTTTTTCGCTTCGCTTCACCCAGCGGGCGGAGGCTGAGCGCGTGTACCGAAGGCTTCATCACTCCGGCTAATAATGGCGGCCGGCGGGAGGTCATCACTCCGGCTAATAATGGCGGCCGGCGGGAGGCGTTGAAAAACTAAACTAAGCATCAGCTGGGAGAAGAAAGACAGATGTACAGAGACTATAAATAAGATCCGAGCCGTCCCCCAACCCTGTGTACTGCTGATACACCGGTACATGCGACGGTGTTCAGGCGACTCTCCAGTCTGTGAGGTAATAAAGACCAGGGGTCAAGCGACTTTGGCCGCCAGAG
The DNA here is from genome assembly GCA_018389105.1 of Nautilus pompilius. Lineage (NCBI taxonomy): Eukaryota > Metazoa > Mollusca > Cephalopoda > Nautilida > Nautilidae > Nautilus > Nautilus pompilius. Next base: position 745,263 of record JACATO010001894.1, read on the forward strand.
GTCCTCCCGATTCCTGGGTGTATCAATGCGCGGCCCTTAAGAACGGAGTCGGCGGAATGGTGGGATGAAAACGATCGAGAAATTCTGTATTAAAAAGACTGGGTCACGTATTCACAAACAAAATCTTCTGTCTCCAATAAATGAATAAATGTAATTAATTTTAAAAAGTAAAGAAAAAATAACAAACGAGTTCGTTGTAAGAAAGAAATAGAACGCGGAGTAATATGTCAACCAACCAAATTTTAACTGAAAAGGACAAAAAAACAAACAACAGAAACAGATGGCGGTTTGTAGTAAAACAATACCAAACATTCAAGAAGACACGGTACTTTCCGGCAAATCGGCATTACAGTTAAACTAAGTCTGTACTAATATTTTCTAACAGTAACGAGACGGATTTGAAAATATTTTATACAGCAAGGCGTACTTTCAGCAGTAATAGCCACACAACGCACTACAAATCCAGATTATTACGCCATCTCTTTAATAATGGCAATAAGATTTGAACAATCAAACAAACTGTATCTTGATGTTTGATAGTGTGAAACGATATCATAACAGATACGATGTCTGGAAACTTATATAGGTTTGGTAAAGAAAGATCCATAAAACTACAATTGACCGTTTCGATCAAGAGCATTAAACATCTTTTTATAATGCTAACGTGGGTGTTTAATGAATGGTACCCATTTCAGGGATATTTGTGTTAGAGAACTACTCAAGGTACAGTATAATCAACGGGATGGCTCTTTACAAAACTATTGATTCTCAAACCTGTCATTGTTCTAGAACTTGTCATTTTTACCGTATTCTTCAATAGTCGAGGAATCCATTAAGTTACAATGGATGCTGTGGCAGGGCCGTCTGGAAGCACGTTCAAGCCGAACGAATGCCCAGGGCCCAGAGATAAAAAAATTTTTTTTGATAAACATAAATATTGTAACGATTCCAACTGGGCTTTGGGTTCATAAAAGATCAGCTACGCAGTCGTACACTTCAGCCAAGCATGACTTCTCTATGTCTGATGAACATGGAGTCCGATGTGTTTCAGGAAATTGACTTTTCAGATGTCATTCGTAACTTTTCTGCCCGCAAATCCAAAAAAAAGCAAAGCTTTTTAAATCAAAGTACATGCAATTTGTTTTGGTTTAATGTTGAAGATAATAATTAGTATTTATTTCCTATTGTGATAGGGTAAGGCAGGTATGTCCAAGTCATTAAGACGTCACTGTTGCGCAGCGCTCGGATGGGGCCGATGTGAGGTCACTGCAGCCAGACTCTGTGGAGATACCACGCCATTGATTCTGTAGGTCTGTGAAATAAAGTCAGACCTCGTAGAAAAAGTAAATGATCAGTAATTCTTTAACAATTAATCAGATTATTATTATTATTATTATTATTATTATTATTATTATTATTATTATTATTATCTTTTCCTGATTTCTTGTTTGGTTTGATACTTTGTGTACATGTGTAATCTCATTAAGAATTATGCAAAACGATGTTTGAGATCATAGTAAATCTATTCACTGGTCTTCGCCTGCTCCGAGAAGCAGCCCACAGAGAAGTTGATGTCGTGAGCCGATAGACAGAATAAACCACGGCAACACGATGCCGGTCCGAACTTTAAGGAAGTGATTAGGGGCATCAATGCCCGTAGAACCTGTTGTGGGTGCTCTTCTATTCTTGGTGAGAGACCAGAAAAAGTTGCCGGCGTGGGTGGGGGAGGGGCTATCGCACGTAGACACCCAGTCCAATTAATTTCAAAGTGGTCGTCTTGCCAACCTTGGCCTGCATGAAGGCGACAATGTGGCGATGTAGGACCTCACATATGTCCCAGATCGCCGCCATTTGAAACCAAACCCGGTCCCGTATGCGCCTGGGTTAAAACGTTTCCGCGCACAAGCCGACGGGGCCGGATGCCAGCGAAAAAAAAAAAGTCTGATCGGACACCTGGCGTAGATAAGGGTTACTCGTGCGTTGTCAAAATGGCAAACCAGCACCGGCATCATTTAAATGAACGAAATGCGGACAAAGCTCACAAAGGAGAGTCTGTGATGGATTACACAGCAAAGTGATAGAACCAGGAAAACAGGGGTTTGGGCAACAACGGTATCACACAGCGATTCAAAGAGTCAAAACAATGCTGAAGAAAAGAAAAAAAATTACACATTGTATTACGATAATAAAACTTACCTACAAATTATTGTTGTTTTAAAATCTTGATTTGAATGTGTACATCTTGTTATTCTTTTACTAGCTCGAAGAAAGAACCTTTGATGTCAAGCACGTGGTTATACAAATCGTAGCAGGGTTTTGAGAAGTCTGTATCCACACTCAACCTTAAGTTTCGCTTTCATTCGATTCCTTCCGTCTAACCAAATATTGTTTATTATTTTAAACACTTCCTTCATCATCTGACGGTGCGAAAACCATCCTCCTCTAACTTGAGCATATTTGGGCTCTCACTTCCAGTACGTTAATTCCTGTTGCTAGTAAATTCATGTAACACCGCACGAAAAGACCATACATTCAGGAAGTGAAAGATAATTTTTATTGTAGCTTCGTAATCTTGATTTGCTGCCACAAAACTCCAAATCGGCGGATGAATTTCCTCTTTAGTTCAAGACATAAAGTATGTCATCGCCATGCTTTTATTAGTCTGTCTATAGCGGGATGTAAAGAAAGCTACCGACTAGGAAAATGCTATAGAAGACTGCAGTACTCCTACAAAATCAAGTCTTTGAGAGTTTCCACTCTCTTTGCTCTTTGCTAAAGATAAAACTCAGTGAATACCTTGATAACTGATCTGAGCAGTTTACACGTAAATTTGGCTATGTTACGGAGCGCATTACATTTGTAATTAATTAGCTTGCTGTGGTGTTCGCTGCATAGTTTTCAAGTTGCAATTGCTGTGGTGTTCGCTGCATAGTTTTCAAGTTGCAAAACATAGATGTCTGTTTCTCATAGTTTACAGCTGCATTGTCTGACATAAAAAACAAAAAAAATTGTTTACATTTAAATTGTTTTTTTTTCTAAAATGGAGCATATTTGATAGAATTCCGTCAGTTGTTTCGCTCGGGCAATTATAAAGGTAAAACAAGCTTTCTTTGACTCTACTGTGCTTGCCAAAGTATTTTTATCATCAATGGGAAGCATTTGATTTTTCTCTTGTCTGAAGCATCAGATATGATGGAGAACAGTTAATTATTCTTACAGATCATCTGATAATACTTTAACTGAATTCGGCGCAAGCACATTCTCCGCCCAACTGTCTGTATCTTTCCACAGCGTATTTTGTAGCTTACTCTGAGGTCGAGGAAAACTTTGGATGCAGTTTAGAAGCCGAATTCATTTGAAAAATGGCTGTGGCGGTGTATAACACCGCGATACAAAAGTATCAGTTCTGCTGCAGCGACAAAAAGTTCCTCACGGATCTTTCGATGTCATAAACTTGTCACCAGACACATTTTGGCACTTACATAAAATTCAGTCTTGGTTTTCACTACCCTTACTCTTTCTAACATTTCCAACTTAGCAATCCAGCCTTTAAAATTGGGGGATCAGATATCCGTTTCTCTTTAAAAGAACGCAGCTTGGATCTTCCTCGATGTCTTAATCTAAACAGCCAGTAACCGTATCCACTTTTTTTTCTCCCCAAAGAATCGAATCACATGAGTCACCATAAAAACACGAGAACACGGTGATTTTGTAGATGCCTAACGCGCTCACAGAGATCACTGTGCCCCAGATTGAAATCGCACCACACCAGGAACCGTTGTTGCCCAGCTGTGCCCCTTTGTCGATTTTTCCTGCCCTTTCAGCCAATCAGCGCGCACCGCCTGGTCAATGCTCGCGGCGTTACTTTCATGGCCAGAGCACGTGATGCACTCGCCGCTTTGGCGCGGTGCCACCACAGTAGAAATAGACCGCCGGTTCACATTGGAGACAGCATGTGCTTCGTTGGGGTACTGCAAAGACGTATAGGGACGAAATTCTGAATCCCTATGTTAAATAATTATACGCAGGTTCAATTTGAGATAACCTTTTTTTTAAAATGGACGGTAATGCTTATTCAAAGAACACTTGTAATCGATAAATACCTTCAAGACCAGACGATTACTATATGATGAGGCTAGCGGGTTCTCCTGAGCTAAACCTTATTGGGAATGTTTGGGAATCTCTAGGAAGATGTGTCTCCTTCCTCCAAGAACAGCAAACTTTGGTAAAACTATTGACTTTATTACTCACTGATCTCGTTTATAGGTTTACAACAGCATGCAAAGCCCCCGAAAGTAATGTATGGACCCCTAGGCTGATCACATTCCCTTTTGATTAACTCTAATTCATGTGTATTTCCTTTTGTTTACATTCTCTAATTCCGTTTTTTTTCTCCTCTGATCTTTTCTTGCTTGTCTACCTTAACACACCTAAAAATCATTTGTAATTTACATATTTCTTTGCTAAACGTCACGAAGAGGAGTTTGCGTTGAACATTCGTTGAATAAAACTAACCATTTTGGAAATATTTTTTATAGTTTTCGTCTTTGTTCAACTTTAGGTTACCGCGGTGTGGCTTCATTCCGGTCAGCCGTGTTTGGCTGTACCGGTAATCCTCTCTAGGCGGGCATTCAGACTCCAGATTCTACCAAGTCATTTGGCATCAATGGGGGGGGGGTTTGAAATAGTGGGGGAAGAAAGAAAGAAGAATAACGTAGAAACGACGGAACATCAGCTGACCGTTATCCCCGGAGTCCGATAACGACTCTCGTTGTGGCATCATTGAATAGAGAGAGAAAGGGGTTTAATTTAACAGGCTGCTGAGCGAAATCAGATGCGTAGGAAGGAATGTGTGTGTGTGTTCCGTACAGAGCACCTCGAGCTGGTTATAGACATTGACCGCAGGTCTGTTGCTGCTCCTTAAATAGACAGCAGCTCCCCGAACACCATCAATGGACTGTCGATAATAACGACCAGGGAACGTTTCGCGAACTTCTCCGCACGAGACCGACAGCGAGTGAAGATAGCACGTCCTCACCGCTCGCCGCGCAACCGATAAAAGCCAAGTCATCGATAAGAGCAAACAAGCGCGCGAGATAACTATCGATTCCCCCTCCTCTCCCCAGCCACACACTTGACAGAGAATGACAGATAAACGATGCCGCGAGCGGACAAAGCGGTACAAGAACCCCATGACTAGCTCTTGACACCGCGGGCCGGTTTATGGCGCTAATAAAAAAAAGAAAAAAAAAATCTTGGAGGCATCTTCCCTTAATAAATTGTCCCGCGACATCGCTTCGCACTTCTTAACCTCGTAATTCTATTTTATCCACCCGCTCTCAGGTTTAAATGTTCAAACACGAGCCCACTCTCGCTCTCTGTCCCTGTGGCACGTCTTCTCTTTTTATCGAACCCCCGTCTTTGGCCGGACGACGCTGTCACGTACGTTCTTTTTCTCTCAGAAAATATCAGCCGAGCTCCTGATTAATCGTTCGGATAAACACGGATAATTGTTTCAGCGCTGAGCCGGTCGTGCAAAAAAACAACAAGCGCGTATAAACAGAGTGTAAGTGAAGGATGCTAACAAACCAGCCGCTTAAATACCTTTTCGATAAGCGAGCAATGCAGTTGTCGCACCTTTTAAACGTCATCTTTAATGCTGATCACTCTTCGCCCAACATTTATAGAAAATACCTTTAAAATGATACAGAGGACAGGTAACTGCTGATCACTCTTCGCCCAACATTTATAGAAAATACCTTTAAAATGATACAGAGGACAGGTAACTGGTGATCACTCTTCGCCCAACATTTATAGAAAATACCTTTAAAATGATACAGAGGACAGGTAACTGCTGATCACTCTTAGCCCAACATTTATAGAAAATACCTTTAAAATGATACAGAGGACAGGTAACTGGTGATCACTCTTAGCCCAACATTTATAGAAAATACCTTTAAAATGATACAGAGGACAGGTAACTGGTGATCACTCTTCGCCCAACATTTATAGAAAATACCTTTAAAATGATACAGAGGACAGGTAACTGCTGATCACTCTTAGCCCAACATTTATAGAAAATACCTTTAAAATGATACAGAGGACAGGTAACTGGTGATCACTCTTCGCGCAACATTTATAGAAAATACCTTTAAAATGATACAGAGGACAGGTAACTGCTGATCACTCTTCGCCCAACAACTATAGAAAATACCTTTAAAATGATACAGAGGACAGGTAACTGCTGATCACTCTTCGCCCAACAACTATAGAAAATACCTTTAAAATGATACAGAGGACAGGTAACTGCTGATCACTCTTCGCCCAACAACTATAGAAAATACCTTTAAAATGATACAGAGGACAGGTAACTGCTGATCACTCTTCGCCCAACAACTATAGAAAATACCTTTAAAATGATACAGAGGACAGGCAACTTATCAGTTTCTCAGCATGAATATCCGCTGTCTCCTTTTCTGACCAGGCGACTATTTTAAGCATTTAAGTCGGACAGAACTTTTAACTTAAAAAAAAACACAAAAAAGCAGAAAATGAGTCTCCCCCTCCCCAGTCTTAAGGGAGACATCTGCCGTATTTTTTCATAAACAGTTCTAAGCCTTAATAACAGGAACCGGGCGGTGTTTTCGTTGCTTTCCTCCTCTAAAGTAGAAACTAGTCGGTTGGCCTCTGGCGTTGACCACTAGTGTTCAAACTCGCGATAAGCTGAAACAAGGCAGACCGATGTAAACACTGGCTCTGGGGGGTGCGAAGAGAGGGTAAGAAGTAAAAAAAAAAAAAATAATAATAATAAAAGCACGAATCAGAGAGTTTGGGTTGGATTTCAAGGGTTAAAAATGAAAATTTGAGGAGATGTATTTTAACTGAATCCCTGGTCCAAATTCCGAAAGTGGAGTTTGTAGATTTCCTTTCCAAGTCGTAAAATTTGTTTTCACCTGCGTTTTGGAGATTGGAAATAGACAGAGTTATAAGAATCAGCGTTAGGGCTTTAATCAATATTAGGAAATGATACAAACCCCATGTTTAGGGGAGAGAGAAAAAAGGAATAGTATGGATAAAATAATGAAACAGAAGCAAGAGAAAAAAAAGACTAATGATTGAAAATCGTCTGGTCTCCACTAAAATTGAGAACTTTAGCCGATTAATATCGGCGATAGGCTCTGTGTAGGGATTGGAAAGGTAATATATATATATATGATAATCCAAAGATGTAATCAAAATAACTATTTTGAAAATTTGCTGCTGGAGGTAGGTTACTTAGCGTAGAGACGGTTGGACGACAAATTATGGAGCGAAGGGTGGAGATCAAACGGATGGACCGACACAAAGATATTAAAGAGCGAATGAATGCCGCCAAGTTATTGTTGACCGGTAAGGGAAGGAGAGAGGGGGGGGGCCGTTGGCCATGTTCCGAATTCTTTACCCGTTCTGCGCCTGATTGTTTAATCGGAACCTTTGTTTATCTGAGTTCAAGGCTTCGTCTGGCAGAGCTGTTTATTGACGGCTAACAGTGTATGTTGGTGGTGTTATTATTATTATTATTTCTGTTCATCTAGGACGGGGCTAGAGAGAGAGAGAGAGAGAGGAAGGAAGCAGCTCAGTCCCAGTGGTCCGGTCTTCGAGCCGGAGCCAGATGAAGATGTAATTCTAAACTAAACTCGCACTTGCGCGGGTCACGGAATGATGCCGTCTCTGCCTCTCACTTCACGAAAGAACGGACCCACGTTACCGTGTGAGGGGGGAGGGGGGGCGCGTCACGTGACCGGCAAGCGACCACGCGGTATTACGTAGTGATGTCAACACCGAGGCGCTAGAAGAGTGCGTGTGTGTGTGTGTATGTGTGTGTGTGAGTGAGTGAGTGTGTGTGTATATACGGGCTGTCGCTGGTCCGCTTGGCCAGGTGCGGGAAAGCGTTCGGGGGAAATAATTCGAGGTAATAAAAAAAAATAATAATATATATATAATATATATATATATTTTAAAAATATGTCGTCTGCTGACACGTACCGCGACATGGCAGAGAAGCTGGCCGAGAAACTCCAGCTGTACCTGCAGGCTGACGGCTGGGATATGGCGAAGAAGTGCGTAAGTAGTCGCTTAATTAACTTTGATTTGCCCAGCTAATTAATCAACCAGTGTTAAGGCAGGGGCTTCCGCGTCGGTCGGCCGGCCGGCGACAGGCGGACAGGCAATGTCCGCGGTGATGTGGACAAGTGCGACAACCTGTTCGGGAACTCATCTGATGAAAACTCCGAGATGATGCTGCTGCTGCAGCAGCTATCATCACTGTTTGCTTTGAAATACCACGTACAGCGAACGACTTAATGTTGGCAGGTGCGTCTGCCAGGGAGTTTAAAAGGCCAGTGGCCGGGTTAGGGTTAGTGGAGGGGTGGGGACAGGTCGACAGGAGTATATATATATATTGGCTGTTAAGCATCAACCCTGGACACCTTTCAGTTACAGCAAAAAAATTATGATATGTTAAAAAAAAACTAATATAATTTTTCTGGGGGCGGTCTCTGAGAAAGAGGGGGCAAGGATTGATTGGGTGTTTATTGATTGATTCTCTCTCTGTCACAGTGTTTAGTAACCCTTGCAAGAGCTTAAGCGACTAAACCTTCCAAGGGAAGATAATTCGTCGTAGTATGTTTAAAAAATCCAATATGAATTAATGGCTTTAACAAATTTAAAAAAAACAAACAGAAATACTGGACTGTTTGACTCTAGGTGGAGTGGGGAGAGTCGGATATGATGGAGACTAGCAGGAGACATTTGTGAGAAAACAGATTAACTGATATTCCGCATTTAAGATGTAACAAAAGGCTAAACAAAATTACACCCAGTTAAATGTGATCAACTTTTCATAGTTTAATTTAGGTAATTAAAAAAAAGAAAAAAACAGCCACAATATCCGACTATTATAAATTTTTTTTTAAATAGTAGAAAACTGAATCAAGGATGACCAGGTAATTTAGTCAAACTGTCAGGTAGTGATAACATTATTATAGATGCTACCCCCTTTGACATTGTTTTCATGGAAAAATATTTTTTCATAAATAGTTAGTCAAGTACAGTATATGTAAATACGCTGATTCCAGTGGATCCCATTCATCTTTCTTAAATTTAGACAAGGAGAGAGATGTTATAGATACTGACACTGAAAGAATGCACTGCTCTGGTTAAACAATAAAAGTTTCTCTGCGCCTGTGCACTGAGCAGACGACACTCTTACATGGAAGAGGTTTTTGATTTATAGAAAATGTTCAATATATTTTTCTCAGCTAAAAAAAAAAAAATCCAAGGGATAAGTTGTTGCATTTGAAAAAATGGATAACATGGCTGTTTGGAATTTTTATAAGTTAGCATTTACCCTTTCAGGGAAAAATGAAGAAAATGGTATTTGCTGCTTCTGTATGGAATCTATGGCCATTTTATATAGGGAAGGAAAATGAATTAAAGGAGGGCATTCCGGTTCTCTGGTGGTTTACTGTCCTTCAATATTTTTTTTAAAATCATTTCTTTAATATGTTTTCTGTGGACGAGGCTAATTTGCTAAGCGTTTGTTTATCTTTAAATGTAACAAAAAACTGGAAATGTGAAACTGATGAGACTTTAGCAAAGCAGATATTCTTAATTCATCAGTTATTGAATGCCTAAGTAAATAAGGGGAACATGGTGGAAATGTGGATATCATCCATCTTGTTTGCAGTTGCAGAAGGCTTTAGAGCTCATCAAAATAAACAGGAACATCTATTAGTTAGTATCTTGGTGGGAAACCTTTTGTCCTCTTGATTTTTTAAAAAAAAAAAATAAAATACTAGCTCAGTTATTTAGAATATACTTTTTTCTGTTTGGATTTTCCTGTTAGTGTGACACTTTCAGAACACAGAGAAAATATTTTCAGACACTGTTTCCATTGACATTGCTTTTCTCAGAATGATGGTTGTTAGTATTGCTGTGTCCAAACAAAAAAACATTGTGAGAGCCCAGGCTGGAAGGGCGACTGTTGACTGTTTGTAAGTTCTTATGATTTCTTTTCTGAAAAAAATCTGAGACACCATAGCCTTCTAGTATATGTTGCTTCCTGAAATTGAAGGCAAAACAACAACAAAAAAAAGAATCAAACAAAACTTAGCTGTTTGGAAGTTTATAGACAAATTACAAGTGGATATATAAATGATTTTTAAATTATGAAACTACTAGAGATATTCAAATGAAAAAATCCAACTGAAATAGCTCTGCTGTAATGGTATCTGGATGGGTTTCATTTGAATGTGAATAACCTTCATCTATTGAAGATCATCTTTTAAAAAAATATTTAATGAGAAAAATGACATTCTGTTTTGCTTGAAGTACTATTTATTTCTTTAACCTCAAATGCTATTTCAGTTGAAATAAAAACCTGTTTTTGATTTTACATGAACAAATATCAGCAGTATGAACTACACAGAGTATGTTATTTAAAACATCAATGCTAATGCTGAGTTTGTGTATTACATTCAACTTAAAATATTTAGATAAAAGTTAGATTTATGTGATAACCACAAACTTTGTATTCAGATAATCAGTATTCATTTCACATTGATTGGTTTTTTTATTGGACCAGGTCAACTTTGTCCTACTGTTTGTTAGACTGACCCTTTTATTGAAAATGAAATTATGTATGGAGGGGGGGATGGTTTAGCTCAGTGTATTTCGAGACTTGTGCAGGTATCTCTCAGTGGCTATGCATGCAATCTAAATCGGCTTTTTATCTGATAATTTAGAAGACCTTCCCACAGTGTCATGCTATGTAAGCTTCCACTTAGGTTCTGATTATCACCGACTACTTCTGATTGTCTAGACATCAAATCAGCATGACCGATAAATAAAATGCTGAAAGAAATAGTGCTTTTTTTTAAAAAAAAAAAAAAAAAGCTAGCCAAAAAAGTACAAGAGGGAGATTTTGAATATTTTGTTGTTCTGTTGAAGGTTAATAGACAGACGTTTTACAGACAGTGTAGTTTTCTTAGCATTGCTTTTGGCGAAGGTTTTCTGAATCATCACCAGATGAAAACCTGGTTCATATACACAGCTACTCCAAAAGTTAGGAGTTTTACTGGTTTTTTTTTGTTTGTTGTTGTGTGTCTACAGTGGTGGTCAGAATTAATTTTTTTAACCAAAATGATTTTGACTGATTTTTTGTTCAAGATTGATTGATTATACCCTGATTAATACAGTGTTTTAAGCATCTTTTGTTTCTGGTTTTTTATTCATGTATTTCTTTATTAGCCAAAACAACACTGGGAAGTGTGTATTTATTAGCAGGAGACAGCTTTGTTATTCTATAGTTGTCTTGGCAGGGTGTGTGTGTGTGTGTGGGGGGGTTCTTTTTAGTATGAAAAAGCCCAATGGATATCAAAACAAGGGTTAAATGTTTATTTTGTTGTTTTTTTGCTTCCCCCCCAAAAAAAAACATTTTAACTTTGTAAAACACACAGTGATAGAAAACAAAATTAAAGAGTCAGTTCTGGTAGCTTGAGATTTATTCTTGTGCTGAAAGAATAATAATAATAATAAAAAAAGTACTCCAAGGGGATAAATACATTTGAAAGTACTTATAATTAAAGAGGTAGTCTCAGGTGGACATTGGCAACGCCTCACAGAATCTGGTGAATCACATATTTGTCTTTATCTAAATAATAAAATTACAACCCTTTACCATAATTATGAGCCATTGATAAGATATTCTGGGTAATGGCAAATTCTTTGAAAATGATGCTTAGGGGACTTTGACCAACCCTATCCTTTTCAAGTTGTTGACCTGGAAAAGATTCATGTCACTTCCTTCCTCTCTACTTCCTTTCCTACAATGGAGGTGGCGGCATGATTCACATTTGTGAAGCAAAAGGAAAAAAAAAAAAGAGGGAGGGAGAGAGAAGCAAACTCTTCTGTCATAGAAGGATGTGGCTAACTCTGCTGGCTTTGTTTTGTTCTAATGAGGGCTGGGGGGGGATATGTTGCAGATCTACTGTGTATGTGCAAGATGTTTTCATTGTTAGGTAGACAAGAGCATGGAGATTTTAAGGATAAATCAAAATATATTATTTATTTAATTTTATTCTCTCCTTGAAGGAATGTCTGAAAAATTTGTTTATTCTGTTGATGAATGCATTTTAAGCTCTTACTACTTAGACAATTACTGAGGAGTTGTTCAAAAAAAAAGAAACAAACTCCCCTATAACATTTACTTCAGTAGTGCTCAAACATTTATGAGTGATATTCCAAAGCTCTCCTGCCATGAAGTCGTCAAAAAATACACGATTCTATTCATTGTTGTACACCATTTACGGTTTCTGACATCATTGATTTTCTAGAGATTTCTTGTACTTATTCTCCAGACAGTCCGAAAACATCTCTCTCTCTCCTCTCTCTCTCTCTCTCTCATAATTTACCATAGCTTTTCCAGCACCCATCTGGTTCCTTTTTTTTTCTTTCAGGTACCTAAGTATATGTATTGTTTTACTTAACATACCTAATACCTTTTCATCTAAATAATGCCTTTTCCACTTTTTTCCATAGTCTCACTACTCAAAACAAACCCACAGTCAGTTGCCAACAGCACAATCACAATGAAGCAGGTCAGCAAGGCTAGGCCATGTTTTGCTTGCTTCTACTTAGCAGTTGATTACTGGGGATTCGGCAGGAAGAGCAGCTGTCTTATGACCAGAGGGGGTGGGTAACAACTTTTACAGCATAACAAAACAGCTGCCAGTTACTGGGCAGGGGTAGGGGAAATCAGTTAAGGGGATTTGCAGGTCAAAACAATACTAAATCACTTGCTTAGCACATCATGACTGTTTTCCCTGTTCCTGTTGTTTTAGCAGTTTAATGTCTTCTTGGTAAATAAATACATCTTTGACTTTCAATAAAGCCTCTCTCTGACAGTGAGAGAGAGAGAGAGAGAGAGCGTGTGTGTGTGTGTGTGAGAGAGAGAGAGAGAGGGGAGATGGAGAGAGAGTGAGTGAGAGAATGCAAATATTTTGAAAATAATGCTGTAATAATATTTAGCCTAATGAATGGAATGATGCAAATGAACTTGATTGCCCATTTTTCAAGATAATCTTGCCAGTAAAGAAAATTAATTCTGGACAAATGTGAAATCTATGAAAAGTGATAAGTCCAAGTTCTGAATATTATCAGTTTAAAAACAGACTAAGGAGAATCTCTTTGAGGGCAAAGAAAATCTCTTCTCCAGCTTTGATATGGGATCTTTGTATGAATTGAAAAGGGGAGAGATTAAAATTACTGTCAGAAAAAAAAAAAAAAAAACATGCAAATTTTGTGCAACATAGAAAATGGAAAACACTTTTTCCCCATTCAGTAACTTCCTAATTAGGAACAATTGTCACACACACACATGGAGTAGTTACTGGCTTTAATGCTTGGCTGAATGCTCTATTTATTCTAATACTGCTCTTAAAATGTATTGAGGTCAAAGAAAAGAACAGAAACTATCACCAACTTTAACTGGAGATCATCACAGAACAAGGTTCACTTGTCTACCCCTCTCATACACTTTTTTTTGTGATAGCTTTAATAATTTTAATTATATAATGGTCTTTACTCAATGCGAGTAGCAAGATAACTGCTTGCTTCCCAGCATTGAGGGTGGTTCAGAAGATATTTTTACTACACCAACTAGGCTGGTTTGATGAAGTTTACTGCTGTTCAATGAAAAAAGAGTTGAAGGGGACAAAAAACAGAAAGGGAGAAAGCTTGCCATATGTGGATGTTCAGACAGCAGGAAGTAGCTGCTTGAAGTTACTGAAGGATGGTAATATTAGAAAGTGAACAAGTGCATTCAGTTTGTTCTGCTGGGTCCAAATGGACAAAGAGACATCTGGGTGTTTTTTTTTTTTTTTTTTGTGTGTTTAAGAAAGGAACCTGGACATTTGCTACACAAACTGCCATCAAATCACAACAGGTTTTCAATCATCGAGCTTGACTGTTTTCATCTGCTAGTTCAGACATCATAAATCATAGGTTTGGGTAGAAGTTAGCTAATATTATTTAATTTTTAAAGAGGCTATTAAGATTGTAATTAGAGGATTCAGCTTTGAAATTAAAGATGGCAGTTTTGGTTAAATCTGGCAGACTTGAATAAAACTTTAAAATGTTGGAGGGCTCAGGAGAAGGCATCAAATGAAGTATGGAATGAAACTGATAAAAGAGTAGTTTTATTGTACAAACTACTGGATGCAAAATATTTGAGGTGCCAGCATTGTTTGTTAGCAGCAATGAATTGAACTAGGTCCTCTGTTGCCTAGGGTTTTAACAGGTTTTTAATTTATTTTAAAATTCTTTTTTTTAATAGAGATATAAATCAGAGATCAAAAACATAATAAAATTGCTGTTGACCTGCCTGTGTTGGCATTTTAAAAATCATAGTTTTTAATTTAGCACCATGAGTGAGTAAACAATATTTTTATTAGAATTTAGATTTGAAAGAACATCACGAGTAGATATTGCTGAGAATGTTGCAGTGGAAATGATAAATGGCTCCATACTTAAACAATCCTAACAGATACAATGATGTACTTCATGTCATGATGTAGGTTAACTGTTCAGCTAAACTTTAGCTAGGGCAGATTTTTAAATGACAAGGAGAAGGAGCTTTTCTGAGGTTTGTATCTGCTGTGTCTTGTTTCCAGAAGGACATGACCACTCAGAAATCAGTTTATCATGACTAACAAATGCATGGTGTACTGACTTCACCTTGTGTCATTATCCTTAAGTGCATTCTGTATCAGCAACATCTGAGAGGGGAGGAGTTTTATCATGTAGCAAGACTGTAAACTGGAGCCAGAAATATTTTAAATACTCTTGATGATGTATTATGTACAAAAAAAAACGTTTTACTCTTTTTACACAGATTTTACTTTATCCTCTTGAGTACAGGCACTCTCTTAGTCTAAGAAGTGGCCCCTCTTTCAGAAATGGAGGGAATTTTTATAATTTAGCCTCTGGATGTGTCTTGCTTATTTCACTTAATGTTGAAGTATATTTACAGTTGGAAAGTAATTTTTTTTTCTATTTTATATAAATGGCGATACAGCAAGTTAAAAAAATGTTTCATTTTTCTTGCTTTAAGTTGTAATATGTATAAAAATCTTAAGTAAGGATGCTAAAAGCCAAGAAACAGGTAAACTGACATTGGACTGTACTCATATTAATGCATGGCCTATGCCAGTCATATATTAATTAAAACCCACACACACACTGTAGAAATGGCATCAAGTACATTAATGTGAATTGTGATGGATCACCAAGCATTTGTTGTTTAAAATTTGTTTCTATCTATGTGTTGTTAGAAAACTTTAAAAAGTTGTTACTTTTCATAGTCTCAGATCTTGTACTAACTTTTACCCTGCTGTTTATGCTGCATATGGTTGTAGCAGGATCTATGAACCTACCTACCTACCTTTAATGACTACATCAAAGAACAAGTACAGATGAATTTGTATATGGTGTAAGTAATGGAAATGCATAGATTCATATTATGGCACTAACTTTTCATTTGCATATAAATGGCACTTTATTGATTTTAATTTCATGCTTAAAGAATTGTCAATGGATAATTTTTGTTAGTGTTAGAAAAATTATTCTGCTTAATATTTATTATAGCAAGTAAATTGTGGATAGATACTCTTTCAAAAACCAGCAGCATAAATATAAGAAAATATTATATAAAAATGAATAAAAATATAAATTAAACATAAATTAGGTAGATTAAGATACCTTTTACATTTTTAAAACATGAAATGAATGAATACAAAGTGTTTTACGAATCAACTAAATAAATACAATTTTCATAATCATCTCTGCTAGAAAGCCTTCCACAAGTGACAGAAAGAGGCACAATTGCTGCTTTTTTCCCCTTTGTGATACTGTGAATGGACTTCGAAACAATTTTTTTAAGTCTGTATGCAAAGTACCAGTTGTATTACAGATGAGAAATGTCTTTCATTAATGGGGTTATGACAACAGAAAACTAATATTATTAGTTTACCATTTATTTTGTCATATATGTAATGGTCTGTTCTTGTTAATTAAAATAAAACAACTTTTTTTCATTAAAGGTTATTACATTTGCTTATGAGAAATGGCAACCATGCACATTTAAATTGTTTGTGATGTGGTTATGTTGCTACAAACATTGACGCCCCAGGACTATGGAAAAAAATTGAAGGATATTTAATTTTTTCAACCCGGTAAATCAAGTTTATTGGTGAAAATTTGAAGCGTACTCCTTGATTTAAAAGAATTTTATTTAAGGATACTTTTGTACATCAGAGACTATGGCCTTGGACATTGCTTTGCATTTTTATTGTATCCTAGTTTACTCTGACTTTTCAAGTCAGATCTAAAGTTTACAAAAAGATTTGACTCTCAGACCAACCTCGCAGAACTGCTTGAGCGGGGATGTGATTTTTTTCCCCCAAGGTTATATGGAAAAGTGATTTGACAGTCTGTTCTATATTGGAATCGTGATCGCTGTATTTGCTGTGGCATGGGTTTATGGCTGTTCTTGTTGGGGATATTCATAACCCCACACTTGACCTCGGGGCTGGACCGAGCAACCTGCCGGAAGCACTGAGGAAGCAGTAGTCATTCAGTTAAAGGTAATTGTAAATCATGAGTTGGCCCATAAACCCTGATCTACACAGCTGCTTGGAGCATTCATGTGGGATTACAATTACTTGATATTTATTTCTGGAGAGAGTAATCCTTGGGTAGGGGAAAAGAGTTTATATCATATTGAATTAGCCTAAAGGTCAGTGTATGGTTATGATAAATTCTGTTTAATAGGCTGTTGGTGTAAAATGTCCAGATGATAGTGTTAGATAATAGCTCCAAGGGGATAACTTGAAACTACCTACCTCTAGATTTTTTGTTTAGTCGGTCTGAAATTTAGCTAACTAATAAGTTTCATCTTTATATAGCAGTGTTAGAGAAACTGGTAAATGCCAAAAAAAAACACAATTGTTTTTTAATGGATGTATAAGATTCCTGGATTGTTCCCTAAAGGCGCATAGGCCTTTAAAATCTCAGTTTCTTGATCACCACACTCTGAGACACTATCCCAAGTTAATTAGATTTCAAACCTTTTTAACTCACTAAGATTTCCTTTGTGCTGTGTGTCCTCCTGATTTGAAGACTTGCTATGTATTTCTGTCAGAAATATAACTAAAGAAACTGTGAAAATATAAACAAGAGTGCTTCACATGGGCAAAAAAACTGTCTTGGTGATTGCAGGACAAAATAGGGAAGGTATGGAGAAAAGTAGGGGTGGAGAGATTTTTTCTAAGTAATGGAGGCTACTTACCTTTTTGCTGGTGATCAGGAAACCTGTTCCATTGTTTGCAATTTGCGAGAAATTAAGTGAGGAGATCTGAAGGTTTTACTTTTGATTTATAAAGCTTTTGAAATCAATTGTACTTGTCTTATGTTAAAAAACAACAACAAATTCAGTCCTTTTCTGAAACAACATCATTCCTGTGTAGATTGCCTGCTGAGACTAAATACCAGAGTTCATCAGTCATGTATTGAGAACACATGTTTACTCCAGAGAAATGAACAGAATAGCATTTGTGGGGAATTAAGCGTGAATTGCCATTGCAGGTTGTGATCTAGGTGTGGTTGGGCCTGCATTTCCTTTTTTCTTAACACTCCAGTGCGTTCTGGAAATAAATCCAGCTCTCATGATTCTTGACATGATCTCTCTAATTTTTTTAAAATTCTTTGTCCCTGAGTTTAACTTTGGGTATTTTAAATTTAAAGTGTTCGGACATATTTTCGCACAGTCTGTTGTGTAATCCTTTTTTGGCATAGTCCTTTTCTGAAACAACATCATTCCTGTGTAGATTGCCTGCTGAGACTAAATACCAGAGTTTATCAGTCATGTATTGAGAACACATGTTTACTCCAGAGAAATGAACAGAATAGCATTTGTGGGGAATTAAGCGTGAATTGCCATTGCAGGTTGTGATCTAGGTGTGGTTGGGCCTACTGCTAAGAGGACCAATTTAAGAGAAATATATATTATATATATATATATATATATATATAGAACATCTATGTTTCAGCCCACGCATTTCCTTTTTTCTTAACACTCCAGTGCGTTCTGGAAATAAATCCAGCTCTCATAATTCTTGACATGATCTCTCTAATTTTTTAAAATTCTTTGTCCCTGAGTTTAACTTTGGGTATTTTAAATTTAAAGTGTTCGGACATATTTTCGCACAGTCTGTTGTGTAATCCTTTTTTGGCATATTTACCTCTACATGACAGGAGAGAGAAAATACATGAAATTTAATAACAGCACGCAGAACATGTTCTGCTTACAGTGCAGAACACATATAATTTAACGGTTATTTGTTCACGTACATTCATTCATTCTACTGTGAACCACTCTGCGATTGCTGGTTTAAAGAATCCTCCTGGAAACTTTACTGTTTTGTGTATAAATGTATATTTATTCAACATACATGCAATGTGTAGTGATGAAAAACTGCATTCAATTCATTCTGGCATATAGTGGAAGAATTGCTGGTGAAATTATGTAGTTTATAGAATATTTAAGTTTAAGAGCAGGTAACATTCACGTAACAGAACATCTGGAGGGAAGGAAGTGGCCATAACGTATATGCTCCTAAAAACTCGGAATATGTATATGTGCCATAAATTATGTTTGCGTTGGTATTGTTGTTATATTGATTTTCTTCCTTAAAAAGATAATTAGCAGCTTTGTGATTATTTTTTTTTTTTTTAACAAGGCAGAAATGAAAAATTTCTATAATTAAATGCAAATTTTTCACAAAGGAGAGCTCTTAATTTATGTTCTAATGCTGTTAATTACATCATGTGTTTGTGGTGCTCTTCTGACACTAAAATGTGACTTTAATCTTTTCTCTCTCTTTTTTTCCAGAAAGATATCAGTGTATTTTCCAAAAAATCCCCAGAATTTGGAGGCTGTTTGTAAGTAATTTTTTTAAAATACTTCTATTCTGTTTTTCAAGTTGAAAGAGCTTCTGAATAACCACAGCATAGCTGAGGTAGAAAATGTGAGTTGGCAAATTAAAACAGATTCTTTTTCAAGGGTAATTTCAGACTCTCAGGGTGGCTTTTTAAAGAAGCTGTCTCTGCTCCCTAATTTCACACTTTGTTCTGTTTTTCTTTTTCTGACTTGTTGTCGCTCTGCCTTTGTTCTCCTGTCACAATACCGACCTTAGAAATGGGATTACAATGTAATGTTTTTATTTTTGTGAATGAAGTCTGATAAATATTTTCTAGCAAAATATAGATTTAATAATTTAATATGAATCCCTTTCCATCCCTGTGCCTTTCTACCCACTTGAGAAATGCTTTAAAAAAAAAAACATTAATGTTGTTCATTTATTCTTTCTTAGATGGGGAAACAAAATTTATTATAGCCTCATTGATACCAGCCAATATACTATTAAATAATACAAATTCTAGCAGTTGTTCCTACTCTCATTTTATACTGCACTTGACCACTCAGAATTTATTCGCAGATGAATTAGCAGTTCTGACATCTTTCAGGTACTGTCAACCTAAAAAAGATGTTTCGCTTGTTTCTTGTCTATTTCATATATCATTTATAAAATCATCCACAATAAAAGACAAAGGTGGGTGGTTGTTTCACTGCATTTAAGTAACTAAGACATTTTTGTTGTTGTTCAGTGCTCATGCAAGTTGGTGATTCATGTCATTAAGCTCTCAACAAAGAGAGATCAGTAAAAATTTGTTTTTCTAGCAGGTATGTTTACTTCCAAACATTTCTTAGCACTAGTGTATAATTGTTACACAGTATAAAGTTGGCATGCAGTTCTAAGTCTAGTTTAATTAACACTATGGATATTCAAATGAAAGGTGCCTGAAATAGCATTGCTGTAATGGTATCCAGCCAGGTTTCATTTTTCATTTGAATGTTGCTAGTACATAAAAGCCAGGAAACCATTTTGGCTCACACACACACACACACACACACACACCACACACACACACACACACACACAAACAAACAAACACAAATTCAAGATGACATAATTGGCATTATAATACCCAACAAGGCCAAAAATTGCTGCTGCAGTTTTTGGTATTGGTGAACTAAATAAATGTGTTGCAAGTCTGTCTCTCTTGTATGTGGATGCAGTTAATTATTTCAGTTGTGAGATTTAGGAATGGGATTTTAGTTATGTGAAATGTTTGCGGACTAATCAGCAAATTTCCATTTATTATTATTATTATTATTATTATTATTCCATCTTTGTAGCTACTTCAGTTGAGATTGATTTGTAGCTCACTGTGTCAAAGTTTTATTTTAAAGTGCCATAGTTGACTACACACAGCTTTTATTGAATCTCACATAAACAGCTGAGTTCATTTTGAAAGCAAAAATAATTGATTACATACTCCGTAAAGGAAGCTAAGATAGCATAGCTTAACCCATCATCTGACTGAGTGAGCTTCTGCTGTTCTGTGCTGTTTAAGTAGAAAATGACACAATTTATGCTTCCAAAGACCATAAGTCCTCACAGTACTGACATAACTACCTTCTCCTTGGGCTATTGACTGGTGTACAGTAAAACACCGATTTAACTGACACCCATTCAATAGACTTTGGAAGCAATGGATGCTGTCTTGTCTCTCGACAAAAGTCTGCATTGAGCTGTGTGAAAATTTTTTTGCTTGGGTGCCTTTTGCGCATGCATATGTAAATGTCCAGCATTAACACATGGCCTTCCCCCTCATATTAATCCATTAAATCGAGGTTTTACTGTAGTTAAAAAGATACAAACTGATGTCATTTTACACCTAAAGTAATATTAAACAATACATTTTACTTGAATTTGCTTTTCTTAGGAGTTTAACATGGGAGCCAATTCATCATATTTAACCTGTTTTGTAAGTAAATAAGCTTAAAATATGATGCAACAAGTGTAGAGAACTGTGCATAAATGTAGGATTCCTTTTTTTGTTTTTTGCATATTTGTAATAATACATGACAAAGACATTAGTTAAGTAATGATTTTGAGACTTAGAATACTATCACAAGTCAAGAAAACAGTGTCTTACCAAGAAACCTCTGTTGTTTGCAGTTGATGGCTGGTTAATATTGCTTGGATATTTGAAACTTAACTGTACTTTTGACAAGCATTGGTTTCAGAAATGTCTTGGACTGTGCACTGTACCCATATTAATATAGTATATAAATCAGATTTCAATGTCAGTAGCCTAGAAAAATTATATTTAGGAAGAAAGACAAAATAAAATGACAAAGAACCATAGAACTGTCAAAGTGGATATCAATATTTACATTAATGTTTCCCTTTTTCTCCATCTAAAAAAATTATTGAAAAGCCAAAGTTTTTTTTTTGATTGATAATGTAGCAAACTCTTTAAACCACTTTGTTTTGTTTATTTTAAAAGAATTTGAAACTTAAACATTTTAAAAAATCTAGTAATGGAAAGAAATACATTTTTTTTTTTTACTGTGACTTTTGTAGTTTCTGATTTGGATGGGAGATGTAGCATCCCCTTGAGAATAATGTGTAATTATGGAGTCATGTGGTCTCTTGTAGGATTGCTCTGAATTGTCGGATCTTATTTAAACAGCTTTCATCACACAAGCAAAAGTTTACAAATGTCTGATAAAGGAGTTGGTCTAATCTTGGCAATTATGGCCACTGGTAGCTTAAATGGTCACGTTGCTAGGTTGTATCAAGGAATGGCGCTGGCAGCGTGTATTGTCGCCTCAAGTAATGAAAAAGTTTAAACTTGATGACAAAAAATAGCATTCCAAGAAGAATTTCTGTTGTCCATTTATTCTGAGCTAGGTACTATCGTGGGATTTTGTGTGTGCATGCATCTGTGTATGGGGGTTGGAAAGGAGGTCACTAAAAAAACCCTCAAAAAAAAAAAAGTTTAAGTATTTAGATTGTAACAAGGATTTAATTCATCAGTTTGTTTGTTTTTGGTTTTTAAAGTCATTTGAGTTAAAAATGAAAAAAAAAAGAATAAAAATACCACTGTGATACAGGCAAAGGCACTCTTGGTCTTTCTGACAGGGAGCAATGGATGGCATTGCTCCTAAGCATTTAAAATTTAAATTTATTGAAAGTCTCTTGAAGTGAATCATATAGGTTAAAATTACAAAAAATATTTTAATAGTTATGGAGTAAATTAAGTTTGCTTAATAAAGACACTCATATTCTAACTATAAAAATGTATTGAGTGTAGGGCATATTTGGTCAAGTGCCCAGTTCTTTTGATTGGTTAATGGAATTGCAGTTTAATTTTTAAAAAAAAAAAAAACATGCATTGTTTTTATATTAAGGAAAACAAATATGCAATTTAAAAGTAAAATATGTACAAGCACAAGGAAATATATAGTATTAAACACTGATGATGCAAAACAATTAGGTTGCTTTATTTTCAGTCACCAGCAATTTAAAAAGCATTTCTTATATATCAACTGTAAACAAAAAATTATATAAAATGTTATTTCCAAATCATCTACAGATTAAAGATGATATGCATACTTTATCTACTTAAATCTGAATTTAGAAAGACTGAAATTTAATGTATGTATATTTTATAATTTTACTGTAATTTACTTAAAATGAAATGTTTATGATACTCTGTGATTTTAAGAGGTTTTAAAAAGATCAAAGGTTAATTTTCAAAAGCAAAATATTTAATTAGTTCTGTTATATAAGTCTTTAATTTATCTGTATTTTGAATGTTTATGAGGAAGATTATTGATTTATTAAGGTTCAACATGAGTTCAGGAATGTTTTGCAGATCTTAAACATTTGAATATGGTGAACAATTAAAAATATCATCTAACAAATTCAAAAAGACTTAATAGGTCTTTAAAATAATCAGGTTTTCAGCTTTTAGGAATCTACATTTAGGGGCCATAATTACAAATCAGTTAAAATTTAGGTAAGATTATTACAGATCAGAAAATATTTATTTAGTAATAGAATTGTTATTAAGCAGGATATATTATTGGCATTAAGAGTTGATGGTAATAACCAATTTAAGAACTGCATTGATGGTAATTTCTCTTCCGTAGGGTCTCTTGCTTAATCCATAAAGGCTTTAAACAGAGCAGCTTAACTCTTTTAACACTGCAGTTCTGGTAATATTAAAGGAAAATTAATATTTGAAAATAACATGAAGATTATTTTCTTTCTTTCTCTGTTTGTTTTCTGTCACTTCTGTTGTAGCCACCCAGACAAAAGAGGCCAGTCTGACTGGCACTTTTGGAGAGACACCCAAGTCAGCGCCATTTAAACGAACATCTGGCCAGGTTGTAAAGGACAGCCCTTTGTCTGGGTACTTATTATGAAGTGGTGGGAGAGGAGTTGCAGTTAGATTCCTGTTCTCCTTTACTTCAGTTTTATTTGTTGGTAATAACAGGCCACTGGAATTTGGAAAGCAATTTGTAATGGAAGAGGTGAAACATGGGTTTGTTGACAGAAATCTCTTGCATTCCATAGCCCATGTCTCAATTACCACTAAAAAATGTGAAAGGGGGGGAGGGAGGCAAAGGTGCTTGGGGGTGGGTGGGTTGGTGGATGCCCCCAGTTTTAGTTCAACCTTTTCACTCCTTTATGGTGAAGAAAGGAAAGGGCTGAAGTACTCAGTTAAAAATTAATTTTATTAAAATAAGATTAAAGTGGCTATTAGATTGGTAGGAAAGTAATTATGCATTATTTATAAATCTTTGGCATGCCCTCTAGTGATCATCCATAGGAATAGGCTCTCCCTGTACTACAGACAGAGGAAGTGTGCAGTAGAACTGCGAGTATAAAACATCAAAGAAAAACAAAAAAAAAAAAAAAAAAAAAAAACAGCTTTATATCAGAAAAAAAAAACTCCATTATTTTAATACAGAATTTCTGATTATTTTGCTGAAATAACTGCACTAAAATGGTTAATGTTGCTGAATGTTGTTCACTTAAAATATTTTAGACATGATTGTCATCAGATAAGCCAAACCGTTTCCTTATTTTCTCCAATAAAGAAACCATGAGGTTGTGTGGCAGGAAGGGATGCGTGTAACATTTATTTTAGCTAGAATGTGGATTTCTCTCAAAATAATACTTATTGTGTGTGTAAAGTACCCCACTTGGATACTTTATAAACTGTTGTTATTTTTATTATTATAATTTGTTAATTATTTACGTTTTAAACTTTGTACTATTGTATTTGCTTGACTGAATGACTGACTGGTCTCAGAGCTTAAGTACTAATCTTTAAAAAAAAAAAAAAATTCTTTATTTACACAAATGTCTCTGCCATCTACATTTACTGATGCTGACCAGATTTGTGAGGGTGAGGATAGGCAGGGAATGAACCCCTCTTCCAACTTCCTGTCCCATGTCTCTTTCCTGTCTGCCAGCTCCTGTGAACAAAATCAGCCATTTACAGACATACCCAGTCACCTTATTTAAGAAGATAGTTGACCAACAACAACAACTTCAATAGTAATAACAACCTTAAACTGATTTCATGGCCATGCTGTGCCTGGATTAATTACTGAATGCCTTTTGTTTTGAGTAATGGCTACACTAAGCCTCTGATAACTTTTTTATTTGAGAAAATATCAATTTAGATTGATTTAATAAAATGATCCTTATAAAATTATCTTTCTGGACATGTAAATAAAAGTGCAACAAAAGAAATACCTGGAATTCAATAGTTATTTAAATATGAATAAAATTAAAATTTACCTTAATCAACAGTTCATCCAAGATAAAATCTCTCAATTTATTTAACAAACAGAAATCACATTTCACTAAAGCGTGCATACATATATTAAGCACAAAATAACTAAAATTAAAAGTATTTTGGTCAATAATGGAAATTGAAATTCTGTAACTCATGGAGTGATTTTGAAGAAGTTCATTTTTTTCTACAACAGTTATTTTATGCTCAGTCATTTACACAATTTTTACAATAATTTGAATTTTTCTCCCACACTTTAATATTTCATACAAAATAAGTTCTTTATGGATGATATTTCTCAAATCATTCCTTAGGGTGAAGATGAAGATGGGGATGCCCAGTACAGCCTGCTGTTAGTTTTCCTTTTTGTCGGAGTACTACAAACAACACAACTTCTGTCCACTGAAACACATTTCACCTGACGTTTGTTGCCTTTGAAACGTTTAGAGGGGGGGTTTAATATTCTCGGGTGTCCAGTGTAGATAGCAGGCGTGTCCTTAGGGGCAATCTCTGCAGCAGTTTCCAACAAAACTGGTGGTCAAACCATCTTTGAATTTCAGGAAGCTTATTTTTTTCTGACCGTTTTGATGTGTCAGCATATAAAGAATACGGTGCATTCGCTTGACGCACCCCTAACAACCAGGAAAAATTCTTTCCCACCATGTTGTTGTTTCTCATGTAAACTGGCCATAATATGCAACACACTAACCCTAACCCTGACCCACCATTTTATTTTTTTGTCTTTTATCGGTGGCCTTCACACTTTCTTAAATAACTCCAAACAGAGGAAATTTTCTGCTTTTCCAGCTGGTTTAAAAAAAAAAAAAAGAGAGAGAGAAAATATGCCTTCACCTACTTCTGATGAATGTATCTCGTTGGTTGTCATCGCCGATCGATCAACCGATGCCTGTATAGCCAATCAGCTGTTGATTTCTGTGATGATGCATAGCTGGTGAGAATGGCTTGTGGGCACAAGTAGTAAATTGAAGAGTCGTTGACAGAAACTCACGGTAGTGATATTGAGTTTAAAAAAATTTCAACAAATAAGCTGAAAAAAAATTGTATTATTTTACAAATTTACTGAAATGGTTTTAGGTATTAATGAAAACAAATTATACTTTAGTTTAAATAACTGACATTATTTACATTAGTTAATTTATCTTTTTACTAAAATTTTTGTTGCTTATAATATACCTAAACAAGTCTATTCTCTATTTATCTTATTTTGATGATGAAAATATGAAGTGCTTTTTTTGTTTTTAAGGGGTGTGTTTGAATAGGAAGGTTCTTAACCCCTTATATAAGCCATAATAGCTAGTATAAACTGAACCCAACTTTTCAGTAGAGTTGTAGTGGTCACGCCTTGAAACCATCTAATCTTCACTTCTCCAGGGTGTCCATTTTTGCTGACAGGTTATAGTTTCGCATTGAAAGGGTTTCCAACATTGAATTCTGTTGGAACCCTATTTCTTCTAAAAGGTGGTCTGCAGCAGAAGTGAATAGAATGAGAATGTAATTTTATTTTCCATTTGGTGACATGGAGCCTGCTTGTTCATGGCTGAGTGTGTTGGCTTAAAAAAAAAAAAAAGTTATTGCTCTTACATTTTAAGGTAGAATTAAAAATGCTTAATTTTAAGATGCACAAACAGTTTGCTGGTCAGTGATATACACATTTAAAGGGCCAATCGGGTTGGCATTTGGCAGAAATTTGTTAGTTATTTTAAAAAAAAAAAAAAGAAATTCAACAAACATCAGCGTATGGATTGCTGTAAAAACATAAACTTATTATCCAAATAGAGAAGCAAAAAAAACTAGGGAACTTGAACCATATTGCTCTGCTGCTGCATCTTCACAAAGATTTTACAAATGGAATATCACAAAGCTGTGTTCTGGGACTAGAGCTACTTTTTAAAAAAAAGTGACAGAAGTTAATCGATGATGACAGGGTTAATTCTAGGGCATTAAATGACTCTAGGGGAAAGTTTAATAAATGGGAAAGTAAGTGACAAAAGAGTTAAACTTTGGGTTCATTTGTACGGATACTGGTACTCTTGAGAATTTTTACTGCTTGAAAAACATTCTCACTAACAATGGAAACAATGAACAAGAATAAATATTTCTTTCTTTTAATTGGACTTCTAGAAGCAAGACAATTTAACCCCTTCTATACCATGTCAGATTTACCTTACTAGTAATTTCTGCGGTGCATTTGCACTTCGGCCTTGAAGTGTTAGTTAGTATTTGTAGTGAACTGGCCATATATTTGGTCAACATACTTATAATGCAAAACGTAGGGTTTGAGCAACACGTATTTGTCATTACGAAGGTTTATGTTAATGAGGAAGGTACCATGTGTCACATCTCCTTTGGCTCAACCTGCACTGAGTAATACAGATTTGAGAGAGAGTGCAGTCAGGGTTAGGGTTAAGATTATGTGAATGGTTGAAAGAATTGGGATATAAAATTTCATTGAAAAAAAAAAAAACATTACCAAGTTCTATTATAGCTGCATTTTGTTTTGTTACTATTGCGAACTTTGTTGTTAGCAGGGTTAGGAATGCCAATTACCTGGAATAACTTTTGTTTAACTCTTTCATGTTTTTGTTTTTTTTTAATACTAATGATATGGTTGAGAATGAGATCAGCTTTTCTATGTTAGCTTAGATCATGGATCTAATGACTGTAGCAGTGATCAAATGCTTTCAGTCCATTTTGTAATAACAGGTGACTCTACTTTAAAGAGATCAAAATAAATGTAAACTATCACCAACCAGTGTATGTGCTTGTTGATGTGAAAGATACTATATCTTCATTTCATCATGCTGCAGTGTGGTCTGTCCTTGGTTACAGTATTAGGTGGAGAAATCCTGCAGCTTGGATGAGATTTACTACTTTTTTTGGTAGCAGACTTCTTATTGCAGGATGGGTGAACACGGCCACTATGTAGTCTTCAGGTGTTCACACTGACAAACTAAACAAAATGAGTTCAATATTTCATTACTTTCTAGTCAGCATCAAAGAAAGGGAACTGGACAATTTCTATAAAACTGGACGAAAGATTTATTTTTTTATCTCTAAGTAAAAAAAAAAAAAATATATATATATGGTTTATATTTACCTGACAATCTTTCCAGATCAGATTAACAAGCCTATGGGTAAAAAATATCAGTAATGAAGTGAGCCAATTAGATACATGTGGCAGCAGTCATAGAATAGAAAAAAAAGAGTAGAATGGCAAATTATAATTTTAAAACTTACCTCCAGCACAATTGCATTATGCTTCTTAGACAAAAGCAGTGTATATTTTTAAAAATTTTTTAGCCTAGGCTTAAAGTAATCTGTATGGAAAAATTTCCACGTCATTGATGGAATTTGATCTCCTAAAAAATATTTAAGCTATGAAGCTTTTAAAAGCTCTGATGCTGTTTTTTATAGTTTTCTTTTGGCTTGTAATGAGATATCAGTGTATATTTTCATAACCCCCCCATAAAACCAGTTTATAGAATCCTTTCCATATTGTTTTTGCTCACAATTTAACAGCTTCCACTGACATCAAGTTATTTTATGGAGAATTTAGATAAATGGGCAAGTCCTCTTCAACCAGGAAATGAACAAATGTCAAGGTACCATACAATCACTGCAAGCCCAGAAATACTTGTTGCTTTTTTCTTCTTGTGTTTTTGAGGCCCACATTATACAACACCCACATCACAGATTAAATTATAAATTCTTTTCAACACAGTTTCTCCTGCATTGAAATTTTACAGTCAGTAAAACATGATTTTAAAAATACAGAATAGGCTTCAGGTATTATATTTATCCAAATGGTTCAGAGTGCATGGTAAGTGACAAATTATTTTAGCCAACTACAGTTAGAGTTATTAGGGATATTTAATTAAGTACTGACATGGCTTGATAATAGAAAAAAAAAAATTTAGAAATAGAATTGCAAATAACTGGAATGAATTACCAAGGTTATTTTTTAATGGGTTTGGTGTCAACCAGTTAAAAAAAAAAATCAAACTGATAGGCATTCTGGCTAGTAAAAGCCATAATAGATTATTACCTGCTTTGTATTAAGTAAACTAAACTTATATCATGAGTAGATTGTTTTAAACTTCTATCACTATATTTATAAATTACCATCTTGTCGAAATTATGCTCTCCCCTGAATATTTAATCTTTAGGTTGATTAAATAAGGCAAACAGAACTTAACATTGTATGCACATGCAAACACCAACTTATTATTACTTCTTTTTTTGTTATTTGTATCCTGCCTGCCATTATGTGATTATGTATATTGACACATTATCATAGTTATGTAGGATTGGATTATTCAAAGTTTCCACCTACAGTATATTTTTTCTTCCATCTTGTCCCTGGAGGCATGGTTCATCAAGGGTATGAGCAGCTCAGATACACTGCAAGTTGCTCTTTAATAGATTGCTGCCATTGAAAATGACCTGGAGCATGCACATTACCAGTTTGATAAGATTTAGCTTACCTTGTTTGCTGAACTCATCCCAAGCATTTTGCGGGTTACACTTTTCCCTTACTGATTACTGACATTACAGTTTGTTTGTTTTAACCCTTTGATATGCAGCACTCGAAATCCCCAAGGAGATATAATCATTTAAAAAAAAATTTGCAAGTGTTTTTTTTTTTTTTCCTGTAAGTTAAGATATTGTGAAGTGTTGAGCTGTTCTAAGTGTTGTTGTCAGTCATCAATTTAACACAGGTGTTTATAGGTCACCTGGCTTCAGACCAGTGAATGTAATATCCGTTCTTATGAATACTGCACTCATTTTGAGGTTTAATGTGGCTGGGTACAAGACGCTGACCACCAGTTTCATGGCGTGAAAGAAAAAACAGCAACAACAAAGATGTCTGGAATTTTTCCCTTAAGAAGAAAAAAATGTCCCTCCCATCACACACAAATCAAAGAAATATGAATTACTTTGGCTATCAATCAAACAGACTTCATGCCAAGTTTTACTAGAACTCAAAATGTGGCAAAATTACTAGAGAAACTTTATTATAGTAATTGTTTATGCTGTTGTTGGTACAGGTAAATGTTGTTAATTATATCAGAGTGTGATATCGTTTTCTTAGAAATGTTATCAGTGTTAATTCTATGAAGGTCTCCTATATGTAAACTGTGTTTTTTAAATAACATGGTCAGCTTAGTAAATTAAAAATAAATAATCCCATAGCTCATCAAAGAACACAGTCAGCACCTTTGTATTGCAGATATAAAGCTGAAGCTGTTGTGAATGCTGCACCAGAAACAGTATTCAAATATGTAGACCCCTTGCCTGACTCCTTTAGGATGAAGTGGGATAACAGAATGAAAGGAATTGAGACCCTAAAAGACATTGATAAGGTGAGTAAAAGTTCTTTCTGAGGGCGATTGTAAAGTTGGTAATTATTCTCAAAATGGGGCTGATATCTGATATTTCAAGGATGGGGATTGTGCACGTGTAGTACTCTCGGGTGGATCAGTTTTTGTTTTTGCATACATTAAAGAGTAAGAAACTGGAAAAGTATATAGAAATTATGAATTACCTAAGAAAATTACACTTAATGTTGATGATTTATGCTTAATGTGAAATCACACTTGTTCCTTTCTCCCTCTTTTAAGAATTATTTAAAATGCATTTTGAATGTTTTTATAAATCTGAGGAATTAACTAAATGGTAAGGAAAACTCTGAAAGACTTCATAATGGCTGCAGTTTTTAGTTAACGGATTAGAGATAGTTTGCTGGGTAATCTTCTGTATGAAATACCTATTATATTATTACTTCCCTGTGGACAATATTGAGTGCACCAGTTTTGGGAAAGCTGATAAAAGCAAAATAAAAACACAACACACTTCTCTTTGATATCATTGTTTCAGTTGGATGAGTTTTCAACATTTGTTTTAACACCCTGAACCCAATGGTAGCAGTGATACCTTTCATTGTAAATTATGGTTTGGTGACTTTTGACTTCTGAATATGTTGGGATTGGACTTTTCCAAGTTACTCATTGTAATTCAGTTTTGTGTGTGTCTGTGTGTCCATGTCCATCCCCCTGATATTTGTTTTAGACCTTCCACCAATTTTCTATCAGTAAAGATGCAGCTGTTGTTTTTATTTGCTGGCTTTTTGTTTTGGTTTCCAACATGCAAATTACTTTCTCGAGTTAAGGTTTAGGGGAGTGAGTAGAAAAGTTTTAAACATTTTTCTATCTGACCTTAAAGAATTCACATTTCACTTATGTTAACTGAGACAGCGGTCTAGCATACAATTGTGTGTTCATGCTCTTTAGTAAAGAATCTAACAATTTTCTATTATGTCCCTCACTTTGGTTCAGGTGATATCAAATTTATTTATCAAATATTTAAAACTTGTTTTTTAACATTGCTTTATAGAACTAAGATGAGTTCTCTTGTAACTTATACATCACTAATGAAAATATCACTAGGCACTGTTTCTAGTTTAGGTTGTTGATCTATTTCTGTAGTCTTTGAAACACATTGCTGTTTCACTTTCTAATATACTCAGGGTTATTCTGATGGACTTCTCAGCCATGTTTTAACAGATTTAGCTTTTCATTCACAGGACTGCCCACCTTCCCACCATCCATTGGCTTAGCCAGGCATTCCCCACTTCTTGTACAAATTTCTAAGCCATAGCTACCTTGGTGCTTTTTCAGCACTGGTACTTTGCACATTATTGCATGTATTTATTTAAACTGCTGTCTTTGTTTCAACTTGTCTTGGGTTTTATGGATGCTTTTGATAACAACAGTCAGTTACAAATGTAATTTTCTTTACACTTGATTATCTGGTTACTTGCATTTTTATTCAGAATTTGTCAGTGCTATGCTTTGTGCTTATTATTATTATTATTCATTGTCCTCCTTTTGATTCTGAAATGATATGCACAACTTGTAAACTGTGAGGTCCATTATAGCTTAAGAAATTAAGATTAATTTGAAACAAATTCTAGCCATAACATGAAACCAACTATAGGAGTTTAAGTTTTTATTATTTGTTTTTGTTTGAGATTTTATAAGGTATGCAATGAATAACAGCTTGGTTTTAAGTTGACATATTTATGTTGTGAATGAACAATGCAATTTTAAAGTCTCCTCTACTCTGACTTTAGTTTAAATTCACAAGATCAGACATGTAGAAAGACTGAATAATTATTTTAATTGAGAAGACGTCGTTAGGAATTTTCATAATGAAATTAACTTTCGAAAAAAAAAATTAGAATAATTAGGAACGAGCTATGACTTGAAAAAACTATAAACTTGAATTAAAAACTTAGTGAAATTCCTACACAAAACAGATCTTGAGGTTCAGTTGTTGAAAAGGTGATGCTGCAAACATCAGAAAGACAATCTAATTTAGAAAAAGTAGAAATACTAAGTTATGTCTGTTCATCAAGATTCTCTATTTTCCACCTAAATTTTTACAAATTAAAGTGATTTTAAGTTATGAGAGCATTAAATGTTTAAATTGGCTAAATCTTGTCTTTAGTATCAAATTATCCCTAACCATAACTAAAAAAAAAAAAAAATGGGATCTCCCATGAACAGTTTTATTTTTCAATATGGAATTTTAACTTTTTGGTAAATTTGATGTTTTTTTTCATAAACAAAATAACCATTAGTTCTTGGGATTAACTGTTTTCTGTCTTATTGTTGAGCACAAAATAACAAAAGTTTTTCATCATTTTTAGTTTTGCTAGTGTACTAACTACTACTATTTTTTTATAGTTGAACCCTGTCCTGACTCTTGAGATTTAAAGATATCTCACAATGTTGACTCAAAAAAGGAAGTTGTTGGGTGTTAACTTTGGTGACCAAGCAACTTACCTGGGTACAATTGTGGCTCTTGAGATTGATCAAGGTGTAAGCCAGTTAAGATGTTCTCATAGAACCACCATCACATGTACTGGGAAACT
Organism: Nautilus pompilius; assembly: GCA_018389105.1. NCBI lineage: Eukaryota > Metazoa > Mollusca > Cephalopoda > Nautilida > Nautilidae > Nautilus > Nautilus pompilius. The sequence continues at coordinate 778,042 of JACATO010001894.1, forward strand.
TTACTATTTGCTTTTAGATGTGGTTTGAAGCTAGAGTGCTCAGAAAAAAACCCTTGCTGCTGGCTAGTGAGGAAGATCAAGAAGAAACTGTGCCAGGCAGAGAGGTACAACTGGTTCCAATTGGGATTTAAATGAGTGCCCTCAACCATGGCAATCTAGTTATCTATCACTGGTACCACCAGTAGACTAATTTAGTTTTCATTATTACATTGTGGTTTTTCTTTTTAAAATGTAAATTTCAAAAAAGATGAAGAGTGCCATAGATTTTAAAAATAAATAATCCAAACTTTACTGTCAGCAATTCCTATTGATAAAAAAAACAACAAAAATGAACCTGAAAGGGTAAAACTTTTGAATTAAACAAAAGAAATTAAATCTCCTTAATAGTTTCTCTTTAGAATTATCACCTGTGGCTAAAATTGTTTAGTTATTTTGGTATCTTTTTGAAAACTAACTACACACAAAGAAAATTACTGAAAAATGCTATATAAAGGCAGTTGGTCATTCACTGATCTTTTATCTTGTATCATGGAATAAATAAGACGAGCTTTCAGGTGCATAGAAAGATGAAAGAGTGCCAAGTATTTTGGAAGTTTTGTTTTCTGTACAGTAATGAGTCAGTGTAGTGATTCCAAATGGGAGGAGGCACATTATAGCTCAGAGAAGATGCTCCTAGCTGGTTGGAGGTACATCACTAAAGGATATGGATTGTGAAACAGCTTTGTTTAAAATACTCATTGTTCTGTGTGTAAACTAGTTATGTAGTATGCAGTTATTTCGCTTTTTAATTCATTTCCAAAATTGTGTTTTAAGTGAAACTGAAAGTATGGTGGGTTATAACTCAGTGCATTTAATTTAACAAATTTGCTAGGAACTAACATCAGAATTCACAGCTTTGTTTGATAGTTCTTCAAATGTTGTTAGTGCACAGTGACACTTGTCTTCATATAGCAACATTTATGGCTCTACATTGCTTCAGTAAATTTAAAAGCAATCCTACCCACAAGCCGTTCAGGGATATCTGCAGGTTCTCATAGAATTAATGGCCAAATGCAGGAATGTTGAAAGGTGATTTAAGAGCTATAAACCCATTTTTACATAATCACACAATTTGTGATTTGAAATTGTGGCTTAGAAAACCATCACCTACTTTAAAAAAATGTTTCTTGAAATTGATAATTGATTGGATCATTGCCCACAGTGATTTGGAGGCTTTAGAAAATCAGCTAAAGGTGCTGGTTCAGTTGCTAAATAATTGATGCTGTAGCCACAACTTTAAATGACTGGGAATCTGGTTAAATAGGTTCTACACAAGAGAATTAATTTTTCTTTTATCTTTGAGGAGAGAAAAAATACAAATCTTTGACATGAGTTGTTTGGCCAAGCCATACCTGGTGGTGTGGCAAAAAGATTTGGGCAGTCCACATGGACGACTTGAGTTTAGTTGACTTTGCAAACTGGGCATAATTATTCTAAACCTAAATGAATCTCAAACTGAACAGTGTACTTAATCGTGTTTTACACACCAGAAATTGTTACCAGTGGATCTAGGTTCCATTAACATCCTAGGCCATACTAAATCTTTGTTGTCATCTTCTTTCCTTGTTACTACTGACTCGTGGAGAATATCTCTGGATTTAAAATTAGGAGATATTCTAAGTCATAGTATGTTGTATATGGCAAATAACTGTAAAACTTACTTGCAGTGCAGAAAACATTGAGTTGTAGAGAATCAACATTTAATTTGTAATAAACAAGTAGATGCTGTGAGTTACATTTAGGATTTTTATCTAGGAAGAGGGAGGAACGACATAGGCAAGCAGAAAGAAAGTTAAGGATGTTATTCTTAGAGTATTCTTCTAAAAACTACAGCAATAAAACTAAACTATTTATTTTCATTAAAAATGCGAGTAAATTAGTGGAGATGATGTAGAAGAGCAGTCAAAGATGGTGACAGGCAATGGACAAGAAAACTCTCTTTCCCTCACCTTTAACGACTTCAAAAGAACCAAAAGTCTGTTTTTAAATGATGTACACGAGATGTTTACTTTTCATATTTAATGAAATTTAAATGCTACTATAATGATAAAGGCAAAATAAGGATGACTCAGTATCCACTGAAATATGAAAAACATTTTAGTCTTTTTTTTTTTTTTAAATATGTCAAAGATACTGCATTTTGTTTCTTCTACAGGTGCCTTATGATTCTTGGCAAGTAAATTATTAGAAGAAAAATTGGATAGACCCTCATCCTGAGATGCATTAGTATTTACGATAACAAAAATCTTCTCTTCAATTTTTTTTTTTTTTTGGAGGGGGTTGTGTGTGTGTGTGTGTGTGCTAGTGACATTGTTCAAATGAAGAAAAGTTCATATAAAACCATGATCTTATTAGAAATTCAAAAGGAAAACCTTTGTTTTTTATAAGTTTTGTGTTCTTTCTTTTCTTTATTTAAGGACTTGCGTGTGATGCGAACTTACAGCAGCAGTGCCTGTATGGGTATGATTTCACCCCGGGACTTTGTGGACATTATCTATACTTTGAAGACAGATGAATTTATATCAACAAACGGTAAGAATCTTGGCTCACTTTGGACGTACCATTCACTTGCCTTTACAGGATTATGTTACCAAGGCAGTTGAATGACTATTTAAACTTTATCAATACTTCAGAAATATCAGTTTGAATCAATTAAGGTTAGTAAGGTGTGTGTAACAAATACAAATAAAAAAAAACAACAGACAGATATAGTGTACATTTATTAAAAAGAGTTAAGGTCAGTCCTTCTCACTGATGGATGCTTAGGAAAAATATAATGTGTGATCCTATCAAGATTTTAATGTTTTGTGTAGCACATGGAAAAATTAAATCCCAAATCTTTATACATATATTTATATAAATTTTTAATTTTAAAATCTACTTAGAGAAATTAAACAGCACATTAAATAGCATATCCTTTTCTCTATTCCTTGTTTATTGAAATATAAAGTGGAAAAGATGGGGGGAGAGAGATGAAAAGTAAAACCACATTCCAAGTTTTACTGATTGTTGAAATTGAAACTCTTTTCACATGATTTTATTTTTCTCCTCCCACAACAAATTCCAGAATTTCTTTTCCATTTTTTAAATCAAATAAAAAAATAAACTATAAAAGCTTTTTGCTGCTAATCAGAGTTTGACAACTGGATAATATATTAAATCTGTGATAATAGTTGTAAGATGGATTCTCTCATTGGAAGTTAATTAACTGACTGATGTAGGGTGTCTGTTTAACACATGGACAGCTGCACAACAACAACAAATCAACTTTTGAAAATCTTTTGATGTTTTGTGGAGATCTTCATAAAAAATTACAGGATTTGATGCATCATTTAACTGAAATAGTCAACTTGAACTGGGTGGCTCTTGTAGAAAGGCTTTGGGCCAGCCCCTGGTTATATGGCATGGGGGGGGGGAGAGAACAGCTGTTCTCTAGTGTAAACTCTGTGTGTGTGTGTGTGTGTGTGTGTGTTGCAGGGCTTTGAAAAGATTTCTGGGGACATTTCTAGCATGGCTAAGCAAACAGGGCAGATAATTAACAGATAGATGGGGCAAAAGAAGCCTGAATCTTGAGGAGAACATAACAAAAACAGAGCCGTGTCAGAGATCAGAGCTGCACCTGAGGGATCAGGGGGTGTGTGTGTGTGTGTTGGGGGGGGGGTGCCAGGATGTGGCTTCACTGTCTTGAAAGGACACTGGCTTTATAGAGAAGGACCCCCCTCCACACACACACACACTCACACACTAGTGACCTATAAACTGCTCAGGCATAGCCCAGGCCATATATATAAAGTTTAATCTAAGTTCATTTCCATTCACAGAGTTGACAGAATTTTTTTCTTTCTGCCATTAATCAGATTTATATTGTCCGTTTTCTTTTCCCTCATCATTGTGTGGTTTTCTCGAGATAGTGAGGAAAAAAAAAAGGTGAAATTCTCAAACAACATTTCTTTGTTCTTAATTGTAATACAGATAAAAAGAAAAACAACAATAACAAAAACAAAATGTTTGAATTTAGATTTGTTGATGATAATTTAAATAATTAGAAAAATTTAAGCATTATTTAAAATCTACATCCTCAAGATGCTCAAAGAACTTTCAGTGCTCATAACAAGTGTCAGATCCATGTTGTCAAAACCTTCACTATCACAAGTTGTCTTATTTTATTTTTTTAAAAATTTTTGTTTGACGCATATATCTTTTTATTGTTAAATACAAATTTTAGCTGAGGAATTATTTACTCATTTTATCATAACAAATAAAAATGTGTGTAACTTTTTTCCTAGCCAATTTCACCTTTTACATTGTTTTTAGGCTAATATATTGGTTGTCGTCTCTTAATGGTAGTTGAGAGTGAGTCTATTTGTGTGATTATTTTATTCCAACAGTCTCTAGTCTGTGCCTGTTCTATCTGCACACCTGGGATGCTGTCGTTCAACAAGAGGTCTCTGATGAAATTGCTTTGCAATTTGCTTCTTTCATTACCTAGAGACTGCCCACTATTGCAATCTGGCATGAACAGGCAGTTTTCACATCTGCAGCTATTTTTTTTTCCAAATCATTCGTTAAAACTCCATGTTGAGATTATTGGCTACATGCTGTAAGATCAAGCTATTCTGGTTGGCTTATCCATTCTGATTCAAGACTTTTCCTTAAGTAATTCTGACTTTCACTCAGATCTAGACATATTAGCTGGTCTTTTGTTTCAGTCTTCATCTACACTTGTGCCCTGAAAATTTTCAGCCAACATTGCTTTTAACTTGGCATCCACCCCACCCACCAATGTAGATGCTGTGGTGATTTGCATGTTATTTTTTTTTTTTGAGTTTGCACATCAGGTATTTTTGTTGCCATCTAGCCCAATGTTGGAGATAGTATTTCCACAATCACAACAATAAAAAGCTTTTATCTTTTATAAAATTAGGCATTGTGGTGATGGAGAGAGAACAACCCCCCCCCCACGAACAAACCACCATCTTTTTTGGTTTGTTGCTTTTAGTGTCCAAGGCTTCAAGATGTTCTGTCCTTTCAGTTTCAGTCTCAAACTTAGTTAATAATACCTGGGGGGGAATCACAGTTATAAATTAACTGTAGATAGGCAGAGATCTTTTGTTACTGTCCACACATTTGACATTCCTAATTATTTTTTAAAACCTCTTGCACATGTAAAATTTAAACTTGGTAGAATAATATTTAATCATTCAGTGTAGTTTGTATGCTTGACACCTGGAAACGTGCTATTAACCTATGCTGAGCCTTTTCTAATGATTCATCATCCTTTTTCAAATAAAACTCCCTGTCTACACAGCATGATTCAAGATGTAGACAAATAAAGGACTTATACAAAGGAACCAAAACTTATTTACTTTTATAGTGATACTGTAGTTAATTACCCCAAGCATTCTACTTTTTGTTTCTAGCTTAAATACGTGGCTTTTATTTGAAATTTTGATTAATAGTTACTCTAAATTGTTTAGAGTTGTGACACTAAAAAATAGAAAAGCTTGCATGCAAAAAGAGGAAATAACACAGTGATTTTTTGGAGAGTTATGCTTTGTTCATTTTATTATTAGTGTGATGTGTTTACAACATCAATCATTTTAAAGTTTGTCACCTAATTGGATTATTTACTTGTAACTAGCTTAGAATTATTATTTTAAACAAGTGCTGACCGGTAGGTAGCCAACTTCAAGCACCTGGCAGTTAAGTTTAAAAAAAAGGAGGTTGGCACAAACTTTTCTTTAATCTGTCAAATAAAATTCTAAAGTCTGCTAAGCTCAACATTCAGACCACCACAGGAGTCTTGACAAGAATTGCCTTCCCACAGCAGAACAATAGCTCTGTCCTGCAGACTCTGACACACACATTATGACTCATTTTGTTGGCCAAGTAGTTTTGCACTTAGTGGTACAGTACACTGAAAGCACCCACCCTCCCTTGCTTTTTTGGCTCTGGTTGTTCTAACCCAGGAAATGAATATTAGCCAGGCAGGAGGTTTCACTTCAGGTCCTGTTGATAAATGTCTGGCAGTGGAAGCGGGACTGTAGCCTGGGCAGAACACATTTGAAAATTCTGGCTTTGTTCCATGTCACTCATTCACCACCAAAGTAGAAGTCTGCTTCATGCTTAAGTAGCCCTATAACTGTTGCTCAGTCTCATTCTTTCTAAGCCCCCCCCCCTTTTTCAAATTTGTGATAGATCAGATTTTGTGGCACTGTAGTTATGTGTAAAATCACAGAGTCACAAACACCAGACATTTCTACAAATTTTCCAACAGAAACCCTGAACAGCAGGAAACAATTTTTTTACTATATTCAGTAAAATTAATTATAGTGGAAAAACAGAGATGAGACAAGAACCATTTGCCATTTACTTTTTTTTTTTTGTTTTCATCATTCTTTGTAGTTAGAGAAATCTGCATGAGCTGTGTAAAATACTAGCAGGTAACTATAGTCATATAAAACTGAGTGCTTTTGTTTTATATTAAAAGACTACAAGCCTTGTTTGAGAAAGGTATTACTACAGGTAAAGAAACTATATAATGGAGTAAGGATTTGTGTTGCTATAACCATGTTAATTTCATATGTGGAATGTTATTTATGCAAAACAATCTATTCAAATGAGGTCAGTCATCATGAGGTGTTCTTTTTTTATTTCTTGCTAATGGTAGAGCATAAAAGATGACATGGGCAATGGTTGAAATCGGTACGTGAGCATCCTGTGTTTAGCGAGAGGTGACTGGCTTGGTGAAGGACTAGTTTCTGTATGATGGCAGTGCTGTCGAAGAGTGAAGTACACTGAGAACAGTTTTGGGACACATGCACATTAATGTTAATGGTTTGAAGCTAATGCTTGCAGACTGAGAGTAGTGTCCAGGAGTATGGTCATGTATTCCTTTGAGTGGACTGTTCTGTTTACTGATGGTATGGTTTGGGACAGATAACTTGGGTAGGTGTATTTTACATAGATAATAAATGGTTGACTTTTACTAAAGAAATTTAAAAAAAGAAAACAAAGAAAAATATTTAAAATACTTCTTTCATCTGCACAACCGAAGAGCAAGCAATTAAAATATAATGATTCATTTACCTTAAATGAAATGCAATATTTTCATTATTTTTTAATATCTTCTATCCTATACACACACATTTCAGACATAAGTAATTCACAAGAGCAGATAACTAAGAACATGAGACAGTATGTAGGAGAGACACTGAACACAACTGGGAGATAACATCAGTGATATAATTTGGGAGATCCCCTTCAAGATACTTTCTGCTTTATAAGCAAACTAAATCATTCGGGAACTGCACATAGTTAATGGAGTTCTAAAGTTATAGATAAATGTGACATATTGTTTATAGAAGGTCTACAATGATGACCTGTATAAGTTTTATAAAGTGGCCTGCGTTTATCTAGTCTTTGGCAACAAAGGATCTTCTTGTGCACAAGGTCAAGAACTACATAAATTAAGATTATGCTGTATTCTATAACTGCCACAAACTTTTATAACAGGTGTTAGTAACTATTCATCTACAAGTGGCCTTACTATCATCATCTCTTAATGTCTTTTCATTTGTTTGCTTGAGCAGTTGTGGGTAAGAGGGAGAGCACACACACACACACACACACACACACACACACAGAGAGAAAGAGAGAGAGAGAGAGATGATTAAGATTAAACAGTGTTGTAATGGCAGGACATGTGTTTAACATCAAGTCGTCAGGAAGTTGCAAGTTAGATGACCCATAATAATAATTTCCTCCTCTCCTGATAAGTGTTATCAACTCAATATCTTTACCTCTTATCTAGTGTCCTAAGACATGGGGACCAATTTGTGTAAAATTATAGTAGTGGTTTAGGATAGAGGGAAGGAAGACAGAGCGAATTGGTCTCTGAAAAAAAAATCTGACCATATGTTGTATTAATATCTTTCAGAATCAATGACAGGAGTCAACCAGAAAACATTTTGGATATTTTATTTATAATCATTTCTTGAATATAATAAAATACAAATGCTTGCACCTAGCAGTGGCCTAGTCCCATTAGCGTGTATTATGGCTGTCGACTGACTGGGTTGGTTGGAACATTAATCTGCACTGTTACAAATAGATAATGACAAATTAAGCCTTAGTTTGTGGCTGTCATGAAAGCTCTGTGTGAGCTGCGGCTTAGTTTATACTTTAAAAAAAATTAATCTACCAAAGATGTTTAAAGGAAAACGATCAGGTACCATCATAGTGATGTTATTTCAGTTAGGTTTCATCTGAACATCACCCTTAGTACAAAGAAAGACGAGCATAAGCAAGTTTCAGAGAAGAGAGATTCAGTGAACTAAAAATTAATGAATGTTAATTATATCGCCATACATTCTGAAGAATTTAGTTGTGCTCTCTTCCTCGTCTAGTAAATGTTATGTTTTTTAATTAAATTTTGGTGTCATCAAATTAATGCAATATTATACAGATGCAGAAATCAACTATGGCTTGAAGAGCATTGGTATGTCTGTTAATAAATAGACTTAATACAAAAAAAATGTTTAGTTTTTTTTTAAAATTATGTACCTAACTTACTTATCTGATGGGGATTCTTAGCATACCTAATGTTTGACTATTCAGCTTTCTTGCAGGCTTCATGGTTGTGTGTAGTACTGTATGACATTTGACAGCACGACTTTTCTATTGTTCAAAAAAATGCACAAACAAGTCAGCAGTAGGAGAATATTTAATTTCCAAAGGCATTTCATAATTTGTAGTAATTTATTTTACACTTTGATTTAATTACTAAAATTATGTTAAAACCCATTGACCTGGTAATGGTGGTAGTATATTTTCTCTCTCTCCAATATGCACTCACTCCTTAACGGAATGAATATCTGGCTCTCACAACTGAAGTTAAATCTATCGGCCTGTGACAGGAGAGAGCTTGTTTCCCTTGTTTAAACATTTAAAGTGAATCTGGGTTAGAAGTCTGATACACAGTATTTATCCATCATTTTAAAATAGATTACCGGGCATGAAACTGTTTGTGCAACTTTAAATTTTAACCACTGTGTTACTGCGCTGCTCTTAACTCACGACAGTTGGTTTGAATGGGTGGGATGGAAACAACAACAAAAACTAGATTTTCTGATCTGAGTGGAAGTCTTGTCAAACCAGTCATACAACAAAGGGGACCAGACAACAGGGTTGATTGTTTATTTTTTGGGGGGGAGGGTTGTATAACACGGCTGAAAATGCTTGTTCTGATTTATTCCGTATTTAAATGATTTCATGTTGTCTAGTTTTTGTTTTGTGGGGGAAGTGTATCTACACAGACAGGTTCTCTTTCATGAGGCAGCACTGATATATCTTCTAACAGCTTGGGAGAGATTTTTCACAGGCAAAAGAATAAGTAAAACCTTAGTGGGGATGATATTTCTTTTAGTTAACGAAGCTAAGATAAACCTTTCACAGACTTGCACTGACTTTGTTGAATGTTGTTATATTATATATAGTAAAAAATAAATGTAGCTAGACATAGGGGTTGGCTTTCACGTATCACTGCATCTCTCTGATCAGTAGCTGAGGGAATGAAATGAAACCGACAAAACGAAACAAACGACGAGACAAAGATTTGTCTGAACTGATCAAAGCACTTTGCGGTCTGGATAAATAGAGGAGGCAGAGGCTGGAAAAACAACTAATAGTTATTTTATAATCACTATTGTATACATATTCCATTTTGTAGTCTCGTGGTAATTGTAAAATGTATCCCTTTTTGTGTAAGACTTTCTTCCTTTCCTTTTCAAACCTTTTCCTGACTTCAAGGTGTAATGTTATAAGCTAGAAGAGGAGGCTGCTGGGTGGTAGCCTTGGTGACTAACCATGTTATCTGTGTATGGTTTTTGGGAGAGAGGTCTTGAGCAGTGGTCGAGGTACGAGCCAGCCAAGGGGTACCTGTAAAAAAAAAAAAACCCTTCTAGAACTCCTTGGGATGAAGTTTGTATCCTGGAGGAAGTCTACATGGTTGGCTGGCTGGCGAAAAAGAGTGAGAAAAAACCATGCTGGGGAGGTTAGGTTGCCAAACTGAGCAGGTCCTGACCAGGATTCTAACCCTGGTCCCTCCCCAAACCTTGGTGTAGGTTAGTAGCCTGCCCTGCCATTGGACCATCATGCTGCCCATGGAGATTTTTCTTTAAGTAACTGAGTTTCTCTAGATTTTCAACTTTCTTGATTACCTGTGGAGATAAATTTGGAATGATTTTAAGTTTCTCTTCATTTAGTTTACTCATTGATGGGGGAAATTAAGCAAAAGAAAAATAGAAAAAAAAAAGGTAGTAATGATCTAGTAAACTACAGACCACTTGTGACAGAGAATTTAAAAAAAAAAATCTTGCTACAAAATTATAATTACAGAAACCCCCCCTTTTTTTGTTATTTTCACCGCCTGCCTTCCTAAAAAAATTTTTTTAACCGCATCCAGAGTGACATGAGTTGATACTAGTGTAGTGATGACGGCCCTGTTAATAACAGGTGCTTGCTTGACTTTACGTACAGGTTTGTTCATGTTCATGTATTTTCAGCCGTAAGTATAGACTACGACGATTGTCCACCAACCCCGAAACACGTACGTGGTTGGAACCACCCCTGTGGTCTCATATGTCGCCGCATCCCAGAGTGAGTATCTGCTGGTTTCCATTCTTCCCACCCAGCACACAAACTGATGCAGAATCGAAACGAGAAGTTTTTTTCATTTTTATTTGACTGTTGTTTTTGTGTCCTGACATCATGACAGCTACAGGCAGCCATTAATGTAGCAATTCCACAGTTTTGCTGATGGAGCCACTTTCTTGTGTGATGTGAAATGTTGATGGATTAGGAGCAGCACTGAGACTTCGAAACAACTCGCTTGCAGTCTTTCCAAATCCATCCAGATGTCAAAATCTCTTAACGCACCAACATTATTGATTACCCACATTTTTTCCCCTTTCTTTCTGGTATAGATTTGATTTTGTTTGCTTTAATGTTTAGCTACTGAATTTTTCTGTTTTTTTTTTTTTTCTTAGTTGCCATTATTCCAATAAATCATTAGCTAACTTATTATAATGTGTAATTTCAAAGATACATTGATCATGAAGTGGGAAAGTTTTATCCCATCTTTATATAAATCATATTTTGCTCTATCGGTTTACAGAATCCTTCTCATATTTTCATAAAGAATTTTTTTTTTTAATGAAAATACTACAGACTGATGATTTTTATGTATTTGATAGTCATAAAGTATTCCCAGAACACTATCTTTCTCAGTTAATCAAATGTATGGTTTTGAAATGATTGTGTATGCCCTAATTAAGCTAGGTATTATTCTTTATGATTTAGAGAAATGTTTCTTGAAGCTCTGTGCTTTTTTTTTTGTTATATATAGAACTTGGTTTCAGATTAAACTTCAAACATTTATTCTCCTCAAGGACCATATTCTCTTTTCTGGATAGACTGCCTACACCACTGGCAAAGCTATCTGGTGCATCTGTGAGAGCTTCCCATCACATCTGTCTGGTGGGAGGAATTTGGTCCTGTTAAATCCTAAACAAATTTGTTTTCAGTGATGTCAAAATATTGGCCACATCTTGTTTGGATTTCAAACTTCAATTCTAGTTATCTGTAAACATCAAACAAACTTAAGGAACTCTTTTTTCAATGAAAACAAGACTTCTGCACTTCCATCTCTGTAATTGCATATTTAAAGTTTTTCTTTCTTAGCTCTTAGTAAGTATGGTTATTCTTTGCTGTTTGTTCAGCAAAATTATTATTATTATTTTTTTAGTCTAGAGTTGGGTTTTTTGTTTTAGTTGATAACAGACTTAGATGAGTCGAAAATATCTTGTTTATTTAATTTAATATAAGTATATATATATATTTTTTGCTGCTGTTTTAGTTTTTCTTTTTTCTTTTTAAAAAATTTAGATATTAGAAATGATGATCATTAAATTCCAAAAAGATTGATTCCTAAGTTATTTTTGCTGCATCATAAATGAAACTAAGTCAGTGATAGAGAAGGACATCAAAGGTATTTTTTTAGTTTTGTGTTGTATGAACAGGCAGAGTTACAGAAAGAATGAACAGCCATAGGATGTAAATTTTAAAAAAGTTATATTGGATTGAAGTCCAGAGAATGAAAATATGAACATATACCAAAAAAAATTACTGTACATCTAAAAAAAAAAAAAAAAAATACATACATATATATAGTAATAACAAAAAGTCATAAAGATAGTTTATAATGATCGCTTTAAAAAATTTAACACTTATGTGAAAGATGTAACAGCATTGTGAAAAAACAAAAGGGAAAAGATTACCAAAGAATAAGCCTGCTCACTGGCACTACAGTGCATCTTTAGCTTTGTCAAAAGCGTAGTTATTTTGGAGATGGAATAATGGACAAGGGCATGCAATGTGAGGTAGGAATATATTATCTCTTGGGACATCGCATCCACATGGATCCAGTGAGACCAATCTCTCAAACTAGAAGCTGTCCACATTATTTTTGAATAATAGCAATTAGCTCCAAATTTTGTTTGGAGGTTGTGGTTTATAAAATTTTTAACAGTCAAAACAAACAATACTAGAGTTGGTTGGTGCAAATAATGTGAACCCTAGGTTTAATTAAAGAATGTATTTACACAAAGTTAGTAGATGGAACTTAATTTATTCATAGTTTAAACTCATGACTATAGTTGGCATGCCTACACACACACACACACACACAGACAGAGAGTTTTCTCTCTTATCAGATATTGAGTAGACTGCAATTAACTTCTGCTGACACTAAATGTTCATAATTATGACCAAATCTGTCTTGGTAATAAAAATGTAATTATTTAATCTGTGGTGTGAAGGTAACTCCTAAAAATAAAATTGCTTTAAGTGCATTCCCTCCCCCACAGAAAAACAACCAACAAATTACTGAATTTAGATCCAGATGATGTGTGTATGATGGTAAATATTTGCTTTAAAAAAAATAGTTTATTGTAATGTTAAAATATTTTGGAGATTATGCATTTTTCAGTCATGATGGAAAGAATGAATTCATTTGGTATTGTATAATTAGTGGTCCACTTAGTTGGTGAAACAATGCAATGAGATGAAGTTATCTAGCAGTTTAGCTAATACATTATGCATAATTAGGTACAATAAAAAATATGTGTAGTTTTCTTTTCTGTAGTCAAAAAATTGTAAACATCACTTTGGGTTATACGATCTGAAACATACATTCTACTAGATAATAGATTTCTAGTTTATGGAAGTCGCTCTTATTTTATATAGTATATGCATAAAATATAAACATATTTAGAAATAAGCAACGGCAACTCTTTTGGTAATGTGTTATTTGTGGTATTAAGGGGCTATCTGAAGGGGATTTTCTCTCCTCATTATTAGTAACAGATAAAGCTGTGGTTGTTCTTCATATGTAAATATTGCATTGATTTTTACCTACAACTGATGTTTGTTAAAATGGCAGCAGCTGGTCTCATACTCAAGACTGTTTGGTTGTTAACTACTCTTGTTAATTTTTGACTGACTGAACTTTGTGTTAGCTTTCATTAAAACCAAATAAAAATTGGAAAATGTTAGTCCTGTCCATCATTAGCTGGTCACAGGACTTGACATAATAAGCAAGTGGCTCAAGAATCTTCAGAAACAGATAGATTTTTAGCATAGAATCGTGGGGAATGAGTTAAGCCTTGAGAATCATCAATAAATAGGGTAGTCATTTTGATCATAATTTGTACCATTCAGTGCAGCAGGACTAAGAGCCAAAAAAAGTGAACATGAAAAATATTTCAAAATGGGCTGAGGCAAGAAGGAATCAGTCTCCAGCAGCTTTGTTTAGTTTGCTGAATGCTGCCAAGCAAAGAGCAGTGCCATAAAGCCCGAAGGTGCCAACATGTGGCTGCATGTTGCTACAAGAGGAAGCGAGATGTTTTTCAATTTTTGACCACATCTGTATTTCTCTTAGATGGCATCTCCTCTTGGTTATGGGACAAGTGAAGTGAAGTGATATTTCTCTTGCATTGTTGATAATACTAAAAGTGAATGAATCTACTCTATGCTGAAGCAGAAGTGTATGCAATATGATGAAATTTCTTTCTACCACTATTTGAGGAAGTGTTCCTACTATACATTTCTATAAAACCTGATTCTTTTTAAAGTAAAAATTGGCTTGCACAGTTATCTTCTTTTTGTAAAATTGTAAATATCACAGCTATAGTGTCATCTTGGGCTAGTTTTTCAGCTTCGTTGGTTGACTAGAATTGGGCATTGTGTCAGTATAGCATTGCATTGCAGGAATGTTTTCTTAATTACTGGCAGGTATAAACTTTGTTCAGATTCTGTGGACTTCTGTTAAATTTATGTTGCATAACTGATGAACAAATTTTTTTCTTTTAATTATTATGAAATGAGCTTACTGCACTTCATCCATTTGTAGCCTGAAGTTTTTTTTTTTAAATCAAAGAGATACTTTCCTAGTTACATGTCTTTTAAAACTTTCAATGTCTCTTATCTTTTCATGTGAGAAGTTCACATTTTATAATTATTCAGAATAACTAAGACCTTTCCTTCCTCCAGATCTTTCTGGTTAAATGTGTTTGAACTTCACCTCTCAGTCAACCAACTTGAAAAGATACATATGCCAAAAAAAAAAAGAGAGAGAGAAAAAATAGGATGCAAGTGCAATAATTTTGGAAGAATTAGAGAAAAAAAACATTGTCTGTGCTTCTGCTCCATGGTAGGTGAACCTTTGAGTGGTTACTGAACAAAATATTGAGGAATTAAGTTCTAGGTATTTTGCAGACATTGCCAAAGGATTTTAGCCAATTTAGAACTCTGAATATTTTTGGAACTTGTATAGTTCCTTCTATATTTTATGGCATTCACCTCAGAAATCTGTAATGGTCAAGAGTTCCTTCAGTTTGTTTTTTTTTTTTTTTTGGCTCTATGCATGCAGCAAGTTCTTTGTCTGGAGTTGATTTTTTGCTGCAATACAAAACTTTGATCAATTAGATTGCATCTCTTGGACATGGCATGATAACATAGTCATATCTTCTTACCATTTCATTTTCATGAGCTTTGAGGTTGTACCCTTGGAAACCTAGAATTTCTTTTTAAAAAAGAATGATAATATTTAAATTATTGGAGTACCTTTTTATTTTATAATTCCTTGTGTGGAGCCTTATTGCTTGGAAATATAAAAGCCTCCACAAGTATACCTATAAATGGGATGCCATGCTTTAAGTTGAAACTTTTCACAGTAAATAACATTTTACATTAGTTGAATTGGAAGACAGTATTAATTTTTAACTGAATTGTGGCATTTAATGTATCATTTTTTGTGCATGAAATTAACATCTATGCCCTCCTTTTTGTTATGCAAATAATTTGTTGTTAGTGAGCATAATTTATATTTTTCGTGGGTTTGTGTAAATAATTAGATATATATTTTTTTCTTCTTTTAAAAACAGTGATCCATCCCGTACAATCCTAGTTAACCTGATCCAGCCAGACCTCCGAGGGATGCTGCCACGAAGCATTGTTGACCCTGCCTTGCAGTCCTCTATAGTGGATTTCTATGTTAATTTACGGAAATATTTGCAGGAGCAGAATGAGTTATCATCTCCTCACATCGAATGAAAAAAAATGTCTTCTACCCAGAATTTCACGCAGCTTCTGTAATTGTTGTATATATACATATGCTATATTATATCAGAATTTTTGAATAGCTGTCACTGAAGAACAGGCATATATAACCTATTAAAAATTGAATGGTGCATTGTTTTCAAGCATTATTTCTTCCCAGCACCATCCACCAATATGAGAAATTACAGGTAGTGGAAACTTTGTTTGCAACCATTCTGGCATTTAATTTTGTTAGTGGATACATTTATTTAAATGGTGACCAAGTTAATGTTTCTGTCATGTATTTAAGCTGAATTTGCATAGGCATTAAAGATACTCAGTAAATCTGCCTTATGATGCATTTAAATATTTAAAGTTACATTTGTGATGTTTGTTTACCTTTTCTTTCTTGAAACTACACTAAATGTTAGCTATGTTGTCTTAAAAATGCATATTCATTTTTTTTTCTTTTAAGATCTGTTCACAGAAAGCTATAATTTGTTTATTTTCTGGTACTTCAATTATCAAAAAAATCTATCTTATCTAAAGGAGTCTAGATTTGGTAGAGTCAACTATATAAGTGCTTGCTATTCTTAACTTGTCCAATTACTATATTTTAAGTTAAAAAAGCAACTAACCATATATATATATTGAATATAGCATTTTTATGCAGAAGTGTTTACTGTGGCAAAATTTTACATGCATCATTATAATGTTAATAATGAGTAAAAAGAAAAATTTAATGTGTTGTATCCAAGCTTTGTTATGCTGCATTTTGTATTTGAAAACCCAACAACTGTACCACCTTTATCTTCTTTTTATTTTTGTTAATTTTTGAATGATACAATAATAATTATAATAAATAGAGCTTCTGCCATGTGTTTGTCTTTTATTAATATACCTCTACTCAACAAATAGAAACAGTGATACTGACAAATAACAGAACCCTAAAGTTCGTGCAGTTTTGACATATATTACTTCTAATTATCACTAATGCATTTGATACACTCAAAACTATATGAAATTAAATATTTTAATGGTGATACTTGAGACTGCTACTGTTTTCTTTTAAGCTCTTGAAGAGTATGGTAAGCAGTGTCAGTCAGTACTCATTCAGATGAAGTAGCATTATGTACATCTGAGAGAGAGAGAGACTTTGTAGACTTGACAGAAGAGCTATGGTATGACTGAAAATCTAAACTGAATTACCTAAATCATGAAAAAATATGTTTGTAGGTAAGGAATTAATGAAGTTTGATTATAAGCATACTTCAATGGGATTTTGAGATCTGGAAGCTGGTAGGAACAAATAAAACTGTCCGAATGCTCAACTTGTTTCATACGGTTACATCAATACAAGCTTTTATTTATATTTGCTGATAAGCTAGTGTCACCACAATGTGAGCCAGATGGCACAAATTATTTCAATTTTCATAAATGGTTTTGAGAGCAAGCAGGTATTGCTTATAATATTTTCAGGAGTTGGTACTGACCTGACCATGTGTGGCTTACCTTCATAGACTTAATTAACAGTTAACTGATTTATGTCAACATTTTTTGTGCATAACTTTTGAAACTTTAACTAGTTTTTAGAAATTTAGATGAACATCTTTTAAATATATGTAGCCACTGTTGTACCAGAGAGTTCAAAAACTTATTGCTGTTGGCTTTGGTTCATTACTAATTCTTGAACCTGTAACTTCCTTTCATCTGGAACAAAATATTTTGCTATCACAACTCAGATATTATAACTGGGTACGTATAACATTCCATTTGTTTAAGGATGATAATTTGAAAAGTATAAATTGAGAAATTTGTTTTTTCTCTCAACATTAACTCTACAATATTATTGTGTTCAAAAATGAAGATTCAGGAAGGGAAATAATAGAAACATGAAACTGTGGTAAACTTGACAGCCATACTGACTTGTTAATAGGCAGGGTCAAAGGTAAGTGGTGTGTTTTTTCTCAACATTACATTTGGCAGTTACAAGGTAGCTGTGTTGTCTTGTACAAGGGTGGTTCCTGCAAAGAAAAATGGTTGTCAATAAATATGGAACTGTCTTGGATAATTTGTACAAACAATTGCTTTAAAAGTCTCTTACATATTACAGAATCGCAATGTATTTTGCTTTATTTTGACTGCAATGTCATTAAAGACTGAACTTTACTAAAATAAATTGTATGATCTGCACAATCATGAAAATCTACTTCCATTAATTTTCATTTTTTTTAATGCCTGACTGAAGAGAGAGGGAGAGGTTTCTATGGTAGGTCAAATCTGCTTTTAGATTCTGGATTGGTTGAGGATAGGATGTCTAATTTCTCTCATTTGATAATGTGGTTTTATATTTAAAGCAAAAAGGGAAAGTAATCTTCTATAAGGATTATTTAAACCAATAGTATCTATTTCTGTGTCTAACACTTTCTAAACCACTTCTTTCCCCTGTTTTTTTTCTCTCCCCTGTATATTCATCACTTATATATTTCACATTTATTATCATTTGATAGTAGGCCGTCTCCAGTCTTCTTGGCTCCGCGGTGCCACAGAGTTCCCCAGTTTGGCCTCTTGCTAGCAGAATCTTCCCAGCTTGTGCTGTCAATGTTGAACGTTAGCAAAAGACCACTATTTTGCATAAAATATTCAGTTATATTACAAGCTAAAATATACAACTACATTTTAAGAGGGCTTAATGTAAAAAAAAAAAAAAAACTAGTATAGGTCAAAAAATTTAACAAGCAACCAAGCAACAGTTCACATATTTAGGAACGTACACTATTTAAAAAAAACAAACGGACCAATGCATTTAAATTTTTAAAAAAATTATTTAATGGCTTTCAGCTACCAACTGAAGAAATTAACCATTTATATTTGAAAAGAAAATTAATAAGATATGGGAGATAACTGAGTTTTTAAAACATGTTATGTCCCTTAGTAGAAACCGACAAAAAGCTTGTGAAGCAAGGTACACTAATTATTTTTAATCTAAGGGAAGTAACTTTAAAGTACCACGTGTTAACTACCCATCAGGTTCCGATAAGAAACTGTATTTATGTGTGTGTGTATGTATATTCTAAAAAAATGTTATGGCTTCGTTAAAAGTGAAAATAATAAAACTTACTAACGTGGAAATTCTAAAACAGTTGTTTTAAGTCATAATGAAACAGAATACAAAAATATAAATAATTATTTTTGAGAAAATAAATTTAGAAGTGTGATAAATAATTTTGTGTTTTAAACATTTGCTTTAAAAAAAAACTATCAAAGAGATTTTATATTTCTGTTTAAACGCAAAAAGTAAAATAATAAAATCATTTGTGCTATAATAGTTTTCATTTGTAATAAAAACTTAAAATGCTATCGAGATTTGAGTTCTAAGACTATGTAACAAAGAAACAGAAAAGGTATATAAGAAGAAGCATTACTGATGAATATTCGGCAAGAAAGTGAAGTGGTTTTCACTTAGTAAATGGTTTCTTATCGTAAATAATTTTAGATAGTAATGTGTATAAATAACGTTCAGTACAAAGATAAACAACCAATGTTAATCACAACCTTAAACTCGTATCGATGGAAGATACATTAACAAAAGCGATGAAATATTATTTATTAAACCTTCGCTCGCTGAATCACTGTTTTATTATTTGTACTCGGTATGATTCATTAATATTGCATCTTTGTTACATTTCCATGATAGTAGATTAGCAAATTTTTAGGAAAATAAAAGGAATTAGTTTTATGTAGAATTATGCATATAAGGAAATAACTTCCATGATTCAAAATTTAAACATTTCAAACACTTTTGATCGTTTTTTAAATACGTTCTTCTATAAATTCGTTATAGTAACTTAAATATTAACACAATGTGTGAGGAAATTTCAACATTCTGAGTTGAATATTTGTCATTATAAAGAAATAGCGAGGTTACTTCCCTTTGACAGTTACTTTAAAAAAAAAAATTGATTAGACGGTAAGAGTTATTAAAGAGATAGAATCTAAGTTTTTATTGCCAGTAAATATTGAATAATACAACGCATTAAAAAAACAAAACAAACATAAACAACAAATATAAGTAAAGTTCCCAAATTAATTGAACGACTTCAACTGTTGTCGAATAATTTCTATATCGATCAGAGCAAAGCAAGAGAATAAAAATGCGAGGCGAACAGTTGGCGCTTTTCTTATATTTAAAAAAAAATCAAATCAGTAAATGTTCCATTCGGCTTCTGCTACATTTTTATGTTCTAATGCTGATCTTTTTATCTTTTCTAGCGCACAACATAATTGGAAAAGAGACAAAACGAAAAAAAACAATAGCAACCCAACGAGATCCCTGAATCACCCAGCAGATAGTCGTCGTCGTCGTCGGCCAGGCTCATGTTTTAGCCTGGACAGATCAATGACGCCAACAAACAATTAAAAAAATATTTAATCGATAAACTATCGGAAATTAAAGGTCAACATTTCATATACTCAGAAAAATATAGGCAGCAAGTCGCTTAGCTGGCATATCGTTCATAATGTGGTTGAAGATCCAAACTCTCTGTGGAATGACTGGATGCCAGTGGAAGCTGAGTTAAGCTGTAGGGCGAAAACGAAATGTGTCTGAAATAAGCTTGCAAAATGGCAGGACGATGATTACTGACAAAGGTTTTAATATCGCGTGACCACCATTGACCCCAGTACAGACTCGTACGCGTCTCGGTATCGACTAATTCAGATGTTGCGCTATTCCTCGACCTGAACCAGTTCTACGTGACAAGAATCTGCGGCTGACCGCAAACACGCTTACCTAGGATCATGTCCCGTACACGTTCGATCGGATCTAGGTCCGGAGACCGTGCAGGCCACACTGTAAGGATGACGGGATTTGTCATCCGCAGAGATGAAGTTTGGACGTTGCCATAGAACCAAAGGAGCGACTGCAGACGTAATGATATTATCCCCTTATCTAACACAACCATGACACCTCTCCTGATCTGATAGGATCAAGTTCTTCAGCCAACTTAGGCAGCTCATGCCCAGTCTGCTTCTAGAGTCTAAAGACCATTCATTGTTGCTGATGTATTGGCAGAATCTAGACTCGGTAGTGATAAGAGCAGCACTAGCGGTCCGACTTCCAGTTGCAATGTTGTGTCACCCACTGCATACGTAGTAGTCGATAGCGACCTGCTATAGAGATGCGTGGCAATAGTATTCTGAATCGCACATCTCTAGCATGAATCCTGTTGTGAACTCTCCATGTTGAAAATTGGTTGCTCTTTAGATGTCATTTTGAAGAGATCGGGCTGTGGGAAAACGATTTCTCCTGAAAGCAGACAAAGTACAGTATATCTATCCTCACGGTGAGGGAGACTCAACCCTTTGACGGTCTAAATGAGGTCTCTCCACGAACTGACCAATTTTGCAGTACGTTGGTAGTTTTCTACAAATAAAACTGTTTTAAACATTGTACTTGGAAGCAATGATAGTCAGATAAAAAAAATTTTTATTAGACTATCGCTTGTGATCCTTAGTTTGCATCCATAGTTTTATAAAAAAAAGCTGAGTCGACCTGAATCGAACTCTGCTCTGCCCGCATGAGAAGCAAGAGCATCGATTCACACACGATATATATTTTATTTCAATGGTATGTAAAAGACTTCCTCTCTTCATTCATAAAAGAACAGGAAATGTTGATGTTTTCTCCGGTGTTATTTATTTAGTTTAGCTTTGTTCACATCCCGATCAAGACTGGCTCAGACCTCAGCGACATGGTTTTCTTCTCTAATTAGTCACGTGGGTCGTCCCCCCCTCCGGCCACTTCCCGTTCTTTTCACATTTGGAAACGAAGAGCTCCATCAAGGACTTTCGATAGGTCCCCTTTACCGTGCTGACGATGCTTATGTTGTTCGTCGTCTGTGAAGGATCTGGCCTCCTTCCTCACCAAGTACTATTTCGGCAAAGAGTAATGGCGTCCAATATTAGTCCTATGTAAGTTTACACGGATGCAGGCTCTCGAGAAAGAATCTGGATAACTCAGCTTCATTAATACGTCGGTATTCTTAGAAGAGGATGTGTTTTTGTCGAAAATATAACTTTCACCATTTTTTAAAAATTAAACAAAAGTTATATGAAGAATAAAAATCTCTCAAAAGGTTTTAGAAATAAATAAAACAAATGGTTTCTGGAAGTTACCTCGCACTTTTAGCAAATCAGGGCCAAAGTGAACTTGATTACATCTGAATAAAGAATTAGAGTGAGAAAATGAGGATTACACATAAATATTTGCAATAAAATTTATTTTACACACAAAAGAAAAAAAAATAGGGCTAAGACTTTGCTTTGATGTCGAGTCTGCAGATTTGGAGATTTTCTTTTCAAGGAAAACAAAGAAAGAAACAGACGGAAGAATACATAGGAATTAAATTGAATATGGAGACTCCATGAAGCTCAACCGAATTTAGCCATGGAAAAAGATTGTGCTGCATTAAATGAAGAACAAACCTGATTCAGCTGGGATTAGCAATCGCTGGAAACTGTCAAAGAAGGGAGAAAACGTGAGCAACAACTATAATGACACATCTCGGAACTGATAAGGCAGGGTATTTACTCCCAACTGAGTACTTTCGACATTGCAGTTTATTTGATTATTTATTTTAAAATGCAATTCAAATTTTCCCAAAAGGTCAAGTTTCAGTTCTGACTTTTAGCGAGCATTTGTTTCTTCTTTTTCAGCGGGAAAATAAAAAAAATCTGTCAATGCCAATTTTTAATTGACCAAACCAGAAATATCATTCTTTGCTTCTGTTAAAATTATTAGTCTTTATGAAATTTCCCCGACCTGCTGTTTGGAGAGAGTTAAAACATTGCGAGGATTGTGTTCGAACACTGTTAGTAGGAAACTGTTGGGAGAGAGTTAAAACATTGTGAGGATTGTGTTCGAACACTGTTAGTAGGAAACTGTTGGGAGAGAGTTAAGATATTGTGATGATTGTGTTCGAACACTGTTAGTAGGAAACTGTTGGGAGAGAGTTAAGATATTGTGATGATTGTGTTCGAACACTGTTAGTAGGAAACTGTTGGGAGAGAGTTAAGACATTGTGATGATTGTGTTCGAACACTGTTAGTAGGAAACTGTTGGGAGAGAGTTAAAACATTGTCATGACACTATTAGGAAACTGTTAGTATATTGTTAGTAGGAAACTTTGGGACATAGCTAAGACATTTTATGGACATTATTAAGAAACTGTTGAGACTTTGTTCGGAAACTTTGTGAGTCTGAGACTTATTAGGACAGTGTTAAGACATTATGAAACTGTTAAAACTGTTAGTCAGACAAACAAACGACGATTGTAAACTTAATAAAAAGAAATTCAAATAAAATTTTAAAATGTATTTAAAAATATTTTTAAAATTTCACACTTTTTTCAAAAAAAAAGAAACATTGAAATCGGTACAGTTTTGATACATTTAACTTGCATTGATGATTAGGTTTTAATGGTAAAATTATCCATCACAAATAACCGCTTGCATATTACAAATAATTGTTTAAATATTCTCATAATGGATACGTCCGTGGTCGCCATCTTGTTAATTTTAAGGTATTTTATAGTATAAAGTTTATTGTCTTCTGGACAGGAGACATCCGACGTTTCCCATTATTTTGTTGTTTTTTGAGTAAATGCATTCGTTGTGAATGAGTATTTTGATGTTGAAATTATTATAAATATCCATTTATATTGTACTTGTGTTTATGGTATGTTCTGTGCAAACTACATTTGAGGTCTCTCCCGAAGAACCACAAACGTGACATTACAAGCAGGTACGCGGCCATTTTTTAATTAAACAGGAGCTCTCGCGCAGTGCCAACCGGATTCACCGAGTATCTGTTGGAATTTGTGGTTATTGGAAAACTGGGAAAGTTGTTAAACCTGTATAAGAATTAAGAAGGATGAAAAAAAAGAAGAAGGGGGACAATCACTATTTACATCTTTGTAAAAAATAAATGCCAACAAACAGAAATGAATTTGTAACTGTCTTTTATAGGCAGAAGAAAATCGAGGATAGGGAATATTGATAAATAAGAATTAAAAAGTAGTAATTATAGCAAAAGAAAAAAATATGGATGCAATAAAATATATTGTCGTGTATAAACTATGCATTTGTGAGCATGTCCTCAACATATCCGTCAGGTGGGGAAAAACAGCTTATTTCTTTTTTCATCAAATTCATCTTTTTGCTATTTGAAAGAAGAAAAACAGCAAGAAATCGAAACCCGATGTCCTTAAAAATATTTAACTTGAAAGTTGACGCTAAAGAAAACAAAGGGAAAAGTCTGACCTCGGCAAAATATTAATGGTTTTATTTTTGCCCAATGAGAATGAAAAGATGTAAATGCAACATCGTTTTAGGAATTACGTGAGGCGTAAATATTTGAATTTAAGGCTGAAAAATAAAGAGTAGATCTCCACATAGATGTATCGTCACCATACTCAAGAGAGTTGTTATTCCTGATATGGATTCAGATGTGCGAACTTTGGAATTCATATTGACTTCGTGATGAAGATAGCGAGTAATACAGACGGTCTACAATCAAGTCTGTGAGGCCATTATAGTCCAGGCAGTAACACTCTTTTTAGGAAAGTCAACAAATTCTTAATCAAATGACGTGAACTGTTCTTCGAATAAAATAAATACGGTCGGGAAAACAAAGAGATTTAGTTCGGTGAAGCGGGCGTCCGTTTTTGCAGGTATGGACTCCCTTAAAGCGCTGTCCCGGAAGTGGATTCTCGGGATAAACATTCGTGTGAAGAGCATCTCGGCTGATGCCTCGTCCGTTTGTCGACTGTTCGTGTTTAGGCGCTGTAACAACAACGAAAAAGAAGCAAGTTTTGATTTTTTATCGATTTGGATAATGTCGTTGGACTCGGAATAATCGATGAAATTGACGCTGCTTGGCAAAAAAAGAAACAAAACAAATGGGTGAAATTCGTTTCCAATCTGAAATTTTTTTCCTTCGGGAAAACCTGGGAGCGAATAAATGCCCCTTCTCGGCTGATACGACTTCCTTCGTCTCGATACACTGTTCCGCATCCAGTTGAACAAGCTGAAAATCTTGCTGTAAAGCTGCTTGACACTCATTTGCTGTGGATGCGAACGAGTAGTTCAGTGCTCGGAAATGCCAGGTATCTTTTATAGGACCCAAGTGCCACAATGAACCAAATGGAGGTTCTTTTCGGGAGCTGGCCAGAAAGCCATGCGCTGAGGTTACTGTGAGGAACGGAAAATGGTTTACAATTTCCTCGACGAATCGGGTATTTAATAGGAACTTTCAGTAGTCCAGTTACTCTCCAACGCATTCTCTGAAGACTTTAATTTTATTGTAAGGCACGTTTCGAGAACAATGCATCAATGTCTAATGAGGGCCGCCTCTGACTAGTTTAAGTTACACGCAACATTAAGCCGATAAAATCTTTAAAAAGATCTGAACAAAGATTTCACGTAAGTTCAAGGACAGACCGAATTGAGTACGTTGACGAGACTAGTTATGAATGCCGTGATGACTATTCCCGTGTCTGACGGCACCCTGTACCAAAAAACTATAAATCATTTACCATTCTTTAGCCTTTGGGTCGTATCAGCTAACAGATAAAAATCCAAATAATCTCGAAATGGGTAAATGTTGACAGATAGCAATACCAGACACACGTCGGTTTGAGTAATCATGGATTGAAATCAAAGATTACGGCAAATTCACAGTCAGGGTCGTGTGCCTCGTTACCGTCTCCCTAAATAACTGTTGCATAGATGAACAGGTGAAATTAAAAATTCTATGAAGCGTCAGTGGTACTGGCAGCACTCGCTCAATGCGTAGGAAGTATTTTAAAAAGTTCAGGTCCTGATACGATGCAGGAAAATTTATGTAAGGGCATCATCAAAAGTCGGTAATGTCGCTGGTTCGCTTCTTTTTCCTAAGAAGCGATGGAGTTTATAAGTCGAGGTGCTGTGGGAAAGTGGCAGTAGCCGACCGGCAGCTTTCTTTAATGTTGTCCGAAAAAATGGCTGCATGTTGGTTCCGATCATAAGATTTCGCGCTGTTTGGACAGTTCGTTATAAAGGTCGTTGTGCTAGCGCCAGCGCTGTAGAAATGAGCCACATTCCTGTCATTGTCCAAAATAAGGGTAAACCGAGACTTGAGATATGACGTCACCATCGCACTCCAATGACACCAGTTTCTGTCGCTTTTTAAAAACGACACGGGCTTCCATTGAACTGCAATACGCACTCTGTACGACGCATTTCCCCAACTATTCTGTAAACGGGACAAATCCATCAGGGTGATTTTACAGTACTTCTTGTATCGTAGCGATTTGGCTAACTTGGCCACCCCCACTTACTTTAAACCTTAAAGAAGGCTTTTTACCACACGCTCGATAGTTCATTTTCGCTCCCGATTCCCCCCCTCCTTTCTTCTTCTGAAGAAATCGAAGTCGGCCGACGGCGAGAGAAGTTTCCCCGGTAGGTTTAGATGAAACCCAGGGAACCAGTCTCACGGCGGGAAAGGCGGAGAGAACCGGAGATGACGTCATGTAAGAAAAAAAACACAAACAACTACAATAAGATGAGGGTTAGGGTTAGAAACCGGTTGTGCAATATGCTTCGTAACTTTTTGTTTTACGAGGGCCGACGGATTTCTCTCGTTGAGAAGCATGTGAAATATTAAAACGCTGCAGAAACTACCAGGATATCCGGCTTGAGAGCGAGGCAGATTTACTTAAGCGAACAAATGCAAATGAACCCAAAATATTCAATTGTACCTGGTAACTCGTATTATATGCTGCGGTTAGTGTAAATAATTAGCCATGACAATAGTAATTAAGTGAAATATTACTCTGAACATTTCTGTATAATAATTTAACGGTTGTCAGTACATTTAGCTAAAAGTCGCATTAAAATACTCAAAATCTCGAAAATTAATAATCCTTCCCACGTTTACAGAGAAGCAGATAATAAAGTTACCTTGTATTATCTCATACATTTTATTACTTAGCCTACCTCACCTGTCTGCGGGACCACGTGGTCAATTATACAGATTAATGAAACAGCAGAAGTTAGAACGTAACCACTTGAAAGTTGAGTTAATCTACTCGTTTATTTTTAACGTTTACTTGGCTACAAAAAGCAGTGAATCTAAATTTAGTTACTGTTTTATACTATCTATTGGAATTTTAACTTTTTCAGTTTAAAAAAAAAAAACAGAATCGGAAAATTTAAGACGATTAATTTAATTTCAAAATTAAGTGCAAGTTTCCAATCACCGAAAAAAAAAAAAAATTTAGCAAATAGCAGAATTACATTTAATCTTTGAGTGCTGTTGACGCATGCCCTATTTTCTTTCATATAGCCCAGCATCAATCTATTGCCCGCACTACCATCTCGAGATGCTGCTATTCTGTAGGTTAGAATAAAATGTCGTTATTTCACTCCGCTTTTTTTCCATAATACTCCTGTGGAACCATTGCCAAACACCCCGCCCTTCAGCCAGCAGGCCGTGCGCACGCCCGGAGCTTGCACTAATGGATTGCGGAGTTGGGGTCGCAAACATTTGCAACCGCGGTAATGGGGCCACTGAGAAAAGGGCTGGGAGCTTTCACTTGACGAGCTGAAGTAAGGTAAGGCATTGAAAAAACAAACAAACAAAAACCTTTTATTTTTACATTGAGACGGATTTTCATTATTCTATATTTTTACAGCGTTAATTATATAAGGTTATTTCAAACCTAACTTCTTTTGATTTTTGTCATAATTATCGTCGTTTCAGATTCCATTTGTCCAAGAGAATCATCATTTTTTCTGTCCGAAATAAACTGTTCAAATTTGAGTGAGGCTGGCTACGTGAGCATATTCCGCCATCCAGTTCTAAGGGTACAAAATGTCTGCTTATTATAATAAGCGCTTACTTAAATGTAGCTAACAGATTTGGAGAAAACAATTATCCATTATGAAATACTTTTCATACAGCTTTTTGACAGTATATCATACAGAGCATCTCTTATACGATTGTGTGTGTGTGCAGCATTTATAATTTTGACCGTTATTCATCGTTATTCAGAGCATTAGAAACAGTACCACAGAACGCTGTCAAGACCACGCGCCCTGTGATATTTACTTTAACGGATGTCTGGATAAACTAACTTTACACAGAAGCTACGAAGTGCAAAAGCATCTCCTGCCATCAATAATAGAAAAGTCATAATTTGTGCTATAACAGAAAACGCACGGGTTCTCCTATTTTCGTTATCAGAATCGTTATTTTGTGGGCCCCGGCTCACTTTGACTGAGATTTAATGAAGTATTGACCAAAACAGTTATTAGTGAATTTGTTAATATTGAACACAAAGGAAATCTTAATTATTGGATATCTCCATGTGTAGAAATAAACGTTCTTATACAATGTAAATATTAACATTTGGCTGACACGTATTTCATTAATGAGCAGCAGCAATTAGTATAGGAGCACATACCTGTCACCGTTAAAAGGAAACCTTGAGCTTCTGAGAGGGAAACAGTTGCTGGGGAATTTCTCACCATTTTAAGACTGGGACGAGTTGCTAAATCTGCGTTTCTTCTTTATCTGCGATAAATAACGCATGGCCTTCCCCTTGCGATTTTTTGTTTGGAATTTTTAAACTGAAAACAGAATATGTTGTTTGTGAAGGAAATGCTCCATGATTACAATAGCGGTACGACAGTTAGTGCACAACAGACAATGTGAAGTATGTGGATGGATCAATACGAGTGAGGGGCTGCGAATTGGCCATGGGTGTCGGAGATTTGCATATATTTTCATCCATCATGTCATTACCCTATAAAGACATCTCACTGAGTTCATCTCCCAACATGACAATATCTGGAAGGTAAAGAGGCTCATGGGGCACTCCCAAAGATGCCTTGCTCTGCACGAAGTTCATGATATGAGCATCACTGGAACTATGAGGTCTATCCAAAAAGCAACTGAACTTTTAAAACATTACGCCAACCAGCCGACGCAGCGTGCTCACGACTGCAGTGCTGTGTATCGGTGACGTCGACCTTCAGTCTAATAGTAGCCGCATCACGCCACGTCAGTTAGTCATCGATCTACACGCGCTAAAGTGAACGTATGTTTAGTGCACTTGGCGATTTGTCGCAAGTTGAACAATGAAGGATCTTGAAGAGCGACGTGCTTGTGTGAAATTCTGTTTCAAATGGGGAAAAAAACTCTTACGGAGACTTTTCTAATGTTGCACCAGGCCTATGGGGAGGGTTGTTTGAGCCGTACGCAATGTCACGAGTGGTACCAGCGTTTCGAATCGGGAAGACCATCCACCGAAGACAATCCAAAATCTGGACGACCTTCCACGACAACGGACGACGATCACATTGAGAAAGTGCGAGCTGTGATCCGTGGAAATCGTCGCCTGAGTCTCCATGATGTTTCCGAAGAAGTAAGCATCTGTAAAAGTTCGTGCCACGTGATTTTGAAAGAAAAATTGAACATGCATCGTGTAGCCGCAAAATTTGTGCCGCGTCTGCTGACAGATGGACAAAAAGAGAACCGAGTCACAGTCGGTCAGCAGCTCTTTGATCGTTCGAATGCTGATGAAAGCTTTCTGAAAAATGTGATAACAGGTGACGAAACGTGGGTGTATGGCTATGATGTCGAAACAAAAAGGCAATCGCCGCAGTGGGTTGGATCATCGTCGCTGCGACCAAAAAAAGCACGTCAGAGTCGCTCAAATGTGAAGGTGATGTTGAAAGTCTTTTTTGATTGGAAGGGCGTCGTTCATCATGAGTTTGTTCCACGTGGTCAGATGATCAATAAAGAGCTTTACTTGGATGTTCTGGGGCGGTTGAGAGAGGCAGTGCAAAGGAGGAGGCCTGAGACATGGAAAAGCAAAACTTGGATGCTGCACCACGACAACGCACCTGCTCACGCGTCACTCCTTATCCTTGACTTTTTATCGAAAGCTGATAACTGCAAACCTTTTGTTTGACAAAGAATTTAAGTTGTTATGGATCCGCTGAAATAAGACACGAGAGATTAAATTTACGGAAGTTTACAAAAGTTTGCTGACATTGATGAAAGATAAAAAAGATAAATAAAGGTGAAAAAATTCTTATATTTATTGAAAATTTAAAATCAGCCAGCAGATGACGAACTCCAACGGGTGGGTGATCCGGGCACCTTGCATTTCTCACGTAACGACCCGCGTGAATTCAGACTTGTTAGTTGCGACTTTTCTAAACCTCTCCTCAAAACTAAGAAAAATAAATTAAAGCCTAATTCACTAAGATAAGCCATGAGATATTACTATGGATTTATCATAAAGTTTTCATGCGCTTCACATCATTACTACCTAAATTGCATTTTGGTGGCTTATCAGTGATAGGAAAGACACTATTTCTCCCCAAGCCCTGAAGGATTGAAATCTGGTCAGCACCGCAAAGATAAGCAGCCTGCATCTTATCGCAGCTCTCAGCCTCCCATGTCTTCTAAAAATATCTCTTACTTTTTTCTTCAGTTTAAGAACAGGCGAAACTGAAGAAACTGCCAGTGTGCATTTATTTTTTTTTTATAAAAGCCCATGTCGTGGAGTTAGCTATTTCTAATTTAACTCACTCCATTTAAAGAGAATATTACCAAGTTCAGATTCGCTATCATTTATTTCTTAATTAGCATCGAACCAATGCAAATCTATTGCAGAAGGGTCGGAAGAATTGGATTATATATAAAGTTCTCAGAATTTTCCCCGTGTTACATTAATTTTCATTAATTACTCTTTAACCCGTTCTCTTTTAAATAAAAAAATGGGACGATAAATACTCCAGTGACAAGAACTTTTGTTTTTGTCCGACCTGTTGACGTTATAAACTACCGACTAATAAAACATTTTTATTTCCTCGCGCCCACAGATTTAGTTTTTAAAATAAACTTTGATAGTATGAACAATTACGACATGAAAAAAGATTAAATGTCATCGATGCTTTGTGCAAATTGTTCTTTTTTTTTTACTTTTACAATTATTAGGTTACTTAATTGCAAAAAAATATGTACATGCGTAAGGAACACTCGAATCTACACAATTTTAGCATGTATCCAGTTTCAATAGTTAAATTACTGATTTCAAATTATGAAAAGCATATAAGAAATGATTAATAATTTTTATTTTTGCATACTTCGGAAACCGACATTTTGTGCGTTCGAGTAATGGGAGAAAATTTAGTGACGTCAGCATCCACGTTGACAACACAGCGGCCATCTTGCACAACTATGACGTACGAACAAGCGCCACCCAGAAGTACATATAAAACCATAACATGCAAACTGGTTTGTGGTCTGTTTGAAAAATAAATCTTAAATGCCTAGAAATTTCACAAAACTTAATGTATGTAAGTTGTTGTTGTAAAACTGTTTTAGTAATCGAGTACTTTATTCTTGATTATTAATAGTGTTTTTTTATTAAGTGGAAGTTATAAGATAAGCATAGTTACCGTTCTTGAAAGCTCCAAGTTGGAACTGTCTCTCATTGTAATACGGATTCTTTTGTTACATGACATAATAATAATAATAATAATAATAATAATAATAATAATAATAATAATAATAATAATAATAATAATAATAATAATAATAATAATAATAATATAATAATAATAATAATAATAATAATAATAATAATAATAATAATAATAATAATAAAGAAACACCAGTAAACAATTATCTTTAGGCATTTTGGATAAAATATATACAGGTGATTTTAACTTAAATAAAAGGAAAGACCCCCCAGTTTCTGACGCAAACGTTTCAGGTTTTTAAACCAGAATAATTAGGCAGGGGCGGCGCTTCTCCTCATCCATCTTACAGCAGAGTCGGATAGTGGTCAGATATGTACCTTTCGCCTTTCACTCATCCATCGTTATACGTGCTTGGAAAGTATCAGCAAGCAGTTTCTGTCTGACTGGAAACTGATTAATTCACCTAGAGTGGCAGGAAGTCCCCGACAGTTTCCAAAATGCCTGAGTTTCCGCGTAAAGGATCCATTCGCTCCTCCGGATGTCGAAGCAGGATCAGCGAGGCGGGTGGGACGTGTGATGGTGAGAGAGGAAACGGAGCTCACGTGCGGTCAACGGGCGGGTAATTCGAAAGTGATACATTTTCACCAAATCCTCCACCCCAAAATTATATACACTGCCGAAAATAACCAATAAGTATCTCATATTACTTACATAAATTAATTTATTCGCGAATAGTGAATAAAGGTACATATACCATGCATACTCGAGATCGCCATCCAGTATCTAGGTGGCTTATTTCATCACCAAAGCTAAACCTCGTACATCCACCATACCTTCGTAAATGTCCACAGACTCAACGTTTTTGATTATTTTTAAAAAAATTTCACAAACGTCTGACTCCGTCCGAACTTCTTTCATTAGATTGCGACACGAAAAATTGTAATAAATCCCGGAAAATAAAGAGCAAGACGTGTTCAGGGCTGGGAGGAGATTGATATCGGCGTGTGAGGAAGATGGCGCCGTCTCGTTGCCGTACTGATCTTAACGAAGGCCGTTTTCCAAACACAGACATCGTGAGAAAACCATAAAAGGAAACTTCTTTGTCTGAAGAAAAATGTAAGATGGAAATGGAAATTTACTCATGGCATAATACGAAGTCCAAGAAAAGTTTCAATGCACCGTGATTTTCCGAAAGTTAAACCTTGTCGAGCTTTGTAACGGTTTTAACCCTTAGTGAAATATTTACGCTTTGAAATAGAAGAATGTCCACCGTTTTGGATTTACAGGTTGTCAGGGACGACAGAAAATTCTAATCAATTTGACGGTTAGGTACGCACGCCTATCAGGAGAGTAAGCTGTTTAGTAGGTAGAGAGAGCCGATCGAAGTGCCAACGAATACCTGTTGAATCATCTCCTCTGCTTTCTCCCTGCTCTTAGATACCGACAAGTCTCGGAATGATACGTTTTTATCACTGGAAAACGTTCACCGCTTAGACTGATCCAAGAAATGGAATGAAACAAAAACAACAAAAAATTCTCATAAATAAAAGTTAAAACATCGTAAAATTAATCAACTATGAAGATGGGCATGAAACAAGAAATTCGTAAGGTTTATTCGGTGGCGTTGAGCAGAGCAAACACCAACACTGGTAATTATAACCCACGAAACTGATAAAAAAAATAGGGGAAAAAAGGGGCAGGATTTCCTACTGACTTATTTACTAATGCGCCTGCCAATTTAGAGAAAATTATGCGCAAGATATACCAAGTCGAGCCGTCAATGTAAGACGTAGTTAGCAAAGAACTCGAGGGTCAGCGAGATACCATCTGTTCAAGGAGATGCGATTTTCGAAACGTCCAGTAGTCTAGTCGTCGAGTATACCTGACGGATTGCTCAGCGGTATTGCTCCGGCTCGAGATGACAAATTAGAAGTATTGCTGAACCTCCTATAAATCACGGGCCTGAGATAAAAAATCCAAATAAAAAAAAAAAAACTGACATATTGCACAAATCAGCGGGAAAGGCCTGGAGAATAGCAGTGATCGAAAAATTATAATTATGCATTTTATTCTCACATCACTAGATTCACGAGGGTCGCTCTGTGAGTCTAAGCAGTAAAATTAAAGTTGCACATTATAAATTTATTTTCAGAGTAAATGATATTTATATTCAGCGTTAACAGGCAGAAGTTTTTACGTACCAATGAATATTCATTATTTTGCTGTTGAATTTGATAACAAAGGTTCCAAAGAAACTACATATTTCCAGTTATAAATGCAAAATTGTAAAGCGCCTTAACCACAGTACCACAGCTATGGACTTCACAACAGCCAATTTTTAAAAATAAAGAGGCAAATATAGCGAAAAAAAACACAACGAACAGCTCATGCGACTAAAAATTCGTCTTCATCTCTTGTAATAACGTTTACAATATTTCTTTATTTTTGAAACTATACGAGTATAAACACAAAATAAATTAAAACAGAAACACAGGCAAAACCACAAAGTAATAAAATCAAAGTCCAGACAACTTTCTAACCTACAATCAGAAATTTAAAAAAAAAATTAACAGAACTGAAAGTAAGTAATAAGTTGAGAGTTTAAATAACCGAAATATATCAATTCTACCCTCTAATCTCGAAAGGATTAGCAGAAATTCTAGAACTCTCAACAGTCAGCTTCATATAAAACTTAAATTTGTTACAAATTTCGATTCTTGTGTCCCGTTAAGACCAATGCTTGTGATCTTCATTTGGGTTTACAAAAACGGGTGTGTGTATGTTGCGTGTCTTAATTATACAAATGTTTCGAGAAAAGGGGACAAGTCGTTCGGCTGTTGTCTGTTCTGTGAAACGTTAAATCTGCCTACAGGGTTTTAAAATCTAAAGCAAGCATAATTTCTTGAAAATCGAAACTGTCCTACAGATGTTCAACCCGCGTCAGAAAGAACCAGAAAGTCTTTTAAACTGATTATTTTGAACTCCCCATCAGCTAATGTTAACTGAAACTATAAATGAGTTAGCGAGTTTGACTTCCCTGGATTCAGCATAATCTTATTGATGAAATCAATTTCGAGACGGATTTTGTTAATCTCGCGAATGACAAAATAATTGGGAGGCCATGAAAACTGAGAGTAATGGCGATGAGCGGACGCGGCTGGATATTATCGAAAGGATAGCATCAACTCTCGAAATTCATTGTCGAATACCTGCTGAATAAATTACGATCGCGTACCTTATAATTGCGCTGCTTGAGAGAAGCTGATTTATACGTAGGCCAACCGAAGAATGCAGTGATTTGAAAGACCTTTAATATAGAACAGCTCTTTTTTTTGACAGATCATTTAGATTTTTAGAAATTGTTTAGATCCAGGTTCAGTAACAGCAGCAGTAACTCATAATGTATAACAACAGCCTTTAAAAATCCAGCGAAGATTTGTTTGGAAGCTTCCGAAATGTCCATGAAAAGAGAGAAAAGGAAATTGGCTGCTGATCAACGGTTCCGAGTTCTACACCGACAGCATCATCCTTAGATCTAGAATTAAAACCCAGTGTAAGGCACTGCACATCAACGAAGTTATTACTATAATAATATAGCTTAAGTTTACTAATACAACAAAGTATAATCGTGTTGCCTAGCATAATATATTTTAGTTAGTACGGTAAAGTTCATTAGTGTTACCTACTGTCTCTTCTGGAGACAGTAATTTTGCACGTTGGAATCCATGTTGTTTTCCTCATCTGCTCATCACATGGATTCTTTCCTTCCAGCCGGATATAAACAATTTACTGTCGCTTGTTTGCGCACTAGGTCTCTGTCATTTGCCAACGTCTCCCGCTCATTAACGACGACGCCAGAGCTTGCCAAATCTCGCTCGCATACGTCACCGAATCTCGTGCTGGGTCGGCACCAGGTCCCTTTTCGCGTCAGACACTTCACCGAAACACGTGAAGTTGGATAGACGACCATCTTTCCTCCGGATGCGGTGAGCATAAATTATATTAGCTTTAACACAGCACTTCCTCTTAGTAATTTGTTTTTTTTTTTGGCCCCCACCCAACCACACTCCATCCCCCAAATACGAAGACGCGATGCAGTCTTTTCATCTGTTGAATGGCCCCTTTTCGGGGTTAGTAACGGAAGCCGTCTCGTAAACCTGCTGTTTGGCGTCAGCCTTCGTACCCCGCACACTTGGCCAGTCTGCCGAAGATTGCACCCACCCTCCGAGCGATCACTTCCTCGGCAGACAGCACACTTCCCTGATGGGTGATCGATGGGCCTAACATACGGCTTACCGACGGCTCGGTTCCCCGGAAAATCATCGAACAGTACTGCCATTGAAAGGCTTTATTTTGGGTTCGCCTGAATGCAGTTTTCGCAAGCTGTCCTTTATTTCCACATCCCTTGGAGCACACTGCGTCTGAGTAGATGGAGCCACTGCCAACCTCCTGTAATGTAATGTTTTACAGAAGGGAAAGAAAACTGGCAGAGCTGGAGAGCTGCAGTCTGCGGACAATGACGGAGTTAATGAAGTGCCTTTAATGGTGGTCGCAGGTGCAATTATAATGTAATTCCATAACGTTTAAGAGTGCAGTAAATTTATTAAAGTAATGCTTAATAATGTTCAGTAGATAGCAATACAAGTCTAACAGTTCTATACGATATAATATAAAATATTATAGGGTCGCTCGTGTAACCGAAGATGGCCATTTGCATATTGCATGTGAGCACCTGGGTGCGTGAGTTCGTTTATGGTGTAGAATCCGCTGTCCGCACAGTAACCACACTCTTAGGTAGTGTTACCTGTCAAGGAACATCCGAGAAAAACCAGACAAATCATCGCCTGTACTGGCAGAACCAATACCCGGGACAAAGTGATCCGCCATTCGGCTAACAACCGGGTACCTGCCCACTTGCTGCCAGGTAAACAAGGGGAGTTAAAAAAAATCGCCTTAGGTTTAGCTCCGTCCCCGAGAACCACGCAGTGGGTAGCTGACGTTCAGGGTGCTACATCATTTAAACAGATTTATAAAGAAATTAGTATCCTATCTTATTGAACGCTTGGTGTAGCCAGTAGAGTAAGGGTTAATAGGAAACAACAAATTTGCGCTCACGAGGGGGTTGGGAGACAATTTTTTTTTCTTATGTAAAATTTGGATGAATAACTGGGTTCGGGGTTTGGCCACCAGTTCGTGATCCCGCTTTTTCCATCAGTCGCTCGATGCCGGTTGCTGTAACAATCACGATTCCAAATCACAGAGAAGACGGGAGGTTTAACGAGTTTCCACAGGGGGAAAAAAAAAGTTTTATTTCACAGTTTATAAATAACAGCGATTTGCAAGGATAGAGTTGTTCTGATTGTAGTGCGCAGAGAGACGTCGAGCCCCGCAACCACTCGACGCGGCCGCAGTGTGGAGACTTCGTCACAGATCCCGAGAAACAGCGCCCGAGCTCAGGTGAGGCGAAGACAAGCCCCCCCCACTCGCGAGGAGGTTCCGCGCGCCGCCCCTTCCCTGCTGGAAACCCAGTGAGTGAGTTTATTATCGCTTCAGTAAACCCGAGCGAGAAGAGCTGGTGCCTTCCTTCGCTGGGATTACTAACCTGGAGGTAGTCGTTTACCGGAAAGAATGCCCATTATCATCGCCTGTTCGGCTCTGCTTCGAAAACCATAATGGGGTCCGTCGATAATAGGGAAGAGATATGAAAGGATTTTGGTCGCAAGAGTAACTCGTTAGAGCCATATAGATTCCCCCCAGATTAATGTGCTGTACACTGTATTATATAGCATATATGAGGCGTGATGAAACAGGCCTTTTACTGCTTTCAACTACTTTTTGGTTTGAAAAATATGATCAAACGCAGAGAGCTCGATCGATCGAACTTTTGAGCCCCGCTCACGAGATTCCCATCTGATGGGTTGCAGATCTGATTTAATTTTCTTTTCCAACTTCATGGTTTATTTTTAAAATTAAAAAAAAAAAAATTGCTGTTGGTCTTCATTATTGCAAATCCCTGATCGTCCGTATTGATGCCCTTCAAAGACAAACTAGAGAGGATACGAGACGAGTCACGTGTTTCTGAGAGTGGTCGGTCAGTCGCTAATACTCCACTTTGCACAGACATTCCCAGTGCCATGGTTTATACTCAACATGCAGTTTCCTTTAACAGTGTGGGGAACCATCGCTCCTTAATTCTGAATGTTGCCCTTTAAGTTTAACAAGAAAAGACAACTTTATAACATGGACCACTGCGGAGTGTAAATTTTCTTGGTCATCCTTTTAAGGGATTATATACAAAATCTCAAACATGGTCATCACTTGTTGGTTGCGGTTTATCAGCAAACGTCACCGCATAGTTCAGAAATTAATATTTTGTCAGTATAACCATAGTTAACTTTCAAAATTTGCTCTTCTCGTTTACTTCACTTACGTTTGTGTCTCGCATGATTTAACCACCATTTTCAGGGAGTTAACGAGCAATTTGTCAAGATGAAGTTGCGCCATATGCATTTTCCTTTCTGTTTTTTGGGTTTGTAATGAGTGGGATGTGTTTTCTTTCCCGTCTTCCCCCGCCATCTGGAATGAGTCCGGGTAGTAACTTCGGTAAAGTAAGACTGATAAGGAACGGGCAGCAGCTGAAGAGCATCAGCACCAACAACGAAGCATTGCTATGACAACAGCGGAGTTTGTACCCTTCGCTCCGACGGCATATGACTTGATGAGCTACAGGAATGACCCTCTTTTGGCAACAAAAGTACATGCTATTTATTGCTAATTGGGGGGGATTGCATAAATTAAGCCATAACTCTTCCTTCAATAAAATGTCGAGTGAGGTGAGTCCTTTTGTAACATATTCCTCATTCTTTCTATTTGTTTAAAAATGTGTTATTTTATGCTTTCCGGCAGATTTCAGATCTCAAAAAGCAGAGAGTCCGACGCAGAATTTGAGGCCACCCCTCTCTCTCTCTCTCAGCAACATTCAGTATCGTCTTTGAGTTAGAATCCAACCAGCACAAAAATAAATCAAGGAAATGAATCACATCTCCAATATTTCTACCCAGAACCGACCTCGCCAACGAAATCCACGTTATCATTCATCGAAGCACCGATATACTTAAAACAAAAGAAATGGTGATAACAGAATTAAAAGATCCAAGAAACGGCATATAAAATATCTTTGTTACGCCATCAACGTCCCGTAAATATCGTATCTTGTAACTGTTTCGAGTTGGTATAGGCGAGTGGTGCATTTTATTTAGTCGTATTCAGCATTGTCTGTCGGGTTGTGGATGCTTCTTTCGGCTATTCCCCAACAGTGCTTCCACGCACGCAGCCGTACCACCTCGGGCTGCCAGTCTGACGTCAGAGCCTCCTTTTGTCGGTCTGGTTCCCATTCGGCAGAGGGGATGACCTCAGTCGGCGAATGCGTGAAGCTTGGCGCGCGTGCGCCTGATCTGTCGCGAAAGCGAGGCGGATCAAACGCTTCACACCGATTTTTGAAAGACACACGGATACAGCAAAAAAAAAAAAAAAGAACCCATCTTGATATTGGCTAGATTTCAGGCTGAGGAGAAAAGATAGTGTTTAATTAAGATTTCCTTGCATTGTTGTTGTTTTTAAATGATACGGCTGTCGTGCGCCACACGAACCGGTTCGCGACTGACGGTTTTCGGCAGTGGCTCATTCCGATAACTTTCTTTCTCGCTGCTACTCTAAGCCAACATCCGTCGCTGTTTTACATCGCATCGTTATAACGAGAGATGGCGATACTTAAAACTTCCATGCCATTCACGAAGTCTTTTTCTCAACAGAGTTCGACCTTCCGCTTCCTCTGCTTGCCCATCCATCTACCTCAATAGTTAATCTGCTGCCCGATCTCCTTGATACCCTGTCAATGTTTCACACGTGAGATAAGCCACCGTTTTATGGACGTGTAGTGGAATCCGATTGGGGGAGGTTGGTGATTTCTGAGTATTTATAAAACTTCAGCCTGGTTAAAATACTTCTGTCATTTCGGAGAGAGAAACCGGAATAAGGAAAATTTCCGTCGTCCCGGGGATTTGGTTCTCCGCCCCTTACTTTTCCTTTCAAACTGTTTATGTTCAATGAGACTTTCCGCCCCCCACCTTTCATCGCTTTATCGTTTCCATGTTTTCCGTTGACGTATGACAATGAAGAACTTAACAGTTCTTACGCAAATACTTCCATTAGTATTTATTACACCCAGCCAGTATACCGTGAAAAAACAGATTAAGTCCTCTCTCCAAGACAAACAGCAAAAAACACTCGAAATTTCCAGAGATGTATTAAAATTCGTTCCAGGAGACCCAACTGAGGCCCTCCTGCGAGTATCCGCTCTTGCAGCCAGCATGGAGTGCCGCGATGGCCACTGTCATGAATTTCTAAGGATGGTTATTTTTCGTAAGCCGCTCAAAAAAAAAAAACCATCCTGGAAAGTACTTTTTTCTCATAAAAATGAACTTATCTTCATTGAAGCATTATGTATGTATTAACCGCGTGTGCAGTCTTGAAGGGTGTTTGTGCAGGATTTACACTACACAGGTTTGAGCACACATCTTTAATTTTATAGTTACATCTTTTTTGTAATTATTATCATCGATGTCTCGAAACGTTAACAATTTGTTCTTTGAAAATAGAGTTAAAGCTAAAAAACTCCCAGCAATATACAGCTGGAGTGTAAAAAAAACAGATTCTGGAGCAACAAGAATGTTGAGATTGTTCAAAGCGATCAGTAGTTTAAACAGGAAAAGACTTCTTTTTAATTGACAAAGAATATATATATATATATACAACACTAACGGCATCAGCAGAAACACATTACAATAGAAGTACGGAGTTGACTGAAGTGGACACGCGATGTCGAGTTACTTACTATCCTTTGGTTTTTCTTTATGTTGTTTATTGAGTAAAAACCTCGCAGCGATGTTCCGCTGATGAGAGAGAGATTAAGAAAAGCTGTGGAAAACTTTAAAGAACCTGCTGCAGAATTTACTGAGCTTGTAGAATGACAGTCTAATTTTTTTGGGGGGGGTTCACAAAGTAATATATGTCGTGAGATTTTAAACCGACGGAGAAGAGATAAGGGTTAGGGTTAGGGCTAGACAGGGCTAAGAAATGGTTCCCATTTGCTGCAAGACTCTAAAGTTTTCATGAAGATGTTTAGGGCAGGAAGCTAGAGAGAGAGAAAATTTATTTGGAGACTATCACACGACGACGGGGGAGGCCGTGGATAACTCAGTAGTGCGCAGCTCGACGACTTGCCAAGTGGCTGAGCCGCCCAGCTAGTGTTCGGGACATAGGTCAGGCGTAGCAGGAGAACAATCAGCGATAGCATCCGTTATCTCCGATCTATGTTTCTAACCAAATCAAAAGTAATAAAGGCGATTTTCCACTCTATTACAGTGGGTTTGTGCTGAAGACTATTGCCGTTCTGTTTTCTTTGAAATAACGCAACAAAAGTTAAGAGTAAAAATGGATTAAAAAACTTATAAGAACAACCTGTAGCTGCAGTTTAGAAAGGGCGTTCCAATGAAACCCAAACCAGCGTTAAATTGATTTTTAATAAACATTTCTTAATGCCGGCCGGCACACTGTGCGCCTACCCTGTTTTTAAATGAACTTTCAGCGGCAGTTCCAACCCGAAAATGAACTGAGTCCAAGATGGCCGCGTGTTACCTATAACAAGAAGTTTTAGAATTTCGAGTTGATGAAAGGCGCGCACTTCCGGATTTCTTTCGAGACCTTCGAAGACAGCTAATTTTTTTTTCTTCCAAAAATGGCTGAGTTTATGTATTACATTATTTTCGCCTTCATATTGACTCCGCAATGTCAAACGTTGGAGAGTCAATTTCTTGCAATGCACAGGTGGGCCAACAAAGTCGCACCACGGGCTGCTTCTCCAGAGAACTGGTTTATTTACTGCGGGCCGCTCATCGCCAAAGAACAATTTGACTTTAACCCTTAGCAGGCATGCATGCATGTATACAGCCAATTTCTCTTAAAATTACTGTTACTTTTATTCCTTGTTGCATGATGCAAATAAAAAGAAAACAAAAAAGAAGATTAAGAGCAAAGCCGTACTGTTACTATGTACTGTTGGATAATAACACGAGGCAAATTAAATATTAATACTTTGTTAATAACTGTCGTTTCTCGATTGGGAGAATAAATACTGCAGAAGTAATGAATAAACAGTCAGTTAAGCTACATTCCCCACAGTATGTACTTAGTATAGATTAGCGCTGGGCATTAATATTTTAAACCAATGTGGCGCGAGTGAGGTAACAGCGAGTGTCAGCCCTGCTTCCAGATGGTTGTCGGCCGACCAAACACCAAGTCGACATAGTTTTAGTAATTATTTTCAATATATCTTTCATAGCTGAAGTCGAAGCAATACTTGGGCCGTGGGATGTGTGGGTCTGCTGTAATGTACCGTCTCTATCATTCTCTTTAGGTAAAAAAAAAAGATTTTAACGTTATTATGTGCATTGATAATAGATGATCGCGTTAATAATAATAGTACATTAAGAACGAAGTATAGTGTTTCGTTGATGACAACCCAATCTGCGAAAAAAGCGGTCTTAATCGCAGTTATCTTTTTTCATTCATAGCTAATTTATAATAAGAATTACGTGTAAAAATGCATGGTTTTATCAACTATACCTTGCCGCATACACACAAACACACACGCATTTCCTTTTCAAAATAATTTTACCTTAAAGTAATAAAAATAGATAATTAATTCATTTTAAACTCTCCTTATGTAACAACATTCAGTCAAATGATTACCTTTAACGACAAGCACACCCAGTTTCTGGATATCTTAAAGTGAAAGTACGCCCTGGAACTTTTGTGTGTGTGTGTGTGTGTGTGTGTGTGTGTGTGCCGCCATCAGCGTCACCAGATTACATGTATTTCGCCCCCTTTTGTTCCAGCCACAGACCGGAGAGCGGATGTAGCCATTTTGCCGTTGGTTTTAGAAAACTGGACCTTTTAGTGGAAAGTGGTTCCTCCAATCGAACTCCGCCAGTAGTCGTAATAATCCTTCTCCCCCTTCTTCCTGCGTGAGCGGTCTGCTGACGCCATTAACCATAGCGAAAATAAACTATAAAACGACTTTCTCAACCCATTCTCGTTGGTGTTGTGCAGCTGTAAAGGTACCCTTGTTTACCAAGACAGGTACCGCGAAACGAGAGTAGTTCGCTTACGCTCCGCTAGATTGCCAAATGAGATTCTATCCATTCCTGTCCAGTCCTTTTCTGTTTTTCTCCTCTGGTATTATTTATGATAATAACCGGCAACAACCCACCCAAAGAAACAAACGCTTAATATCTTGCTACCTCCACCACGGGAGGGGGGGATACTGTCAAGGATGGAATAGCAGTAACGTCCGAGTACTTTTATTGACATCTTCTGGTGGGGGAATCAGACTAAGGTACTTTGCTAAGTTTAGCAAGGAAAGACAAAAGCCTGATGATAGTACACACGGTAGCACAATTAAATCACAGGTATAGCAGCTACCCGCCCTGCGAGCACTTCTTTCACGCCCCGGAGACAATGAAAGCAGGCCTCGACATGTAGTGCGACATCCTTTCCTGCCGTGGACAAGAGAATTGTATAGAAGAATAAAGAATCACGAGCTACATAGTTGTTTTTACTGTCTGCGAGTTGGTTATTCGCGTGGGCGAGACTTACTTTCGAAAAACAATCACACGAACACTAACTTTTAGATTAAATGCCGTTTTCAAAGTCGGAATTTAACTAAATTTTCTGTAGGTACAGTAAAAGAAAAACATCACCCTTTGGCCAGGTTTTACCACAAATATTTTTAAAGTTTTGCCGACATTAAAGACCTTTTCCCGACAGACGGACGTCGTGTAGGCAGGAAACCTCCCTTTAGACGGGCAAATAAAATTAGCGACTCCGCTCGTCCAGCCCGGTGTGGCGAACACGCGGTGAATCTAACCGAAGCCTTCCAGAACTTCGCCGTCAGATGGCGTGACTGCACATCACTAGAGCAGCCCTACCTACTGTAAATGAAAGGAGAAAACAACCCGGGAAACTATGAAGTTACATAACAATTTCCGTTGATGTCTGTGAACGTCAACGAAGACTCGCCTTACGTCAATCTCGCGTGCTTCTATAGCTAAAGGGAGACAACAACGAATATGTCTACCAGCGTACAGTGTTAAAATGGTTGGCAGAGCTCAGTGTATAACATCGTAGGTTGCAGAAACTAAAAGACGGTTTGCTAAATACTATTCTGGTCGGTAAGAGATGCGAAAAAGATTTGAATATGAAATCGAATGAAGAATTCGAAAATGTTTAATATATAATGGATTGGTGAAAACTTATTACTACGATGTAGGGAGCCTTGCAGCCTATGTATCAACTGCATCTTATTTGCAAATTTCAAGGCTCCAACTGGTT
This sequence comes from Nautilus pompilius, assembly GCA_018389105.1. Classification (NCBI taxonomy): domain Eukaryota; kingdom Metazoa; phylum Mollusca; class Cephalopoda; order Nautilida; family Nautilidae; genus Nautilus; species Nautilus pompilius. The sequence goes on from JACATO010001894.1 coordinate 821,728, forward strand.
GTGGGGGCTTCATACTGGAACAGTTTATTTAGACTGTTTATTTTCGGAATCTTTCTTTGTACAAAGCTAACCAACGCATGACGTCTATTATAGCTCATCTATGCGTTTTGTTAGGAATTATTGGTTCCCTGACAACTTACTCCTTTAATGACTATCCCAAGGCAGACCTGCGTGATAACTCTTCTGCATCCCTGCCAATCACCCGATACATATCCTACATAGAATGCTGGTTTATTCCTAAGAGGCGTGCCCAGACACCGGGATGATAAAAAAGCTAATAAATAAATTATTATTTACAATATTTTCTTGAAGATTGAATTTTATTTATTTATATATGAATTTTTGTCATTGAAATGAAAACAAACTTGCGATGGAAACAATTACTAAAAGATGTACGTGGTTTGCCGATAAACGTTTATGAGGATTTCCTGGCAAGGCATACAGATTCTAGGAGACCCGTCATCTATCATTAGAGTTCATTGGTATAAATTAAAAAAAAAATTTTTTCGTTCAGAAAATATCCTGGAGTCTTCCACATGAATTAATTAATTACACGTTTAGCTTAAACTTTTTTTCCGTCTCCAGTTTTGTATTTTCCCTGATCTTGATTTGGGCGTAATTTCCAGAGATATCATTAATGGATATATTCACTTTCAATCTTATCGGCCAGAATTACCAGTCTCTTTTTCGAAAAAGGAAAAGAACAACACAATAAAACAGAAAGTGTTCGCTTTGTTGTCAGACTGCCGTTCTAGGTTTTCGGACCAATTCTTTAGAAATACCATCGAAATACTAACCATCTCCACTTATCTGACTCTTCAGACTTTATTCAATTTCTAAACGCAGACAGTCATTCATTGTAATTCACAACGCTCAATTTGTCCTATAAACTGTCATCAGCTTTCACGTTTGCTTTTTTTTTTTTTTTGTTTCTTTAACATTCTAAAGCCAATAAGATTCTCGGTCTGCAGCTGAAGTGAATTTGACTTTTTTAAAACGCTTTCATCTTTGCTTTCTCTGAGATCGTACAAGAAAAACCGTCATGAAATTCACTTAGAAAATGAGAGCTTCAACGATAAAGAATTTTTTAAAAAAAGAACAGATAAAAGTGTTTACTATCTAATAAGAGAACAATTAATAGAGGCAATGAAAAGAACCTGAAGCTTAGGCGTTTACTGTACCTGATTAGAATACTATCGCCATGCAATAACTATACATCTTGAAGGTTCTAACCGGCAATATGGCGTCATAGACGGACTCTTTATTTATTTACTATCTAATGTTGTCACAAACTTGAATATTTTAGCTAGTTATATAATGCCATTGTCTTTTCTTTAACTGGTGGAAGAATAATAGTTCTAAAATCCTCTAAGTTATATTATATCCTCCAGTAATTTTGCTAAAAAATATATATTCGATGATAATGGTCGTTAAAATTTGGCTCCTACATCTGATGTTTGATGACTACTAATAGAAATGTTGAAATTTTATAGTGGGGTGCCTAAAATACGACATTAACATAAGTATGTCTAATTTAAATTAATTTTATTCTGAATTATAGATAATTTTAAACATAATCAACTTTTGGATATTGAATGACTATTTTTCATGGACTGCTGCTGGTTTCGAGAAATCCCTCTGGCTATGACTATTTAGAATTTTTTTGTTGAAACAAAAAATGGTTGGCTTGATTTTGGTCTGTTGTTGATAAGGTTTTGATGAATTGACTGATTGTACAAGTGATGAATTTCTTTTCAGCGGGCGCATCATAAAGATAAAGAAATAAATGCAAATACAGATGGCAGTTGGGTTGTGTGTGTAAATTCTTTCATTCATTGCAGAAAGCAACATCCTCAAAGATATTATAAAATTCTAGATATATTACAGTGCTTTCAGCATGTGTTTCAGATTTAAAGGTGCACAGAAGATTCCTTAAACTCTGCAATGGTCAATAACATATGTACCATATCGCCCATAGTGCCAACCAACTTAATTACAAAACATAGCAACACATAAGGCCTCTTTAGATCGAGTATGTATGACAATCTTGAGAGCGTAAACGTATTTTTATTCCTAACAATAAGCACTGCAAGGTTTGAGTGATTTTTTAGTAAATGTGGATGACGAACTTCAGCTCAATAATCCGTCCAAAACCCACTGGTCAACACGACTAGAATCAGCTGAAGCCGTGTGAAGATGGTACATGAGGTAATAGAGGCTTTCAGAGTTATCATCACTACCAAAGATAGTGACAAAGAAACACATTAAAGCATCAAGTCCTCTTTCAAGCATACTTTGTTTTGACTTTGTAAAAGTGATGACTGAAATCTTGGAGAAATAACTAAATGTTACAAGAGGCGTCGAAACAGTGAAACTAACTGACAAAACAATGCAAATGGTTAGAGACTCTGAAGAATAGTTGGATCAACTCATTGACGCATTTGCTACATATGCATTTCAGCATGACACTAGTGCAATTGTAAAATACCCCAAATTTCATTGTCCTCGCAAATTACCTAGATGACTAGATGAGAATCCTAAAACAGAAGTACAGACAACAATGCGTGTGTTCTATAGAAAGGAATTCTCTTCTGCCTTCGATTTTTCTTCTAGCATAAATCCGTGATCAAATGGCAAACATCAAAATTTGTACTTAAAACATTTATGGATGAGCTAGATCCCAACAAGATTCCAACTAAAGTTCAGATCGAGTGCTATCTAACTGAATTTCTACCACCCGCACTAATTCACGATAAATGTCCGCACACACCAAAACACGTCCTGGAAAGAGCGATACTGCAAAAATAAACATTACGTACAGAAATGTTGATGATTTTACAATTTTCATAAACCAGTACCGTTTACTAAAAACACCAACAGTAGCCTCAGGTGTTTATTCCTGAGTGGAAAGCGAAGGCCTGCTTCCGGTCGTGTTCTGCTAATCTATTAGATGTATTTTGTTGTCGTGTTGCCTGCAAACAGTTTGATATATAGTCTTAGAACAAAAACATTTGTAAAATACATTGAGACATGTTGACATCACGGAGTATTTGCTCTTGTTCTTGTCTTATATCATTTATTATTATGATCCGCCATTACCATCATACAAATGTTGCATCTCGCACCCCACTGTTCATCGCTTGAAAAATAGACCCAAAATTATTTTGCTGTTACTCTTCGATAACTCACCTCTCGGTACATCGCTGGCCAGTCTGTCGCCGATTATATGAAAGAAGAAAATGCACTTCGCGCTGGGGATTACCACGATGCATACTGTTCGCAACATCTTAGAGCAGTGGAAGAATACAGGTCAGCACTGAAGGAAAAAAGGGGCCAGGTGAAAGTACTTACCTTTAAATACACATGCGAGATCTTTACGGGTTGTTGACGGTTGAGGTATGCCAGCAGCATTGTACTGGGGCTAGTTTGGTTCGAAATTAGATGGAGAGCTGGGCGTGTGAGGGAAACGTTTTACGGCAGCGGGATAGCCCCAACTACGAAAGCCTCTACCAAAACAGTAAAGGAAAAATGCAGCGCTTATACACCTCAGATCGACTAGCCATCTGTGGCGTTCCTTGACAATGTGCATTGACACGCGACCATAATCGGCGGGTGGCGCTAGTGTGGGAAACGGAAACTTCGCATGGAGAGAGTGACCTCGCTTCCTTCACTTACAGAATCGTGAAGAAAAAACCGGTTTAAAAATAAAAGATGACATTTCAGAACTACCCGTTGTGACTAACAGCAGTTTTAAACTCTTCATTAAATATTTCATAAATGAAAGAGGAACTTTCTGGCTAACAACTATACACACAGAAGAAATTAAAGACGGAGAAGAAAATGTGGTATTTTAAACTTTCTGAAGTTAACTGCGAAATCTAACCCGTACCAGGTGCCAATTAATGTCGCAATAATGAGCCACTGTCAGAGAGCGATTTGCAACGGATGAGCCTGATATGTTAGCCAGACTGCTGGCCATTGGAGCGCCGAAATGCGGGAACTTTCCCTTAATTAGCGCAATTGAGAAACCATTTAGAAAAACAGATTTAACAGTATAAATCGAAAATAAGGAAAAGTTTCATTGTACAAATGAAGACCCCACAAAAATATGCTTTTGTATACAATTATTCAGAATTTTGGAATAAAAGTAGCATTTAATTAATAAGGAAAAGTACCTCTCCATTTCGCCTACATCTGTTTAATTACAAAAATAAAATAGTCATTATAAAAATGAATTATGTTTGTGCTAAGCAAACTTAAAAGCTACTCTTTAATCACAAATTCTCATGGCAGCTCAAATGCTTGTGCATTTTCAGTTTATTTACAATATTGAAATAATAATAATAAAAGGGTACATGTCAGAGACGTCAGAGTTTATTAAAAATCATGAATAAAAATAATTTTTTTAATTTAGAAACACGTATTTTTGCGCCTTAAGAGTCTAATTAATTTGCATTTTGGCAACAGTTTGTTGAATCTAAAGATACATTTTTGCATAAATATCTAAAACAAAAAATCTGCAGAAAAAATTAGCGCTTGTTATAATCAAGGGAAATAAATGAAAAAAAAATCAACAGTTAATGGCAGTTTCAAAGAGGGTAGAATATCAAAAAACGAAATATTTAAAAAATATTATGGTGTGGAAAAGAGGAAGTAAAAAGCTTCTGAGTTTAGCTGACAAGAAAACAATAAAAACTGACGATGAACAAATAAATCTATGAAAGAACTGATTATGTGAATACCGGACATATTAATTAATTGAGATTTCTGAGTTAATCAGAGTTGTGTTGTAAAGTTCAGAACAAGATTTGAAAATTGCAGCTGACCCACTTTATAATAATTATTATGTTTATCCAAAGAAAATCTGGATTAAAACAGGAATTTATCCAAACAAACAAAAAGAAGTCAGCTGACACCAGCGATTTGAGCGAAAGTAAATGTTAACACAGAACCTTAATTTGGTTTGGTTTAGTTGCTAAAACGAAGCATGTAGCCACCATGGTTATTTTTTTGCCTACGAAGAAAAAAACGTATATTAATTTTATTTTTAAACCTGTTTTGTATCACCAATATAAGAAAGTAGACTAGTAATTTCCTTTTACACGCAGTTTCTTTTGCTAAATCTCCTTTCACAACATCGCCCTTGCTTGCTTGCCTGTTTAATAGTTTTCCTAAGTTTCATAGTATTTATTACTCTCATCGTCTTATCAAGAAACGGCGTTTCAACCTTATAAACGACATTGCCTGTTTAACTCTTTAATGTTTTTAAAAAGCATTTCTGAAGTGATGGAAACAGTGCTACTTCTCACAACAGCTTTGTCTATTGCTATTTTGCCAGTTTATTGTCATTGTGATTTGTAGTTACTTCTATCTGTAGAAAACTGATAGAATTTGTGACTTTACACACAACAATGAAAAATTCAAACACCAACAAAGTCCTCGGTGTGGACATTACATCTTCGTTACTCGCTCTTTAATTTGTTATGTTAAGGATAAAAAACAGTTTAAAATGGTCCAGGATAATCTTGATATAATTCTTTGAAGACTTAAACCTAACATTTAAAAAAAAAAATTTCAGCATATATTCAATAGAATACTTCATCGCTCCGTTTTATGAATATAAACATTATACCTACAAAAGAAGTTCTAGACATGGACAAACTAAAGACTTTATTCACTTGGAATTTTAAAAACACTGATTTCTACATGAGAAATTTCACGACTGATTGCATACTTAACACTTAGCACGTATCTGCTTGAGACATGACGGCATACGGCTGGCTACAATGCTGAAGTAGTCAGGTTTACGACTTGGTATAACTAGCCAATAGTTTAACGTATTTATAATTCAGTTTATTTACTTACATAAAACAGGAGGTTTTGATTATGACACTTCAATGTCATAATTAACCAGAAGCTGTTAAATCGTGATAATAGCAACACAGATGCCGTCCACCAGCGACATCAGATTGAGCTCGTTCACGGCGCCATGCCGTTGATCAGGATCACTGTGGGCGCTCACACCTCGTGCCGTCTTGCCAGGTTTTATTTCGGTGTGTTTCAGATAAATACTTCTAAAGCCACCAGACGTGTGCCTAAAATGTAAACTGGTGCCTTCAGTTCCGACCCTGGAAGAAGAGCGACCGGATACAAAAAAAGTGCGTGAAAGTAGATCGATAAAGACGCATTTCTTTAACATTCCGGCGACTCGGACCATTATGTGGAGTTTCGAGAGAGATCGGTCATTTTATACATCGACAAAAAAGACAGCTGAGAGTCTGAGTTATGTATGTCTCGGGTAAAGTAAACAACATCTCTTCTTACCGAAGTTTACAGGGGGTTGGAATATCTATCCCATCTTATAATTCAAAGCGTATTTCCGCTGATAAGTCTGATGGCCTTTGAATCATTGGATGTCTACTTGTAACTCGTTGCCCCCCTTTTTTTGTTTTATATTGATTTCTCTTGCGTCTTTCGGGAAGAAAGAAAACTTCGGTCGGTTTAAACTCAGAGACGTTTGCTTACCATAAAGTTAAAGAAGCTGAATAAGTTAATGCGTTCTAGAAGCCTCCGTGATTTCTACTGATGGACAGAAATGTCTGTTTGGAGTAGTAGTAGTGGGATGTTGGACTGATGAAGGTAAACTTGGTTTTTTGAATTAACAGTCGGGAAATTTATGTTATTTTTAACGTGGAAATGGAAATAAAAAAACGGGAAAAAGATGAAATAGAAAGTAAAGGAAATAATAAACCTATGACTTTTGGACTTCACCTATTAGAACGCTTTTCTATGCACTGGCTGAGGAGATTTTTCCACGTTTTTTCATGTTTGTTCTTTCTGTTTTTGAGCAGATGCCGTTCGAAGGGATTTCGTTAGTGCGTTCACTCTAATTTTTTGACGTCGGAAAGTTATCTGACCCAGTGTTTAGTTTAGTCTGGCAGCCGCGAGGGGGACAAGAAGCAGCGCTACAAGGGTCCTTGGGAGAAGAGAAATGGCTATTAACATGATACCTGAGATGATTCATACTATGACTATAAACTATACTACTTACCGGCAAACGTGTTTGAAATATGTTTCCAAATGATTCAGGCATTTTTTCCCTTTCATATAGCGAAGAAACGTTTCTTTTACTCTTCCTATTCCAGGACAATTCACCCCGAGTAGGGGGGAGCTGTCGAACCTACCTAAAAAAAAACCCCCACTTTTGTTCTAGTAGAATTACTCTGAAAGAATTGCGATGCGAATTTAGTAATGGCACCAGGTTTAAAGACAAATTCATTGCCACAGCAAAAAAATAGACAGTAAAAATGATAATACTGCAAACGTATGCAAATCTCTCTGATAGATTTGTTTTTAAAAAGGGGCATAAATGATGTATATTAAACATTTATATTTATGTATATTTGTTATTGCTTGTATGAAAAAGCTGTTTAATTTATGAGTATTTCATGATTATTAAAGATTCATACACATATTAAAAGTTAGCTTGTAATTTATAGCAGTATATATTAATTAGTATACTTAATTAACCACCAATACTAGCTATATTCGTAAAAATAATAAAGCATTAGAGAAAGCGTTTAATTAGATTTTTCTTGGATTGTAAAATCAATTTGTTTTCATTCAATTAGCAAAATCTCTTATAATTCAGAGTAAAAAATGGCATTAAGATATTGTTCTATACAACGCAGTGTGAAAAAAAGTTAAATGATATCAAACTTTTAGACTAAATAAAATCTTCGATTATAGGGGTTTTAAGTTCAGCAATAGATAACCACCATACATTTGTCCCTGTTACTCTCCCTTATACACAATTGTATTTTTTCCTCGATTTTTTGCCTTTGGGGTTCAAAGATGTTCTCTATCTTTTGAAGAGACGCTTTCCTTAAAATATATACGGAGTTTCGTAATTTAATGATAGACCTAATTGTTAATTAAAATCTATTCATGTTCTAGGTGTTTAAAAAATGCAGGAGAATTTTTGACATTCCACGTGCACGTAAATATTAAGTATTTTTGGAACTTTATCAGTAATATACTTTTGCGCTTTACTGCTGCTTACACGTGATTAGATAAAAACAAGTTACTTTTTTAAACACATTTTTCGGTACTCCTTTAGTGCTCCTGTCCTTTTTAGGTGAAACATCGGTGGGCAAGATTAACACTGAATCTTGATATGTCAAGAACAAAAATAAAACGGACGAAGAAAATTGGGTATTGCAGCCGAAAAATTAATTCAGACAACCGGAAAAAGTACATTTAAGAAAGATTGCCAGATAATATTTGTCCCCAATCCATCATTTATTTAAATGAAATTATTCGATGAAGAGATGAAATTACTTCTTTCATTTCCCCTACTTTGAATTTTCAAGGCTTAAAGTTTTTATGCTAGTTTATTTAATGATCTTTTCTACATACATAACAGGTATTACAGCTTGTTTACTTCCCCTTGCAGTGTATGTTTCCGATGTTTAGAAATACCTTTCATTTAGTTTTTTCCGGTGAATTTCTTGTAGCTATGTAGAATTTAAATGGAGAAGAAAGATTTTGATTTTATCTTCTGCAAGGTTTTAATTTTTATATAAAAAATATAGAATCATTAATGAAATATCCAATATTTCACTCGCAAATTAAATTTATTAGTGTAAATATTTCATAAGCATTTGAATGTTAAAAATACATGTTTTAAAAAATGAATGTGTATTTGGGGACGTTCTCACGCAGGATAGTTTTCCTCAAAATATCTTCCTCTATTCCTGCGGTGTAATTTTATTGTTGAGTCAGATCAGAGAGAGAGAGAGACTACAGTTAGGGATGCTGTTAGACAAGACATGCATAAATGTCAACGGACGGGAAAGAAAACAGCCTGTTGAAGTACGTGTTCATATACTGTATATAAATAAATATATTCACTGACCTGGATCTATTTACCACCACTAAAATATCACAGTGAAACATGTTTTAAAAGATAGTTTTTTAAAAAATAATTATGGCCTTTCCGCCATGTTTATGTATGGAAATAAGCAGGACAAACTTTTGAGAAATACCGCAAAGACTAGTAGGAATAGACCAGATCTGTTACTTCTTTGCTATCATTTTAAAACCAAGCCGTTAGTCGTACACCACCGAAAAAACCGAACAATGCGAGTCAACAAACAAAAATATGAAGATTTGCTTTAGCTATCTATGCAGTAAGAAATAATTCGAGTGGAGAGCAAGCATAACCACCGTTTATGGCTTTCGACGATTTTCTAGTTAAAACAACATAAAAGAGCAAGCGAACCAAATTAACGACGTATCAAGTGTATTAGTGATGACGTTTATTAAATTGTCTTGGCTGTAGTCTTCAGGGAGATATGAACAATAAGATATCAACATTAAGAACAAAGTAAAGATTGAAAGTCGCTCAGATGTCTTAAAAATTGTTTTCTCCCCTTACCAATAATGATGCCAACAACAAAAGCACCGACAAGAGACCCTCTCTTCTCCCTAAGAAGTTATTTTTAGAGAACACATTTTATATGAAATAAGAGAATATTAAACTTATTATAAAGAAAAGAAACCAAGGAAAAGAAAAAAAGCGCTATGATTTAGCAAAAATATTACTTAAAAACAAGAAAAAGGTAATAATTAAAAAGCCATAAGCATAGAAAACTAAAATTTATTACATTTATGTAAGGCGGAAAATATCAGAGCATAAAAGAGAAATCAGAAATTTATCTACCGTATGTTAGAAATTTTATCGATTGAGGAATGGTAAAAAACAAGCAACAGTTCTCACCTGAAGTACCTCCTCCATTTGGTAAGGTTTGTACATTCTTTTTCGGAATATGTACATGAATTCTAAATGAGTGATGTAAATATATTTTGTGTACATTCCACACACAAATCGTCAATAATCAAATTTGTGTTCTTCAGGAATCTTTGAAAGCAACAACAATTTTATCCGATTTAATAAATATTAAATTGTATGTATTTATTTATTTATATTTTCCGATGCATCTTTTGGCAATATAAATTGTACAACTGAAATGAATTTGCATATGAAGTAAAACAGGATTGTATAGAATCTTAAACAAATTTATTTCTCTTTGTCAATAATTAAATAAAGGATTTCCATTGTTATGAAAGCAGATTATGTGATACGCAATCCAGAAACAATCCATTTTCTTTATTTTTAACAAATTACAAACATTCTTTTTCTTTTAGTGTCGAAGAACTACCCTAGTGTGTTGTATATATGTGTTTTCAGAATCTCAAGATACTATAGGCAGCTAACGCTGACGCTGGGATTTGAACCAGGAATCTCCAGTTGCTAACCCATGTGTGCTGCCAACTGAGCTCAGTTGGCGTCTAGCCTGGTACATCATTGAGAGTTAGCGTATTGCTTCATAAAATCTGCCCTGTTAAGTCATGAGATTTAGCGTATAAGTTGATAAAGTTTGGCCTGTTAGGTCATGAGATTTAGCGTATTAGTTCATAAAGTCTGGCCTGTTAGGTCATGAGATTTAGCGTATTAGTTCATAAAGTGTAGCGTGTTTTTAGCTCGTGTCTGTCATGTTGTTAGTTTTTGGAGCATTGAAAATTTTTTTAATCTTCATTGTTGAAAACCTACTAGAAAAACAGATTTACTACTACAACAATAATAACTACTACTACTACTATTAATAATAATGAATTTGAATACTCAAACATTATTTTTAAAGTGGTTCTCTAGGTTTTCGTTACTAGGTAGTAGACGTAATTCTATTAACCATTGATTGACGGATGGTCACGGGACAAACTGTTAAAGTTTAATGGAAGATACTCAAATAAGTTTCATGTAGCAAATCTTGTTTTAATATTCCAGATAAAAATGGTCCAAAATGCCGGAGAGACTGACTTACAGAGAAAAGCACCTGTAACTTCAGTTACACTTTATACTTTTTTTGTCCTCGCGTCACTGCGACATTTTCGTAGCTGGTTGGTTGTCATCCGTAAAACTGCTTTCACCCACACTCTCACCGATACCATAGGAGCAAGGTGACGCGTTAGAATTGAATCAGAACTGATAATCAATACAGGTTAAGCAAGGGTCATAGTAAAAGTCGAAAATAGATTTAAAAACGAAATAGGAAATTAAGCGTAAGATAAAAATTGGATTGAACTATAAGACTGTGTCGTTGAGCGGTTATGAAAAATGGCTATTTTATTAAAATCCAAGCATCGAATCCTTAAAAGAAAATTTCTATGCTAGAAAAGACAGGACAGCATAGAGAAAGAGAGAGAGAGAAGTCAAATTAAACAGCATCCATTAAATTTTGACGTTTTATCGAAATCTGAGTATTAATCTCTCTTGAATTTCAACTAATTATTGGTCATAAAATTAAATAAAAAAATTTCTAGCAATTCCGAATTTTATTAAACAATTCATCATATTTTCAATGAAATCTATTCATTAGATCACTAACATCAAAAACCCTTTTTAAATTTTTTTTTTTTTTACAGCAACACAGGACCGACAAAGTTCTCATGTATTTAATAGAGCTCTCTGGTGTAAAGTGAAAGTACCGCGTACGGTAACAGTTCATCGGCAGACGTCTTAATGCACTCCAGTGTACCGCTGCCTGACGTGGTAGAGTCGAGATGTGCATGAAAAGAAGCGATTATGAACAACCTTTCAGGGTTCAGATGATATCATTTTAGTTTAACATCTCCCAAGTAGATGTTGTCCTGGACGCTTCACGAAGTCTCCGATGAGAGCCATTACAGCAACGTTTACTGAACAACGGCAGCCATTTTCTTTTTTTTGTTGCGGCGGTGTAAAGCATCTACCGCCCAGAATGTAAAGCCTAATGGCTGACTTTCTGCCAGGTGCATTCGTGACATCTTCACAGCAGTTTATAGGAATTTCCAACCGCTTCAGGTTTTGAAATATACTCCGTATTATTTCCCTTCCCTCTTTTACTCTAGCGTCGTCACTCGGAATAAAATGAAGAGAAAGGCAAAGTTCACCGGTTTCCCTTCTGATTTTAACTCTCCCCGCACTGGTTGTTCAAACAGTCAATTCAGCGATACTAGAAAATGGCAAGGCCAGCAGCACGCGGGCAGCCAGTTGGTCAATCAAAAAGGAAGCCGATCACGTGTCACTGTGGAGGCACAGGGTTTTGTTTTGCTGGCCGGCAGGGTCAGTTTATCTGATATCTGGGACCGCTAAGTGAAGTAGTTTCTATTTCTCGTGGTGTTCTCATGGTCTGGTTTACTTTCGGTATAACTGGGTGCTCTCCGTAGAATAAGCCTTGAAATCTCTTGTTAGTATCTGGTTCTAGTCGACTGCTTCGGTCTTCATGACAGATATTTTAACTTTATTTCTGCGGATCGTTTTTTTTTTTAAAAGATTTAATTCTTTAGATATTTTTTACTACCTTTGCTGCTTATAGACCCCTTTTTCGGTAGCAAATTAAAACATTTTGTGTTTGTTTAGTTCTTTGTTATCCATCCCCCTGCCACGTTTCTCGCTTGGCCCTTTGTCAGCCTGCCATGCCAGTTGGCTTGGTATTGGGCGGTTTTTTTTTACTTTATCACCCCTACCTAACTGAGCGTTCTTGTTAAACTCTGGCGTGGACTGCGAGGAGAGAGAGAGAGAGAGGTGTTAAAAAGTCTCTATAAGGGAAACTCTACGTAATAAAGGGAGGAAACTTTACAAAAGGTGAAAATGTTTTAGTCGGAACTAAAGCTGCACAAAGTACTAAAGAAGTGGAAAAAATATAGCAGCTATGAGAGAATGAAGAAACATGATTTAGTTATCACGCTGTCGATAACAATAATATTTTTTTTTTGCTTTTAATAGCTGACAAATGTAGTAACGATGGATATAATCCGCAGCCTGATGAACATCTTCAAAGAATTGTGATTTTTTTCCCTTAATCATGCGGCATTCCACGTTCGGCAGGATTATTTGTATATGATTTTCCAAACCGCGTAATTAATATATATATATTTTTTTTGAAAAAAAAAGATTAAAGAAAACGAATATATAATTGATACCTGATTCAAATTTCCTTTTGCGTATTTTTTTAAATCTCTCTTTTCTCTTTTTTTCTTCATCTCGGAAAATTTTCTTAAAGCCACTTTTCACACAGAACTGGACTCCAGGTCTAATCAATGCGAAACCTGACTTTAATAAAGATTTTAACAACGCAGAAATCTTCAAAGAGCGTCTTTCCATTACATTTCAGATTTCCACTCATAATCGTATTGAAGCGTTCCTCGTTTTCCTCCCACCCCAGACGTCTTTGAAAGGCCACCGAAGCTGCGAGGATAGGCCTTTGAACAATCTTCAACCTAATAACGACTTACCTTTGGAAATGTCAAAGCAATTGGCGAGCGATAACAAATATATTTTTTACTGATCTAAGCTGGGGGAGGGAGGAGAATGCAGCAGTGAGATGCTGATTATAGCTGTACCCTTTACGGGGAGTATAGGGCCTGAAAGGGCTGCGGGGAAAGTTATTTCTAGCAGAGAAGAACGGACGTGTTGTCAACATGGCGTCTTGTCAGTAATATCCTCCACAGTGGCTGCATTTGTTGCTCGGATATCGCAGCTTTAATTTTGAACTTCAGTTTTCGCTTTTCTAATTTGCCGAGTGAAAGTGATGAGTTTTCTCTAAAGTTTTCTCGAAGTTCCCAAACCTCTTATGGTTTGATGTTTTCCAGTTTATCTTTATGTAGTGCAATTGTTTTAGCCAGCAAACCGAGGGATTGATGTAAATAATAATTTTTTTGAAAAATTAAGTTATTATGAGACAGGTTTTATTTCTGGCCTCAGTCGACCGAGAGGCCAAAAGAACAAAGGCCGGAAAACCGCTCCACCAGAAAACAAAATTATGTTGGCGATATTTTTTGACGCGAGTTGATATGAATATTTCTAACTCTCTTACACACACACACACAAACAGAGAGAGAGAGAGAGGAGAGAGAGAGAGAGAGAGAGGAGAGAGAGAGATGAGAGAGAGAGAGAGAGCGAGAGAGAGAGAGAGAGAGAGAGGTTCTTTTAAGAATTTAAACTTAAAAGACTAATTTATATATTACTAATTTTAATTTGTGTAGTGTGTAGGACGACCATAAATGATTTTGAAGATTCGCTTCACAAAATTAACTATGTTCCCGACTGCCCATATTTACCAGTATGAAGTCTTCATTCCCATGTCCGGTGTAAATACATATCTTCCGGTTTAGTAAAAATTTCCGAAAAAATCGGAGAGCCGGATCACTTTTTTTGTTGCATTACGGTGTATCTAAGTGTAATTTCCATGCTTTTTACCGATAACGAAAGTTGCTTTTTATGCAGAAACTTCCAAAATAAACATCACTTTCATCTCAAGAGGCTTTTTTGGCTTTTAAATCAAAACAATGTTTTAAAAATCAATCACTATGAGCTGAATATGTGAACATCTTTTTTGTCTTTCACGGAACGTATTTCAGATGCATTTTCAGCTCGTAGTCTTTGCAGGAACAAGTTTATCTGAAGCATTAATTGTGCAGCCTGTTCAATATCTCACACTCTTCCTTATTTTCATATACTGTTCTGAGAGTCACGAGTAACTATAACTGAGCATGCATCTGTTGCCAATTAAATGAAGGAAATACAAAACTGGAATGGAAATAAAAAAAAAAAAAAACAGTGCGGTGTATCAAAGTTGGTTTACAGTAAATTATTTGTTTCGTTAAATGTCAGCACAAAGCAAGTTCAACATCTTCATAAATGATTTCATAAGCTTACGTCGTTTAATTAGTGTCACTTCGACATCTATTACAGTTGTCTATTTTTAATGTTTGCTTTTGACGACTCGAGTGTTCTGAATACGTTCTGGCAGGAGGGATCGAGTAGAACAGTTGAGGACGCAACCAGTCGTGCCGTTCCCTTCACACAGTGACATATCCTTGGGTCTAAGCCCTTTGCTTTCATAAATCATAGCATTCCCAACGAACCAGCGCAAGCTCAGTCAGTTTTCATGGCTACAATATTGCTGCGTCTTGGAGAGCATTGACAAACTCAGTTTACTTAGTTTCGACGCCATTCGGGTATTGGGACCTGTCCGCGAACAAACGCAGTCTCGAAATGTGGCGAAGAGGATATTTTTTTTCAGAATGGGCGCGCCACCTATCTTTCTCTACTGTCTCTTTTATTTGCGAGGACTCACTAAGCGTCATCATCTCTTTTCTAAATTTTGCCCAATGTAAGCTTTAAATATATAATCATCAATATCAGATATTTCGAAAGTTAAAAAAGAAAACGCTTTACTGTAATATTTCCTACGTCGCTAGTTCCACGTTATCTATGCACTTGAATCCAAAATCATTGTTGACTCACATCACCATGCTAAAGCTTGATTTGCATACATTTTGGGTTTATACCTTATCGTTTGTAATTATGTGGATAATTAAGGTATGTAGATTATCTTGTTGATTCGCAAATCTCGCATAATTCATTACATTTATTTTTTTTAAGGATTTTGACTTCATCAGTGAAAGTTGCATTAAATTGCGCTTGTCCACTTCAATTAAGAAACAACTACATGGGAGATAACTCTATACAATGCTCCATTTTAAGAAAGCGCTTTCAGGTGGCGGACGGCTGATTTATCGTTCTCAGGTGTGTACCGATTTGAACGATAATCCCCATCTGTCTGTTCAAGGCATCTAAACTTGAATTTGTTTGATTTTATTTTTTTCGTTTTTTCGGAAATGTGGAGCATTGGATTTCAGATATATTATTTAAAAAAAAAAATTAAATTAATAATCCGAGGCAGAAAGATGTTTAAAGTCTGCAGTACTTTGATCTGACTTAACCCATGTGAGAAAGAGAAAATACTTAAAAAGTAGACTTTTGGGTTCGTCTTCTTAATGAAGTCTCGCCTCACAAAGCAGATCGATAGGGCGTACTTTCTACCTAATGCCTCGACGTGGAATTTTATCAAAAGAAGAATAACACTCTGTATGTGCATTTAGCCGGAAGTAATTATAAAAAAAATACACACATTTTTAGGTAAATTAGAATTATGAAACAGTAATGCAATAAATTTGGATGAGTAATTTAAAAGACCATATAAATGTGAAAGAAAGATGTAATTAGATACTGAAGAATATAAATGGAACGGAGATGATCATTGAGATTTTTTAATCAGAAAAAATAATTAAGAAAAACGTAGTTACAAAATATACCTGTAAGATATAAGGATAAGAGGCTGCTATTTTAGCCTGTGGATGAAACTTTAAAAAGTAATAAGATCATATAAAACTTTTAAAAAGTATGCATGGTTTAAGAATTTTGTTATTCATCTACTCGAGTCAGTAGACTGGTATTAATTTTTTCATACGTATACCATGTGCATTAATTCTCAAGGATAAACAACACTACCAGTTATAAATAAGAAATTCTTTCTTAATGAAATTTTTTTTGTATTTTCTGTTAGCATTATTTAACTGAAGTTACACTGTGAGAAATCTCTTCCTTATTGAGGAGAGATTCAGGTTTTCAAATACATTCCCATACCAATGCAATATCTGAGCTTGCTTTTCTCTTTTTAACGCGTTGATGTCGGATCGTAGTTCCGAAGTAGACATGCGAAGTTGGTTTTTCAGATTCATGTCCGTTAACCTGGTTCTGGTGTTGCATTTTGTGATTTTCATTTTCGAAAAGAATTGTTCATATATGAGAAAGCGCTGCCGAGGAGTGATGCAATTTCCATCGTATGATTTCTCAAAATCGGTGAATCGTGGATCCCACAAATGGTTCGTAAAAGTTCGTCGATGGTGAGCTGTTGTGTTTTATTTGCAGATTAAAACTGACATGCAGCTCAATCAGTTCCCACCGCAGAGAACCAGGAACATCGGAAATGTCCACGTCAAAAGAATTGTAAAACAGTTTTCAGCACATTTCCCTTTCGTTTGAAATCTTAGAATCGGCCGCTAAGTTGCTCAAAGAAGATAACAACTCATCTGCCTACTCTTCAGGTGAAGCTGATTTGTTTTGTGCAGGTGCTGGGAAAAATGTGATGTATCGCCCTCTCTTAGCTGGTTTTCCCACATGTGAGAACACAGCAACCGGCTGCTCCGGGCTCTGTAGTTTTATATCCATCTCTGATACATGTTGAGCAATATCAACCACGAATGAGAGATCGACTATTTTTGTGATAAGTGAGCTCTCTCAAGGCTTCTCCCATCGCGTCCATAAACAAATTTACTTCTTCCTCGAGTTAGACAAACCTTTTCAACATTTCGCCGTTGCTGAGCCAGCGAGCATCACAATAATACACCAGGCCACCCTATTATATCTTTCATCGATTATGTAGGACTCGGATTTTGATGAAGTTATGGTTGATGCCACAACAAGCGGTATATTCTTCAGCGGGACAGACTGAGTGTAGAGAGGTACTTTTATGATCTGCGCAGTGACACAATCAAATTAGAAGAATCCAGATTGAGCTTCACCGTTTCCTTTCTTTGTAGAGTCGTCACTTCTTTTTCGCGATCATGTCATGGATGGGATTCCATCTGATGTCACTCAATTTCTAAATTTTTAGACCATAGTCTTTAATCGCCGACTTAAACCAGGAGCACATGTCCTCCCCTATGGCCGTCCTGATAGGCATCAAGGCTGCCAACTCCTCCGTGGGTTCAGAATAAGTTGTCTCAGTGCAAACAAAGATGGTTAACCGGCTTCTATTGGTAACATCTGTACTCTCGTCTATGCAGGAGAGTAGATCCCAAAGTTAGCCACGTGCTTTCCTACTGACCCCTTCACGTTCGCAGCTATATCCCGAGATCGATCAGAAACAGTCCCACCCGACGAGCCCAGGCCCTTCCCCCCCCCGAAGTCTTTTCTCCTCGCGGCATAAACCGCTTCCAGCCAGCACTAGACAGTCGGTCACAAACTCGCCATCTGCTGCCACCGGCTCTCACCGCTCCCTGCGTGGCTGGACGATTCTTCATTCTGCCCCTGAAGTTCAGATAAACGCGCCGTCCTATTATTCGTCAACGACTCTGTCCTGTCACCACAAAGGCGCCTGATTCTGGAGGTCGGCTATCTTTTCACGCTTCATCGTGCAATGGCTTCTGAATTGATACCAGAGCTCCACCGCACCAACAAACAGACCATGGTTCTCGCAAAGAAACGCCCCCAAGTCTGTTTTTCTTCGTCCCTTCTTTCCACCTGGACTTGTCCTGTTACATCACTGTACCACGCAAGCGGTCTACGCGCCGGTAACCAGCGAGCACCCGATTAATCCGGCTCAAGAGGCTGGAACTGTAGGGTAAATCCTGTTACTAGGCTGTTTTGAAGTAGTAGGCCTCACGTGGTCACTGGTCCCAACTCCCCGTATAGATGATTGAAGGGAGACCTTACGCTTTACCTACCCCCCAATATCCTCCAAAAGGTTGGCCGGGTTTCTCTGAAAGTATCTGAATCAAATATGGAGGGCAATCGTAAGTCCTCATAATTTATTTGGTGAGTATCGAACTGCAGGTATACAATTAAATCGCAATGACACTCTAAAAGAAACTAGTTTTAAAATGCTTTTAGTTTAGATAAGAATTTATAGTCTTCCAATCTAATTATTTTGCTTATTATTAATATGTTATATTAAAAAATGGGATGGAGTCAAAACACCACTCATACTTGGTGGGCACTAATTTAGTTACTCCCTAAGGTTTCTATGCTTTATAATGGACACCCCTCGTAACCAAATATGGCCATTCACGAAATACGTGATGAGAACACCTGAATGCGTGAGTTTGTTTATAGAGCAGGTATGAACTGCTGCTGTACAGCAACCACACTTTTAGGTTGTTTCACGTGATGTCATGGAATATCTGAAAAGGCTAGACAACTTACCACCCGCACTTCTCAAGTACTTGAAAAACTCTGCCTGAACTTTTCATTTTCATATGTGGCCTAGTACAGAAGAAGGAGAAGATACCGTGCCAAAAGATATGCCAAGAGAAGTCAATTTCAATCGGGACTCGAACTTGCGGCTTCAACCATAGCAAATGACAAGTAAGTAGTGGACTAGGGCCTCCCTATCTTTCATAACGCTATAATGGCTACATTGTAAGATGCATATTGGAGAGAGTATAAAGATATCACCGTCATCATTTTGATAGAAATACTGTTTACCTCGATTTTGAGATTATCGAGATGCCCTATGTGATATTCTTATTTAATTTCAAAGTTATACTGCAGAATAAACTATTATAATTTTACAATAAAAGCTAATATACGTCTTCGGAAACATCTGGATCTTAAATATAACTTGCGAATGGCTAAAATAACGGTGACATATTTCTACTGAATTGTAGAAAGTTGTTCATAATTGTTTGCTTTTTAGATATTTCAATAGTGACTTTAATAATCGTCACATGAAATTACATTAGGGCTTATGTAAATAAACTTAACAATCAAACAGAACTGTAAAATAATATTCTTATTACTAAGTATATTTAGAAATTTAATACTAATTTTAATGCATTAAGATTCTCTAATTAGCAAATGATTTTCTGCCTTAGATTTTCTTACCTTTTAGTTCAGTAAGTTTAATAATATGTATGTCTGTCTCTCAGTTAAATAGCAAGAAAAGTTATTGGTATCGAACACTACTTATAATACAGAAGCAAAATGTATACTTTTTAAAATTGCTTTGGGTTGTAAAACATGGATCGAGAAAAGGCAAATCTAGAGTATTGCTCAGGGATCCTTTCTGTAGCAATCTCATTACGTTCAGGGAAACGTTCATTACACAGCGAACTGAAAGGCGAGTAGATTTCGGTCTGCCTTGAGTCAAAGATATTATATTTAGGGTTAACTATGAGCTTAGTTGTCACTACTCCCGTATAGATGAACTATAAATGACGTCACGCCATATGAGGTCGATCATTTATACATTTAATGAGAAATTACCGGTATTGTAACAACATTCCTCTGTAAAAACCAGATTCCCAGCCCTTTCCTGCCGATGTAAATTTGAGCTCTTCGCCAGTATTAAAAAAAGACTATTTAACACGAAATCTTTGTTATTAAATTAAACTTCAGATAAATCTAAGATTTATACTGGTAATAATACCTTTAAAGCTATAGATAACTTAATAATTAACCTGAATAATGTGAGATTGCTCAATAAAGAGAAAAATTAAATTTAAGACCGAACGACAGTAACATTCAATGGGGAAGCAGAATACATTTTAATCCCTATTACCTGAAAGATGATGCTAAATTAGAAAACGTAGGTTCAGAATAGCGTCAGTGTTTTTTTCTTTTTAAAGTCATACATTGGGAGAATAAGGCATTTCCGATGCTAACAAAGCTAATAATTCACTAGGCAAAATTTAAAAATAAACAAAAAATAATGAACACGAAATCAAAGGAATTTTAGAGTCGTCATATGGATTTTTAGTTCATCCACTACTCGATTCTGCTTTCTCGTGCTCCCTCACGCATGGCGACACCGATTGATCACAACGTTACTGGCAGTTCGACCGGTCATGTTCGCTGCACCCCGTTGCCCCAGAAGATTCGATAACAACCATATTATACCATAAAATAGAAATTTTACTTTATTTACCAAGACAAAACTAGCGAAACAGTATAAAATAAAGGATAAAAGGGGCTCTGATACAAATAAGTCATATTAATCAGTGTGTGTGTGTGTGGGGGGGGGGTGATCTGGTCCGAGAATACACGCTGGTTGTTGGTGTCGCCTGATAAGGACGTCGAGGAAAGTGATTGTCAGATTCAATTCCAGGTGTAAATCCGATGATATCACGATAATGGTTCCGAGTGAGAAAGTACAGCATCAATCATTTCTCGCTGAAACACAAAAGGTTATCCTCATGGTCGGGTTTGAGCGCGGACCT
Organism: Nautilus pompilius; assembly: GCA_018389105.1. NCBI lineage: Eukaryota > Metazoa > Mollusca > Cephalopoda > Nautilida > Nautilidae > Nautilus > Nautilus pompilius. The sequence continues at coordinate 842,617 of JACATO010001894.1, forward strand.
TTTCTAGACTAATACATTATTAACTAGGGACAAGGGAAAGCGGCTTTTTTTTTCGTTCTTTATAATTAAATGGATGCGAATGTAATATCTTGGAGTTAATTAACGAAATATTTGAAAGTGAATTAATCAAGTCCGCTAAACCCTAACCCTGACGCCTCTTTGGCGGAGACCTCTCTCAACATGTCATTGTGAGCTCAGCCCCCTTTAATGTCTTTATACATTGTGAGGATCACGTGACCTCAGCTACTTGATAGAAGCAGCGTTAGTTGTTGGGTTTCCGTAATCTAAACATTGCAATTTTCTAACTTTAGTTTTATATTCTGCAACAACGAGCAGTCTTGATACTGTTTCAGTCGAATACTAGTGAGGAAGGGCTTTGGTACTGTAACCACAACGTACAAAAATTAAGTTAAAAGGTTAGTTGTTTTCGCGCTACGGTTCCTTTCGTTACCTTTTATGTAGATTTAGTTTGAAATGTAAATTAGTTAGCACTATATATATGCTAAAGGAAGAATATAAAAGCAATAATCTCACGTATTTCCCAAATCATTCAGTAAAATAACATAATTACTGACATCAGTTTATTCAAAGATGACACTAGTACATTCAGTATAAATCAGGTAGAAATGGAAATTTGAATAACCACCATTACAAGGTTTAAAAATTCCATGCTTGGCGAACATCTTAACTCAATACAAGCATTTACTAGTGCAATCAGGCCAAGCGTGAATTTACCGAACAGTATAAGAGTTACACAAAATTACCAATTTCATATTCGTAATGTAATATTACGAATGTTAATAAACTAGTTTTTAGACAGGCCATTCGAAAAGGATAATGAACTGATTGTAATCCAATGCTTACTGAGATTGTTTGTTTTCCCTTTCATTCTGATATTGAAAATCGACTGAAATTCGGAGTATATTTTATTTTTTTATTTGCATTTATACTCAACATTATAAAAAAATTTAATAACAATAACACCAATATAGCGAGCTCACCGCATTTGAAACATCAGAACCTAGCTATTTCAATTACAAACATATAAACTGTTTAATTATCATCTTAAAAGAAACGCTATATAACATCATTTTTAATGAAATAGTTATTCATTATTTTATTATCTTTTCTCTTTTTGTCACGAGATAGTGCAGACGTTTTTAAATGATTAAATCGCATTGGTTTAGAAATTAAGCAACAGACAACAACAAATTTTCCCAAATCGTTGTAAATACCTCTTCCTAAAGCATCCAGAAAATCCTCAGTAGGATGCAGCTCAGGATGACAAGCTGGCCATATAATGTAGGTAATGGTTTAGTTTCTGAAGTTATTGGCCAATTATAAATGCTCTATGTTGATAAGCTTTATTTATCTTCGATTGAAATGCACCTATAACAATTGCACCTGCGTGTGATCAAACGTATGGAATAAGAAAATTCAGGTCCCTATACCTTACTGCAGTGAGAATACTTCTTTAAACCACTACGCCTACCCAATCAAATCCCTGCCAAGATCACCATGTCTTCACCTACTGATCTCTTTCCATTATGTTTGTATGCGTGTTTCACGTTTCCTCCAAATGAGCATTCGCAGTGAGTTACATTGAAGGCTAAATGTTAACTTCTCAGTGAGGAAAACATGACTACAGTCGTGTGTCTCCAAGAAGCTTATTCATAGCACCATTTCATCTGCTCCTGCTAATGGAAACCGGTCAAGGAAATACACACCGTGTGCCATTTCCCATAGAATTTTCTTTCATGAAGCATCCTGCGTATGGTTTAGACCAGAGGTTCTCAACCTTTTTTTTGCTAATGGCCCCTTCTGACTCGTAATTTACTTCGGTGGCCCCCTCACAGCCGTTAGAGGTAAAAAAGAGCTTATTTTACTATTTACAGTATATATGAGTTGCATTTGTATTATATAAAACAAAAATATTTGTTTTAGTTTACATAAACAACCAATTCTACGCAAATAAACTTACATTTTAACAAACAAAATTCTATGAAACATGAATGTGCACTAGTAGCACGACCTACAATACATATAAGGACTACCAAAGACCTATTATAACGCGCACTATATTCATAAGAAATCTTTGAAACAAAACATTTTTATCACTGTTTATTCATTCAATGCGATCCTTGTGGCTGATGCAGATCCGCAAGTTTTTTAATATCTGGCTCCAGCGTTGTCAATGACAGACGAAGATCATTCACTGCCGAATGTTCCAAGAGCGGGCTACAGCTATATGCGTTGAAATAATTAACCGTTGCTAAATAGTACGTAAGCAGACCAATCGTAATGTTGAATAACATTGCTCATGAAATTAGCAAAATGCAATGTGAGGATTATGACAAAGTAATTTAACGCCTCGAAGTTAAATTGGTATCGACCATTAAAATATGTCTGTGGCTCCCCAATATACTATTCCCAAGCAATGTGACATGGCCCACTAGGGGGCCACATGGCTCCCGGTTGAAAACAACTGGTTTAGACAGATACCAAGCCCCCTGTAGGCGCAGAGATCAGAAGGAAGTAGAGTTAGGGTTGAATTTTTGCTTCACCGAGCCAGAACTAAAACAGCGTTCATCCGCTAAGATTGTTACCGGTATTTGACCTTGAACCAGTCTTCGGAGAATATTTCCATGCATTTGAAATTGCAACCATGGCCAAGAACTCAGATTTATGTTCACTTTTATCCATTCTGCCACTTGGGTCTGTTACTGTCCAGTTTTTATCTTACTAATAGCTCTTCACCTTACAGATTATATCAAACAAGTACGCCCCTCCCATTTGTAACGTTGACTTAACAATTATTCTAACGGAACCGAGATCGATATGAACGAAAGCCAGTTTTTTTATGTCTTTATGCTAAAGCTAATCTACGTGTTTCCACTAGAAATCTTTTCCATATTTGTACGATAAAAATTTTGATACATAAAGAAAAGTTTGTGTTGAATATTTGGTGAATATATTTAACCAATTTGGAAATGTTTCTGTTTTTTTTGTTTGTTTCTTACCTTTTGGAAGCCAGTGGGCTGAGATTTGTAATTGCTTCAAGTATCAATTCTTTTGCAAGCCATGAGAAAATTCAGGAATATTATGGACAGGATGATATTTTTTGTTACAGTACCCTTGATTTTATCCAAAAGATTCTCGATCGGTTTTAAATTCGAACTTACAGTAAACCAAGCAAAAGATTCGTTTGCATCGCGCTGGAGATATCCTACTAATGCAACTGCACTGGATAGGTAAGGCGTTGCTGTCCATAATATTGATCTAGTACCAAGCGGATGATAGTTAAAATAAGGAACAGGTACAATAAGGATTCTAACTAGACCCTTGCCTTTTGATCTTCTGCCTTACCTTACTTCCGCGTACACAATGGGAACAAAGCAATTGGCTTCATTCATTTCTCAGTAGCTCTATTTCTAACGTCTTTCAATATTTTTCCCTTGACCTTCAAGACCTTCATTCCTCTTGGTATTACACGTCACTGAATTAAAACAACAAGGCAGACAAATAATTAAACATCAGTTACATCTTTTATTTACTAAAAAGATGTATCACATAAGTTTGTGCATACAAATTTTATTAAAGGTTAAATTCATCACTCAACTATGATTTATGGTACAAAAACCATTCAGGATACTGCTGGTAATTTTTCAAGCAGATAGCATGCACAAGACAGAATATTTGTTTCATCGTTCTGAAGACAGGGGTTTCACGAAACATCAAAGCTAAGAAATGTCGGGGAAAGGCATTACGTAGTTCTTCAGAATCTTGATGGAAGCGGAGGTTGCGTTGTTTTCCAATTTCATTGTTTTACAAGCTGATTTTTTTAGCAAAAGGTCCAGGATGCGCCTGTCTTTATATGTCTGGATGATGGTTGCCTTGCTCCCATTTTCCGTTTAAGTGCGTGAGATGGCCGGAAATTAGTTGGTTAATGATGACATTGTTAACACTCTGCTCTCACTTTAATACATCAAACAATTTATAGATGTTCAGACAGCATCCGCTAGTCTACTTTTAGAATCTCCGGTATCACTCCTCGAAAGATTTGTCTGTGGGTGGTAAGATCTGTTCGGCACGGCTGTGCGTGTTCCACAGAGAAATGTAGACATTTGGCTTATACTGTTGGCGACGCTGACCATGACCCCGTTCATGGCCTATAAAGTAGTCAATGATTGATTCTGTTTCTGCAGGCAGCTCAAAAGCATTGATGACATCGTCCTCTGAAACAACGACCAGCGTCAGCAGCATCCATACTGAGAAGGAAAAAAAATCATTGTCCACCATGCACAGGTGTTGCAAGCCCTCTGCCTGCACCCTGCGATATGCACAGCTGGACAGGTGGTAGAAGCAGCCCTTCATGATGGCATTAGTGAAGACGGTCTCAGTAGCATTGACCGCGGCAGCTTTAAAGTCCTCCATAATCAGGTTCGGTTTGAAATCCCAGCTGACGTCGAAAAGCGGACGAAAAAGACCCAGTGCGGTTTCTTGTTTGTTTGGTTTTAGGGAAAGCACAATCAGGGTTATTTAGAGCTTAGTAAGCGCAGTTAGTAGAAACTCTGGAAGCACTTTGAAAGGTGTCATTAGAGAACCATTGGTTTGAGTTACGGAGAATGCCCAAATTGGTATTTTGCGAACAATGAATTTCTATACCAAACTTTTTTTTTTTGGTGTATGTTTTAGTATATAGCTAAATTTGAAAAAAATACCATAATCATTCACATACTTACATATTGTGCTCACATCTGTTGGATAACTTAATGTTAGTAGCGCTTATGTAAAATGAAAATAAATAACTTAAGATCCTAAGTATCTTTCGTACCAGTAAATATCTACGCTTGTTTTGAGATCCAAGCTATGCCAGGAATAATGGAGGTTGTGGAAAACATACTATAAGAAGGTGAATTATTTGCAAATTAGAATGGATGGACAACCACGAAATCATCATAAACACCTTAAACAAATGTGCAGCTCTATGCATTAAATACCAACAGCTAGCTGTATCAGCACGTGTACAATCTTCTCAATTTTGTGAAGTATAAATAAGAAGATAAATTGCCTTGTACTCTCATAGTACAGCCAGTTCAATCAAATTACCAAAAGCACAATGGGGAAAGCATTGCAGCTTGTCTCTATTTACGACGAATGGTAGTTTGCAGTAGCTTTTACGTATTTCTGCTACACAGCTAACCCAACTGTTTTTTTTCTTTCTTTTTCTGTTTTAATGGTCAAACGCTTGAGAACATTGCGGATATGGAGCATTACGGACTTGGATCTTTCTAAATCATGGCTATGCTCATTCAGTATGGATATTACCTGACTATCCTGCATCTTCATCTTTGCTTTGAACACACCATTAGACAGGCAATCACCTTTTACCTGACATAAATGTAACCCTTATGAATTAAATTCTTCTTCTCCCGAACAGGCTGAACGTACTAATTTATGGTGGTAGCATTAATATTTGATAACTTTCATCAAGGTTCTATCCAATAAAAGGTCTTGATAAACGTCCGCCATTTGTGCATCCATGTTCTTTTCGTGAGTTAAAAAGCCGAGGTGGACGAAATTATCCTTGGTGGCAAAAGACCGGGGAACAACGGGCCTGTTCCAAGTAATGTGATCAAGCTTACAATCATCAGATACACCTCCCCTACTTCACTATCATGAGCAGCAGTGCCAACAATGTTTCTTTAATCGTTTTACATTCTTTTTGTCACACAAATTTAATTTACAATAGACAAAGAGCAGGGAAAACCGAATTCCATCGGAACACTGTACCCTCCTCCTTCTCCATGTCCTCAAACTCTACCGGAAGTGTTGATTGTCCCATTTTATTCTACCTTATGTTGATTTAACAACATTGGATGCTTCACAGGGCCATTGGCGCAGTAACCAACTCCATTCAGTCTTCTGAACTGTTGAGGCCATGTCATTGGTTCTTTGAGTTTCCAGAAGCCAGTAGCATTGGCGGAGAAATGACTGCGGCACGCAGTGTAGTAATCGTTTTCCAGGGACTCTGTCACGTGCTCTATCAGCAACATTGGCTGGTGCGTAGCCAGCTGTCTCCTATCCGTATGAAAGTCCAACATTTTCCAGTTTGATTATGTGTCATCTCTTGTCTTGTGTACACTGTATCTTTCCTATTCCTATACACAACGTTACACACTGACGCACTGCATTCTAGATTTATTACACTGATTAACGCATTTCAGATCGTAACATGAAACTTCATTTTTTAAAATCCGATCCCGACATCATGCGCCATCAGAGCGTCACATATAAACGAGGCCTGGATGAGAGTGTGAGTACACAGCGGAAGCTCAGGTATTTGGCTCAACAGTAAAAAATAACGTTTTAGTGTTGCAAAATGTTTTACTTAGACGTAAAATAAATAAAATGCTTGGTGGTGTTTAACTCATGTCAATGTATACACATTCTATAACCATACAAATATGAATTCTGAATATATAAATATATAACTATCACTACATATTTTGTTGGATGAAGCTAACAGTGTGCACATGGTGCGTGCCACGTTAGCTGAAAGCGTTGGTAACAATGACGTAACCATTTAAAAATGAATAACTAAACGGATTACATGGATCAAAATCTTTAAAGAAGCTGGAAGGGAAGAAAACACTATGGTGATTATAAATATTAGAATAAATAGAACATAAGAAGGAATATTGAAATGAGTAAATAGAAATCGATTTGGATGCTTTGACTATATATTCAATTTCGTTGCCTTTTAAAAATGCGCATTCGATAGTATCACAACAATGATGATAATACCAGCTGCTGATAAAATCCGAACAGTAATACTTTTTTTAGATTATAGTCTGCGGGATGCTACGTTGTAGGAGACACCGCAAAACTGTCTGGCTTCTTCAGAGAACAAACGGAATCAGCATTCATATATACATCCCATAAAAAATTAATGTTGTAAATGTCAAGCGTGCGCTCTTCAGAGCTTTAATGACCGATTAAAATACAGGACGCTACCAATCTTCAGCCATGACAGCCTCCTGTATACTGTTACGTATCATCTCTATTACGAGCAAGGCTTTTTCTGTTCCTTATGATACATGTATCAATTTTGAAGGTGAATCTTAGGATTGCTGAAATGTCTGTTTGGAAGGTTTGGTTAGTAAATACCTCCCGGTTCCTTCTACTTAGTGCAAGACCATCGTAGTCAAAATCCTGTGACGAATTCCGGGGATTGAAAGTTTGTTTCTTTCGCACTGCGCGCTAGAGCAGTAGCTTAGCGTGCTCGCTTGTCATGGAGTCAGCGGTGGTTCGGCTTCCGTTCGGCTCCGGGATACCTCTAGCATCTAGTGGCGTCTCTTGCTCTTCCTTACCAACTTAACTTACGTGTATTTCAGTTTTCTCCTATCGCTAATCAATATATATATATTTCTGCTTACTCTAGCCTGGTGTCGGAGTACACGCAGAATACCATTGTCGACAGTGCTGTGCAACTTCTTTCTCAATATTTGGTTTTAACTCCAGTGTCCGGCGCTGCGAGGTAATCAGGGGACAAACAGTAGCTCTACAAAAAGAAAGCTAATTCATTAAACAAGAAGACAAAAGAACTTCTTAAAATAAAGCACTTTTTAATACATTTAAATCTAGTTTTTCAACAATATAATACAAGCATGGTACTGACAGTAATGAGCACTAATTAATTACAAATAATCCGATATTTGGACAAACCAGTGATTGTATTTACAGAAAGTATAATGACAAACCTTTCCGCACAATCCATATTTTATGGCGACGCAATTTTCATAACATTTGGCTGCCTGCTTGAACATGGCTGTATTCATTGTTGTCACTGTATTCCACTGTTGAAAAGTAAAGACCATCGTTTCATTTCGTGTAGCTGATACCAGAAACATTCTGCAGTTGCGCATGAACGTTTCCAGGGTGTACATCCTCTTTTGTGAGGTACACTCTAGTAATTCTTCGCTTCAGCACACCATTTCATAGCAGACTCCATTTACAATGGCTACTGTGGTGCCACCTGTAGATTAAATATGATACTATAGCTGCTAATGAGTAGAGAGTGAATAAAATTACAGGTTTGTTCAAATAGCGGATTCCTTGTAATTAATTAGGCTCTTTACTTTGAGTATGACCCTAACCCTGATAATTTAATCAGTTGATGTTATGATGCAAATGTAGACAATCAGACGCGCCATAAGTCTGTGTCATTAGTTAATATTCTATTTATATTCCATAAGCGGCTTCATGGAGCCATTTTATCTCGGATAAATGTAGGCAAAGCCGTTGTGCCTTGAGCCCGCAAGTCAGAGAGAAATAAATATGTGTTGACCTTCAGCGCAGAATTACCTCATTAGTTTTGCTGTTTCCTGCCGTGAATAAGGTTTGACGACTTTCTTCATAAACTAAATAATATTTATTTGGATAAATCAGATGTTTTTTATTATCGTTGCATAAAAGCCAGAAGAACACCTAACTCTTTATCTTTGCCTTTGTTTTGCAGGATTTTTAGACCGATCGCTTGTATAAAGAAAAGCAGACAGCAGCAGAAAACGAATGTTTATCGCCAAATCAATGAAACAGGTTGCAACAGTTGTTTGTTTGTGTTCCTTTAAGTCCAGCTACCTCCCGTTTGAGACGACATGATGTGCACGATAGAGCAGGAAATTAGCGAGATGCAGATTTGGAACAAATCTCAATCAACATCAGATTATCAAACCTTATAAAAATATTTATTTGCACAAGGAACTTTCAGTTGTTTGTAATTTATGAAGAAGAAAGAAAAGGGAATCCAAACATCAAATAAAAGGTTTTTATGCTTAAACAAACAAAGAAATATCTTATTATAAGATGGTAATCTCTCAATTTTCAATTTCAATACTGAAGGATCGCTTACTTACAGAAATAAAGGAAATTGAGTAGATAGCTCGAGAAGTCAAGTTAGAGTGAAAACGAAGTACATATAAACTGGCAAACATAACTGTGATGTCACAAAGAATCATATCGACACCTTAAGGTTTCTTAGTTTTAGATATACCTCTTGCTTATATTTCTTCCACGACGACGGTCACCAGTCTAATATCTTCACTAAATAATGTAAGTTCACTTTCAAAAATTAATAATCGATGATTATACTCTAATAAACAATTTAAATGTCTTCAAGAAAATTCCTGCTAATTCACTAGATTTTAGGCGGAAAATAAAGTTAATCTTACTGGTTAGAAATATTTCCATTCAACTCACTAAAAATCGGAAGCACTGTTTTCTTTACGAATCTTCAGAAATGTTTTCTGAGAAAGCAAGAACTCCAGCACTGTTACTAGTAACAAGGATGAGCTTTTATCGTAGAATTTTGGCAGGCAGGGCAGATTAATGTCCCAAACACAGACACAAATAACAAGAACAGTTATATAACAGAAAATAATATGCAACTTAAACCAAACGGGAACGATTGCGGAATTACCAATAAAATATTTTATATTTAATATGTAACACTTTATTAATGCATATAGTTATATGCATGTAAACATATGACTGTTAGAAAATAAACACAAAAAAACTAAATTTTTAAAATTTTTAAACGTTTGTCAAAAATTTATTTTCTTTATCTTTGATTAATTATTCAATTATTGAGTCCACATGCTATATGTCTATGCGCGCGCGCGTGTTTGTATATATATATATATATATATATCTGTAGTGACGTCATCGCTCTCTCTCTCTCTCTCTCTCTCTCTCTCTCTCCTCTCTCTCTCTCTCTCCTCTCTCTCTCTCTCAGGGTGTACTAGAAAGACGTGTTCACACTTTTGTATGCTACCATACAAAGCCATTTTATCCCTGAACCTTTGAATCTTAAAACCTGTTTCATCATTCGGAAGCTAAAAGATGCTGGTACCGTGCGACACAACAGTGCACGTACCCCTGATGTCACGTGTTCTCAGTGCGTGGTAAAATTGACAAGTGTGAGGTTGTCTTCGATCAGCGAGAGCTAATAGGTACAGTATGATGGACACGCGACTGTAAGTCGCCATCACCAACAAGCCACCTTAAAACTGCACAGGTGAGGGATAAATTTGAGGCCGAAAGCATTGTTACAAGACATGCGAGAAAGAAGCGGCAAAGCTGTCAGGTGTCAATGTGGACAGGTGCCTCTCCCCGGTCTTACTGGTTTATTCTTCTCCAGTGAAACAGCGACAGATGGCAGGTATCTCGATCGCCTGACAGGTAGCAGTGTTCAAGAATAGAACCGAGTATAACAATGTAAAAGTGTTTTCCCAGAAGAATGACGCTCCCCTCATTTTAAATGAAAGAGGAATAAGTCAATTTTAGACTTTTAGATGAACACTGGATAAGAGACGCTGCAGACCAACTGGTTAGCCACCGCGTTTCTCTGATTTCTACCTGTGGGTTGTGTTGATGGACAAAGTGTATACCACAAAACTATCTACCTCTTATCCATGAATTCTAACAGAGAACCATTGATTCATCAACAGCCATTCCTGTAAGCACGTGTCGCCTCGTGTAGCTCTGCAATACGTGCGTAAATCCAGTGTTGGACGTTTGGAGCACTTACTGTAGTGTGCCATGTCGAAGTACCTCAGGTATAAAACAAAAATTCTATCTTGCAATATGAATTTGCTTCATAGGTTGATTCCTGTATTTTTCTCTTACCTCACTTTTTCATTTTCTACATATATGTGGAGTATTGAAAATGATTATGGAAATAGACACAGGATGGGCACAAATAATGGATAACTGCTACCTAAAGACGTATATAGTACTTACACAATGTGTTACTATAAAAACATGACAAAGAAGAATTATTGTTGGAAATGCGATCCTTTTGTTTTATATGGGGAATGACACATTTTTCATGTTCTCATTCAGGTTATCAATCTATAATTGTGAAATATTGTCTAAATATCCTGTAGTATTTTCTAAAATTTATCCAATGTATTTGGTTGCGGTTTGACTTCCTCAGTAGTTATATATCTCCATATAGCCTCAATGCTGTTCATACCAGGACTTTTCGCAGGCTAAAGCATTTTTGGGAATGTCCGGCCAACCTCTTCGCATTCTAGATAGTTTTCACTACGTTGGTTTGTTTTGGATCATTGTCATGTTGGAAGATGAATTCCCGCTTAATGAAAGGTCTTTCTGAGAGAACAGCGTAAAGAATGAGTGCCTGCCTGCACTTTTCGGAAGACGATATACAGTCGACTCACGCGTAATCGCGGTTCGGCATTCGCGGCCCAGGTTATTCGCAGAATTTTCCTTAGAACCTAACTAATAGTTGTTCGTGGAAACTCCCGCATATTCGCGGAATCGCAAATATCTTCCTCGATTTTTTATGGCTTTTTTCGTGGCAATATATATATTTTATTAATAACAATATAATTTACTAATTTTGTAATATAAATACTAACGTAAATTCAGCAAAATATCAATATAAAATAAACGCTATTGGCTGGAGGTTTGAAAGTAGCCAATCCGAGAGCGTTATTCATTTCTCCTTGCTGCTGATTGGCTGCTGCCCACGAGGCGCTGTCTCAGGCAGATGCAGCCCAGCAGCTCCGCATCATCCCAGTTTACCGCGTGTAGCTATCTCGAGTGTTTCCCTGAGTGTTTCTCTGAGTGTTGTATTTTTTATTGAATTATTATTATATTTACTTATATTTTTTAAATTATATTTTACGTTTTATTTTGACGTTTATAGGCATTTTTATGGACCACGTCCAATATTCGCGGTTTTTCACTCTTCGCGGGTGCTCAAGGGACGTAACCCCCGCGAATACCGGGGGACAACTGTACATTCGATTTTATGCAAACCCCCAACATCCTGGCTTAATATGTAGCTGCACAGTTGTAAAGATCTACTCTTATTACCACTCATGATTTAATGTGGCTGTTGAATCCTGACTGTTACATCACTCTCCGTTTCTCCTTAGAACAAACTGCGGCCGACAAATGCCAAACAGTTCAAACTCCGACTCGCCTGTACTCCCGGCTTTGATCATCTCACTGTTTCATTTCTGCAGTCTATTTCAGCCTTGGCGTTTGCTTGACTCTTCTCAGCAATGATTCTCACTGGCCCCTTGTCTATCATGTAGAGGACGCATCCTGGCAGATGTAACACCACTTCCGGAGAGTTCGGGTATTTTTTCCCTGACCACATCTATCTTCAACAGCACCAGTCTCACATATTCTTTTCCGAGTCTTGCATACAGTTCTCTCTGAAAGATGTGTTGTAATCTGTAGCATGGAGAAGCCTACCAGCTTAAAATTTGATTTCTATATGTTTTCCATGTGATATTTTTTTTTCCAGGAGCTGCAGTATTCACCACAATACAATGATATCACTCCTATAATTTCAGTTTTGTTTTGCAAGTGTGGCACTAACCAGCCACAGTTTACTTTACCAGCAAAAGACTGTTGTACTATAGAACATTTAATTTTTTTCATATGAGATGCGAATTTTTCATGTTATTTGCATCTCATATTCAGTTTTTATTTTCCTATAATTATTTAAAAAACTATATTTACCCTCTCTCTTTCTCCCCTTTTACACACACAAAGACACCCCAGTCTCTCTTTATACATAGATATAGATGTATATATATATATATATTAAAGCCAAGTAATACGTCAGACAGGACAGGCATAAATGTCAACAAACAAAAAAAAACGTTCTGAAGTACACTTTATTGTTTAATGATCAGTGACTAATCTCTATTAAAATAACGTTTTTTTCTGACTTCTAAGTCAACCTCTACAAGTTTACGGGATCTTCACTGGACGAAAGCAATCAACGTGAAATTTATCTTTGATTCTTTGGAAGAAGGTTAAAATAAATTTCATTTAGTGGTACTGCTGGGATATTAAATGAATCACTGTTTAAAAATGGCAGAATTTATCATCACAGTCAATGCGTCGCTTTTAGTATTTCTAAAAGTTTGCATTATTTTGTCGAGATTTTATTTCGGAATTTTTATTTGTTTTCTTTAACGTTAGTAAAACTGTAACTCAAAATATTTTTCAGCTTTGATTAAAGATGCAAGGAAAGCAACTCTTAAAAAATCTGAATGAAATATTCAAAAATGTATGCACTATCCAATTAATTAGTAACCAGCAAAGGTAGATAAGGGTAATAAATATGAAGATAAGATAGAAAAAAATACTTGTTTGAATGAAAAAAAATCTTTTATCACGTATTATTTATTTTCTGAAAACTTCTGCAGTAAAAATTTCTTTTTCTATTATAGGTAACCATTTAGTGCAAAGCGCAACCAAATGTAAATTAATCAAAAGACTCTAAATGGTTGTATATTTAAAAAATTCCAGGTGAAAACTGGTTATATAGTTTTGAGCGCTGATGTGTGCATGTTATACAACAACATACAATAAGCAGAATTTTATTAGCTCTCAGTGACTTTTTAAACTACCAAAATAAAATATAGGTTTGTTGATTTAAGATTATCACTACTTTTGATAAATAGCTTTTATATTTCTATCGTTAACTTTCAGTACAAAAATGATTTGGGGGCATAATGAATATTTTTGAAATCCTAGGGTGACACATAACCGTTTACTATGGCTATACATACTGATTGCAGTTAACTTTCCAAATAATTAATTCGTTTATTAACTTCTATTGGCACTCACAAAAATTGAATTTGAACGCAACTTGATGACATCGAATCGGTTCTCGTTTGGATGAGTTATACAAGTAAACAAAGGGGATGGTATTTTGTTAGCCGTCTAAACAGACGAAAGATAGCGTAGCTAGTTCCACAAACACATTTTAAACCGTCTTTACTCGACATTTACCATCTTTCGCCATTTAGCATCCTTCAGATGGTACTTACAAATTGCTTGTGGACTTTTTAAAGCAGTTATTAAAGAAGAGAATACGTTGTTCTTATACGGCCAAAATGTCTTTAAGAATTACGATTAAACAGATAGACGATTAAATCCCATGTTTATTCGCAAAAATATATTTTCTTAAAATTTGAAATAACACCAAAATCAGCGAACAAATAAAACCTGGAAGATATCAAAGAGAATAAGGGTAAAAGTTGATTTTATGCTTGTCTGAATAGAGGCACATAGAGAACATACCCGACTTGTTTCTGACCATCTATAGTTCTTCCTATAAATAACACTGGTCAACAAAATTAAATGTATTATACTCATTATGAATGCAAACCAACTTTTTTAGACTAATTTTTCATGCTGATTTCAAAATTTCACTCCATTTGTATGCAACACGTATCAGTTTTTCAATAGATACATGCAAATATTTACATATTTGTATATATGAAATCATTAACGTAATAAATAAGGACATATTATTTTTAGAAAGTAAATGAGTTTATTGAGCTAAAAATCATCATCACTATCATTCTACGAAGAGTGAATACACAAAAAATGGGTCAGACAAAACAGACAAAGTTATTACAACAGAGTTAGAAACATTGTGATTTGGATTTCCTGCGGTGTTCCTGATCTGGTTTATCACGGTAAAGTGTCCAGCAGTAGTCAGCCAGCATACTGTCATTCCAGAAGCCTTGGTACCGTTTCTCCATAGCACTAATGTCCTGGTGAAATCTTTCACTATGTTCATCAGACACTACTCCAAGGTTATCTGCGAAGAAATCCAGATGGGAGTCCAAGAAGTGAACTTTCAGTGACATGCGACAACCCATTGCTGAGTAACATTTCAGAAGATTCTTGATGCCATCTTTGTAGTCCATTGCCTTCTTGTTGCCCAAGAAATTCTCACAGATCCAATTGAAAGCATTCCAGGCAGGCAGTTCCAGTTCATCCAGTGTTGTCTTGAAGTTGACATCTTTGAGTACTTCTCTAATTTGGAGTCCGACAAAGATACCCTCTTTCAATTTCGCCTGTGTGATTTTGGGAAACTTTTCTACAATATACTCAAACCCTCTAGTATTTCTCTTCCCTAGTGTCTTTACAAACTGTTTCATCAGTCCAAGCTTTATGTGCAAAGGAGGCAATAGGACATGACATGGATCTACAAGAGGTGTATTCTTGACGCTAGAAGTCCTGGCTGGTATGATGTTCTTGTCTGCCAGTTTGATTCCGAATAATGTCTGTCAGTTGCCCAACTATCCCATAGACACAAGAAACAACAGTATTTTGTGAAACCTGACTGCATTCCCATTAACATTCCAATGACTTTTAAATCTCCACCTATTTTCCATGAGTATCTTTCATAGGCAATGGCATGAAGTAAAAGTTCCATATTCTCATGGTCTTTCGGCTCCCTCCATATCATTGGAATGGCAAAAGGCATGGACTTCTTCCTCTTATTAAACCAGTCACGTAAGCCATTTGAGCAAGCTGAGCAGATAAAATGTGGTGCCCATAACTTGTCCTGATCTCCAAGAGGACAGTCAAAGTATAGCTTATAAATCTTCTTGATCTCTGGTGTTATTGTACGTTTTTGAGCTTTCACAATAAATTGTCCACAGAGATAACAAAACATATCAGGAGGATTTCTACACTGTCTTGACATTGTTAACACTGTAAAACAAGTAAGGAAATAGATACAAACGGTTATACTTATATTGAATTTGAGATGATGAAATATTTCATCAGACCAATTATGACTGGACAATTTGAGATGTTGAAATACCTATTTCATCAGACAAAACTTGATTGGTTAATTTAAGATGATGAAATATTGCATCTGAACTATGCAGCAATGAATAATATAGTTTATTTTAAAGGTATGTTTCCATGATGTAAATGAAATACATGCATACACGTCATTAATTGGATTTCTATATTATACATGAGCTAAAACCAAAAAACTTTCTCATCTTGAAAACTGTACGTGATGTCAAAAAACTAATTGTATATTTGAAATCAGCATTAAAATCTACACTAAGTACACCTTGACATATTCCTGAATGAAAAATACTTGTTGACCAGTGTAATCAAAGTTTGTTCTTAGACGGTAACACTTAAAGAATATTTTCTGCTAACATGTTTTTCCTACCCTGAGAACCACGCTCCAATTCTTCGAGCGCGCATTTTTGAAGAATCTTTTATTATCCTCAGCATTGTAATCATTGTATCGTTTGTAGCTTCTGACCACAGTATTTTCTATGGAATACCAGCAGCGGCATTAATTAATTTTAACTAGCGGCCAACTCGTGTTTTATTCCAGTTTCGTGGCGAAGACTGTAACAATGGCGATATGGCGAATCAATTAGACGCTGGCTGTTAAAGTTCTGCTACACTGTGGGCGAGAATATCCTTTGTGCTGCTTATCTTCGCGTATGGCTGATGTATAATCACCTACACTCTTTGTTGCGTCTAACGAGACCAACATACGACTGAAAAGATCAGAACACTGCCCTTATTAATGAACATAGTCACCTTTCTTTTCAGTTTTAGAAATATGCAAATGCCAGCTCATCTGAAGTAATGATTAAACCTAGAGCTGCTCGTTTTCGTTCCCTATAATTCAGTTTTTTCAAAGCCGCACGACCAGTCAGATTGGGTTGATTCTTCCACTTGGAAAATATAGTTCCCTTTAAATATATTTGTTTAAAGTCGAAATTTAGAGGACTTGGTCAGTATACACGAAATATAACAAAGGAAAAAATAGATTTTTTTAGCCATAAAGCCACACAAGGTAAAAGGAATGACGTTATTATTATGTAAGCCATCATTGCACATATTAATACGGCTAAAATTTTCAATGCAGCTAAAGAAAATACCACTCAAAGAACTTCTCAAAGAATGTACTAGTTTAGCTTAAATTCTTCAGAGGAATTATTATTACTACACAAACAAACAATCTGCACACGAACTCGTATTCTGCTGATCTCATTTGTTATTGTGATGCTGGGGAATGTTTTACACAATGATTCATTGTAGTTTTGTCTCCCTAAAAGGCTGAACAGCACTAGATCAGTTCAAACACTATTCCGCTTTCCCTACCTCAATCCATCACAGAAGATTCATTAAAAGGGCCGATATAGCGCGATACCGTATTTATTCCTTTGACAATGCTTCTTTGTGTTGCTCTCTGAAGTGCATCAGTCGTTGTTGGCTCTGTGTGCTGCTAGACTTTTATAAATACATTAATTAAATTCAACATCCTATGGCATCTTTGACACTTTCTGCGCTTTAATGCAGGTCACGTGTTTTCCTAGTCACAGAGATTGGACCAGTCCACTTCGTGTCTTCGGGTGGAACACGCTAACCGCAGTTTATTAAGATTTTAAATGTGATCTCATTTCATCGTGAATCCTCTCCTCTTCACTTTCGAAAATAAATCTACAACAATTCATATTTTGGCAGAGTAAACTCTTTGTTTGCAAAGATAATCTGAAGAGAAAATAATGCACCGAGCATCAGGTGATCGGCAAGAACTTTTTATTAGATTTCGGGAAAACACGGGAAACATTTGCAGTGAGGTTGAGTAATTATGTCAGCCAGCGATATTTGTGAACAAAGAATATTTAATCGTCTCACCATCAGAAGTAGTTCAGGGTCTAATGAGGTGGGCTTAATCAGAAGTAAGCCATGTAGATTTCACTATCCAGTAGTAGGTTCGAAACATGCCTTTTGTTGCAGAATGCTTGTAAATCAACAGAATCTCTATTCACAAGAAAAAGCATTTTCATAAAAGGAATATTCAAGATATTGACGTCAATAAAAGGTTAAGAAACGTCAAATAAAAATGCGAAAGCGTAGATGACAAATATATTCACGATTTCGAGAAACAATGCATCTTTTATTAGTAATTGTCAGCTAGTTTCTCGTACATATTTTCCTCGGATCATCTGCTTTTCAATTTAAAGAAACTAATTCGTTTACTCCGCAACTATAAACGTTTTTTTTTGTTGTTGCATTTACTTATATTACTGATTTTAAAAAGAAAAAGAAAAATTTAGATAGTTTTTAATTCTGCACGGGCGGCGTTATAATTTTTCTGTCATGAAATTCTCAAGAAAATCGCGTCTCAGGCGTGCACATGTTGTATGCCGTCTGTTTAGTGCCTCATGACGATCGGTTGTGCGTCACAGTTGAGCAAGACTTTGTCCTGTATGGATTCTGGCAAATTCCTTGCTCTATACGTTTTAAAATTTTCCTAAAACACGATGAATGCCTACGAAAGCACAGATATGAAGTTATTTAGTTAATCCTTAGATGTTTTAAACTATTTTTTGGTAGCAATTTTGGCAATGACCCAGATCATGACCAGTGGTAATATATATCTAAAAATTGGGTAAACGCCGGTGTTTCTTTTATAAAAATTGATATAAAAGCCCAGAAATATTATAATTTGTTGCTTTTTAAAATTCTTTTGATAAACAGCCTTGCATATGGAAGGAAATAAAATGCGAAGCATCAACAACCGAATGGAGATTTGTTTATACGTGATCTGTTTCAAATGTGAACGTCATGTGATGTTTCATTTAAATAAAATATTTGAGATTTAAAAATACGATATATTTATTAAAAAACTTCATTTTATGGTAGTGTGCATTTATGCATGTGGCTTTATAAGATCTGGAAGATGTTATTCCGTAAATAGCTTTATTTTAAATTGTTTCAAGGACTTTTTAATAAGCTCCATTGTTAGATGGGAGAGAGAAGACGAGAAACACGCAGTTGGCTGGTGAAAGAGAAGGAGAAGACGCCATGTCAGGGAGGTACGGAATAACTAGTCGGTATTCCGCGGTAATCTTACTCTGGCTCTCAGAATAGCAAGATACCTCCTGTACTGCCGCGCCGTCAAATATTAATTTATGCAAAATTTTGAAAATTCATTGTAATTGCCGATGGATGAGGTCTGTACCTGTATTCTAAGGTAAGAAATCCGTGATATTTGTAAAGCAGAAGCAAGCACCTGTTCTTTCCGCGTGTTGCCGAAGTGCGGTAAGTAATGGTTACTGCGCTGACAGTGGTAAAAAAACTACGGCAGTGAAAACTCGTCAGTTTTCCTTTCCATATTGCAGCGCATATTAACAATTTCCTGGAAAGACAAGGTTTCCCATTTTCGTAATAAACTATGATTTCTAGTTGTTTTTTTTTTTTGTTTCTTCTTTGTTTGCACTATGTAGCCCTGATATTTGTGCATTTATCTAGAATCGATGTTTGCTTTACATGTAAAATTGCCACTCTGGCCCCTCTGGTGGTCTGATAGTAGACCAATAGGCTAGCGAACTTGAGGACCTGCATTCAAATATTGGCGGAGGGGACCAACTCGTTTTGGTATAATTGCCTCGTGTAGTTTCTTCTCGCTCTTTTTCACCGACTGGCTGCATGGATCCCCCTCCCACATCTATAAATGAAGAGAGTTATGGTTTATCGGTTAAATAGTAGAGGTTCAGCAAATAAATATCGACTGGCTTGCGCCCTGATCGTGGTTTAAGAGTCCTCAGCCGTGCCAAGGTAATCTCCCTGGTCGCAAAAGCTGATACTTTTCTTGGACAGTCAGGGCGAACCCCGACCAATAAAAATTACAATGACTCTTTAATACCAAAATTACTGATCGTTAAATAAGTACACAGTTTCTAAAGTAGCAGCAAGAGACCGGGCCAGGCATATCTAAACCATCAAGTGAATATCGGATCACTGCAGACATGAGTTATGGTAATTAAAGAAAGGATAAATCTAATACGCTTCTATACTTCTAGCTTTAAATAATTCAAAACACTAATTACTTAATATTTTAATTTTGAGCTAAAGTAGAAACCACGGTGTTCTAGGTAAGATTTTGATATTAATTAACCGAGAAACAATTAATGAGACTGGGAGTGGGGTCTTGGGGAGGCAGTAACTTCCTGCTAGTCGTCAGTCTCCGAGTTTAACAGATGGATGTGGGGTCCTCCCCAATAAAGTTGACAATCCTTTATTATCCGCAACTATAAGCTAACAAGCTAATTTAAATTCCTCTTCCTGCTTCTTTGAACAAACTTTGCAAATCTCTACAAGCTCCCGTTTCCTTTGTTTTTTTTTTTTAATATTTACACTTCTCAACAGACTTTTTTCTAGGTGTGTAGTCGACAAGTAGAGAGCTTGGCGTCAGGCCTGGATCAGCCTGAAGGGAGAAATTCCAATATAGCGTAAAAACTCTTTCTTCAAAGAGATAGAATTAGTGGAATAATTAGAAAACTACTCACTGAGAGTAAACTGTTTCCATAAAAAAATGTCTCCCTTCCCAACCATTACCTTGAGTTGGTAATATCTAAAACATTTGGTCATCTGGTCATCTAATAGCCTCGGCTGTGCTCTGAAAGGAAAGAAACTAAATGTAAAAAGAAAAACGAAGATCGTCAAAAACAAAATTTCTTTAGAAGAGAGAGAGAGGGGGGAGAGATGGAGAGATGGAGAGAGAGAGAGAGAGAGAGAGAGAGAGAGAGAGAGAGAGAGGAGAGAGAGAGAGAGAGAGAGATGGAGAAGGAGAGAGAGAGATGAGAGAGAGAGAGAGAGAGAGGAGAGAGAGAGAGAGCGAGAGAGAGAGAGAGAGAGAGAGAGAGATATGACGTCAATATATAGATAAAGGGATATGACGTCAGTAGAGACACCGTGAATTTCTGCTGCTTCTTTTTAACTTCTTTTGCTAAAAAAATCGCTAATCACAAATAATTATGTGCTATCCCGTCGAAACCCCGCGGACTGTGTTCATGAACTCTTTTGAAACGAGTGTGACAGATGAAGTTGTAAGGTCAGAACATACACGAACAGTACAGAGCGAACCATCCTTGCACGACTAAGTTGCTCACGAGCTCGTTTACTGCTCTGCTCACAAGAGAGCTTTGGAGAGTTTGGATTTACCGATACTTGCTAATTGTGTACAAAGCATCTGCAAAGTTATGGAATAAATTCGATCTGTCTGGTTGCTGGCAGGCTTCATGGCTCTCTTAGATTTCACGCCAACATAAACGAAAAACCACTTTAGAAATAAAATAGAGAAACGTTTAAATCAGGACATAAGGATGCCGCATTTTTTTATTTTTTTTTTTAGATTTTTCAGTAAGGAATTAAACAACCACAGAATAATGGTAAGAATATTTATACGAAACAATGCAGCGTAGAAAAGGAAAGGTTAAGGAGCGCTCTCAGAAACAAGCTGGTTGTCGCGCGCTCCTCTCAGAAACGGTAGCCGGAGGGAGAGGATCATGACGTGACAACGAAAACCGTGGCCAGGGTGTTCTGACTTCGGCCGACCGAACAGAAATCCACGCCAGAACTTTTCGTTTTTCAAATGTGGGAGGAAACCGAAGTAAACCTGTGCGGCTAGCTGGTGAGGATGACTAAGAAGAAACCATGATATGGAGATACAACAGCAGAGCGAACCGTTCTCAACCAGGATTCGAATACAGATTAAAAAAAAGAAATCTTCTATATTAAGTGACTCTTTTCAGAAAATGAATTTTGTATCGATACCTCGGGCGCTGTCTTTGATACGGCCGTAGATTACTGCATGGTAACGAACAAATAAATGATAACATGAGATGAAACATTTAAAATATAAAATTATTCGCAAAAGAAAACACACGTTTACGTTTCTTTTCATTTATTGTATAATTATTTATTGATACATCTTTATTAATTAAATGACATTTTCTTTTTATGTTGTATTTCTGTTTAGTATCCAACATGTTGGTCTTGAATTGTATTCAGACGTCAATTTTATCCTCTTGCAATCTACTCATTAAAACGAAATTTCGAATTCTCGTTGCCAAGGCGACTGGTCGGCTTTGCTAACTAATATACGCTAGTGTTTGTTGTGCATCTGTAAATTGCTTGGTTAGATGAGTTTATTTGAGATCGATGCCGCAAAGCCATCGATATCACCGAACTTATTAAAGTAGACGACAGGTTTCCTTGTTTTTGATTTAACTCTACACCCAAAACACAAATTATATAATCATAAAATATCTAGCATCCCTAAATCCGCGGGCATAGTGTCTGTTAATATTAATGATTGCGATACCCGATTAATTGATTGTTTTCGAATAAGGTAAACAAAAAATAATAGACAAAATTGCTTTGATAAAGCAAATTCAAACATTTCATGACATAGGAAAGAATCCTTTTGCGCTATGAAAGTCACTTATGATTATTATCATTGTGACCGATCTCTGGTAGTTTTTCTAAAATATCGACACATCGGCAAAAATTCGTCTGTCATCCACTTGATATAAACTCATCCGAAGCTTTGAAAGAGTTGAGTTGTAGGTTTCGAAAGGTGGAATTCAGACTTTGCTGTCTGAGTGGTTTCAGATAACGGAATCATGCTATTTTAAACTGAAAATCTTCGCAAAAAAACTTACGTACTAGAATAATATTTGCTTAGATTTTTTTCCTCTCTTACCCCGGTAACAGGATATTGCAGATCCTATGAAAGATAGCGTGAAGCACATGAGTTCAGGGATCTTGTGCTTACGTACTGAGGAAGTCACCCGACCACTTCTAAGCACAGTAGAAGAATCTTTCCCAGTTAAACCGGCTACTTTCTTTTGTGGTACCACCGTTTTCCAGTGATTCGGTTTTCAATAATTACGTAGAGTTAATAAATTTATAGAAATTATAGAAGGTATTTATATTTTTTAATATTTGGTTTTATGTTTTAGGCCTTTACATAAATTCTTACATCAGGAACATTCTGAAACCGAAATCGTCATTTCAGCTTTAGGTTACGGTAGAGGGACACATCGTGGAGTCGTTTGGGGCCTCATCGCGTTTTCGGGACGCTATTGTACCAAGCAAAGGAACTAAAGCCATGTCTTTTGTTAGATTGTTGGTTTAGCTTTTACTTACCGCACGTCCACTCTTAGATGTTGGGTGTTTTCAGATGTCGACGTCTGTCTCCCTTTATAAATTTAATGCGCTGAACGTTTTTAATTTAATACACTTTCCTGCTGAGACTCTGGTCAGAGCCGCAATAAACACCGGCTCTTTTAAGTGTTTGGTTTTTGTTAATTGTGAAAAAAAAAAAAAATATATATATATATATATATATATATCCGCTACTTTAAATCTAATGATTAGAAGGTACTGACATTAAAGTGTGGAACTACGTGTGAATTTGTTCTTTCTTTTTAACATCCGTTTTTCTTCTATTGTTTTTACTGTGTTTTTTCAGATACTTTGGTCAATTTCAAAGATTGTCTTTTTCATGAATTTAGTAACTGCTGAGCCACCACTACGAAAGCTACTTCGGCAAAGTCAACTTAAGCTTTAAAACAGACGTGTGCATTAATGCTCGATCTGACTACAGGGCTGCAACATCCCCCCCAAGAAAGTTTAAATTAAAAAAAAAGAAATAAGAAGATTTAATGCACATATCCACCCGGTCGTGTGTGTCTCGTCGATGCTTTCTTCCAAATTATTAAGCAGAGACATTTTAGCGCGACTCCAGCATCGATTATATGTAGAAACATCTTTCGTTAGTTAGAAAATTTCAATCACTGCGTACGTCCGATCAATCAGCCAGGAGCGACGGGAGGGCCAAGAAAAATTCTGATTTAAAGGCTGAGTAATTCGCTACCAAACCGTTGTCATGCTAATCCCCGCTGCATCACCTCTCTCTCTCTCTCTCCATCTCTCTCTCTCTCTCTCTCTCTCTCTCTCTCTCTCTCTCTCACACACACAAAGAAAGCATTTGTTGATAGACAAATAGCTGCAGTTTAATGCCAGAAACACCAGTAGTGATTTGCCAGTGAAGGTCTTAGTTTATTCAAAATCAAAGCCTTTTCGTATATTAAAAAGAAAACTTTAATAATAATAATAATAATAATAATAATAATAATAATAATATAATAATAATAATAATAAATAATAATAATAATAATAATAATAATAATAATAATAATAATAATAATAATAATAATAATAATAATAATAATAATAGAAGGAAATACTTTTGTTTGCGATTATGCTGCAACATTTACAAATTGGTTTTAATTCTAAAAACAGTTTCGGTTGATGAAAATCCTAAGTTTGTTTTAAGTTACTGATCACTGGATTATTCCTTTTTTTATTCAACTTATTAAAATTAATTAAAATTAAATCATATTTGTAATACTGATGGAGCGGAGAAATTAATTAAACCCCCCTTTAAAGAAGATGAGAACGTAAAAGCAATAAAGAAGATATAACCTCGAAACAGAAAAAAACACACTGGAAGATATTATACGAAACTGTGTTGGCTTTGTCATCAATAAAATGTGTAACATGATTTTGTAAACTGTATCAGTTCTTTTTATTTAAAATTTGTAACAGTTTCACTCAGAAAAAGCAATTTCTTTCATAAAATCATAAAAATCTACAAGTTTTTAACTAAAACTACAATTATATACAGAAACGAGTGCGACAAGGTACTGTTTTCAACAACTATTACGTACAATCAAACCCACCAGCACTTATGCGCTCTTCATGGCAGGAGAGTTAGAGCGCTGTCCGCATCTGTTTGAAATGTAATCTAAGTTGAAATTCATTGGAATTCTGTAAAGTTAATCAGCTGTAAGCTATTACTTGATTTTTTTCTTTTAAATATTTTGAATGTCCGCGAAGGAAAATTACATTTCAAGCTTTTTTTGTTGAATGACTTTTATATATATAATGAAAATAATATGAAAGAAGACTTCTGTGATATTAAGCAATTGACCGGCTGGCTAAAAATGTTGCTAAGTTCTAAATAATACTACTCTGCCAGATATTTATTAGTAAATAAATTTTTAATTAAAATTTTGACTGGCCAAAAGTTTGTATTCATAGACCAACCACCTGCATTCCTGACAAACGTTTGAAGCACACTGTAGTTAAGAATGGCTGTCTGGCTCCTCTATGACACTGGCGCGTGGGTGACAGACTTGAAACTGTGCTGATTTTTTTTGGTTCTTTTCCATTTGACAGATGCCAGAAGACACAAAACTAAAGTTTCCAGTTTACTTGCTGGATGACCAACCTTAGCATATCTACGGATATTTTTCCTAACTAGCTGATGGCTTAGCTAGGGACAACTTATCAAGTAATTACAGTTGGAGTTGTAAGTTAGTTCATAGATATTTTTAAAATAGAAACAAGTGATTTGATATGATGCCAGTTTTGGAAGAGTTCTGGCAGAAACGAAGAAACAAACAAGTAATAAGGTAATTTCATCGCGAGACACTGATTCGTAGAATTTTCGTAGGTTAAATTTTTCCTAATTTGATGATATTTCCCTTTATGACCAACGGGAAAATCTATTAGCTTGTAAAGTAATGATATATGATTGACCATTCATTAAATATAACTTAATTTTTTCTGGTTTAATGGTGGGTAATGTAAGAAGATTTAGACGTTTATTTGGTCCTGATTGCGTTGTTTGGCCAAAAGTCAACTTGGTTGTGAATGTGTGTGGGGGAGGGAGTTAGCCAATGATATTTAAAATTAGACGAATGTTCTGCATTACGGGTCAAGCTTTTAGAGAAATGTTTTCGACAATTTTATGGTGTAAAAAATTCCAAGAAAGACAGATGGATAAAGACTGAAGACAAGTGCAGATAATACACAACTTTAAAAATCTGCATATTTTGAAGTTAGCTTAACGAAAGGTTCAGCTAGTTTTTTTTCTGAAGAAATTAAAACAGTTAAACACCTCAAGAATTAAATCACGGTTATTTTTCAGTAAAAACTCATGTATCAAAGAAGCAGTTATTAATTGACATTTCATAACATTTGGCTTTTATATTACATTTTTACATGTATATGAGGTACTAACATTGAAAAACTATAATTAATTGCATAAATAAACTACACAAAGTTGGGGTTTTATATACGAATTATAATGTTGCCTCTAGTTAAATAACATTGAGAGTGTCACTGTTATTATACGGGTAGCATCACTGTAGCCATTGCATTTTGAGTCTACCATTAATAGGTTCTTTGAAATAAAACTGTGAAAGATAGGGCAATCCTTTTAGGAAAAACTTTTATACTCCAATGTAGAATGTCCAATGAGTCCAGTATAATTTATACAAGTGCGAAACCCTGCTTTTTACATTTCAACACCGGAAGTAGCGACATTGAAGGCACGCCACGTTCAGGCGCCAGAGAGTACAGTCAGAGAGACGGAAGAAAAGATTTGTTCTCTGTTTCTTTCGAGTGTTTGCTCTGTTATTTCTATGAGATGCTACATTATTTGTGGATAAACAAACAGCCTTGTCCAAATTCCTTGTAATCACATAGGGCTCATTATTTAGTTTCATTCTCCGTAACTTCTCAACTAATTTTATATTACATTAAGAAGATACCTTTTCTTTATTTTCTATAATCTCTAGAAAATAATGCTGCGGGCAACTGAATTTCGTTTACGGTAATTTTACGCTGGTTTGAAAATTCCAGATTTAATAAAGAGTTTAGAATCATGAAAACAATTTAAATCAAATTTTGCTCGAGTCTTAGGCAGCTTAGAATTGCAAGAGCATCTTTACACATGGCGTTTGTACATATGGCGTTTTGTTTTATTAGTGAAGTAAAGATAAAAGTGGTACCGTCATGCCGAGCTGCCCTTAAACCATTTCATCTTTCAGATACTTTTAAGAACCGACTTAAGCTCAGCATCCGAATTCGAAGGTCTGAAATCTTCTTCCAGTGATAATGCTATCCGGAGCCCAACTTTTATTTGAACGTCCATAGCACGAAACTTCATAGAACAGCGTAAGTCCCCATACACAAGAGACTAGGTAAAAATATTTTAAAAAATAGTAACTGCAGGAAAGAATAATCTCTTTGACCGGCAGATAGTTCAGAAGTGTTTTTTTAATCGGTCATAGGGCAAAAGATCAGAACTATTAATCAAGACTTTTGATTCTTCTAACAGGAAGACTAACAAATTATAAAGAATACAACTACTGAGGAGAAAAAATGAAACAAAATGAAAAGTCAAACGAAGGCAAAAGCAGGAATTCCATTTACTTCTCAGAGTGAGAAAAGATGAAGTGGAACATCGATGTTCTAAACGGTTTCTGTGTATTTGGAAGTTCTGATGGAACTAACTTGCTGATTATTAGATCTTCAGGATTCTTATCGCAGGGAAAGTTTACACTTAGTCACTGGGTTTACAGGTCTAAATCTAAAGCGAAGTAAATCAAAACAAACAAATTTGGAATCTATGGACCATTGTCTAAAATTTAACGAAGAAAGAAATGGTTTGTTTTTATGGCGAGATATAACATAGAATTAAACCCTGATTCACAGCCGCTCTCTGGACATTGCGAGAGAGAACTTTTAGGGACGTTAAAATGAAACTAGGCTGAGATAAAGTCATCCGGCCGGGAATAGTTTGAACGCCTCTTATAACTCTTGCCGAGGTTTTTTTTTTCCGTTTAGGTGGCGGGAATTTAGTTTTTCTTTACCGTTTGTTTTATTCCTCTCCACAACTAGACTGGCAAAAATACACACAAGACTGATATTAGAGAGCCGAGGCCATTTGTCTGGGAAAATTCTAGAGAGTGAAGGAACGTTGACTGCTGATCTAATCGTAGAGAACACAAACTCGGATCTGGATAGCGTAGCCGTAGAAACTGTACAGCCAACACTGACAGCTGTAGGAAAGCAGTCTAGCAGAACAGTTTTCTAGTGACTCACTGCTCTTTCTTAGACAAAGACCAGGACTACCGCATCAGCAACAATCGAATAACGCTCATCCCTCCCTCCCACAACCACAGTAGTTCCATCTTTAGAGTCTTTTCACAGCAGTTATTTATGAGAGTCAGCCAAACTTATATTTAACATAGTGTTTACCTAAATTAACATACAAAGAAATTGCTGTTGATCCTGCTTCTTTGTCATAGCTCTGCTGAGTAATACAGTTCTGAGGGATAGTAAGCTGCTGCAGATTGTTAGAAATGTGATATTCTAAAATAAATACAGTAATACGTTGATATACGAAGTAGGTGAGTTCTGGAGCTTCTTCCTGTATTGAAACTTCGTATGTTAAATAGCTAGGATGCGATCCTAGCCTTCGTAACTTACCATTAATATTGTAACCAAAGGCAATTTATATTGACATAAATAAAGAAATATAGGGCACTGTATATTATATTTACACCAACCGGTATATTTTCAGGTGCATCCATTGAGTTTAATTGCCTAACAAACACCTTAGCTCTGTAAATGCCTTAGGTGTAAGAAAGGATGAAAACTGCGTGTGGTGAGCTGATAGCATCAGCCACTGATGCTGAGGGAGTAGGTTGCAGCTTCCCTTCCTCCAATCATAAAGACCGTCAATTTATAAAGAAGTCATGAGGTGTGGACTGTTTTGTCTTTTTCCGCTTCTCCTTAAGGATTACAATGTAGCAGTTGATGTCGCTCATGCCAGCCCTTACGACGGCCCCGTTTCGATCTAATTTTAAATCGTGTTCTGAGAATATTTCTAACGCACTATAAATATGATTTAAAACCTCAGAAAGAACCTTGGTTGTTATGTTTCTCTCAGAAACAATCTGTTGAAGACTGTCGTCGTCTGTTCTGCAACTCGATGTTCGTCCAGCTCCTTGAGGTCTTTTACACTTAGTCTCTACCCGTGAGAACTCAAAATCTTGTGTACGTTCGACGTGTCGACTTCACTAAATCTAGCATCGATAGTCAGCTCGACAATTTTGTTGGTGACTGCCTGAACATTTTTGTCGAAGCCTACGAAGCCGTGGACTGCTTGGGACGATATCTTTCTCCAAGCATCAATTAAACATTTGGTGGAAGCTTCATCCCAGGCTGGGCCAATATTTTCAATGCTTTTTATGATGGTGAATCCTTTCCAATATTCTTTAATTGTCTGTTCATCCATTCCACCAGTATCCTGGAGCAGCTGAGACATAGCTTTTCTGTGATAATATGCCTTGAAGGAACCAATTCCTGGTCTATTGGTTGATGGAATATTGTTGTGTTTGGTGGTAAAAACCAATTTCTACTTTGACTGCTGAATATCTAGGCTTTTCGGGTTGTCTGGGTATTGTTGAGCAGTAGCAAAGCCATTTATTTCCAATCCTTTTTTCTCACAGTATGCCAACACACTTGGTCAAAAACTAGACATAAATCGCGATCGATGAATGCTCTTTGTCACCCAGGTCTTTGGGTTGGATTTCCAGAATGGTAGAGCAGCAGGGGTTATAATTTGAAATCACTGGATGCAGCGTTAGTATGTCCTTGGCAACTTTATATCCTGATGCTTGCCCTTTATCTTTGGATACAAAAGTTCGTGAAAGTCATTCTCATCAAAGTTAAAAACTAACTCTGGTCGGGAGTATTCACCTTCTCCAACCTTTGCGGAAATTCAGCTGTTTCCTATTCGTCCGAACTAGCTCCTTCGTTAGCTACACGAATGCAAAGGAAGTTGCAGCGCCGCTTAAATTTATCAAATCAACCCCTACTAGCTACGAAAATCTCAGACTCTGACCCTTCGCTTTCTTCTTCCTCCAAAACTTCGTAGATGTCCTTTGCATTGGCCATTATCAAAGCAGAACTTAAAGGCAAATTCCGCTAGTTCTGATCTTCGACCCATATTGCTAGCATTCTCTGTGCCTCCACCACCGTAAACCATTTATATGAGCCAACTTCGAAACAGTTAAAGGAGAGGCAGACTGACAAACACCTTTAATTTTAGCATTACTATTCAGAACTGCTTAACTGTAGCCATATAAACCAAAGCGCTTATCATCGTTCACCTGACTCTCAACAGCTTTCATTCGACGAATGTCTTCCAGATTCTTCTCTAATGGGATGATTCGCTTTGGTCTTTTAGCTGCTCTCTCACCATCATTTGATTTCTTTCGCGCCGGATAGTAAACACGCAATTATGACAGGGGAATCATGTGAAAACTTGGTTTCTTTCCATAGAGCAAGAGACTCCATTTAACGGGATGATCTGTCGGAAAACACCAGTAAATTCTGTAGTGTTTAGCGTCTTGTTCTACGAGGCAGAGAATTAGCGAAAGTTGGGACGATAACGTGGAGAGAGAGAGAGAGAGAGAGAGAGAGAGAGAGAGAGAGAGAGAGAGAGAGGAGAGAGAGAGAGAGAGAGAGAGAGAGAGAGAGAGAGAGAGAGAGAGAGAGAGAGAGAGAGAGAGAGAGAGAGAGAGAGAGAGAGAGAGAGAGAGAGAACTTTTGGAAGTCTGGGGGTTATTGAACACAATCATTTAATAATCCTGTTCCCTGTTGATTCAGATGCTGTGGGCGATTGCGGGGATAGCCGGAGGTCGATGGTTGATTTCTCTTCATTTGAGACCACGATGCTCAGTGACAGCGACTAGATTTTATAACATACAATTCAAATGTACTTATATATTATTTTAGTTTATTTAGCTATAAGTGTAAAATTATGGTAAAAAATTAGATATTTCGTTATTCCGACACTTCGTACTCAGAATATCCGCATATCGAAGTATTACTGTACAGGTACTTGTTTAAAATGTTAATTAATTATTTTTTTACTTTTTACTTTCGAACACCATATGCAAGCCATATAGTCTACTATTTTCCTCAAAAATCTGTTTATTTAACCCGCTAATTGGTCGTCAATCGTTTTCTATACGTATTCTTTGGAGAATATCAGATCAGGAGATAATCCCACCCGTGTTTAAAGTTTCAAGCTTACATTGACCGAAACCATTCGGAAACTCAGCAGTGTCTGGATTCATAAAGCGAAAAACTACCCTGAAATCAAAGTTTGCAACTGAACGCAAACCAGGTTTCTATTCGGTCCACGTCGACTGCTATCTTCGGGTCGGAATGATTGTTTCACTGGCGTCGTACATAGGAAAGACACGAACAAAACAACTTTAACTTATAACAGCCATTCATTCACCTACGAACGCCGTTCAGCGGAAACTATTGAAGAAACTAAGCAAGTCTGGTTTCCGGGTAGATTGAATATGGCAAAACCCAGTCCTTCACGGAAACTTGGTAAATAAAGCAGCGGCGTTGATACCATTAAAATTATCAGGAAATGGTATTATTCTGACTGTCAAAATTAAGAAAATGATAATCACGTATGATAGATTCGCATATTTTAACTAGAGATCACCTGCAGCGTCTACCTAAAGGTTGAGAGGAAAATGACAGGGTCAGCATCTGGAAATTTCCGCACGTAGCCCTCGGACAAACTCTTGCATTGATGATGATTTCGTATACCGTTACCATTCCAAGTTTTTAAAAGAATAACCAGCACAGAAGATATATTCTGTATAATAAGTAAAGCTTCCTTGTTTGTGATACATGACCGATTACGTATATTTTCCCGCACAGGTCGAATAAAGACAGCTGATATAGTGGACGTCAAGCAATCAGCCTGTTTCAACTTTTGTAAGCACGGGATTGTTGTGTTCAGTCCAGTGGCATAAACATACAGACGCGACGATGGAGTGGAAGGATGCAGCTTTTAAGAGATAAACTACCACATAGAAACGTGAGGACAATTAGCTATACAACATAGGTAAATAGCACTAGCGTTTATTTATAAAACCAAACCTGTTTAGAAGTTCGTAAGGAGTTAAAAGTTTAAATTTAGCAAAGTTCCTGCGAAAGTAATGAAGTACAACTGAGTTATTTTGACAAATATTTATAGATATGGAGTAAGTAGAGTTCGTTAGCTGACTGGCGTCTTTTAAATTTTGTCACAGCTGTAGGGAGCGGAATCTGAAACTTTTGTTTCGACATCATTCGTAAATAACTTTAAAGAAACAATAATGGAATTTTCTTAATTTTAATTATTTATTTTCTTTTTGGTATTTCTTTATGTGTGATTTATACGACAGTAGGCACTTCAAAATATGTGAATGAAAAACCTGTCACATCAAAATATTTGTCCTACTGAATCACATTTATTAGGTATGAAAATAGAGTAAAATAAGAAACAAGTTGTTTGTAATGTCTATGAAAACAATATCTACAAAAGCTAGAAACGTTCTTTCAAAAAAAAATCCAATTTAGCTAGAAAAGTAACAAGAAGGAACGAGATAGAAATAAGAGGGGACGAGCCAATGTTGCCTCTGTGTAGCATGATGTCTTGAAGAAGAAGCTAATCGTAATTTTGGTTGAGTGGATGCATCTGGTGAGCATAAAGTTGGGAAAATGCGCTGACAGTCGGAGAAAACGGCTTCTAGTTTAGCAGAAGAGAAATGGAGATGATGGGTGCGGAGCAGTTTCGATACTTTATCATCCATACAAACGGAAAAGCAAAGAAATGTCAATCGTAATAGGGCATGGAAGAGAGAAAGAAATTTTGTAAGAAGTCAAAAATAATGATGCAGTGAGTGCGGTGAAGAGTTTCTGAGTTTATTCTGAACTTATATTCCCACTAAAATTCATGACATACACAAGAGAATGACGCAGGCGTCCGTCAACAGAATTTTCCTCTCCGTTACTTCTCGAGTTTTTATCAGCGGCGTAAAAGGTCTACAACTGACGATTTTCTACCCTGAATACGGTTTAGAGAAGCTGTCTACTGAAGAGATATGCTTTTCACCCAAATTTAACCCTACATATGCCGCATCAGTTTTCCGCCTTACTTATATACTACTCGGGGGTTCAGTCGCATCCCAGCCTAGAACTAGCAGTACTTGCATTGAACTGGCTGTTTATGTATTTAGTCAACACACCCACGTTGTGTCGAAGCAATCTACAGATCTTTCTTTATAAAAGATCATATTAATGGAAAAAATATCGTCACAGCCCCTATAATTGAACCTTGGGGGTAGGCGTTATAAAGAGAGGTAAATACGAACATTTTCAGTATAAAATCAGTTTAGATTTCGTCATTGTTTTGTTAACATGTAGAGTAGCTTCGTACCTTAGGGAATATTCTCTACACTGGTTAATGCATCTGAAACTCTCCTTCGTATCTGCATCAGTAGCAGTGAATCTCGTTTTACTTATACAGTGTTCTCTGCATTACGTTATCGTTCCAGTGGTTTGAAATATAGCGAGATAAAGTAGAAATACTTAGCAGTCGTATAGAAATAGGTTTCAAGTAAAAGAAATAAATACTTGCTCCTGAGTTTTCCATCTGGCGAAATCTAAACCTGCAGAAATGAACTGCTTGAGGGCTTAGGAAAACCACAAACAGAAAAGTAATCTAACCAGTCAGTACGTCCGGGAAATAGTTTTTTGATAAAACTAAGTTGATCTAATTAAAATGACAGCTGACGGACAAAATGTATCTAGCTATCATTCATTTATAATCAAAGTCTGACTACCAAGAAATGTTAGTCTGAATAGGATAAAAACACATTTATCAGCAAATATTCAGAGTGAAGTTTTTAATTAAGCTAAGTTCGGATAACCAAAGTAGACGGAGAGACAGTACGGTTTCTACGAGCCTCCCGTCTGAAGAGTGTTAAAATAGTTTTCAATGCAGATATCAGCTCGCTTGAGATTAAAAAAAATACCGCCGATATCACTTTCAAGACTTGCCTTTGTCTTAAAAATGCTTTCCCAACACTCGGGCTGAGTGATCCAGAAGTGTGAGGCTTACTTTAATTATTGTGGCAGTTTTTGAAAGGTTCTGACTTTTCAACTTTTGAGAAGTGGGTAATTTTGACGATACGGTGTTTGCCTAGACAGACACCTTCATAGGGCTTTCGGCTATCTTTAGTGGTTGATCAGCCCGTAGTCCAGTCGTTTACTTGATTCTCCTTGTGGAATATTTATGTACTCTCCGCAACAGTTCATTAGATATCCCTTATTTACTTAACGATTCCAGGTTTCATAACCATCAGCTCCTAATGGCCTGTGCATGTTTGCTTTCGAAAAACCCATCTTGGTTCTCAGGTCGAAACGAAAAACGACGTAACATAACAATATCTTCAGCCCAAATCGGATTCGTTCAATATAAAGATGTTATTCTGACTTGTCGTGTAGTGTCTCAGAAATGGCGAAAACATCATGTTTCGAGTGGGCGGCGCAAATGTTTACGCGGACCGAGCGCGCTACTGTAATAACCTCGGTCCAGGAGCTGCTGCTGCTGCTGCTGTTTGTTTACGAACGTAGACAATATGCGAAAGTCGAAGGTAGAGTTCATTAAAGAACCGTTCCGCGCCTGAGAGAGTAAGGCCAAATTACATGTCACTAGAGCGGGAAATTAATGTTTCCGCATCGATCGGAATAGAAGTGGTGGAGGAGAAGAAACGCAAGTACTCGGAAGAAACTTACGCGGAACAGCTAAGGTACGGATGATCAAGAGAAATGATGGCACTCGACCGACAGCTAACACGGCCGGTACCAGGATGAGGATGCCTGTTATTATAGCATAAACTTGGTAACTACATGAAGTCAAGATGGCTCATTATAAGGATACTTTGATTTGTAAGATGTAAAAAAAAATAAACACTGATGGTAAAGCATCTGCTCTTGGCTTGGTGTCAGGGCTAAATACTGTACATCACTTTGATCGTGAAACTGTGGATATAATTACAAATGCTTAAACAAAAGAAACAAATTTTAAAATCAAGACCAAGTACAAAGTAAGCTATGGCTTCACGCATCGAATGATTGGGTTGCACAAAAACTGATTTGATAAAGTTCCGCAGAAAAACGATGAAAGGGTGAGTGTAATTACTACTCAAGAACCGTACTCAGATAACTCTGCCACACGAACAATTAACAAAGAGTTCTTTGAAGAAAAAAACATGGAAAAATTACCTAATTTTTGCCACAGGATAAAGTTTTATTATGCTGCTACGATTCCTTCCATAAATCTATATAATGTTACTGATTACTATTCGACATGCAGTTGTTTTCCGAAGATTGGCCCTCCTAGTACAAATGCGATTTGTTACATTCGTTTAATTGTAAAACCATTAATTTAGCACTGATCATTAAAAGCAAAGCAATTTTATGTGACAGTATGAAGCTGCTGATGAGAGCGTCCCAGTAATAGCCTATTGTCGTGGCTTAGAACCAAATATTTCATATCATGCTCCAACCCGACCACCATACTTTAGGTGACTGCTTCAGGATATACTTCTGATGTCTATCTCAGCCAGGTCGCCTTTGTTGTTAGCACGTCCAGGTCAGGGCTTTAAACGGTAGAGGATAAAAACGATAACAACATGATTTCTGTGTGAACTAAATTTAATACTCATGCAAATAACTTGACAGGTCTATAATTATGCGAGAATCCTGGGGTGATATCATTTTCACAGTTAATGGTTTATATGGTTTCATACATCGTTTATCGGATTTTAAAGTTTTTTTGTTGTTGTTGCTATACTAATGCATCTTTTCTGCCTTCTATGGCTAATATCAGGGCGCACTCTTGTCCCTGACCTGACCCGATGTCTTCCTTTAGAGGTTAGGGCCTTGTTGGATTGGTATCGAAAGTCTGACAGGCCCGACAGACTGGGGACTTGTATTGAAGGCTTCCTGGCTGGGAGAGCGATCACCAGCATGGATGGTCCTTGGTCTCGAGTCGTAGCACCACAACCATACTGAAACAGGGATAATGCACCTGTATAGATAATAGAGGGTCAAAATTTTAAACACTACAGTATGGGAATACAAATAATACAAATCTTGAACGAAAATTAAGTTGCCTCAGTCTAGATATCCTTTAGAAGAAAATAACGTTCTTCCCCCTCCATATATGGAACGAGACGATCCGATTACCCGACCCGCATGTAAGTATACAAAGCTTTCTTATTAAAATAACTTGTCTTCTTTACCAGAAGTCCACGAATCTAATTTAGTGTTTGTCTGAAATGCTTAGAAAATTCTTCGAAAGAATTCCTATCTAAAATTTCGACAACTAATAGCCAAATTAAGTATATTCATATTGAAATAAACTTTTATAGTTATGCTTTTTAAAATCTTCTTATGAACTAACAGGGCACTATATGTTCAGAACGGCGCACTACATTTAAACTCTTTTGTGTTATTCCATGTTAACATAGATGTCAGAAAATTAAAAATGGATTCCGGAAACGGAACGGTTTTATCGAAGACCGGTCATGCAGGAGTAATACGGTTTGCCTGATTTCATTGCGCAGAATGCGCATTTCTTTGATCAGTCCTCTCGCTTGGCAAAAGAACACTCTATGGCATAAATAGGCCTGCTTTGTCTGTTATCGTAGCAACGACTCGGCCAAAACTTTCGCTAATTTTTTTTGGGGGATATACAAGCCAAATAAATGTTATATGCACAGGCTAATAAGGCTCCGCCACGAAGGTTTCTTCGACAGACGAATGACTCGCGTTCTGAATTATCTTCAAAAGATTTTGGAATCACCGGGATGTAGTGTAGCCATATTTCTTTGATCTTTAAACTTTAAGAAAGAAACCCGTCTGATGCGCATTGTAATCCACTCGTAAATAAATTGTGAATGGCAGTAAAAACAATATATATGTGTGGATAGCTAGATTAGCTGTACCGGCAAACCTGCCCCTTCTATCTAACATTGCCACAGATATCAGCGGACAAACGTGAGGGGCAAAAGGCATAAAAGCACAAACGGTTTCTTTTGTCTTAAAGTGGCTGCCATATAGATTCTTACAAGTATATTCCATTTATAAAACATTTGTTTAATGTCTTGTTACATTCATATCCTTTGTTTAATAATTTTGAAGAGAACATTTCTACTTTGTCCTTGGATGGATTTTCCTTTAATTTTTGGCTAGATATTGTTTATGCTAGGAAGATGGATTGGAAATAAACAAAAAAAACACTACCTTACATTTACTTATTTTTAGATAAATTATTTTATTAAAAAAAAAAAACCAAAACATAAAATAACAGAACCGAGGTTAGTAAAAGGACTTTGGACGCCTCTTAATCTGTTGTAGACATTGTTTTTTGTGTGTTTGATTTGACAAATTTAACTTACTTTGGTTAGTTCGAGAGAGAGAGGGAAACGAATAACAAACAAGCAAACTTAAATCTCCCAGATATACGCTTTCAATAAATAAATAAATAAATAAATGAACATTAGACGAAAACATAATTTACTGTCAAAATATTTTAGTTTAGCATGAAAGACAATATATTTTGTCGACGAAGCTTCAATCTGAGCCCCTGTCTATCAGAAACTATCCAAACTGCAGTTTACGTAACGTGCTTAATTATTGCCATAAGGAAATGACCAGTTGTACATTTTATTTACTTGACATAAAAATTGAAAAGGGTAGGTGTGAGGTAGATTTCATGTAGACATGTGTTCTTCAGGTGAGTCGCTGACGGTAACAGGTCACTACTTTACCTAGTAATCCGCAGTAACATTAGCGAATGTAAGAATGGAATCGAGTTGCTTTGGTGACCTAGATGCGGGTTGAATTATTTTATTGCTAAAGATCCTTTTGAACTTCTGATAACTAAAGAAGGCTCAGGTATCATATTGTTAGAGACTCTTTGCCTTTTAACTTCAAATCAACAAAGTCTGAACTGAAGACACCGAGAGGCTCAGTTTTTATACGATGTTTACATGTGTTATGGATACTTACAGTATAACAACACCGACCCCTTGTTTTGATGTTGGATGAACGACTGCCGTATTTTAGCGCAGATCCTTTATGATAAGTAGGCCAAAGGCTTAGGCTTCCGAACTGCGACCAGCGTTCGATCCCCGCTAGGAATTGGTTCGGTTTGGCCATGTATCCTCTATTCGCATATGGCCTTCTTTTTTTTTTTTGCTCTTTTTCGCCAGTTGGTCCCAAAAGATTTTTTCCGGGTATTCCAGTTTCCTCCCACATCTAAAGATGAAGAGTTTTATTAGGTTCTTTCTTGTGCAACGACAAATGTGCTGCAGCGAAACTTTGAGTTAATATCGCTGCCGTCCTGTTTTCGTTACGCTTCGTCTTGCACAGAAGGAACAGCGAATCTTCTATTGTTATCGCTGTTTATCCAAATAGAGTTCGATAACCTTGTTGAGCATTGGCCATTTCTGGACGAGATCTTCAGTGGTAGCCGAGCATGAAAGGAGAATGAAAGGAACTGCGAATATTTCGCGCTATCATCTGGTAAAGCGACAGCAATAGTCAAACTGACTTTCGGTACTTTGCGTAGTACGAAAATCCATTGTTCCGCTAGTAGCAAAGAAAATCCAAAAATTACCAACAAAGAAATTTAATCTGTTTTACGATATAATCGAAACTAAAAATTGAAGAGATATTCACTTACTCAGTGTATTTTTCTAAAGCATTTTACTTTCACTCTCATTTTTCACTGATAAGAATACGCTAAAATAATCTCATTTACATATTTGTAAAGTGTCATTTTCTTTGGCCTAAAATGCTAACCATTTCTCTGTCCATGCAAAAGCAGGTTGGGTCACTTTACTATGTTTAGCAAAGTTACCGGACGGACATTTTTACTGCATAATAAAATGACCTGGGCAGCCATTTTACTAGGTTTCTTTACCAGGATGTACCAGAAAGAATATGCCTAATCTACAGCGACTCTGATGGCCGCCATAAGGAGAGAATCTTCGTAGAAACCTCATTATAAAATGAAAGAAATCGAGTATCTTGTAGCCTACACAACACAGCTTGAAAGATAGATACAGTGTCACCTTAAACAGAAAACTCGGTCCAGAACCAATCGAATGAAGCTACAGACGCCACCTTGACAAGTATAATGCGCTTCTAGTGTGCTAAATCTTCTATGCTTTAGCTAATACCGTGGCATTCATAGAGTACTTTACGATGGCAACCATTCTTGCACACACAAAATATGATGGATAAGTTTGTTTTATACAATTGCTGTCTAATTCTAA
The DNA here is from genome assembly GCA_018389105.1 of Nautilus pompilius. Lineage (NCBI taxonomy): Eukaryota > Metazoa > Mollusca > Cephalopoda > Nautilida > Nautilidae > Nautilus > Nautilus pompilius. The sequence goes on from JACATO010001894.1 coordinate 881,370, forward strand.
AGTAGCATCTTGTTTATTTTGCCTATTTCATTTGTTTTTTTTTAATTTTGAAACTTTTTACAAAACACGAAATAAGCTCGTCAGCTTTGAACTGAACGCATTAACTCGATAGTTTGTATTTCTGAAGACTGATGAAAATAATAATTTTTTCATAATTTCTTCAGCGTGGAGTGAACAGTATCCATCTCGTTTTGTTTCGTATATTTATTTTATATTTTTTTCTCTTTTTTTCCCTAAAGAAGTGTTAAAAATTAAGATTCGAAGTCCCCAGACAAGTACGTTCATTGGCACTGACTCTGCCATATTTATAAAGAAACCTAATTTTAACTACATACATTTTATTTATACTCTTTTTTTCTGTTTCTTGCCAACCCCCCCTGTCCTCACTTTCTGGGGCCTTCCTTTGGACGCCGTCATAGTATTGAGGGAAGATGTGAGAGGTGTTAGTTATCCTTGGTGACCAAGCGAATTACTTGAGTACAGCTTGGGCTCCCGTGCGGCGCCCAAGCAGCTAACCAGCCGGGCGGTGGGAGAAGAATATTGCACCCAGTGTTGTTTCTCGATAAAAGAAAAGGTTTTTTAGTCTTCCGCGAATTTATTTTTTTTTATAGGTTTCTTAATAACTGATAAAAGTCACTCAACTTATGGTTTATATGGATTTAATTTATCTGTAACATAAACATCAAACAACTGTAAGCATTAAAACAACGGGTGTTGACCACGGGAGACGCGACCTGTCGCGGTTCTTCGATGGTAGCACGGGAAAAAACATAACTTAGATAATAATAATTTTGTCGCAACAAAAGTGGTGAGTCATCGCTTATGAAGGTGCTTATTACTCAAGAGATGTGGGAACCATTTTAAATATTTTTGGTTAAAGAATATAAACAAAGCAACAATAAAAAGAGGAAGCAGTTTGATGCGAGGAGTAAAATTTAAAGCTAATTTAAAATGAAGCAACCGCGCGCACATGACATTAATAATTATGTGAATAATGATAATTTAAAAGTAATAATTTTTTTCATATATGGTCAATATAAATATGCGCAACCAATATTCATTAACAAGACAATATTACTAACAACAATTGGAAGTCTTTTTTAAAAGAAACTGTATTAAAAAACCTATCAAAATGATTGAAATCGTTTCAAAACTTGTATCATTGTCCGGAATGAATTATTGATTAATGTCTTTAGAAAGGCTGCTGTCATCGTCAGAAAAATTATTCTTTTTACCGAATGATTTATTAAAAACTGTAGCAGTATCGATAAAATATCGAAACAAATTAAAATGTTCATTAACAATATAGTTGCATAACAGAAAAATAATGTGTAAATGATAATTGTATACACATAGGAACAATTAATTGCAAATGCAAATCATATTTAACATTATATTAATTAGAAAACACAAATCTATATTATGCTTGCAGTACTGTAATTCTACACTAGACAGCATTGCTGCAATATAATGTAAGTTTTTTACATTATTGCTTAGCATAGATTTCTTAATAATTTTAATGTTCGACCTTTCATTTTGTTTGTAAGGAAGACACAAATGGAGCATAACGATTAGCTGACGACGAAAGTCCACAATTCAGCACATTCTTTTTTTAATGACTTCCATTAGGCTCTTTTCAAGAGTTTATGCCGAAATAGCTCTTCGTTTCTTTAGGACATCAAGGAGAATCAGTGAAAGTATTGAATGGATGGTGGATACACTTAATTCCTGGAGTGTCAAGGTTGGTATGCTAATCGTAACTACTCTTTGTCATCCTGAAAAATCTGAGTTAGAAATACTCACCCTAAAATTCCGTTGCCTCTTCTAAAAATTTTTTCCTTCTTTTCTTCTGTTGTAATTTATACTGATTAAAATCGGATGTATAAATTCGAATAACAATTGCACTGATCTGTTTCGCTTCGAATCTCACACAAAAATGTCAAAATATTAAGAATTTTTAATTAATTTAAACTCCATGTAAGGAATTTAGTTTTGTGTCCAAGCAATTATTATTATTGTAGCTTAACATTGCTGGCATGGAAATGGAATTATAACTTATTTATATATATCTGGTTATTCAAAACTAAAGGATCATGTCTAGAAAATTTGCATCAAAATTTTTTTTTTTGCAATTATTCTTGTCATTCTTTTCAAAACTATTTATTGACATTTTTTGTTTAACACCCAGTTTTTATTTACCTTAAATAAATAAAATGTTTTTTTTTTTTAAAAAAATATATATATATTATAAAAAGAAGAAAGTAGATATATTCGGAATAATCGCATTTAAAAAGAAAATTCTTTTTGTTGTTGTTGGTGCATATCGTCATTGATGAAGCGTCGCGCCACAGTTGTCCGCTAGGATGTGTTGTAAAATCTGCAGCTCGTTAGTTCCGGTCCTTCCGAGTTCAAAGGTGGGAGGAAACCCACACGGCTGGGGGGAGAGAGAGCATTGATTCCTCGCCAATCTCATAAGTAAACCTGGGCGCTCGACTCTAGCGGTTTTCCTGTGATGAAGCTTCTTTTAACATTTTTTAAATGAAAATTCATTTCCGGACGTCAGATTTATATGAAAAAAAAAGAAGAAAGTTTGGAATAGATTAGTGATTTATGCGAGTTCTTTCATCATGACGCGCTTTTGAAACTCAGTACCTAAATCACGGTAGCGGATTCTGGAGAGATGATAATTTAAGATCAAAAAGAACGGGGACAGAGAAGAACAAATAATGTTTATTAAAAGCAGTTTCTACCCCCCTTTTTTTTTTCTTTCCTCAGCGGATTTATTTTCAATTTCTCAGCGTACACGCCATAAAACGAAATGTAATAAACGAAAATTGGAATGCGGCAACCAAAAGTCATCAACGGTGAAGACAAACGAACCAGAAAAGTGGACACTTAGTAAAGAAATTGAAGCGGTTTTACCAGGAAAGTACATAAAAGTATTGTGAAAATCCGGAATGTATTTGACGGACGAACATGGATTTAACTAAACAGAGGAAAATTTATGTAAAGTGTAAAATAAAATCTACGTAAATAAATGTATAATGAAAGATTAGCCTAGCTTCTCCAAGTTTTGAAGAATCCGGATGAAAGAAAGCCTTGGATTCCATGGTATTACTTATTATCAGTGCTAGTTCATTTATTTTACCTTTTTTATTTACTTTGATTTATAGACCTAAAACTTCATCAAGCATTTTAGATTATTCGTAAATAAAAATTCGCAATAAAACAGATCAAATTTACTATTATTATTTTTATGGAAGACACAAAAGAACACTTTCTACGAGTTGTATTCAACCGATTTAATTTAAACCACCAAGACAGGGATACAGGTTATTCTTAAATACGTAATACATACAATCAGCATGTGAATTGACCAACTTGTTAGAGGTCACAGCCGGCCATGTGTGAAAATTACAAAGACACTTAACTCGCAACTGCGGAAAGTCAATGACAGAACCAAACTAATTCAAGATAATTACTAATTATTCTGATCGCCATATAGACATATAGTCTGGTGCTCATACGGCAGAGCTTCATCACCCTGAAACACTTGCTATTTTTGTTGAAAATCTTTATTTTAAAAAATAAGAACAGTCTTTAGCAAAATAAAATTTATGTATATACTTAAAGTAGATTTTAGCAGCAAATACAGATAGGTAAATGTCATATAAAGTTCATGTCTAGTAGCAGAGGCGAGGTAAATATCATGCAAATTTCATGTCCCTTAGTAGAAGTGCAAGTCTGCTGAGTCTATTATCAACAGTAAATGCCATGGAAATATTATGATCTTTACTTATCAATCTTCTATAAGGAGGTAATTCTATCATTTCTTATAAATTCGTAGCTGAAAGAAACAAAATAAAGAAGATAAGCATAACCCCGAAAGTTTCAGACCATTTTGGAATTTCTCTTTACTAAAATATATTTTTTTTTAACTTAAAAATTTTCTTTTGATATTTAATATATAACTTTTTTTTACTGTTTCCATTTCCTGTGCGCCAGTTATCAATCTGAAAACTTCCATGAAACCACCAGCTGTTCTTTTAAAGTCAGTCTACGGCGTCCGACATCCTCCATTCGCTCTCTTTATTTTGAAATATTTGCAGTTTCCACCGAAAAGGCAAAAATTGCTTTTTCTGTTCAGCGCATCGCTTACAGGTTCGTTCCTCCAGCCTGGCAAGATGGCCACCGTGAGTTACTCGTGGCTGAAATAAATTACGGAGAAACAGCTGAGAGGGATTTTCTGGAAGAAAGGAGATTCGTTCACGTATCCAAGTCAGAGGCAATTTTCACTTCCAGTAAACGTCTTTTGAAACTCCAATGATCGGCAGAGGGTCAGAAACAAAGATTAAAATAGTATATTTTCAGAAACCTTTCGACATTTCCGACAAAAGTTTACGCCACAGCAGTTTTAATGTGTTCCCCCTATTTTGTAGCGGAAGTAATGAACAAATTTACTTCCTCTCCAGGTGTTTAGCGACTTGTAGCGTGTACTTACAAGAACTTTTCCGAAAAAAGGCTTTACTTTTGAACCGACGCCAGATAAATTCGGTTACCTTATTTATACCATGGTTACGCGAGAAGCTGTTTCTAAAAGTGTTAAGCATCTATGTGCTTTATTTTAATTTTAATATTATTTCAAACAAAAGCAGTGATGCCCGTGCGTGCGATACTTTCAATCTGGCATCATTAACAGCGTGAAACTATAATAATGTAGAAATTGGAAATGAGAGCTTAAAAAAACAAGAAAAATCATATATCCTCACTAAACTTAACACCGAATAAAAACAGACATTAGAAGACCAAGCTGACACGATTAAAATTGACTAGTAAATTTATCAGTTAAAATATTTCACAAAGTGAGAAAGAGACACTTTCTACCCCCACAATCTTCCTCTTGATAAGGGTTTAAAGTAAACGCGTCTTTGCTAAGTTCGAAGGTTAGGAAATAACCTGGTCTTGGAATTTCTGTAGCCATTGGCCAAAAAGTAACTTTCTGAAACCTTGAATGCTTTGCGGTTTTGCATAATAATAGAAAAAATCGATTTAGAAATAATGCAGCACTTTGCAGCAACAATGCGGAAGTGTCCATATTACACACACTCAATTGTTCTCCAATTTAAGCCTCATGTGTTCCTATATTAGAAAGTCAGATAAAGTACAGTATCGAACACATAATGGTTACCTTAGCAGTATTTACCATAGAATCTACTTCCAAATGTATCAGGTTGTCACAAAAGTTTTGTCTGTCTTTTACCGCAACAGTGAGACTTCATATCTTTACTGAAGGCGAAGTTTATTAATCAAAGTTCCATTACAATCAATACACTTCTGCTAATGAGGTACAAGCGCATTTATGCCATTTGAATAAGATCTTGATTTCTGGATTCGATGAACTGTTGGAAGTCAGTTTCAATTGTTGTTCAGCTGGAGTACGTAGGAATCTGTCGTGGTGTTTGAAAATGTGGTAGGGAGAAAGGTCTGGTGAATAGGCTGAATGAGGGAGAACTTCGTACCCCAACTTGTTCAGTTTTTGATGAGTCACTTTTGGAACATGAGGCCGAGCATTGTCGTGGAGCAGGATTGGGCCTCTACCATTCACCAATGCCGGCTGTCATCGGGAGAGTTCCTGATGAACAACGTGTAATTCACGACAGTACCTTCCAGCTCTGATGGTTTCGCCAGGTTGCAAGAAGTTATATTGGATGACACCAGTTGCAGTCGTTGGGTGGAGGCTGGGTTTTGGAATGTGGTTGGGTTTAATCTTAATGGATCTTCTCAGGTTTGTTACATTATCTTGACTAAATTATATTTCGTTTTCATTGCCATTAACAACGTCATTTTTAAAAGCGAAAACGAAAAAAATCTTTTCGTGTTTGGACAGAAGTTTTTATATATTCATGAGTGTTCTTTTGAGTATATTAATTATTACTGACTATAAAACATTAATGAAGTGAGAACTAAAAGGGATTTACGATTCTGGTAACATTCTACCTATGAAGGGAAATACTGACGACGTAGTAAAACAAATTTTGGTTTAGTGCTTTTTATTAAAGTTATTTTTTATAAAAAAGAATCCTATTTTATTTTAAGTCCATTATGATGGTATTCAGTTACTGTTCAGACTTTTACAAACCGAACAAATGACTAAGAAATAGTAATGGTGCGAAAGTTTGTTATCGAAGCCATTTCAGATCCGCTTTCGTGACGTCAGGTTGTGTGGATTCTATGATGGTTTTCTGTAAGCTATTTAAAATTTTAACAGTTTATTAAAGCTTAACTGACCATTGTCGCGGTTTCCGCGTATTTACATCTGAGTAACAGTCATGAGGTATTAAAGCTGCACGGATTTCCAAGATCGAATCGAGATCCAACCAGCGTAATAAGACTGAGTCAGGAAATTCATACTGTCGAAAATGGAGAAGGCGGTTGGTCTAAAGTCAGCGGCTGGCCTGGCTACATACCTGCAAATTAGAGGAGCTTAACAGCAAAGCATGCAAACCGTCTGAGCCCACATTATCTTTCAGGAGATGAAATCCGCGCAGTTCCATGAATGCGAAATAAGTAAAGTACGAACGGAGAAATTTTAAAAAGTACAAAACAATATTCTTATCAGTGGAATTAATTGTTTCGTATCCGCCAATGGAGATTACCTGAAATCTGAGCCACGAATCATGGGAAATATGCTCAGAGAAGCTGCGATCAATAATATTTGATGCTCAGCTTCAATTTAGCGAAATCGTTGCAAACGTTTGTCGCACTTTGTGCTACTTGCTATTATTAAATCGACTAAAACTTTAAAAAAAATAATGGTGAAGACATAAACTGCTTCCAGATTAAGTGAAGCGGAGAGAAATTCATCAAACCAATCAACTTATTTCTCTTTCATCAGGCGAAAAGTCACCTTTACCTTACTTTATCATAGTTGACTCAAAGATCCAAGAGTCTGTCTTCACATAATATTTACACGACATTAACATTGAGGGATAGTAAATAGACTTTTTGATTATTTATGTCTGTTAATAAAGATGAAGTGAAGACGACTTGATGTCCAGTATCCATAACACAGTCTTTCTGTAACACGGTTCTGTTTTGAGTTGGTTGAACTGTTGTCACGAAAACAGAAAGGACTATTAAAAATCGTGGCAAACCAATCATGTGGCCACAAATTACCAAAAGAAAGCATTGATAACAATTTTTTGGTCGGCTCCGGAGGAAGGAATACTTTTTTAGTTGTTTTTATTTGGCGTCGTGTTGATATCCTGAGTTCTTCCACCTCGTTCGCATGTTTTAAAACTTATTTTTCGTGTCTACAATTAAGTATCTGTTCATTATTATTACTTCCTGTATAAAAGATATTAAGAAAAATTTGGCGAGACGTTTTCAATACTCTAAACGGCATTTGTTACACCCAGTAGGTGTACTTTGGAATATTAAAATATTTCTTAACTTTTTCCAGTGAAAAATATGAATTTCTTTTTTTAGAAAAAACTAATATAGAGGACTTACTAAAACCATCAGACAGATGCAAATGTTTTCTTTCAAAAAACGTTTCTCAATGCTTTTCTTAGTATCTGGTAAAAATTGAAATAGCTGCAAGCTTTGGGTAAATGCACAAAGCAGATGTTCAGTGCCATACGTTAGAAAGAAGAATAATGGAACATATCGAACAGTTTTAAATGAAGCAGCAGACAAAAGATTTAATATCCAAAAGGTCGGCTAATTTCTAGGGCCCAATGATTCTTTTCTTAAAAGATTTTATTCGCCAATCTGACATATACCGCCAAAGTCGTGCATTCAATATATATTTTTTTCATTTATTTGAGAAGTGCCAGACATCACCATCACCACCAACAACAAATAAAACTCGCAGGGATCCAGACTCCATCCAAAAGACTGACGACGCCGACAGAACCCGATCACAAACGATAAACCAATTATTTTCCGGCAGCAAACGAGATTCCATTAAAGCAGCGACCGAGGTGAGTTAGACACAATCTTCAGCCAAATTTGTATCGAACGGTTCTGGGGCCCGCATACACTGGTTTTTCAAGTTGGAGTGGGCGGTAACAAAAGGGGATTATAACGATATCCCTCTTCGCTCGGTAAAATAAGGGGATTATAACGATACCCCTCTTCGCTCTAGCCATCTTTCTGTCGACGAAAATTCCCAAAGAACTGTCGCAGTAGTGATTGACGACGTTCGTGATCTTCTGACAGTTAAAAACAAATAACTGCCCACCATTTTATGTTGTTGAATGTATTTTACTTATTTTCCTTATAGTATAAAACCTTAACTGAATCATACGTGTGAAATATATATAAAAAACTAATTCTTTTTACATCTAAGCCTTAAAAAAGCACATATACAGGATATATCGTTTTTATAGTTAAGGTTTGCTTCACCTTTGAAGTGCTAGCATATGAAAAGGTCAGTATGATGGCAAGTTTTATCGGAGTGCGGTAAAATCACAGATTTGCTAGATTTACTATAAATAAAGCTTAATTAATTCTCGAATCTCTTATTAATTAACCCCTTTTGGAGTATGCGGATCAGGCATTGAACCCACATTATATTAAGAATGTAGAAAACTTGATGAAAAATTAAAAATAGATTTATTACTCTGATTATATATACTTAGTCTTAATTACAAAGAAAGACTAAGACGCGCAGGTAATCTACTTGATCTTCATAGGTTTTTTAAGTCACTTTATTCAAATATTTAAAATATTTTTGAAAAATGTAGCAGTCGTGCTGTATCTACCTGGAATACTTTGCAAAAGCCAGAAAATGGAAGCTGAGAGCGTATAATTCTGCCACGAGATAAGATGCATCACCAGATTTTCCTTTATATTATCTAAAATGCTGTAGCAGCAAAGATTTTTTTACAGTATCATGTTTATGTTTTGAATCCGTTACTCTAACCCTCGGCGAAATCTTCTGTTTGGCAAATGTTATCCCCTATACTAATTGTGTTGGTATTGTAAAAGTATGACATCACATGTATACATGCACTGGGAAGTATTACTTTAGGATATTGCGTGTTTAAACAGCTCTCAAAATTACTTAAGAGGTGTCAAATAATTGGAATAAAAAAGGCCGAGGTTTCTTACAGAGAATTAGGAAAGCATGCATCAGTTCGTTATCAGTCGTTCTGCTGTTAAATAATGCGCTCACATCAGTGCTGCTGGTAGAGCATGCAGTACAGTCTCAAGTAAAAGATTCTTGGCGAAAAAAAGACAGTTATAGATTAAATATCCCACAATCCTTTTTCCATTTTAACTAACCTAAGGAATCTCTGGAGAACCAACAACAGTGCATCCGGAGACTGAATGAGCTTGGCTACCACTCCTTTTGCCATGTGAAGCCACCACTGCCGTCAGATAGACTCAAGCAAGCTACATCTGATTGAGATAATCAGTTTTTCTGATAGAAATTGAAGGTATACAGAAGACAATTTGATAAAAGGTCAGTCTCATTTGCTCTGTTCCGATGATCGAATAAGAATTTTAAGATACAAAAAATATAAATTAATTTGGGAAAAATCTGCTGGAACTTATGCATGTGATGACAGATCTATAAAAGTGTGAGAATGTATATGCTATGATTGAAAACATAATTTTATTATAGTTCTTCCATTTCTAAATGTCAACAGGTATCTTTTATAAATTATTGAATCTCGTTGTTCTGCATTTTTACAATCACTTACTTGCTATCAGACCAATATTTATTGATGATGAGGAGAAGATGTTACCGTTTGGTTGTTTTTGTGCAATATTTACAAAGCAATGCGAGTGTATTTCTTGCTTAGTCTGCTATAATCCTGAATTTTAACCAGATAAAGGATATCTGGAATTAAATTAGGCGTGAAGTAAGGACGAAGCTCTCTGCTTAAGAATACTGTTGAATTGGCTCAGAATTTATACCCGTGGAAGCAGAGAATATCATGGACACACATTTGACATCTTTAGATTAGCATGAGATACGAATAAATCACCTGTACCATTTGGCATTAAACATCATGATCTAGCTTCCTCAACATATTGTAGCATTTTCATTGTAAAATATTGATACAATGATACGATTTGTCAACAGTTTCTACTTTTTCATGCCGTTATACAAAGTGCTGTATAAGATAGAGAATTAAACAAATTTCATCATTTAACCCTTTTTCCCTTCCAAAATATGGGCACTTTGTCATATGAGGTCACTTTTTGTTTAGGTGCAGTTCTGCAACGTACCTTTAGCAGGAGTGTCACTTAAAAGACATGCCTACATGCCGACCATTCTTTTGGAGAAATATTTTTGCAAATATTAAAAAAAATCTTTTACTTTGTATATCTGTAATTTAATTGACGACTGGAACACCGATAAAAAATAAATTATACGCGTGTAAAAGATATATTTCACACTGGTGAATGAAATCCTACAAATTGGCAAAGCAGACCCAAATGTCCGTCTTTTTATGACAACTTTCCTCTTAATATTCAACACTGAATCTTACGGAATAAACAACACCGCCCTGGTTTTAAAACCGTAAAGTAGTCACGGAAGTTTCCGTAGTTAATAGAAGCAGAGAATCATTTTCTAGTCAGTTGTGTTTCTCTTATTCGAGAAAAAATAGTGTAGAGGGTCAGCAGATATCTGTGTGGATTTATGGGAAACAGGGACGAACAGCTCTTTAATTACGTGAAGGTTTTATTGTGTCCACCAATTAAAGCTACCTTTCCTGAGATTTTATCTCGTGTCCAAGGTGTTATCTTGTGCGGTATTTTCTTATTAATTCATGGTTTCATTTTTAATGTCTGTGATATTCACGAATGACCGACTTTAATTAAAGCGCAGACTTCGAGATAGTATCACGTTTGTTTAATAGTAACAAATCAAACACAAACGAATGGTCTATCATTTAGTTCCAAATGTATTTATTATAATCAGAACAAACATATTTACATAATAAAGGCTAAAATATGAAAATAACTCATCTAATATTTTATCCTTCGAGAAAATATCCAAATTTCTTGGTCATAATCATTTAAAAAAATAAAAAAACAACAAAAAGGGACTAAATTAACCATGAAAGAATAAGAATAGTTATATGTTACACCCGGCCAGCTACACTACTTGTGATCTGTGTACAGAAAACGCGCAAATGATAGAAATGTTGATAAAACTTTATAAACTAGTTAGTATTTACAGTATTATTATTGATTTAAGCCATATTTGGTTAAAAATACAGAAACGTTTTAGACTGAAAATGGAAGACCACATGGTAGAATGCTGAATGAGGTCCCATTTCTTTATCTTTTGACGGTTTTATATGTAACATCAGCCAAACAAGCAGGTAAGTCGGAAATTCACACGTCTGAGTTTGATACACTGGTTAGGATTACATAAGGAGCAAAACATCTTTGATGCTTCACCCTCAGGTTATATGTTTTCAACATTTTCGTTTCTTTTCTAGTTAAAAAACAAAAAATTTATTCGAAAAATAAACGCCCACTCGCCGGGTTATCCTAAAACCAAAACCAAATGACAACCAAGGATGTCGTGAAAATACCTGCAAAGTATCATTTTAGGCACTTGTGTCAATGTTTCGACGCAATAATAATAATAATAATAATATAATAATAATAATAATAATAATAATAATAATAATAATAATAATAATAATAATAATAATATAATAATAATAATAATAATAATAATAATAATAATAATAATAATAATAATAATAATAATAATAATAATAATAATAATAATAATAATAATAATAATAATAATTATTATTTTAGTTATTTTTCTTTAACCAATACTGTTGAGGTTAATAACTTTATAAAGAAAAAAGGAATTGACGGTTCTATGGAAGGAGCATATCCTGGACGTAGTCAGAAGACAAATCTCTTGTAAAGACTCCAGATTTAAAGCTCTTTGACTTTGGTAAATTAGCAGGTTTTTCTTATACCAAAGTACATGTAGTATCAGCAGTTTTTTATTATCATTTAAAGTTGTTACACACACGGGGTTCGAATGTCTGACTCGCTCCACACAACCACAGGCTACCTGCTGTGTGCTTACGACATGGCGCTTTCATGGATAACCGACTGGAAAAGGATTTTCAGCAACGTTCCCGCTTCCTGCTAGCCAGCTAAAGGCAAGAGGTAATTTTACATTAAACTGTCACCTTCAGATTACTGCGTGCTTCCACATCTAATAACATATCATTTGTTTTAGCAATGATTGAAACTAGCGCTTTAGTAAAAGCCCCGTAGTCCGATAGCGTCATTCTTTTCTCTTGAATTGATGACTCTCATTGGACACTTATGTGCAGTTGTTTTCTCGCGAAATAAACTCACTAAAGAAACATTTTCAGCGACTTACTGCATTCTTTAATATCACTGAAAATTAAATCCATGTCAGCATAAACACTGTATTTGTTTTAAAAATTAAATGCACAAAAAACGGCATAGATCCCTTTAACTGCAAATTGACAAAGCCATTTAAAATTCCATGGGACATTTATGGGACTGTTGGGCGCACGAATCTACATATGTAACTAAACACATGTACATTTAGAAAAAGTGAGGGGGGAGAGAGAGAAAGAGATTGTCAGAACAGATAAAATTTAATAAATAAACGAAAAACAAAAGATATATTTTTAAAAAGTTTAATGTAAGAAAACTTAATTGAATAAATATATTCAGGTGTTCACTAAAAATTTAACAACTAAAAATACAAAGCAATATGACGGAGACGATTTGCCTGCATTTTGAATAGAGTTTTTGAAATATAAAATGTAAGAAAAACTGTTTTGGCCACATTGTGATTATTTACGATAATCGAATTCAGTCAGTTTGGTACAAACTGATATAAAACTGTGAAGATAAGAGCAGAAGAAAATTTTAATATTTATTCATTGGAGCATAGATGGCGTTAAAATATTTTTGCAAAAATATTGTTTCAAGTTGAAATAATTAGTCTTATCTAAACGCTTGACGAATTACTGTAGAGCGTAGTGGCTCGCCTCAGTGAATGATAAATTTCGGAGTAGCATTCAATGTTTACCAGTAACAGTTGGCTGCTTTGCTATAATAAATCAAGCAAAAAAAATTGAAGATGCATTACAAATTGTTTTGTTTTTTTTCATTTGGAAATAAAAAATAAAAGTTTTTAAGACCATAAAAACTTGATTTACGTATAGAAAAGACTGCTAAATATCATTATTTTGTGGAGACACCGACAATAGGTCAAACACGTAACATCCGAAAATTATTTGATTGTACAGTACATTTCAATCAGCATACCAACTAATTTCTAAAGTACTATGAAATGTAAGTATAACCTGGTGTTAACAATTTACAGAGAAGTACCTCGTTAAATATAGTAGGTGTGATGTAAATACCGTGTAAAGCTGTTAGTTTAGTTACTTTTAACACCCAGTAAAAAGGTAAGAAGATTTTTTGCCTAATAACATAATCACAGGTAAATGGATATAGTGATTGTAATAAACTTTAGTATAAATTATAGTGCACAGTATTTTTGTGTTCAATGGGTTAAATCTTTAGTTGTAAATTTAGAGAAACATTTTAAAGTTGTTTCTAGAATGATTGAATTTAGTGTACATTGTAAATTGAATGTAGTAGTATATACGCATAGGCAAGGCTCAGAGAATAGCGTAAAACATTTAATGCTAAAACAAAAATATTTCTGTCAATTCCAATTAGACAGTAAAGCATCGCTGAGCTAATTTGGCGCTGTATTTTTTTTTTCAAAAATTTATCTACATGTCTGACAGGTATGGCAAGTAAATGTCAACAAAGACAGATCGTAATTTTTGAGTTTCATGTCTGACAGTTATAACAGCTCATACGAAACGTAAGGTCAGGGTGTTGGAAAGACAGTTAACTCAAGTAATATAGTTTAAGTTAAAATTTATGACTCTATCCCACTGTCGAAGACTAAACAGTTGTTAACCTTATTAATGAAAAATGACAGTTGTCTTTATCTAGGCAATAGCCTAATTTGTAGTAATTATTCTTTTTTATTCTCAGTTTCCTATACTGTTAAAAAGCTAAAGGAATCCTTAAAATTTTATTTTTCCTTTAAATTTAGAATTTTGTTTAGAAACGAAGAATACTCGACAAAAAATACTTTAAGCAATGATAAAACAGATAACTATTATTGACGTAACAACCACTAACATGCCTTGAACATTGAAGAACTTCATGATCATTTTACAACTGTTTTTATTATTTATCTTTTACCACAAGTCGGTAGCATTAGAACCAAAAGGTAAAAGGAGTTTTCGCATTAGAAGAATACCGACTGCAGCACCTTTAAAAATTAATAATGGCTGAAAGAAAAAGATCTGAGAGGAATTTACACTGATGACTTAAAAGAGTCCTACCAAAAGATACAAAAAAAGACAAACAAAGCAAAAAGATGCAATAAAGACAAAGCGGAAAAGCTGCAGGAAACAAAGGGACATTAAAAGAATTTTTTTGTATTGACTACGAAGGAAATACTAGTCAGCCTTTGACAAATATTGCACTGAATGCCATAAAAGGCACTGACGGTCTTACGAAGATTGCACGAGACTGTAGGCCTACTAATGGTCATGGAAAATTTTTTGGACATTATTTTTGTGAAGCTATTATTTTCGTTTTATCTATGGTATTACATTGCTGATGTAGGTAATGCCAGAAGATGTGTTTATTCGCCATATATTCAAAACATCTAGAAGAAAGGTACGTAATCTTCATTGTAATTCGAACGCCAAAAGATAAATGCCATCATTTTCTCTGGAGCTTTAATAAATATACAGGCAGTTGTAAAAACTAGTACGAAATTTCTATGTCGCTTATATATAGGTGTCTGCCTGTATTCATCTAGATGCGGTTTCATAATTTTAAATATGGAATATAAACAGTTATCTGCATATTTTAATAATTCTGAATGTATTTTTGTGTATATGAATAAAACCAGATACTTCGCCACACTAATGAAGTCTTTGCAGTATTAAGTTATTTCGTTTAGTGTGCTATCACAAGCATATTACATTTTATATAGTTGACAAATCAATGCAAATTTGACATTAATTGCTTTAATGTTTCTAATCTTTAAGTTTTCACTCAGATTACCGTTTCTTTTCCGTGTGCCTTTATATTAAATTGTTGGCGTATATCGCATTTTGTATACAATTAAAGCTCCTTAAATTTTTTTTTATTTGTGTTTATATGTTTTAACTGAATACCTGTCCTAACTCTTTCTTTAAATATAATTTAGTTGCAAATGAAGGGCTGTTTGAACATATGTGTGTTCTATCTAAATAATACAATAATTGTTTTCATTAATATATAACTGCACAGCGCTTTGTCATGGAGATTTTGGACTCCTGTATTGCTAGTAGATGTGCAATTACAACTATAATAAATGAGTTCTTTATCACGATAGGGATTAGCAGGTGGAAACTGTTCCCTTGCACACTCCACCCTGAGACTCAAGGGTTCTAACTAACTCTCCTTGCGTCAACTTTAATTCTTTTTATCTGACAGAATTCTAAAATTTCACTAGTAATCATTATTTTAAAGTAAAACTTCAAGAAAAAAATATTTGCCTCTAACTTGTACCTACTTAAAGCAGAGGCTCAAGGCATGTAGTTGTTTTCGTTTTGAAGTTCGGCAACAAAAAAGGTACTGTGATGCTCACTGGCCATTTTGGTCGCATTTACGTACGCTAATTTATTGAAATCTACACCGTGGATGTTCTGACGTTAGGGTGACATTCGCGACTGCACGTAGGTTAGTTAGTGCTCGGTATTTACGAGAAGCAGAAGATGACCCCCCCATTTGTTCTTTTATTTTGTTGTCGTTATTTAACCATGCCATTATCACTGCCAGTCGAATTAGGGCGTGGATTTCTAACTGCTCATCTCAGACAGCAGCAGAAGCTAGTCTGTGATAGCCGCCATGTTTTTTTCATCTGTAGTTAAACGCACCAACTCGACGTCCCAGTTCCGACCGTTGATTATGCATTAAATGTACTTGTTTTTCCTTCCTTCCCAACTCGGGGTTCGATTGGAAACGTGCGCTCAGGGTTCGCTAATGGGGGGTTTTCTCAGCGGTTCCACAACCAGGATAATCAGCGAGGACAGAAAAGATCCGATGAGGAAAAGCCAGAAGAGAAACCTGTCAATCACCAAGGCAACCAGTCTCCACTCGGTGACCACTTCTTGAAAGTTTTCTTCCATATCATCGCGGGATACCAGTATCTGCAAGTGCCTTGTTACTTTCTCGCCCCCCGAGTCTTTTTCTAGGATCTCTGGCGACATGTTTAGCGGATTGGACCCGAGGGCCCCATTGCAGTTGTTAGCGTCTTGGTTGTCCACAAACGTTGTTAGATACAGGTCATCCTTTGTCATGTTTTGGTCGTCAGCAGGGTATCTTATCGCGCCCCGGCTTTTTGTGGAGACGCACACGACTCGAGAAAGGAAGTCCAGGACTAAAATCTTCAGCCACTTCGCCACCGGCTTCTGGTGAGGACTCACGTGGTGTAGTTGTAATACGAAAACTGTTAAAATAATGGACAGCGAGGTCATTGCCATGGTTACAGTTAGGTAGATACCTGCAAAAATAAAAGAGGAAAAGTATTGTTTTCAATTAATATAGAAAAAGATTGAAAGTAGTATTTGGAAACTTCAGAACCCATTGGTAAATTCATAAATCTGGACAAACTACCGAAACAAATTATTAATTTACACACAGTTGTCAAAATGGTAAGATAACTTTTCAAAACCAGAAATTTATATCAAAGTTCCATTTCCTTATTCATGATCGGTTAGACTGGGTTTCAGTAAGAAAAATTTCGGTTAATCAAGGATCGCTTTTTTGAACAAATTATTTAAGAACATAATCTCTTTGTGGATCAAATGATTTTATTAGGTCGTTACAAATGTTTTGTCGGTTTTTATATTATGTTAATTGGAGTTAATTTTTTGTATGTTTGTGAAGGTGGATATAGACAAGTTATATATCGTTTGTAGTTTCAGGGTTCTGAGTGAAGCATGGACACAAATGTTTTTCGTGCCATTTTGCTTCCCGACTTAATTCGTAACATGAGGCGAGGAGACAGCAAATGAGCGCACATTATAACGATGGCTTAAGCAAAGTTTCGATCAGGAGATGTGAGCCTCGAAGATAAAGAACGTAGCAGACATCCTTTTAGCTGTAACGACCGTCTGAAAGCCTCTGTTGAAGCTTATCCAAAAAAAAAAAACAGTGCGAGAAATTGCTGGAGAGCTTGACGTAAGCACTGCAACTGTTTCCTGGCATCTTGACACAATAGGCAAGGTAAAAAAGTTTGACAACTGGGTGCCTCACTAGTTGAATGAAGAACAACAAAATCTTCTGGTGGACTGCAACCTGGCGAAAGCATCACAGCTGAAAGGTACTGTCGCGAGTTAAACGTTGTTCATCAGAAACTCTCTCAACGACAGCCGGCATTGGTGAATGGTAGAGGCCCAATCCTGTTCCACGACAATGCTCGACCTCATGTTGCAAAGTGACTCATCTAAAACTGAACACGTTGAGGTACGAAGTTCTCCCTCATCCAGCCTATTCACCAGACCTTTCTCCCTCAGCCTACCACATTTTCAAACACCACGACAGATTCCTACGTACTCCAGCTGAGCAACAATTGAAACTGACTTCCAACAGTTCATCGAATCCAGAAATCAAGATCTTTTTCAAATGGTATAAATGCGCTTGTACCTCATTGGCAGAAGTGTATTGATTGTAATGGAACTTACTTTGATTAATAAACTTCGCCTTCAGTAAAGATATGAAGTCTCACTGTTGCGGTAACTTATTTTTGGTTGGTAATTTATTTAATGATTTAAGAAAAGGTTCATGCAGCGTTAGAATTTTTCAGAAAAGTGACGATTTAAAAGGATGATCTCTGTCTAAAGAGACCTTGTGTAGCGCCCTCTTAAGCCATTACAGGTTTATGTTGTCCCGTCGAGGGAATTTTTAATTCATGTCGGTCATCTCGTTGCAAACTTTTTAATAGATACAAGAGTTACGCGTGGAATTTAGTTGTAAGTACAACAATGAAAAAATTATATATTAAATGTAAAATATTAAAATGTCGTATTCACTGAGTAGTTGAATGCTGACCCTGTCCTTTAAATAAAATCTAATGGCATCTTCTGATTAAAATACTTTTCGCAGGGTCAACATTGTACACGAAAAAACTAAGGACTTAAATTAAATGTGAATAACTAGAAGTGTATTAAAATTTCTAAGGAAATAGTACTCATGAAAATCTACTTGAAAGGAAGGAAAAAACAGTAAACGAGAGAAATACTGTGTATTTTGGAGACGTATTAAACGAAGATATCACAGTTTAAGAGTGATTAAAGCAAAATTTACAAGACTAAAAGCAACAGACAAAACGAAGGATAACAATATGCAAAAGGCTAAGAATGATTACACTCTTAACTTATATAACGGTGTCATATGAAACCAAACAAAACTCTAATGAAGAAGGGGAGAGAACTGTTTCAAACATATAAACTCTAATGTTTGAGAAAGTGTTTAATGATCACCTAAAAGAAAAGGAACAAAAATTGGAAATGATAGGCGATTTTAAAATGTGATGAATGAATTGGTAAAGAAATCTAGGGAAGCAGATGATTTTAAATAAATTCTGTTTACCAGAAAGCTGGA
The DNA here is from genome assembly GCA_018389105.1 of Nautilus pompilius. NCBI lineage: Eukaryota > Metazoa > Mollusca > Cephalopoda > Nautilida > Nautilidae > Nautilus > Nautilus pompilius. The sequence goes on from JACATO010001894.1 coordinate 900,099, forward strand.
AAGAAATAAGCCAAAAAAATCACAGAGGTTCACGTGGATCAAGAATCTAAAAAAATGGTAAATAAAAAAAAAATAAATTGCACAAAGGTCAAATTTTACGGTGCAATATCATCAGAAAGCTGCAGATTGGAGATGTCTTGTAACAAAACAGTACTGTTAAGGGTGGACTTTACATGGCATTTACGAGTACCTATGCAGTGTAATGATATTTTTTAATCTGTTTTTATTATGCGTCAAAAAGAAAAAAAAATTATACGTATAAGAATAAGAGAGAAAAACTAGCAAATACACTGAAATAGAACGAAAAGAGAATGAAGGTTTAAAAGACCGCAGATTTATGCTCCAGTCAACAGATAAAATTTTGGGATGTTGGGCGACAAACAAACCGTCTCGTTTAGTTAGTATCTTGCAATGCTATCGAGCATTGTTTGGTAGATAGTAGACGATTGTGTAAGAAAACAAAGTTCTTTCCTAGCCAGCCATGACTAACACTAGCAGCGTTGGTGCAAGTGTAGCCACTGCCACGAAGGTTAATAGATGTAAAACAAACAGAAGAAAGATTTAGGCAATTCTTTTTGTAAGAAAATGAAAAGAATATTAACATAGAGTTGATTCTAAAACTCATAGAAATTCTCTACTGATTTTTGGATTTTGAAGAAAATATACATATAACAAATAATACTATTACTAAAATGTTCTTCGCTGGTGATCATAAAGCAAATACAATAGTTTTTTTTTTGTTCAAATGTGCTAAATGTTCTATTAAAAATAACACTGTTATATAAAAAGCAAGAAAAATAATCCTGGCCATTAGTATAAAACATTAAGTGTAAAATAAGATAAAAATTTATATAAAAATGGAAAATATAAAATACATTAATTTAAAATCAAATTAACGAAGAAAAACAGAATAAACTCTCAGAGCAAGGAAAAAAAGAAAGAGTTTATTGACTTTAAGGAATGTTAAACTATCTTAAATAAATTTTTGGTTTGATGAAATAGAAATAAGATACAAATGTGAGTTTTCAAACAAGTGAAAATAAAGTTGTTTTATTTCTTTCATGAAATCGAAGATTTCGTGGAATGCATTTTTAGCAATGACAGGACAGTGTAGCCATACAATGAAAAATGTTTTAATAAGAATTAAAACGACTAATATTGTTATTTAGGTATATATTAGGAAAAGATCCTATAAAGGTATACGAGGTCTGTCAAAAAAGTATCCGATCTTAGACTGGGAAAAAAATTACGAACTTGGTGCTGTTCAATTGCTAATCCCCTTCGGAGTAGGCCCCTTGTGCCTTCACACACTTAGCCCAGCGATCCTTTCACTGTTCGAAGCACATCTTGAATGCTTCTTCCGGAATACCTCTCAGCTCGGAGGTCGCATTCCGCATGATATCCTCTCGGTTCTCAAAGCGGGAGCCTTTCAGTGCCATCCTCATTTTTGGGAACAACCAGAAGTCAGAAGGAGCCTGGCGAATGAGCGAAATGCCTTTCTTTGCCAAGAAACCTTGGATCAGCTGCGACAAATGAGCTGGGGCATTGTCATGATGCAGCTGCCAGTTTTGCGAGGCCCACGATCCGGTCTCTTGTGCCGAACTGCATCACGAAGACGTCGGAGGACTTCCTGATAGTACTCCTTTGTAACTGTTTGTCCTTCTGGTGCGTATTCGTGATGCACAACACCTCGGTAGTCGAAGAAAACAGTCAGCATCACCTTGATTTTTCTCTGGACCTTGGCGACGTTGGGTGCTTCCACTCTGATGACTGAGCTTTGGTTTCCGGATCGTACCCATACATCCACGTCTCATCTCCAGTTATCACGGTATTCTGGAACTCAGGATCCCTGTTGGCAGTATCCAGCAGGTCCTGCGCAACCTCAAGACGAAACTGTTGTGTTGTTCCTAAGAAAGCATTGTGGGCACAAATTTCGCTGCCACTCTGCGCAAGCCCAAATCCTCGTTTACAATTGCATGTGCAGAATCTTTACTGATCCCAACCTCGTAACTAATTTCCCGCACCTTCAAACGACGATCCTCCATTATCAAGATCCACACTTTCTCGATAACAACTGCATTGCGGCTTGGTGACAGCCTCCCGGAACACTGATCACTCTCCACCTATGTGCGGTCATCTTTGAACATGTTGTACCATTCTTTTATTTGGGTAACACCCATGGCATTGTCACCAAAAGCCTGTTGAATTTTGCAAATTGTTTCCGCTTGGGTATTTCCAATCTTTTGGCAAAACTTGATGCAAGATCGTTGCTCCACAGGTTCCGTCATCACGGGCGAAATGAAAATGTGATAAGTGATACAGCACCTCACACGCTGGCTGCCTGACTGCAACTGACGTATCCAGCAAGTCCGCCAAAAACCACACATGCGCATGAAGGCATGCGGCTCCACTATACACACTTTTGCCTCCCTAACGTCATTACTTCCCACGGGAAAAAAAATAACGTCGGATACTTTTTCGACATACCTCATATGTATCAGAAGTGGACTTTATGACTTAGAAGAAGTTTACAAAACGTGATTTAACAAATAAAAGAACAAGTAAGCGAAAAGAATTTAATCAGAATTCAAAACAAGAAAAGTAAATTTAAAATTATGTATTTTAAATGACTCCAAACTGTTCCTAGTTAAAGAAGATTAGATGAGATATAAACTCTGTTGACTTTGTTCTAAACCGAACCTTAGGTGTACCTTTCTCGGCAAAATAATGTAAAAATTCACACTACAAAAAGAATGTTTAATGTAACACAAAGACAATTAGTCTTAAAATATTAAAACAAATTTATACTATTATATCTTAATCTGAGTTTAATTTCTGTTTCTTGATTGTTGTTTATTGTTTCTAACCATACAAAAGTGAAATTAACTGGAAATAAAATATGTGTAATTATTATTATGAATCCATGTATTAATCGTTTGAGGAAGGCAGTAAGTGTACAATACTGTTAGATTGTTGACGCCAGATTTTGATCCGTTGGTGCTGCAGTTTTTAGTAGTTTTTTGATGTACACACAACAGAAGTTAAAGTTCAATAAATGTTCACACATATGAACAATCAGCTAAAAAGGGACCTAAAAATTTAAAAAGAACAACAAAACAGTCTGTTATTTGTGAAGAACATATGTTTCGGACCTTTAATATTCAATAAATGTACTTTCATTTTTTTACTTGTGGAACTGGTGAGAAAGTAAACCTTGACTTATGAAATTTCCGTGCTTTGTGAAATCTCGACATTTTTTAGGCTTTCAGAATGAAAACTGGTCTATCTCTTATCCTCCAAAATAATTTGAACATATACTAACAGGAGAGGATAACGTACTCAGTTTTTGCTTCAAGATAGAGATTTATAGAACTTAACAAATATAGAGCTTTAAGCTAAAGAATATAATGGAAATACTATAATTTAACGCAAACTTAATAGAAAACGAAACTATCTGCCTAACATGGATCGCAAATGAAGATAACTGCTAGCGGGTGACAATATGATGTTCCGGGGAAAATCTAGTTTTCGCGAACATTGTAAAGACAAGTAATCTGTGCATGATATTTAAACGGCATTTATTTAATGAAAAAAAATGTACGTACGTATATAATGATTCATTAAACAATGTTTTATATCAGTGGAGATTTTAACAAAAGAATTTCTCGGCCATATTGCAGGCTGGTTGAAGAAATAAAATAGATATGTTTGTCATTAAAGTATATATTAAAATGTAAATTCGAACCATTAATAGAGAAATGAGAAAAAATGGAAAGAAATAGGGTATTTAAATGGAAAAGACACAAGTATGTAAAAGAAAGTCTGCAGTCTTGCATCATAAAGTAAGGGGAAATGTTTTATCCTCTGTATTAGTCTCTGCAGCATTAATTACAGCATAATAGGTGATTCATAACTATTTTAGATTTTGTCTCAAAATTATGATAAATTTAAACGTGTCAAAAGTTATTGTCATACTTTTTTAAAGTTAATACTAGTACAATAATAGTTTAAATCCTTATCATGATACTGAAATCATAGTGGTGTTAGAGAATTCTCATGATGAAATTTTATTATAGTGGTCGATTTTTCATCAAGATAGTTGAAATCCTCGCGATGTTAGGTTCTCATGACAATAGTTGAAATTCTCGCAAATGGCTGTAAAATCATACTCGTTCACGCCAGTATTTGAACAGTCATTATTTGATAGGCAGCCTGATATGACCGAGACTGTGCAAAGTAAACAATGTGTGACCTGTCCTGGAGAGGGACACGATCTTTAGCTAGGAAGAGTGAACTAACTTCAGGTTTCATAAAAGTTACAGGAAACCGCAAAGCTTAATTGAAAAAACGTTTCAAATGAAAGCAGATGAAGTTTTAAATATAAGATTGGAAGATAAATAACCTGCTTTTCAACCTCATTTTAAAGATTTTGGCGTAGATAGATACAATTTTTTAAGTATCTGTGTACGTTATTGGTAAGCAAGAGTTGTGGTGGAAAATAATTTTGCTTTAATATTTTAAAATAAAAAAAAAACAATTATGAAAATCAGAAGATGAACAGATTTTGTACGGTTAACAAAGCAAAATTTAAACACAAGTAGAGTCAAATGAAAGTAGAACAAACTTTTATTCCATCATCAGTTCGGGTGTTTAGTTTTATGGAAAAAGAAAAATAATAAACAAAATTGACGCGCATTGTTTTGCTGAAATACTCGTATACTTGAAAGAGCCATCTTTGGGCGATTAAAAATCATTATCAGCTTTTGAAGCATCCAAATCCTAGAAAACCGTTCACTGAGATGATCTTATAGCTCTTCTTCAGGATTCCAGTACTCATATCGATGGGCCGTAAAATCACTTCTACTTACTTCAAAGTTTGACTCTGATAAGTATAACATTTCTAATGCCGTAGTTGAATGTTTATTCAAACAAGCAATTATTTTTAATTAAAACGTTATTATTTTAGCAATTTACGAGCGCTCATTATGCTCCGTGTAATTTATAGACAAGTCTTTACTGAGAATAGTTACAGTGACGCATTAACTCGATAATCAACATTGCAGATGTCATGGCTACTGGCTTTATTTTTACTGTGAAAATAGAAAGCATTTCTTAAAAATCGCACAACTCTGTCCGCCTGCTATAAAAGTTGAAAAAATTTCTTCTAACAGAAAATAAAATAAAAGATTTAGTTTTTGAGTATTTGCACGCCATTCTCTCTCTCTCTCTCTCTCTCTCTTCTCTCTCTCTCTCTCTCTCGCTCTCTCTCTCTCTCTCTCACTCTCTCTCTCTCTCTCTCTCTCTCTCTCTCTCTCTCTCTCTCTCATGTGAAGCTTCTTTTTTCTGCATCAACTTCTAGATCTTTAGTGAACAGAAAACTTCTGAACGTAAGATTTACAAATGCTTCTCGTTTCACAAAAGGCGGGTGTTCAAATTTTAAAGCGTCTTCCCTTGCAGAAAGAAACTTTTAATCATGAAAATCTTTCTAGGGTAAGCTTCGCTAATCATACGTTAACTAGGGATGTGCTGAATAGTAAACAGATAATGGACAATCTGCCTAAATGGACATTTTGAAGATTAAACGCTTGACCGATTATTAGACTTAATAACAGCAAATGAAAAACCGTTATTTTTAAGTAAGAAAGACCTGGAATATTGCTATTCTCTGTGTTTTCTGTATTAAACCAAGTTTTACCAACAAATCTATTTATCAGAATTAACGCATAGCCAGAGGCATTGATCTGATGTAAAGTTGGAGGAGGGCAAAGATGATAAATCCCATAAGTATTTATTTAGTCACTACCTTTCCCCCACACACATAGTCTATACACGTTTACATTTTAGCGCATTACTGAGGGTTAAAATGCTCTCATAAACCAGATCTCTAATGCCCCTTGCACATAGGTAGATGAAGACCAAATCATAGACTTAATACTAGTTTAAAAATCCTTTTCAAAATTCAACACATTTTTTAGACTTAAGTTTATAAAAGAAAACGAAAATTTTGTAGTGAAAATCAATATATTTATCCAAGACTCAATTAATGTATAACTAAATGAATTTAAAAGAAATAATGTTCTGCAAACATAAATTCAAAATTCAACGCATTTATGTAACATCTAAAGCCGTGAAAAATATAATGATATTTTCTACTTGAAATTAAAAGCCAAAAATGTACATATTAAACTAATCAACAGAGACATTTCCAAATTCAGATTAATATGTGATTATGTATATGCCAAAGTATTGAAAGTAATATTGGTCTAAACACAAATTCAAAATATAAAACGATTATGAAAATCTGTCAGCAGTTAAGCTTAGTATTTAAGGTAATAATCTCTTAAATTATAATGCGGAAACATCAACTTCTAACCATTTTCTAAATTGAGTAAATTTATTGTTAGTTAAAATATATGTTCACTGGAGTTTAAAAAAGTTGTTTGCTGTTTATGAAAAATATAGGTGTACATAAATGCACCTGTGCTAAGTTTTTAAACCTTTTAAAGTAGAGAGCATTTCCTTTTCACCATTACAAAGGAGCTTTATGTTTCGGTGGTTGGAGTAGGTTAAGATGCTCTTCGATCTCTTTCTTTATAACAGCAATGTGTTTTTTGTTTTACTTATTGAGGATGGACAGCACTGGAAACTTATTTTTTTGTTGTTGCTATTTCTTGTATTAGTCCCAACGTACAGAAACTACTACTATTGATTCAGCTGATGAAGTTTGTGACACGTCTAGATCATCAAGACATATCGGATTCTGTGATTACATTTCTTCTGGTGCTTTGCTCAATCTCTGTTTCCCATTTTCACTTGCTTCTATCAACCAGTAAATTATTATATTTATATTCATTTATTCATTTTGGAACTTCAGTTTAAAGCAAAGGTTTATGTGGAAATACATGATTTCTTATTTGTCAGATGCTTATGTAAATGCTGTTGCACACTCGCCTTCAGCTAATTCAAAGTTATCACGATTCTTTCAAAAGTGCTATAGTGGTAGTAGATTTTTCTAAAAAGAGTCTTAAAGGTAATATGGAATTATGATAAATGTTGGTGAATTCTTCCAAATGGAAACTTTAGTGATCTTTTCAAAGAACTTTAAAAAGTCAAACAAGTGTTTTAATTAGGCACGTTTGAATATCATGGTTTATTATTACATATTTATATGCCACAATCGGGTGTCTTTGTTCAGTTACATTCTAGCACGAATTGTTCCAAACAGGTAGATGCATAAAGCTTGTGTTTTGAGACCTTCATTTGTTCATGAAGGTCATTTAGCTTTGGTGATGCAGCTGGAGAATAATGGCAATAGCTGTTTCTCGATTAATACGAAAGATATTCTTTACTGGTCGTTGGTTAAATATGATATCATTAATGTATAGTTGTAAAGTATGAATAAAACAAGATAGTAATGGTAATCTGGTTTTCAGAAATCCAACTATATTAGCAGCCTTGTGTAAGAAATGTAAGAAACGGATAAACTTTATCTTTTCGTATTTCGTCTTTCTTCAAATCAGCAAAAATATACTTACTTATGTGGCCATTTATTTGTAATTCCAGAAATGGAACTGCATTTAGAATTGCTCTATTCCTCTCAAAATCAGGTATTCGCCAATTACCGACCATACTAAGAAACAGTGTTATAGTATTCTTAACTGTCCAGATGTCTCTTGCCTGTGCTACATGAATTGTTATTTCCACTTTTAGTATCTTTTGGATTGTTTAAAAATAGTTATAAGACAAATTATTCAGTAGCTTTCTGAATCCAATGTCTACAGCAATTTAAGTCAGCAACTACTACCTCTCCTATTTTTGGTACATAGCTTTGGCTCGATAGTCTCTGATGTCTCCACAACTTTTTATTGTCAAGAGATTCTTTCATCATAGTAATTTGTTTACTATAGCCTGGCACGAATTTTTTAAGTTTCTCTCTTTGCAACAGCAATCCTTTCCTAAAACATTTCCGAATTGCATTGGGCGAAATGTCTTTTTAATTTTTTTTTTTACTTTCAATGGATTATTATTTTGGTAGCTGTAATTATTTGTAGCTTTTCCCTCTTTCGAGATTTATTGATTGAAAAGCCTGCATTTAGATAAGATGGAATCATTCTGGATCAAAATAATTTCATATTAAATCTTCTGTACCTTTAAAATATCTGTCTAGGCTCTTATACAGAAATGGACTATATGCCATTAGTCAGCCCACTACAGTTCTAACTCCTAATTCCTCACCTAAACATCATCTACATCACCTGAAAAAGCTGATCATTCCAAATATTTAATTTTCAAAATGATGGCCAACCAATATATACAGGTTTTATGACACTCATAATTAATTAAGTATTGTAATGCGACTAACAAAAGCCGCTTTGATGATCAACTTCAGCTACAATAAAAACGTGTGGTGCACTCCAACAATCATCCCTTATACTGCACATGGTACCTGAGTCAGGTATTGTCCATAAGAGAAACAGATTCACACTCTCAGCTTGATCACTCAGCTGGTTAAAAGTTTAAAAAACAATAACCTGAATTACCATTTCCTGATCCGCCAACACTGATGATATTAGTAGAAATGAATAATTAGACAAAAAGACAGTGAAGGGTCTTTCTGTATTGTGAAAATTAGATTTTAATGGTATGGTAGTTGTTTACAATGGAATCTGCAAAAGTATATGCATACTACATAATAAAACAAAAATTCAGACCTATTTAGTAAAAAGAAAGATTGCTGGTATATATATATTTTTAAAAATAAAAATGCAGTGAAGTATAGACTCTGATGTCAACCTTTCAAAAAATATTTTTAATATTCTATGCACCTGTAAGTATTTTTTTCTTCTTCCATAAAAAGCATTATATTGGCAGATCGTTGAAATATATCGCTATTTCTCAAGGTTTATATGAAATGATCAGTTATTCAGGGTGCTCAACTCAAATTTTCATTGAAAAATAAATGTTTACTATTAGGATTTTGGGCAATTGAATAGAATTTGGAGACGTAGTTTTGTTGTCCCATTGAGAACGAAGGCAGGTGTCCTTAATACCTGTTTACTTTCCTGCTTGTGATAAAACTATGTTTACAGAAATAAATTTCACTGATCGGCTGGTAGCGCATAGTTTGTAAAATCCCTATTTAAATCCACTGTTTAATATTTCGTATTGCGACTCCCATTTATGTTGGAGCTGAGTCACAAGAAGAGGGAATAATGTATAAGAGAGAGAGAGAGAGAGAGAGAGAGAGAGAGAGAGAGAGAGAGAGAGAGAGAGAGAGAGAGAGAGAGAGAGAGAGAGAGCGAGAGAGAGAGAGAGGAGAGAGAGAGAGAGAGAGAGAGAGTTACATAAATATTATGGTTTTAACGTTTTGGTGAAAAGCGAAATGATGACCTCGCTATAAAATTTTAATTCTTTGTGTCAAAAGAAGCTGAATGTTGCGCTTCCTGAAAACAGGTGACATTTGCGACTTCGAGTCATGCAGGTAGGAAGAATCTTTGATTTTTCATTCAACAATTAACAATTAGAAACTAAAAGTCTGCTTACCGATTAACGGCACAAACTCTGACGTGGCAGGCATATTCTCAGCGATAAGAAGCATAAAGACGGAGAAGGCGAGAAGCACTGTAATCCCTAGAGTAATTTTCTCTCCCGAGTCCGGTGGCAGCCAGAAACCAAGCAGGCTGAGGATGGTAAGCCAGAGGCAGGGAAAGATAATGTTAAAAAGATAATACAGAGTTCGGCGCCGGATAACGATCTTGAACGTCACGTCCGGGTACGGTTCGTCACAGCAAGCGTAAAATACCTCGTTTCGAATGACTTTAATATAAAGAAGTTCCCATTCCCCACTATAAACGTAGTTGGTCAGATCGATTTCAAACGAGCGATTTGTTACGTCCACTTGGAAGCCATCATAAGTCCAAGACCCAAATTTCATTTTACACGTCTGGTCATCAAAAGGAAAATAAGTGATGTCTATTTTACACGAGCTTCGCAGTTTAGCAGGTGGCGGCCAAAATACCGTTCCGTTATGAGAAACCATGGCTTTGCTCTGCATATAACCAGTGGTAAAATCGTCGGCACTGAAAGAATAAGAAAAATATACAAAAAAAAAAACCAATAACGTTATAGTGTAAAACTTACTACTGTTTGTATAACAAAGACCAATGTTGGCAGCACTAAATGAATGGATGTTTCTCTATGGAAACCGAAGTTAATGATAGTAATTACGTCAGGACAGTATGTCCATTATTGTAAGAGGCGAGTAGCCATGGGTGCGATGGTGAAATAGTAATTAAAGAGTTGTATCAGGGCATGTTTTATTTACTGACCAAGTAGAGATTCGTAACTTCTCCTATCTACACATCATGTAATAACCTAAACACAATTTTGTCTAGCGCTTTGAATGACAAATATAACTAAATTTGTACAAAAGTTAACGACGACCGCAAGAAGGAGGCGACGGGTAGAAAGTGTTTCTGGCGACCCATGAAAGGCAGCGTCTATGTCTACGACAGATTCTAATTTAGTTGAGTTGGTCAACGCAAACCAAATATTGAAACCGGCTGAGTAAGAACCAAGCGAGCAGTCAGCAGACAACATAAGTTCTTCTACACACACGCACGTGCTGCTGTTTCTGCGAGAATCCGGAAGGAGATAAGCCGAAGCGGTATATTCCAGTCGGGTGTGGAGAAAGGGATGTTTCCCCCCGTTGTTTAATCTGGAATATTAATGTACTGGCGCGATCTACAGCAAACGATACCAACGCAAGCATCTCGTATCCCCTACCTTCTAAGACCTTTACTTGGTAAATCTCTACCGTAGTCTCAGCAGATACTCCGGGAGCCCGAACTCTCTACTTGTTCTGGCCGGCAAAGGGGGTAAGCGAACTCCATAGTTGCAAGAAGATACCCTTTAATGCTGGCAGAGAATGCAGCATTAGGAAGTCATGGCCACCACCCGAACAACATGGGGGAGATAGAATGTTCTCTGATTTCAAAGGAAAGAAAATCCATGCTATAATCCTGCGAACCAACGATGTTCTTTATATTCACTTGATTCTGGTCCAAATGAACAAAGTGTCAAACGATTTGAAATTTTTTCAACTGCTTATCGTCAAAACTTTCTCGCGATTTTTACACAAACTCCGACTCACTGACTACAATAAATTAATTGTGATTTTTTTTAGTTATGCTAAAAGATAAAAAAAATATTCAAAACAAACAAGTAAAAAATTACACAACAACAAAACTTTTGCGCAGTCAAACGTAAGCACCTGTCACCTTTTATGTAACCACTTCGAAAAAAGATAAATTAAAAAGTGATTTCTGCTTTAGATTTCCCGCTTGTAAATACAAATTGATTCAGTGTTTCCGTCTACACGATCTGGTACGACAGCTTGTTAAGAAAGACTGACATCAGAAGGAAGAAATTATAGACATAAATTATAAAGTTGCTAGCTCTCTGTATACCTACCACGTCTTCAGTTTTAATCTTTTTATACCATCTACACTTACCCCATTGCTCACCATATGCGGAATAATACAGATTTGAAGGTAGTAAAATGCAAATGCGCTCCATGTGGTGTACCTAAATCTAAGACTCACTAAGCCTTAATCGTTGAGGTCATTGAACTGAGAATACCAGAGGGGTTGGCACAGGTTGTGCGAACAGCTTCAACTTGCAGTTCTTAAACGTCATTCCATCCTTTTATTAACACCAAAGTTATCTCTCACCGTAGCTACTCAATGCACCAAACTGTAAAGATAACCCTGAAACAATTAATGTGGATAAAAATTTTCTTAAGTAAATATACTTTTTCGGTTAACAAACGACGAGAAGTGATTTTAAGCAAATTTTTCCTAAATCGATAGCTGTCCAGGAAATGAATAGTCAGGTTTACAGTGTCTAATTAATCAAGTTTATCCATAACGGGTTTCCGTTCAGCAGGTATACAACTAGCCATGCACAGTGGTCAACAAAATTTAATGCTCTGTCTTGCTATGAACAAAATATTTCCATGGTTGTGTGTGAAACAACGTAAATATGCATTTTAAAAGAATAAAGCGAATTAAGCAATATTTTGATATCCATAAGGCTTCTGTACCAGACGTATATTCTCAATGCGGTAACTTCTTGTAGAGATACAGAGTAAAAAACGTGGTTAGCAGTGTTGCAGGCCACGGGGGACTTGCCAAGATATTCCATTCAAAACTACTCGTCTCTTTTCTGGGAAGACATCAATTTATAACAAATGAGCACAGCAAACATCTACTGCTGTAAGGTTCTCTAGTATTGTACCATCTGGAACTCACCAATATCTTCGGAATGAATTTTCAGTAAAATATAATGAACTGTCTTGAATCTAAACTTTCTTTTATTACAAAAATGTCGATAAAGATCTCGATATTTCTACACAATCCCTGATAATAATTTATATCACCCTAGATCATTTATCATGAGCAGTTTTTAAGCTGATTAACTTTAAATATGTAAACGATCGTTTTCTTGGCGAATCCCGTTCTGGTTTTCGAAATCTAGGAACATCTCATAGGAGGAAGCTAGAAGGGATGTTAGCTTTGGTGAGCAAGACATTTATCCGGGTAAGGTTTGGGGCTCTTGAGCAGTGGTCAAGGTACAAGCCAGTATGGAGTTATCTGCAGAACATCTACCACATGTACCCGGAAAATTCTATTAGCACTCTTTATTTGTAGGTTTGAGGAAGCCGGAGAGAATCTACATGGCTGGCTGGCTGGTGTCAGCTGGATTGGATCACTTAGCCTTCGCATTCCAGCAGTGGATCACTCTAGATCGCCACCATATGACATCGATGAAAGGGAATAGCTGAGAAACACGTTTTTCCTTAAAAATATAAAAGGTGCACAAAAAATGGATTTACAGAACGTTATTATTTTATTATTAGCAGCCTACGAAGTCGAATAGATTTGGTAACAGGATAGACAAAAGATAATTAAAAACCTGCTACGGAAAGAAGGAAACCAAAAAGACTGACCGTAGTCCGGTCGAAGCCAGTTCATCTAGACGTTCAAAGTTAGAGCATTAAAAACTAAATATAAAAAACAAAAAACATAAATTGAGCTGAAAAGGAGCCGATGTCTAATCCAAGAAATACTTTTAAAAGTAGCCATCTTTTGAGCTAAGTTACACTATGTCAATTCTCTGATGTCGCAAAGCAAAATTATATTTAAAAAAAAAGGATTTTCAAAAAATAGAAATCTTTTTTTGAGTTTTCAAGAAGCGAAATGTGTGGAAATAAAAAGGAAATCTTAACAGTCATATCCGTTTTCTATAAACGTGTTGTAAGTGCTAAGGTGTGTGTGCGTGCGTGTGCGTGCGTGCGCGTGTGTCATAATTCTTTCTTTAGCTGTATAAAGTAAACAGTAAGAAAGTTTTAAGATAAATACAAAGAGATATCTACAATGGTTGAAAACCCATAATAATGCAAAAAAAATGAAATCTTCGTTGCAGACCGAGCTTGTTGTCGGCCGCAACTTAATTGTAATAGTTCTGAGACTTAAGATTCGTTTGCGCTTGAGGATCTTTCAAGAGAAATCTAGCGAATCTGACACACGACACTCGAGGTTATTCAGAAGAATTTTGTTCTATTCCTTTTACAGAATTCGATAAAACTATTCGAAGTCAGTGCTTCATTAGTACAAACCACGTGGTTTATAACACGAAGGTATACGGATCCGGTTGAAGGAGGAGTTCCTGCTATGGTAGTGGAGGCGTTTAAAATAAACACTAAGCGATCTTAAAGAGAGAGAGAGAGGAAAGATCGCAACACAAGTCAGCAGCTTGAGTCGAGAGATGTAAATAAAGTTTTCAGTTTTTAAATTTCTTTATCTGACGTAGTAGAGAGGAGATTACAGTAGTTTCGAATATTCCTCGCTTTCTAGCAAAACAACGGCGATAAAATGTATTGTACGCTTGGAAGTGTTTAAAGAAACAAACATTTGAGTACTGCGGCTGTCGGTCGGGAAGTCTGCCTGTCAGCGTGTAACATTCCGTTGTATATTCCCTTTGTTAAAAGCGTGAAAAATAAGGATGTGAGAAAACGCGATCTCTACCGAGAGCGAAGTCGGGAGACTAATATCCAGTTGTGCCATTAGATCTGTTCAATTCCTGGTTATTTTTGGAAGGAAATAGAAGTCTACTCATTTGAACCCTTATTCATCTATCTTAAGTTTGTCGACACTTAGAAAAAAAGTTTTTCACAACTGCAGTTTTCCTTTCATAGTTAAAATTTACTTGCCTTTGTAAACAGCAGCGGAAGAAAATAGAATACATGGCTAATTCGTTCGCTTTTATCGCTGACATGTTCGAAAAATTAAAAGCGTCTCCTCCCCGATAAAGAAGCTTTCTTATAACAGTAAAAATCTGGAACCAATGGAACTAATTAAGTAAATAAGTATTTTGGTTCCTTGTATTCAAAGGTGGCCGTTATTTCTCACAATGTGAGATCAACACTTATTCAACGGCTGTTTTAGGTGAATGAATCTAAGTTATCTCCCTTTTCCCGGCACCCACTCAGCCCTCTGCACGCGGGTCTTCAATGTTCGAGACTACGGCACACAATTTCAAGTCATGACCGGGACAAAGACAAATACGGTTACTTTGCCGAGAACTTGATCAAATGTAATTAAAGGTTTTTATCACGGACGTCACTCAGATTTTGCTGTTGTAGCCGCTGCATAATCTCGTCTGTTGGCGGTTATGGACTTATACAAGACCAGCGGAAGTTCAGGGTGAAAAATAACTAAGCGTAATAAAGATCGCATCCTTAAAAAAAAACTAACAGATAACTTCCTTAAAAATTAATTTTAAAACTCTGAATCAAGATAATACTTGATGGATTAAAGGGCTGCACGTTTTAATTAAGAACATATTTCGGATCACAAAATAGGCAGTCATTTTTTTCCCTGCCCGGGTATTTGTCTTAATTTATCTTGGCAGAAGAGCAGAAAATTTTCAATTTTGTTAATTTTTTAAAACCCGACCCCCTGTTTAGCAGGAAGGCGGTTTTGTGACATTAGAATATGTTCTAACCCTAGCCACGCTTCTATTCGCATATTAAAGGGTTCAAGAACAAGATAATTGTACTGACACGAAATATTCATCTAATTATTTGTTATATGTTTAAGCATTGAAACAGAACCGGAAACAGCAGTAGCGCATATTAAAGATCCTCAATGTTCATCTAAGACCGGAAAAATAACTGCTTAGTTTAGATTAATCAGCAAAAACGTAGTTAAGTATCTGTCAAATCTTATGACGACAAGCCTCTGCAAGACGGAAATGAGCTACTCCTGCCATTCTTGATGTTCGTCAAGTCCTGATCCCACTACTCAATACAGTAGAAGGATCGCTTAGCTGTAATATAGTATTCTTTGGTTGAACTATTTAGCAGCTAAAGGTTTTCTTGAATTCGGAAAAGAATAGATGCATATATTCACATTTATGATAACAAAAATCTTTTAAATGTAATAAAATAAAGCTTAAAATATAACACGAATCGGTTATTTGAGTAAGCCATGTCTAAGCACCGGACAGAGATAAGAAAACGGTTTTTTTAGGCTATCACAGTCTTTGCCATCTTCTATAGAGACTACAATTTTAAGGGGATATTGAACACAGGCTTGAAAGCAATACATTTCAGTAGCTGAACGATAGTTGTTGACACTGTGTGAACAAGCTGAATAAGACACCGAAATATTTCAGAAAAAAAAAAAAAACAAATAAGATATTTCTATTAACTGTTGAAGACAGGTTTACCTGTTAGATCTTTTCTGACTTGAACCTTTTTTAAATAAATATTCACAATGTAAAGCCATTAACTCAGCGGCAAGAGCAGAGCAGCTCGTACGGCCGATAGCGTTGTTTTCAGTCGGGGAGTGTATGTGCGCTTGTCTCAGGTTTTTTGTTCAGATATATTATTATTACCTTCTGTAAAATAGTATTTTTTGATTCACAAAATCCCCCAAATAATTAAATATCCATACAACTGCCACAGCATACTTCACCTAACCGAGAAATCTTTACAAATCTTGATTTTGAGTTGGATGTTTAGTTGGCCTCTCACGAGTAGACAGATATTGCCGTTGACATTTTTGTACATAATTTTACATTGAACCCTTCAAGGCCAAGGCAGGTAAATTATGATCATGATAATTCACGCCATAGGCAGAACTAGGTTTAATTGTCTCCGGACACTTGCTATAAGTCATGGCGCACATTGCAATCAATTTCTGAGCCTCGGCGCACCAACTTGACTGGCTCCATTAATCTATTTGGTGAGTACTAAAGAAAAATTACGGAATTCTTAAAGCAAGATCCTTGGAACTAATTTCTTCTGTCGGAAGAAACCGTGTTTGGGATAGAGCGGGAAGTTATTGGAAAACACCATTTGAACCAATAAATCCGAAACACCCATAGATCAACGATATCTGTGGTTCATACTAATATGGCTTTGAGCAATTTCTGTTGTGTTGTTTTGATGTCCATAGTCGTAATTCAGAGACAGCGTTGTGTTTAGGCCAAATGTATTTTTAGAGTGACATCCATCGTCTATTACAGATAATGCGATTGACTAAATTTTTCCGGCGCTCTGCCATCGTTCAAAACAAAATAAAAGAAAAGAAAAAGATCTTGAGCTTTTCATTTCAGGTAGAATCGAATTGGTGGAGCTTTTTCATTTTGGATGAATGCCAATCCACAAAATAGCTTTCCAATTTATTATCATTTAAGTTTCTCAGATCAGATTAAAATATTACTTTAAAAACTTTACTTTTATTCGTTTTATCTATTCACTTTGATTTAATGTAACAATAACAAACAACAACAACAACAACAACAACAACAACAACAATAATAATAATAATATAATAATAATAATAATAATAATAATAATAATAATAATAATATAATAATAATAATAATAATAATAATAATAATAATAATAATAATCTAGTAGTAAAAGCAAGAGAGCTAGAAAATACTGGGTAAAATCAAATTTAAAGTAAAATATTTCAAAACCGGTTATCGAAAATATCTATAGCTTTTGAAATTAATAATTATTTTTGTGATAACTTTGGTTAGCTTAATTTGATACATTTTTTAAAAAATTAAAAATAATTAACAGTAGACAAACCTCTTTGCTCAGTTAAAATATGTATGCAACAGCTAGTTTGTATAATGACAAAGGGATCTCTCAGGGCCAGTCATGAATGTAAGATAAACTAAATCCGTAAATAGTTAAAATTAAAATGTTTTACAAACGTGGCGGATGATTTAAAAATTCTTGCATCAGGAAAGGAAACGAAAAATGCAAAAGTGTAGTAACAAATGCGATATTTTCATCCGGAAACCAGATACGTTTTGTCAAATGAGTGAAAGTGATTAGATGAAATGTAGAAAAATGTTCGTTTTTTGGTGCTGTACCTCTGTGTATTTTTGAAAGGTTTATTAAATTGCATATTGCTAAAATTTATTTGCTTTGTTTTGCTACATGAAAAAAACAAACCTTAAATGCTCTTAACTATCAAAAGACAAATACTGAACGGTTGCTATAGAATTATTATTATTTACTGAACAAACAAAAACCTGTTCATCGGTCGGGTGCATAGTGGCAGCATTTTCATAATGATGCCATATGGCTGCCAGCTGCCATTCCGCGTGTTTGCAGAAGATCGATCTTATAAAACTGAGGCCAATTTCAACAAACTGAAATCGCCAGAAACAAACAAAATCTGGATAAAAATCTGAGATTCAAGTATCTTCTATCAACTTATTAGTAAAAACAAAATATTTACAAAGTAATCGACATTTCGAACATATTTCTTGTTATAATCAGACTTAATCTAGAGGACTATTTTTGAGTGTAATCAGGTTAATTTTGCACGAGACATCTCCTTATTCATTTCTTGATTCTGTAAGTAGCTTGATCTGGTCTTTAGCTTTCAATCTGTTGGTTAGTTACTAAGTGTTTTGATATAGTTTTTCTAACCATTCCATTAGCCTACTGCGAAAAACTGATACTTTCATGATCAAGACCGATGTCAGTTGTTTTAGTGTGGTGTCACAGGCGCAGAATTGACACATACGGATACAGAATTTGAGGGATTGGCTTAGCACTGGTATCTCCACGGAACAGAGTATCCTTGGATCATGACGAATATTTGGCTGTACTTGCTGCAGTGGATCGATAACTGGCAGAGATTATTTGCTTCATCCATGAATACTTTGTCCTTGTCGATGTAATTCACGTTCACCTATTTTTAGCGCTATGGTATGTGGAAAAATATCTTCACAGGAAAACCTGACATGTTCTACAGCATCATGCTATTTATTATGCAGGCTCATAGTGGTTTATTCAAACAATGCAACGATCGGTCTCACACCGCCAGGATTCCGCAGGATTTTCTGAACACTGTCAGTATATAGTGCTGACATGTGATACAATGTGCTGCAATTTTTTGATGAACTAGATTGCTCTGCACTACGCCATTAGCTTGCACTGCGATGAGCACAAGAGATGCTAAATCACAACCTACCCACTTTGTCTTTGTATTTTTGTCGGGTATGTCATAATGAGTTCACCCGAGGTCTACATCTGACTATTAACTTTCCACACGTTGTAACTTTTGTTATTTTATGCTGTTACGTATAACTTGTAAAATTACTCGACAAAACTTATTACAAAGTTTATATTGAAACTTAGGAAACAGAGCACATGAAATTTTTTCGAATATAAACGAATATTAAATATTTAATTAGTTTGCCAACATCTGTGAGTAAGACTGTTTATATCACACAATTAAAGTAAAATGTTACCTTTGTTGTCAAAGATGGTACAGATCGTACATTATTAATGCGCACCAATATTTCAGAAAATAACTAGGATTTAATTGCTGATTTTTTAAATCTGATTAGTGTCAGCATGGCAAGATAACACGAAAAGTCTAATTAGAAATTTATGTCGATTTAAACTTCCAATTTCATTGATTCATTGACTTCACTTTGCTTACTGAGTAATTTTGGCTTTTTTTCGAATGTCGCAGAGACAGATTTAATTTATATTTTAAAAAGGCACGAATGGGAAATAAAAATATGTATATAATTGTATTTTTTATAAATATTAACTACATTTTTGGAGTTTATTAAACCAGAAGGCTATTAACGAATCAAAACCTTAAGTTATAAGATTTCAGATTTGCAGATTAGTTCTTCTTTCCAATGTGTGCATGCCCTTAGTCCGTTTTTCTGCTTTGTCAAACTCTATTTCGTTTATTTAATAAAATTAATAACACAATAAGTAATATTTTACTAATTGTGTCAGTTTTATTAATTCTTAGAAACCAATGAAAAGTGTTAGAATTTTTGTTGCTACAGCTACACTGTTTTACCTTTAAATAATTCATGCAGTTAATCTAAAAGCGTCTAACATATTTATAAAATTGGAATTTTAGATATATTTTTTAAAAAACGTTTTCATCAATTTGTCAGTGACATTTGCGATTTAATAGAGGACTAAGAGAGAAAAAACGATTGACGGGCCAACACCATTAATATACAGAAGTGATTAAAATGAGGAGACTTGTAACCATAAGAAATTTTAATTTAAAAAAATTATCTTGTGGTAAAAATAAGTAGGTTATTGCCATTAAGAAGAAAGAGCAATTGACGAAAATGTAGTTACAGGTCTCCGATATATTTCGCAACATTTTTAGAATGCTACACGTGTTCGCAAAGAAATTGAACACCACATTCTGACAAGTACTGTTTCTTACAGCTTTTGGTAAATCTTGAGAAATCAACGCAACATAAAGCAATGGCGGCGATCGTGTTTAGCCTCCTTTAGGATAAAGATGGAGAGTTATTTTTACTTTTCACTGGACAAGACGCATTAAACAAAAATCGTGATTTTTACTGACTCAGTAAATATGTAAAGTGAATCTTCACATGAGACTTACAGGCCAATTAAAGAAGACGCTTTCCTCATAGTTAGTTACTCAAATGACGATTTATTGTCTGTTTATGAATATAAACGGATCAGTCTGCTATACTCCCTCTTACAGCTAACAAACAGATTAACCTACATCATATTTGCTTTCATACTGAAGTCGTGTTTTCGTCTAGTAATTTTTATACGTTAAAAACTTTCGTTTCACTTAATTTCCTGAATCTTTATTTAGAAACCTTTGTGATAACCAATTCAGTCTGGATCAAATTGATGGAAAATTAGATTTGTTTTGCAATTAATTTTAAACAAAATAAAGATAAAATGTAAGAGTGAAATTATTTCGAAAAATACCTCTAACTTGGTTGGCGGATGGCTGTGTTTTTTGGGTGTTCTCATGTCGAAGATAAATTCTAGAGATTTAGATTCTTGATGGAGCCGTCGACTTAAAGTGGTGCGGATGCAAGAAAAGCTTGGCCATGCCGGGTTGAACGATAAGTCATCATTCATCCCATCTATAGCCGGACTCAAATAAAAAAGGAGGTTCACGGCCAGCGGAGATATGATTCATATCTAAAACGTAGTTAAAATGATATCATCGCCTGTATCGTTCAAGGTGAGGGTAAATATAGTCATCTGAAGTGAACAAATTCAGCTGAACCTATTAGAAATTGAGACATCGCTTAATTAGGGGCGTCCAAACCCTACTAACTTCAAACTATGCATTTCTATTGATATTGTCTGGGATGGATTTGATGAGAAAGTTCTCTTTCATGTTTTACAGTATGAAGATTGTCTCACTACAAACTTCAAGGATACACGGTTTTTCATGCAAAATGTTTCCTGCACAATATGTGTGTTCCGCACGCAGGGCCCTCCTGACATCCTTCGATAGCTTTGTTTATTTATATTAATATAATTTTTGTTCTTACTCTCACTTCTTTTTTTTTCGCAGTTTATTGCATTCTTGTACTGTTACTTGGCTGAAGTGTTCTTTCGATCGCTTCTTTTGAGTGTTTCCTATTTTTTCATTGTAGTCGCCTTTACACTTGCATTCGATTCTGTTCATTATCTGACCCACACTCCAGGGTTATTAAAACCTTTTTCCGACTGTTACAAATTTATTTGTTGTTTTTGGTCCGGATCATTCGACCCAATTGATGAATATTTAAACCCGTTGCACGAAGCAACGTGGCCCGATATTTCCCGTTACCGCATGACCATTAGTCGACATCTGACGATGGCTCCAGCTAGAGTCAAAAGGTCCAGAATTTATCTCGGACGCCTGAACACCCAAAATTACACAAAGATAGTAAAGAGGTTAGATGGGAAAGGGCAAATCAAACCACTAGCAGTCGCTAATCTCAAACACTGTGGCTTCATTCAGTGCAGTTATTTGGTACAAATACTCGCCCTGACTCATGCTGTTCTGATGAATGCTATCCACTATATTATTAACAGTTGTTTTCTTTATCGGTGGGAAAGAATTCAAATATCGAAAATATATTTTAACTGTTCTTACAGCAAAAAAAACATCCAACCTTAATCTCTGAAGAGATTTCCATCGATTAAATTCACGGTGACAAATCTGATCTTCCATTTATTGGACAAACGAATAAATAACAAACAGACACAAAATGGAATAACTGGCGCTAGTCATGAGAACGTCTGACAGCAACAACAGTCAGGCCAGAGATTTGACCTGCGAAACAAGAGGGAATTACAATATGACCAGTTCCACATAACCAGGTACTAGCTAATTTGAAATGAGTACATATAAGTCTTTCAAAAATAGATCCTGTTATCGTCAAACAGTAAAAATATGGATATTAAATCGCTTACTATTGTGAGTAGTATATCAAGAACAAGACACGCATGTTTTCCAGACTTCTGGTAGGAAAGGATTTAGTCTCGGAAAATCGTGATATTTTATTGTTTCATTTTGTGTAAAATTACACAATGCATAACTTCACAGGCATAACTTAACACACAAGCTGCAACTGCTAAATTATTTTTGGTCAAAAATAAGATTCTTTTTCCGCTGCTCAAAAGCTAGATAAATTGCCTACATCTATAATTTAGATTTTACAAAATAATTCTAAAAGACAAATATTTGCAAGAAAGTAATTTTTAACATTAAAAGATGGTTCTTTTAACATAGAAGGAAAGTGATCTTTAATGACTAAATAAAAAACCAAAATTGCATCCAATGATTTTCTTATTTAAATACATGAAAAGATGGTCTTTCGATTTCTGATATTAGCAGGTAAGAGCGAAGAAAAGATTACTCGTCATCCAATGTGAGTAATCTCCAAGTTGCTGTATCGTTTTTTGTTTTATATGATTCTCTCAACATCGATTTTAGACACCTTCTCACCTAGATTTTTAGCAAAATGTCTAATCGTTCTTGTCGTTGGTACTGAGAAAAATTTTATAGCTTTTACAAAATAAGAAATTAAAATCAATGAAGTTAATGCTGAGAAGGATAGAAAAGTAATAAAAGCTTGAAATAAATAAGGAAAGCAATAATAATAAAATAAAATTAATTTACGTAATAAGACGCAGCTAAATAACGTGAGTACTCACGAAGGCTTATAAAAGAATCAGCTCGATACGAGTGCTTGTTTGTTGGCGCTGTGGAAAAGAAATAAGACAGGTTTTTAGTCTACTAGGAACCACAGTTTGTAAACACTGTCTCTACATTTTCTGCTGAACTTTGATCTTTGCGTCAAAGACGTACACCTGTTGACCATAATATTAGCATCAATGAGCCCTTCCAGACATGGGTTCGACCTTAGCTGCAGAGGAAAAGCAGGTTGTCTATATTATATGGCAGGTGATTCTTGCGTGCATTAATTATGACAAGGACAGGTACGTTTGTAGTCAGGCTAACAGATTTGGGAAAGGGAAAAAGTATTGCACATTCGAAAGAGGTGTGAAATGTGCGAACATCCAACAGGTGCCACAGTGGCCAAGACCGTTTCTTTGATGAGATGTTCCAAGATGTCGGCTATCCAAGTTGATCAGCAATGGCAGAAGATGAAGAAAATATCTGTAATAACGGGAAACTGTGGCCGCGAAAACGTAATGACAGCAAGAGGAAAAAGGGTGGTGAGGCTGGACAAGATAAAGTGTAACCGTTATCAAACAAGAGACCGAATGACAGAGACATTTAATGAAGGGTACAGATGACACGTATCAGAAATAAAGGAAATTTCGTGTGGTGCAAGCAGCGCAGACTGAGGTTTGGCGTAAAGTAATTCCGTCTGACGTAGCGTTTTACCACTTTTATACAGATCGAAGAAGACAGATTTTATGAAAGATACTTGGATCTATCGAATTCTGGTAATCCTAATTTTCCAAACCTTTGTTTGTGGCCTCATGGTTTGGGACATATTTCGTGGCATTCCATGGCCGTCCCCCTGGTATAGAATGGATGCCAAAGTTCAGCCCAGCATCATTTCCGTCAAGTGCATCTGGTGATGCTTCATGTTGGTCTCGATGACGACGGATACTTTTAAGACAGCAATGCCATCTACGGATCTCAATCCAACTGAATCTCTGTGGAATGAAATTTATAAACGCATTCGCCATCGCGATCCTCGGCCTACTTCGGTCCGCATAAAATATTAGTGACTCCATAGAAAAGTATATTTCAAGACACCTTCTGGCACCTTGTTGATTTTATGCCTCCTTATGGCGTAGCTATTATTTGGGGGAAAGGGTAACACAATCCGTCATTAGGTATGGCCCTTAACTGAGTTGACAGCCAGTGTGTTTTTATCTGTTTTTTCATAAAGAGGCTTTATTTGAATTTGGTTTAAAGCGCCACCTGTGTAAAGATGAAAAAATTAAACGTTTTAGCCGCAGTAAATCGTTTTAAGCTGACATTATAGCTACAGTAATGTATTAATATTTATGGTGAGAGTTACAACAGCTGATGTCTCTTCCTGAAAATACTTTAAAAAAGAGATTTTACGCTCTAACTACACGGAACCGAGCATATTTCCCCACTTTAATGGAACTCGCTTAAATGTTAACTGTCGTTAATGCAACTGGTGTTGATAATGCACATCCTGGACATAAAATGGCCATTATGCCTATGTTTAGTTAGAAGACAGTTTCTTTATCGCTGCATTGTGGGAAGGTTTCGTTAATTATCGGCCACCGAGTTTTCACACCCTGCCACCGCTTTGAGCGCCAGTCGCCGGTCACAACCATGTCATATCAGATACGTATCGCTCACTGCTATCCTTTGATATACACAAAATAATTGTTTACTTAAATCCTAAACAGTGAAAGATTTACAGCCTCCAATTAGCGCCTTGAATTGCAACAACATTCCGACAAATGTTCCCTGTCGTCGTTTTTGTGCTATGTTTGATCTACCGGTATCCGATTTTATAAATCTCACCGAATTTACCTGGCTTTAGCAGATAATTAAGTAAGACAGAAAATCAGTAATTTATCACAAACAGTTAAATTTAATCTAATCTCTGGCTATGTTCTTCTGATTTTTTAGTCTCACATAAACGTTAAAACAAACGTTTAGTATAGCATGTAAGACCATACTGAAAGTAAAACCAGAAAGAAAAGAAATTATCTTTTCTGTAGAAATGACATCCTTATAAATTGAAAGACAGAACATCTCTCTCAGCGGAGCACATAGTTAAATTGGCGGTGGTTCAGAACTACCCAGGGACAAATGATATTACTTTTTCGTTCAAACTTTCACTTAACAAAAAGTATTTTTACTCTCATTTTAATTACTACATTATAAAAGCTAAAATAATCTTTTATGTTGAAGTAATACGACATAGACTATCTTTCATAAATAATGTAAATCAGATTCTACGCACAAATTATCTTTTGATTTTTTCTGCCAGTCGACAAACCTTGTCCGGCGATTATTGTTCTATCTGAGGAATGAATTTGACGATTTGACTGCACATTATTAGTATAAGCCGGTTCATTTTTACTTCGGTGTTAAATATTTAGAGTAACTTAGAAGTGTTAAAAAATCCTCGTTTATTGAGCAAATTTTAAATAATATAATTCTCTGGTAACTTCACGGTCTTTTATGCATTTTTTAAAATTATTAAAATAGCGTTGGTAATATACAATCGGTTGAGACCACTTGGGCAATTGTGATAGATCTCTGTAGTTTTCTGTGTAAGTTATAACAAAGATTATTTTAAAATGTATAACAGTTTACCAGAAATAAAAAAAACAACAAACAAGCGAGTGCAAAATTTTCCAGAAGTTCATAAATTGTTTCATTTTGTTCACCCGAACATAGATAAAATGGGTTAGCTTAAATCTAGGAAAAGGTTTTGAAGCAAATCCTGGGTCTTTTAAAATTCTTATTTGTTTTCTATTGTTTGTCAGGAAATAAATGCATCGATGTATCTTTTTTTTAAATCACAATTTAACAGGATTGTTTTGGATAGTTTCGGAATCATCACAAAAACCTTAACATGTTAATAGATAGCAGGAAATTTCGCATACCGCAGCTACCTAAAAATTACTCGATGCCTTTTCTCTTAATGTTGTCCGTCTTTAACCAAAGATACGCGCACCGGGACATTCTGCCGTAGATTGCTTGTAAGCGCAGAATTTTCCTACAGTTTTAGTTTTACTGCTTCCGAAAACCAAACTTACATAAATTGTCGGAAGAATGACGCTTTCTGTTTGTTTCTGCTTACTGTGAGTCTGCTGGCAAACGTCAGAAATACTTGTATTTACGAGAGGGAGAAAAAAAAAGAAAACCTGAAAATAGGGAAAATAGCATCTGCTGACGGAAATCAAGCGAACGTCATCTTGTGTAGGGATAATTAGGTGAGACAAATACAAGAGTTCACACCACACAAGCTTCCACTAACCTGAGGCACGAGTAAGTTTGAAATCCGGACAAATTCCGTTTCTATTACAAATGAACTATCCGGAAGTGAAAAAAATTGCTATCGATTTCCAGCGCCACTCTCCGGTAATGGTAAAGTGTGTCTTTATTCCATCTTCAACCCCGTCATCCCCCCCTACAAGGAATTAGTCCGGCTTCTTTACTGTGGTAGTCGTGGAAAGACTGGCCCGTCACCCGCACACGTTATTAAGAACAAACTTCTCTGGTCAAGAGAACGCACAACCAAATACTATTTATAAGAGCGCTCCTGCTCTGAAACACAATAGTTAATTCTGGGGTGAACTGAGCTGATAATCCTACAGCAAATGTTCAGTTTACTTTGTTTTTACCTTTTCTATCATGTTACAAAGAGTTAGCAAAGGGAAGGAATACAGTATAAACTTTAGTGCGTCCGCAAATACGTACAAATTCTATTTCTTTCTGTAAATTACAGTGAAACTATTTTAATGTCTAATTGAAATACCAGATACATTTTCTGTTTTATGATATATAAAATTCTGTCTTTGAACAATTAAAGATGTAATGTGTTATTTAAAGTATCTTCAAGAATAAAATGTCAGAAAATTCTAAATCTATCTTTATAGGTTAATGCCAGTAAATATCACATATAATAGTCTATTTCACACAGTAATTTCCACAGCAAATGCTATTTTAAATGTCAAGTGGTCTACATGTAGCAGTATATTCAAATAACAGAAATAAATTCGCCGTTTCAGTAAATGCCCGAAGACTGACTTGTAACTGTCAGTTATCACGGGAATTCTGTTTATGAGGGCCGATGTAGAAAAGCGAATCACACTTTTGTAAAAAAAAAGTCGACTGCTTTTGAATTAAGTTTTTACACCAGAAAATTAGAGCAAAAGTTTTTTTTTAATGTATTATATTCTTTGAAAAAAATTATTAAATTATAAT
Source organism: Nautilus pompilius (assembly GCA_018389105.1). Taxonomy (NCBI): domain Eukaryota; kingdom Metazoa; phylum Mollusca; class Cephalopoda; order Nautilida; family Nautilidae; genus Nautilus; species Nautilus pompilius. The sequence goes on from JACATO010001894.1 coordinate 926,906, forward strand.
AAACGTAAAACCAAACTGAATCACAGGCCATCAAATGAAAACAAAATTTCTGACATTTCAGTGTTAAATAAAAAAAAATTTAATTTTAGGAGCTGCTATGGTTTAGTTAGTGAAAGTTCATTTTTTCAGCCTTTACCAGGATTTTATAGAATATGAATTTTTAAAACGTTTATTTTAAATTTTATGAGTATTTGATTTACAAATTTGATGTTTTCCTCGACGCATGTATAGAAACATCAAATTTGTTTTAAAACAGAGATCATAATTTTGGCAGAATTTTGCATAATTCATAATTCTGGAAAGACGTCAATCATGTAATTATATTTACCCCGGTGCTGAAAGGTACTCGGTGGCTGTACACAAAGCCGAATTGGATCTTGGGTACTGCCTGAAGGCCAAAAAAAAAACTGGATAAAGTAGTGTGTGGACAAAAATCAATGAAAAACCCGTGGGCGGTGTAATACAAGAGATAGAAAAAGGAATTCTTTCCCCCCATTTTGTTTGTGCCTGCGATGTCTATCGTCACCCGAACTAAATGATGCATTGAAGGCTAGATGGGATTTGTAAGTAGCCTCCAGCTCGCAGGCTTTTCTGGTTTATTTCACACTCATATTACTTACACGGCTGCATCGATCATCTTAGGTCCCTTGTGGATGCATGTTTGTCGTCATGGTGAATTGTGTGGATGTAAAACTAAATTATTTGTCACCACCTGCTTAGAGCTACCCCCCCCCAAAAAAGAGAGAACAGGGATTCTTACAAAAGGCAAAAAAAAAAAAATTTAAAAATTAGAATAAAGGAATTATCGCGTACCTCGCACTATCTATTCTAAGCTAGCAGTTATTCTATCGATTAGAGTAGACGTTAAAAAAATATATTAATATTTGATAATTCAGAGTCAAGTGAAAACTTGTCCCGACCGCAGTAATAAAATCAATAGATAAAAGCATCAATCGTTTCGTTTAATATTTCACAAACTTAATATTTTTTCTTTTATTTTTACACGACCGAGAGTGATATTATCTTACCCCTCTGAGATAGTTTTTAACTCTGTGTCGTTGCATGTAGTCAATGAAAAATTGAAAAAAGTCAGCAAATAAAATAGACTGTAAAGTATACATTTTTCTGACAAATAACCCTGACTCTTATCTTAGCGTTTTAGGCGTTATATTTCAATTTGTCGTTATATTATAATCATGTCCAACTGGCATGTGCCGTGGTGACGGTTTGCTTCCCAATGGTATGGTATCTAACCGGTGGCACGATTTCTCTCGCCATCTCTCTAACCTGTCGGCTGAAAAGGGAAAGGATTTTTTTCAGAGAGACCCACTTTACAGTCTTCTTGGTGAACGCTGACTTCTGACTTTTAATATCTAAGGATATCTTTCTACAGGGAGATACAATTGGAAGTTCTGGGTTAATAAGTAGCCTCGGAGGCCAAGAAGGTTACCCGGGTAATTAGGGGCACTTACGTAGCGGCCAAGGTGCGAACCAGTCAACAGTAACCCGCGCAACCTTCATCCACATGTAACCAAAACATCCTACTAGAACTTTTCATCTTTAGATGGGGGAGGAATCTTACGCGGCCGGTTGGTGAGGATGACTGAGCAATCACGTTAAACAGAGTCGGTCATAATCGAGATTAGAACGTAAGCCCTCAACCATGGCAGTCCGGTAGTTTAACCACCGAATCACTGGCCACCCTCCTTTCTTCCATAATTAAAAAAAACTTCTATTAAGATTTTTAAAAAGAAGTTCATGAAGGATGACCGAGGATCTGGCAGAGATATGGAATTTAGTTTCGTACTTTAAATATGACATTAATGTGAAACATATCCATAAAAATACAACAGGGTTAATAAAATGACTTCTCTGTATTTCAGGAATTGTTGATATTATAAATGTTTTATACAATATAAAAATTACTGCGCTAATAAGATTAGTGCACAAAAGATTTCATTTTTAAATACAAAAAAACATTAAAGATAAAAGGAATGAAATGTTAGAACTTAAGTGAAGAAAGATTATAGTGTTAAATATTTTATCGACTGTTGCTTCCGGTGGTTTATTGTTTTTAGTAAACAACAAGTAGAGGAAGTTTAGAGAAAGGACAGGAAATCAATGTATTACTAATGTTGACAAAGAGTAAGGAACGTTAGTAAATTAACATGGGTGAAACGAGACACACGTAAGAGGCAGAAAATAATGGGAGAAAAAAAGTTATAATGACAGCTAAAAGGGCTGGAAGGAGAGTAAATTAGCTGAACAATTGGCTTACAAATTACTAGCGACATATAGCTTCACTGAAGTTGTAGGCGCATTTTGCATTACACTTCTAACATTTGTGGTTCTAGAGTGATTCGAAAGCGAGGCTTTCCACGTTTCTAGCCTACAGCTAATTAAGATCTACCGTCAGAGGCATGTTGTTTTTGCACTGCAACTGAGGGAGATTTTTGTCGGCGCCTACAATGGACCTTATTGGGTAATGAAATTAGAACATAAATAATTCAGTATTAGTGGGATGTCTTGGAAGGGCCAGGTTTTCTTTGATTTATTGGCTCGTTCGGTATTGTTCGGAGAATACGGAAACGTTGGGCACTTTTTAAAAATAAAAAAGAAAACATTCAGTTATTTCTCTGTTGAAATTTCTGCTCTCTAAATTTGGTTATAAGCTTACTACTGACTATACTCACTCCGGCAGAGTTATCTTTTCCTGATAAAGGATTGGAGCTGCTGGATATGAGGTACATGCAGAAACAGGCAAAGGGCGTTTCTGAGAACTTATATGCAGCATTTTTGGCTAAAATCTAAAGTTTCAGTCGAATTAAAAAAAAAAAAACCGGTTACGTTTCAACGATCTGGGTCTTCGAAGTATGTATTCCAATTATCACCAAGTTGACACGCGACAAAATAAATAACAATGTAGGAACGAAATTTCAAATTTAAATATTTGCATAATGTATATATCTTGCATGTCATTTAGATATGGTAAAAATGTTTACATTTATTTATCATTTGTTTTAATTTGAAACTTTTGGAATAATACCTGGTTACCAATAGTATCGTAGAGAACTAACCATGCTGATACCTGGTGTTTGGCTGCCATATATAGCCGTAAAGATTGATAATCTAGTGATCTTTAAAATTTACATATAACTAAGTTGTTATTTTCTTGCTGCTAAATATATACAGTATTCTAAATTATAATTTAAATCAAACCCCCGAAAAGAGAGCTGCAACAACAAGAACAGCAAGCAAACAAAAATAAAAAAACACACACACACACACAAAGCATAGATTACCAAAATTAAGTAATATTTCGAAATGATGAAATAGAAACGTTGGAGGTGGGTGATATATTTATATATTTGTAAGCCAGTATATTACGGTAAAGTATCCTATGTGTAGCTCGGTGTTTCATTGTAAACTAATTTCATGTTAGGTTAATCCTCCGAATATCACGTTAGTTTTTGGGTTTTTTCCATTTTTATACTATCAGCTAAGAAGCGCTGCTTAATATTTGTGTTGACCCTGGTTGTTTATTTGATCAGACTGCTCATAATGGAAAACGCGTGGAGACGGAGCTGTAATACTGGTTTGTCGTGGCAAATGGTTATACAAATGTGCTGAGTAATGCAGATCTGAAGGGTGGTGATGGGAAAATGCACCAAATGTGGCATATAGGGGGTTGGAATAAATTTAATAAGTTAAGGACAATTAAAAAATGAGCAAGAGGCGTCATATGAACATTGAATGTACCATTGTTATATGCGGTCAGAATAAATGAGTTCTATGGAACTCTGTACAGGAAATGCAGAGAGACGCCATTTACAATATGGTTTCACCGACAATTGATGAAATCAACTTTATTGGATAATGACTACATTAGATTTATTCTCGAGTTATTACATACATTGCTTCGAAGGCCCAAAACGCAGACTATTATCTATTCTTGGAATCTTTAATTTCCTGAATATTTTTTTTTAATCGATAAAAGCTGAGAATATCTATAATATCTAAGATCCTTGCCAAAGGATACTAAATTACTAAGTTGGAAAGAAGAAATACACGGTTTACCGCCATTTTCCTCATCTTTAAGACGAGATTTTCGGCTTAAAGAGGTATGAGATTATAAAAAAAATTGTAAAGTTGTTAAAAATAAACAAAAAATAAGGTATAAATGTTACACGCTTGCATGTACATTTATAAAGAGAATTTTAAAAGTAAGGATGGTTGAGTGCGCATAATAATATACTAGTGATTCTTACTTAATTTGAAAGACTTTAGAGTTATCCGACGGCAAGCACCACCACAAATTTTAAAGCGTTTTCTGTCTAAATATTATAACAACTTTGTTTTTACGGGTTTTCTTATACTCAATTTTATTGCTTCAACTACGTTCAATTTAGTACTCGCTATACTAGTAAAAGAAAAGAATTACAATAGTAATTAGAACAATGTATTAATTAAAGTTGTACAAAGAAATTAGCTGAACGCTTTATAATTTAATAATGGTAAACCGCAAAACATTTTATTTTAAACTTAGTGCTTTAAAATTTTTTATTTGAATTATTCTTAGTTTTACAGCAGTTTTTTTTAAACATCACGTGATATTTGCCTGAGCACTAAGCCAGTCATCGTTTACACAAAAGAAAAGGTTCTAACTTTGCACAGTGTTTCCGTAAGGACTGTTTCTAAATTATAGGCCTAGAATTTGCAAGAGGTTGAAAGCTTACCGAGACTCCTCAGAAGGGTCTTCACGACGTTAGGGAGGTTTACTATTTTATAAGCCCTGTAGATATGTTAACAAATATCGGGTGGACTTTAAAAGTCGACTAGACGCTCATATCCGAATTCTGATTTCGTCAGGGATTACCGCTAAAAGCCAATATGGCGTGTTCTGAAAACTTCAATTAAATTTTAAAAAAAGAAAAAAATCGTCTGGTAACCATCACTTTTCTCGATATGTTTCAAAGCCCTGCCGGCTCAGACGGATTAAAATGAATAGTCATAAAAAATAATGGAACGGTGTCCGTTACTCACAAAACCATGCACCATGATATAGATAACAGGTTTCATCAGACAGTAGAACTGGAAGAATTTCTAAAGATGCCTTGTACTTTTGTTGCTCGTGATATGTCACCATTTACACAAGGTAGCGTGACTGGATAATTAGACTAGTGAGGGATCTCGGACTCGTAAACAGGGCAGTGCATGGTATCACTGTTAATTTTCATCAGGAAAATAAAATCCCAATTCGCTAATGACGAGGACGGCTATCAATGGATAGAGAAAGAACTAAAACGTCTTTCCAGAAATCACGAATACCGTAAATGTGTCGCATCGCATAAAAAGGCGCTCTTTTTAGGCGCCCAGGAAACGACACACAGACCCATGGCATTTTAGACATCTGTTCTGTTGTATGATGAGTTTTAGTTTTGTCAATTCACATAGAAGAGACGAGCACGATGTGAAGAACAGTCAGTCCAGCAGTCAGGAAGCTTGCTTATAGTCCACGTATGAACATGGCGGTTTAGAGTAATGTTGTAAGCAACTATTTTGGGCGATGAATCAACTGAGCTGGTATTTATCGAGAGACGCTTTAATTATGTTGCATATTAATCAACTCTCGATAATCATTTTATGCCACATTTTCAACAAAAGTTTGCATTTCAAGACATTTGCTGCAAAAATATTGCATCGTCTATCACACCTTCCAAAACCACACCTAATGGAACAAATGCAAGGGGCTGAAGGATCTTCCCTGGGTACCTGGAGCTCTTACATCATTTCCGTTAAGTACGCCTAGGAGCATCTTGATCACAAATGCAAAAAAAAGACCCTTTCCATCTGTGGAAGATGTGAGGAAAAAACTGGACTATGCTACCAAAAACTGTATATTTTTCATAACGGGTCCTATCCATTCAAAAGTCATCAGTTTCATGTTGTCTCAATTTTTTTTTTACTCGTAAGTGTACATAGGGCCATAATAATGTTACTTGTTCTTTAAGATTGCTCAATTATATATTTAATGTTTTATGAAGAATTCTAAGTGCAGAACAGGCAGCAAGAGAAAAGATTGTTAATTTCATAATTATTTTGAAATTTTACAAAACAACTTTAAATATTTATTTACTGTTTAAAGTTATATATTTGCTTTTGCAAAGATAATGATTAATCATAAATATATATTATATATATTATCCTAAAAGATATTGTGCAAAACACTTTGTTCGATATGGTCAGGATGGACTGATGCAGATTCAAGTGTATTTTAATTATTTCAAAAAACGACTTAGTCATTTAATTTCCTACTGACGGAATAAAAAGAATAATCACTCGGTCAGAAAGCTTCTGCCTTTGCTTGCAGCAATGCCGTTAAGGGTTAATTACTGTCACCAAAGAGGATATGAAAGCAATTTATATTTTCTAAGGCAAATCGCGAGAAACTAATTAAGCCTAAAAGTTATCGAACTGTTTATAAAAACCATTTTATAAAAATTTTGAATAAATTATAGAACCTTTAAAGGAGCAGATTAGCAGATACGAGAAACATGCAGTATGGAATACAAAGTTTGAACTGGCCTAATTTGACTTTTTAAAAAAATTGAAGGAAAAGATGCCTTACAAAAATAAAAATAAAACAGATCAAACATAAATATAACGATATTTTTAACAATATTTTAGTGGAATCCAGCAAATAACGAGATAATTAAAGTTGATCGCTTCTTGGTTACGGATTATTATCGTTTTGCACTGTAAGCTCTCGCGCGCGAAGGCTGTCTGTCTGTCTGTCTGTCCATGCTAACTTTCTATTGAAATATGTTGCAGAGCTGAGTAGATGCTGTAATGGTTAGTCCAGCACTATATTTAAGCGTACAGATGCATGCAGCACCCTAACTAAACACTAACTCGACCCTTTGCCACTCCACAAAGGGTGGCAGTTAGAAAAGACAGGAGTCTGCATCTTTAGCCAATATTTAGTAACAGGATAACTTCATCTTTACACACTCACTATGGTAGCGAGTGTGAAGATTCAGCAGATGCAGCTAAAATTTATTTAAAGTGAAATGACGGAAAATCTTCAACTACAATGAGAAAGTAAAGAAAACTTCGCAAACATACGAAGATAATGGAAAATTCCCTTGGTTACAACATAAATACTAAGCTTCGAATTACGGAAAATTTAAATTTTCTACAATCGTCGATAAGCAATGCGATATCCAACGTTTAGAGAAACGAATTTGATCATAAATCGTTGATGCAGAAAATGTTATTAAGTCATCAATAATTCAGAAAATACTGGTAAAGGTGAACAACTTATATTCATATTGAAGCAGAAAGAAATCAATCAAATATATCCAGTGATTTTTTTTTTTTGTCTTCCTGAAGCGGCTTTTGTAGCTTCAAGTTAGCGCTGGAATATCCAGGTCGAGTGTATTTAACTAACTACAAATTAACTCGTTATAACAATATTAACGGAAAGTTAATATTTCATTTTTCTTTACTTATTTATATTGAAGTTTGATTTTAACTGTTTTCTTTCAAACAAAAGATGAAAAACCAGCTTCTCTATTATGCGATGGTTGTTCTATGATGAGCAATTTTAAAATAAAATTTTGAGAAAACATTTGGAGCTCTAGCCGTTGACTTTATTTGCATTAGCTACTATATATAGGTAGATTTTACTTGATTTTACTTGGTAGTAGTTAACTGCAGAAATTATTACGATGGTTGTAAAGTGGAGGAAATCACAAACAATGTACCAGTGGTAAAGAAAACTAATACACACTCAACGATATTTTTGTGTAATTTTTCAGTAAAATGTGTTACATTTAAAATGTATGAAAACTTAAAAAAATATCATAAATATTAAAATCAGGGTTAAAATAATACAAAAGTTACTGAATATCAAGCCAGATTCCTCGTTATCCCATTTGGAAACAAAATACAGCCAGCTATGGAGATTTGTCTGTACGACTTTACGAAATATAACCGGTTAAATGACAGCATTTACTTCAAAGAAACAGCTCGGCGTTTAGTGAACGTATGTCGTAAAATCAAAGAACTCAATTAAACATAATCTAGTGGAAAATATTGGTTATCAGCGAACACAGCATTTACGAGTTGTCGAACTGACTTACGATGAATGCAAAAGGAAATGCTAATTGATCGCGTGCAGAAATGCACGCAGATTAAACGGAGAAAATTAATTTGTAAGAGAGTTTCCAAATTCGCCGATTTCCGGAAAAGATGACTGTAAAATTACATATTTTACGCGCAAAGTCAGGTTTGGTTTCTTTCCTCGACATGCAGAATTTTTTCAACCGGAATGCAAGCCCGTTTGACCTGCTTTTCTACACGATCTCTGCAGGTTGAGTTATAGCCCGGCTAGAGTGTGCACACTCCACATACCTCAGTAGACTAATAAAGTTGTAATACCTTTTAAAGTTCTTCGTTTTGCTTTTTATAGAAAATTCGCTGCTAATGCAAACATATATAACAACCTACCTGGCGAGTCAGGAATAAAGATTAATAGACATTCTGCGCATAATAAAGCCTTGCTTTATTACCATTCTTGCATTATCATCTTAACACTTGATGAATAGTGATCTTTAATGACTGACTTTAAAAAATACCATCACTACGTCTCATGTATACGAGCTTTTCGTGTTTAATAACATGTAAATCTTACGTAAAAGTGCATTTTGGCTCCTTATATCAGTAATTTAAAAAAGGGGTTAATGATGAACTCTCGCTTAGGGTAAATTCTGCACTTCATCGTTTGCTTTTAGGTCAGTCAGCAAGAGAAAACAGTTCACACGATTGCTGACTGACGGTATAGCAGGTTCTTTCTCAGTCCAGAATTCTTCTGGGGAAAACGAATAAAGATAGACAATTACAGATATTCATGTGTCGCCGTTGCTGCACAAATTATTTAAATATCCCAATTAAGTGTTTAAAGGATGTCACAAAATTGCACTCGTTGCTTTGAAGTTTTTAGCTCTAAAGCATAAAACCGCGATCTCCGTTGAAACTGCAAAAAGTGTAAATATTAAACGGAAGTTTTCAATTTTCATCAGCTGTTCAGGCTCTCAGAGAACGGCTTTCCCGAGAGTGCTTTATAATAACCTCGCGGGTGTAACTGTGGATTCATCAAAAATGCTTTCTATAATTTATATCTAATTAATTAAATTTATTAATGCATATAGCTCCTTTAAAACTCGCCTCTTATATTTATTCTTTAGTCGGATTAGTAGAGCGTTTATCAAAGTGTTTAGAATAATTTCCGTTCAGATTTGAATACCAGAGACGACGAGCTGTGGCCGCAGTCGACACAAGCGATGACATACCTTAAAGGGCAAACCAAATTCACTCCCACTTTACCGAGCTGGTGCCAATCACTGGTTATTATTAAAAGACTTCTAGCCTGGCGCCATGACCAGGCAGTGTTCACGCTTGAGTAATCCCGACTGGCGTAGCAATACAAATTGGATGCGAGCTGTTGTGATAAGCCTTCAGTGGTCGGCTGAACACTGATGTCTCTCACAATCTCCAGGCGCAGCTGACCCACCCGTGTAACGACTAAATCGTTTGGCTACCTGTCTGAACTATGCCACTATAAAATTCGAATTTAACAAACGAAAGCGAGGGAAAATTGAGTTAAAGTTATCATTTAATAGTCTACGCGAAGATATTTTCTGCCGTCCCAAAAAGCGGAAGCAACATTGTAGAAGCAAGTAGAAAACACTTTGCTTTGCACTTATTTAAAGATACCTTGTTCGGGTGCAGTTAAAGACTAACCGCAGGATTCAACTAGTTGATTTAATGTTCGGAAACTTGATCAGCTAAATAGTTGGCCATTGAAAGTAGAGGCATAAAATAAAATTTTAGTTTTATTAACTTAGTAATACATTTTTAGAAAAATACTATTTTGCATAGTTAATACTATAACTCTTTAATTGACATTGGAAATATATGCATTTTCTAGTGTTTTGGCTGGCATGCGCTCTTTCCAGGATTGACAATTCGAGTTCACTAAAACCGATCCTGCTGAGCAGTTGGCAGTTTACATTCGAGCCGGGTTTACTTGCTTAAAATATATGCATACCTGTTGTATAAGACGATGTCTGGAAGCCATATTTTCTCGCAAGGGATCCTTACAATTTTCAATCCATTGTAGTCAGAGGGATCCCATTTTAATCTTTCGTCTTCCCATTCCTGCAAATAAATAAATGTAAATAATATACGGTGCTTTCAAATGAGCTCCTAGAAAATTTACAGAGAGACAAGTACCGGAAAGAAGACATGCTTTGAGATGGAAGATTCGTCAGTCTGGGTCAGTAACTCCAGCAGGGATCAAAACCGGGACTTCAGCCTCAACAGGCCGTTACGTTGGACTTTCGGTCATCTGCTGCCCACGGGACAGTGGCAGTCACACAAACATTTAATGTAAAATTACAGACCTAATTCATTCCAAACATCACTGACGTGCCAGTAACCAGCCCCTTTTTACAGTAAATTCGCAGCTTTACAAAAAAAAATATATATATATTAAGCGTCATTGGTAGCCGGACCACGGAAGCTTTCAAAACGTTAAAAAGAGGGTCATGTGCTTGACAAATAGAAGTACGGGCGGAACTTGATGCCATCGCACATTAAGGATTGACACTTTACAGTTCTTGTTCATTCACAGTTATCTGAAGACTTACAGCGGGCCACGTGAAGTGATATTACTTAGCACTGTTTTTGAAAACGTCAGCAGTGATGATAAGAAATAAGCTGTTTTAACGGCTTCAGTTTCAAAGATGATTGGAAGCCGCGAAGAGCGAGGATACAGCTGTATAATTGTAGATCCCATATTTTCTGATTTAACAATTTTAGACAGGTAGCGGAAGAGGAGAGATAGACTTCGGTTTCCCTACAACTATCCGATATATCAGTTCTATCTTTTCTTTTACTTTTCGAAGATTGTCCATTTATGGTAGCTTATAAAATAATCCAGAAGTATAATGACATCTCTCTCTCTCTCTCTCTCTCTTCTCTCTCTCTCTCTCTCTCTCTCTCTTCTCTCTCTCTCTCTCTCTCTCTCTCTTCTCTCTCTCTCTCTCTTAGATAATAAGTAAACAAGTAACTATCAATAAATTGCCAGTTAAAATGTCGAGGAACAAACAACCTGCCATAAAGATTCGTTTCCGGAATAAAGCTATTTGTATTTAGCAAATAAGTGGAACTGACTTACCTTACTAATCTGCTGGGAATTATGAGGAAACATCAATAAATATCATGTAAAGTATTTTTATATCAGTAAATTCACGTGGAGTTCTCCCTCATCTTTGTAATTAAATTTCATTTAAACTTGGCGTAATCAGTAAAAGACGTTTAATGTTTATCTTTAATTTTGTTTTTAAGTCATCTAGAGCTGATCTTTATAGGTAAATGTCATACAGATATCACTGTTAGCTGTAATTGTAATGTAAAATTAATCTTTATCAACAAATGTCATTCAAAGTTCATTGTTAGATGTTATAAAATAATAGGGAAAAAATTGTAATTCCTGTAACATCAAATGTAAAAGGAACAACAACAACACGGTTCTGAGGAAATAATTTGCCATGGAGATGATGATTGATTCACAGATGATACGAAACATTTTGTTTTTTGCTTGTAGGGCTACTAACAAATTATGCAACATAGAAGAAATCAGTTAAAAAAGAAAGAAAAAAAAAACCTTATTTGGAACACAGTTTTACAGTTATAGTTTTGTTTATAATGCCAAAGGGTTCGTCGTGCGTTGTTAATAAAAACATTTTCTTATTTGCACTGTAACATTTCTAATACATATAAAAGTTTTGGTTGATTCTAAACCTAGAATAGATGGCGTCGTGTCGCAGTGGTTAGCAGCGAGTTTGCTCATCAAACTTTGTGTCGTGGGTTCGAACTAAGGTGGGATCGGAGGTATGTGCTAGTGATGAGGGCCAAAAATACCGAAATAACTGTACAGCCCTTCTCTGGACGCTGATATTCACCTTAAGTTTCAACCTGGCGAGAGATTGGCTCCGCCAAATTGTAAAATGCTCTAGAAACATATCTCGAGGTACTCCAACCACTTATGGGTTATGGGACAAGTGAAGTGAGGAGTAGAATATACGTTTCTGTAAAGATACTAAATTATTCCCGATAACTCTGAGTTACAAGTATTTAGACCGTGAAAAGGCGGGGAATGATTAACTTTAGTCAGTTTGGCTTTTAGAAGTTTCAAAGTGGTTTTTAAAATTAAGAGATTTTAGCGTGTAACCTGTTAAGAAACTATTTTGGTTGTCAGGGGTTATAAGCATCCTAATTATAAATTTGCCGAACTTTCTACATAATTTATATTAGAAAAACATTATTACTAACATAATTGTAAACAAACAAAACTAATTATCACCCGTGGCGGTTAACAACGACTGATGTAGATCAATTTTAAAAAAATGTATAGGTTAGCATTCTGTTTGTTGAGAGTCTTGCATAAGTTATTACGACTCCTTTCTCCTAATAAGAAGTGAACTAAATTAGAGAAACTAGTGTTTACTGCCTATAATAATCTTTCTTGGCACGATGTATCTATAAGCTACTTTCATGAAAAATGATTTGTTCAGATATCTTGTTAAGCTTTTCGTTCTTATACTATCCGCACAAAAATATTTGATGAAAGCCAGACTCTGTAGATCGGCATGATCTTTCTACGCTTGAGGCCGCTAGTTACTCGTCGAAGCATCAGTGGCGAGAAGTTGCAAGATTTTCATGACATTAAAAACTAACATCTTTCAGCATATTATTTCAAATCTGTAAGCTAAATATGGGCCTGTTTTTTTGCATTTTATTTATCAGATATCTAGTTTTCAGCACTGTTCGTCCAGGAGAAAAGTGAATTATGCTATAAATAAACTAACTCTTGGTGTGTGTCGAGTAAAAAAACCAAATACAAGTTATATTTTTATTTTACCCACATTTTCTTAATAAGATCTATTCGTGCATATATATATATATTTTGCTTAAGTATAAAAATAATTATAAGAATTCTGAGAAAAGCGACAGGAAACGTTCTAAGCAGAAAAGAAAGTTAAATTACAGTACCACATATTAATTACTAGACAGCCTCTGCGGAAATTAAACTTTCGCAGTTGCCATGGAAACTGCAATGCTCTTCAACCATCCAACTTTTTATATGTTTTTTTCTACAACAGATTTTTAGAAAAAATCTGAAAATTCGTCTTGATGAGTGAGGGGATGTTTGATATTCTGTTAACCTTTTCTATAAATTTCAGTTAATGCTGTTTCAGTTGTAGTTCTATAGTGGGTACAATAATTTCCAGTAAACAACAACAAAGTCTGGTGGTTTTATTCGTCCTTGACTCGTTAACAGACCATTTGTTTTAAGAGAAACAGACACTTTATTAATAGTGATATTTTTTCCTGATTGAAAACAGTATATTACTGAGTGTTGTGCCGCTTTCCCATCATGACTGGCAGACGCGCGCGCGCGCACTTCTTTTCTAGACGATATGAAAGAAGAAATAGCGATTGTAAAGGATGATTATTCAAATGGAACTCTGGGAAGTTCCTCAAGTAGATTAAAACGTCTGCACTAAGTAGTACTAAAAGCATTTATACCAACTGCTTACAACAAAGCTGACGGCAGTGGTAGGAGAGATGACTGTCGAGCTGTCATCAAACAGTCGATGTAAAGGAAACAAAATTAAGTAGACAGGGCAGAAGGAAGGTTAAAAAATATAAACTAGGAAATGATCATCAAGATGAAGACGATTCTCTTCGACTCCTTTTTTTTTTCTGTAATTCCCATTAATAAACTCAGCCTTAAATTATTTCTCTCTATTAAAATGTTAATCAGCCGGAAGGCAGCAGCCATGTGACCTTATTTTAGTATCGCACAGTACGGTAGAGCATAAAGTACAAAAAAAGCAAAACAAAACAATATCACGTGCCAAAGTTGGAGTGTAATCATGGACTAAGGAAGATGCAATGCTCCATTTTACCTGTAAATGGAGAAAGAGAATAAAGCATCAACGAAGAATAAGGAGGTGTGAAATGAAACAATTAATAAACGAATCTGCTCTATTTCCAGTTTTCTCTCTTTTTCCTAGATATTCCTACCCTAAAAAGGGCGCTTACGTTATAAAGGAGTAATATTGTGTTTTTAATAGGTAAATTATGTTGTTATTTCCACAGGTGGCACTAAAAACAACAAAACCACAGAAATCCGGTTTTCATTCGTTAATGAGTGATATGCGTTTATGTAAAAATCATCCTTTACCTTATTTTAGGTTATGTTATCCTGCTTCGCGAAACAAAATCTTAAAATTTCCTTTTCAAACAGTTCTTTCTCGCACAGTTTCGACGTTCACCTACAGGAAAGCGAATTGTTTAGATTGTCTTACCATTTCTATGAGCAAGAAACTAGATCAGCAGCATCTACAAATTAGAGTTTTTAAAAATGACAGTAAAAGATCTGTACTTAATAACGAAAACGAAGTGGTCAACTTTAAATGTGCAGTTAGTTTTACTACGTAATTTTAAAAAGAAAAAAGAAAATTACCGATGATTTGGAAAAACACCGCCTCTTGAGGCTGAATAATCCGAAAATTTTCTTCTATAGAAAAATATTGCATTCATTAACATTTTAAATCTGCGTTATTTTGTTTTCAGATATAAATGTTTCATTTTTCATTGTAAAGCATTAGTTATGTTTTCGCACAACTAATTATGAAACTTCGCTATTGTAAATCGTATGCGAGTATTTTAAACTTTGAAATAACACGTCAATTCTGCTTGGAGACCTGAAACAATGAAGAATTGACATCTTAACGTTTGATTTATTTTATTAACGGCGATCGAAAAAAGTATTCTAATATAAGAAAACGTTATTTAGACGAGGTTCCGCCGATGGTTTCGTTTATCAAATAAAATAGGAATCACACAAGTATTTATTACTCATTTCTATCTTAGCAATTTGATAAATGACTTCCTTCTATCTTTTAAAAGAGAAAAAATACAATTTACTTTATCGTTTATTAAATTTATTAACTAAACAGTGTCATGAAATGTATGTTTCAATTTGACAATAAAGAACAGGAAAAAAGGGTTCGGCTTTACTGTTGTAATAAAATGTAAAAAAAAAAAAAAATCATTTTAAAGAGTTTAACATTAAATAATCGGCTTAAGAGTAAAGTTTTATAAACTGCTCGAATTTCCTGTCGTGTCACAAGCGGTCATATTGGAAACAAGTAGAACCTTTTTTGAACAGTAGGAAAACCAGACTGCTTTGTACAAATATTAACATACATATCTGTTGGAAACAGACAAACAAAATAAAATAAATCTTTTATGCAAACTGACACCAATGACGACAAGCCGTTAAATTAAAAATTGCTGTATTTTTCTTGTAGTTTTTCCACGGACAGCTTCCTGAGAGCTTTACAGTTGAAATCATCGTGACATTTTTCTTTCTTTTCTTTTTTTGCAGAACCGATGATCGTCATTCAGCGGTGCCCTCACATTTTAAAACCCGTCCAACAATCGCGGGTTTCTACTGACCGTGGAGGAGCGGACTTTAATTATAATCCGCCTCTTTTGTTGATACAGAGTCAACTACAAAAAAGAAAGAAACGAAAGTAATTTTATCACGAATTTATCGGAGTCAGATTCAAATCGACTTCGTTATCAATGGCTTGAGAAGTTCACAACATAGCTTGAATGGGATTTATTTGAAATCAATTCCATGGTAAGTTAGCCGAGGGGACAGCCCCGAGGGATCTTACACACGAGCACTAATTGGACAAACCAAATGGATTTTATGCACGGTCTTGTCGAGTAAAATGTCTTGGGCAAGATTACGATTCTGTATTGAATTTACTCGGTCAAAAGCAAAAATGTTCATGATATATTTTATTCATTTGTTAAATTTTACGTGAGCAGTAATCAATCTGGTGCTAGTTCACAAGAAAGAAAACCGAATTCGCTATTTTTCAGGTGCGATAATATCTTTTCAAAAAAAAATCATCTTACATTTAATCGCTGACCAGTTATCATTACAATTGCAGCTACATTTTATGCTTATAAATTACATTTGTATCTAACCTAAGAAACTCTTTCTTTACTTAATTTTTAAAATTTAATATTTCTGTCAAATTAATTTCTAAATTGTAAATAATGATTTTATTTTGATATTTAGTGAAACGCATGCAACGGCCATCAAAAGTAAATAATTTTCCAGTAAATTACTGAATACGAAGCTAAATATTTTAGTAGTAAAGAAATGACATTTATCTAGATCTTAAAAATATTAAAACTACGTAAAAATATATGTTAATTTTTTTAAAGCTGATAAATAATTATAGGTCCTTGTTTTAGTTGTAAAAACTTGTTTAACTGTAAATTATTTTAAAACACCTGCAATATCTTTTTCCCGAGAAACGAAAAGAAGAGACATTTTTGACTTCAAGAAAACAGAATGACGAGTCGTTTTAAAATAATATACAGTCAGTTGTTTAGAAATGATTATCTCACATGAAAATTTACATCCACTTTATCTTTCTATGCAATTTATAATAGTGAACCATCTAACATATTTTGAAGTGGAAAGCCAGACTTCTATCCCCACGTGGAGCAACCATGGCTTGGCTTACCTCCTTCGGTATGGTTTCCTGGCGTATTCCTTCACCAGCTGATCAGGTGGGTTCTTTCTCACATAAATACTAGAATTCTCTAGTATGGATGTGCGTGCGTGCGTGCGCGTGTGTGTGTGTGTGTGTGTGTGTGTGTGTGTTTCACGATCATTTCGGGTTCATTTGTTTGTTTGTCGCCAGGATGCCGACTCCTTTACGTAGGCATCCTGCTGGATACTCGTGTCCGATTCCCGGTATTACGGAGCAACAAAATATTTAGAATTTAAATTGTTAAAGTTATTGATTTGTTTAATATGCAAAAGTCAGTTTACCTGAATTGTAATGCAGGCTTTTAGAAAAAAGGTAAATTTGTATTTGTTTTAGGCGTCTTGTATTGTAATTTTGTTCTATAGTTTGAGATCTATTTATGAAAAAAAAAAAATCTGTTACTAAAATTTAAGGGCTCGCTTTTGTACAATAGGCTCCATTAGTGTTTTACAATCTGTTCTGATTTATGAGTTCTTTGGTCAGTTAAGAATCTATCCTTTAGGTTTAATTAAATAATTCTATACTTTTATGCTGAAATATGTTACACAGTTAAAGCACCTGCCAAGAATCATGCGGAAAGCGGTTAATGTAAGATGGTAGCAGAATCAGACGTAATAATGTTGTTTAAGGAAGGGGATTATTGAAATGGTGTCCTATCCGAAAATAATTAAAAGCAACAACGGAAATATTATTATAATACAAAGCTACGAACATCGAAATCCTGCTTAACTTTAGTAGAAATCGGCTAAATGTTAGTATAAATAGGAAACAAACAAATAAACAACAGTGTAGTTGACGACAAAAAGCAAAGATTCGGGTCACTACAGTTAATTTTTTGTCTTAATAACAGGTTTGCACCCATTTGTTTGGGAAGCGGCATCAGTTTCTGAAGAGTTGCATTGCGGGAGGTTTTCTTCAGTTACTGAGGGAATAAACCCTTGCTTCAAGTGATAGTGGAGAGAAATATCTGTTGTCTGCGTTGTACTGTGTCCTGTACACTAAAACATCAAGAAGCTTCACAATGGACAGTAATAAACATCTTTAATAGTTTAATTTACCATCACAAGGAATTTGTAAGAAGTTTACTGTTCTACATTTAATGTCAGGCAAATATCAGAGACAGACGGTCGGCATTGAATAATTAATGATAAAGTTCTGCTCAATTTGAATGAAACTCAATTTTTTTTAAATTCATTTGTAAGAAACAGAATAGTTCAAATTAATTTTCTGTGTTCATAGGAAAAGAACAAAGAAATTTAAAAGCAGTATTTTAATTTTTAAAATCTGTTGGAGAAAAGCATTATAGCACATTGCAAACCGATGCACCTCAATTTAGACTTTTACTTATAACTCGTCATCAGAACTGACTTTGGTTTTCATACAGAGTTAAAATAATGGTTAATTGTAAAACAGTAGAAACTCTTTAGACTTACATAAAGTTACACGTTTCTAAACTTGTCTGTATGAAGTGCTGTTCCTAGTTAAGTGATTTGCTAAATTGTACGCTTGTTCTAAAAAAATGAACCATCTTGATGCTTTTATAAACCTTAAATAAAAACATGAGTATGTATTTATGGATATCACCTAATATGATGCCTGGGAAGTTTTTAATTTTCGCTATTATAACTCAACTGATTGCCTCGTGTTATCGTCAATGCTAGCTCAAAATTTGATTCTGATTTTGAGACAACTCATTTTACAACGAGGCATGATTTCCTATTGATTTTGGCACAGAATTTATTGTGGATGATGCGGCTTGGCTCTCTCTGTTTTATAGATCATATCTAACTGATTGAGTCTGGGCCGAGCTGCGCAGATCAAAAACTGACCTCAACCGCATAAGTGCTGCTGCAAAAATGATCTGTTTCCGGTTTACGTACTTTAAGGCTCTCAGATATGACACTGAACAAGTAATGAGAGCACGTTATGTTCTTTTTTTTCACGTTGGCACATTTTCCTGAAGAAGACTTGTTCCAATTACTTTAAACTGAATGATTAGTTCCATCGTTTGTGTTATAAATTAGCACTCACTTTTATTTAGAGTTACTGACCTCAACATTTATCTGCCTTTCTCAGTATATTTCGTTTTCAACTTAACTATCATGAAATAATAAGAAAAACGTTTACAAAATGCACATTTATTTTAAACAATTACAAGTTTGTTTCTTAACTGGAGGACCGAGATCTATTATAATAGAACAATGAATGCAACACATCGATCTAAATATGATATTGTGAACTTATCTATCGCCAGATTATTCTGAAAGTTCTCACAATAATTCGGTTGATAGTTTGGGTAGATATACTTGGTAAAAGTTATCGCATCTTATGCGTACAAGATGGCGTCGGACTTGTCATCGAGTTTTTATAAAATGCCAACTATTACTCGTTACGCTTTAATGTTTTATTTTGAAAAGAAACATGTACTGACTGTCAATTAAGAAGATATAAAATAAGAAACATTAATTTGTTATCCGTCTTTATTGCGTGAGTTGAATGGTAAGATGGGAAAAAGGAAACTTATTTCTAGAGTTCAAATCTTTGTTTAGCTGTAAATATGTGATGGCATGACATTTGTTATTCTGACAATTAATCAAGGAGCATCTATCAAGAGGAAAGGAATCGTTATTGTTTAACAGAATACTCATTATTTAATTTTGCATCGTTGACGTTATTGATGTATGCTAAAGCAGAAACGAACGAACTATTTATAGAGCTTAGGAAGATGCTGCATGAGATGGAGAAAGACATGATGAATGAGAAGAGAAATGAAAGTCTTAGAGTCCATTTAATTCAGTCATATTTGCCAAGAATCGTGGAAAAGCGCACTGATTTAAGTAGATGAAAGCTTTTAACGTTAAAAACGCAATATTTTAATCTAGGAAATTACTTACAGATATAAAAAAACGCACTTGGTTATCGAAACAAAATAAAATCTTCTTTATTCAAAAAAAAGAGAAAAATCTGATGTTTCAACAACTCGATAACTCCCCCCTTTTAAATATAAGAGAAATCGAAGAAAAATTCAGAAATACAAAATTTTGTTTTTTGTTTCTGTCGGCAGTAAAATAAATAAATTTTTTTTAACTAAAATTGCACAAATGGTCTCAGAGTAGAATCACAGTGATCTTTTTTATTTAAAAATTGTCACAACTTAAACACTTTATTCTGCTATTTATGTATATGTAAATTATTTTTTGCTTTTATTTATTCGTTTCTTTTAATCTGGCAGCATTACAGTGAACAAACGTGATTTCTACCTCATCCCTAATGACTGACACAGAACTCATTATTACATGACATTTACATGACACCTATTGACCGTCTGTCACATTTAATTTCACGTAAATACCAGGTATATAGGGTCTTTATGATATTTACAAAAAATTGAATAAAGATTATATTTTGTTGAGTTTTACTTAATTGTTTATGTATCTAAAACTTAAGCAGCAAACAAAAATACGTCTAAAATGGTTTGTTTTATTAACCAAATGATCAACACAAAACTCCTCTACATGTAAACCATTTTGATTTTAAAAAATATATATATATATAAACTGCAAATAAATTTTAAAACGTGAAGTAAAAGTAAACGAATCAAGAAATAAGAAAGAATTATGACATAAGGAATTTAAACAAAAATAAATTAGAAGTTATCGATAGAGGATGTGTTTTGGCCCACAATGGCTTTGCCTGTACTTGTAGGCATATCAACGAAAAAATTTGGAAATTAAATCCATTGTCTCATCAGAGAGGTTTTCAGTTCATCATATGACCTTGAAAGGGATTGAACAGATGCAGAACGCTGTTACAGAGTATCTCAAACATTCTCATTATTACTTAGCTCAGGAAATTGTACTCGCTATTTCAAGCGGATAACAATATTTTCTTGAGCATATTCATCAATTCCATGTGTTTCGCATAAGCGATCGTTATCGTTGATTACAATGAAGTTATCATAAATCGCGCTGACGTATAACCTGAGAGGAATGTAAAATCTCTTCCCTAACCCGCAAAATTCAGGGTACATCGCTGAAACACCTGAAAATCTGCATGTCCACCTAAAGAAGTTCCTGCTCAAACCGTTGCACAATCACCATCATAATAATTATTTTCTATGGCAGTGGCTACTACGCTTCTGTGCCCTCAAAGAGAGAGAGAGAGAGAGGAGAGAGAGAGAGAGAGAGAGAGAGAGAGAGAGAGAGGAGAGAGAGAGAGAGAGAGAGAGAGAGAGAGAGAGAGAGAGAGAGAGAGATCAGAAGAAAAACATAGATCAATGTCGAAGAGTAATCCTCTGCTGGGGTTATGATGCGTGGTCAACCTTTAATTGATCTATAGACAGTATCTCCACCCACTTGACATTGTAGCTGAGGAACCTCACTACAGGTCACATTTACCCATTCCGCCTCTTAGGTCTGCGACTACCTGGCCTCAATCCTACCAATAGCACCCTATACCTGAATGAATCTGCCAAATCAGTAGGGTCGCCCATTTGTAATGTCGTTCTTCAAAACAAATATCCTAACACAGTCAAAATTGATATGAATGCAGCCAGTTTTTTCGTAATTATTTGCATTTTTCTTTGATAAAAGTTTATTAGATTAAGAAAGGCTGTGTCAGAAATTTAGTGAATAAAACATTAACCATTTTAGAAATATATTCATTTTCTTGTTTAAATTTTAGAAACTAGTAAAATTTATTTACGCACCACTGGACTTATCGTTTTAGCTACATTTTACGAACGGTTCTTCCCCAAAATAAACTTAATTAATTTTTAAAATTCTGTTTTAGCTTCCTTTTGAGAATAGGCTCCACCCCTATCTCAGCAATAACATAGCTGCAGTGTCGTTAGGCTATCTGTTAATTCATTTTGAGGAGCCAAATCTGAAGAAAATTATCTCAGGCGAAGCGATATGTACGCAGAATCTTCAAACACAGAAGAAAATCAAAGCAAAACAGGCGAAAACGGATTTTAAACATCTAGGACATCGCCACTAAGAGTCCAATCCACGGTGACATCACACGACACCAGGGTTCCAAAGACTAACTCTTTTGCTCGCATGAAATCTATGTCTTGTAAATTGGCGAAATTTTTGTATCGTGGCGAAGTTATCTTGTTCTACATCGCTGCTGACGAATGTCTGTTATGATATTACGCTGGCATAAACGACGCCGTAATTCGCCGTACAGAGCTGAGGTGGGGAAAGACTATAGCCAAGTACACGGACATCGTCTTATGGTCCTTAAGTATAAGCCTTTCGAGCAGCTGTTTGTTAAGACACACATCGTCGGTAAGTTTTCAAAAGAAGTAAAATAAACTTCTCTGATATGCTTTTATAACACATTCTTTTTTGGTTTTTGTTAAACTCATTTCTTTACTTTAGCATAAAACATTTTATTGCTGTTATTTCCCGAACTCACTTGTCTGTGACTGAGGTTGGTTGCGCAGCGTCATAGTTATAACGTCATTTCTGTCAGAAGAAGGAAATGGAAAATCCCTAATCAGACAACTCTCGTCCTGACAAACCAGTGCAGTAGGACGAGAAGAAAGCTAGAGGCTGGGCAGGGTTGGTCTCCAACGATTGAGAATACCCCTAAGAACCTAGCCACTATATTACATACAGCTGGGTCGGCTTAAAATAAAAAAAAAAACAGTACAATTTTCTTGTGCAAGAAAGTTTGCGTCATTTGCTTATGAAAAGAAGAATTTTCAAGCCAGTATCTGAATAAGAAAAACCTGGCGCATAAAATAACATAAAGATAATAATTGCAGAAAGATGAAAATATTTAAATTCAATTTTGACATACACGAGCTTCTACTAATTATAAGTTAATTTCGTTGCTCAAGTTACCAACGACGCATATCTTTCATATCTTCATAATCACTCGGGGGAATGTAATTATTTTGTAATTTTTAGGACAAAGGAACCTTAAAAATCTAACGCCTAATCTTGCACAACTATGACGCGCACAGTGCGTGTTTGAAAGGTATGACATGCTTAAATTTACTGAAAATTATCGAAATTATCAATCGATGCAGGTAAGCTTTCAGAAAATATGCTTTTAGTTTTTGCAGTATACTAAGTTTGGATATAGTGGGATATTGAAGGTGGGCGGGCCGAAACAAGAAGTGACAGTGTCCCTATCGTTCACCGCGAGAAACATTGGACGCCTCCGTGGGCAGCTCTTCTACCCAGACAATCGCTAAATCTTATAGGTTCTTTTCACCATTCTCCTGTATATCGCGTTTTCTAAACTGCTCCAAAAAAAAAAGGTTGTGGCCTTTCGCATTGCGTAGGCAAAAGTTCAGCCCGGGCTGGTTTGTATAGCTAAGCGGACAGTCAATCGATCGGTCCCTTTCGCCTCTAAAAAAAAAAAAAAAAAGAACACGAAAACCAACGAGCGATATTTCCTTTCTGGTCGCCCGACTTACCCTTTATTGAAGCTTCTCTTCACGCCACACAGTCACAGCTGCGAGTCAGCGCCTTTGTGGGCTACGTCAAATAAAGGCTGAGTCTCATCGGCATTTCGGCGCCATCATGTTTGACGGGAGGCGACCGATCGTAACGACGTCGCCATCTTCTCGTGGATGGCTACGGGGGGAGGGAGAGCGCGACTTTTGGGGTTGCAGCCTCAAACTGAAATTGAAGCAAAGTTGTTAACGATGGCAGTTTTTTTTTTTTTAATTTGAAAGCTTTTGTACTGACGAACAGCAAATGGCTCAGTGACATGTAACCAATTACCTGTTACATGTGGAATAAGCTTTATGCAATTTCTCATCGTCATATTCTATTTCAGTCATACAATGATTTATGCAGGTCTTTCCTGCCCTAATCGGGACGCATAACTAATGTTAGCATTACTGTTAAAGAGGATAGGCTTGTTGCATTGTTTGAAAATCTCTTCGATTATCACAGTCATCACAAAATGGCGCAACACTGACTTATTAGTCCTCCTTTGCATCATCCACGGAAACTATCCATCCTTTTCTGACACAGACGGCCATTTATTATAAACATCACGAGTTCCATCTAAATTAATGTATTCAATCGCAGTGGTAATAATAAAAATCATATTTTCAGTTTTATTGACCATTCTTTACAAAATTCAAGTTTCAAAAAGAGTTAATAAACAATTTTTACTTTAATTTATGCATGGAGCGATTCTTATCCAAACATTTAATCTCTCTAATAATTTAGTACGAATTTCTTATTGTATACTTCTTACAAAATTTACCAGGTACCTTGCAGTATAATATCAAACGGACTTCATATGCGGTTCTTTCGATATCTCTTACAGACTTACATATTTTGAGATAACGAGACTTTAGCCGCATCGATCGATGGTATAATTCTTACTAAGTTACTTTTTTGCCCACTTCTTTGGTTTGTTTTTCCAAAGAAATGAGGGAGTACATGTCAAAAAGCTTTCATTACATTCAACCTTTTCCTGACGGATAGCAAACCTCGACGAAGCCGTTCCCGGTTTCCAGCCATCTAAAGTTTTTATGGTATCACGTCGAGTGCAGAAGCTCCGACAGTGCACAGACTCTCTTCAACATTTTACATCCAACTAACGAAGTCTTCATTGCAAGGCGTGTGAGTGACCATTTCCACCGCCAGAAAAATTTTATTTCTTGTAATTTAATTTGCGGAAAGTCCCCGCTCTTAGGTGATGCCAAAATTGCAAAACAAGAGTCGAATTATGTACAAGAACCCGTCAATGATTTTAAAATAATGGAGTTATCGAATATCGAGATTATGGCGCCTTGATTACAACTTACAAATGCGCAGCGATACCCAGCTATATCTAGGCCACTGACCAGAAGTGGTCACAGTTGTTGTTGCTGAACTTTGCGAAAAAGTATCATCAGCCGACGACTTTGGGTGAGGTACAGAGAGAACGGTTCAGTTCTTGAAGGACCTTACATCACCTATTTTAGTTGATGTATTCACACAACCTCGGTACGGTCTGTACTGAACGAACTGCGGTAGGTTTGTGGGACACGTATATTTCCGACCAACATTCACTAAATTGGCTACACTGATAATCTGAAAGCCAGATGTTTATTATTCCATAACCTCTAGCACTAGGAAACTGCAGTTAAGACTGGATAAGGACTTATTTGCAATAATATAGAACCAGATTCTCTTTTTTGATGAAAGTAAATTCAGTCCTGTCTTTGCTGATAGTCGTTTACTTTCTTGGTGAAAATCAAACTAACGTAAGGTTAACTGTAAAGTATTGGAGGCAGGCCTATGGGATCCTACTCTGGGGTGCTCTGTCAAGAAACTACAAAAAGGAATTGATTAATTCTCTTCAATAAAACTGTTACAAGTCTGTGCTATCTGATCGAGGTCATTAGATCTATTGTTATGCCGTTTGTACGAAGTCGCAGTAATCAGCTCATCTTCATAGAAGATAATATTAAGACAGTAGTGTAAGAATAGTTGTAGATCACCTTAAAGATGAAAATATTCAAATTATTCTATAGCCTCTACTCGTTTCGCCCAGCTATATACCATAGAACTTGCAAAGAATAAGTTCTTTAGGCGCAGTGGAGAGAGACCATTTGTGCCTGTTACCATCCCGGAAGAGCGTCAAACCTTTAATCTTGACAAGAGTGTAACGAGCAGCCACAAGGAAGCGAGAGATGGCTGGTAAACCTTTATGAAGTGCAGGTGAAATGCTGCTGTATTGCCATGCAGAGGCATTGCGCTTTATAAAACTCAGGTAATTTTAGGGTTTGTAGGTTGTGACTATTCGTTGTCATGACATCACTAAAGACCTCAAATAATGTCTAGTTATTGCGTAAAATCAACTCTATAGTCAAACTTTATGACCAGTTCTCTCTGCAAATGTTTTATCGTCAATAAATTCGCACTATTTATATCACACTATGCTCATGTTTTAATTACTGTATATTTACTTATATAAAGGCTTATTTTTAAACATTTGCTGTTATTTTCAAACTAAGGAAAATCTTTTTATATGAAGTTCGTTTTTTATCAGGGATTATAACAAAATAGAGATTTAACATTGAAATTTAAACGCCGACTTTACATTATATTTACATGAAGATATCTTTCACATTAAAAACACCCATTAGTACTATGTAAATACGGAACTGTAAGCCAGTGATTAAAAAGAAGTATAGATAAATCGACACCCAGAGAAGATTTCGTTAGGGTTAAGTAGCTAGCCCTGTTAACGAAACCTGTTCGAGTGTTGCAAGTCAAAATTAATTCTGAGTAGTAATAAATTTTTATGTGTTAATAAAATTACCATCACCCATTAGTAACAAGATTTAGAATATAAACAGAGGAAAATGCAATAAATGCTCGTATACTCTAAACTTAAAAAAACCTCTACAAGTAGTCTTAAAATAAAATAAATTGATTTTTGTATAATAAAATAACATACCTTTGAAAAAAAGCATTTCGTTTTTTTTTAATTTCGGAAAACCATGATGAATATTAATTTAATGCGAGATCTTCTCTCAATGACAAATTATTTCCGTCAATTTAAACATATAGCGGTTACCATGAAAAGTATTTAGTAATTTTCAGATACTTTCTTTGAATAAAATTTATATTTATTAATGTTTTAAAATTATTTTTAGAAATGTCAATTATGCACAGTTACATTATTGACCTGTAGCTTATCTAATAGATTTGAAAAAATATATACAAAATTAGCATATTTTGAAAGTATATAGGTCGAAATCTAAGATCAACGACCTTCTTTACGTAAGTTTTTTTTCCTTTTATGTTAACTTAGTTTTTGCAGTTATGTTTAGAATAAGAAACAGAATGGCAAAAGGTATGTATTAATTATAAAAAAAAACAAATGTTTATAATTGAAAAGAATAGACTGCTACCCGTAGTAGCTAAATCATCATTATCGATCGTATGACGGCCAGGTCCAATTGCCATTCTCAACAAATCCGGGCGTGCGAAGAAAGACCCTTCTAGAACTCTTCATTTTTTAGATGCAGGAGAAAACAAGTGCCCCAAAAAATTCAAGTAAAAAGCAAGTAAATCAAGCGAGGATGGTAGGATAAACAGAGTCGGTGTCAACCCACACTTCAGCAGGAACTCTCAGCTAATGCAGTCCAGTAGTCTACACTAGAATAGTGGTTATATAGGAATCTATGAATGAGTTTATTTTCTAGAAACCTTTGGATGGGTTGCGGTTTCTCGCTATCTTCGTAGTCAATGAATGGAGATAAAGTAGCGATCGCTTTATTTCCAAGAATATTTGTGGAAAGAAAAACAAATCTGTTGTTCGATGGGCTAAGGAGTACTGTTTTATAACATCAGCCTAAAAATAATTAATTTACGTTTTAAATTTTAATGTTTTTGCTTATGTCGCACTTTTTTTTCTTTCTTCATACGTGATATTTTTCCTTTTTTGAACCTGTGCCAACACCGGCAAATAAGGAATCAAACGGATGTACCCCAACTAAGCACTGTGCTACATAAGACCAGAAGCATCTCACCTTTAAGCTCCGGTTGTATCAGAGCTCTTAATTTTGATTAAGTTTTGCTCCTTCAAGAAAATCTAGAAATTCAGTACAGCTGATAATTGTGCTGCAATTTTACTTTTAGCTAACTAATGTACCTGATTTCTTTCCTCTTTGTTTTAAAATTAATATCTTGATACGACAGGTATATCACTTGCAATATATTTGGTTGTTGTTTATCTTCCTATAGGTAGAAAATAGTTATGCTGAACTAAAATAAGTAGTGTGAGCTTAGTTGCTTTAAATCTCTTAGGTTGGCGTATTACAACAATTAAGGTTTTTAAAAAGAATATTTATTATTCGATTGTTCAAGATGGCAACTAAGATGTTCCGTCTTTGGCAGTCACCTTAGGTGGGGTTGGGGTATTCACTGCTCTTATATTATGATTCGGAATTTTTCAGAATTACTTTAAAAGACATTGGCGCCACTCCAGTTCATATGTACATTTCCTGCGGAGAAAAGAGTCAAACTAAGTTATTAACTGTTAATGATGTGAAAACACCAGTAAATAATAAATGGGCACGACTGGATAATGAGATGCATTGTGTCTGTAGGTAAACCACTTGAGATTTAAGAAAAAGAAAGGTTTCATGAGTTGTTCTTCCACACTAATTTCTACTATTTAGTTTATTTGGCTTCTTGAAATCGATTATATAAGCAGATGGTGAGCAAGCATTTTCTAGTGCAGATTACGTACTGTTGCATATACTTAAAAACATATTAATTCTTCTAAAACACACTGCGGTAAGAAGTCTACCGTAGTCACCGCCTCTCTCCTCTTGGATTAAATGGGAGCGTTCCCTATTACGGTAGTTGTGGTTTATTTAGATTGCCAAATGTCTTAACGTCGCATCCTTGATACGTAGGCAGACTAGCCGCTTGAGAAAAGCAGCCTAGAAACTGCAACTTGGTGGGGGGGACCGGAGAACCAGGGGCAAGCGCGCAAGTAAAACAAACTGCCAAAATATGTCCCCCTCATTGTCGAAGGACAAACATCACAACTTGTTAATTAAAAGATATTATGATTACTATACATATCGGAGAACTGCATCAGTACAATTCTTGGAACCCACGTTTATAGTATATCCTGGTTAATGAAGTTCCAGTAGTATTGTTGATAATTTAGATTCAATGCTAATGGTAGTAATCGCAAATTTTCCAATAATTTTGCCATGAATGCATCAAAGGCAATTACCCTGTTTTAAAGCTCTCCGTGAAAGTTAAACTCCACACCTACAACCGTCACACAGCACCACCGCACTTGGTATTAAGCTGACCGATGTTGTCGTTTGTAGTCTGTTTGATAAAACCCCGACGTCACCAATACACGCTATGACAGTATCCTAATAAATAAATTACAAAAACATTGTGGAATAATTTAGGCAAGTCTATTAGTGAGCTTCAGTGATTATTAGGGGTCCTTCTGTGGAATAACCAACTCTGGCATAACACGTTCAATATTCAACTGAAGATTTCCTTTTTTCTTACTTGAATATTCATTAAATCCAAGTAATCCTACAGTCACATGATCTATAGTGTCGTGTATAGCTGCTTCTGACATGCACTACAGCAATGAGCTATTACTGTCTTACTGCTTACCAAGCATCTGGCACTTTTGTGGCAGTAGGTTCGACTCCTGTAATAGCAGGACGCATTTTCGTAAAGGTCCCAGAAACATGTGGTCTGTGTCCAAGAGCTGATGGAGTTTGTCTCAGATCTGTCCATTGTAGTGTGGGTCACGGAAAAAAGAAGGCCATAAAAACGTAGGATATTTTAAAGTGGTTAAGATTATTTTTGCATTATTAAGCATAAATAATGTATTATCACGACTTCTACGAACGGGATAACAACCGGTTTAATGACTTCATCCAGTTGCTTGTAACCCGTTGATTAATTCAGCGGACTACCAAGGAGGATTGACAGAGTCAGATCCCAGCTAGGGGTCGGCTCGATTTAGCATAAACTTCTTGACATGGTTTCTTTACTAGCCGATCGTGTGGGTTTCCTCCAATATCTAAAAGAGTTTCAGTAAAAACTTTTTTACCGATGTCGGCCCTGCCAGGCTACTACGGTGAAAGATAACTGCGGCAGATCACCCTTTCGTCACAGTCTACCTTGTAGAGACTGGAGAACGAAAAGAAAAATTTATTCAAAATATTTTATGTTCACGTGACACAGAAGCCCAGACTAGAACACCAGCATTCTCAAAAATCTGTTGCAACCAGGTTTCCGCCAAACGAGTAACAACCATCAGAAATTGGAATTCACTTTCATTATAGAATAAAACCTGAGTCCAGTTCGCCAAAGTCCAGCGCACATAAGTACTGTCTCAATTTCAACGGCGGTATGTGGAACCCTAGACATCTATCTAGCTCTTAGATTGGCACAGTGTGACCGATTTCGTACAGTTTGCTGTATCAACATTCCCGTAGCCTACTCTGGTTAGGTATCGCTGCTTGTCGGTAATACAGGATGGCTAAAAGGTCTCATCCAATAGAGACAGTTTTTTTCTTTCGAGGTAAAACTTACCTATGACGAAAAAAATGAACACGATTTTTATGCATGGAAGGCAAAGTGCTTTAAATCGATCATTTGCTGCAGAATTTAATGAAGACTATCCAGAGAGGCCTCCAGTTGCTCGGAGAACCGTGGAAAGAATACTTAATCGGCTCAGGGGAAGCCTCTAGACTGCCCACGTACAGGCAGGACGAAAAGTTCAACCAACAAAACAACGAAAGCAGCGGCAATGAGTAATCTTCTGAACACCCAGGAATTGAAGGAGAATATGAGCTCCGAGTGTCCGTCACTGTGTTAAGACAGGTTCAGACATAATGTATTCATCGAATCGAAAATGTTTCGAAGTTAATGACCAAAAATTAAGACATTTGATTACCTTTGCGCTAGCTACTATATTGAAGCGAGATATCCTGAGTGTTCAGTAGAATATTTATACCAAATTTGGCCATAGTTGTGCAGCCCTGCCCTCACTCCACTGTCGTGATGTTTGGTGGTGCACTGCTTGTAGCAATTAAAACAAGATTGCCACGATATGGTCATGGATATGGAGCGGTGTGAAACGTTTAAAACAGTTTTTGCTCGGTTTACATCTCGAAAAAAGACGGTTTGATTTTTCTCACGAGATTGAATTGCCACATCACTCAAGCACGAGGTTGGAAAAGCATCGAAGAATCACACGGAACTTGCAGTGGACAAGACTACAGCAAATAGAAAATGATTTCATGCAAAATATCCATATATTGTTGCGTTCAGTGTATTTTAAAATACGATATTTGAGGAAATACATTAGAAGAAACACACGATATAATACTACTGAGAATCCATCTGTCCTTCGTTTAATATGACTGATTTATTTCACTGTATTAGCTGAATATCCACCTATGAATCGAGTACACATCTAAAAGTTAAGAAATATCAGCATTAAAAATATTTTTTTCAACTCCAGAAGTCCGTTAACATTACTATAATTATAACGCATTTAATACATTTTAAAATATTTTTATTGTTTTATGGCATATATTTTTATATTAAATAACAGACCCCTAGAAAACTAATATCTTCCTGATGTATCGTGAGATGCAAGAGTAAAGATAATTAATGAAAGCACGTCATAAGATTACTCTGTGGGAATGATTTTAGTGATTAACTAAAAGACAGTTCTATGACTCTTGTTTTGTTTATAAAAATATTCTGCAGCATTCAACCCTTTCCAGGTTTGTTTCTCTGGTAAGGTCAAATAAAATGTCAAAATTTCCAGAAAGGGGTATTCTTTTGCGCAAAAATAATTAAATAGATTAGTAATTAAATTACTAATGAATGTTAGGAGCCAGGATGAATCACTATGATGCGTCTCT
This sequence comes from Nautilus pompilius, assembly GCA_018389105.1. NCBI lineage: Eukaryota > Metazoa > Mollusca > Cephalopoda > Nautilida > Nautilidae > Nautilus > Nautilus pompilius. The sequence continues at coordinate 958,019 of JACATO010001894.1, forward strand.
GATAATATAACTAAATTCAATTAGGTTTTTTCATTGACGTCGATGTGATGTGAACTGAAACGTTGGATAACTTTGGTTTTCAAATATAAGCAAACCCAATTTTTTGTGAAATGTATTATTTTAAAAATAAGTGATGTATTAACATTCTATCTAACTTTGCTAGTAAATACTTTTTACAAAATGTTAACTGTTTAATAAAGATATAACAAAATCATTTAGATAATGCATGTCATTTCACAGTAACAAAGTCCATCTTATTCAAGAGTACCAATAAAAAATAAGGTTTCATTTAAAGTCATTGCTTATGTAACAAGACTTTGGTAACTTATGGTAAAAATAAAAAAGGAAAAAGGGCAGATTCTTAATAAATAACGGCAATGGAAACTTTCGATTTGGCTGAATGTACAGTATTAACCATTAAAAAATAAATAATCTTTTTGATAATTTCTAGAAAAGTAAAAAAAAAGAAAACTAAGATATCTACTGATTAATTCGTGATTTAAAAAAGTGGAAGGAAATGTTGCAGAATGGAATTATTTTTGAAATGATTTATTAAAACATATATTTTACTTTAAAAATCCTTATTGAACTGTCTCTCTATACTGAAAAAGTATCGTCCGCCTAACTAATAAACATAAGCTAATACACACTAATACAAATAAGTTCATTTTTCTAAGCCTTACTGTTATTTGGTAGATCATTAACTTATCATAGCGCACTATTGCTAGACATATAATAAATAAATGTTCTAAAAAAGTTAAAAATCTAAAATTTAAACATTCTTTAAACATTTTGTAAAACATGGAAATTAAAAAAAATATTAATTTAAGGTTTTGTAAAGATTTTCCAAGCCAATCAATCAGTAGTTATAACCATGTTAAGAAAACAGGCTGTATAAGAAGTTTTACTATTTAAAAATCATTCGGTTGTTTTAGTCTCCAATGCTCACTTAATGATTTTCCCTTGGAATTATTTCTATTGATCTCATTCTGAATGGTGAACAGAAAATACAGTATATTGTAAAATTTTTGTAAACGTAAATTTAACATTTTTTTTCATTTTCTTAGCTTCCTTTATACTCTGATAATAAAATAATGATGTGTTAAGTTGTTTATTTTTTATTAGGCAGTCATCTTTAAAGCCTTTCATCAACAGTAATTATGTGCACGCCTAGAATCTATTGTTCTCACAAGTTCCTTTGTTTAAGATTTTTATCTCTTTATTAGTGACCAATCCAGCCAGTATTTTTGAAAATGTACAAATAAGCTTTACTGTTTATTAGTAGTTTTTTTTTAAGCTATAATAAAAGCATTTTTTATTTTTTTGTAGATTTGCTATATTTGATTTAATCTTCTATATACCATGTCAGTTTATACCTTTTTATACTACCTGACCAGCCAAAAAGTACTAGTTAGTACTTGTGTTAAACTGGTTGTGTAGCTAATCAACACTCGCAAATGCAAAACACGTGGGTTTGGAGCGACCTACCGATCTGTTGTTACGAAGAGTTATATTTACGAGGAAGGTATTGTGTGCCGCAGCCCCTATGGATAAATCTTTGCTAAGTATGACAAATATAAAGAATATTTAGGTACAAATGTAAGCCCAAGTGGTATAAAGGAAGTTAAAACCATTACTATTAAACATTTTAGAGAGAGAGAGAGAGAGAGAGGAGAGAGAGGAGAGAGAGGAGAGAGAGAGAGAGAGAGAGAGAGAGAGAGAGAGAGAGAGGAGAGAGAGAGAGAGGTGGGGGAGGTGGAGATTGCAATAAAACTTGTGGCCATAGAATTTTAGAAACAACATATTCAATAGTTATCTTGGTGAATCTGTATAAAATCTGCAAAATGTAAATTCGGTAGCATTTTCGAGCATGATAAAATAATATTTAATAATTCTGAGTAACTTTATGTTAATCTTGTTCATTTTGTTAAAATCTGAATGATATTTTGCACGTTGCATTTTCCTGTCATTATTTCTGATTCCTTATATTAGAGACGGATTATCATTGATCAACAATTATATTATTTAAAATATTTTCTGATATTGGGCTTAGCCGAAATTGTAGCCATTTTGTGATTATGAGATCTAATATTAGTAACTACACATTAAAGAAAAAAATGTTGGTGTCCGCCCGCTCAAAACAACCGGTTATTCCTGAACCACTGTCAGGTTTAATATATTTAGTTGCTTAGCATATTCTAACTATTCCAAACCTGGAAGCATTTAAATAATTCTACGCTTAACGCAGTAATAATTCAATACCTTTTTTGGAATAGTGCGCACGCCTGCCGAAAATGACAAGCTATACAAAATCAAGAAATTATAAAATGGTATTTAGAGTTCTTTGTTTTCATATTTTGTATCGCAGTTAGTTATTCCTAATATCTCAAACATTTCTTGGAACTAAGATAAATTGTTTCCCACATTCAGATGAACTTGAAACAAAAAAAATGATAAATTTTATTAAAGAAATCCCAGAAAGTAAATTTCGAAACCTTTTAGCCAAGAACCATCGTAAAGCAATTTTCTGAAGTTAGATTATTGTTTAGTAAACGAATTAAAAAAAAAAAAAATTATGTTCATTTCGACTCTATGGTCGAATTCCCATCCTTTTCACACGTAAATAAAATTTTTAAAAAAATTATTCAAAAAATACTTTAAAAAAATTTTTTCTTAAATTTTACTACGAACCTAATTTGGCAACACACAGCCTGCACACAAAACGGCAGATTGAAGAAGGAGAAAAAAGAAATGAACTTTATAAAATTTTCCCCGTGAGATATTCACAGGAGAGTGCGCCAAGTAGAACCACCATCTAGCTCATCAAACTTCGAATTGCCTCGGAGGTAAAACAACACCTTCGGTTCTGAAAGCGCTAAAACGCTGTCGGACAAGAGGATTTTCTTCTTGTAGACCTTTTTTTGATAATTAATTCTGCTCTTGAAAAGGCTATAAAGAAAGAAAAAAATCATGTGAAGATAATTTTTTATGGCTGGTAAAATAACAATAAAAAAAGTATTTCGTAACAGTGTTTGTGCTAAAGCGAACTCTGAGTCTTTCCGGAGTTTCGCCAGTAGCTGGTGGCAGTGGGAGCCGAGACGCGACAGGTCGACTAAAATTGGCACTGATTTTTTGAGCTTTTCCTCTGCCAGATGTTGGAGGTGTAACTCGTTAATTTGGCTTCCAGACGGACCTGTTCAGAGAAACAGTGGGTGGGTTGCTATTTAGCTGTCCCCAGCAAGGATGCTGTGCTATGTTTTACCCAGTAGCACGATAATGAACAGGTGACCAAACCGATTTCCCAATGGGCTGTCGGAATTTTGAAGAGTAGTAAGGTTTCAAGAATTTCTTGGTAAACTTCAAGTAGCAGAAAGGAAAAGTATATCCTTAGATTGGATTTAAAAAAAAAAAAACAAAATCTTTCCAAACATTACGAATAAAAAAAAAAACTCAGCATTGTTTCCTGGGACAATGGAATGATCCGCAAAAGATCGAAATCGTCTGGGTTGAACAAAAAAAAATACAAAGCCTGTTAAAGAGCACTGCATAGTTTCCAACCTTCTAGACAGCTTTGAGAGCGGCAACGATAAGATCTTTGCTTTTCTGCACAAAACCCACGCGAGAGTTCACCGTGACGTCCTGTTTCCGTCTTCCCCTTCGCAATTAGTTGCACCTCGTCTGACCTTGGCCCGGTTTTTGAGCGGAGAACGCAAAGTCCCCGAGAGCCGTTAATTCTCTAGATAGTTCCCCAAATGAGCCGTTCTATATACAAAGCTTTTCCATCGTTTTATTATATTCGCTTATTGATGAACCTCTAAGATATAAGAAGTAACTTAGTAATTTCCTCTTATCGTACAAAACTGGAACCGTTTTTACTGGAGGAAAATATGACCTGCAGCGAATTTTTATGCTTTAGCCAGTGCCATTCTGAGAGAGAGGTTGGTAAATATATCCGGACAAAATTCCTTCATACCGGTCTTAGGACATGCGAAATCCACTTTAAGTGTGGGGAAAGTTTATCGTAATCCTGCAAAGTACATTGTTGCACATTACAACCCTCCGGCCTTAGTCAATTTTTTTTTTTTTTTTTGTCAAAAGTCAATTAACGAAGGAATGAGTCAAGAATTTATGGCGTACTTATTGATCAGAGCGAGACAGACCAGTTGTATGCAGTGGATTGTTATTGATATCGTGCGCCTCGACACACATTACTAGGCAAGTTGCCGGGCTGAAGCAGCTATAGTTGGATAAGTTGGTGGCCGTAAAGTTCTATTGGCGAGACAAATAACATTTTTCGAAGTTTATTTCTGGAGTGAGTTGAAAGTCACTTTTATTGCGGTGTAGTCTTGCTACATGTCAGGAAGAGCGCTGTCTGGGCGAGTGTAGCAAAACTTGAATAAGAACGAAGTATTCAGCAGCATACAGAAAAAAAACCGTAAACAACGAGAAACAAACAATAGAATGGTGTATAGGACGGACAAGGCTGATAACCTAAGAAAACAAGTATATAACCCTAAAGTTTCTGATGCAAGGTGTATTTAATAAAAAGGCTCGACTACTATTGGGTGTGAAGTTATCTTAACTTTAATTACTAAGTGAACAAAATAGGCGGTTTTGGTGTTTACGTAACATTAAATATAAAATAGTCGTTATGATGTAAATGTTATGCAATTATTCAGTCGATAAAGACGAAGTAAATGTAACTTTTCTGATGCCGAATCGAAAAACCTCTGGCTTTAATAGTGGTGTAAGTAACTGTATTCATGGATTTATTGAAATAATATTGTTTTATTCAGCATAAGAAATGATGTTTGCTATCTATGATCAGAGAGCCAATCGTGAAATAACTTTTCATCAAATATAAACCTAATTTAGTGCAAATATTTTTTTCATCTTAGGATTAATATTGCAAACATAAAGGACGCACGCGTTCACCTGTCGTGCATGATTTGTGCACACTCGATAATTTTAAGTTTAAAAACGATAAAACCTAGACAGTATTCGAGCACCGGGGGAAAAGGAAAATAGCTGATAAAGTTTGCGTAGGTTTTGTGTAATTTTATACGATTAATTAAACGCGAGGACTTAATTCATTGACGGTAAGAATTGAAACACTATAATTAAAGAATCTAGTTGAAGAGATCGGGGCTCGTTGTTAATAAAGTTTATTTTAATAATAAGAAAACGAAAGCTAATATAGCAGACGCATTAAATTTAAAAATCAGATCCGTGTAAATTTTCCTGAGTTTAAAACACTACGAATTAACCCTTAATTGTATGAATGCATGAAAAAAAATACAAACTGGAGGAAGTCCATTCAAAACAAAAATAGAGACGTTTGTGTATATCGATGACTAAGTCAGCTTCCTTTTCCGGTTTTAATGTAGCCGGGATCGGTTGGTTCAGTGCGCATGGCTGTCTGGCTACCAAGGTCTCCCCTGTTATTCTTCGCAAAATGGCGTTTCAACAAACCTTACGTCGTTATAGAATATTTTAGCGACTTAATACAATTTACTAAAACTTCGAGTGTTCACCGAGTATTGAGTGAAGCAATATTTCAGAAAAAGAAAACTGGGAAAAATAAGACACGGATCATCATTAAAAACGCTTAAATTCGGAACGTGGCAGGAACTGTTAATGGAAAAACAAAAAAAAAAGTTATAAATATCCTTTGGTATCGCAGCGCCCATTACCCTTGGAAAATGATCCAATAACCCTACAAAACGAACGGGGAGGCGAGTAGCGGCGCGGTAGATGTCTGAAATACAGTGTTTATTTACTGCCAAGAGGCAGAGCACAGCGGAAAGCCGCCATCACTTCAAAACAAAGATATCTACCAATCTGCTTATATAGCGAACAAAGTTAAAGCTTATTATGCGAATATTTAGCGAACGATGGTGAACAGTGTAAAATGTGCCTATTGGTTTATTTTAATATTTACAACGACAGGATAAATCCAGTTTAAAAAAATCACCACGAGAAAAGGAAAATATTAAAAAAAAAACGAGAATTAGAAATAAATTGAAAACAGAAACAAAGCAACAAATATTTGTCACAATTACTGGACAACATCTTGTCATTAATGTAAATAAATTCAATCATGTGCAAATGTCATGCAAAATAAATTGTTTTTATAGTTACATTTTTGTTAAACATGGGCGTAAAGGGTTAATTATATGCTTGATAGTTATTTATAATGTTAAGATGAATGTTAAAAGTAATGAATACGTCTTTTTTTTTTAAAAAAAGGGAAATAAAAATGTGTAAATATAAAAAATGCATAAAAAATCATATTAAATGATAGAAAAAAAAAGAGAGAAGTAATAATAAAATCAGTTCTCCAATTAACTGTATAGACTTTTATTCGGGATATTAAATTAATGAAGAAAGAAAAGTCTGAACTATCGAAGTATGTTTAAATAAGCATTTAACTCTCAACTTGAAAAGGAAAAAAAATTATTTGTGAACAAAGAATCAAAAAAGAAGATACTCCAATATCATAGTCAATATTTTTTAAGTTATCGCTGACTGAAAATGTCTACAATATTCAAACTATCAAGAGCACTCATTAGTAGCCAACGATTAAGAGTTATCAGAAAACGAAATAGCTCGTTTATGTTAATTGTATTTAATGTTGCATCAACTCACATTTACAATTGGTTTATTACTTTATTTTCCAGAGTGAGACATATTTAATTGTAATACCAATATGTCATCAACAGACGTTTCGTTTCTAATGATAGTATATCACTAAGCTCGAGGGTGAGGGAGTACAACGAAATTCGATTTGACGCTTGCTTATTTTTTATGTTTCAAATGCTTCAGAGTTTTTTCCTGCGCACCTGAGATTCATCTATTCGTTGGCAGTAATAGAGAATGCGCACCTGAGATTCATCTATTCGTTGGCAGTAATAGAGAATGCGCACCTGAGATTCATGTATACGCTGGGAATTTTTCAGCCTATGACTACATGCAAGTAATAATAAAAATTGTGATAAGCATTTAGAATTGTTTTTTATCGAAAAAAAACAATGCAAATGATAATTATATCTTAAATAAAACACAAAGTGGTCTTTTAACCTAATACTTAGATATATGCAACCATAGATTTATATAAAAGAAAACCCACACTACCCCGGACCCCAGAACACCTGTGTCACTTCCTTACGCGCTCCGACTTTTCTTCGCTGCTGATAGGCTATTCAACCCCAGGGTGACCTTAGGCTGAAGCATCCTTGTAGAGGCGACAATCCGCTTGAGAAGATTCTGTCAGGATTCTTTTCGTTATCAGAGTCGGAAAGAACCCGGAGGAAGAAAACGTAGCCGGCTGAGAAAGAGTGGTAGGAAGAAACTCCCCCAGAAGGATTCGTCATGCAGGGCCCGCTCCAATGGAAAGCGAAGTCGACAGGCTCCAGACCCTAGCAGTCCAGATGCCGTACTTCCACGACTTCCGTATCCATCTTGATAAAATAATCAAATATCTTAGCGTACAAATATATAAGAAACTATTTTTGAAAGGCTAAATACTTATATAATAGAAACAAATATCAAATTATTGAGTTATTTATTTGGATACGTTTGGTTTTTGTTGTTTTTATCTGCATATGCTGGTATTCTTTTTTTTTTAAATTTGCGCTTAAACCGAGAATTTCATAGTTTGAAATAGAATATATTTTAAAGATTCTTCAAATACTTGAAAACAATAACGTAAGAGGAAACAAATCTTACACCGTGGTACAGATATAAATAATTTTTTTTATATATTACAGTGAATTTTGATATTAGTTTGTTTCATCTTTTTGGAGTTTTTATTCTTGAAATAAATTAAAAAGTCAGACTTTTTCATTTTCTTCATCTCTCAGATAATAACACTACCACTTTCCCTCTTTGTCCACTCATGGCGATTCGCTTGATTTTTACCATTTCAATTTCATCGAAATGACAAGGACTGAACGTTTTGGCTTCAGCAAGAACACCGGTTAATGCCCAGAGTACCCGAACGAAATGATGCCAAGTTTTGCCATTCAGACATATTGGCTTGTACATAAACTAAAGAACAACAGGGAGTCTGCCCTCCGGTGAACGCGCGGCTCTTCCGACTTCAGTAAGCGCCGCAGAATAGTTCCAAGCAGTCTGCTGATCTTTCAGCACGCAGACGCTGTCACGCCGAGTTAGTTGACGGCGAAGTATCTCACGACGAAGATGCTTCCAAAGCGATTAGTGAAACAACAATTCTCGGTGGCGCTTTTTTGGTACAGCGATCACTAGAGGGTTTGATCGATCGATCATCTCTTAACCTTGTCTTATCATTCCTTTGCTTGGGCTATAAATTTAAGAATGAATATTAGAACGGTGCAGAGTTGTTTTTATTGTCAAAATTAAAAAGCCTCATTACAAACTGGATCACATCGATACAGTTCTGGATAAAAAATGAGAAGTATAAACACATTTACCATCTTTTTCGTATTTAAATAATCGGCCAGTGCGCGACATTTCTAACCCTTAAGGAGAAAGTAGTATCTTGAATCCTCCCACTTGCACTCCGAATGCTGTAGATTTCGAAAGTGGGAAGTGAAAATCTAGGAGAACATTTCTGGAAAGGGATAACCAAGGAGTGTTTCCGAGTCACCATCAAGAATAAATTGCGACAGAAGCTACACAACAAATGCAATTCGAACGAAACAGGAACTCAAATCGAGGCTGTCGGCATGACGAGTGAATATGCAGTAGTTTACTTTAATTCGTTGTCAATGACCGGTTTAATAAATAACATATTCTGCATATAAATATATGTTAACAAAATATTCAAAATAGGCTATGTTAGAAAATCAAGCTAGACATAAACACATAAAAGGCCAGAATTTTCAACTTACCAATGCAATATTTGTAACGAATAAAGAATGTTTTGCGTCAAAAGGTGGCAACATAAACTTATTACAATGCATTTTATGCATATAACCTTTAACAATATTGTTTATATATAGATCAATACACAAATAAGTTGCATGTGACGTACCGGGTGTCTCGTTGGTAGCTTCGCAAATTTGACTGTAGTAGTTATTAGACAAAATATTCGGAATCTCTGCACATTCTATACAAATTACTTCTAAAAGAGTTTCATTTACTTCCCAAAATCAGAGAAAATAGAAGAAAAAATAAAACACCACGGTTTTATTTACAATAAAATCTGCTTAACTATTTTCAGAACCTGTCATACGGTCGTGTCTGTCAACAATCTAAAAACTAAGAAAAACAGTTAATAGTTGTTAGACCAGCTTTTATTATCAATTAGAAAATTGCTGTTTCTTTCTTTTTGGAAGTGTTTGAAACTATTCTTATTTCGGAGCTAAACTGATTCTACTTCTTAGTTCAGGCAGCTATGATTGACAAATCCAAGCAGCAGTCGTTTTCTCCGGAGTTTTCCTTTTTAGTGAGCATTTAATCTGCCTTCAAATAATGCTTCAAAGCAGCCATTGTACAATAACAAGAAAGTACAAAATCGATTATTGTCCATCCTATAAATTCTACGATTTTTTTTTTAAAATTTCAGCGAAGATAATAGGTGACAGCCAAAATGAAATTCAGCAATAATCGTCCGTGTTTAAGGTCAGCAATTTTTTGGCATTAAGGATTAATTTTCTTATCGGTACAGAGAAATATTGCTAAATTCGGAACAAAATTAACTAAAGCAGGTTTACTGAACAGACTGCTGCTTTAATGCAGTAGCTGCAGCAAGTAGAAATATTCATTTTAAAACAGTAGCAGTTATGTATAAAAAGTCGATAACAATAAAAGTGTGCAAACCTGATGAGTAAGTGAGTTATCTACCCTGTGTGTTTTCCTGTTTTAGGATCAGTTTATTTAACGCCCATTGCTTGCTGGTTATTTACAGATGAGTTTTGTTTTAATTTACGGGCGATCTTCTCTTTGATCTTCAATGAATTCAACAAGTAAAATATTCATTGGGTCCAAATGTCGCGATTTTAGTTGTGAGACTTCTGTGCCATCTTTGCGAGAACGTTAGAAACTCATATAAAAAAATGAAAAACGTTATTTTTCTTTTTTTGATAGTCTTCCAAAACGCTAATTGAGAACTGGTGAAATAAATGCCTGTACTTCATCATATGATCAATGGATGGACCTTAAAACTTCACAATATTTCATCAAAATCTGAACATGAATAATTCAGATTTATTTCATTGAATGCACACGATAATCCTTTGTTTGAAACGTTCGTTTTGTACTTGAGATATTACACTGTTTAAACAAAAATCGGTTATAGGTTTTGTGAAGTTAGTTAGTTCATGTAACTAAGATGATTTGATAAACGATAAAAAAATAGCACCGAGTGAGACATTTTTAGTTATGCTAAAAATTTGCTCTATAATATTAAATGTTCAAATGTGCATCGGTGCACCAGTATTTAAATAAATTATGAATAGTTTTATCAATACCAAGTTTATGAACCTCACACATCGATAGAACAAAGCCATTTATTTGATTCAGTACTTATGGCGCAGAGTTTGTGAATTTATTACGAACAAAGTGCTGCTTGTGTGAAAAAGAATTAAACTGTTTTGGAACGCTTAAGTACATCCTTTTCTTACTAAACTAAATGAATATTTAATGAATCATCTATGGTCAGTCATTATCAATATATACTAGTAGATGTAGTGAAACACTAATCGTTTTTATGCCTCCCAGCTGCAACATTTGTCTAGTTTATCGTACGTTTAAAGCCAAGAAAATTGGTATTTGATTAATTTTTACGGGGGGGAAAATTATTGTGCTTTATTTTTTAAAAAATATTAGACAAATACAATTTTGTGTAGAATATAAGTGGCACAGTCTTGCACTATTGTTATATCAAAGAAAAATTAGTTGCAGGATATTGAAAACATTTAAGTTTTATAAAATCTTTACTTGATTTATAAAGATGGTAAATTTTAAATATAAAACAAAGGAATGTTTACTGTTAATAAAATCATTTTTTCTTGTAGTACTGATATGGCACAGAAGTAATTATTATGAATACTAGAAAGAATTATAGCACGAGGAGAGCGTTAATATGTGTAAAAGAATAGCTAGAAATGCATACATGGATCTTTCCAAATTCGTTCGCTTTCGCAGAAAAATGGCAGTTAGAAATGATAAATACCACGGAGACATAAAATCAACAAAACGCGAAAGAGTTTGCCCACATCAGAACGTTGAAGAGGTTCATTTAAAAAAGTTAGTTTACTTCACTTCAAGAGCCTAAATAGTAAGGAAACTGATTTTGTTGGCTGGCAGAAGGAAACCATACCAGTCGTCTAGTGCAGTGAACTAATTTTTCAAGTGACAACTATCTGACCTCCTTATCAAGCGGCTCTCAATTCATGCGCTGGAGAACAATTTTACCACATGCACCAAAGTATAATACTTGAACGGCCAATATAAGGACAAATAGATAAGTAAATAAGTAAACTAGTTACAGCCATGCCAAAATGTTTCGCATCACCCCAGAAATTTTACAAAATTTGTCTTCAAATAATTTTCATATAACTTGACACTGCTCGCCTGGCCACTTTTAAATGTTTGCTTTTGAATCGACTACTATTTGAATTTTAACTGATATTAAATTATTAAGTTTTAGAAAATAATTACCCTTTAATGAAATAATATTCACCATAACCTTTGAAAAATAATGATAAATAATTTTAGAAAACAAATAGATTTTATAAAGTAAATAAAATCTCAGCAGAATGTTGGTTCTTTTAAAACTTACTCATTTATTTCTGTTTGCAAGAAAAGAACTTTATTTAATACTTTTAATTCTTTCTCATAGCCTGAATATAAATACCTTACATATCAAAATTCATCTGTCCAAGTAATCTAGCATGCGTGCGACAGCAGCCAGCCTGATAAGCATGTAATTCTCCGAGTACATACAGCGATGTGCAAAAGTCATGTATAAAATTATTTTTCCTGTAAATTAGCTCGCATTTTGTCGAAAGCAGTTATCAAATCAGGTTCATTAAAGTATTTCTATATTACTGTTGTGCATCTATTCCAATAACATCAAGCATATTGTTTCATTGTAAGAAAAGTTATAATTATTAGAAAAAAAAATTGCATCAAATCAGCGTGTGCAAAAGTGTTGCATAAAATCCAGACAGCTATCCAATCAATTCAGATTCAATTCCATTTATGCAGAAAGTGATCCGATCTATCAATAATGAGTAGAATATCCGAAATCCTTCATAACTTGTTCACAACAACGGGGCATGCTGGCTACCAAACGCTGACAATTGTAACTACTGAATTCCGACAAGGCTTCCTCGATTTTTCAGTTTCAAATCGGTTTTATTTTTTGGATTTTTGGCACTAACGCTGAGTTTAATCGAGTGCCAAATGTTTTCGATGGGATTGAGATCCGGGCAGTCGAGAGGGGGATTCGCAACTCTGCAATCAAGGCCTTGACACTCCTAGTTGTGTGGATGGGAGCGTTGTCCTGCAGATTTGGCCATCAGGGGCATGTGGTCACACATATACGGTTCGACAATGTCCGAGACGATCCTAGTATAGTCATGAGCATTCATTCGACCTTCCAGTGATGCAACGGACCGACACCCGATGATTAAAAACAGCACCAAACCATGGTCGAATCTCCCCCTGCCTGCAGAGTCGGTCGAGTGCAACTAGGATGGTATTTCTCGGACACCGATCGCCGAACGTACACCCGACCGGCCGAGTGGACCCTCACGAATTTTCTTTCGTCGGAAAACAACACTCGAGACCACTGGGCCACGGTCCAGTGGAAATGGTCGAGAGCCCACTGCAGTCGCTTTCGACGATTGTCCAGACTGATGAACGGTTTCTTCTGTGCCGATCGCCCGAACTGTCCCATATGGATCAAACGCCGTCTGATGGTGCACGAGGCGAGCTGGATCCCACGGTGCCTTGCCGAGGCGGTCTGGATGTCGGTGGAAATGCGGAATCGGTCCGAGTTCGACATGCGGGCGATCAGATGATCCTGTCGAGCCGTCGTTTTCCGCGGTCTGCCCGGCTCTGCGTTTCGAAATTAGGCTCCCATCTGCTTTCCAACGTTTCAGGGTGCGCGATATCGTCGACTGATTGCAACCGATACGATCCGCAATGAACCACTCAGTTTTATCATCTTCTTTCATGCGTATGATTGTGGTCCGTTGTTCGGGAGTGAAATAACGGACTCTCGTCATCACTATATTGAACAAAAATGAATCAGAATAGTGGAAAACGACAGATTTTTCATATTTATATTCTACTATCCTAAACTATTATAGCACAATATGTATATTCTAATTTTTTGTAGTTTATGCATCACTTTTGCACACGCTCTTTTAATGCAAATTATTTTATTAATATTTAAATTTTGAGTGTGCAATTACAAAATGATCTTACTGTTATAAATCGTTTAAAGACACCGATACCTTTCAATTGAAACATAAAACATATACAATAGTTACTAATTTCTACAAAATAAGAACCCATTTTCTGCGTCTTGTCATTTTTATACATGACTTTTGCACACCGCTGTAGGTGCATTGGGCATCTAATGGAAATTTAAGACCACATTATCTGTAGCCAGTTCTTCCTGCTATGATCTACACTCACGGTATGATTTCATTACACTAAATGTGAAAGCGAGACCTAAAATAGAAGCTGTTGTTTTACCAGTAAATTCTGTTAGACACTATTGCTAGAGTATATTTATATTCCAATGCATTTATTTTTATTATTATTAACAGCATTCTTATTGGGGTCACCTTATTTAACACTTTAGAATGTAAATATAGAGTACGTCCTTTTTAAAATAAAGAATATTAAAGAGAAAATAATATGAACTGAAAGGAAAATAAATGCTAAAACAATGCTTTAATGGGATTTATTTTCTAAAATTAAACAAAAAATTTTTTGTGCTTATATCTATGAAGTGGTTGTGATTAATCAAATGAAAACCACGATATCATCATACATCTGTAATCAACTTTACCCGCATATGACGTCACATCAAATTGTCTTTAGTTTGCTTGTTGACCTGACCTTTAGGCTTGATAACGTGCATTCATTCCAGTTTACTATTTTAAGGTCAAATGCAAATAATGTTGAATATATTATAAGATATTGACAGTCACAGTTATAATTTAAAATCTGATATTTTAAAAAAAAAGTAACCACGCTGATGAAAAGTAAACAAAATGTCAAGTAGCTGTTAAAACAACTAGTAAGACAGGAATACAAGACTATCAGCGAATCTTCGTTTTCCTGCATTTATCGATTCCTTTTAGTAATGCAATCACGGTTAAATCTATTTTCAATAATTTTTCCTCTAAAAGTTACCTGGTGCTGGTTACTCATGTGATAAGTGGTGTCGTTGAAAGAACCTCAAAATGTTATTTATATAAGTTTTTTGTTGTTGTTGTTGTTGCTGCAATCAAAAAAGTTTGTTTGTTACTCAAATAAAGAAAAGAAGAGACTCGCGTGACACCGAAAGTTATCGTCGTCGTTCTTCGTTTAAACTTTAATTAATTTTAAAATCTCCAGATATAAAAGCACTGCGAGCTTCTTGTAAGCATCGGTAAAGTTTGAGATGAATTCTCATAACCTGCAAAACAGTTGTCGGACAAACACAGGAATCAGGCAAGAGTTATAAAGCTGGCCTTTCGTGGTTATTATTTAATCTTCATAATGAGTCTATCTTTTAAAAGAAAAAACTATTACACTGAAAAGAATACAGCGGACGGTATAATAAACATTTAACTAATTTTCGATTATACTAGATTTGATAAACTTTAGTTTATTTATTGCATAAAGCCACACTGAAAGTTCCTCTATTTTTTCCAGATCGATTTGAGAAAAGTCGACGGCTGATTTTTAGTAGAACGGAGCACTGTAAAGAGAGAGTGAAATTCTTCAGAGTCTTTTAGAAAAAGATGGCACGACATCTAGTTTATTTATGACAGTTTTGTATTGGCATTTTTCTGTTGTTCGTTTTTGAGTGTGTACTATTAGGGAATAGATATTTACATCGGCAATTGACAGATGCCAACCAAAGGCGTAACCACGCATTTTTCAAACATGAACAGCGTTAATCAACCGTTCCTGCTGTTAACATCTAACTCAGGGATTAACAGTATTGATTTGTGCGCGGAGACAGTAATCGAAAATTTACCTGTTAAACTTTCTAGGTTTAAAAATACTTTAATGTTTCAAGGCTAAAAATAATTTTATTTTATAAAATGGGTACTGTCCTTGACTAAATGAAAACAAGCAAATAAAGATTTAAAATAAAAGATACTTTCAAACATTTTATTATTTTATAAATTCTCAGAAGCTAATTAACACACGCAATTTATGCTAAAAGCGATAAAACTCTGCACATATACAGGTGCATCTAAAAAAATTAGAATATCTTGGAAGAGTTCAATATTTTTGTCAGTTATTTCAGAAAGTGAAAATTGTATATATTCTAGACTCATTACATGTAAACTAAAATGTTTCAAGCATTTTTTAATTTTAATTTTGATAACTACGGTCTACAGCACATGAAAATCAAAAATCCACCATCTCAAAATATTATAATATTTCATAAGATCAATAAAAATAAAAAGAATTTATAATATGGAAATGTCGAAATTCTGAAAAGTATGTTCATTTATGCACTCAATACTTGCTCGGGGCTCCTTTTGCATGAATCACTGCATCATTACGGCGTGGCATGGAGGCGATCAGCTCGAGGCACTGCTGAGGTGTTATGGAAGGCTAGGTTGCTTTGATAGCGGACTTCAGCTCGTCTGTATTGTTGGGTCTGGTGTCTCTCATCTTCCTCTTGATAATACCCCATAGATTCTCTATGGGGTTCAGGTCAGGCGAGTTGGCTGGCCAATCAAGCACAGTAATACCATGGTCAGCAAACCAGTTACTAGTAGTTTTGGCACTGTGGGCAGTGCCAAGTCCTGCTGGAAAAGGAAATCAGAATCTACTTTAAGCTTGTCAGCAGACGGAAGCATGAAGTACTCTAAATCTCCTGGTAGACGGCTGCGTTGACTTTGGAATTGATAAAACACAGTGGACCAACACCAGCCGATGACATGGCACCCCAAATCATCTCTGACTGTGGAAACTTCACACTGGACTTCAAGCAACTTGGATTCTGTGCCTCTCCACTCATTCCTCCAGACTGTGGGACCTTGAATTCCAAATGAAATGCAAAATTTACTTTCATCTGAAAAAAGGACTTTCGACCACTGAGCAACGGTCCAGTTCTTTTTCTCCTTAGCCCAGGTAAGACGCTTCTGAGGTTATCTCTGATTCAGAAGTGGCTTGACACTAGGAATGCGACACTTGTAGCCCATTTCCTGGACACGTCTGTACGTGGTGGCTCTTGATACCCTGACTCAAGCCTCAGTCAACTCCTTGTGAAGCTCCCCCAAGTTCATGAATCGGCTTTGCTTAACAATCCTCTCAAGACTGCGGTCATTACTCTTGCTTGTGCACCTTTTCCAACCACACGTTTCCCTTCCAGTCAACTTTCCATGAATATGCTTTGATACAGCACTCTGCGAACAGTCAGCCCTTTCAGTAATGACCTTCTGTGGCTTACCCTCCTTGTGGAGGGTGTCAATGAGTGTCTTCTGGACAAATGTCAAGTCATCAGTCTTCCCCATGATTGTGGTTGTGTGTACTGAACCAGACTGAGAGATTTATGGTATTTACACTGCATAATAGTGATTTAATCAAACTCGATATGGAATATTCTAATATTCTGAGATACGTTTTTTCTATTTTTTAAGTTGTAGGCCGTAGTTATCAAAATTAAAATTAAAAAGTGCTTGAAACATTTTAGTTTACATGTAATGAGTCCAGAGTATATACAATTTTCACTTTCTGAAATAACTGACAAAAAATATTCAACTCTTCCACGATATTCTAATTTTCTGAGATTCACCTGTATATTATATATATAGACATATAACAACAAAACGATATTAACTTTAGTAATAGTTTCGTCATTGCAATTTGGTAAGAATTGAAAAGATCAGAAATTTTACCTGCCTTATTAAGATTATGATTGTTTTATTTAAATAACATCAAATATGAGAGCATTCATTAAATAAAATGTAAAAGTGGACTTTTGATTCTTTGAAACTTTTATTATTAAATACAGATTTCATCTTATGTTTCAAAATATTAACCAAAGTAGTTCTACTCATTCGCTAATCGGACGTCAGATACAGCTGTTGCTTTTTAAACGATGAACGATTATTGCTATAAGGGGCAATGGTTAATTATTTAGCTGTCAAAACTAGCTTCTCAGTATATCCTGGTTGAGGCTTCTTGAAACAAAGTATATCATTAACATGTTACTAACTTATGAAATAATTCTGGTACCTTATACACTTCTATTAATTGCTATTTTACTTCTGTACACAAATAACACGTTAACCCAAATTTATATAAATATTTACCAAAGCTTTTTAAAACTGAACAGTAAAAGTAAAATTAGTCAAGTGGCAATGACTTCATCTTTGTCACTAGGCACCTTTAAATTAAAACTACAAATAGAATAAACCTAGTAACTTTTGTGAAAACAACCGAGTTATTAGAAAATTAAAGAAAGTTTATATTTATCATTAATTTTGGATATAAATAAATAAATTACTGTGTTAGACATCAAGTATTTAAAATATTTTAATGCTAGGAATCTAAGGATTTTTAAATAAATTTTGATTTCAAATTTGAATAAATTTAAAAAAAACATTAATATAAAATATTTTTTAAAAAAGAATAATTCTTAAAGTAGTCTGTTTTCATGTATTCAGGCAGCTAAAACAGATTTTAAGGAAATATATGTTTTTCTAAACTTCACAACGTCATACCTGCTATTTACTAGCAGAAAGTATGAAAGATAATGTTTTATTCTTTCTATAAGTTACAATAATGTGTTATATATATGTATGTATGTATGCATATGTGTATGTGTGTGTTTTCAGTATCTTTAGATAGATACTGAAAACACTCATGCATCACAGCATCATACTTGTGACAAAAAGTACTAATTCGGTTACAGATATTGCAGTGAGTTCTGTAGCAGAACACCGGGTTAGAATAAGTTTGGTGAGAATAATTTTAATTTAATTGATAACTTTCTTTATGAGAATAACAGAATATTGTGAATAACATTATAGTATTTAAATTACTTAAAATGTTTAATATTCATAACAACAATGTGTCTTTGAACTTCAAATTACTTATAAATCGCTTGTTAGGTTTATCTTTCTGCTATTTCTATTCGTCTACTAAGATTTGAATAATAGCTTAAAGTACAATTATTCTAACGCTTACATTTTGTTTTTTCAAGATTTTCCAACTATTGAGATTAGTATTCTTGCTTATAATTTCGATTACCGCCTGTGAACATATCTTAAAGAGGATACAGCATTGGAACTTAACATGATTAGCAATTGTTGCAACTACAATGGATTTGTTGCATCATAATATAGTTATATATTTTTTTACTTTATGAATGTATTTTCTGCATTTTTTTAAAATCAATTTTAAAAATATTTCAGTAACATTTTGTCAAAGAAATTTTTTTAATGTCACTTATAGGATGATTCCAGGCAATAAAAATCCAGAAGATCATTATATTCTGAAGCGCATCAGGTAAAATTCATAAGCAGGCATAATTTTTAGATATTTCCACCAAATCTTTCCAAATCAACTTTCTTGACAACCACGCACGTTGCCTAAATTGTGCCAATATGAACTCTGACCACAAAAGCAGCATTGTACCGTAATCTATTAGAAATCGGTCTGCTGCGGATTATTTCTCCTTGCTACCACTCCTTCCAACTTAAATAATTTATAGTGACTTTGGTAAATGAAACCATCTTAAGGAATGCTGAGGCTTTCTTTCAAAATTTGGCTGATAAATATCCCCTGGTATTT
The DNA here is from genome assembly GCA_018389105.1 of Nautilus pompilius. Lineage (NCBI taxonomy): Eukaryota > Metazoa > Mollusca > Cephalopoda > Nautilida > Nautilidae > Nautilus > Nautilus pompilius. Next base: position 976,991 of record JACATO010001894.1, read on the forward strand.
GAGTATTAGTTTATAGCCGCAGTCTTTTCCCCCTTTTTATTACTTATGAAGATTGTTTTCTTTAGAAAGAAATTTTATTACGACAGGTATTAACATCTCTTCAAAGTACAAACGAACCATCTAGCAAGTCACATCAAATTCTTTCCATTAAAACATACAATTTTTTTGAAATTATTTGTTTAATCTCGCGTGCAATCACTTTCCTATGCAGGTAAACAACGTTTTCCAAAAAAATTTGCATTGTCCAGTTCCAGTAAGCCATTGATCTTCGATTGATCTTAATATTGTTGAAGTTTTTTTTCAAAGCAAAGCTTAAAATCAATAGTATAATCCAAATAAAGCTTAATCAAAACAAAAAGTTTTTCACAGACTAATCCTGATAATAACGAGGACCGTTGATTGCGATGTTTCTTCAAAAGAATTTATCATACCAAAAGTAAAAGCGGCTGGAAGATGCGAAATATATTCTTTAATTATACTTTTCATAAAAATCTGCTTTCGGTATCATATTTTCTATAAAACTGACTCAGCTTAAATTCGATGTACAAATCAAAGACAAGCCCAATTCTTGGAGTTTCCAAATTATTATTGCAAAGTTTTATACGTACATATATTTTTTAAAAAACAAAAAAAGATCACATAGAAACTTTAATGATGCATATGAAATAATTTATGTGGTTAACAAGTATTACTTAATGTTTAAAACCCTTGCCATAATTTTAACCGAAATTATGATAAAAATTTGAACCCGTGTAGTTAAAAAGAGCCTTTTCTATTTTTTGTTAGAAAAAGTATTTTTTATGTTAGCATTATAACATTTCCGACATTATTCCATAAAATACTTGCAATCTATTAGACATATTTTCGATCAACAAATATTATAATTGTATCTCCACAAATAAATTAGCTGTCACATTAAGAATAACTACACCCTAATAATCTCTGTAAGTACAAAAACTAAGAATCTGTAAAAATAATTTGTATCAAATAATTCACTGTTATTTTTCAGAAATTATGTCAAATACAAATTTCTGAAAAAAGCGTTTCGGAAAATATTTTTAAGATTTATGAAACTCTTCGGATAACAATATTTTAGTAATTACCGATATTAGACTTAATTAAGGAAGAACAAGCATAGTTGGGTTTTCAAAAGAAAACCCAAACAATTTAGATTTAAATACAACTGGAACGAAACAGCCTATCAATTTATTAACTAGATGGAAATGTTTAGGCTGTTTTCAACACCATTGTTTTCATAAGTTTATTAACAGAACTAATTGTCCAAAAAAATTATCATTTTCTTACTTTAAACATTTAAGTTCATTCATAAGATTCACCTATTAAATAAATCAATAAAAATGTAACTAATTCTTGAAAAATATATTTTATTAAAAGAAAATTATAATAATTTTGTGTAAGTAAAATATAAAATCTATAAGCTGGCTTTCAAAACGCTTCCATTAACTTCATGCTGTCAATTTTTTTCTTTTTAAAATGGTAAAATAAACATTTTTATAATAAAATGTTCTTATTTGTATGCGATTTAATATCAAACAAGAAAAATTTCCTTTTGATAAAAACAATATTGGTCTGAGATTATTGTTGAGAGTTACAATTTGTAGAATATGATAAAAAACGAGAATGGATATTTAAATTATATAAAACAGCAGATTTGTTTGTTTTTTTTTAATTCTGATCATTTGTAATTTTAACTGCAAACCAGAGGTTCTTTAAATAAATTTGATTAAAACAAGTCTGATATTTTACGAAAATTATCTCATATGACCGACGGAGAAATTTTTAACTTAGTCTGTTTGAAACAAATGATGGGGTAATTTTCTTAAATTGTTCAAAAGATAATGCATTTTATGGTATTCTTAATGAAATGTAGCAAAAACAGCGATACCAAATGATTATGACTTGGTCTTATGCCGTGTAACTTCATCATTCAGGAACAGGTGTGTTAAACACTTATTTCTGTGTTCACATTTATTCTCAGGCATCTTGTAATCCACTTTGCACTATTAACCGTCGTTTCTGGTGTTTTTTTACACGTTTTACCCTTTTTATATTCATTTCTGGAACATCTACCTTAATAAGAATTTAATGATTGATCAACCTGAGAAATGTGCAAGTTCATCCTTTGCGGTCCAATAAGTGGGCATTGTTGGAACTAGTCCCCTTTGGTGGTGTACTAACTGAGATGGACACAGGCTTTCTATGTATTGGTTTTGGCAACCGAGTCTGTAAAATAGACTTTGAATGCTATACATTGCAAGGCTTCTTCATATACCCTCAAAGTGAAGATATATTTTTTTAAAAATACCTCTGATTTTGATTTTTACACAACATGTTGGCAATATAAAGAAAATTTCTGTTTCATTAATATATCATGTTTAAAAAGTATGTACAAGACAGGCGAATGTCTTCATCATGCACTCTGGAACAGGTTTGTTATTAGATTACTTTCTTTCGTATTTTCTACGACATTTCTGAAACCTTGCATGGTATTTCTCAAAAGAATGTACTGATTTCGAATTACTTTGATAAAAAAAGAAAACTTTGGAGCTAGTGCATTGTCATTAATAGTAAATAGTAGAAATCTTCATTGCTTGTAATGGATTTGTAAAGGGCAACCCGATAGTCAAGTCGTAAGTTGCTGAAATACTAATGTTAAAGTTCTAGTTGAAATCCAGATCGGTATCGGCTCGTTTTAATTTTCTACTTGCAGAGTATTTTTTCCTATTTTCTCGGTTTTTTATATTTAGAAACCAAAAAGTTATATTAGGGACATTTGCCTGACGGTGTGTGACCAACTTCTATGCCCTGTTCTTTTCCGTTTGGCTTGGGAAACTGACACCAGCCTTTGGTGGTTGCCTTATGTGCTGACTACAGCACGCTGGTTCTCAAACAAAGAATACCTTTAATAACAACTATTTGCTAAAATTGTCCATTCGGTAAAAAGTTCAGCATTGACTGTTGCTCTTCTTATTCCTTTTGCACTTTTAAAACAAGATAAAAACGTATTCTGTTTTGATTTAAAATATAATAAGGCGAGGAATGTAACAAGTACTCTGAGCATATGTAGCTGAAAACAACACAAGCAGTCAGCAAAATAATTGTCACTGGCTTAAATGGAAATTCGGCGATGTCAGGAAAAGATTTTCAGATTATTGCTGATGAGCCAGAGTTTGATGTCAACTTTGTATTCACTATTTACTTGGTCCACTAATGTGCGTACAGGTTATTAGAGATTTTTAATAGAAAGAGTTTTCAGAATTTTTATTTGCTTTAAGATCCAATTTCAATTATACGATAATTAAACATACGCCAACATTAGACGTAGAAAGTCTTACATTTTATAATCATTTACTAATGTTAATATTAAAAGTAAAAATAAATTTGGAACCCTTTTCGAACAGTTGATACAAACCCAGGCGTATATGAACACAACTATCTCTCTCTCCCTCTCTCTTTCCACACACACACACACACACATACTCCGATAAAGCTCAATATTCAAAATTAATGTTTAATGACATAGTTTTTTTAAAGTTTTCTTATCTGAAAAACGTCCTCGTCATAAAGCAGATTATTTGGCAATTACACTATCTTCATTTATAAAGAATTTATGATGTTTATTTGCCAAGTTAGGATTTCATATGTAATTTCGGCTGCGAGTTAGCTTTTAAAGCATTTTGTTTGTCAAGAATTGAAAGGAAAATCGAAAATAAGAATCGGAGTTTAACTGCTTTGATTCTAACCTGGCACGTGCTCTTCACATTTTCAACCAATTCCTGCTATCTCTTCCATAAAATTTGTGGAAAACAAAACTAAAGATAAACAAATAAGTTGCTCATATTATACAATCAGTACAGTGGTGGGCAAAAGACGCATAAAAATAATTTTTTCCTGTAAATTAGCTCGCATTTTGTCGAAAGCAGATGTTATCAAATCTTGTTCATTAAAGTATTTCTATATTACTGTTGTGCATCTAATCAAATAACATCAAGCATATTGTTTAATTGTAAGAAAAGTAATATTTTTTAGAAAATTATTTGCATCAAATCAACGTGAGCAAAAGTGTTGCATAAAATCTAGACAGCTATCTAATCAATTTGATTCAATTCCAATTACGCAGAAAGTGATCAGATCTATCAATAATGAGTAGAATATCCGAAATTCTTGATAACTTGTTCACAGAAACGAGGCATGCTGGCTACCAAACACTGACAATTGTCACTACTGAACTCCGAGCAGGCTTCCTCGATTTTCCGTTTCAAATCGGTTTTTATTTTTTGGATTTTTGGCACTAACGCTGAGTTTAATCGAGTGCCAAATGTTTTCGATGGGATTGAGATCCGGGCTTTGAGCCGGCCAGTTGAGGAGGGGGATTCGCAACTTTGCCATTAAGGCCTTGACACTCATACCTGTGTGGATGGGGGCATTGTCCTGCTGATAGATGGCCGTCAGGGGCATGTGGTCACACATATACGGTTTGACAATGTCCGAGACTATCTTTGCATAGTCATAAGCATTCATTCGACCCTCCACGTGATGCAACAGACCGACACCGGACGATTGAAAACAGCCATAAACCATGGCCGAATCTTCCCCTGCCTGCAGAGTCGGTCGAGTGCAACTAGGATGGTATTTCTCGGACACCGATCGCCGAACGTACACCCGACCCGTCGATGGACCCTAACGAATTTTCTTTCGTCGGAAAACAACACTCAAGACCACTGGGCCACAGTCCAGTGGAAATTGTCGCGAGCCCACTGCAGTCGCTTTCGACGATTGTCTAGACTGATGAACGGCTTCTTCTGTGCCGATCGCCCGAACTGTCCCATATGGATCAAACGCCGTCTGATGGTGCACGAGGCGGTCAGGATGTCGGTGGAAATGCGGAATCGGTCCGAGTTCGACATGCGGGCGATCAGACGATCCTGTCGAGCCGTTGTTTTTCGCGGTCTGCCGGCTCTGCGTTTCGAAATTAGGCTCCCATCGGCTTTCCAACATTTCAGGGTGCGAGATGTTGTCGACTGATATCAACCGATACGATCCGCAATGATCCACTCAGTTTCACCATCTTTCATGCGAACGATTGTGGACCGCTGTTCAGTGGTCAAATATCGGGCTCTGAGCATCACTATATTGAACAGAAATGAATTAGAATAGTGGAAAATGAAAGTTTTTCATATTTATATTCTACTATCCTAAACTATTATAGCACAATATGTATATTCTAATTTTTTGTAGTTTATGCATCACTTTTGCACACGCCCTTTTAATGCAAATTATTTTATTAATATTTAAATTTTGAGTGTGCAATTACAAAATGGATCTCAGTGTTATAAATTGTTTAATGACGCAGATACCTTTCAATTAAAAGAGAAAACATACAATAGTTACTAATTTCTACCAAATAAGAACCGATTTTCTAAGTCTACTCATTTTTATGCAAGACTTTTGCACACCGCTGTATATTCTTTAAAAACTGCAAAAGTTACTCTCAAGTTTAGTCTGAATATTTCAGAATTTTAATTTAAAATTTTTAAAAAATGTAATATTCCATATATTATAAACTCCGTGGTACTCTATCAATTTAAAATCTTCATTTTATTTTCATAAATATATCTAAATTGAAAATAATATCCTATAATAAACTCTGTAGAAGAGACACGCGCTAGCTGTCACACCGCCTGTCATTACTAAGTAAATGTATAGCAAAGTAAGAATCGACAATACATCATTTGATATTTGGATTGGAGTTCAACGAATATGGCATCGATTGTAGCTCATCTATACTTTTAATTAGTAATAATTGGTGCTGTAACAATTTAGTTTTTAAGCAACTTGTCCAGATTTCACTAAAACAAAATACAGTACAGACTATGATTTGACCTAATAAAGTCCCAGTAGGTCATCTAGAAATGAATATATCTTGCTCAAACTGCTAAAACAATTTCAACTGAATTTCAAGAATTTATTCATAAGTGTTTGCCTTATAGATATTTTAGCTAAAAAATATGTGGCACACGAAATTAAACAGGACATCTGTAAATAGAATTTGTAGTGAGTAATACTGATAATAAACACTTGGTTAAGCAAGTGAACTGATAAATTACTTTAAAATGGAAAATATTTAATCCGGCTTCGCTGTAGTTTTGAGTGGGATATACATCTTCCCTCTTGACAGGTAAGACGTTGCTTATAATGTGCTCAAATATTTGTTGCTGATAAACTATGTTATTTAATCACGGTCCGTAATTTTGTGTCATGCGCATTATTTCTCTCTCAGAGATTTTTAAATGTTTGAATGTCACAAAAAAACGACCAGCAATAAAATGTTCAACCCCAAGCCTGTTTTATTAAACGTGAGAGCAATATTTAGACGGTGCTCGGGAGAGAAGACTGATTTATGGTAATTGTAGCAGTTATTTAGAGGAGGCTGGATGAAATCGCAACAGATTTTTCCGATTTCACATCTGCAATGAGAAAGAAACATCAAGAGAAGCTGTTATTTCGTGAGATAATTGAATTTCGTTATGTAGGGACATTCATTATTCCCGTGAATAATTCCAAGTTTAGAGGAAGGAGCCTACGCTCCTTACGGCCTCTCAGATTTTGGGTGATGGATTCGGCTTTTGCTTCTCGCTCGGTGTCCGATCCGAATTTATTAAGTGGAATTAACCTGTCGCCATTCCGACAGCGTGTGAATCATGAAAATTATCAGATAATGAAATGAACGTCCAGAACAATTAAACGAAGTTTGTTTTTTTTTTTAAATTATTAACAAATAAGAAAATAAAAGCCGAAAACGAAAATTAATGTGTAAAAATTATGAACTTAGAATCAAATTAGCTTAACCTAAAACATTTAAAACGTCACGTTAACACTTCAACATTAATCCAATACGTATAGTTTTGTCGCTCAAAAAGCTGTCGACCTCTCCATAAATTAACTTTCAGATTAGAGAAATATTATTTCAAAAATGTTAGTTAGCGGGAACACATGACCAAAAAATTTTACAACGATGTTTGCCAACACTATGTTATCTGGAAATTTTTCGATTTCTAAGAAGAGCAACAGGTTTTGGAAATATTCAAGCTGACTTTGTATTCAAACATCTAAAAGCGGATTGTTTGAATTTTTTAATGGCGTGCTAATTTTAAGTTTAGCTATTTACCTTTTACTCTTCTCAAAATATCAAAAAAAGAAACCTATCTAATTTTATTCACATTTTATACAAATTTTTGCATAAGTATGTGTGTGTTGAGAGAGAGAGAGAGAGAGAGAGAGAGAGAGAGAGAGAGAGAGTGCGTGTGTGTGTGTGGTGTGTGTGTGTGTGTGCGTGCGTGCGGACGCTAACTATATCTGAACAAGATAATTGCAAATTTATTCTTGGGTAAAGTAGCTGGTTTCAGATGTCTATCGACAAACCATGTTGGGGATTCCAAATGTCTGCGTCTTAAAAATTAATCATGCATATTTTTAAATTTTAAAGATGTTTCTTGGAACCCGGTTGTTATATTTTTTGCTCACCAGTCTGTAGAAGGAAGACATTATTGGCAATGGAGTGAAGTACCGCTGAATGCAGCTATAGAGCGTTGTCCTGCTTCACGAAGATCAAACACTGCTGATTTCGGCAAGGAGGTAGTTATTTTAGACAAATTAGACAATGTTCTAGAACGCAGGCAAAAGAGAAAATGCATTGAAAAATCTTATAAAGACTCGGATAGTCATTAAAAACAGAGACATAATTTAAATTTTAATCAGATATTTTAAATTACAAAACAAATATGAAACGAAAAGCACGCATTTTGATCAGTTATTTTCTTATAATTTTCGCGAGAATCTGAATGTCAGCATGAAAGGAAGCGGATCTTCAGAGAGTCTTTACGATGCCAGTATCAAGTGTTTCATAGACGTAATAAAACGCAGTGAATACTTGCACATGGATTCTGCGACTACACAAACGTTATAAGATGATGATTGTTCAGTTTTCATAGCGAACAACGGATTAAAATTCATAGATTTCTTTGTTACCCGCGGTTTTACTTTTACTGTTCAGCTATTTATGCCTTTTCAAATTCAAAGGTGGATATTAATTCATTCTGTAACAAAAACTGCAAAGTGATTTTTGCGTTTACAATATTTTAGAGTCCAGCGTAACAAAACAAGTATATTAATATAAAGAAAAATGAAAAAAAAAACTTCTGATAATTCCTTTGTTATTTCGCTACTTTCACAGTTAACGGCCAATGTGTAGTATATTCCTCCACGTAGTTGTTTCATCAACACAAAATGTTTTCCAATTATCAGAAGAAAAATTGTGTTTTTGCAGATGACGTCTGTGATCAGTGAAGGATATCCGGAAAATATATACAAATTTTCTTTTCAACTGCACTAAATTGTTGGTTAATAAATATTTATTTTACACCCACCCCAATCAGATGATGAGTATATTTGAAAAGACTTCATCGAAATCTCTGAGCTCCTGTCTGTGAGAAGAGTAATGTGTCGACTGTAGAGGGACATCACGCTTAAATTACACCTAACAAAATGAACGTTCATATTATAATTTAACGCACATCTTCAAATAACGAAAAAAATGGATTTGCAGCTGGTCGTGATCAACAAAAAACAACAAAAAATCCGGTAAAATGTAAATATCGAAATGAGCCTCCGGTAAATTGTGTGCTTTGAGAATTGTAAAAGAAAGCGATTGGATGTAATCAGCCCCGATCATTGCTTCAAGAAATCTTCGTTATATATGTCCAGAATAAAAGAATGCCACGTGGTATCTAAACGTGGATAATTTTGTGTTTTGTATCTCCGGGTGGTCGGTGAGCTTCAGTTCTACCAGTGAGCACTGACATTGTCTTGTAAAGAATTGACACGTTTTTATTTCGCACAGCTGCAGACAAAAAATGTACAGATTTTCTAGGAAAATACGTCAGCAAGAAATGTCTGATTGGCTAACCGAAATCGCTGTAACAATAAAATTTGACAGCAGTTACGTTGCCAGTGTTCGCAAAGTAGAAGAGATAAGCATGTACTGTTTCTTTACATTATCACAGAAATTAGCGTTGGCCTGATGTTGCATTATCATTCTTGTGATATTCTACGACACAATTGCATTTCACACGATTTTCTTGCACATATTTGTTCATTATAATTGTTAGAATTTGAAAAGTTCGTCTGCAGAGATCATTTAAAAATTGTTCATAAGAAATAAATGTAACATTGTCTTCAGTCATTGCATTTACACCACAATATATAACATGGAATTTTAGACTTTATTAAACTATATAATCACATTCTTGGATACAGCAAACAGAACAAGAAATAATAAATTAACTATTCTCATAATATTATGTCACAAAGCGCTCCCAGTTATCTGTGAGCTTTTAATAAGTGGATTGTGACGTAAAAGCCCATACCAATGTTAAGCAACACAAATATCAAGCACAAACAAACACCAAATTGTTTAAAATAATCAAAAGTTAAAAGGTTCGGAACAGTTTCTTGAAGATGTAAGTTAGTACAAAAGATGGTTGTGATTTTGCAAAAAAATTTTAAAAAATCAAGTCTTGACATAAACAAATAAAACGACAGGCCAACTCTGAAAGAATTCTTAGCAAAGCAAAATCAACAAAAATATTCTAAACTAAAGTTGCAATGACATGGGTTTTAAGAAAAATAACTGAAGGAAAATGTAGAGATTTAAGCATCACAACTCTGCACATACGCGTATAATACCTACTGACAGAACAAAATCTAGAATCTTAAAATATGAGTATAAATTGCAACTTTTAAAAAATGTTTCCTAAGAACATAAATTCATCCGGCAGTGTTTAATAAGTTACATGAAAAAAATTTTTTTCTCGTAGTATTCACAGATTAAATGCAGTGTTCGAAGGAAGTTGCACAACAACAGTATATTTACTATTGAATTTAATGAAAATTAATGGCATCGACCAGCTGTTGTCTGTGCACTTTATTTTCGCTAGTATTCATGTCATTTACTGCACTATACATAATGGACAAAGACCTCAATTCACCAAGAGCACTACACAGCGTAATAACACGGCTTATTCATACACTGGCAAATGATGCGTTGACTTATAAAAAGTCTGCATAGTCGAATTTGTTGTGCTTGCTCAAACGATGACACTGTAACGACCTTAATGGATTCTGGATGTTGCATGCTGGGATAGCTGTTCGAAGGGTGTCCACAGATCAACATAAAGTAGACAGTTGGATCAATTTCAATAAACCGGAATTGCCAGAGTCAAAACAAGATTAGCTCGGCCGGATGTGATATTAAAAACTGAACACCGCTAAATATATCAGGCTGTGATCAGCCCAACTAGACCGTCTTCTGATTGCTGGGGCGTCACCCTGAAGAGTTCAAACCTAGTTTCTTGCTTGACCATCAACACGAAACATTTTGCAGTTGTGCATATTTATCCAGACAGCTGCCATTTAAAATCCAATTTAAATAGCATTCAATCATTTTCTACACTTAGTGAAAAGCAAATAGAAATTACCCTTAATCTATTAAAGTTCAATTTTGTTATGGAGCATATTTTTGATGAGCTAGGGTGTCGCCTTTGACAACGTAACGCTTCTGTACAGAAATATCAGTCGGTTTTCTCACCTTGATATCAGGTGTGGAAAAACATCTCTGCAGCTAGGACATGCCTGGTCTTGGAGTCGTAGCGTTAGCACATGTTCCATGGCATTAGGTATTCATACAAACTTGCTGGAATCTTGGTGCTATGCTTGGCTACATCAAATGATGAACAGCATTATCATAGATTTTAATTAACATTCAAATTTGTTTTTGCCAGTTTGCAATGTGCTTTTAGTGTTTATGTCAATATATCTTAGTAAGGAAATGCCGTAATTTTAAAGTTTTTGCGAATCTATAAGATCGACATTAAGGAGCAATTTCGTTTGATAGAGTAGGTAAATATGACAAAATTACGTTTTTTGCATCTTGCAAGAAAAATTAATAATCAGTACACGTGTATAAAACAAGATTTTATGCGCTGAAAAGGCCATGTTAATCAGTGTATATCATCAGTAAAATTATTTTATGATTTCCTATTTATACTTAAACATATTAAAGTGTAAAATATACGTCTGATTCGCGCAAGCAAAAAAACTATCGAAACTATTTTCAATCGCAAAGGATATCGGTGTATTCGTGTTTCGGGTTCAAAAACTGGCTCCATTTTTTTACTCAAAAACACGACAGACATCTACAGCTTCTACAAGTAAAGAACCTACGAGAATGGGCTACTGAAAAGTGAGTAAACAGCGTGCGCGCGCACTCACGCACACAGAGAGCTTGGACCCACCGGGGATCAAATCACAGATATCGCCATGACGATCGATCATGCCAGTCACCACGTTTATCTGCTATCCTAATCAGCAGTGAACAAGCAGAACTGATATGCTTGCTACTGGGACACTGAACATAATCAGAATCGCTTTTGGCGTCGTGGCTGTTTTTTTTTAGGATTTATCCTCCGATCGGATGTAGAAATGCTTATTTCGCTGCCCATCTCTCTGGTTAGCGCAATTCTCGGATCCTTTCGCACAATTCTTTACTTAAAGCGCTGATTTCAGGCTACTAATCCCTGAAATTCTTAATTCTGTCAAATCAAATTATTTTTACAAGTTTAAAGCATTTAGAACCTTAACTTTTACTGAAACCCATTTTAACATTTATTAGTTTACTTTTCCTCACCAAAATATTATTGACGGCGCCGGATCTATAGTTAGCCAACTGTCTGGTGCATTTAATACCAAACAGAAAGCCAGCATTTTTAAAATGATCATTGAGTTAAGAAGCTAAAAGAGGTCTCAGGGTCTTTTCGCTCAGCACGGCGCTCATTAAGGAACAAGTATAGATGCATTCTTCTTTATTTTATTGTTTTAGATTTATGTGAAATATTTATCTGTTTTTTTCTTTTGCATATCCAATTTTGTTTTTTTTTTAATTCTCTCCTGAAGTTTTCCTTTCTTTTTTGGGGGGGTGGGTGTTGCGAGGTGTTTCTGGGTCTGTCTGTTAGGTTGCGTATGTGTGTTGGGAGCTGGGTCGGATCCACGACCGGCCGCCGCAGCTATTTGTTTGAGGCCTTATTTCCTCCTGTGGTTTATGTTTTATTGTACCTCATCCTAGTGAGAGCAACAAGTTATTGTTATAATTCTTCAGAAGCTGAGCGCCGATCTTCAATCAGGCGCAAACGAAGGGGAGACAATACCTCATGCATATTAAAATTTTTCTGATAAAAGAAAAAGTAAAAAGGCAAATTTAATGTCTTTTATGGTGATTTTGTTTTCATGGTTAAGGCTTTATTTTCTCTGCATGCTCTTTGTCTTTTGGTTAGGGAGGACTCTTTTTTTGTAACATTACGATTTATAATTTCAGAACCTAAGTGATAATTCGAAACGAGCCTAAATTATTTGAAAGAGTTTATTGTTATGAGTATCCGAAGGCTGTTTCTGATGTTTCTCAAAAAAATCCATTAATATTTTTACTGCGTTTGCTTAAAAAGTGTCTCAGCTTAATTTGGTGCAATGAACGGAGAGTAGATCACGTGTCTTTCTAGTAATTCGGTATTAAGCGGTTTCTACTTCTGCGACGGAAAATTTAGGTGGCCGACGGTTGCTCAGATCGAAATCGAAAGCTTTTAATCACATCATTTGATGTCGCGAGTCGGGATTAGTGCCATTTTAGGGCCGCAGTCTCCTGGTAAAGCGAGGCCAACAGATGACGTTTTGAAATAACGCCGAGCGTCACGGGAACAGTAAAACGTTATCACGCAAGACTGGAGATTTTTTTTTTCTATTCCAGCAATAGAAAATATTCCAAAAATATTGATCCAAAGTGAGAAATAAAGGTTTGAAAAATGAGAAAAGAAAAAAAAATTCCCAAATAATAAAAATAACAACACAAATAAAAAGAAAACTTTTTTTATGGTCCACAGTTACTTAGGGTGTGACTAGGGATCTATTTTCAGTCAAAAAAAATGATAATACACATTTTCTTTTGTTTTTTGGTCAAACAAATGACTGTGAGGCCACTGATGCGCCTTAAAATAGATACTGATGTGAAAATATCAAAACGTTTCTTTGCTTTTTATTGCGTTAGACAGGAAATTAGAGGTTGTAATGTCATTTGGTTACCATCACTTACTGGCACTAAGGGAGGTTCTCGGCCACTTCATTCTCACAGTTCATTCTTACATTATATTTACTCTATCATAGTCAAGGTCATGTAATCAAGAAATAAATTGGTCGTCCGCTTTTGTGTCGATGATTAAAGATTAAATAGAGATTACTTTTCTCTAGCGGACACTAAGATGCCTACTTGAAAGGTGTTCAATTATTCCGATTTTTTTAACGAGATAATATGTTTTTTTAAAAACAAGAATTTTTGCTGAAATCGCATTCAGTTTTATTAAACTTGGTTAAGTGAAATTTTAAGAGCTGACGTTTATAAAAAAAAAATAGATATTATGGTAGCTGGTTTATGTCACAAACAAACAAAGAAATTATTGTCAACCTCTGGTATAATTCAGCGAAATATTCTATATTTCATGCGAAATGAATTTGTCTTTATATATTTTTACATATGTAGTCATATAATTGTTAGAAAATATCTGCGTGAAAAATGCAGCATACCAACTTTGTGAAAACTTTAATCACAAAAACATATTCCAATCAAAATATGGTTTTTGCTTGACGATTATTAGTTATGTAGAATATCGGCTAAAAATTTCAAAGGAAACACAAATATGAAGAGAATTATTTTAAAGAACAAATAGTATAACTGATTTACTTCTCGTCGCTGTAATAGTGAAAGTAAGATTCAGTACACGGAGGAAAAAATAGGATAATCTAATAAACTTTGACTTAAAGTTTTGTTTCATCAAAATATCCTCCTCTTTGCTCTGATAAAAAAATTTCCATATTTCTGGGGAGTCTATAAAGCAACAATGATAAATTTTGTTTATTATGGCGTTAGAGTTTCATGTTGTCTAGGTTTTCCCATAGATTTGGTTGCTGTGTGACGTGCCATTATTTTCCTGACGTTTGTACGCACTGTCTTCATACTTTTTGAAGTATAGTTAGTGTTATTATCTTGTTTAGAATGAACCCGCACTTAATGTTTGACTTCCAAAAGAAATTGGATTCCTTTGCAGAACACTGGTGACACTCTTCTGTAAATGTACGACCACGCAGCTATTTAAGAAACAGTTCTGAACCGTCTTTTTCGCTATTGTTTTTGGCACCGGATTTCCCTTTGTGCTTTTCAGATGTGCTGCAATTTCTTGGGCCGTAAGTCTTCTATGTTTTTTGGCTAAACAACGTAATATGTTCATTCTCCTTTTTGATGCTACTCTTCTTCTCCTTGTCTTTTAAAATCTGTTTATCTCCGAGTCGTGTGGTGTCCTTTTATTTTGTAGTGAACGCCTTTGTTGGAAATTCCAACTTTCTTGGCAATCTCTCTTTTTTGTCAAGATTTCCTTTCTCAATGTAAAAATAGCAGATCGGTTTCAAGGCCATTTTTCTTTCCTTTTGCCATCAAAAGAAAGAATTTCAATACGCGTATCCTTAAAATATTGTGAACTTCTCTGTGATTTCTAAACATCTTTTGAATTTATAATTTTTTGAGATATGTGGCTTCATCTTATTGTCTAGTATGCCAACTATTAAAATTAAATCACACGGAGTTTGTTTTGGAAGCCTCAAAGCTCCTACTTTTAATATTTTAGTGTTCTGAATCAAAAAGTTGTTATTTTGAAGAAACAAATAATCAACTAAAATTTTATTAGATATATGTATTTTTATCAATAAAATTAAGCATATATATTCACTATGGAAAAAATATATGGATTATATTATTCTTTTTTAATAAATGGCACATGTTTGTTTATTTTGCAACTTTTTAGCCAGTAGCGTAAATACAGTATTGGAAATAATTATGAAAACACACGCGCAAGATATACATGAATGAGAAAGTGCAACTGATAGATGTATATAATGCGTATACAATACATTATTACAGAAAATATAAAAAAAAAACAAAATGGCTACGTTTTAAGGTGAATCAGTATTTGTTATGGGAGCTCTGCTTTATATAGAGCATGAACCATTGTTTTCATGCTCTCATACAGGTTATTAATGTATGTATTGTGGAATGTCCTAAATATTCTGTGGTTGGTTTCACAGTTCATCCAGTGTTTGGTTGCCATAGTTTCACTAATGTACATAACAGGAACTTACACAGGCCAAGGCATCTTTTTTGAATGTCCCTCCGGACTGTTTACGTTCCGGATAGTTTATCACTACATTAACTGTAGGCTTGGGATCCCTGTCATGTTGGAAGATAAATCTCCGCCTAATAAGATGTCTTCTTAAGAGAATTTAGTAAGATTGATGTGAACCTGCCTGTACTTGTAGGCAGTCAGTATACATTCGATTTTATGCAAATCTTTCACACTCTTTGCTGATATGCAGCCCTACACTTGTATTGATCTACCCATATGGTTTACTGTAGTTGTTGAATAGTGCTGTTATACCGCTTCGCGGCCCTCCCAACAAAATGTTATTGATTATTGCCAAACAGTTCAAAGTTGGATTCATCTGTAAAGAGCATCTTCTTCCGGATTAGCCATCCCACTGCATCAGATCTGCTTCTAAGTTCAGCATTGTCGTTTGGTTATGTCCACTTTTCGCTTACCTGTATCTTACTGTTTTTGAAGAAACGCCAAGACAGATACCTACAGCTCGGTCATTTGTAAATTCTCTATTGGCTTGTCATCTTTCAGGTAGAGAAAATGCCCTGTGGTTCTTAACATCATTTTTGAAGAGTTCTAACTTTATTACCTGATTGTGTCTATTATGAACAGAAACAGTTTCACGTATCCTCAGTAGAGTCTTGCATGCAGCTCATTCTGAAACATGAAGTTGGGCTAAAATCTACCGCATGACGTAGTCTTCACCAGTCAAGATTAGTTTCTATACGCTTTTCATGTGATATTTTCTCTCCAGTTGTCATATTAATGACCACTTTACTAAAATGATATCACTGCCTATACCTTTAAAGTACATCTGCAGGTATAGTAGTTTTTGAACACTTGTACGACAACTAATCACAGTATACCATATATATATATATATATATATAGAGAGAGAGAGAGAGAGAGAGCGTGTATTTGAAAGCACAGCGTTTGTAGTTTTAAGCTATTTAATAAAGTGAATGAAATATATTTTCAAGTATTATTGAGAAGATTTATATAAATAAAATGTATATGCATTTTTTAGCAGAACAAGCACTGTTTTTTCCGCCAAATATAATGCACACGAGACGAGAAATTTAGCATTTTAAAAGGATTTCTATTATTGCTTTTAACGAAGCTAGTCGTTATCCACCCGAAATAAATGAAGTAGGATCTTCTTATTCTAGAAGAAAGAAGACTACTGTTAGGAAATTACTACAGGTACGGTCGCCCGTAGCTAAAAAAATAGAATAGAAAAAGGACAGGATAATTATTAGAAAGTCTAAAGCTAGCTGTTTTTTTTTACCAAAACAGAATCAGCAGCTACATTTCTACTGCACAAAGTTCCATCTCAAAGACAACGATAAAAAGGCATTTGAGCGAGACTGTCTTGATCGATCGGGTGGCCGCACTCAAGGCTTTTCTTTTGCATGGAAATAAGAAAAAAAACAACTTGATTGGATAAGGGAGCATCAAGATTACATAACCGAATAATGGTGCACGGTATTATGGTAAGATAAGCATTTACTTGAAACCTTTGGCTCAAAGAGAAGACAGTACATCCGAAAGAAAGGCTGGTGAAAGATTCAATGAAGGTTGCTTGATCCATCCAGTTAAGAATGAAGGAGGGAATTAAAAAATATTGGATTGTTATTTTCGGATTTCTTACAAATGAAATGTACTAAGCAAATTTGCAGCTTCATGCTTTATCCTTTTCGGACATCGATTGCTAGCTTAAACATCCAACAGGAAAATCACATCAACACACTGCAAATATCAACAAACAATGTATAAATGGAATCACGAAAATGGTGAATGGGTTATCTCAGTTTCCAGATCCCAGATCTACTAAGTATTTTTGGACTGAACTAGAAAGAAGAGCAAAACACAGGAAAATTAACAAATTTTCTTCCCTGTCATATTAACTTAATATTTAGATAAATTAACATATCAGATGTCAGAATTGCATATTATAAAGATAAAAAGGGGTAAATTGTTGAAAACTCTTGTGAGATCAAAATCTAATATAGATCTATCACAATACCTTTTTTAACGCATTTTCCGTCTAATTCACATGCATCTAAAAACATTTTATAAGAAACAGGAAATATTTTAGTCCACATTATGACTTCATATATATAAATAAGCAACGCAATTTTATCTGTTCATAAAAAGTAGAAATCAGTTCGGTTCGGCTTTTTTTGTTATCTAAATTACAGGTTGTTCTTGCACATCTACTGAAATACACTACTCAACATTAAAGAAATAAAAAATGTAAATTCATTCTTACAATAAATTTCGAATTGCTGGTAAGAAGAAGAAAAAAACTGTATTTTCAGGTCCACCCGGTTCTAAAAGCCAGGAAAAACGAGTCATATTTTATTTTTGGTATCTAACCGGAATATTTTTATTCGCGATTTATACAGAACAATAAGCAAACTCTGGTTTAGAAATTACTGCCATATCTATTTTTGTAATCCAACTGAAGCCTGAAATGGCTGCTCGGTTCCTGGACGGCGTAAGGTTCGGGGCGGTAGATTAATTGGAATCTTAAAAGGCGTGAACTCTTTTGCTACTTAGTAAGTTGTCAAGAATATATTAAGTAATTAAGTAAAACGGTGAATTTTTTTAAATGAAGATTTATGTTATAAAGGCAAAAAATATTCTTGTTTTGTATTTTAACGAACATTACACGGTAAAGCACAACTCCAAAATATTGGTAGCTCTCTCTCTCTCTCTCTCTGAATATCTCAAATTCCATTTATTTTATATGATACAGAGGTTCTATCTTTAACTGATTTCATGAAAAAGTAACAGGATTTCCATTGTCTTTTTAGCTCTACAATGTTTTTTTAATGTTTTTATGGACAAACAATTTGTTCTTTTGAGCGGAGCTAATGATAAAACTGCTGTCTAAAATAAATTAAAAAACAGATTGAAAATAGAATTTTTATTCATTCTTTCGATTTTCTTAATAACTACATAAATACTGTATTCCACTCCGTATCTATCTGAGCTGCGCACTTAGTTGTACCATTTAATAGCGCATGTATTGTGAGCCATTTTACTACGGAAGTTAATGACGTCTGGTTGAAAGATCAGTTGATCGTACTAGACAACTAATAAGTTTTCGGATTACTTCTTAACAATATCACTGTACTATGCAGGCTCATGAATTTAACTAGTTTTAAGTACGATTCGGAAAAACGTCGGATCGGTGTGCTACTGAAGTCATTTAAGGTTACAAACTCAAATTACTTAAAAAGTTTATTTCCAGAGATTCTACTTTTAACATTTCATTTTCCTCAATGTTTTTCTTGAAACTTTTCGGTGAAGATGACCTAACAGATGTGGGGATTAAAAATTCGTATTGGCATTAATGAAAATCATGTTGGCTCTCCGACTTACGGTTTGATAAAGGTACCAGTTTTTGCATTACCATTATACACTACCCATATTCTTTTAAAGGGAGGTGTTGAAATCAAAAACCTACATAAAACTTTAGCTACTGAAGAGTTTTAGTTCTGCTTTCCTCTTGGAGTGCTAATATTTCGGTTACACTTTCAGATAAGTACTTGCTTTTGGATCTGTTACGAGAATAGAAACATGAAGGATTCGGTAAAACTCATAATCAGTGGCCACTAATTTTGTTTATGAATCACTGAGAGCTTCCATTAAGAGAAAATGTAAAATGGCGTTTGTCCCCAAGACCAAACAGATGCGCTCCATTACTGACCTTCTGGAAATAAGCAAGAACGACAAGAGAAATGACCTAAACAATAATAGCATTCAAACAAATCAACTGTTTTCTTTCTGTTCATGTGAGTTATTCTCGAGTATATCTTAGTTCAACTCGTTTACTTTTATTAGATTTTCTAAACAATGTCCGTAACGTGCTGATGGAAGAACAATGTAAAACCTCTGGAAAGATAACGCAGAGACTTGTATCTCTGACAGAAGCGTGCATTATATTTAATATATTGCTTATTACCAGCCGCTATAATCTTAGCGTCGTAGACGTGACTGAACGCCACCTCAACACGAAACTCGTCAATCTGTCAGCCTCTCTGGAAAGGTTTTATATGAACCAGTGCAAACGTGATGGATTGGAAAAAACTATCAAAGTACCTTGACAATTTGAAATAAGAGGCCAAATTTCACACAAATTAAAAATAAGAAACCATCAGACAAGGCATAATTAAAAGCGTAACAAAATCAAGAAATAATACCATTTATTTTCTGGTGAGAGCAGCAAAGAGTTTCAAGTGCATAAATAATTTTGTAGTTACTGTAAGCAGTTTCAACGGTTTCCAGCCTGTTGTTGTTGCTGCATCGGTTTCTATAGCTTCTCACCAAGTTGCGAGCGTATGGATAAATCATGCGACTCTGAGATAAATTTTAAAAACGTGGGATATGTAGTCAGCCAATCAATCTGTCAATGTCTTCAAAAAATGTGGTAATAAATAAAGTCGCTGAGTAAGATGGTTGCAAAAATACCGCCAAAATAAATATAATATGAGGTCATTTTCATGGTATCGCTGAAATATGTTAGCAAAACAGACGCAATGCTGTTGCTGTCGCTAAACTTTCCACTAAGAGATCATAATTTTTAGATGCGGGAGACAACCACTGCTGCCTGCTGGGAAAGAGGAAGCAAAGTTGGGCTGGGCGCAAAGCCCGAGCCGTCTACAGGCTAATAACATTCGACTACCGTGCTGTCTGTCCACAAAGGGGAATAAATTGAAAAATATTTTATTATTCGATAATTGTATAATTGATTAAATATTTCACAAAAATTGCATTTTGAAAATCTTTTTTCATAAGCCTTTTTAAAATAATAATCACGAGTGTTGTACTCTACGCGCTTTATACCTTGTGAGCAAGTCTGGGCAGTAGTTTATCAATAAACGGAGCAGTGACGACGTGACAAGGAACATAGCATGAACCCAAAGAAACATTTAGATAAACTGGTTGGACGTTAACATAGTGCGATATCTCTAAACGGTAACGCTTATTTTAAATGACATATAATAATAATATTAATAATAATAATAATAATCAGTATCAATCAGTAACATAAGGGAACCCGGTAATCAAGTAAGCCCCGAAAAATGTACGTAATTAAATTTAAAGATAATATTTCAATTCTTTTTTTTTGTCAAAGAGTCAGTCACAATAGCAGAACGGCTTATTTCTATCGAGACGACAAGGGCCATTTTGGCCATTGTAGTTACAGCCTGGTCTGGACTTTGACGCACTCTCAATCCCTTCTGTACCCGAACCGTTCTGCTAGAAGTTACCTTTACGTTCGTCGTGATTATCAAGTACTCTGAGCTGTTTGTCATGTACGGCCAAAGTCGGCGCTTATCGGCCATCACATACGCCGCCACGCATTCTCTCTGCCTTCTTGGCTAAAGTTCCGGGACCCTGTTTGAAGCTGCCGATCGACAAACTGTCCGAACCGTACTTACAAGTACCTAATTTATAAATCTCCAAATTATTGTCATTCTTTATACAAAAAGTGGTAAGAAGTCTGGATAACAAAAGAAAATTTTAGTTATAAATTAAAGAGAAACATATTAAATATAATCTCTTAGAAACAACGTTGACAAGGGCCAGAGAAAGTCGCAAGGAAGCGTTTAGAACGGAATCCCTACTTACAGGGTTGGTGGATGATGATGTTTTGCATAAGTAGTTATGATGTGAAAATGATTCCTGACTAATTTATAATTACCTATGAGATAGTCTCAACTCGTATTACTGACTATGTTACAGACGTACCGAACAGCCAATTGTGTAAAAGAAAAAAAATTAAAACTCGCAAAGATAAAATTCTCAGGATAAAAGAGGAAATTCTAAATTAATGGAATGGTTGCGAAGTTTTCTAGATAGAAATTTTTCTAAAGGAAAAGTATTTATGATAATTAATTAATAATAATAATAATAATAATAATAATAATAATAATAAATTTTTAAAGCGGAAATCAAAATATTAAAAAATATATTAATTAAGCATTCTTTTCTACTTATTCGTTTTCTCATGGCCAAGAGATTACAAAATGATGCTATAAGTAAAAAGTGTCATTGTCAACAATTAAGGTTAATGGATCATGCGGAAAAACCTTTTTCTTATTCCTATATTTTTCTCTGTCACTGTCCTGAATGAACAAACTTTCATCTTTATTTCATCTTTAATCACTACCCTAGAGAACAAAATAAAATAATACATGTGAAAGAAAGTAAATTACATGTAAATGCCGTTGTGTAGAACCAATATTTTGGTTCTTTCGTGCAGTCAATAAAGAAGTGAAAGAAAACTTTTCATTAATGTTTAATGTAGATTTAACTATTCATTGTTTTAATCTTACTAAAATATGTATCAAAACAGAGAAAAGTAAAATTTGAAGGTATTATATTTGTAATTGATTTCTCGATTTAGAACTTGATAAAAACACACTAAAAGAAAAATATTTCGTTTACATAGCAATAATTCTTATTTGCCCTAATCGAATTAAATTAGGAATTTTGCTAGTCACGAAAATTGTACACTTCGAACGAGAGTATAGTTTCTTCACTGCGAAATTTAAAGGACAAATTTGGATAAACACAATTAAGAATGAATTTAATGACCTCATCCTCCTTTCTCACACATTAAAATAAATATTAAAAATCCGACCTTGTAAATATAGCAGAATTTTATTAATTTCTTATAACATTAATTTTACTCTTTTGTCTTTCGCTTAGTCTCTGTATTCCGCTGTCGAAAATGTTTAAAATGCAAACAACAAGCATACAGGTTTTCAAACATTTTAATTAGTTTATCTGCTCATGAAGAAAATCAGATTTTTTTATAGAAAACCAGTGAATAGAGAAAACTAAAAGTGTTGTGAAGTTTAAACATTATCCAAAAGAAAAAGAAAAATTATAAACGAACCAGTTTAAGTTCATGAGGATTTAAAAAATAAAAAACCAGGAAAATCAAGCTTTTCAATATAGTGGCATTAATGCAACATTCGTTTTAAACTGAAATTATTTCTATATGATCGTTTCTGTTACAAACTTCACCAATGGGGATAAATTGTATGGCTAATTTTATTTTAGAAATAGTTTGAATTATATCTAACGCCCTGCTTTTGTCGGATTATTTTAAAATAAAATTAATAAAAACCTGGAACAGCAAAACTAGAAAGCACCGGAGAAATTTGTTTGAATTATTATTATTATTATTATTATTATTATTATTATTATTATTATTATTATTATTATTATTATTATTATTATTATTATTATTATTATTATTATTATTATTATTATTATTATTATTATTATTATTATTATTATTATTATTATTATTATTATTATTATTATTGTTATTATTATTATTATTATTATTATTATATTATTATTATTATTATTATTATTATATATTATTATTATTATTATTATTATTATTATTATTTGAGGATATATAATTTTACAATATTATGAACATTAAAAAACAAGCAAACGATATTATTAACAAAAAGAAACGATTTTTTTTTACTATTAAAAGTGATTATAATTTTCTTTGGAACAAAACTTTTGGGATTTTATATGTAAAGTTAGAAATGTTTTGAAATAATTGAATCAAATGTTCACTTCAAGCCTCGAATAAGAAGAGCAAATCGTATAGTATAAAGAAGTCTCGAGAGACATAATCATTGGTTAATATTAGCTATAACATTTTTTAGGAAAATTAAATACAGTAGCAAAACAACTTTTAAAATAAAAACATCGCTTTAAAAAGAAATCCCTGTAAAATTATTAAAAATAAAAACAAAATAGTAAGGGAACCCAAAAACAACAATAATCGCAATTCATTTCTTTTTTAATCAATGCGCAGGAAGATTAAAATGAAGCACTTATAGAGACTGCATAAACTATTACTAGTCACTCCGCTAAAAAGATTGGTAAAACAAAAAAAGTGGAGTCAGTTTTTGATTAGCTAACACTTACTTTCGGATGAATTTAAAACAATTTAAAAAAATAATATCACATTCGATTTTTTTCATTATTGTATTTCTTTAATTTTCTGTTTTCTCTTTGTAGATGAGTATGAAATATTTTAATGTTCACATTTACTGACATTTCTTAATCTTTGTTTTGTGACAGCGTATTTACGAATGCAGTTGCAAAATATTACAGCTATAAAATTCATATAAAGACCAATAATAGAAAATTCAATTCAATTATTGGTGTAGGCCATGAGCTGAAGTCACCAAACAGTGTAAACACTCAGCGGTTGTCTCGAAGGTCCGCGTGTTTATGCTGAGCGATCAGAACATCAAATTCATATGCGGCCCAAACCCAAATATTGTGCATTTTAAAGCGAGAAACTTCCTAAAAAAAGAGAATATGACAACGATTTTGACAAAAAGGCAGTGTTATTCTGTACCGATAACTGTTTAAATTAACGATTGATTTTGTTCTTTGACCCACTAAAATATTAAAGGGTCTTAGACCTTCTGATTGCTTTAATTTTTTTATCTCTTAGTAATAAAAAACAAAATTAAATAATTAGATTTGTACTAACCGGTGGTCATTTTCGCCGCATGAATCCGTTTCTGCTCCACTGTACCAGCGCTCTTTAAATTGATTTTGTGTATCTCATGTCACCAAAAAGATTGCTATGATTCTCTTCAGACACCAGACTGGAAACTAAAGAACTAACACACCATCATTACGTGATATTTACTCGATCTTAAATAAAACACGTTGAATGTGATGTCTTTACAAACCAACCATTAACACTATGTTTAATAGTATTTCGAAGAAACTCACGTGGAACTGCGTGGAACAAAAGATTGCAGAAAGCCAGTCGACTAGATAAAGACAAAACACGGCATGGGGCAGTGAAGGACCAAGCCGTATAGCCGCCAGGACTACCGAGTACGCTGTGCGCAGCTGAAAAATGCAGCCTAATGATGAAAAGTATTTAAAAGGTGCTACGTATATTTGAATATTAATCTTTATTTGCAATCGTTTTTGTTAAAAATAAGACTTTTATGATTTTCAAGAATTATATGCAATACGATAATTTACCTTATGTTGAGAAAGAAAATCTAACTGCAGAAAACCAAAAATTAATGAATTAACCATAGATATAATCAGTAGAGCTTCCTAACTAAAAATTTTTTTAAAATTCTTAATAGGAAAACAAGCAAGTAAAAAGAAGCATAAAGCACATTTAGTGGCTGGTAAAATATTTCATCACAAGATGAAGATATGTTCTGGAAATTAAGTGTATATGAAAGCGAAGAATCGCAGTAGAAATTCCTTTTCAGTTGCAAACAAAACAAAATTAATGCAAATCGTTTTGCATTCCTGGCGATTAAGAAGCGAAAGAAGGTAATAAGGAGCCGAAAAGATTCATTTATATTTGCAACTTTAGTGGGAAAAATTTATAAAATAATAAATGTTGTACTTTCAGAAAACGGTGAAGGATAAATGTTATACATTTTATACTACTGTAGATATTTAGAAATTTAAAATTATTTTGAAGATCTTATGGTTTCTTTTTAGCATCAGTTAGTCTTTGATATTTTTATTTTATGGACATAATGAATGAATGTGCCCATAAAACTGTTTAAATTCTTAATTTATATTGTCTAAGATTTGTATTAGAAGTCACAAAATTATGATGACATGTTTAAGTTAGTATCTTATACTTTTAAAATTACTGTTTTCATCAAGATTAAAGAAAGACGTATTTCTGTTCAGAGAGAGAGAGAGAGAGAGAGAGAGAGAGAGAGAGATTTTCTTTTAAAACTTTTAGTATTTTCAAGTTACAAAATATTTTTAGGAAACATTTATCTTTGCTTACATATTTTAACTAATTTATTTTTGTGAACTAATTCACATTATTATATATTTTAGGCAGGAAAAATTTCCCGACGGCTGTTTATAACTTTAAAAAAAATTTCTATTGAAAAGTGAATAATTACCATATTTGAGAACATATTTTGTACCACAACCACTATTCACCTGGAATACAGCATATTTTCTGACATCATGCTATTAGCATAATGCGCACTGCCTCTGAATTAATTCATCATGGCGCTTGCTGTGCTTTGTTGAATAATCGGAAACATGATTTGGTTATAATCTTGAGGGGTTGTTTAAAAACATCTCTGGTCAGATTTCATTGACTGAGCTGCAAGGAATCTGGCAATTAAGTATCTTGTTCCAAGGATGCCCAATATGAATAGGTTTCCCAGGGCACGACATTGATGTTAAGACATTGGAAGAAAGCCGTCCTGAGTGTCATAGATGTGTGTGGTCATCCTTCATCCTACTGGAATATTTCGCCAAAATTCAAAGTTGCTGTAAGTGTAGATGTGGATAAAGGTCTATGAACATTTTATAGTAGTAATGTGCTCTTAAATTACTTTCCAACGTGAATGAGCACGCTACTTCTATATGTCACTGAGACCGCCCTATACTGTGGCGCTTCTCGCCAAATGCAAGAGCTGCTTTTCTGTTACAAATGTCTCTCTGTGTCTTCTGCAGACGCTACAGCAGTTATCCTTTTGTAGTAGCATCTTAAACCTATCAAGAAATACCACAATGGCACTGAACTGTTATCATATAACTATCTTGTGTAAATAATACTGCTGATCTGTACGATTCCTGTTTCTATAAGTACCATAAGTTTGATGTCCTTTTGAATATGTGGATAACCTCAAGTTTAACACTAAACCAAGTTAGTGCAGAAAAATCCATCTATTCATTGCCTGGGTTTGTTGTGACTGTCAGTCGTTGCATAGAAACATCGAATAAATCGGTGCAATTTTCCAAATTTTATCATTTGTTATGTGTACGTGTTATTTATTTTTCTCAATCTGCTTCTTTTAGAGTCTCACTTAATGACGTTTTGTGCACATGACTGTCTCATATTTTACTTGCATATATGAGTTAGTGATAATAATTAACATTTACTATTGATATTAATTCAGTGTACCAGTGTGTATCTGATATGTTTTGCTGCCTTGCAGAAGAGAATATTTGAAGTAAATTTTAAAATGAAGCGAAAACGTAGGTCTAACGATAATAAATATGCATTTAAAGCCTTTTTAATCTTAGAAATACTGGCAAGATTAAACAGAAGAAATGTGTAGCAGAAAATACTTTATATTAATTACAGTTTGATGTGTGTTTGAGCTATTTGTATGGAGTCGCTGTTATAAGTAATCCAACAGCTGCAAACATTTAGATACCAACTAAAAACCCGACAAGGAAGCGTATCTTTAATATTACAGGCATTACTTCCGCCTTATTGAGTTATTTGCGTAGTGACTTTTAGCTGAGTCCCAAGCAGGATTGTTCATAGTAAACTAATTTCGTGGTGGCTTTAGAGGTTAAATAAACTCCGGCAATAGGCATAAATGCAATCTATGATCTAAAAGAAAACTCTGGGTGATTCTTTGTTTACGAAAACTAAGCTAAAGGAACAAAACTACTGTCAATCATACGGATTTTTCCAAGTCAAAAACCGAAGAAAAATTGCCTCACAGCTTATTGAACAGAGTGTTTGTGCAAAACTTCGTAAAGAAATAACGAAGATATTCAAAGCAGATTTCACGCTAGAATTAAAGAAAAATATTTTCAAGATGGAGATTTCTTGTCTGTATGCGCTTCAAAGCTGATAGTTACGCAGAAGATTTTACCAGTCTTAACAACATAGATAACCTCTCGTTATCGAAAATACTGTCCGTGAATGCTAAATCTATTTGCTAGAGGGCGTTGTTTATCCTGGTCTTCTGAGAGGAGTCCGGGCACTCACTTTTGCAGTACAGCAGGTTAATTACTGGGCCAAAGGGCAATCTGGTAAAGTAAACTAAGATATCAGCAGACGGGCTTTACAGTGTGACCACAGGCTTAAGGTGAAAAACCACTAGCGTCTCCGAGAATCCAAAAGACATAATTTTAATAACATTTACTGTCTTTACTTTTCAATTTTTTAGATCATGTAAAGATGGTATCTTCGATCTTTAAGGCAGCCAATAAAAATACAGATATAGACCAAACTGCTTGGACCAGGATACAACATATTTTTTTTCCCAATTTTGCCTACTTTTACCAGCCGGGTAGTAAAACATCACAAGAAATTTGCTGTCTTAAGAGGACTTCTGGAAAATGGTCAGGGTTAGTATTTCAGGACTAGCAGAAACGTTGTCATATTCAAAGCAAAATCGCGGATGCACCACATTTTTCCTGTTTGTTTATTGCAATGCATGCACCAAAACAAAGATTCTGAAAAATTTTTCTTTAGCTAATTGCCAAGACTGAGTAAATTCCTTTCTAAATTTTAAGATAAAATCATTTTGAATTAAATAATTAACTTGCATATTTTCGTCTGTTTTATTTCATAGGCATTATTTAAATCAAGAAATTGTGTAAATCACAAAATTTAACATATTCATTTTAAATGTATTTAAAAATGTTTTTGTATCATTGCATTTGACGCTCTGTAAATAGAATGCGTTCCAGATTTGAAGGTAACTGAATGAAAACCATTAAATTTACGAATACCAGAAAGTGATAAATATCTTTAAATGCCATATTCTGGAAAATGCAGTATGAAATACAGATAAACGTAGTGCTACTGAATCTGTGCTTTCTTATCTTCTGTACACTATCTCAACTCCAGTATATCAACTGATTACACTAGATTAAAAATTTTAGTTAACTTGTTTTTTTTTTCTTTTACATGCCATTTTAGTATGTTAAATACAGTTCTAGCATTTGTTTTTGGTAAATGTCAAGTATGTTAGAAATAATTATACTATTATAGTTGATAGAGTTGGTGCATAATGCGGAACATCCTAAAAATACTAGATTTTTAGAACATTCTAGAACTCAGTATGGCATTCTAGCATTTGCTAGAAGTTTCTAGAACTTTCATCCATAAACAAAGGTATATAAATCCTTTGCAGACTTAGCACAGTATGAAATAAAAGCATTTAACAGGTGATTTTTTTTAATTCTGATATTAGATAAGAATGGCTACAAATCGAAAATGCAAGCTCTCTGTAGACTCATTTTGTTATGTTTGTGGATTCGATATTTACCCAAAGAGAGTAAGACGTATGATCACACCGAACAATCATTTTTTCACTGGTCTATCAATCATACTTTGGAATGAAGATTGGTGAACAAGATAAATCATGGGCACCTCATGTGGCTTGTGAAACATGCAGATCGGCACTAGAAGGATGGTTAAGAAGAGATCGTAAAGCAATACTGTTTGAAATCCTTCGTAGTTGGCAAGAGTCTAAGAATCACATAGATGACTGTTACTTTGTCTAGTGGATGTGTCAAGATTCAGGAACACGAAAAAACAACATGATATTGTGTATCTAAATATTCCATCATCCATTGCACCAGTTCCACATAGTGATGATCTTCCAGTTCCACAGCCACAATCCAAATCCAAAGAAATAGATTCATCATCAGAAAGTGAAAATTCACCTGTAGGTGAAAACTATGATTCTGACTTCAATTCAAAGAACCCTCATTTTCCAAATCAGCAAGAACTGGATGACTTAGTACGAGATTTCGGTTTAACAAAATATAATGCTGAATTTCTTATATCAAGGCTGAAAGAATGGAATCACTTGGATAGCAGTTGCAAATCTAGATCTTCCAGAAGCGCCATGAAATATTCTCAAGATACTTCTCAGTGAGTGCTATATTGTGCTTCTGCAGTGACATTAATAACTTGTTTTACGAAATGGGCATTGTGCACAATCCTGCTGAATGGCGTCCCTTCATTGACAGTTCGGCGAGAAGTCTCAAAGCAGTCCTTCATATTGGAAATAAATATCCATCGATACCCAGTGGCGATTCTGTACATATTTCGGAGGATTATGAAAATGTTAAGTTTCTGCTGGAGACCTTGAATACAACACTATAACTGGGATGTTTGTGGAAATTTTAAGATGATTGGTTTTTTGAAAGGACTGCAAAGAGGATTCACAAAATAATCATGCTTTCTCTGTCTTTAGGATAGTCGTGCCACATCACAGTATTACAGGAGAAAAGTGTGGCCAGCCAGAGATCAGTTTATTCCTGGAACACAAAATGTTAAATACGAACCCTTGCTGAGATCAGAAAAATCCTCATGCCTCAAATGCACATAAAACTGGAGCTTTGAAGCAGTTCATTAAAGCTCTTAATACAGAAAGTGAAGCATTCCAACACATTTGTGAATTGTTTCCAAATCCTTTTGAAGCAAAAGTAAAAGTCTAAATTTTTGTTGGGCCGCAAGATCGTTAAATGCTCAGATCAGAAGAATTACAAGAAAAGATGTCAGAATAAGAAAAAAAGCATGGAAGGCATTTCGTTTAGTTGTCGAAAATTTTTTGGGAAACAGAAGAACTGAAAACTATACACAGTTGATTGAGGATTTAATCAATGTCTATGAAAACTTGAATGCAGAATGTTTCTCAAGCTTCACGTCCGTAATTGTCATTTAGATTTCTTCAAGAACAACATGGGAGATTTTATTGAAGAGCATGATGAGAGATTTCACCAAGATATCCTAACATTGGAAAAGAGATATCAGGGAAGATGGGATGTTAGAATGATAGGTGACTATATAAAGGGTCTAATTCGTGATGATACTTCACTGCATAGAAAGAAAGCCCGGAAAGTTGTGCATTTTTTATTTCTGCTACTGCAGTTTAGACTTTTACTGAACTTTAGAATTAAATAAATGTAATGAATAAACTTTATCCATGAGTTAAAATGATTGTTTCTTATGGTTTGGGTAAAATTAGTTAGTTATATCTCTATTATCAGTAGTGATTTGTTAAAATATTTAAAATAACATTCTGAGTGAAAAACTGACACTTTAGAAAAACCGGTGCAATGTTGGTAATCAGATCACCAAATAAAATTTGTTACACTGTGTTATCCACTTTGGAATGATGTATACGTCTCAATCCTAAGAAATAAAACCAATAAAAATTATTTCTTTTTAGAATTTACTGTTTCTTCAATCACCTTTTATTGTTGGAAAGAATTTGGCATGATTTGGTACCAAGCTGAATAATTCTTACGCAAAGGGAGACCCAATTTAGAATCCTCGCTCTATCTCAACTAATATTCTTCAGATAGTTAGATCAAAATGGGGTACATAACTTTACTAAGAAGTTATGATGTGCAATTTAAAAAAAAACAATTAATTATCTTGTAGGTATTAATAATATTTTAAGATGAATGGACTTTAAAACAGTTGTTTAAATCTTACCTGCTCTAACCAAACGTTCGTTGTAAGCACTTGATTTACTTCGTCCTATAAAATAAAATACAATAAAAAAATTTACAGAATAATCACAACATAGGAATACAGTATTAAAAAAATTCAATACGATTTAAAACATCTCAGTTTTCAGGAAAATATAATATAGGCTTTTATTATTAGGGCATTGCTTTTTTAATGAAATAATAAATATCTTTTTATACGTTCTTTTAAATTTAAAATTACAATACAAATAAAGGTTTCCCATGTTTTATATTTATTCCTTATAATTTTAATTACTTTTTCATAAGTAGCAGAAAATCTTTCGTATAAAAACAACATAAAAATAATAGCTTAAATATTACGTTTTTGAACATTTTTATCACAAATATTATTTAGCAATGTCCTTTTAAATATTTTCTTAGAAAGAAAGAAAAAACAAAATTAACCGTGAAGCAATCATTGAAAATCGAAACTTATATTGTTTTGTGGATGCAAAATTAAAATATACGAATATTGAAAGCTGTGTATTAAGTTTCAATTTTTGTCTAAATATGTAATATATACAGTTTAAACAATAATGCAGCTGTGTTATAATATTTTTCACTGGATGCTACAACATTTTAGATAAAAATCCTGCAATTAAGCTCAGCATCGCAATTTCATGGCAATCCATTCACACGGGACTGTCTGAAGTCTAGCACCTCGTAGATGAACCACCTTAGATGACCACAGCCTAGTGTCTGCGATTCAAACGTCAAAACCTTTTTGAGAAATGCTTCTTCACTCTTCGTGTAAGGTCTGGAGAACCTTCTGATGTGTCTAAGAAAATGGTTAACGACATCGCAAAAATCAAGTTTACCCCAAAAGTGTTAAATGGTGGCCTGGGGAACGAAAGGTCCAGTGTACCACATTGATGTTGACAATGTGGAGGAATTTCCAGACACTTTGGCTATGCGAAGCCGAGAATGTTCTTGTTGAAATATTCCATCATGAGCCTGCATTAAGACGACGATGTAGCGCTGGAAGAACTCATACTTGTTCCTAATCGATGTCGGAGTTCCTGTAGAGATAAGTGTAAGACATTCATTCCCATACCAAAAAACTTTCTCTACCAAATCGGCCAACGTGACGTACACCTTTGAGTTAGATATTTACTTCTGGGGCGATTAGCGCTATTTTTTACCATCAACAAGCAGTATAAAACCGAATTAATTATCGAACAAAACTGTTGCTTTGGCATCTGAGATCAAATCCTGTGCTGTTGACATCACGTGAAGCCAACCTTACTTATGAACACTGCTGGAAACACTTCTTAGTACAGGCCGATGAAGCTGGAATGTCGGATTACGTAAGCAGTATCTGGTGGTCGGCTTGATGGATATCTGGGGTGTGGCAGAGATTCTCTGTGCTTGGATCCCGCATGTGCTGTAGTCGTCCATACCTAACAATTTTAGGTCTGTGAATTCACACGCGGTTAACATCATCCCGTTTTTAGAAGATCGGTCACACTATTGATTTGTGGCCACCAGGGTAGTAAATGCTCAGAACAGACCTTGCTAGCTTGCAACCTTCCTCTCAAAGACAACTTCGGCTTGATGTCATCGTCGGAAGAACCACAGCTCAAGACTCAGCCGAGTATCCAGTCATTTAGCTTTTGTTTTTATCGGTCATCTTCTATTAACAACTGACGGTTGTTCTCATACTACCAAAGACATTAGCCATGCCGTGTGATGACCTGGCATTGACAGAAGGATCATCTTTCGATTTTAAACGAATGTCCTTTTGGCCTTTAATTGTGATGACACAATTTTGCGGTCATTTATAACCAATATTTCTGCAACTATAAACCGCCTTTCAGGGGAAAAACCCATTGAAAATTATAATTTTAATGACGAGACTAAAACAGGTGTATTATAGTCGTCTTTTAAACTGTTTATAAATGCAATATCATTTATTTCTGAAGATTTTAGAGTAGATTGGCCAATCATAAAGCGGCCGATGTTTGGTGCAGTTGTTATCTTGTAAAAAAGACTGTTTAATAGGGTGTACGAAAGGTGTTTCACGTGTGCTGGTCGGATGCTCTGAAAAGCTACCTTTATCTGGTAAATAAGTCACATCGGCTATACAAAATAGTAAATGCCATGAAAAAGTAGCATACTGAATGCAAGTGTAGATAACGAGTAGGGATATCTTTGTTCAATGCGGTGAGACTGGACCAATAAAGAAGTTGATATGGGAAGTTTGAAATGTCATCCTTTCCTCAAAAAAGCAAATGAGATGTGTCTTTTCCAGACGATTTCCTTGAAGCAAAGCTTATTCTTTGTAAGTTAGACCGCAGTTAGGTTATTTCAGATTGCATGATTATACAAATTTTAAGGAAGTTCATGTCAAGGCCGTGAATCCTTTTGAAGTAGAAGTTTTAAGTAGTTACATCTGACTTGCAGTGTAAAACTTGGTGGCGGGATTATTACACTGACAATTACCTGGTGCTACAGCGGGTTTTGTTGTTATCTGTCGTTATACGTACACATTACTACGGCACTTTATCTGATGTCAGGACAAATTCTACACTATATATTATCTTTAAAAGATTTCTATTTTATTCACGAAACGTAATTTTCTCAAGAAATACGCAAATATAAAAACTGCATAAATTGTCTTGCATAACGCACCTTAAAGATGCGGTCAAAAATCAATTTATTTCCAACAATTCTTTTGATTACTTCACTCTACAGCAATAACAAAGGTAAATTTAAAGAATTTTATGTAGTTTTTGTTATGTATCATATATATATATATATATAACAGTACACACATGATAGCATAAGGATGTGGATATTATGAAATATAAAAGATATAACAGTAAATACATGCTAACATAAGATTGTAGGGTATGAAATATATGACGGTATATAAATTTCAGCATAAGATGGTGGAGATTCTTAGGTAGCAGTAAATTCAAGCAATTAAAAACAAACAAAATGCCGATCGAGCTAATTCGTACCGATATCTTCAATAGAAAAAAACGTTTTCATTCTGCTTATATATCATGTACTTTTAAATTAACATTGTACAATGCACAAAATCTGCATTTTGTTTCAAATTTATTTACAAATTATCTTTAATATTCGTTAAAACTTTCACAAACAGAAGATAATAAACACTTGCGCTACGTATCTTTTACATCTTTCACCTGGTGAAAATTAAAAATTTCTTTGAATGTAATGGCTCGTAGGAAATGGAGTTAAAAGAGTTTTCAGGTATTTCCTACATCTCACGTTTTCGAAAATACATTGCATAAAACAATATAGGAACAATTTTCATGTGATATTTTTACGACTATTTACAGTCGCTTTGGCCACTGCAGAAATTTTCGTATTTCAAACAGGAGGCTTGAGTCATGTGACAGTTATATTGTTTTAAGTTATGCACTAGCTCTTTGTTACTGGTTAGAGTTTACCTGGAAAGGTGATACCACTGTCAGATGATCTCAAATTTGGATCACAATGATCAACTCAGGTATTAAGCCTGTCTCAAATGTTCACACGATGAAGTTTCCGCACATTGTGAATATGGTTATCCCACGAAGAATTACCGATAAGCAGCGATATCTGGTATAACTAGAGTCTGTACTGGAACTAATCAGGGAGTTGAACCTGCTGAACTTGGTGTAATGCATAGTGTGATTAGTCGACTTTGAAAGACATACAGAAAGATTGGCGAGAGCTCCGTAGCAGTACTGACCATCACGATAACCGTTACATCACCTATCTGGATCGGTAGCTGCACTACCCTGGCTCTCCATCCAGAACGATTTGCGGCAAGACCGTGGGACCCATGTCTTTGACCAGACGACGAAATGCACTACACGATAGATATCTAGTGTTTCTCGCAACTCTAATACTAACACGCCACAAGAGAGGTTAAGTGAAGGGCTTGGTCTCACTTGCATTGGACTTAGCTGATTACATGTAGATCTATTTCTCTGATCAGGGTAAATACCAACTTCTGATTTCTGATGGTCATTTGTGTGTTTGGCGTGAATTAAATCAATGCCACGTTGACTGTAACATGTAGGAGAGAGAGAGACCTTTTTTGGGTGTCATTGTTCTGCTGTGGAAAGTGCATACACAATGGAATGATTCTCTTTAACGAAACTGTTGCAGGTCCTGGACGAGGCCCTTGAACCTGTTGTCATCTCGGTTGTAAAAATTCGCGAAAATCACTTTATACTTACCGACGATAATACAAGGACAGTCATAAACCATCTTTGAGAAAGAAGTATCCGCAGTCTTAAAAATTAACCTGTTGTGTTATTATCACGTGCAATTAATTTTTAAAGAAATTTACGAATGCAAAAACCAAACAATAAAATTTTATTATCTCATTTTCATAAATTATATAAATCTCATGGAATTTCTTTACACAGCCGAACCATTCCTATACGTATTTGTGAGTGAGATTTAAAACTTATTTTGATATATAGGAAGAGTTATTTTCTTGCCTCAATCATATTTCTCTACATGTCTAAGAGTAACTTGGCTAAAATATCTTTTTATGCCCAGCAGTGCTTGAAAGAAAGGATAATTTATGTATAATTATCTATTTTTGTCTACACTGATAACCTTGAACATAATAAGGAAAATTTAAATATAAATTGTGTAACTAAATATCCGATGCATGATCTACGTACACATTTAAACATATTTGCTTCGTGATAATCAAATAAATCAAATAATATTCAGATTTTGATACATATCTGGAACAGTGATATCGTTTGATTGGCTTCTTTACAAGCTAATCAGGTGATTATATATTAAAAACCAGTTAATATCAGTCGTCACCCTAACAAATCAGTAAAATCTGACAAACATATTTTAAAAAAATTTTGTTTTAAAGGAACTCTCGCATATGTACTTGAAATTTATCATGTCTTGATACCAAATATATATTCTAAATATTTTTAATTAATTTAAAATAACTGTTAATTTATTAACAGTTTATTTTACCTACTTGATTATTCAAACAAGTATAATTGATTTTTTATCTAGACACGTAAAATTGGTACTAAAATGAAATTGAGAATAAGGAAAACAACTTCAAATAAAAATAATTATAGTCGTTTCATGATCTCTAATTAGTTGCTGAGCTTCATTGGCATCAAATTAAGCTTTTTGAAAACAATCTTTTATCCGCATTTTTCATTGTTGAATCAACTTAGCTGCGCTTAGTACTAAAATGCTGGCATATATCTAATGTTTTAAGTGCAGTTAGGCTATTGCAGTGTTTGATAATTTTTGTTTCTCTCTCAGTAAAAGCTTGCCAGAAGCATTTCTTAAAAAGAATAGGTGTTCTTATAGGTAACAGATGGACAGACTAACTTTAAATGGCAGTATTGAATAGGCCAGTTTAAGCGTAAAAATCGTATACGGCATGCAGATCTTTGAGAACTTCCTGTAGATGTGGATGGCGAGAGAAGTCTGAATTTATAGGCATCTGGAGTAGAAACTGGTGGTTTTAGGAAATGTATGAATAGTTCGTCCCAAATAATTCTTGGAGCTCACTACTCACGTACATTTTCTTTTTAGTTTATCTCGAATTATAAAAGTGATCCAAAACAATCGAACCTTGGATCGGGGATAGAAAAAGATGAAATGCTGATGGGTCACTAACATACAGAGACTAGCCGCATATATGAAGCAGCCTACAAAGCTAAAATGAAAAATTCAACAATTTACACAATTACACAATTATAAAGAAGAAAACTAGGTTTGTGCAAGATATAAAATCAAAACGTGACATGTTCATTGTAGTGTTTGAATCTGAGACAAGTTCAATGATATTCAACTTGTAGGCAATGAGTAGTAATGTTGCAGGGATCATGTCTAAAATGTTCAAACTGAACATGATTTGCTCTTTTCGATGTTCTTCATAGTAGACAATTTTTTCAGCCACAGTTTATGAAAACATTAATTCTCCCTTCCTCTCTGTGTGAAATATAGAATACCATCATAACTGAATATCCATAGATCAGAAATAGGGGGCACTCAGTTTAGCTGAACTTATAATTTAAATACAGAAAACAACATGGTTTGTTGGAAAGTAAGGCAACGTTTATCCAGTGATGGGAAATAGTTTCGAGGTATCATAAACAAAATGATGGGATGAGAAATTCTTGCAATTTACTGAGCTGAAAAGGATAAACCTTATCAACAAAAGAGCAAAGTGTCTATTAGAGATTATGAACCGATAATCTTTAAGTATTATATTGCTATGAGCCATTTATTACTACAAATTTGAATTTATTTTATGTTCTGTGACGTTAGAATAAACATAACTTTAATGCTTTTTTGGTAAGAGGTTGAAAGTTTCAAAGAAGCTAGAATAGGCAGTAAAATTCAGACGTGTCTAGAATCAAAATTCTAGGGTATACTTGTTTTAGATATTTTTCAAACATATGTATATAAGATATTTTACATCTGTTTCTCCAACTCCGTTGACCTCAGCAGTTTAGACGCAGCAAATTTAATGATAAATGATACAAGATACCTAGAAAAGAAAAATGGGTCTCTAGGAATTACTGGTTCCTGAGTTTCATTATTTTTGTAAATAGATAATCTTTGAATTTTGAGGCTCTTTTGGATAATGTTTTTTTTCTCTAAAGTAGATCAAAACCTTGTGACACAAATAGGTATATATATATATTTACATACATACATACATATGACAAACAAAAGTCTAAATGCTCAGAGGTTGAATTTTAGCTAACCAGAGCGGTAGTCTGTCTTATTAAAGCGTCCTTGATATTATGTAAAAAAAATTTTAAAAGCGTACAACTGATTATTCAAACTGAATGTACAACTATATATATATATATAGAGAGAGAGAGAGAGAGAGAGAGAGCAGTTTGTTAAAGGTATCTAGATGTTATCCTGTTTCTAAAAATATCACTAAAAATGGTTGTCTTCTTTAAACATGAAAACAACGAAATGTTTGTCAAAGAAATTACCTTAACTATAATGAAAAACAGATTCTGAATTATAAAATCGATTGGAAAATTCTGTCACAACTGGACAGTGAGTACAACTGTAGTACTGATTAGATATCATTAAATAAGTGCAAAACAAAAATTAATCTTTATTTATTTTTCTTTAAATATAGGTATTTACAGAAAATTAATAAGCAACTTGTTTACTTTTATGTGTGATTTTTATATTTTAGGGAATAAAGGGGCTAGTTGTTTAGGGATAAGCTGTTACAGCATCAGTAGTTTAGAATTGAACGTATAGATGAACTATAATCAACGTCTAATTTGCCCTGCGATCTCATATGCCATTATTGCGATATTTACTCTCTCGCGTATTGAGTGCCGTACACACAACGCGTAGAATAGTCACTGGGACCTTTATGCCCATCATTACAAATTACCTAAAGCAGGATTCTTTCGTCCAGTGCTGTTAGCACGATTAGAATTCCTTCGAACATTCGTTATAGCAATCCTGGTAGAAAGGTATGAAATTCCAACACTTTTATGTGAAACTGTCTCAGGAAAACTCTTAACCTTGAGAGAAGAAAGTGTATCTATCGCTCAAAAGTAAATTTTAAAAAATACCAATCATGAAGACAGTTTTAAGAAGATGGCGCCACCTGCACGAAGATTTCCCTTTCTAAAAATTTTTTTTTTCTTTCAAATTTAAAAATCTGCGTTTTTTTTTTTCTGTTTACACCAAGAATTCGTATAAATTAATCTTCTCTTTAAAAATAAATTTTATTGGTCATTAAAAGAATAAAATTAATCTGCGAAGATTTTTCTTGTAATAAAATAAATAATTAAAAGTTTTTTTTTGGCTAAACGGAAGCAGATTGCTTAACAGCCTGAAGATGATCGTCACTCGCCTACACCCCTCGCAAGGATGTCCTCCGCTCTTTATTCACAAGGGATCTCTTACCCTTCCGCTCAATTCTGTAAAAACAGTTTGACTTTACCACGGTTAATGTGGTGATTTTAGCCGGATTTTCGTCTTTATTCTCATTGGTCGTAAGCGATATATATATATATATTTTTTTTTTTCAAAATGGGCGCTAAGGTAAAACTCGTCTAACTGAATGAAGAACCGACTCAGAGCGAGTAGGATTTCGGTCCCCGATCATCCTGCGGTAAGATTACTGACCAAATCAAAACCTTATTTAAAATAATTAGCTAAGAACATCGCTGTTAATAACTACAATCAAATTATTAAAACCATTTTTTGTTTTTGATGAAACGTATGAAATGGCTTTTAGGTTTGGTAGTTTGTCGCACATTTCACAGCGAGCTCTTGAATATAAACGCTTTTCTCCTGTTTGCACATTTTAGAAAGTAAATTCTGAATAAGTAAAAGTGAAGCCCTGTTTCTGACAGGGATACTTTTTGCGGTGCAAAGCATTCCTGTAGAATGCATAGTATCCCAGTAAGTAAGCTCCGGTTCTAACAGCTCAACC
The DNA here is from genome assembly GCA_018389105.1 of Nautilus pompilius. Lineage (NCBI taxonomy): Eukaryota > Metazoa > Mollusca > Cephalopoda > Nautilida > Nautilidae > Nautilus > Nautilus pompilius. The sequence continues at coordinate 1,016,063 of JACATO010001894.1, forward strand.
CAGGTCTTTGACACTTAAGTACTACACGGAGCCTACTTCCAAACAGTTTTAAAGTTCCCCGTTTAATTATATTCGTCATAGATATTTTTCCAACAAATGTCGAGGGAAAAAAAGATTTTGAGCTTTTTATTTTTCGTTGTTTTCCCCCGTGGATCGTATCGCTAGTAGTAAGAATAGATGAATCCTAAATTTCTAATTGCCTTCCTGAGGTGAACGCTGAATGAAGTAAACAAGCCAATTTCTTGACAGAATCTTTTTAAAACGCTATTAAGGAAGCCGAGCTGACTAATCTTAGTATAAACATCGGCCACAAAGATAAGTCGGTTAGCACGTACGGAAAATTTGGATTGATACGTATTTAAAATTCACAACCAGTTCCGGCTTATTGGGGATGATGGATTGTTAAGGTTAGACATCCCGGGAAGCTTCCAGAAGATCTCAAAGCGATAGTAAAGAAAAATAATGTAATTCACTACAGAGTCAAAAAAGTGGATTTAATGTGATTATTTAAACTGAAGGCTAGAAAAATATCTTACCCTCAAAACTAGTAAGCTAAAGAAAATAAGGAAAGAACTTTTTTATGGACCGAGATGTGTCTATCTTCTAAATATTGTCTATGATAATCTACCGTGATGGAGGAAGGAAGAGAGAGAGAGTCATTTGAAAGATTTAGGCTACACATCAACTAAATACCGGTAATATCTTCATAGATAGAAGCTATATTATTATAATGCAGTGCTGGTTTTAAGATCTATATCGAAGCTGGTGTGGAACACTGAAAAACAGTGTAAACTTTGAAGACAAGTAGCCTAGCAGTCGTCATATCCGCGCTGTTCCCTCGAACATGGCGGTTAATCCGTTTGTGACATGACAGAATGTGCTTTCATTAGCATATGGGTGACTATTATTTCTGAATCTTCCCTTTAAAAATTTTAAATATAATATATGGGTATGCATGCGTTTATATCTATTTTGACGCGACTATAGTTGCATTTGTTCAGCCCCGTGAATTTTGGTCGAGTTTGAGACTTTGTGTTGCTCAATTTATTGACATATATTTCAGTTGAACAGTCATCACTTCAAAAATTACACTTGAAAATAAAATTATTTTTAATAATTAATAATATGGAAGGGTTGTCTTTTTCTGTTTCGTATTCCGTTTGATCACGAGTATTCGAAGACCCTAAGAGAACATAATTTCAGACCATTTCTTAAGTTTGCGTTAGGGTAAATAATACAAAAGATATCTTCACGTTCTGTTAAACGAGATTTCGATGCGGTTGCACAGAAAGAAAGATATCGCCAAAAGCAATCGGAACCCCCCACTTTTGGTCATCGAAAACATTCTGGAGCGGTTGCGCGAAAATATCCGAAATAGTCAAAAGGTCAGCAGGGCATTTTCTTCTAGACGCTCTCGTGCTCCCAACGAACTTGGTGCCGTAATTTAGTTAAACTTAAAAAAAAAGAATCGTAGTAGACTAAACTTTCCTAATCAGATTTTAGTGATAGCGTTCGGGGGAAAAGTAAACCTGACACTTTCCCCACATAAATATAGAAGAGATGATATATATAAAGCATTAAGCGTTAGATAAATATCGTTTATCCTTCTGCTCTTTAAGGCAACTGGTAAACAGCTTCCCGTCGGGTGTTGTGTATCAGTCGGATTAAAGAGGTCACAACACTTGGTGAGGTTGGTTACAACTATCAGTTAAATATTACTTGCTTTATTAACCGTCTTCGCTTATCACGTACAGTTAAATGGAGAGAGGTACGTAATAGAATGCGTGGGACAGAAATTAATAATTGTAATTAATTACTAAACTGTTTAGCGAGTTGGTTTTTGTTTTTTTTCAAGTTTGACCATGGTGAGGGTATTTAACAAAGAAGATGGAAGAATTTTTGTGTCAAAAATGTGGCATTAAACGCGACAGGCAAACCTTTGACTGGCTCTACTGGCCAACACCTAATATGCTGAGGTTTGGTAAAATAACATTTAGGCTAGGCGACAAACAGTATTAACCAAGATTATAAAGTGCACGCGGTTAAGTCCCAGAAGTTTGATATGCTCAGCTTTAGAATATTCCCGAAATATCAGCATTCAATGGTCTAATCACTTCAGAACTGCGTGCGCCGGGACCAGTTTTGAAACTAACGTCCCGAGGGAACGTTATATATTAGCCATTCAATCTCGATTAGCTTGAATAGTAGTGTCGATGGCTGCAGCTTTAATTGTGTTTTTTTCTCGGTAAAATAGCATTTATTGGTAATTAAATCTTGGAGAAACCTGTACTTTCATAGTGAAAACCACCTACAACTAGATGCTACTTTCAAAAGTCCGCCCGTGTAGATAGATTTAAGTGCACCCACTACGCGGTATATCTGATTAGAGTTTTTCTTCTAATGGGCGGTCTCCAGGAGGCGGAGGGTCGGTATGTTCATTTTATTCTATTCTGAAAACCATCAGCGATGATTTCCGGTTAAGTATATAGTCCTGAGCGCGGCATTACGTACAGCCGAAGTCATTTTCACCAACAACAGATTGAAAGGACAGCAAAACAAGATCTTAAAGCAGCAGCAACGACAACAGAATATGTTTTAGATTTTATATGACAATACAAATATTAAAATACACATCTTCTACACTCATACATAATGTGCTCGTTCAGTCTGTTTTCCCACCGTACACGCTTCAAGCAGGAGCGAGTCTTCACCAAATATAAATTAAGAGGGTTTCCGGATTTCAAATATGTTCTATGAAAGGTAGTTTGGTAACTGTATTCGAATTCCATGAAATATATTTTATAAATAAATAAATAAATTTATTTCATTTTCATTTGTTTTTGTTGTTGTTTTTGCTCTCGTGGATGAATTGTTTTATAAAAGTCTTTCTTCAGTACACCGAAATCCCAAACGGTAAATTCAGGTCGGATCTGTAAGCCAGTGCGGCTGTACATTTGAGACTCAAAGTACATCCAGCAGTCTCCAGAGCTTTCCGGAATATTAAAATAGTTTTCCTTCTTACTCGTGAGCCGACAGTTTACATCAGTCAGAAAATCGCACTTGTCCGGTATATCAAAATTAATTTTAAGTAAAGATTTTCTGATATGAAACGACACGGATCGGGTATACGCCATCGCCACCTGGCGGCGAAACCAGTAGTGAGAAGGAAGGAGGTGCCATGCACCTGAACGGCTCGTCGGTGTCAAAAGAACGCCTCCCATTGAGAGAGACCGGTCTGAGTAGCGCGGGAAGATGAGGTAGGTACAGTGCCTATCGCGGGAAGGCTTAACAAAGAATTATCTGCTTTCAGGGAGGAGAGAGTGTTTGAAGCGAAGAAAAACGAGATCAGATGAAAAAGAAAATATATTATAAGAAAAACACAAAATATTTAAAAAAAAATAAAATGAAGGCAAAAAAATAAAATAAAGGTAAGGTGGGAGAAAAATTACGTTATTACATAAATTAGGAGTGCTTAAAGGAGCAAGGAATAGATTTTTAAAATGAACAGAATTACGTACAGACAGCAGTCGATAAATCTTGTTGTCTGACGTAGGTTGATTAATTTCATGGCAGCTCTCAGTATTCTTGGTCACAAAAAATAATAAATCTATCCGAGAGGTAATCCAATCACAGCGCGATCATGTAATGTAGGTGTTTCTCCGAAGACTAATGAGAGGATATTTGCCAAATGTTATTGACAATGTCTCAAGAAATATTTAAAGAACTACAAAGCCAAAACAATTAATAACGCGTTACCTGTATCCAACGACTGATGATTTTGGTTTGATATACTTTGCTTTAAGAATCACTGTAGTTTAGATTTATCGATAGTACAGTTTTACTAAACTAGTATAGATCATATATGATCTGTTACTGGGTCACAAGTGAAAAACCTAATTTAGGGTTTTCAATATTAAATTAAAATTGATCATGACTTCATAGTAAACTAAGAGTTAAATAATTCCAGATACACAAAAGGTACACGGTGTAATATTGCCTGCTACTTCAGATACATGACTCTCTGTAGCTGAGAGGTTTGATTGGTTTTAAGGTCGGTTGAACTCATTCAAGTTTAATGGCGCCGAGAATAATGGAATCGAGTCAACAATACATTTTAGCCACTTTTCTGTTATCAAGGCGACTTTACAACTAAATTCTATCTCTTTAAGTTAAATAAAAGTCAGAATATCGAAGCAGTGAGGAACATCTTTGATAAAATAAAATAATTTCTGAGACCTAATCTTTCAGTCTCCTGATTTATGGTGCGCATCTATTTCCAAAGAGGATGGTTAGTTTTAGTTAGATACAACTAGCATAAAAATAAAATGCATAACAAACGTATATCATGATAGGTTGTCTAAATTTTTTTACTAGTCCTTTACTATAAATGTTATCAGCTATTGCTCAACAGTATTAAATCGGTGCTCCGTTTTCCTAGAGGAGAGAGCGCGATCACTGTACGTTAGCTTCGATCCGACTTCGGGGTGGGGCACCGAGAGGAAGACGTAGATCGTGATCGCTTACAGATCGAGGCAAATATTTACACACGCGGATAATTGAAAGTTACCCGCAGCCAGAGTACACGGACACGCAATCGTGGGATAGCTAAGCTTAAGCCAAGCATCGCCATAGAATGACTAACTTCCGGTGATCGAAAAAAAAAATCGCTTTAGAGAAGGTCGGGGAATGCTACTAAAACCACGTGGAAATGTCTTGATGAGGAGCGATCCGCTTTCCCCTCGCGAAGACTCGGCTTTGGAACCAAACTGTTTTTGATTATTTTTTTATCGCTTTGCTGCGCTGCCACTGTTTGTGAAAGCAAAAGAAAAGAACTTCTCCAACTGCGAATAAGGGTAGAACAAATAAATAGTAAATAAAATTTATTTGTCTCCTCCCGGTTTTATCTGAAGGTTTGCAATAAAATATGTTTCGAAAATTTGATTTGTATCATGCAACGATAAAGTTCTAAACCGCCGGGTATAAACCAGTCAACAAACAGCGATGTTACTTTACAGTATCACAGCAGCTGTTCTCCAATACGCGCTTCTATTCGTTGTTTTTTCACCGTTGCAAGTGGCCTGAGCTAGTCATCAAACCCACGACCTATTGGCTCTTCGGTTATGATCGTCAAAACAGTGGTTTGTCAGTTTTCGTTACTACAGATATCGAAATAAACCTTTACTTTCTGTAAGTAACACATCACTTATAATTAAGTTTGTTTGATGCACTTCCGGCACTCAGAATGAAAAAGAAAAACCAGTGATTTTTGAAAGCCGAGACAGGACCTGACTTAGTTTTGTTAGCTTGTGAATGGAAACCTTGCCAAATGTCTAGTGCGGTCAACTAATCTATACACTCGTGGCCGTTTAACTATTTACACAGAGGATAACTAGTTAGTTTTATTAACCAGATTTTTTACTTTGAGTGCAGAACTTCTACAAGAAATGGACACACACACACACACATCGGAACGACCACACTTTCTTTAACTAACCCAATCTGAAAGAAAGGTCACAAGGATAAAGCATTATGGGATTTACTTTAACAACATAACTAAAATATTTTTAAAATATATTTTTATTATATAAGTTCTTCTTTTGTCCATATCTTGGATATACTACTTTAAAAAGAGCCAATATTTGATAAAACCCATTGACTAGTTGGAAATTACTTAAGTGTACAGCAATTTTTAATGATTTTTCAAGGCTTTAAACATTTATAATGAGAAACCACAAAAAATGGATTAAAATATCTGATTAAATTTAGTTTAGTTTGCTACAATGAAGCAAGAAACCATCATGGCAGAGAAACTAGAATCTTAGAATTGTTTACATTCTCGTTGTCAACAATCACCGTTCGTAAATTAATCCATTCATTTACATTTTTTTATTCTCAAAAAGGTCTTTTAATATGGATCAGTGCTGATAGTTGGAACCCTTGTATTTTAAGTACGATTTCTTACTTTCCAAAATATTTTTTGATCCAGAGTAGGCTGCAGAAGATTCAAAATGATCAAGGGCTTCAGCGAGTGGACATTGATTAACAAATTACCAGCATTTCTATTGCCTGAAATAGATTTGTAGAGAAGGGTCTTTCATTGGAGAAGGAAGTGGAGAAAACGAGAGCTGGAAGCGAAAGTAAGTGAACCATACAAAGGAAAGGACAGGAAACGAGAAGGTGGATGGGAAAGAAAAATTGGAGAAGAAATGAGAACGAGAATATACGAAATAGAAGAGAAAAGAACGGGAAAGGAAAGAAAACAGAAGAAGGGGGGAAAGGCAGATAGAAGATCCGCTAAATGCCTAATTTTTTGTTTGTGGTTTAAGCCCAAATCTGGATAATCCAACTGATTTTATTTTCTTAATCTCTGGCATTACAACACTGACGCATTCTTGAACAAAGAATAATTACCCTACAAATAAGAAAACGAACAAACAATTTTTTTTAAAAGTTAACTAATCTTTAAAAAACAATCCCTTTTAAATTTATTAAAAATATAAATTTTTTAACAAAAATTAATAGTTTATAAAGTAACATTTAAAGAACTTTATAATGTTTGCTAAGTTAATATTTGAAGTTCATAACTGAATGACGTCCAAACGTTTCGCTATCACAGGACTTTTGTTTTATTCACACAATTAGGTTTTTAAATTTCTGTTGCAAACTTTACTCAAATATAGTCTTAAAATACAGCGTTTACACTGAAAATATGAAGATAACCTAAATCAAAATCACATGATAGTAAATTTTTCTTTTCCTAATAACCATAATTAATCGTTATCTATGTGCATGTAAGTATCAGCAGTCGTCCAGTGAAAGACACTTGGACTGCCAAGATTCGACCCGTGGTTCCTTATTGTTCTTCGCAGTCGACCGGACTGGGCGCGTGAATTTCCCCCGGTTTCCTCCCACATCTGGAAAAATAAGGATTTCTAGTAAAGATTTTTCTGGTACAAGCGTTGGGGTGTGGTTCGGGTATCACTGAACTGTCTTGCGCTTCATTAACCCTACTTCTGTCAGATGTCCTCAACCTCGAAGTCGGAAAAATAAGTCTGCAAAGCGAGGATGCTTGAGACTGAGCTGCAGTCAGTAGCATCTTTAAGAAACAAACGTAATGCTAGTAAACACCTATGAATTTTTCGAAAATAAGAAAAAAATGAATCAAAAGGAGCAAACAAACGAAAACATAAAACAAGATGAAGCAAGCAAAAAAACAGCCTTTACTTGCAAAAAAAGCCAGTAGCAAGGTAAGCAGCTTTCCTAGTTACCACCGAGATGCTTCTGCAGCACCGACAAGGCTTACAAAAACTATCAGCAGGTCCACACGTTATTATATAATTTGGATTTAAAAGACCGCTTGATTTAGCTGTTTGTACGACGGAAAAGGATGAATTAAGCTGAATGAAGGGGATGAACGAAATGTACGAAGAAAAAGAGCAAAAAAATTAATTTGTTTACTAGCTTTTGACCCTCGAAAAAAAAAACGAACTCTTTTTTATCTGCTTAGCAAAGTTGAGCGAAATAACTTAATTCGTTATCTCTTCTTTTAAGCCGAATTTAGATGTGTGCCGGCTACTCGCGTTAAAACTTCACATCTGACGACATATTTGGATTTCTATTGTTGTTTACTTTGCATGTTAAATGACTCCCCCCAAAACAAAAGAACAACCAAAAACAGATACTCTGTCGTTCGTGCTAATATGGAGTGAGCGAAAAGTATCTGAAATTGACACGAAACTTTAAATGAGACTCAGCTACAAGGCTAAATAAGTCAAAGCCACGAAAGTAGTGATGACATGACGAGTCCACGAGCCATCCACAGTTTCTCATCAGCAGCTTCTCGCCATGAATCTATCACAAAGTACATGGCAGTTTCTGACACTCACGAAAGCATCTCTATTCAGAAAATTTAAGTTGTTTAAATAGTTTTCTCGAATAATAATTTTCTTTACTAATAAAATAATCCACTGATGTGTCTTCAGTGCTTCCTCGTCGACGTAAGATAAACCACTAGAATGGATTCTGGTTACTTAGATTTTAAATAAAATAGATTCCCGAAAAATGCAGAAGGCAGCCAATTAAATATAGCAGCGTTAAATAACTGCAATAAAAAGCCAAGAGTGAGTTTACAATGTGTCGAATCTGAAAGAAATTTCCTCTTTACTTCATCATTAACGACTGATAAAAAGAACCAAAAAGAGTATTTTTACGTGACATTCAACAAAACTAAAGTATATATCTTGAAAATTCCATCTGAAGATGGTTCCTTGCTTCTGTGTGCAAAACATTAGAGTTGATATTTTGTCCTGCATATTAAATTTCGTTAATTAAATATTAAGGAAAGTAAATTCCACTTCTTTAATACGCCTGAATGAACTATAAACAAAATGTGGATATTTCTGAATTATTATAGCTTGTAAAATTAGAGGGAGGGAGGAAGAAATGGCTAGACAAAAGGTCATATTTTACCTGATCTTTAAGGACTGACAAAGCGACACAAAAGATAACCTTAACGCAGTATTTACTTTATACATAAGCCTTATTAATGTCACGAAAAAATTGTAATTTGGTTCCCTATGTCAAAGATGAAATAAAGATTAATTTTTGTCTAGTGCATACAGAAGATAAGAGTAGATAATTTCTATGTATTAAAGTCATAACTTGCAAAGAGAGGCAAAGGCATAACTGAAAAATGACTTCAATTTTTGTTTTGGATAATAAGTTTAACGACTATAATCGCAAAAAAATACCAAATTGAAAACGATAGAAATAAACCCGGTAGTTTTCATGGAATGCGGTGAAAATTTACCGATAAACTGCCATCCAAGAATATAAACAATTATTTATGAAGCTCTTCGTAAGTACAATGAACTTAACTTCAGTCCAAAGAACATGAAATCTGCTTTCATCTCCCCTATTTGATTTTTGCTGTATCGCAACAGCTGTAACTGGGAAAAAAATTCGTACGTTTTGTGTTAATCTCAGATTTTCCACCTCCGCTTCGTACCCTGATTCTATGGTTGTCGTTTGCGGAGACTGGTCTGACGAGGAAGCTGCTAGATATCTCTCTCTCTCTCCTCTCTCCATCTCTCCATCTCTCTCTCTCTCGCTCTCTCTCTCTCTCATCTCCATCTCTCTCTCTCTCTCTCTCTCTCTCTCTCTCTCTCCATCTCCTCTCTCTCTCTCTCTCTCTCTCTCTCTCTCTCTCTCTCTCTCTCTCTCCATCTCTCTCTCCATCTCCATCTCTCTTAGAAGTTTGAAGTATGCAAAAAAAAAAAAAAACGGAAAATATTCGAGCACTAAAATCAACTGTTATATTATTATTTAGCAGTCTGAGTGAAACTTTTTACAGAATTCTTTAGAATACAAAAAGGTTTGTAGTAAGAAGAAATAAATAAACTATAATGTGTTCAAAATAATAATAATAATAATAATAATAATAATAATAATAATAATAATAATCTTAGAAAAGCTTTAAGATGAGTCTGCAGTAAATAATTCTTACTCAGTGTTAAATGTACTGCATTTTTTCCATTTTTGTCATTTAGTTTACAAGATGTTGCCTTTTCAAGGAAAACTAAGATAAAATTTAATATCATTAACAAAAAACTAATCCATTTTCAATATTAATTTTGACATTCTGTATATTCGTTCAATGTACTGCAGTCAATAATTATCAGATCATTTTAATACGCACTTGTAATTCAGAAATCGTTTTTCCTAGTTTCTGACGAAATGCTTCAAATTTGAAAATCTTATTTGTACAGGAATTATAACGTAATTTCGTTATGAAGCTAAAAACTTTATTACCAAGGTGAAATTATCACTGAGAAAACGTAAATCTGATATATCCACGTGGCCATATTAGTAGATCTTTCAAAAATTGTCCGATATAAGATATATAATTGATACATTAGTGCTTATAGCTACATTAATATTAGCTCTGGCTGTTATAAATGTATGATAAGACATGTTACAATATATTTCATCTCTGATCACAAGAGACTTTCTATCAAAATAATCTTGCAGTTCCTTTTATTGATGAAACCAAAATTATGCTCGTCAATGTGTGTGTGTGTGTGTGTGTGTGTGTGCGCGCGCGCGAGAGAGAGCGCGTTTGTAAATTTTGAAAAGTTCATTAATATTTTCATAAATAACTGAACCTATTTAATACATTTCGTCAATGCCAAAAAAACAGAATTGTACTATTCATTATATTGAAGATTTGTTGGATGTTTACTTTATAGTAAGGTGATTAAATTTTAATAAACGATGATTAAAAAAAAGACATTATGTTTCCAACTTTTCATCACCAAGACAATTCCTGCTTCCCTTGAATTTTCTCTTTGCAGACTTTTTTTTTTGTTTTCTCTAAATGCATTTTCGTTATCAAATTTAAGATACGAGACATGATTTTATCCTAAATAAAACACTTTTCATAGAACTGTTTACAAATGGAATATATCGAGCTTAGATATAAAACACAGGCAAAGCGATTTTGTGCGTCATTTATTTATTTATTACTTTTACATGCTCACAGCCATGTTCTATCAGGTCAGTATGGGTTTTCGGTTCTTTATGCTTATCTTAAAGATGATTTTTCGTCTAGTAAAGGTGACATCTAATACAAGACACGTTCAGTTGGCTGATAAATTGACGACGACTAAATTCCAAACAACAGGCGTACGTCATCTTTGTGTTTCATATTTCCTGCTATTTATGTAAAGACTGGAAATCATGGGTGGATACGTAAAAAAACAAAAGTGGCATCGTACTGCACACACTACTGCGTCATTGTGGAAACGGTTTACAGTAGACCTCTATCTATTTACGATATTAGTCTTCGAGAAATCAGGGTTCATAATATGCAGCAACTTTATGAAAACAGATATTTACGACATAAACTACAGAATTAGAAATATTTGTGATTAATAAAAAGATAATAAATAAATAAAAGTAGTATATTATCTACCTCCTTTTCAAGTTAAAATTTAAACTGGATTGTTTAAAAACTCTAAAGATATCGCTGTTGTGAAATTTATTACATTAATGTAAACATAGAGTAATCAAAAGTAAAACCACATGAAAACAATGATTACACTATATAATTTACATAAATTATATTTCCAGTAAAAAGGAAAACATTGATCTTTTATGTTAATTATTAATATTTCTACTGAATTTCATATATTATCCAAAATTATGAAGTACTACACTAGAGTCATTTTTACGCCCCCTCTCTCTCTTCCTGTACTGACGTCATCTCTGTCTCCATCTCTCTCTCCCTGTAAACTACTATGATGATGGCGCAGTGTAATGACAGATGAAACTTACCATAATAAATGCTTCATGGTATTTAACAGTAATCGGTCTGCAAATGTCTTGCCAGAATTTAGCATAACGATGCATGCTGTCTTAGTTGGAATATCCGAAACAAACAATTATGGAGTTATTAAAATCTAAGTAAAATACGTTATTATTTTCATATTTTGTAAGTCATAGTTATGATCTAGCTGTTTCATGAGCTCTTTAATAAAAACAATTACAGCAACTATTACACTTATGTTACAGCATCTTTTATAGATGGTAGTCGATGTAAAGATGGTCAGTTCATTCTCCAGGGCACTCAGTAGAAGAGCTTTTGTTCTGAACTGTAGCCAAGTTGAAGTGAGTCATAAATCCAAATGTATAATTAGTGAAGAACTCCAGTTTTACTTCATTGACATTATTTCGACTGAGTACTCCTGGAGCAGGCCTCCAAACACAAAAAGGTCCATCCAAACAAACTTCTCACGCATGCGCTTTGAAGCGGACTGTTAGAAATGGCAGCACATGGTGCTCTCTCGGTATATCTCTAGAATCATGACCAATATATTATATGGTTCGGATTAAGCTATTGTATTGTTTTCCTGGTCAGTTGAAGCAATGTACCTCTGACTTTCAGGAAATAAGCCATAAAAAATTCTTGAAATTTTGTAAGGCAAAAAGTTGTAAAAATTTTCAAACTTGCATATAGCCATGATTCTGTTTATAACATTTCCTGCTACTGTTGCATCTGGAAAATAAAGCTTTAATAAACTAAAAAGCCATTCAAAGTTATTGCTCAACCCTGTCGAAGAACGTGGCCTTTCATTGTTGGCTATCATCAGAACTGAATCAGGTAAAAAATTACTCTCGATATGACATCAGTGGGTTTTTCAGCAAGGAAATGTAGTTTTATGCATTTAAACGCATTTACATAATAAAAGTACAAGTTTGTTAATATAATTTTATATGAATTTTAATCTATATCTTAATATGCATCTTTCCTAATCTGTGTATTAATATACATCTTATCTTTTCTTTATATGTTAATATCTATGAATTTAACTTTTCTTGTTCTTCTGTGGATCAGTATTCTATCTCCACACTTTCCTCGAATTCTTGATACCGAGTCTGGTGTATAACAACCAATTAAGTGAAACGGCTCAGTTCTTGGCCTCTATTTCAGCTTCTCCAGAGAAATACTTTGCGGAAATTTGCTCAAATCTTAATAATGTGCATTTGTAATTCAACATAATTAAACAGAAAATCAAGTTACTAACAATAAATCAACAACCGACAAAATGATCTGCGTTGAAATCTTGAAAGAAAGAAAATTGTCGTAAATTTTATAAATGAATGAATAAAAATAAAAAAGTTATTTTGGTACCAAAAGAGCTGGATGAAGTAATATTATTTCTGTAATCGAACTCTTTTATTTACTGGAAACAGTTACTGAGAGTTCAGTGCAAGGAAAAAAATGGTCAAGCAAGAAGCGACTCTATTCTTAAATGTAAGTACACAGTATAAACAGAGGATGAATGAGAAAAGATTACCGTAATATTACCCTTTCTTTTAATTAAAAAAAAATTATATATATAAACTTTTGTAAACAAAGCAGATTCTGCCTAATGGCCTTTAAGAAAATTTAAATCAGCAGTAAGGTCTCAACATAAAACAACTTAGAAATAATTTATACTGACAAGAATAATATAACTAAATTGAGAAAGGGCAAGAGGGTTTAATGACGAATAAACAAATGCACCATAAAATATTGGATATATTCCCCAGTCGTCTATGTTCGAAATACTCAGTTATTTTCATTATGTTACTTTTTCATTCTGCCTTCACTGTACTTTCTTAGCATAAAACTATTTGCACACAGCTCACCTGATCGGCGTTAAGATAAAAGGATGTATAAAATACCTGAGAAGAGAGATGATTTTTTCATATTAAAGGCAGGTTCGGTGTAATTACTATTGCAAAAGATAAAAAAAAATTAAAAGTTAATTAAATGGCTAAATTAGCCTCGATATCTTTTGCTTTGAATTACCTGGGCGCTGTTTTGGTTGTATAACAAAACTACGTTTTTCAGAATTTCCATTGTAATTTTTATTAGTATAAACATTTTTAAAGGCGTTTTACTCCCATAATGAAAACATTGACCTCGTTTTATATTTTTTTTCCGTTTTAAATATTTTAATTCGTTAGAAAATCTAAAACCGAAACTTACGTATACATACTAAATGTTTCGTCTCCACATCTTCTGTTATATCTAAAGTGCGTGTATATTGAACATAAAACTGCTAAAGTCACGTGCAACACCCATTGTAAAAGTACTTGGTTTGAAGAACATGATAATTGGAAATATTTTTAAAGATGTAAGATTAAGGTCAATAAAAAACATTTAATTGATGCATGAAAATTTACTCACGAGCACTAATTCGATATTACTGAAAAAAAATTAAAAAATGAAATATATTTGTAAGTGCATATTTTATGTTTTTATTTAATTAGGACTTGTATATTAAAAAAAAAATCATGTATTTTTGCATAACGAATCGTTTTTTGGTAGTTGCTCTGGGCCCGAATACGACCAACTTGTGCTGCCTATTTTACCAGTTTTCGAATATTGATCTGGTGTAATAATCAAAATGTTTTCTTTAATTATTATTATTCTGCTTAATTTTACAAAAAAAAAAAAACCCCACACACACCAAGTTGTAGAAAATGCATCAGGAAAATCAAATCTGCGTTAGAATGAGGCACTTTTTCGATAAATTTAAAACATCTTACCATATCGGCAATTTGTGTCAGGGTAAAGCCAAATTTGACAACCACAGGATGGGACGCGTTATAGACGGGGCGTGACGCAGTGTCGTAGTTCACCAGAAGTCGGTGCAGCAAACGCTGCTCGTCGGGAACACGTCTGCGTTCCGCGTGGTGCCTGCGATGATGTCTACCTGAATGTTTGGAAAAAGAACCAAAAAAAAAAAAAAAAAAAAAAAGGGTGCTTACTAATATTAAAAAATTTTTAAAAAAAAATTATTTTTCCTACTTACCATGTCCGAAAGTTGAGTAAGCGTTATTCCGAATTTTACGACGACCGTGTGAGAAGCATTATAGACGGGTCTGGACGCGGGGTCGTAATCCGTCAGCACCTCCGCCATGAGCTTCTGTTCATCCGTGGGAACAGCCTGGCTATGTACTGCACACACACAGGCGAGCAGCACGGCGTGCAGCATCCTGTGAGCGGGCGGCACCGGCTGTCACTCCGGAAACTTCACCCGGTCTTTACTCCCGCATCGGGAAAGGCCGGCGTTAGGTACATCCATTGAGACTCGGGAGAGGACAGCGAAACTTAACTAAAGAATATACTTATATGTGTAGGCAAATAAAGGTAACAACAGTCGGTCGTAGTTTACCTGTGTGGTAAGGCCATTACGACTCAAACATTTACTGGTCGCACGTAGTACGGACCGAGTGATCAAGTTTTGTACACATTATGTTGATCAATATTGTCATTGGTTAGCAGTGCAGTGGTCGATACAGCTGGTAACAACGCCGTGCAGTCCCTTCATTCTCTGTTAATGAACACACGACAACGGTGGATGCAAACCAGTTGTTTCCGACAGGCAAATTAATTTGTGTGTGTGTTGTCGCTTTTGCTCCTTCCCCGTTTTTTTCTTAAAGGAGATAATCGCTTCCGGATGTTGGAAAACCTTTCAAATTCAAGCACACACAAGCGTGGAAGAGTATCCTAAAGGCCTGTATCAGTTTCCAGTCTGTTTACCGAACACTTTTCTTCCTTTTCCTTTTAAGCATCGCGGTACTACTACTACCTCCCCGTGCCCGACGGCCAGTTGGGCAGCCTCGCTATAGCAATGGTTAGATTAGTGATAGGAGCCGGGCCGGCGGGCACGGGCCGGTAGAGACTACAGCAGTGTCGATAAAGAAGAGACTGCTGATAGCTTTAATGGGTGGGGGATTTAAAAAAAAAAAGAAATTGAGAAAATCCTGTGGCTGGTTTGTTAACCATAATTTCGTCGTTTATCCGAAGTAGGCAGAGGTCGGTTTTGATGGGAATTAATAAGGCTGGAGTCCGTTCTGTGATTGTGGCGCTAATGGAAATCTTTTTACAGGTTTATGCTGAGCTCTGAAGGCGAGAAAAGAAGGGAGGTGGAGACAGGAGCTGGGGTCGCCAGCATCCTCTCCATCGAACAGATATTAAATTGTGCTTTTTAAAATTTTAGACTCTGTAAAATTTACGAAACAACAACAACAACAAAAACATTTATATGCTGAAAAAAAACAACAAAACAAAATATATTTACCAACAGCACTATTAATACAGAAAAGACTAAACTTCGAAACAAAGAAATAAATTTCCAGAATTAAAATGTGTGAAAGAAAAGTAATCATTTATCTTATCAAATATTCAAATGAGCAAACCGCATGAAAAGGGAAATTAAACAAAAAGAAAGAAAACTTTTTTTTTTTTGGTTGAAATATTTCGGTGTTAAAAATTTCAAAAATTGTTTGATCTGTGCTACTTTAAAAGTCTGTCATTAAAAGAGTGTGTGTGTGTGTGTGTGTGTTGTGTGTGTGTGTGTGTGTGTGTGTGGAGGGGGTACACCTAGTCAGAATTGTACTCATCGTGTGCTTCCAAACGACTTGGATTCTAAGCAATACTAAAGGACCGAGGCGGTTCACAGCTGTTTTAGGAGAGAAAATGGTCGATCGGATTACATTTTATTGAGCAAGCGAGCATTTTCACAATAAATTTACTCGTTTCCTTGACGAGAACATTTGCTTTTGTTGTAATTGGAATTTAGAAAGAAAAAAAAAAATATATATATATTTATTTGGTTTCGTAATGTACATTTTTTAGGCAAATAGAGTCAACAGATGCTGGTTTATCCCCCTAGTGCTGGCTCCAAATCACCCAGGATACAGCGAAAGCGGAGAGAAGATCTTTTGTTTAACGTTTCGCTTGTAAACTTAAAACAACAAAGACAATGCGAATTCCAGAAGTCTTGGAACGACGAGTGATACTGATAATACCAAAAGAACATATCACGGAAACACGCAAAAACGACTGATAAATACAAACAAAAGCAGATCAAATCAAAACATGGAAAGTAATTCAATTTTTTTTTTTCGTATCGTATTTCATGAAGAAGTTTGATTTGTTACATTGATTTTCCTTAAAACCTCTTTGCTAAGCTACAGAGACCCGCGGGGTTTGGTGTTGATTAAATAAGATAATTAACAACAGTCTTGGGGTATGAGGAGGCCGTATGGACGTAGCTATAAAATCTCACTTCCTCCTAATTAATAGTATGAAGTTAATTGATTTTTCTTTCAATGCCAGGAAGACTGAATTTCGGTAAAGATATGCAGTTGGGAACCGTTCATTAGAACTGCGAGTATCTTTAAAAGATTTAAAGATGGAAAACATAGACAAATATCACTGGTATTAGAAGTTATTTGAGCAGATTCTCTGCCGAATGTTAGACGATGGCAAAGAACAAGCTGAAGGAAAAGAACGAAGAGCTGAGACACAAAAGGGAGCACAAACTGAAAACAATGAAGACGAGAGAGCAAAACAACAGCGAAAAAAGGACGATAATAACTTTAATCATCAAAGCTTCTAAAAATATCTACAACACTTTAAAAAATTTTTCGCACTAGCTTTTAACCCTTTAATTTTCTGTAAACCACGTAGTTTTTATCTTACTTATTATATTCTTTTGGTTCCTCCGGCCTAGAAGCCATTTTATTTGAATTGAATATCTACTCAGTATACTCGTAAAACAAAACGGTGGGCTGTGACTGGAGCGATAATATTGATGAGGAAAGTACAATGTGTCAGAGCTACTATAGTTCAACCTGTGCTGATAATGCAGATTTTAAGTGCAGTGGGATACAACTAAAACGCAGGTGACATACAGAGTTAAAGTTGATTTTTCAGTATCCAGAACAGTAAACTAATAGCCTACAAATATGTAAAATTACTACAACTTTTTCACCTTTCATTATAGATTGTTTTTTGTTATTTTGATGTATTTACTGTCTTTGGTGAGTAAAAGGCCCTAAATGTAAATGATGTCGGAAGACCATTAACTTCAATTTTTATCTTTTCTATTTAAGATGTTTCGCAATCTCACAAACCAAAAAAATGAAGAAAATCGAAAAGTTTAGAAATTGAGACTTTGCAACAACAACAAAAAAGACAGGCAAAAGTCTGTATTCCTGGATTAAATCGTCACTGTTCTAAATCTATCAGTTATATAAAAACTTTGATAACAGAACTAAAGAACAAAACGATGAATAGTCAGCAGAATGGAGATTTCTTTGAGCAAAATAAAATGTTAGCCAAATTATTGCATCATTTATGCGATATCAAAAAATTGCTGAGCTTTTATTGTGTTGTAATGTAAAAATGTAGTTTTTAACATAATAAACCTTGCATTATTTTCATATTCATAAGGGTCTGTGCTAAACTCCCTTAATGTGGTAATTTCTTCGCACATGCAACTATGAAGCAGTGTACTTTAATAGATGCGCACCTCAAAATTGGCTCTTGACTAAATAATATCATTTTATTTTTATAAAAAATTAATTATACATCAAAGATACAAAACAAATGCTTATTCATTCTACTCGTAATGGTATAATTACACTTAAGCAGAAATGTTTTTTTTTCAGGAACTGCAATAATTTTTTCTCACATTTGGTTCTGCGAAGATCTAAGTAAATTCTATTTTTTTCATTACATTTACAGGTGTTTGCTGATAAAGATGGATTTTTCATAATATTTACTGACGCATTAAAGACGAAATTTTGTCCATGGTACTTATAAAACTGATTTATTCTTTATGAAATCTTTTACACAATCGTCCACCGTCCGTTTTCACGGTGTCCAGTTGTGGTTCGAAGCCGGCTGGGGCGAAAACACAAATCTTTTTAAAGATTTGGTTTACATTTTATTCTGAAATGTAAAATTTGGAAAATTGATAATAAAAAAATAAAAGGCTATACACAATTCGAAACTAACGAGTAAACAGCAAAAATCATTCATAATAATTTTTAGATAATAAGCGGATATTTTATTTTTAAAAAAGACGAAAATTAACGATAATAAAAGTAAGTAATAGACCAATTTATGATGGGTTATAATTGTTCGGTTTGAATTTTTCTGTATCAAAAAAGCGAAAATGGGGCTTAAGCTAAAATATATTGTGTTAAATACTATTTAATTAAACGAAACAGTTATTTGAAAAGTTTCTGAATATAAAAATCCATTTTGTCAGTGATACCTTTAAATATTAAACAAATATGGATTTATTTACCTTAGCGAGTCGCTAAACACGGTATTTTTTAAGACGATAGAAAACAGATAAAAATACAAAGTACCGGACTTCAGAGTGGACTTCAGGCTGGATGCGTTTTGCGAAATTTCTAACGAATTAGAAGCGAGCGATCTAGAGTATTTATCTTTGTTCTTGGAGTTCACCTTTAACGCATAATTTGCGTTTTGATGCCATCCGTATTTGACTATATGTAATGTTTCAAATAGTCGATTCGGCTGCTGATGATATTGTCGCTACGTAGGAAATAGTGTCGTTCACACTACAATTTGTGATGTGTGTGTACAGGTATATGCAAATAACGTTACGTCTGTGCACCAAATGTTGGAAATACTTAATATAGCCAGATCAGTTGACATTTAAATATCACAACAGATCTGACGCTTGTATAAATGATGGTGCTACTTGAGCTACTCTTTGGTACAGACTAAGGTCGCCTTATATCCCGCTCTTACGTTTTCAATGACTTGGTTCCTAAATTCCGTAAAATGACACTAAAGCTCACTCATTTCATGTTTTTACGCATGTTCCAATGAAACGTTTCTGCTAAAATGACTTTAATTTTGGTAATCTGTTAGTATTTTTTTTAAGATTCCGGTATAACCGATGCCGGGTTAGGAACATGGAGGATTTGGAACCGAGCTTCACAAGGTGTTAGAGTTTAAAGTGAGCTTCTACATGAGCGAGACTGTTTCTTGGCAAGCGGTAGTAGACGGCTACCAGGGAATCCGGTCGCCATGACAGGATTTCAGAGGCGCATTGTTTCATACGACACCGGCTTTGTCTAGCAGTCAACGCCCGACCATAGGGTTATGAGTCGGAATGAAACACGCTTCGAATTAATGCAATAAAAGATAACCATATTATAACAGTAAAAATGATAATAAAATCTGGTATCTGCTGTATAAATATCACAAAAAATAGTCAAGTTTACTGAAAGTCATCGTCTCGTGGCCATATACTACTCTCTTTTATACTTCACAGGTAAATACGATGTAAAGTTGACTTTTAAAGATGGACTCCAAATTTTCTTTGTTGGAAATATGGAGCCCCTAATTTACACAGTATGGTTGGTAAGATTAATTTCGAGATAACTTCGAATTCGATTTAAGACTTATTTTGACTTTAATTTAAATGTTTTATTTTAAAGAACATGCTCAAAAAACAGTCTTTATTTTAAAATATAGGTAATGTTTTAAAAAATAAGGATAATTTATAGTGGAAAAAATTTCTGAAAATATCAATGTTTTTGAGCTCTATTCCTGAACCTAAGTTACCTGTAATCGCCATCGCTAGTGCGTGACCAAAAGGGATGTCATTTATGGTGTAAACAAACCAAACCATCTAGATAATAGAAGGAAGTAAATAATCGAACGAACACTGGGACGTTGATACGAATTGGGAAATTTTATCTGCGAGGTTTAATGGTAAAAAAGAGTAGTTAACTGTAAGAGAACGGAAAGTAATCGTGGCTAGTTAACGACAGTGGTAGACTGAATCAGTAAATACTTAATTACGGGAGGAGGCGTTGCTTTACATAAGTACTAGTTGGTACCTAGCTTCTTGTATCAAAAACAAATAAACTCAAGCGCCAATGTTTCATAGATTTCGATCTTGATGACAACAAGAAATTTACTGGATGAAGTGAAATTGTTCTTTTTTCCAATTAAAACCAAGTTCCTGAGAAAACTGTAAAGCAAGATATAAAATGTAATTTAAAGAAGAGACAAAAAGAGCGATAGCTACTAACGTGGATAATCTCTGTTGCGGGTAAAGACTCGGTGTAATCTCTCGGGATAAATTCATTACATGAAAACCAGATTTCATAAGATAATAAAGCCTATGTAAATAATGTTCGTGCGCTGTGAGCCTCCTATTATTTTCTTTATTTGGCGGTACCATATCCGGTCTCCAAGAAAACGGCTTTTTTATGCAAGCAAAAAGGTTTAATTTTTAAAGTTTTAATTCGCTTTATGATTTGGGAAAGTGAAAGCTACATTCGTAGTATACCTCGTATTCACTGTTTATTCCCCGCTGCTCAAAGACAGGTGAACCGTTTTATCTGTTTTATGGAAAGCGAAATTCTAGTGCTATCATTCGTTGTCAAGTATTTTAGCATCGGGGAATCTGTGACTGAAATCTCTCCATTGCTCTCTTACGACCCATGGCCTGATGATGATTCCTCGCTGCTGTTGAATAGGGAGATAAATATGTATTAATCTTTTATTTGTCAGTCGTTTCCAAGCTATGGCTAAGCATAGACGTTTTATTCAGCGATGGAGTCTTTTCGCACAATTGCTAGGCGTGAACAACAAACATTAACAGGCTGCCCTTTTGGAATCTCGCCAGATGCTTTCTTTTATTTTGAAAATAACGTCAGACTGGCTTCGAAACTGTCTCATTTGTCACCGAGGAGGGCTTCACATAAATAAAAACAGCAATAACAAAATGCTTGCTCAGGTAACTTTTGCATTCGTCTATTTATTAAAGACAAGTGAACACGTAATAAAATTATACTTTTTCGATTCGCGTCTACAGGAGAAGTCTTTTAGGGAAGTTTTGAGAAAATCATTCATGTGAATAAAAGCTATATATTAGCGCGGTAGACTGAAATTAGAATACTGATAAAACTTTTATTCGAAACACCTTTGTCAGGGAAAAGTCCTTTTGTTGGAATAATCCAGGTGTCAGAGAAGGTTATCACTCGTATAAATAAACCCCATTACAACACAAGATCAGACTCCTGTGGGTTTTTATTAAACAGAGAAGATTTGATATGGATGTTGTTAAATTTGGTTCCAGTATTAAAATAATAAATCCGTTGGAGTTTTTATAAATTCATGTAATAAGAGAGACAGGAAGGTTTTGAAACTAATATAAATCCCACTTTTGTCATTTACCATATCTATGCAATTATTGGCTTATGTCTTTTTAATAACGTATCTTATCATTTAAAACCTGATATGCCAAAAATATTTACTTTCGTGCATTTCTTCGCCGAAAGCAACTTAAAGATATAATCCAACATGTTTACAATCCAAGTGAGATTATATATTTATTATCATTAATCATATTAGTGAATTTAATCTGAATTTCTAGCAGGATATTTGTATTTATAACAAGATATTGGCTCCACGCCTAAGACGCGTATTCTAAAAAAAAGTCTAAGAAAGAGATATTTGTCTTAAAATTCCAACACTAAGCTTGAAAATTCTCTTTTTTTTCTTTCTAAATGTAACGAAACGTTGTCAGATATTTTACCAGCAAGTTGTCAAGATTGGTGGCTACAGCTCTAGCCAGATGTTTTCTATTACCCTATAATTTTATAATTTTGCTTGCTCAAGTCAAATTAAATTTGATAAATTTGCATAATAATATAACTTTGTTTACTGAAGTGTGTACCACTCTGTAGTTTTCCACGTCTTTAACGGAAAATGACCAAAATTGAAAAAATGTGACAATTTGAAATCTAACATGCAAATGCATTGATTTTCATAAAAACTTATACATGATGAGCACAGGTCTGTCTGAGCCAGACAGATTCAAAATCAGACATTTAAAAGTGGTCAAAAGTATAGTAGTGTAAAGCTATATAAATATAATTTGAAAATAGATTTTTTTAAATTTTTAGGCAGATGAAAAAATGTTGGCCATTTCTGTACAGTGAAGACTAAATGATATATGAAAAGCACCGTTTTGTAAGTTTTCTATCCTGTCGCTTTCAGAATTTTCGTTATAATCAATAGCTGTTTCCATAAAAAAGAATAGCCTTTCATTCCGATCTATCAAATTATTTGTTTTATAAATAATACAAAATTTGTTCTTAAATTTCTGATATTTGCATTTCTTTCTAGAAATGCCTAGATTTTTCTGTTGATAGTTTAATTTAACATAACAAGTCCGGACGGCAGACACACATACACACATATAATCTCTCTCTCTGAAAAAAAGCCATTTTTCTTTAATCTTGGTGAAAAAAGTCATTTATACCATTTCTATGCGGTTTTACATGCATGTAAACCTAATTTTGTTAAAGTAAATTTGATGTTTTCACGAAATATTTTTATTTTTATTTTACGATGCATTTAAAATGATTTTATTTTTAAATATGCTAAAATGCATTTTAAAAAAAGAAATAAGTATTTGTATCTATTCATTTCCGAAACTTAAATAATTTGGATAAAATAACTGCATAGCTGTAGAACATTCTAGTCGTACGTTATTGCTGCCCTATCCTTTAGCAGATGCAGATGTGCTACCCATTTTTTTAAATGGTTTTCCTAGTCACTATTTTGATGCTACACTTTGGGGGGAAGATGATGCAAAGATTTTTTTTCTGTTATCAGTGACGCAGAAATTAATGCAGTTCTTCCAGACCTATTTTTACACAGGTCTTTGATAACAACTTCTACTTCACCTTTGAGGATTGGCGTAAAAAAAAAAGAATTTAGTTTCAAACATTGAAGCCACAATAAATCGGCGAAAGAGCATAAAGGCTCTTGGATGGCAGTAGTGTCAAGTTAGTTTACAGGAAATGATCGACAAACTGAGGCCAGGAATTAAGTTTTCTAAACCTGATATGAATTAAGCATACTAACAGTTACTTGATTCATTAATCCTTACAGCAGGGCTGCTACTTGATAGAAGCAGGAAATTATACTTGTTCGCGATTACCATTCAGACTATTTTCGTTTTTTTCCTGTCGCTTCTGCGACTGCGCTGCACAGTCGCTGTAATTATATCAGCGACATATCAAAAAAAAAAAGAAGTAAATTTGGTGTTTACATTAATGACAGCTCACCGGAGTTTGTCAGAATTTAGGTATTACCCATTAAAAAAACTGGGGTAACCGACGTTCATTTGCAGGAAATGTTCGTCGTTCCAGAATCTTTCGAAGACTATATATTTTAATGTTTTTTGTTTAATGTTCGATTTAGAATTTAATAGATACTAACGATAAAGGTTCAACAAACTCGTGTGACATGGATTCCTCCTCGTCGAAATCTAAAGATAAGCCATTAACGATTAATGAGAAAACTTTTCAGCAAGAAGAATTATTACATATGTTTCTGTTACTAAAGTAGCCCGATCAACAGAAGCTGATAATGGTTTCTCAATGCAGTCAGACCGCGGAATTGGAAAAATTTTCGTTCTTTGAAGAATGTAATGGTTTTGCTATCTTCCTGTAATATAAAAGGACGACGGTTTATTATTATTATTATTTTTTGTTGTTGTTGTTAAATTTATGTTTTAAAAACTTTAAATTCTCACAAGACTCCTTTATTTCTTAAATGCATTTAATGCACTAGATTGTTATATAAGTTAACCTTTACAGAGATTGGATTCTAAGCCGCCAGAAGCATCATGTACGTGATGGTTGGCTAATCCTTTCATATTTTTAGTATCTTCAGACAACCAACCCGCTACATTACGCCTTGCCGATTAAGATTAAGGTAATTTTTAATGATGACGCGTTGTTTTTATGTATATCCACAGAACTTCATCAATCACTATGGAATAGCAGTTGCTGCAGTACGTAGCCGCGAAATAGAAAGTTGTATATGTCTGCTCCACAGTTGTCGTGCTACAACTTCTTGTCGATTCACACCTCACAGCCTGGCAATAAAGAGAGTATAGTTCATTATTCTGGAAACACGAGAAAAACGAGCACTTCCATGAACGTCTGTATCAACTTGGTTACCATGGATCTTACACTAAAAGAGTAAAGAACATCTGCGTGTTGAATTACTATCCCATTCTATCTCAATTTCATCTGTTCAAGCAAAAGTTCGTCTGGTCCATTTTCGGGGAAAGAGTAACACCAGATTTTCACTCATCTGGAATTATCGCATTTATTTGAACGTTTGTTAAAATTAAACCTTGTTACCTGGGACAATTATTGGAAATCCGTCTGTCAGACCATGTCACGAGAGGTTTGAGAGGCGACACCGTCTTCATCATTAAAAACCTCATTTAAACTTTAAGCGCGTTTGGCTGCCATTGTTTGAAATCCTTAAAAAAGAACAACAACTAATGATTCGATTTAGGAAGTATTATTTCGTCTGATGATATTTTGCCGTGCTGCTGTAGAGATGAAATCACGTGACGAGGCTATTAAAACTATGCGTCATTCTGGTAACATTTAGGTCACGATTTCCCGTAAAATGTCATACCTCATTACTTTGTTTTTTCCTGTATATCCCCTAAGATCAATCAGTAGCAGGTCTTTACACATAATTTACACGATTACAGACATATACGAGTCCTCCTCCAGCCTGTGTTCAGCAGGTAGCAAGCATCCTGCTCTTCGTAATAGACAACGCGAGAAGCCGGGATGAATTTAATCAACCAAAAAATCTCCTTTATTGAGTCTCATAAAACACCAAAAGGTAATCTTTACGCGGTACTTGAAAGAACTTGCTCGCTTTTCTTTTTAATGTTGTGCAAATTTCGTAGAAACATGTAATAACATTAAAATTCTTAACGCACTTTTCTTCAGATGCCTATGATGTGTTTGATTTTTTAAGTTGAACTAGATTTTCTTATTACAATATGGATATGGCTGATCAGAGGGGCGAGCGCCAGTAATTCCTAATTAAACCTGTAAATGGACTATAATCAATACTGATCAATCTTCCTCTGTAACAACCAGCCTCGGTCTCTCCTAAGTAAGAAAGAAATGACAATAAATGAATTATAAATGTCTCATTTATTTTAAAGATATAAAATAATTTTAATTTCATTTTTTACCTTTCTTTTATTATATTTTTACTTTTTAAATACAGTGCTTAAAAACTTCAAAATCAATAGAGAATTATTGATTTCCTTAATGTATGTTTATTCACGTAAGTTTGATTTCTTTATTAGTTATCGAGCTTTGTTATAGAAAATTATTAATGTAAAATATTTTTAGAAGGCAAAAGAATTATAGTGAAACGTATCATTAAGAAAAAACAAAGAAGATAAAATTAACACTCTGCTCGTGTGCTCTGGGAGATTAAAGTATTAACGCCAACTGGTTCAACTGGTATATCACGACAAAGAATAATATGGCAATATTACCCATAACAGTTTCTAACATGGCGATAACAACCACAACAAACAATGATATGGCAATAGCAATCAAAACAACAAACACTAGTACAGCAAAGCATACAGCACAGATATAGCAACGAGAACCATAACAACCAGAGCCACCACTAATACAAAAGTAACAACCCTAACAACACTAACATAGCATTGGAAATCATGACAAACACTCACTAGCAACAATAATCACAACTAACATAAACAGTAACAACAAACCAGAAACCAAAGAGCACACAATAAGCAGACACAGCAATATTGCAAAAGCAAAAGGAAAAGCAACAACAATAACGGAAAATATTTCAAATATTATAATAACTAGAACAGTCACAAAACAAATAATAAAATTATTATAATGATAAAGTTAAGATACCAAAACAGAGACAGTCATAAAATCTGCAGCAGACAAAACAGCAAAGACAATTGAATAAACCACAGAAAATATAACCATAGCAATTTAAAAACAATATATATATATAACAAAAACAAAAAACCACAACAACAGCAATAAAAAATACCAGCCGAATAACTACCACTAGGGGCAGAAAACCAATGGAATGATAGCAAACAGAACATCGTTGCCAGATACAGGTCGCATGGTCTGCTTTCATAATCACTGCTACGAGAAGTAAGAATCCACATTGTGTTCTACTAAAATATCTATAAACTTGCGTACATCATTGTACCGTATCAATTACAGAGCGTCTTCTTAAATGACCTTTAACCATTCTATCCAGCCATTTCCACCGTAATTCAGTAAATATTATCTACAGAACTTTAATGGCCAACCATTATAAAGATGACATCTGTGACCAATTATTCTAAGGTTGGCGAATAAACATATCAGCTTCCTGTGATAACCTGCTTGGGAATCAACGATTTCAGCCTTAATGAAAAAAACAAAATCGAAGTAAATACAAGAGAAAAATTGTATAAGCAAGATTTATTTAGCAAACGTTTAAAATAATTAAATAAATGCAATGCAGTAAATGTATTGCTTTTAAAAAAAAAAATTTATTGGAAGAATTAAATTGTTTAAGAACAATATAGTGAAATGATGAAATTTTTGCGTGAATTTTGTCCGCATATTATACTGTGAAACTTTGTTCAAGTTAACTACGATATACTCTAGCAGTTTTTGTTGTTTTGAATACTGATGGAAAAAAACAAGGTAATAATGCATCGCTAAATACCATGTAAAGACCGTTGTTACTACGAAGAAAAGTGACAATAACTCGTGATGAATTTATCGTGACCATTGATCACATTTTAAACTTGGTGTAACTTTCCTTATAAAAGTGCAACGTGTGCTGAAATATGTATTTTTGAAGCGTTCTTCTCAAGATATACCAAAATCTGAGTTCGGTGGAATGTCTTCATGCCTTACGAAACGAGATTTTCGAAAAATTCAAGTAGCATTTCAAGACTATTTTCGAAATCTAATATCATCGTATTTTAAATAACTTTATCGTCGTTTAAAGAATTGAGTTTCATTACAAACCTTGTGTTTGTCTGGAATCATAATACGTTCTCAAGAGTCACTGACGATGTGAAAAATCAACTTTACAATCGCGCAGTCATCACTGTTTAAGATTTACACAACCCTTTTGACTCAAAGTGGGTAAGTGAATGGTTACACTTTTCAGTTCCAACTGTTTCGAGAGTGGGTCAAAGATTTATTTTAAAAAAAACGACTGATTTTGGGCTTAAATGAAAAATACGCTCAATTAAAAAGTGCATTTCCAAGTTAAGTCACCAAATTTGGATAGTTCTCGGAGAAAGTTTTTAATCATTATTATTATTTCTGTGGGCAAACTTTGTTGTTTTATATAGAAAGTTTCAACTCTTTGAAAAAGGGGTAAAAATATCCATATTGGAAACACTTCTTAAAGTAAGTGTGTCATCGTCAGGTGGACTCTACAGATCTTCATTGGGTAGTAAATGCAAAATGTGTCAACTGCATTAATTTATCTGCGCCGTTTCCGGCTAACTATACGCAATCCAAGTAAATCACGACAAAATCGGTAGTTGCGAACTGAAGATCAATCGAATTTAGATTAAATTATTCGACATATAGTGGTTATAGAGTGAAAATAAAGCGAATGACCAAGAAATTTTAATGTAAGAACTCGCCTGTCCGGATCCTGCGAGATTGGATATTTTCACGCATTTATTAATCATGTAATATTTATAATATTATATAATATAATAATTGTAAATTTATATAATACATATTATATATAAATTTATATAATATAATATAATAATATTATATTTAATTTAAACTGCGGCGTTTCAGAGAGTTATATACGCCGCCACCCGGACTAAATAAAGGTTTTTGCTACAGTGGCCTTTCAAAGTGTCCAGCAGCCATGTTTTCGTATTCTACTTTGATGTTTATTTAATTTACTATCACTACAGTGATATCCTTCTGCGTAACTTGCTAAAATTCCTTCCATTACGGTTGCTGATAAATACATTTTATTTGATTAAATAATTGGACTCTATTTATAAATTTGTCTTGTCTATCTTTTTGCCTCCATAAATATTTCGAAACCCTCACATGTATTAAAATATCAGTTCTTTCATCTCTATTTCGTTTTTGAGGGTATATTTACAATCACATTGTGCGAATACTATCTCAGTGTGTGATTACCATTAATTTTGTGTGATATTTCACGCAAATTGCTTCATCATGCTTCGTTCAATATTGTGTATTTTTTCTTGCATTTTCGGAAATTACATTTTAGTGGATTGCCGCCAGTCTACTAACTATGCCTCCAAAGTAAAAGTGCTGTCGTCTTTATTCATTTGAATACTTGAAATTTTGGTTCATTGTGTTCCCACCTGACAAGTTTTTACCAATGTGTTTACTCAAACATTTTCAAACGAAGCAATGAAACCATCACGGTTACGTGACCATCTTAATGCAAAACACTCAGACAAAAAAGATAAACCATTGGATCATTTCCAAAATCTTCATGCACAATTTAATAAACGTTCAACAATCACTTCTGTATTTAGAAAATATAATGACAAGGTCAAAGACGGACTCATTGCGGCTTATCATATTTCAGAGATAATCGCTAAGAGTGGTAAACCACACAATGTATTTGAAACGCTAATGATCCGTCTTTGCGAGTTATCTCCACAGTAATGCATCTGGATCCAACTGACATTTTGAAAGTCATACCAATTAGTGATACAACGGTACAGCGGCGCATTGACAAAATGGCCAATAATGTTGAGAAACAGCTTACAAGACTAGCAAACAAAAAAATTTTCTTTGCAGTTGGACGAATCCATAATCACGGACAACACGCTTTACGTACGATATTTTGATGAGGATAATATATTGCAAGAAGATATGTTGTTTCCAGAAAACCTTATAACTGATACAAAAGGAGAATCCATTTTTGCTACACTGAAGGCATAGATTGAAAATAACAATATTTCATCCGCAAACATTATTGCCTCTGTAACTGATGGGGCACCAGCTATGGTAGGTCGCTACCGCAGCATTGTGGAATTTTTGAAAAAAGAATTCCCAGAAGATTTAACTATTCATTGTGTAATTCATAGACAACATCTACTTGCCAAATGTTTAAGCCCAAGCTTGCATGCATCACTAGGAATTGTAATAAATGCAATAAATTAGATTAAGGAGAATTCCAAAAATGATCGCATGTTCCTACAGCTATGTCATGACAATGATGAACAATTTGTTCGTTTGTTGTTACATACAGAAATTCGTTGGTTGTTAAAAAGCAATTGTTTGACACGTTTTGTAGAATTATGCGAAAATATGTTGTAATTTTTCCATAATGAAAACAAAATTGATTTTTGCAATGAATTAACAGCAGTGAAGAAGGTTGTTTTCTATTTGACTGGAATATTTAAGACATTCAACGAGATTAACTTGAGACTTCAAGGCAAGCAGGCGACACTCATTGACTGTAAAAATGTTATCTCTGTATTCATTGATAAATTGGTTTTATTCAGGAAAAACATACTACAGAAATAATTGCACCAGTTTCCAGAACTATTTTCTATCAAAGATGAGCTTACAACATGTGACATAGAGAAGTTTCGAGTTCACCTTTATGCCCTTAAAACTGATATGCATAATCGTTTCAGCGATATCATAACCTTGAAGATTAATACATGGATGGTGAATCTATTCAACACAAATGTGTGTGACGTAGAAGTTAGATGGCCAAGAGGAGATATTAGAATCGCTTCATGATGACGAGAGTAAAGCCAATTTTAACCAAGGTGGATATGCACAACTGTGGCAGAACAAGAAAATGTCAACTCTCTATCCACAGTTTTGGAACGAAAATTTCTTTGCTATTGCTAGCCTTCCCTACCTCATATCTAATTGAGTCTGGATTCAGTGCAGTCAACCATTTCCAGACCGAAAATAGAAATCGTTTGACGGAATCAGAGAGAGATCTTCGTCTAACCTCACTAAATTAAAGTCTGATACTGAGTTCCTGGTTAGTAAACACTAACCATAAGGCTCGCATTAAAGGTGCCTAATTTCACATATATATTGCTATTTGTATACTGTATATCCGACTACCATGTTTAATATTTACATTTTTAGTAGTTAGGCTCACAATTAAAGGAAATTGAACACTTATTTTGTAATTTCTATATTATCCGATAGGATATATATGAATAAATTATATTTAATATTCTTATTTTTTAGTAATTATCAAGTTAATATGTTTTAGGTGGGCTGTGAACTTATTTTTAATGACAAAATGTTGAAAAAGTTGGCACTGAACCAAAAAAGGTTGAAGACCCCTGATCCAAAGGTTATCATACATGGAGTAAGCATACGTCTCTGTAAGTTATAGTCACTGTCGAAAATGCAAGAGTGACGAACAAATAATTAAGTTGGTAGGTAGAGTGGACACTGGGGTTCGAAAAGAAGATCGAAGAACCTACAAACTTTATGGTGGCCATAAAAGAAATTATACTAAAATCTTTGTAAATTAAAGAAAGAAATGTCTAAAAAGAAGAAAGTAACCCGACTTGGCAGAATACTTTCAGTATAAAAAAAGTATTGGTGGCCGACGTATATTTGGAGTTGACATACAACAATCAAGACGGTCTTCAGTCTTCAGAATCAGTTCTAATGGTAAACAGCAAGTAGAAAAGCAGGAAATTAAATATGTGGGAATGAATCCAAAATTTTTTCCAAAGAGAAAAACCGCGGCTCCAAAAGCGAAAGAAATGGTAACAGTTGAAGCAGAGAGCGGAGATTTCTTGCTCGGTATCGCACTCAAAAGTCAGACAAACTAAGGAAAGAACTAGGAGGATAATCGATTATTCCAGTGTTATCTAGGCTGCCAAAAGCAAGTCTTTAAGGATATCTCGGTACATCGAAGCACAAAGAATTGAGTGGATCAATCTCTTAAAATCGAGCCACTTTTTGCCGCAGACAGAGGCATGAAGGAAAGCTTATTTCTGGAAGTGGGGGCTGCAGTAACTAAAAATATAACGATGTTGCGTAGAATTGGGTGGCATAAAAAAGGATCGATAGTGGAGGTGAGGGAGACAATATATTGATAGAAGGTCCCCAGTGGGAGCCAACTCACGAGGAAAGAGTTGCTCATTGGTCAAGTTAGAAGGAAATATCGCAAACAACCGTTGAGACGAATGAGAGAAAAAAGTAGCGGCAGAAAACAAAAAAAAAAATAGATAGAGCGGAGCTTGGCTTGAAGGTATCAACTTACTACGTGACACTAGAAATAAATCATTTTAATAAGAACGGGTAGGTGACCAAAGAAAGCCCAAAAGTAGTGCAGAGTAGAGATGAAACCGATGAAAGTAGACTGAAGGAGCGAAAAGGGATAGCGAGGACAAACCTTAACAAAGATTAGTCTTTGGATGAGTGTAAGGAGAATTCAGGTAAAAGTAGCGCCGAGTGCTGTGTAGTTCTATTATGATCTTTCAATCAGATTTGGAGAACAGAAGAAGAGAGTAGAAAAGAGAAATAGCGATAGTTGGCACTTGTTAAAGACTAAGATTTGATGATTGAACATGAGAAACAGCTGGTTGGTAATCCAGAATGGCCACCAAAGAGCTGAAAAATGTTGATGTTTGGGCTCAAACGTTTGACATAAAGGAGCGAACGAGTCGATGTTCAGCGTTGAAAATAATTGAGAAAATATCCTGTAATCGTGAAAATCTCCATGAAGGTGATAAAATTGAAACATAGTATGAAGTTTACGAAGAGGTACATAATATTATTGTCGTTTAAAGCACTTATCTTTTCAAGCTACCAAAATTATAGATGCACAAATCGGGAAACTTGTAGCTTAGAAAATTTTCCCATACTGACGACTTGATTCAACGAATATTCTGATTCTGGCCCTGCTTTCATAATAAACGAACAACGATTACAGAAAGCCGCTGATGGCAGGTTTCTAGCTATTTGTTTTTTTTTTAAACTTTTTACTTGCTATGTTAATTGTCGTGATAGTTTTTGTTTATTAAAATAATTTTTCACATTGTATTTTTGGCTAATGTTTTTGTTCAACAAATTCCCTGGCGATTTACTGTAAATGCTGTGACATCACGAACTCTTGCAAAAGTTGATCATTTGCTGGGTGGTTGTCTGGCTTGGAAGACAGTCAAACTCTTTGCGCTGGTGGCTTCTGAAGGCATTTTTAGAGGGTGGAACAAAACAAGACTGTAAATTCCTCTCTTTCTTCAAGACTAAACTGTAATGTATGCACTAAACATGTAAATATGGGACCAGAATCGGATGAGTGATAAATATGTGAAGTTATTTATACACTGTGTTAATTTATTCGTCGTTACAAAAAGAATATCTTGACTGGTTGTTTTGAATCTCCGTCAGAAAGTGCCCTAAGATATGGAAACGAATACACACCGGAATTCATATTAATTCCTATTTATTATCTAAAAATATGATCGCAAATTAAAAGAAAAGATGAAAAAGAAATACATAATAGTAGAAACGATATGCATGGATTTACAGGAATGATAAATTTTATTACTGGATCTTTCTTTCAGTCGTATCAACTCAGTTATAATCTTAAGTTCCGATTTTGAAATTTTGTTCATATGGTGGTCTAATGGCGCACTAGTGGAGTATTAGGCTGAGGCCTGAGTACAAACCCTGGTCAGCACCGCTTCGGTTTGGTTTCTTGTCGCACTTCTTCGCCAATTGGCCATACGGGTTTTTTGAAGTAATCCGCTTTCTTTCCACGTCTAAAATTGGGAGTTTCAGTGAGATTTCCCGCTACCCATCGTGAAGGTTCCGCAGATAACTTCTGACTAACTCGCACAAAGGTACCTAACGGCACCAAGGTGAGGCGGTTAGCCACCAAGATTTACAAATGATTTTAAAAATGATACCCGGCGATAGGTTCTTTTTTTTTTTAAATCATTAAACAAAGATCAAGTTGGGAAGAATTGTGAATAGCCGAGTCGCGCTACACTTTATCATTAAACGTCACATAAAAACAGCGTAGAGCTGAACTTTATTCTTCTTTGTTAACCCTTCAGTTGTGAATCTTGCGCAAGCAGAAAGAAGCGGGGAAGAATATTTTGAATTTTTAAAAAATTTCAAACCCTAGCAAAAATCAGTGCATTTAGTAAAGACCAGAAATATCACAGTGTCAAAGCTGATTTGCGCCTTTTTCTTACATGATTTTAAAAAAAAAACAACATCAAATTCATTCCAGTTGGCCTCGCTTGACCTTTTCTCTTTCGTTTTAATCAGAATATTTAGTTTACTCTTACGTAGCAGATCAGCCGCCCTTAAAGGAACAATTTCAGTTTCTAGCAACTTCTTTTCAGCAAGTTTACAAAAACAGCCTGCGATCCGAAGACTTCAGTGAGAATTCTAAACATGCTCCTCGTTTTCAGTGTCCAGACCTTAATGTGGATGTTTTCTCCTCTGTTTTTCTTCTCCGTGAAGACCACTAATTCAGAAATGTATTAAAATAGCCTGACTTTAATATTTTAAGACCAACCTTTTTAGTTAACACGTTATTTATTGATAGATACCAGTCTAGTTATCCCCCTAGATCACAAACGCCCATGAGACCGATATTAACATTTCCTGAACTTCTGATTTTCTACGGCGTCACGGTTTCAAATGAAGTGATTTAGCTCATGAAAAAAGTTGAAAGGAAAAACAACTTCTATTTTTGCAATAAATATTTGGCTGTGCTTCCTTCCTGGTTAAATTGTTGGCATTGCTTCCTTCTGCTTCAGACTGATTTTATTGGTTTGATACGACCTGTCTGTTTTTTTAAACCTGATATGTCGCTGATAATTACGTGGAAAGAAAGATAAGGAAGTCGTTTGCACTTCATTGATTTTAGATTTTCCAATTATTTCCTTTCAGTTCCTTATTCGGCGTCTATTTCTTTTGTGCCACTGTTGGGTTTCTATGGCCAGTAGAACCCCCTCATTCTAATGTATTAAAAACAGTGAATATCTTCATGATTCAAGTATCACAGGATCGCTATTTTATCAAACTTGGTAGAAACTCTGAAAAGAAGTTAAACATATTTTAAGCAGTCAACATCTTTTACAAAAATAACGGAGTAAATGTTGTCAGAAAATGATCATTACTCAGACACACATAATGCTAATTTGAAAAATAGTTATCAATGAATCAACATGGTTAAATGAGACTACAGACCCTTAAAAATGTTCGAAGAAAAATGTGAAAGATGAGTTAGGGTTTATGCTGCGCCAGATGAAATTTCTCTTTAATTTTAGAATAAACATTTTAAAAGTACACTTTTAGATGACAATTACTGGCGTAATCTATTAAAGATGAAATTTTCTTAACGTTAAATATATTTACTGATAAAGTGGATTCTACATTGTTTTACTAGTGTTTGCTGATAAATATAGACTTCACATGATTTTACTGATATGCAATAATATTGACGAAACTTTACATGGCATTATTGATGCAACATGATAAATTTGATGTTTAATGTCATTTACTGGAATGTAGTGTTAAAAGCTATTTACACGGTATTTATAGATACATATTAATTTTACATGGTTTTATTCATCTGCAATGATAAATATGATAAATATGAAGCTTAAATAAAAATTACTGACATGTCGTATATGGAAGTTAACTTTACATTATAATTATTTTCAAGTATTTACTATATTGATATTACATAGTATTTAATGATACACTGAAAATTAGTTTTCTATCTACTACATGGTGATACGTACCAGAATATATGCTTAAGTAACAATGCAGTTCCTTGAGTTTTTGTGATTTTCTGTCTTTATAGACTGTCTAAGCTCGTGGTTGTTTTCAATGGTTGCGGACAAACAGTAATAGTGAACAATTTGTTATTCAACGTCCAGAAAATCGACTTGTCCGACTATTCCAATATAAGTCAACGACGGTTATTTTTCAGCTATCCAATTTTTTTTAGTTTTTAAGTCGGTCACCAGGAGAGCTGTAACCGAAGTCTGCAATGCCCAGATCGCTTCTTGTCAGATGTTAAGCATCTTTTACACATGTTGCTTGTTGATCGGTTGTATTCTCCCCTGCTGGTGATTTTATCAGTGATAGTAATTATAATTTTTAATATGTGATCTAATAATACTACTAATAGTTAGGCTAGTGCTTCAGAAACCAATCCAAAAAAATAAAGCTCTAGATTTTTAGTACTGAGCAAAACTAAAGAAAAAGAAAGAAGCTGTTGGATAAGCAGCAACCGACCATCTCCAGGTCTTTATAGGGTCGGAAAACAGGTTGTTTCCTGTATAATATAATAAAGATATCTAAATAAAAATAGTCGGAAAGCAATTACCAGAATTTAAATCGCCACTCTGTTTCGGAGTTGAGAAAAAGCGTGCTTTCCTTCTTAAGGCAGACATGGAAACATTTCTAAACTACAATTTTTGTAAAAGAGAAACTTGAAAGGATAAAGGAAATGAGGAAAACGTTCATGAAAGGTTCACTGGATTACTTGACGCAATTTTATTTTAAATTCTTATCTATAACTTTCCGGCTCATTTAACTGGTGGATACATCTGCAGGGCAAGATAAAAGCAAAACCGTTTCTGTCCACACACCACGAAGACAAAGAAGTGAAAAGTTTAGTGTTGCGTATAAATGCTCTTTTTTTTGGAAAATTTCAGCCGTTTACCCAACGTAGACTGCTCCGAAGTGAACCGGATTCGACCAGAAAGATTTATTTCACAATACATGGACAAATAATATGTATGCCTTAGTATACTTTTTATTCTTTTCTATTTTGCATTATAGAAATTTTACTTTAAATATTCCAGATGTTAATCATTACAGGTATACTGTTGTTGTTGTTTTTTTTTTAATTTGAAAGACATCTGGTTAAATTTGTTAACTTATTTGATCATCTGAAGTCTTTCTTCACGAGTTTTCATCAACGTACGGTTTGAAACTGTAGTAACAATTTCTAAGTGAAATATCTGATTTTTGCGGTTACACGTTTGGATGACTACGGAATCACGGTAGATGGTTTCTTAATATGGTACCAGGAATATGATTTTGCATGACTCACAACTTACAGGTGAATTAAATTTTTGAATGACATAGCAAAACCTTTACATTTCTAGTTTTCATGCCCGTTTTGGAGTACGTGTTTCTCAGACTTGTAGCCTTCCACAAGTTTAAAACAGAGCAATATCATATAAACTCTCTACAGGAAATTTGAATGCTGAGGAATGCATGTAACTACAGATAAAATAAATAAATATACATATACAATTATTATTACTCATAAGCTCAATTGAGCAAAGGCTGCTCAGGCCCTGGTAGCCCACATCGATCTACAGACTTTTACGTGGTGACATGATCGATGGTTTTAAATAATCTATATTTTGGGAAGGATTCATGATAATAGATGGACTCCTGACGCAACGTAACTCTAGGAATAATAAGCACGCACTGGTTAGGTATTGGACCGTGTATTATCTGCTTGGGATGACTCACTGAATATCCGTAGTAAGAAAGTCAACAATAACAGCAGCAGGCACTAGACTTCACATTTGCCATCAGGGATTTACTCCATATATCACCGCACACGATCCCTAACGACTTATAGCCTGGTTGTGGCCCAATTTGACGACCCTTCATTTGATCTCATTTTTTAAAAATAATTAATTATTTGAGCGGCAGACGGCCCAGGAACAGGAGTCTGATCCTCGTTCTGCTTAACCATGGTCTGACCTACAACAGCTTCCTTCCGCTGTTTTTCTCCAGTCGGTCAGTTCACACATCTACAAATATTTGTATTTAAAAATTAATTTTCAAATAAAATTAATATATGTTAAAAAACGGATGGGCCTTGCGTGTCCAACGTTAATAAATATTAATGGTAATTATCTATCATTCTAATCCTTTGACTCGTCTGTCCGACTATTAGATACTTGGGATAATCAGAATGGTAGCGACAGAGTCAGGGCGCTGTACACACCTGGAGAACTTTGAAACGAAAAACACCTGGTATTCAGGTCAAAGAACGCCCACACAAGCCCCTTATTGGTACACACTCCCTGAAAACTCCCTACCAGAACATTTCTGTTTCTCTGCGAAAAAGGCATCAACGAACTGGTGAAAAAACCGTGGTATTTTGGTCCATTCACCTGCCAGGTAATCCGTGGCGTTAAATAGCAAGAAGAAGCGATGGCGGGCATCAGAAGAATAAATTAGTTTAAAGTGGGAAATATTTTTGGACGCAGGATCAAGAAGTTTGACGAAATATTGGATCCCTGACAAAGTTATCGTAATTTTAACAGGTTCCTCTGTGACGAATGCTGTTATTTTCTATGATAACTTAACGAAGGCTTTAATAACGAAACCAACACAACAGACAAAACTGTGTGAACGAATGTCCTCTCGCGGCGTGTTCTCTCTCTCTCTCTCTCTCTCTCTCTCTCTCTCTCTCTCTCCTTTACCGGTAAATGATCAGCGAAGATAACTCTCGAAGTTTCAGCTTAATAGAAAGATTTTACAGGCGAAGATTTCTCTCTTTAAGTGGAAACAGTTTAGAAGAAAAAAATTTTCAATTACCTATAATTTAAAATCAAATTAATCTGTAGAATTAATTAATTTTTTTTTCCAGGTCGCTATGCCACAATACGCTCCACTGACATAAGAAGCAACTCATCTAAAATAGTAATCAGTGCGTGTACCAATTTTCAAATTTACGCTAAGAATTAATAAATATCGACAGTTATCGTATAAACTTAGGGCAACAAATCTGCTCGGGATTTTTGGTTGTGAACGTATCATGTTCGTATTAAATCCACCCCGAGTATTCCTCCATTTACACTAACATTTCATTCGTAAAGTTCTTTTGCTTTAATTTTATTGTCTAATATACAAGTTTATTGAAATAAAATTTGATTAAACTCAATTTTCATGATTCGATTTTTGTCATATGGTTTATATGATAATTACGTGCCTAACTTGAATCCAGTTACAAGGCGACCAGGTGTCTAAATAAGAGCGTCCAATGTGAAGAATTTAAATACTTTATGGCAACAGCTGAAGTCACCCTGACACATGTGATGAACCGTTATCATTAATAGCTAGTCTGATGGCGGTGTAACCAAGGTGTTTAATAATTATTTTAATAACGTGCAAAAGTATTGACACTTTTATTGTTACTTTGCAATTATGTTGACATTCTAAAAAGTATATATTGAAAGTAGGCTCTTTTATTGAGAATACACATTGTTGTTCGCTATTAGTAAATGATGTACTCTATTGCATTGCATATTGTAAGCAACGATTTTAGGTTATTATTATTATTATTATTATATTATATTATTATTATTATTATTATTATTATTATTATTATTATTATTATTATTATTATTATTATTATTATTATTATTATTATTATTATTATATACTAAAGTATGGAGCTCATGTATACTAATGCTATACCGTCGAATGTTGTATTTTCTGGAGAACGTTAAGAATTCAGAAAATGCAACATTCTATTTAAGGCCCTCCTACCTGGCGCCTGAATTACGTAGATGCCTTGTCGGTCTCTCGCTTCCAAACAAGATAGGGGTATTTTCCTAACTTCAAAACTTTTCTGGAAAGCATTAAGAATGCAGTTTATACCGCCCATACACGTTTCTCAAAGGATATAAAAGAGAATCTATCCATCTTTCAAGGATATTCATCACCAAGGTGATGTTCAGTGTATGTTCAGCCGCGTAAAACGGTGGATAAGCTATGTTAAGATAATTTTAAGAATTACTGTTTTTGACTTTGTACATTTTATTCACGGGAATTAATTATAATTATTGTTGACTTAGCAATGAACTATCCCATATTAATGTATAACCACTTCATTAATGCAAAGTTATAACGTATTATCATTAAGAATAGGAAAAACAGTGTGAGTACTGATATTTTACATCAGATTATTATTATATACCTGAAGCTACTAATACTCAGATGGTTAAATACCAAAGCTGTCCTCCCTATTTTTTATCGCATAAGACGGTTAATAATATATACGTGGAAAATTGTGTTGCAATAAGTTAATGTTGTAAAAACACCTGACCAAGGAAGCATTTTTAATCGAAACATCCTGCTAGAGCAATACTTCATGGGTGGGTCCAAAAGTATTACCAAAACTGTGCACACGGAAGACATTGTACTCAAAGGAGAAGGAAAAAAATCATAGACTTTTATACACATTTCAGTATTTAAATATTCGAAAGGAAGAAGCATCTTTCTCAAGCTTTTCATTGGATAAAAGTAGAGTTCTCCGTTTTTCTGTGGCCATATAACACACGAATATGGACGACTGTAGAACTCGTATTAATTTTAACAGCGTATTGAAATTTTCTCTTTCGCCTAAAATATTTTACCGATAATAGTTTGTTGCGTTTTTTTCTGTGAGGTGATGTGTTCTTGATTAACGCTAGCATTCAGTTTGAAGAACTTTGGGGAAATATTTTTCCTAAGCCATTGTTAATTTTCTGATCTCGCGGTTATGAGATGATGGTAAATTATACCCTGGCACTGCCGTATCAGGATTGCATAATCTGTTTATTCCATTCTGGAGTTCAACACCGACCGCTGGTCGACCCCGAGATTGATTTTGTTAGGATTAAATCTGTTAGGAAAAGGTTTTTAGACTGATCGGTTTAATGCTATCATTATTTGAAAAGTCAAAACACGAGGCGATCTGAAAAAAAAATTCTGTATTTGTGTGATCATATGTTGATTTTTAAAGTTTACAACTGTCAGATAAATTGCAAATGTATGATGCATTCTTTGGCATGGGATTCTTCGCTTTCCTTTCGAAAGAATGAACTAACACAGAAGGCAGGTCTGTTTAACTTCCGGCAGCAGCACCACTATCATCTACAACAAAGTTAAATCTTATAAAGCGCTATCTTACCACAAGTAATATTTTTTTTATTATTGCTATTTAATTGAAG
The DNA here is from genome assembly GCA_018389105.1 of Nautilus pompilius. Classification (NCBI taxonomy): domain Eukaryota; kingdom Metazoa; phylum Mollusca; class Cephalopoda; order Nautilida; family Nautilidae; genus Nautilus; species Nautilus pompilius. The sequence continues at coordinate 1,056,307 of JACATO010001894.1, forward strand.
GATCCAATACTGGTGGGTAGATGAGAATTAAATCTAGAATGTATAAATAAATAAGTAGACGCTGCAAATAGCAAAAATTTAAATCTAATAGTATAGCCATATTTATTTGAAATCTTAAGTAGTTGTTATCTTTAATTTGTTTAGCAGTTTTCGTGGAATTTTGTGTAGTAAGCTTGTCATCGCGAATGGTTTATTTGAATAAATGCTTGTGGACAAACATTGATTCATGCATAAAGTATTCTTCAGAGTCACGCCGCAGGTCTTATATCGCTCAGCCTTTAAAATTAAAAAATAACTATGTTGTACGTACAAATAAATAAAATTATATACAAAAATAAAGTAATGTTTTTTTTTTTAATTATCTGTCCGTTAAATCCTCCGTTTCAATTCTAGCTCGTGAATCCTTTCATCCAGGTGCTACATTTTAAATCATGCAATTAAAAACTAAGAGAAATGAAAATTCAAGGTAACAGATCTTAATATTGGCATAAAGTTTTATACGTACTTAATTACATCAGATGCTAAAAATTTTTAAATAAAATTAAAGATAAAAGTACGTTTTTTCAGCATGACTTCAGAACTGCGCCAGACGAATTATTATATTTATTTCGACCTTAATTACTGATAATATAAAAGAAAAAGTACCTTTATATTGTATAAAACCACGTAAAGATGAATTTTTTATTCTTTATTTTCCTTCCTGCAATTAGTGCTGGATATATTTTATAGTTAAAATACAAATTAGAATATAAAATAACTTGATTACATCTTGCGATATTTTGAAACATTAACTGTTATTTTATTTAGCAAGTCAATTTTAGATATTTAATTATAAATGCCCTAAAGTTAATAGCTCCAATTGATTTTTTCTAAATAGTTTTCATAAATATCAATAAAATCATAAGAACTCGTTTTTATGCAGCTAAACAAAAACTCGGTGGTAATAGAAACATTTTACTTACATATCTTTCTTCATAATATAATAGTAAAATGTTATCGGCACGCAGAACCTTTACTTTTATTAAATCATTTGCAGAATAAAATTATTTAACAGATACTTACTTGCCTGCTTAGTGGTCTCTCGACGTCCAGAGTACTTATTGCTCTTATGGCTCTACCAAGAAACGAAGATTCAGCCTTAAAAACTATGACTGTGATTTGATGTATTTTAATAATAAACTTATCTAGTAATTAATGTTAAATTTTTTTAAATGAAGATTATAATATAAAGTGAAAATAATCATTTACAGATTCAGACATGTATTTGCATTTAAATATAATTAAATAAATAACAAAAATGCACTTCAAAGGTCTAATACTTGAACAATGTGTTTATTTTAAGTATCTTTCGAATAGACATTGTGAATATTATACACAGAAATGACTAACATGAACAGTTAAAATCATTTTAAAAGAATATGTATAATTATGTTAATGAAAAAAAATTTTACTAGTACAAAATTTTGCTTCCCCGTTGTTTGCTTTCAGTAAACCACGTGTTCAAAAATCTGCCATTAGCCGTAAAGTATTCATGGCAGGTTTTAAGAAAGGTTCCACAAACATCACCACACAATTCTATTATGCTGATGCAATAATTTATGCTTCTTGAAGATGATACGTCTGGAGAGTATTCAGAATGTTCCTTACTGTCTCATCCGGTGTTTGGGAAATTCCACGTCCGGATAAGTACGAATTCCTCGATGATAACAATAGGGTGATTAATTCCATAAGATGTAAGACTCTTCTTTACCATCGAACATATGTATCTCCCATCCCAGATTCACTTTCTAAGATTATTTTAAAACATTCGAACCATGTTTTGCAACAACTATAAAAAAATTAGTCAAATGTTTAAAATTCAACGTTATCAACACGCATAATTAGTTTTCTATCGATAACAGAGTTTCTGTATTTATCATCATTCGACTGCACAGTTGGGATCATTCTCACACTTGAACAATTAACTTTCAATTACTGTTACTTTAAAACCACTTTAAAGTTATACAGTTTGATACAGGTGCTTTGAAAAGTTTTATTTGATCTACAATTTGCGTGTAATAATATTAAATGATCAAAAAACCGAAGACATCGTCATGAATTTTACTCCGCATAAAGATTTAGTAACGTAAATAGTTTTAAATAAGTTTAACTATGATCGGTAGAATGTTTAGTCGATCAGCTTTGATCGGTACAATATTTAGTCTATTAACTATAATCGGAACAACGTTTAGTTGATTAACTGTGATTGGTACAATATTTAGTCGATTAACTATAATCGGAACAACGTTTATTCGATTAACTGTGATCGGTACAATATTTAGTCGATTAACTATGATCGGTACAATATTTGGTCAATTAACTCTCATCGAAATAATGTCTAGTTGAGTATTCATATTATTCGGTAGCTTAAAAATGAAAACGCAGAAAATTTTGACTACTGAGAGCTAAGCAAACCAAAAGAAATACTATACTAGCATCAGTTTAATTTCAGTTTTAACTAATAAAAGTTATAATAGTAGAATATTTAACTTACGCTGATTGGCAGTAATTTGTTAAAAATTTGTGTTTCTTTATTTTTCATGAGATATACAAACATAGGAAAATAAGTTATATTCTGCAACCCGACGACATCGGAACATAAGGAATGCATCCACCAGAAGAAATTCTCCATGATCCAATTTCTTAAATCTAGCGGAGAGGATGCTGACGTTAGCCGCACGTTTACCACAGAAAGCCCTTATTAGAACTCTGCATCTTTTAGATGTGGAAGGAAATCTAAATGATTGGCTAATGAAAAAAATGCGATAAATCTATGATAGAGGTTCGCCAAACCGATCCGGTTTCAACCAGTATTCAAACTCTGGCTCTAAACAATAACATTTTCCCCTCCAAGCCCTTACGATAATTATGAACAATGCACAAGATATCGTGTTTGCCTAAATACAATCCATATGAAAGCTTAGCATTGTCTGGATTGCTTCACTCAAAAGCTACTTAAATTGTTTCATACTTTAAAAGACGCTCACAGTAGCTCATTTACGGAGGTAGATTTATAGTAAAAAATATTTCCTAAAACTTTCTTATTTTTCTATTTTCATAAGTAATATTTGAAGTCAAGTTTTCGTCGTTATTTGTAAACTAAATAGAACCATTTTCTGTTTTACAGATATTTTTAAAATTTTAAAAATCTAACCAAAGCTACATTTATTATTTGGCGTAAATTAAACTGTCAGAAATTAAATTTTAAATTGTCTTCACCGTCCTTCTCTTGGCAAACAGGATAAAAATGTATAATCTAATATACTTTTTAAATTCTTTTCGTTTATTCTTTAATGACCACTCATATTGTGAAATTAAAAGGCTATCTTTAGATGGAATTTAGATAAAATATACTCTTCATATTTAATGCCACGTAAGAATAGTATTTTGATTCTGAACGTGAAATTTAAATAGAACAATTTTACTATTATCTTTTGTTTAAATTTGACTATTTCAACTATTTAAACCTGTTAAATCATAATTTTCCCCTTCTATCGTACTAAATAAAGGTATTTTAAATAAACCTTTTCATGTATCTTTTCCATTGTGTTTTTAAAAATTTATTGAATGATTGGTTTTTACAATTCTATTTGAGTGAGTAAATCGTAATAGCTTTTTCTGGCATATATATTTCTTTTCTACTCTCTTTTCAATTTGGATGACGATAACACTAATAATTAATAATAACGAAAAATATTACAAACATTAGATAAAACGTCATCTTTAATGTGAACCAAAATCATCATTTTTGCATGTAATTTACATTAATTTATATTTCTGCACCACGTGATGATGGCCATTTGTTTCTTTATGTTAATAAATAGAGAAAAGAGAAAAATGTGTTTTGGTTAGTGATGTTAAAATAGAGTATATTGTTGCACCAAAGGGATCGGTAATGGAAAGCTCTTGGTTGTTATTGGGATCTGTCTTAATCTAATCTGGACTAGGAATTTTAAAATGCTGTAAACTTCAATCTGGCGCCAGAGGGATAATGTAAAAGAGGTCATAAGGTAGCAAAGAAATTTTATGAAAAACCTTTTGAAACCTGATTATTGTCGAGTTAGTTTTGGACTCCAAGGAACATTTTATTTTTCTCACCCTAATTACTCTATTTAAAAAACCACAGTACCCAGAAAAAACACTCTCTGCCCAGTCTATTAAAATTAAGAACGCCACTGGCTACAAAATAAATTAGGTCCATATGGGAAATCAGCTTAGATCATTACGATAAATAAGAGCAAGATCTTTCCCATTATTACACGGAATCCTTGTGTTTTTTAAACAGATCTTCTGGTTTAAAGAAGAAGCTGTACTCAATTTTTTTAAAGCAAATGTCAAGTCCTTCTCTTTTGTGAAGCGTGGACGTTTAAGTACATTTGAATCATGCAATGTTTACTAATGAGAGTTGTAAAGAAAATTTCTTAAAAACAACGTCATTTGAATATTGATTACCTTCTCAGATCTAATTCCGTTCATCTGCACTTTCATTCAAAAAACTGATCGCATTAACTTCCTGCAGATATTCGATGTATGCAAACGCAAATCTCAGCTTTGTTTTAATATCAGCGAAATTTCAATTAATTTTTTTCTGATTGTTTGACTTTTTCAGGCAACGTGAAGCGGAGTAACCGATCGTTTATTTAGGACGATTCACGATTATCGGAGCTACATTATTACTGGCCATTGGATTAAGCGATAAACGAATGCGTAGTGCGCACCTTGAGATCTAAAACAGGGTATTTTTAAGAGTATGGTCTCCGGTATTTAGACAAAAAGCCTGACTGTAAGAAACAAATGAAAACCAACCAATGTTGCAATAACCGCTTGTTAATTGACAATGGTAAAGTTGAGTAAATTATTAGGGGAATTATAGTGGGGCTCGCATAACATTAGTTACAGATAATTTTCATAAAAATAATTTGAATCGATATCCGTATAAATTCGAAAATTGTTTTGACAAGATCATCTATGATTTATTTACGATATCGAATGATGTTATTATAAACAGATAATTTCGTGCTTAGAAAAATTTAAAATTAAAGTTATAATATTATGTATAAGAATTTAATGATGGAAACAAGACCTATATAGAAAAACTCTAGAATAGTACAGACGAAACATTATGTATGCAGAAGTTCAAATTAACACAAGAGTGTGTATGGAAATACTCACGGGTGGAACAGAATTAACGTTGCATATGTGAAAATTTTAAAAGATAAAAAAACAATAATTTTTATACAAAGACTCAATGATAATATAAAATAGCATTTTATACGAGAAGTTAGCAGACGAAAACGACTTATATAATAATAATAATATGAATCTTTATTCATAGCCTTGCTAGAACTGCAAACAAAGCAAAGACAATGCGCTTACATGCAAGGTTCACTAGAAAAAAGGCCATTCTAGAACTCTTTTTTGGTAGATGTGGAATAAACCCAGGCAATCAGCTCTTGAAGAAGAAAAATAACTTTTCTGAGGGAGTTATGCGGACCTTGGGCTCTCAACCTTAGCCGTCTGGTGGTCTAATCACACGATTTGACATGTTTAACAGGTTCGAAAATAGGATAAATAAATAAACAAATCATTTTAAAAATGTACAAAAATACAAATGTATTTCAAGAAAAAGTGGATGATTCAGTATAAAATGAAACTATGATACTGGAAGCCATTTTAAAGTCGGTCATCAAACAGGCACCAACGTCAGACGGACTGTTAGAGATTTCCGATAACATTTGCAATAGATACAACAGTTGAACTAACGAAATAAACGCCATATTTTAGAAAGAAATGTTTTCACATTGTTAAAAAATGTTGATTTATTATTATTTACAATAAAATAAGCAAAGATAGAAAAAAAAACATCTTTTTGTTTGCATTAATTTGATTGAGTCTATTGTCGGGATCAATCTAAAGTGGATTGGAGACTCAGAGAAATTGACACGGCCGTGACGTTCGGATTCCACATCAAGGAAACCGCAGGGCGCCATCATCCGACGCTTTATGATTTATTGTAGCCATGGCATCATGGCTTCTCGGTCAGGTTTGTCACCCGCATTACGATGCCACTAGTAATCCACTTCATTCCGGTTTGTGCACTGAATATCTTCCACGCAGAACAATTCTTCCGGGTATTGCAGCTTCATTAATATTTTGTCGCTATTTCTGAACAAATATTTAAATAATTTAAATGAATCAGCTCCGCGGAACCGGTGAATTATTGCATTTAGAATGGAAAAAATAGCTGTTTAGGACAGAAAAGCAAACAAATGAACAATGCAGCAAAAATCCGAAAATCCCTCTTTTAACTGATGTAAATATTTCAACTGTAAAACAGTTTGTTTTTACATAACCGGCTTTCGATTAAGGTTGGTTTGAATACACTTTATTTCTGGTTTATCTTCATACAGTGGTACCTTTAAGTTAAACTGGCACTTTATCTAGTTAAGTTTAGAGAAAACGTGGACCACCCTAACTTTCTAGATTGACTCAACCCTCCATCTATTCGTCGCCCTTTACCGTCATCCCTTTTCTCGTTGTTTTAACGATAAGGATTTTGAATAGGTGTGATTGTGACCCATTGAGATTTATTTCAACTAAACACTAACATATGATTCATTAGTTTCTTATTGCTGTCGCAGATTTACAAAACAAAATTTAGAGTAAAGACTCGTATATATTAAAAAAAATTTATTTAATGATCAGAATCACTGGTCACAAAAAAGTGAATATATAGAAATCGGTGGAAACTGTCTTGGAATTTTTGGCAAGTTTTACTTCATGAGATTGTTGAGACTGACAGATGCTCTTTATTCTGATAGAGGTGGCCAACAAACACTGGAATTGCTTCTTCGAGTCTCTGTACTGTTTTCTTCTTTCGTTTAATGTCTTTTCAGTGCGAAAAATGCTAAGTCGCACTAATAAAACGTGGGAAATTGCACAAGAATCTCAAGCCCATTTTAACTATGTTGGGGTATTCCTCCTTTATCTACGATCCTGAAAATATCCAATGGTAGTTTCTTGAGCTTTAATTTCAACGTAGAATCACTACGAATATCCGTCGACTTCCCTTCCTCTGTAAGACTAAGTTGCACCTTGTTGGAAACCTTTAGCAAATGGATTTAGTAGTCATTCTAAGCTGCCAACAGATAAATCTGGAAAGTGATGCTGAATTTTCTCCTTCAGTAAAGTAAAGTACTCGCAAATCATCACTACCGCCTCTTCACTTTTTGTTGCAACATTATCTGGGGACTTATCCATGTTGCCAACTTTCGCTCTCACTTTCCAGAGATGGATCCTTTCTTTTAGAGCAGTAAGTTTGTCTGCAGAAGATAAATTATTTTCATTTCTTTGTTACCTTGTGCAGATCTTCAGGTATATTTCCTAAGTAAGCTAATTTAGCAAACCAAGTGTCATCATCTCATTCATAAACCTTTGCTTCTATTCAAGATTGAGGCAGGTGATAATTCCCTCTTCCAGTTGATTAATACAGCACAACACCTGTTCTCCTGAAAGCCATCTAACTTCATTATGCAGGGTTAGGGTTTACGCAGAAAGATAGAAAGAAAACATTATCTGCAAATGGAGTTAAAAATCCTCAATGAGCAACATGAAAATTCAAGATTTCGAAGTTTTGTTGCTAAATTAGAATCAGTGCTCGTTGCGGTGCCCGGCCCAGAGCCAACACCAAACTTTTCTCGTGATACCAACGGCGTCCCCTTTGGTAATCACTGTTCTAACAGGAACAGAATACTTGCATTTTAAAGAGGAACTTTTTGTTATAACAAGGTAAAGCAGCTTAAGCAATGGAAACTTCATGTGATGTTATAATTGATTACAAATCGTCTGTAGTTTTCTGAAGTTGTTCCCTTTCGTAAGCGAAATACTGAAAGTGCATTAAGGTGTTGTAAAGGTGGAAAACAACAAAATGCATCAACTGAATATTACCTGTGTCCGTGTGAGCCTGAAGAGGCATCGCATTTAGTGAACCCAAAATTAAATTAATTTGAAAATTAGAATAAAAAACAACAAAAAGTCAGAAATCTATGTAGAAATAATAACAAAAGAATTAGATAAAAATTAATGAACATTGACCTAAACGGGTTTCTGCAGTAATAATCAGCCTGACGACTTTATTTCAGTAGTTAACCATTCTATCCTCCATAAATATGTCGATGTTCGATTTTCTCTTGAACACGACCCACAAAGTTGCGGAACTGAATCAGTCTGGCAGCAGAATGGTCGACAGCATGTCCCCCCCCTCCAAAAGGAAAAACAAGCAGACATAGTACGTGGCAAATCGTAAACACGGAGCCAATAATTCTCAATAATTTTCATCGGTGATTTATTTACCACACGATAAATGTATTACTACCTCAACACTTTGTTACCCTGATGGTTACTTCAAAGCGTCTTTTTTGTATCTCTCCGTGTTTTGAGTGAAGCCAAAATAAAAACACAGCAAGTCTCAGCGGATTTAATCTCAGTTTTAAATATTAAAAGAAAAACATCTTATGAAAATCAAAGAAAATCTTATCAGTTTTATCGTATTCGTCGTAAAATACCGACAGTAATGAAGCGTAAGCAAAATAAATTATAAACTTCTCGTTTTCTTTATTTGTATAGTATTTCCAATCAAAGCTATATTACTTTTCGAATCTCTTTAATACCAATTTTAATTAAGCACGGCAAGATTCATCTATTGACTGTAGCTGTACACCATCATACAAAATAAAGAATCTTAAGGCCGGCATTTAATGCTCTTGATGGTTGTACAGAGAAATAGTTTCTCTCAATTAAGAAATGCTAACTTTTGGTGTAATTAGGCGTACGTACAAAGACCCAGAGCCACTTCGGTCTCAGTAGTAGGCCCCTATTAATGGAAGAAGCTTGCTGCATCAATTCTTGTTTTATCAGCGGATAACTCTACTCCGAAAAAAACATTCAAAATAATAATACTATGATAATTTGGAAAGCCTACACACGAGTTTGAAATTACAGAATATATTAATGTAATGGTTTTCTGAGACACTTTTAGACATTTTATAATTGTGTTACCATAGTGATTTGGAGGCTTTAAAAATCTCGGAGTAGGATCCGCTTAGTAAGATTTTGATACCTGGCCTCGTGAGAATTTTTCAAGTTTATTTTAACTCTGATTGTATACTATACTTGGCCTTGACGAATGAAAAGAAGGGAAGAGAAAGAGGTGGAGAGAGAGAGAGAGAGAGAGAGAGAAATGGAGAGAGATCTAGTAGCAAGAATTTAAGAAAAAACTGGTTCCCTTAACGATGGATCTCCGGCCGGCCCAACATAATTATTAGGTGCATTATGTAGAAGGTATAAATTCTTGATGTCTTAAAATAGAACTTTCAAAGAAAAAAGATAAGAAAAAGTAACTTAAAATGTTTGTATTTAATAAAGAGCCAGGAAAACTGAACAATCCCATAATGCAAGTCCAATAATACCACTGTAGATGGCTGACGCTACAGAAAACACGGATTAACGTGGGCATGCTCTCCGCCGGAGTAACTGTAGTAGTTAATAATTTCAGGATTTTAGGATATTATCTTGTCGCCCATCTTCTAAATTTTTTTCTAAAAAAAGGACTTTTTATTTTATTGCAGCTATGTTCATTTTCAATTAATGTTCGCTTGTTTTTCACGTAGACGTTTATATCTATCATATTTGTGGATAATCTGGTTTTTAGAAGATATCCGAAGCTAGCTGTAAAGCCGCAACTTGTTGGTAGCTATTATTATGATGTAGATCTGTTTTATCTTTTAGCACACCACGCCAACGAGACACCTGTTGGTTTACTTATTAACTCATAATAAAACAGAATTGCTGTGCTACTCTGACTGATCACAGGAAAAAAATTAGATTTCTCATAACGTGTTTCAATCTTCTAAACTTTTAATTAATGAGTGACAATGTGATTTAATAAGTAAATTGGCTTTAAGGCTTTTTTTGTTAGAGTAGACAAAGTATACTTAAAATTTAAAACTAAAAGATTTCACAAGCATAAAATACAATTTAAAAAGCGCTAATATTTAATGGAAAAATTATTATTTAGCAAAAAAATATTTCCCCGTAAAATTTTTCAGGCATTCAAATTTTAAAAGTAGGAAGAATTATTGATCGAATTCGTCAGTTATTTATAACTTCTCAAATGTCGTAATGGACTCGATATCGAGAAAAGATCAGACTATTCAATTCAGTTTCCAAGCAACGACGAACATGTGATCTTTTATCGCCATTAATATATAGATTTGATTCTAAGTCACACCAGTATTTAAACAAAAATGTAGCAGGTAAAACTTTAAGAGAATAAAGTTAATGGTAAAAAGTAGTTTATGAAGTCACTTCCTTTTTAGGAAATTTGTTTGCTATTCTGAAAACGTCAAAAACGAAGCATAAAGTGAGCACTTTACTCAGCATAATTATGTAAAATTATTCTCTCCCACTATTTATTGATATTAATCAAGACTGCTTAAATATAGCTTCGAATTTGGTTCCAAACAAAACGCAAAACAGTAATGATCCGAGATGTTTATTTTTTTAATTAAGAGCGCTGATATTACTAATCGATTACCTCAAGAATACCTTTTGAAAGTAGGAGAATATGCAACTAAGTTGTGATGTCCTTGTGTAATGGGCTAGAGAAAAACCTAAAGTGATAACGTATTCAATTTAAAAGGAAATATCCGAACTTAATAGATAGTTTTACAAACATTTAGAATATAATGGCGTCTTTTATTACAAAATACCGTCATGAATGTAACTCCAGACAAAATGTACGTGCAATCTGTGAAGAACCTATGCATTTAAAAATTTAAAGAGAAAATAAATTCCGTCAACGCGTGCTTTAATTAATATATAATTTTAAGAATAATTTTTCAACAAAATACGTGAAAATTTGTGAAAATAAATCTGAGTTCCTCAGTACTTTCAACAATAAACATACACTGGACCACTGTATTAGGACTTATTTACCATCAGATTTAGGTGTACCTGATCTATAAATGCAAATTAGACTGACCACTTGATAAACAGGTCATCCCTGTAGCACAATATATGATTTTGGAAAAGCAAAAATATGACAGTTTGAAAAAAAGGCAGGTGTCACACTGGCCAAAACAGTAGGCTGTTCTAAGACATTGGTCAGCAGTGGCAAAGGGTGAGGAAAATGTCTGCTCAAAGAGAAAATTGTCCGCGAACGCGTAGTAAATGACAAAAGGAATGACATTGTCAAACAGGATAGCCGTATTCAAACGAAATACTAAATAACAGAAGTATTCAGTGTAGGACAACCCACACTCATCTCCAGCCGTATTTTGCAAATAACATTGCAAAAATTGACCATTTCAGAAAGACACCATTGCCGAAACAGATGATCGCAGTTAACAACATGAAAAGAGGGCATAGTAGTGTGTAAGGTGTGCAAACATTGGAATAAGGAAGAATTGCGAAAAGTGATGTGGTTTGGCGAGGCAACCTTTATTTTTAATTCGGAATAAAGACAGATTTTCAGAATGCTACCTCGACTCCTCTTGTTTGGTCCAAACTGTCCAGGCCTCTAATAATCGAGTTATGATTTTGAATATGTTTTGCTAGCACACCCTGGGCCTCTTGGACTCTCTAGAAGGTAGAATAACTGTCAAAGTTTATCTCATCATTATTTCAGATTAAGTGCATCCATGATGCTTCATGGGTTATTTGGTGAAAACTGTTATATCTAAGACTACAATTCTGCCATTCACTGTTCCTATATTATGCGTTCGTTGTTTGAAGAATATGACAGATTTCGGCATTTACCATGGCCAGTACAGTCCCTGGATCTCTATTTATTTGAGCATCAGTGGGATGAACTTGAAAGACGCATCTTCCATTACGATTCTCTGCATACATCGCTCCATACTTTGTTTAAAATATTAATAAATGAATGGGAAAATTCCCTCAGGATACCATCCAGCATCTTATGGATTCAATGTCAGATTGTGTTATGGCTGTTATTCAGCCAAACGATGACTTAAAATGCTATTAGATATAGGTCCTACTAAAGTAATCAGCCAGTGTATATGTAATGATCTGAAAGATTCTTCGGGTGAAGCATACAAATTTTATTGGTTATCCACCGTTACCAATATTGGGCATCTTACCAAAAGTATTGCTGATGCTTTAGCAAGCCCTGATATTATAAAATAAAATTTTTACCAACCGAATTCTCATACAATTTAATTTACTGTCTACAAATGAGAAATTAAAAAAGCATTTAATTAAGTATAAGACATTCTATGTATAAACTTAATAAAAATTACTAGCAATGATGGGAATTATTTTAAAGTTTCTAAAAGCAGTTTTTGTTTCAGAAGTTTAGCAAGAGTTTATATTATAGATATTTTAAATTTTTAAATACGTTGATTTGTGAATTAAATTAACTGCATCCACTATTTTACAAATTAACAGTCAGGCTTTTGTCCAAAAATTTAATGACGTTTCGATTTTACGTACTTCTTTTCTCAATTCATTAAACTGTTTTCTAAAAGAATTATTTGTTATTTATTTTATTATTATTTGCAGTGAATGACTATTTTTATTTAAAAAAACAACTATTGTTTTATTATTGTTTGATACTATCCTGAACATTGAATGTCGTCCTTATGTTTATGTTAGCAATTTTATAATGTAGATATTAATTTTTTTAATTTAGAAAAGAGTGGAATGTGTTCTCACCTAACATCATGATAATGATTTACTATATTAAATGTAGAATAAGTGTAAATGATTTTTTTAATTGCATGTAATCAAATGTTAAATAACAAATGCTCCCTGTTTTGTAAATAATGAATGCTCCTAAAGTGGTAAAAGATACAGATAAACACAATCTATTAGTTAAAGCGGTCAAAAGAAACGTAATTATTGCAGGAAAGTATCTTTTTGCAGATCAAATACTTATCTTACAAAGAAATTTGCTGTCGACCTTTTATGGTGAAAAGAAACCCCCAAAATGTATTTAAACCTCTACGACTTCCGTTTTATCTGTATATTTAGGCATCTGGCGAAATAATAAAGTGAATTTAAGTTAATTAGAATCGAATACAATATAATTTAAACAAACAAGCCTTGTTTGGTCACTGATTTAATCTGGGTTGCAATTAGTCTTTCAGCAAGATTATCGTTGAAATTCAGTTTTAAAATACTGTAATCGCTTAACATCAACACTGATCATTTAGCGAAATTTTACCGCCATTCAGACAGTTTCGTGATTTGATCGTCATTCGTAATGATAACTTTTAGCTACGGCTTTCAATCTGACGCCAAACCGTCTCTTGCTGAAGTAAGCCCCAAAATGCTGTAATTGATATGGAAAAAGAAATGGGATCGCATTCAACATATTTGGAAGTTTCCTTACAGTGATTTACTCTCAAATCCCTTCCATGGTATCTCAACAGTGGGGTCACAAACGACACCATTATATATCCCATTTCATTGTTTTCGCCGGCTCACCACTTATTTGCCATCCCTGTTCGCTATCGATAAGCGCACTGGTTTTCACGAGTTTTAAGATACACCAATAAGTGTAAAATCAATTCTAATTGTGGATAGTTTTTAAAGAGCGGTTTTTGACGTATTTTGTTTTAAGATTCTATTTTTTTAATGTTACACACCCGAAAGGAAAGGAAGCTTGTTTAAGCTCTGTGGCTTGCTGCCTTATCTTATTAACTAAGAAAACACTTGACACACTTCAGGAATAACTGGTCGCGTGGAAAGTTTTGGATCAGAAACTAAGCTCAAGTCCGTGACGAGCGCTCGGTAATATCGCCACCACTTGGCTATTTTTACTATGCCCCCCTCCAGAGTTTGACATTGTGCAACATATTAAACAATCGAGTTTGTATCTCTTCTTTATAATATCTACACCAAAAGATAAGCATTTCCAGAGTGCATATTTAATATAAACTCAGATAACACCAGCAATTGAACACATTTTGATTGAAGCACTGAAGATGCAGCTATGAATAGATACATAAATATTTACCTTTTGTATAGTTCCAAAACTACGATCTCTGTGGAGTCGAATTTTTTGTTTGTCTTTATTGTAATGATTTATTCCAATTTTAAATAAAATCCATGAAATGTCTTGACTAAGCAAAGAATGTTGGTGTTACCTATTACAATAAGCGTAAGTTCGCATTATATTTTTGATTTTTCAGCGTTAGAAATAAATAATTGCCTAATGAAGTAAAACTTAAAGGCCTTTAGAAAAGTAAAGTGTAGCAGTATTTTTACGACTACGGATGAAAATCTTGTTTTAGTTTAGTTTGGACATTACGAGAAGGCAGGTGGCCATCCATCATGTCAGGCATGGAGCCACAGAACAGAAACAACCATCCATAAATTCTTAAACTGATTAATATTACCTCTATTGACTATTCTTGCAGATCATTTATTCTATTCTTTAAGAATTATACTACTTGTAGAATATTTTCTGATATTTAACCGAGTGGAAATCTTAGAAGCCAATTTGTAATTAAGATATTCAATCTGGTATTATTAACTGTGATACTCAAATATTTTTCTACGCTCTTACGGTCAAAACCTCTTAAAATCTTGTATAATTTATTATAAATGACAAAAAACTCAACTGTATTCAATTTTTTAAGAAATACATTTAGAATGCTAGCTAGTATTTTTTCAAATATTGGGTCTGAATTGAATTGATGCATTTTGTTAAGTTATTGAATATATCAAAGTTATTCTGTTAAAGAAAGCGTAATTATAATAATTAAATATTCAAAATGTATATTTTAACAAAAAGAGAATGTTTCAGGCTGCCCAGTTTATTTTCAGACGTAAAACCACACAAAAAACTAACAAGAATAAGTGTGGTTTTAAAAAGCTATGAAAAATGTTAAATATTCAAATTAATAGGGATAAAAAGATACAGAAGTTCTACTTTTATTTAAAAGAAATTTATGATATTTGACAAATGGGGATGTTTGAAATTGAAGTTTGAATGACCAGTATCTTGAATTTCTTAGAACATAATTTATGATTATAATTTAGAGATTAATCTATTTTCTTAAGTCAACATATGGAATCCACAGAAGTGCGAAGTCACTGATTTTACACAATGCTACCAAAGATATGGCAAAACATTTTAATAACTTTCAGTAATCCAACAGGCAACGTTTTCGAGTGTAATGCCAAAGAACAAAGATTATTTTGTACATCATAAATCTAACTTAAAATAATCAATTTAGATTTGCTTTCTTAATTGGCTTTACTTCCAATTTGATTAATCTGTTACAATAATCATTTAAATTATAATAACACTCTGTAAACTTTCGTTTCCTCTGAAAATACGACTTTGATTCCAAACTTCTGAGCGATGGAACACACACACACACACACACACACACACACCAGTTTTTATTTAATCCCTCAAAATTTTATTTCAATGTATAGAAAATATAACTATAAATGTTTTTATGCAATTTTATTTGTATGACATGAAAAACAAATATATCAATCAAGTAAAAAAGAAAACATTATTTTAATTATGTAGTTCAATTAAGAATTATGTAAATATAGAATTTTAAAAAAATAATGAAATCTATCAGATAATGAAACATTTTTCTAATGGTAAGGCATTTTTATAACGTAGAGATATTACCACCAGAGAAATTAGTTTGTTAGTATATCTATTGTCAAATATTGACTTATTTACAAATATATAAAGTGATACATAACCAGATGTATTAACTATGCAAAAAACCAACCCCTTTAATGTGATGCAAAATCATTTCTTATATGACCGCTAGTAAATGAGTTCGTGTTCTTATATTGCCTGCCTTTATTAAATCTTCCCTTTTATTGTATTATTTGGAGATTAAAAAAAAAAATTATTGCACTAATCCTGATTTCAGCAAATATTTGCGAGCGTTTATGTATTATAAAATTGATAATTTTATGTTTAGAACAAAGAATTAAAATCTTTTAATAAAAACTGCTATAAAACAACGACACACTATCTCATTGGCAAGATGCAGCGTGAAACAATAACTATAGATTGGAATTTATATACACAATGTAAATGTAAGATGATGTAAAATAATACAATAAAAGATTTCCATTACCCATGTTTTAATAATATATTTTTCTTATAAAGTCAGTAAAGACTTCATCTTAGACGTATTTAGAGTCATGAATGTTTACGTATATTTAAATTGGCTGTAAACTAAAACGGTTCATGTGATTTTTCCGGGCATCAACTTAATGTAGGTCCATTATATAGCCGTGGTTTCTGCCCTGTATGAATAAATTGCGCTAAAGAGTGAGAAAACTTTGTTATTTCTATCAAAACATCACTGATATTTTTTTGCAGTTCACTTAGTCGTAAAAAGAAGCGCAAGGCAGCTGATCTGATTCTTTAAAAAAAATATAACGTATTTATTAAATATCTCCAAGATTGCTTTAAAACTACTTGTTTTCTTTGGTTAGTGGTTAATTGTTCTCTGATAGAACTGTCAGAATTAATTTTGAAACAATCTAATCCCTGTTAGAAACATAAAAAAATGAAAATGACAGATTGCATGATGCATTCATGAAGTAAACCGGAGGAGATAAAGTTCGTTATTGATTGGGCCGATATGTTTTGCGAGAGAAACATTCATTACACAGGACTAATAATCCTTCTTTAGCAACTTTTATTGATTGCAATTTCTACCTGATCTTTAATTGCATTCATAAAAAAGCAAAAAAAAAGAAAAACACCGATAAGTTTTCACATGATATTTATGATGGATTTTCTTACTATTATTTTGATCTCACATGAAATGGCACTCAGCCAAGAACAGGCCAGAAGTGGTTTTTTTTTCCTGTTTTGAAAAAAGAAATCGGTAATCTAATTAGAAACTTTAAAGAAAGAAACGAAAAGTTTTTTTTTAAATATTAAAGCACGAGAAGTACAGTAGTAAAGAAAACAAAATCATATAAACCTAAGAACGGTTGTTATATATTCTGATGATAACAACGAGCAGCGGTGAATGACAGGTATACGATGTAAAATTTATTCATCTTTACCAAAATCAGGAAATAAAAGATTTATTTCGGAAAAGAACCCATATGACTGCTGCGGCATAACAGGTGAAAAAGTAACAAAACATGAAAACGACAATCGACAGAAAATAAATGGAACAAGATCTGGTTTATATTTGCGATAACAGAAGGCTTATTTGCAGAGTTGTTTGGTTTAAGTGCTTAATTAAATCCAGCCAGTGAGTGTATACGGAAAAATTAAAATAAAACAATCATAGTTTATGCGATACAGGGTGTCGTCATGTCCACCATATTGTCAGGTAACATAGATGGACTGATTGCCCCCCCTGAAGCCAAATTCAGATTCTGCTGTTGTGCGATGACACAGTGAAAGCAACAAAAAGCCACCACTACCAGTCTCGGACACGATTTGCTGCCAGTGGTGTGGATATCCAATTAGAATTACGCAGGTGCGTGAACACGCCTAAAGCTTCTCCACAAAAGAGCGCTACTTGCGGTGCTAAACAATGTAATTTTAGCAGGTTGCGAGAGATAAGCCTGTTAGAGCAAAGAAGCATCCATGGTAGCAAGAATGTCGCTACCGTTGCTGACTAGGATAAAGCCATCTGTGCGCTGGGATAGTGTAAACAAAATATACAGAAAATCCAAAAACGAAGACGCGAAAGATTTTTACGGATACGCCACAGTAAATTCCCTTTTGCCGTTAATCAATTTTCTATGATTCTAAATGTTTTCTTTTATGAAGATAAAGCAAGCAAATAAATACGTGATGAGTTTACAGTCTTAAGATGCGTGAACAATACTTACTGTATAAAGTGCATGAATATCAAGGTAATATAATTTTTATGAATAGTTTATTTTCACAAAGTCTTTATACACTAATTATTTCAGCTGAATCGAAACGTGCGCTTTAATTAATTTAATTAATGTTAGCGACGTTTAACAGCGAGGAACCAAATTGCTGACCAGTGAAGTATGTATAATGTACCTTAGTTGTCTGTTATAGGGTTATCTTCTTAAAAATATCAATTAAAACATTTTCTTAAAAAAAAGTTTACATTGTTTACGATGGACAATAAAACGTCGAGCCAATTTGTTTCATTTTGTTTGTAGACAGAATAAAAAGGTTTGTATTACTTGCTGAAGCTCCATATTTGTTAATACGGTAAAGAAGGTTAATGATTTCAAGATTTTGGAATTTTTTGCTGGCATTTTCTGCAGTGGCAGAACAAAAACGTAATTTTATAGTGAGAGTTTGGATGAAAGACTTTGGACTTTATGACAGACGGCACGTCTCGTTTTAGAAATATGTTGATATGTGAAGAGATGAATACTTTAATGTCCGCGTTCGTCTTCAAAGAAAAATCGAGACAACTCGCATAAATTCGGCTGGTAGAGCCGATCTCTTTTCTGCTTATAGTCCACATTTAAAAGCTGCATATATTCGGAAAATCTACCCCGTTTCCTACCTTGCATCAGACTGATTAACACAATAAAGAATGACAAATAGCTTCAAACGAAAAACGTTTATCAAGATATGTAACTCTTGGATGCAGAAGCCTCTAGTCTTCCTTGGCTTTAAAAACCATCTTCGTGTTGAATAATGATGCCAAAGGCAATTTTAAAACTCTTATCACAGACGTATTGTAAGATAAAAAGGAAAACAGCTTTAATTATTAATAATGATTCATTATAAAAGCATTCGAGAAAGCTGAGATTAATTTCATTTTTCCTAATGCTTGTAACTAACTATATTACTACAAACCGAATCAAACACTGAATAAACTAATCTATACAATTTGTTTTTTTGCTCATAAATATAAATTTCTTCACTTATTAGACAAACGAAAATGTAAAATAATCTTTGCTATATGTATGCGCGCGAGTTTAAGCATGGTTTATGACCGACTTAATCTGGAAATATTCCGCGGTTTATACACAAATTTCAATTGTGTTGGCTTTCACATGCAGCAATATCGGATATATTACGCATTGTTATCTTTCTATTTAGTTTTTTTAAAAAACCGGCGGTTGGTTGTACGGTGTGCAAATCAAGCCGAGAGTGATTTTTCTCTATTCTGTTTGTTTTTTAAAATGCCTTTTGGGGTATCTTTTGCTACTTTTAAATTTCTTGCTTAATTAAGAATTTTCACACGTGATTTAGCGTCGATTAACAAAACGTTTGTCGACGGAATTTATTTTATTTTAATTAGCAGAAAACTTTCGGAAAAAGAAACATGTTGAACGAACACAGGTTCTAGAAGGAATCTGTTTAATATTTACACCTGAAGCTTAATTACTTATAGTTTTTATTACACAGAAAAATTTTTTTAATAAAAACACGTAAAAATAAGAACCCACTTTAAAGAATGTGTGTTAAAAGAAGAGACTTTCTTCACATGTCATTAAAATTATTCTTGATAATTAATTTTCTTTAACATCTTAGCTGCAGTCGTGACAGTATTTGCGTTGGAAATGTAGGAGAGCTAGAAAGGGTCAATTTTGTAAAATGTGACTGGAGCTGTGAATTCACCGAATCAATCAAGTAAACTGTTATGGTGTTTTCTTATGAGACCAGCATGGAAACTATTGTTGAACTTGAGCGATTGTGCAAAACGCTGACCGATAGGAAACAGTGTATCTAAAGCCTATTATAACTAATGACTGGTGAAAGGATTTGTAAAATTGCTAAAATGAAATGTACACGGGATTTCATTTTATTGATTTATCGATCTAGGAAAAGCTGCATAGCGTTTCTTTCGTTCCTCAAATAGTTTGTGGAACTGCACTGAACAAAATCTTTGGCACAAACGCTATTAATAAAATACAGAGAAAATATATTTTAGCTAATACATCGTTGATCGGATATTCTATCTTTTCCTCCAATTTGTAAGTTTAATAATTCCTACAATACGCTTATAAACAATTAGATGGCACATTTTGGAGGTAGGAATTCCAGTGTACAACCGTTCGAGTCGGCTTTTCGTAGTACTGGTGTGGCGTGGATTTTCTTCGCTTCTCTAGCTAAACCAGCTATGTTCCCAAATGTGAGGAAGAACTGACAGCGCTTCCTAGCAGATAACCGCACCACTAGGCGCCTTTACCGGGGTTGTCTTTCTTGCAAACATCAATGATCGTTAACATCATCAACTTGCACAATTAACAAAAATACATTGTTTGACATGCGATATGTTGGGTAAAATTTGGTTTCATCTATTTAAATCGAGAAGGTTTTCATATGCAAGTTAGCAGTATTGTATTGATTACTATAAATGTAAATTAAAAATTCATAGATAAATTAGTTAAGGTAAGAATTTCGCGAACAGTTGAACTGAGACTTCGTTATACTATGTTAGTTAAAATGAGACTTTCAGTCATATTTGTAGTAATAAGCTTATTTCAGTTCTGGTGAATCTAGTTCGATATATACCTGTTACATCTTTTCGAGGCAATGCTCAAAGGCCTCAAGAACGTTTGTTAATCTTAGTTTGCTGTCTATTAGACAAAACATTTAACACGTTTCATGACAATACTACTTTCTCCGCGGTGACATTCATCAGTTACTCTTCCAAATAAAATGAGAATTTGAAACAAGCTAGAGCGGTTCATTTCTACCCTGATGAGTGTGCAAGTCATGTCGACACAGCTTTTGTCAATCGACGTCATCGGTTTTTGAGAAGTCAGGCCAGTGTCAATCAACTGCGGTTTAGATCTTATGAGCCTCATCTATGCCTGCTCCGTTATATACAAAGTGCAAAAGGAACCCATTCAGCGAGAGATAAACTCATCAGGTATTCTACATGAAGACCGCAGTGCCATTTTTTTATTGTTCAGTTCCTAAGATAAATTCTTAAAAAAATTTGAAAGAAAAAAATGTTCTGAATTAAGGAGAGTCAATTTAAAGCAATGTGTAACTTCTTCATGACCCAAAAAATCTTTCATATCGAAAAAAATCATTATACACAATTTAATGCTACGTGTATTTTCCTGTTTATTATTTCAGATGTGTTTTTTTAAAAAAAAGATTAGACCCCTTGTTTCAAACGGTAATTATTTCTCTGTTTCTCTGATGGCTTCTGTTAAGTACTTATGATACCTAGTATATATAATACCTTATCTTATAAAATGACTCTAATTTTTTACTAAAATTACGATGCTAATAATATTAAGTAATCACAAAGGCTTGTCGAATTTTACCGCAAAAATGAGACTCCATATCATTGCTGAAATTGAAGTTTATTAATTATACTAAGCTCCGATACAACCAATACACTTCTACCAATGAGTTATAAGCGCATTGATACAATTTTGAAAAAATGTGGATTTCTGGACTCGATAAACTGCTGGAAGGCAGTTTTAATTGCTGCTTGGAAGAAGAAAGATTTCATACGAAGGAAGCTGTCGACGTATTTGAAAAAGTAGTAGTCTGTGGGAGAAAGGTCTGGTGAATAGGCTGGTTGAGGGAGAATTTCCTACCCCAAAGTGTTCAGTTTCTAAAGAGTCACTTTTGCAACATTAGGACGAGTATTGTCGTGAAGCAGGATTGGGCTATTTCGATTCACCAATGCCGACTGCCGTTGGGAGAGTTTCTGATGAACAACGTTTAATTCACGGCAGTACCTTTCAGCTGTGATGGTTTCGCCAGGTTGCAAGACGTTATAATGGATGACAACAGTTGCAGTCCACCAGACAGTGACCATAACCTTCTTTGGGTGGAGGCTGGATTTTTGAATATGGTTAGGCGCCTTGTCTCTGTCGAACTACTGTGCTGATCATTTGCGATTGTTGTGAAGGATCCATTTTTCATCACACGTAATGATTCGGTCAAGAAATAGATCGTTTTTGTTTCTTATGACAAGCGAAGAGCAGGTCACCAATCGAAGATTTTGTTATGGTTCATTCAACTCGTGAGGTATCCACTTTCAAAACTTTTCACCTTTTCCGATTGCGTCAAGATGCCAGGAATCAGATGTAGTGCTTATGTCCAGCTCTCCAGCAATTTCTCAAACTGATTTTCTTTGACAAGCTTCAAATGAGGCTTTCAGACTGTGGTCAACATAGCTGGAAAGACGTCCGATATGTTCCTAGTCTTCGAGGCTGACATATCCTGATCGAAAATCGCAAACCATCATTGCACTTTTCGCTTATTTGCTGTGTCCTCGCCCCTTGTTTGATTATTGTTACGAGTTGCCTTTCTCACTATGTGGTCCAGTTTGAACTCATGAATGAAAATGGAACGAAAAACTTCTCTGTCCATGCTTCACTAAGAACCCTGAAACGAATATCCATTTTAAGATTTATAGAATGGTAGATTTTGCATAATGTACGTCAAGCACACACTACAAAACGATATATAACTTATGTACGTACATACACCTCAAAAAGCATGCAAAAACAGAACCCCAAATTAACATAATATAAAAACCGAGCACATAACATTCTTTATACACAACTTAGAGCACATAACATTCTTTATACACAACTTAGAGCACATAACATTCTTTATACACGAAAGTTCAACTTCTTGAATTATGTTTTGAGCCCGTCGATTTGGCAATAAAGGACACGTGACAACGAATT
The DNA here is from genome assembly GCA_018389105.1 of Nautilus pompilius. NCBI lineage: Eukaryota > Metazoa > Mollusca > Cephalopoda > Nautilida > Nautilidae > Nautilus > Nautilus pompilius. Next base: position 1,078,990 of record JACATO010001894.1, read on the forward strand.
ATAAATTATAACTTAGGAAGGAACTAATGGAGGCGGATTAGCTTACATTTGGATTTTGCTTTCACGCATCTATAATAAAGCGTTTTATTTAATCATTTTAGAGTAAATTTTGCGACAAATTTAATTATTCTATAAACAGATATAAACTCGTTACCCCACAATGCGAGGTGAAATATATATAGCTTATTGCACGAAGTTATGTAAACTAACAGAATAATCAGCACTAATACATCATGTGCAGACAATTTCGTAAGATAGCATCATTAGATGAACGATGAGAAGTTTTTTGTCATCTAATTAAACTGGTAAAAGCGATCTTTCGTTCTGTACTAACTGTCTAATTTCACTCAAGATAGTAACCAAACATCGGTAATAAGTGAATAGGTTTCACGCTGTTCTGTTGTTGAGGTGTAAAACCGCAGGTTAATTATTTTACATAAAATAAAGAAACATTCTCAGTCATAGTTTAGTTAACAGTTATCGATCGTTTTTCCTTTCCTTTTTTGTTTCGGTTCGTTATCACACATCTTAAAGTTACAGGATATATACAACAATAATATATATAATAGATCTAAATGCGTAGTTTTGATAATAACTTGATATTTTAACTAAACAGAAAAGAATTACTAAAATATTCATGTTAGCGAGCTTATATCGAACACTCCAACAGTTTTTTTTATTTCAAATTTGCTTCTTTTTCAAATAAAACCAATTTATAATAGAAATGTTGTAATCGTATCTGGACAACATTGATCTGAGCGTCTCCGTTGTTTATGCAAATTGACTGGCCACTTTATTTGGACCTATACGTAATAATGCTCAAATGACAGCCATGATACGAAAAGGCATAGAATCCGCAAATGTTCTCGTTATGTTCCGCAAATCATGAACGCGCGCAGTAGATAAGATCATTATTTTATTGGCAGTATCTTTTCCCATCAGGTACATGTGAAATATCGCTGGATGTACTTGATCGGAAGTGGTGCTGCCATTCATTCTGTCTTCTAAAATGACCAAGGGACCAAGGATGCTAGCAAACACCTCTTTAGCTACGAATCTACCACCAGAATTCTGAACATTTGGAACACGCGATAAATTGAGTGATTCCTGTGAAGTTACACAAATCTTTTTTTTTCCTATCTGTGTAAAAAAGTGGGGGGACGAAACATGTCTTCCCAGATTACATTACTTTTAGCTATTTCTCCTTAGTCCAATGGCTGTGCTTTATAAATAACATAAAATGTTTTATTTTCGATAACTATGATCGCCATTTTACACAGTAGTTTCCTACTGCCATATTCTATTTGTTACAACATTTTTCGGAAAGTACGGTGGGAGGAAAGTGTAGATTGTCCTGCATTCAATTGTTCTGTCCATTGTATTTTTGTTTGATGACAGTCAGACTTTACTTTTCTGTCTAACTACCCTTCTCTTCTCTTTGTTACCTGCTTGCCGCTGCACTTTCTTCTCCCAACAATTTTATCCATCTTTTCTCATTGGTGATAAAGTCGAATGACCAATATATCTGAGCAATCTACCAACGAAATTGTCTTGGCCCACTTTGCTTTTTGATACACATGTACCCACCATCATGCTTTTTTCCGAATGCTGTAATGTCCTTGCCCTTCGCCATTTATGCTAGTCTGACTGTAAATGTGCCTGCCTCACTCATACATATTGCGGCAAAGTTCACTTGTCACATCACGTGGTCAACCTAATTTGTATCTGCAATCCAGGTCAGGTTAAAGACGGGAAGACTACAGAGGTCCCAATAATGTTTCAATTTATTCTGCGTATCTATTGTCATCTGGGCGTATGATAGTATAACTTTAATTTCTTAAAAATTTACTCTGATTACACTTTAGAGGAAGGTAAAAGGCAAAACTGCTAACGGAAAACTAAGCAAATGTATTTGACATCTCAGTGTTGTGTGTTCATCTGTGTGTCTCATTTGTTAACGTTTTTATTTTGTCTTTACCAAATAATAATAAATTATACTGGCTGATAAATTTGACTTACCGACTAGAATTGACAACAAGATCTGATGATATCCATCAGTAAGTATGTTATTTTGTTCTTTTTTAAATTTGGTAGTTTAATCTTAAAAGAAACCATAGAGAAAGCTATTGAATATTGTGGCGGCGGTTAGTGTTTTTATTAATCCCTTTACAAAGGTTCCACGATGGCGAGAGCTTTCTATAAGCAGATTAATCTAATTATAGCCGACGTTTCGCAGAGAAACAGGCGTGGGTCGGAGGAAATTCAAATACCGCGTCATACAGTTCAAACACCTCGGTCTCTATTGAGACAGAAGAATAAATGAAGAAAGGCACCGACGAATTACTGTTAGCGGGTAGGCTATTATTAAACAGCTGAAAACAACCGTCATCTATAGGTGTTTAGTCAACTTCATAGACAAGTATGAGACAGGCGCGTTAAGCGTCTGATTATCTGGTCCGAATTAAAGAACCTCATCGATATTCCAACAGCGGGTCTTTTTATTCTGGAGAGAGATATTTATAAAACCATAGGCAATCGTTTTTCCCTCATTGGAACTCGCGTCCATTCTTGGATCGTGTTTCAGACTTCCGTTATAAGTGATAGCGACACGCAGCGAACTTCTCTTCCGGTTTGGTCCAAATCCGAAGCCTTTCCCAGTCAGCCATAGTTAAAACAAACACTAAAATGGGGATTACTCTTTGAGCGAAGTAAACTAACGGAAGTGGATGAAAACAAAATAAATTTAAAGAATTTTCTAGAGAAAATAATCTTAAATGCATCGTTTGTTTTACTATAAACGTATTTTTTAGCAGTCGTTGGTACGTGAAACAAATCAGTTCATTATGACATCATGTCACCGTATAATCAACGTCAGCAGGTTAGAATCTCGGAAAGGGTTTGAGAGGGAAGAAATTTAATTACCAAAATTAGTTTTGGAGCAAAATAAAGACTTTAAATTTGTTTCCTTTTTTAAGATAAAAGAAAGGGAAACATTTCTGCGGTTTTTATTTCACTTAAGGCACTTTGATCTAATTTGAAAGCGTAAATATAATGACGTAATGGATCTAACAAACACTGGAGGAAGCATGATTTCCAGTAGGTAAAGACACATTTATTGTCATAAATTAAAAAATAGAAAAGCAAAAACATATTAATATCTTTATAGCATTCATTCCAGCACTTAATCCTACAACATGGAGCATAGGGGAAAACATCTAATGCAAATTTAAAATAAATAAATAAATAAATGATTTACGTGATTAAAAAATTTCCACTTAACATCCATGTTAAAGAATAATCACCTATCTGCAGTCAAAACAGTGACTTAACTAATGAACACTGGAAACACTGGATACTGTTTAGACATCAGTTAGAACTGACCAAACTTCGATCTATGAACAATCCGGTGTTCAAAGTCGATGCGGAAAATTAATGTCTTACAAAATGTTCTATGGCGCTGTTTTTAATGTTATACGGCTATTTGATTCGACTACGTTAAGTGTTTCTCATTTCTCGTAACATAGGCATATTTACCGCAATCTTTCGCTTATTTTTATTTTACAAATGTGTGTGTGTGTGTGTGTGTGTGTGTGTGTGTGTGTGTGTGTGTGTATCTTAGAGGAAATTAAATAATCCCAAGTTACACGAGTATTGGTTTCTAGGGGTGAGGATATGTATGCATATGAATACTGAAACAAAAACTTTTTTTTTAATTTTATATATTTCTATTTATTTTTCATTTTAAGAAATTAAGATAATAATGTTAATATTTTCAGTATTTAGACGGTATATTTTTTCACGACTTCTTCTAATCCAGCATCGATAAGAACTTTCTAAATCGTGTTACCAGCTTTTGATTCTTCAGCTCTGAGTAAGAAAATAGGACGTAAGTCTGATCGGACTTATCCCAGTGTGATCCTGCTGCGATAATCAGCTTTGTTTTGAAACAACTAAAACTGTGTCGGTGATCATGCGGCAAAGTGAAGATGATGCCATGTAAATTATATACATTTATTTAGCCGGATGCCTTTTTTAAAATACTTCCGCTAAATTTGTGATCAGAACGTCAATAGAGACCGCTAAAGAGGATCCATTTTACAAGCAGCAGTAAACAACTGGACGAAACATCCTTTCGGATTCTTTAATAACTGCAGATTGTAGAAAGAAGAAAAAAAATTAATAGTATCGTCTTTTGCATAGCGGTTTTAAGCGGTATTTTCTAGTTTTGGTGTACAGAGAGACAAGAAAAAGAGAATTACTAGCGATCGGATAATCTACATCTTTATTCTAATAAGTGTTGAACAATTACATGTTGCAGAAGGGATACAAGTCATGCGCTCAGAAAGATTATAATGGAAAATCTAGGGGCATCTCCGCACAAATTCGGTGGGTTTGTTACAAATGTAAATGTTTCAAACGTTTTTTTTCCATTGCTAGAGGCCAATCTGGTGATAAAGAGCAGTGACAGATTTTAGAGCTACCGAAAATAAACCCTTTGAATAAAAATATTCGTTGCCAAACTTTAAATTGATTATTCATTAATAAATCGTTTCGTAATTAGAATTAGAGTTAGGATTAAGGGTTGGGTTCAAACCTGAGTACCATCTGCCTCATAGTGCAAGTCTTAACGAAACAACTTCTATAGAAGATTGACTTTTGTAAATGCGGTGCCACAGGCTTTGTTTACCAACCCGGAGAACGTGTTTAGCGGGTTAGGGTTATGAAGAATCAGCCTTCATGGCAGCTTATTTATTTTTCTGACAGTAGCAGGTTTCTTCTTTGTACCGTAGAAAGGAAAGACCGATCTTATACGCAAATTAATATCTCCGAAGCTATGGCAAATAATGGGAGGAAAACCTTATATGATTAGTGGGCGGTTGCGTATCCTACGACTGTGAGTTAAAGCTTATTCTTTTCTCTGAACACATCATAGCGCTATTTACCAGAGAAATATCCTATATTATTCGCTGGTGCAACATTTAAAGATCATCCATTGGAAAATAAACAGTGTTGATAACCGATAACGCTAGACAATATTGTGCAACAGCGGGCAGTGACACGATATTTGCAATCTCATGCCACTGACGCTATCTTAGCCAGTACATGATGTCAGTCTCAAGGCATTTGAACATTTTTAAGATTATCCTGGCTGCCGTATAATAAAATTATTTATTTAATTAGTAAAAATTATATTCTTTAGTCAAAACAATATTGAAAAAATTGCTATGCATTTATTTGAAATTTACTGTTTTATTACTTTATAATGGTATGTGCACAGGAAATTGCCGATGCTAACAGTATTATGTTAATCTGCTTGTAAATTTCGCTCCATTGATAACGTATCACGAATCATTTTTTTTTCAGTATGAGATTTCCATGTCCAAATATTATAATTTGGAGATATCATCAGAACGGCGCTAAATGCAGCTTATTCCGCAGTCGTGGTCATTCCAAGATATTCAAAGAGTTCCTAAGGGCGCGATTGATTTACGTTCACACATCATAGTAATTATCTTTTTTTAATACTATATCGTAATTAATTTAGCGCCCACAGACGCCTACTTTTCCAGAAAAATTATCAAACTATTTTCTAGAGAAATGGAAGATAGCCGCTGAGGGGTTTTTTCTGTTATTAAGGTGGATTTGTAATATTATCCATCCGTTCACCATTGATTTTGTACTCCTATCATTGGATTACTTTTTTAAAATTAAAAAATGCCGAAATGTTTGTGTGTGTGTGTGTGTGTGTGTGTGTGTGTGTGTGTGTGTGTGTATTAACATTATTCATTTTTCTGTTATTTGAACAAAGGGTCTAAACATAATTTTGTAGTTAAATTGTTTTCTATGAGTTGCTGCCAATTTATCACAAACGACCCAATGTTTCGGGTTTTTATTTCAAGTGGTAAACTGTCATCAGTTATCGATTCCCTAAACTGGTGACATGCAAACATATATAAAAGGAACCAAGATTAATGATTTCCAAGTAAATAAAATATCGACATTAGATACTTTTATAAAACTTTCTCTGATTTTAGTGTAAAATCAAATAAATAATTTTAGCAATCATAATTTAACAATTATTTACAAAAAAAATGACATTTACAAAAGGCATAGAATAATGAGAAAAACGATAAACGAAATGCACGCCGTGAGATGCTTGACGATTTTGAGCGGTAACATCACATCGACACCAGGACGCCATAAGCTGCAGGTGACGTTTTCTTCTCTTTTAATATTCTCTCAGACTACTATGCCCAAATACTTTCTATAGAATTTCTAGTTTAACTTTTAACCTCTACCAGTCAGACCTGTCTACCTACCGCTTGACCTAGTTTTCTGTACAGGAAATTAAAAATTAGTTCAACCCCCAATCTTTTGGCAAAGTAGCAAACTGAAAAGGAACTGACATGCCAGTAGAGTGTATGCCATCTGAAACGTTTATGTATAATAAATGCAACTAGAAAAGTTGTCATATCTCTAATTTCAGATGCTCATTATGCATAATTTGTTGAATTATGTAATTTTTTACCAAATAAATATTGAACCGGATTTTGATATTTGTTTAAATTTGAATATACTTGAAAAAAAATAAAATACAACAGGTTTGTTCTAATTAGGTAACCCATAGAAATGATTTTTACTGTATTCAAAAATAATTTATGTACAATGCATTCACTCTCCAATATGAAAAGCATAAAAGCACAGTGCAAATAAGAGTAGGTAATGGTGATGAAGTACAAAGTATTTTTAGAAAAGGTGAATGCAGTATTCATTTAACCAAGTAAACAGTCAATAGTATCATTTTTGAGTTTCGACGAAATAAAAGTGGGATTAATGTGGCTATAAATGGTCTTCCAAAAATGACCAGTGATAAAACAGACAGAAAAAGTTATACTCTAATTTCGAAAGAGCATGAGTGAATCGGAGAAGCCATGTTAGTCATCCAAACAGTAATAGACTGAGGAGTATTTGGAAAATTAGCTATTCATCAGTGAACAAATTGACTGTTTCCAAAGAGAGTGCAAAAGAGTCTCGAAAGTTTGGGGAAGTAATAAAAAATATCTTTCTTTATCAAATGATGTGACTTAGGCGCTGAACTAATATTTTGAATAGTCTTTAAAGAGATTCTTTCTGAATGGGTATGACTTTAAAAAGTTGATATATTTGAATTTGCCAGAACACATGCTCTTCAAGTGTAGCAAATACCAAAAATCCTAAAACACATTGCATTAGAAAGAAATTGCAATCTCACTGAAATTATCCTCAGTAAAGTCTGTAAATAAACTGGAACATAGCTGTAATTTAAAACAGCTAAAAAGCTTCGTATTTCATTTGAATTTTAAAATTTCATAATTTTTAATCCTTCAGATATTTTAACTCCATGATGCTTCGGTAGATTAAATTATACTAAGAGTGTACAGCATGGGATACTATACATTTATATTAAAGAATACTTTAAAACTGCGCATTATTTGTTTGCCTCTTTGTTGAGGTGTAAAAACCAGTTTATTTAGCATGTTTAGCGATTATTGGTAACAAACAGACATGTGAGAAAGAAGAAAGGCTTGGAGAGCACTGTAACAATAATAAAACTACAGCCAAATAAAGAGATGTCAGATAACGAATGAAGAAATCGGACAGACTGTGTGAGATTTAGCGAAGTGTAGCTTCTAATGAAAAGGTAGGCATCCAAAGGCTGAGGATCCACTGGAAAAAGAATCGAAGTTGGCTACATTTATTGGAGCGATTTGTAAGTAAAATAACAATGGAGTATAGAAGAAACCCAAACGTTTTATTAATTATTATTTGAGCCACCTACACCCGTGCGATATTTGCAACAACTAATATCTAGGGTTAAGGATGTTGTATCGTTTTGTGATATATCATCAAAAGTCATGTCCACGTGTTTGTTGTTAAATTAAAACCACGCAAGTTCACATCAGTCAAAACGTCCAACAGAGTTTTACGAAATGTCAAGTTATTATAGGCAACTACTGTAGCTGCTTGGAAAGAATTATGCATCAAATAACAATTTAAATTATTGATTGAAATATTAGTTTAAGTAAACAGTTGCTTAAAATTTTTGCGAAACTTTTCAGTATTTGTTAATATAATACCAGAGCTGATTATTACGAGCCTTTCTAAAATTCTTTTAGAACGTATTGTGCTAACGTTGTAATCATATAGATGTCTCGCCTCCACGATTTTTAAAGCTATAGTAAGCAATTAATGAATAATTAATATAATTTTGTATTTGCTTAGGTCTAAACCAGTTGTGGCTTCTTTACTAGTTACTTTCCATCCTTATGCTGTGAAGTATAGGCGAAGTACGTTTCAAAAGAATTTAATCCGTTGGTTTTCGTGATGGATAGGGGGAGTAGAAAGATCAATTACTATGACAAAGTTCATATTTGATCTGTTCATCCAAGAATGTCGTACAACAAGAAAAGGTATGACAGTCAATGACTTATAGGAAACCATTCAAAATCATCCAGATATAGCAGCTGATAGGTAATTTTCTTTAAATTGAAATCAATTATTAATTTTGTAACTCGCTACATTAGTGATGGGCACACGAAAAGAGAACACTTGAAATATTCAATTTATTTTAATTTATTTATTCTGATTGTTTGACAGGTTCGCCCGACTGCTAGATGGTTAAAGCTCTCGTCTGCTAAATGGAGTATTCCCTGGAATCTTTTTTTTTCTTCTTACTTTTCTTCTCATCCGGCTGCGTAAGTTTTAAAAGTTCTAGTAGGGAACTCTGTGTAGTTATAGCTACCACCTTCTGGGCTTCGTGCCAGCGATAAATGTGGAGTCACAGGCTCATCTGGACCGCCATAACGATGGTGATTTTTAAAAGGATAATAAAATATTCAGGTATTTGGTTAGTTATTTAAGGGATTTAATAAAAATAATAATATTGCATAAGCATCAGTCCTCACAGCTTTAAAATGTAAGGTAAAATGTTATTGTCATTAAAAGCAGTTTTATATCGACGTAATGCGGTGCTAACGTCACAAACTTGTATACCCGATTAAAAATAAGTATTTCAATTATAGGTACAAACAATAAGCGAGAGCATATGTTTGTCTTGCGCTATCTGCCTATAAACCTTGGTGAGATTGTAGATAATAACAGCGCCACAAAGAAATAACATTAAAGCAAGTTGTTCCATCTTTTAAAAATTTACCCTTAAATTTATCTTGAAATTGTTTCCAGATTTCGTTCTTCGCGTACGACAAGATGAATTATTAATTACACGATTAATTTCTAATAGTTTAGGTTATTTTTATTATTTCCTTGTGCTCTTCATTCTTGTCGAACTGTAAGAAAGGTCTCACAGTGGTCAGCCAAAAGAGGAAGGCGTTATGGTGAGCAAGCGAGTTACCTGGTTACTGTGGGACGGATTGGGGCTCTTGAGCGGTCGTTCGAATGAGATCCAGTCAGGTGTTGGTCCGCCACATCAACCTGGAAACCTCTACTGGAAATACTCGTTTCTAGACGTGGAAGGAAACCACGCTGCCCGGATTTCTTGTACTCAGACAATAAATGCGCGTCATCGGATAAAAATATGAAAATCTTAAGTTCTATTTGGACCAAGGTTATTTTCTTTTATTCAAGTTGCATTTTTCAATTTTATCATTTTAAAACACAATTTATGAATTTTAAATGTTATCCGCTACGCATTTTTCTGAAAAACTTAAAAAAAAAACAAACAAAACAAAACAGTTTTCTTTGTTTCTGCCACCGTGGATTGTTTATCCACTGAGACTTGAAATTAGTGCTGGAAGTTTCTCTGGATGAAATGATGCAAAAATTAAAACGTAAGGCTAAAATATAGCTTGAGACGGCACAGTCAATGAAACCGGAAGCGGTTTTATTGATAATTTAAAATATTATAAAAAAAATAAATAAATCCAATTATCAAAATAACGCAACGGATTTTTTTTTTAAAACAAAAACAAACAAACAGGAACGACGGAGAATGTGTTAAAAGCCTATTTAACATTTAAGATCTTCAGAGATAAAGTTCCAAGGCAGCGTACCAATTAGCTGTTCCAGCTCAGATGATAATTCAGCTTGTTGTTTGATATCCAAAGCCAGAAGCTCTTTTCGCGTTTATTATTTTCAATATAAAAGGTATGTCGCTGTGCATCTACACAATTCCTTCAACAATTTTTTTTTTTTTGTTATAGATTAAAATTTATTTTTTACTTTTCTGTCAACTCACAGTGGTACAAAAAATAAACTGTTTTATATCGAATTAAAATTCTGCGCTTAGTTTACAGGTGCTACAACCGTCGTGTGTGATGTTACTAACTTTTATCTTGGTTAGTTGCGGACCTAGTGCCGGAGTTTTTGTAGTAAAGTCTGGCCAAAGCGATGAAGTTGTTTTTTTTCCTCTAATGAAGGCTCAACAACGATCGTAATACGGCGCGGGGTTTGCTAATTTCCTGCCAAAATAAAAAAAAAACAAACAAAAACTTTTAGAATTCCAATCCCGTTTTCTAATAAACGGAAACTCAAAAGCGAAGAAAGGATTGAATAATTCTGCCAATTAGTGTAGAAGTCCCTATTCGTATCGGAGTTGTTCTTGAAGGAACAATAAAGCCCGCCGGTAACAATGTCAGTCGATCACACAAGAAAAAATTTCTTCTTGTATTCGTAACATACCCACATTTATAGGAATTCGACTTAATTTTGCCTTATTCTTCAGACTTGAGCGGCACCAAAAGCTTCTCTTGTTAAGAAGACCAAAAGAAATTCCGTGTTTCTCAGTCGTGCGTACTTCTAAACGACATTCAGGTGAGCGTCAGAGATCTGCAACATTGTTTACTATAAAGCGTTGCTATGGGTTCCGACGTCACATCTAGTTTATTTTCAATCAAAAAAAATCTCCAAGCTGCAAGACGGAGGTCTCGGAAGTGTACATATGGGAAAACTAGTGATTAGTAACCTCATTACTGAAAATGCATCATAAATACCAGTGATATTTAGCAATCCATCGCAAACATAATTTCTTCAGCAAGTAATAAATAATTTTGTGATAATCATCTTTAGATCAAATTCCAATCGGACGCAAAATGTTTAGAGCAATTATTTTACTTTCATTATAACTTACAAAAATTAAAACGTTTATATGAGTTTGCAGAACTTCATTCAAAATATACTTTTATCTTTAGCCTGCAGGTCACTATCTGTTCGAATACTTATTTCATAATCTTTTAATATATATTTTTTGAAAAAAGCATGCTCAAGCTCGAGTAGTGTTTCATGAAAGACTTGTTTGTCGTGGTACCGATATTGTTAAAGAGCCCGATGGCAGAACTTTGGTATAGATCGATGGAAACGATAAGGTAAGCAAATACATTTTCAATTTATTATATTTAATGTTTGTGCTTAAAGCAAAAAAAGAAAGTAAAATGATTTAAAATTCAATTGTGGCCGATATATCTTGTGCGGAACTATAAATCAAAGAATATAATTCTCTTAATCTAGTAAGTGAAAATAGAAACATCGGTTGCCTATAAAGTATCATAGATCACGTGTTTTCTTGAAGATAGAATTTTACTAGATCAACGACCTGTTTAGAAAAATTCAAATTTGTTTATGATTAATTCACTTTAGTTTTGCATGGTTTTCCCAAGAACAAAAGCTAAAAAGTAAATGTATGCAGTGCTGGGATCTTACACGAAATTTTTTCACTTTTAACTTTATAAAATCTGCTTTATAAAGTGGAACGTATACACGTGAGTCTTTATATATCTTTCTTAAAACAAGGAGACAAGCATCTTGAAGAAAAAGAGAACAACAATAATATGTCGACTTGAGAATAGTGCTTCGAAAACTCGTGCACATTAAAATAAAAGGCTATGAAAAAAGTACCAGAACTTCAATTGCGTCGTCATTTAGGTGACAATAGAAAATCTCCTTAGTTTTCGATAATGGGCATTGGTCACACTCTTTCCCAATCTCCTGATCTTGGGAATGTATATTAGTTTCTACTGAGAGGAATAAAGATTTAAAATAACCTACACATACGGGAAAGAGCTTATAAAAAACCCGGATTTAATGCAATGCTAATTGAAATACTCTTTCTATATCAGCTCAATCGTAGTAAAGGTAATAAAAACAAAATGGTTCTCTAGTTCAAAATCCATGGCAACCACAGTTACAATATAGTTTCAAAAACGTTAATTTACTGACCAAATTTGAGCAACAATCTTTCTGTAAGCACTCATTATAGTTTTTAAATTTTTGCTTGTGTATCTTTGACAGTAGACCAGTGACTTAATAAGTACACTGTTAGTAAAAAGAATTTAATTATAAATTGGAAAGTAGCAGAATATAACTAAATTGAAACGAAAAAATCCTAAAATCTTAATTGAAAGATGATATACTCTAATTATTAAATTAATTGCTGATCTATGTAAGCAGGTTCAATATCTTCTATTTGGATTCAATACTAATGCTTAGAAATCTTGCAAATGAAACAGCAAACACGCTTTGATAAGAATAATCTGTAACCCATCTACATTTTGGTTTTATGGACTTAAAGTCTGAGCTAACGGCTATCGAAGTAATAAAGAGATTCTGTTCAATGGAAGACTCTTATCACGACTCCTACGTTTAATTTGCATTACATAAATTTTTATCTAGGCCAGTTTCTCAATCAATGACACTTCTCGGCTTTCCAATTCCTCTTAATTAATTAATTAATTAATACGCTGTTTTTAAAATTTTGCTATCACCTGTTAGTTTTCTCAAGTAATATCTTGTAGTCTCTTTGACAAGCGAACAGACACATTTTCTTTTCTTTTCCTTGGTTCATATAGGGAATTTATACAAAGTATAAACATAGTGTTACCAGATAAATTTAACATAATATGATCAGAAAATAATTTAAAAACACAAAATTTTAAAATAAACAAAACATGTCTCTGCCTACAAATTTATAAGACTTCCTGTCTAGCATCAACTAGCAGTTTGATTGAACCTTGCAAAACAAAAGTATTTAACCTATTGAATACAGGCTTACATACATAAAATTAATTGTTATTTAACCACAGAATCTGACACTACAAACACCATTTTAAAAATTGACTCATATTTCAGATTTGTCCATCCAAAAACCAATTGCTATAGTCTCATTTATTTATTTTTTGTTATGAAAGAAAGAGATTTTTTAATAACTGAAGAAACAGAATAGATTTGATTAATATTTTTGTGTTAAAGCTTATCATCAGTTGCAAACTTCGTTCGATTAGGCAACATTCATCAAACGAAGAATAAAAGTATCAGAATCTATTTTTGTCTTTTTTCATCAGGTAACTAGTATAAACGAAGTTTTAGGCTTACGTTTCGGGGGAAAATTCATAGATCCTCAGAAATAAACACTTCCAGCTCTTCAAAATAAGGATGCATTTTGTTTTTTGTAACTGAAATCATTTTCGACGTCATCTTGAGAATCTCATGTAGATAATGTAAAAGCCGAAATCGTTAACGTTTCTTCTTTCACTTATTTACGCACACCAACAGATGGCGTTATAACCAGTGGAGCAGCGAGGGTTTTCATGTTTTGGAAAAAAGGAACAATATGTGTTTTAAAAATTTCTGCCCGACTGAATAGATCTATATAATTAAATTGTATTCTGTCGAAACTTATATGAATATTCTGTCACAGCAACAAGATGATTTTAAAGAAAGACATCCGGTAAAATAAACTAATAAATAACAAAAAATCTTAATAAATATATTAGCGTAACTACTAAACGAATATCATTTACTTTTACCGTTTCTCTAAAATTTCCATTCATATTTATGTCAGATAAAATTGATACTATAAGATATTCTTGCAAATGTATGGTATTATTAAAATCACTTTTTAGGATAGTTTAGAGTTTCAAATGCACATAATTAAATATCATATCAACTTTTAATGAAATACAGCATCTCATCTTTTGGTAAAGTGCCTGGAAAATCTAAGAAAAGCTCTGTAAAGCCGAAATCAGGATTATTTTCTGACCAGCGTAGGTGTCAACGACCTACAGCTGTAAGTACCTTATCCGGTAGTTGCATTGAATAGCCTATTATTGTCATGCATGAACACAAATCAGCTAACATGTGGATGGTTTTAAAACCTCGGCACAACAGATCTCTGGAAGATTTCTTCCTAGTAACTGGTAGCTTTCAGTTTTTCTGGAACCGTGGTAAGGTCCGTCTTAGAGTCGTCAGAAACATCTTTGCATCATCAAGAGACTACTACCGCCGCCACGTGCAACTGCCTCAGCAACTGTTTTCTTGATTGTAAGTTTAATCATTGGTAAAAACGACTTCCAGTCAAAACTCGTTGACTATTCAACCTCGTGGTGAAAATTCCAATGAACACGTTTACTCATCATTCAATTCTCCCTGGAATTAGCAAAGGGGATCTGACCTACAGCACAAGCAATTTTACTTTGTTTTCCACGATAGTTGTCTTTTTGGCACACTCCGCACCTGGTAGGAGAGCAATCGGGTCCTTATTGAGATTTTTGCTCGCCAAAAATATTCAACTGATAACCAGATCATTCTCGAGACTTCCGCGCTGTGTACATATAAATAATGTCATCTTGCCCGTGTTGTTGTATCATTTTCTGACAACCACAAAAATAATGATAAGTTTCCAGTTTTACCAAATCTAGCAGATGCAAGTTATCAGAATTTTTTTTAACATTTTACATCTTTAACTATTAATAAAATATCGCAGAATCTACTACGTTCATTCACCGCAGAAAGTTTCGTTGACGTAATCAACATTTGATTACTCAAGTATCACGTAATATAACATAAATATACCTGGTTCGATCAAAACGCTAGCTTAAAGAGAATTTGGAAAGAGATTGATTTATATTATAGTATCTGCTTTTCAGTAGATAGCATAATCTTTAATAATATTCTATTACAGTCCCTCTTTAAATTCGCTTGAATCTTTCCTTGAAGGGAATTAAATGCAAATAATGGCGTGTCATTAATCCAGTCATCAACGATATTAGCCTAGGAATGTAGATTAATTAATTGCAAGAAAATTTTTCGCAACTTCATTGGTGTACTAAAAATATTCAGACTGTTTGTTTTTAAACCTATTCTCTATAGTGTGATTAGAAGTAGGAATTGTGTAATTTTGTATATTTCATTTAAATCTTTAAATCTGTGTTTGTTTGTTATTCACATTATGATCTGTTGTTTACCTTTTATTTATGGGCGCTTTAATTATTCCATTGCCAACTGATTTAAATATAATCCACTAGTCAGTTGCGTCGTCAGAACACGCTGCACTTTCTGGCCAAACAAACGCATAAATTCCTGAATTACCTGTATAGGACTTCGTGCCTTGCATATCATCCAGTTCTCAATGTGTAGAGATCATCTGTGAAATTTTGAAAAAAACAGTGGTCAGCTTTCTTAGCCTTTGACTCATTGATTAAGGTATTTTCTTCCAACAAAACAGTGACCCAAGAGATTATTCCAAATGATGTAAAGACGGCACATGGTGAATGATAAGAAAGTTCACACTGAAAGTAAAGTGATGTGGCCGAGGTAGTCAGCAAATATGGCTTGAAATTAAGAAATTATGTGCTAAATCAGTAATACAACTAACTGCAACGTTGCAAAAATTTACAGACTCTAAAATCTGATTATTCTTGTTGCATCAAAGATTTTGTGAAATAAAACTCTGCACATGATTTTTGTGCTACTTCTCGGAAATCTGCATATTCAGGGTCATTTTCACGTTCGCCTTTTCCTTGTTGTTTTCTAAACAACATTTTGAGGTTATCACACTGTACGTGCGATACTTTTACTTGGACATTTATGTGGTCAATAGAAAGAGATGCACTACCGTTCCGAGTTCTGCAGGGAAAGACTCCAGCATTTTCTATAGCCATATTCCTTGCTAACTACCTTTTTGCTAAATTACACATCAACAGCGTTTTTTCTTTTATTTATTTTTAAAGAAAAAATTTTTTAACGGAGAACTCCTATAGCAGGCATCATTAAAAAAATTCTATCTCTATAGCATCATGTAACCCCAAAAAGGACATCAGAGGACAAAAGGTCTATCATTATCAAAAAATAAAGCTGATTCTCAAATCTTTAAATATATTCTCAACAAATAAAAATCAGGTACATATACTGATTACTTCGTCGTAATTCGCCGAGGGTGGAAAAATTCTATCTGAGCAAATTTATTTAAAAGTTGCAGGATATACAAATTCAGAAAACAAAATGTGTAAATAAAACGAGCTTAGACTGATCATTCAACCAGCGCAAGGAATCTAGGAAATTCGTTGCCCTTTTATTAATTCCCCAAAAGTGGTATGAAATAATATAAATAATTAGACCAAGTCTGAAACAGCTGTCTTAGATTTATTTATCTGCTGTCCATTGTATAGGTTAGAGCAGGAATAGATGACACCTCGACAACGGAGCGTATACTTAATTACTGCATGTGACAGATAGCACATGATTTGCGCTGGAATATATTTATTTATTTATTTATTTATACACATACATATTTATATGTACGATTGTCGTGTATAGAAAATCTGTCCTTCAATTTTTAAAAATCTATGAAAGATCTTGGAGTTTAGATTATTTTAAAATTAAAATACACCATTGGATTAACAAATTTGTTTGACAATGGAAGTATGTTTGTTTTTTTCTACTTTAGAGCAGCTTTCATAGTAAAGTAGTCTTCCAGATTAACTTTAAATTAGTGCATGGAATAAATGTTAAATCTGAAATTGCAACAATACACAAATGCAACAGATTCAACTACGGCATTTCCGGAATGGTTAGCGCACGGTGATTAGGTCACCAGTAATCCTTTATTGAGAAGTTAACACTTCGATTTCTAGTTGTCTATATAGTGTCACTAGTCTATTTAAACAGATGTTTCAGAAAGAAAACAATTTCAGACAACACTTGTGGAAACTCCAATGACAACTTGTTTGCGAACCCTCTAGACGTCAGTAAGTTAATGGAGAAATAATTGTGTTCGGGAAATGCCAGCCATTTGTGTTTATGTCTGTACACACACACACACACACACACACACACACACACAAACAAAGAAGATTCGGCCAGAAAAAATAACACCTATAGGTCTGGCGTTTTCAGCACTATGACATCTTCTAGTGGATGTTTATCTGCGTTTACCGTATCAAGAAAAGAACCAGAAGTAACTCATGATTCTGTGTCCATTGGAAGGCCGAAAGTCTTTCTAAACATAATTTTTAAAATTTCCTGAAAAATTAAGTTGTAGAAAAGAAAATAAACTTTACAACGATGACAGACTGATGTCTGTTTTAGCTTTCTGTTATTTTGTGCAATTTGTATGATTTTTAAATACCTATTCAATGGTCAAATAATATTTAAAGATATGTATTGACAGATAATAATAAAAAAATAGCCAAAAGAGCGCGTCACTAACAAAGTTAAGCGTCTATAATATAGTTGTCTAGCAATTCCAGATAAATCAGATTAATGCTCTCCTTATTTATTTTAGTTTATCCTTGGGATCTAGAATAAATCACTTTATCTTCCGAACAGTATAATGCCAAAAAATTGTGTATACTCTTTAAATAGTTTATCTGATAAAAGTTAATCAATCTAATGATTTTTATAAGCTTAAAATGTTCGTCAGTATATTTAAAGCCACATTTTTGTATTCTAATTGTTTTACTGAAGCGAAACACCTAGCATTTTATACTCTCTCGCTCACACACACACACACATGTATATATATACGGGTACTTATTTTTTCACTACTGAAAAATATTATGACAGTTATATATTTAAAAAACGATAGAAACAAACTCAGATGGTTTCAAAACCAGATACTGTCTAAATTCAAAAATAACATTCAGCATACAAATCTATTCGTAGATCAAATATTATTCGTCATTTTAAAAGCAAGAAAAAAATTGTTAATTCATTCCGCAATCATCTTAAATTCTAACAGATGATTCGGGTGCTAAAAAATAAATATCCAGCGTTCATACCCAGTCATATTTTCCCCGCTAGTTTAGGTAACATCATCAAGAAAAAAGAAATACAACTATAGCCATGGCGACGAAACGTTTGGCATCACTCAATAAATAACAGTAGCAAATATATTTTTAAATCATAGCTGGATACTGTTCCCATTATCAGATCTAATAGAGTAGTTCCCGGATCGTCATGATGTATAAGAATTTCTTCGAAATCGTCTGTTTTTCTGTTACGGCGGTGTGAAAAAGTCTTGAACAAAAATCACTAGGCTTAGAAAATTGGTTCTTATTTTGTAGAAATTAGTGACTATTGTATGCTTTCTGTTTTAATTGATAGGTATCGTTTAAACGATATATAACACTAAGATCCATTTTGTTATTGCACAGTCAAAATTTAAATATTAATAAAATAATTTGCATGAAATCGACGTGTGCAAAAGTGTCGCATAAATTACAAAAATTAGAATATATATTTTGTGCTATAATAGTTTAGGATAGTATAATATAAATATGAAAAACTGTCATTTTCTACTATTCTGATTCATTTTTGTTCAATATAGTGATGCCGAGAGCCCGATATTTGACCCCCGAACAGCGGGCCACAATCGTTCGCTTGAAAGAAGATGGTGAAACTGAGTGGATCATTGCGGATCGTATCGGTTGCAATCAGTCGACGACATCCCGCACCCTGAAATGTTGGAAAGCCGATGGGAGCCTAATTTCGAAACGCAGAGCCGGAATACCGCGGAAAACGACGGCTCGACAGGATCATCTGATTGCCCGCATGTCGAACTCGGACCGATTCCGCACTTTAAAGACATCCAGACAGCCTTTTCAAGGCAACATGGGATCCAGTTGGCCTCGTGCACCATCAGACGGCGTTTGATCCACTTGGGACTGTTCGAGCGATCGGCACAGAAGAAGCCGTTCATCAGTCTGGACAATCGTCGAAAGCGACTGCAGTGGGCACGCGACCATCTCCACTGGACCGTGGCCCAGTGGTCCCGAGTGTTGTTTTCCGACGAAATCAAATTCGTGAGGGTCCACTCGGTGGGTTGGGTGTACGTTCGGCGATCGATGTCCGAGAAATAACGTGCTAGTTGCACTCGACCGACTCTGCAGGAAGGGGGAGATTCGGCCATGGTTTTGGGCTGTTTTCAATCGTCCGGTGTCGGTCTGTTGCATCACGTGGAAGGTCGAATGAATGCTCATGAATATGCTAAGATCGTCTCGGACATTGTCGAAACGTATATGTGTCACCACATGCCCCTGACGGTCATCTATCAGCAGGACAATGCCCCATCCACACAGCTCGGAGTGTCAAGGCCTTGATAGCCGAGTTTCGAATCCTCCTCTTCGACTGGCCGGCTCAAAGCCCAGATCTCAATCCCATCGTAAACATTTGGCACTCGAATAAACTCAGCGTTGGTGCCAAAAACCGAAAAATAAAAGCGATTGGAAACGGAAAATCGAGGAAGCCTGGTCGGAATTCAATAGTGACAATTGTCAGCGTTTGGTAGCCAGCATGCCTCGTCGTTGTGAACAAGTTAATTAGAATTTCGGATATTCTACTCATTATTGATAGATCTGATCACTTTCTGTATAATTGGAATTGAAACTGAATTGATTGGATAGCTGTCTGGATTTTATGCAACACTTTTGCACACGCTGATTTGATGCAAATGATTTTCTAATAATTATAACTTTTCTTACAATGAAACAATATGCTTGATATTATTGGAATAGACGCACAACAGTAATATAGAAATATTTTAATGAACAAGATTTGATAACAACTACCTTCGACAAAATGCGAGCTAATTTACAGGAAAAATTATTGTTATGCAAGACTTTTGCACACCGCTGTAGATTTTGTATTAACACACTTCACGCTTTTGTTCATTTTCCGATTATGGACGTGAAAAATTACGAGACCGAATGCAACGTAGCTCTGTCATACTATTTTAAGCATATTTAATTCGACTCTATAAAGCAATATTAGAAAATTCTAAAGTGATGCAAAACTCTTGGCCAAGGCTGCACAGTGAACAAGGAGATGATTTTATTTAAAAATCATGTAAAATAAATTGGGCTTTTTAGAGTTGTATAACAAATGTATTATTTATATTTGTGTAAAGGTTTTATTCTTAACGAAATATAATCTTTTTAAAAAGATTTTACATTTACTAACAATAACTAAGTTAATTAATTAACAATAGCACAATAACGCTATCGTTTTTTTAAAAAAATGTCGATTCAAATTATGAAGATATAGTGTCAACACATTATTTCCCTTTCGCTGTTAAATCACGTGATTTAAAAGTTTTTCTCTATTATCTGACTTTCATAACTTGACGTAACCCTCAGTACCGCCTAATGGTAACCTTGGACAAATGATGTGCTATTAAAGTCTGTATACGTACGTATTAACATTTGGCTTTCATGTAAACTTTAAACTATTGAACTTAGAAAGAAGAATAGTTCGAAATGTATTGGAGTATTTCATCCAACAAAGAAAACAAACATCTATAATCTTGATCCTCCGATTCGTATTTAAAAGATGTGAAACTTTAATAAAGAAATGGTGTATGATTTACCCCATCGTTAACCATTAACAAGACAATGTGAGAGCGAGCATAAGCTGCGTAGCAAGTTCCGGAACTCTGCTGGTTTGGGAACATCGTTGCATGGCACCATATATGATGGCCTATATAAACGTTTTCCATGTATCAGGACTAGATTTTACCAAAACAACAGCAGGACAATCTTCTCATTATCTTTATTATTAAGGGATGACATGGCGAATAAAATGTTTCTATACGGTTTTCACATGGTATTAAATTTGAAAGATTGTAAATGTCAAATAAATGGCGAGTGTATGGTCTTTTGGGTGTTTATCTTAGTCTTATGAGGACATGCAGTAGGAGGAGGGTTAGGTGATAGAAGAAACAAATACAAGATAATGTATTTTTTAAAGATAAACAATTTTTTCTAAAATATTGCAAACGTATTATACAGTAACGGTGATGAAAAGTTTCTCTTTTTAAAATAAAAATATGGTTATAAACGTGATATGTAAAAAAGAAAAAAATTGTTGAACCTTAAAACTTAAATTACCGCAGTCAAAGAAAACAAGATGGAGAGTAAATAAATAAGATAGAGAGAGAGAGAGAGAGAGAGAGAGAGAGAGAGAGAGAGAGAGAGAGAGAGAGAGAGAGAGAGAGAGAGAGAGAGAGAGAGAGAGTATGCGTGCGTGTGTAAGAAAAATAAAAAAAAACTTTGTTGTGGCTCAGTGGGTTGTGGTCGGTAAAAAAAAAAAATACATAAATAAAACTTTGCAACTTCAGGTCGATCTAAAGTCACTCGAACACTTCAGAAATAAAAATAGCTAACACAAAGTCTACTTCAGAAAGGTAATGTTACACACCAAAAGCAGTTTTTTTGCTAAAGACTGAGTCATGATGATTGGAACGTGCAAAGACTTTCGAAAAATATCTTTATTACTTAGTTGTATTATATTAAGGTGAAGATAAAAGTCTGCATTAACCGTTAGACTTTTGTAACAAAACCGATAACTTCTTTTTCTTTCGTATGTAGAAGGCTAATTAAAATTTTTCAAAGAACAACGAAACACAAAAAAACAGTAAATCACGAATTACACCGGTGTGCAAAAGTCTTGCATTAAAATAATTTTTCCTGTAAATTAGCTCGCATTTTGTCGAAAGCAGTTGTCATCAAATCTTGTTCATTAAAGTATTTCTATATTACTGTTGTGCATATATTCCAATAATATCAAGCATATTGTTTCATTGTAAGAAAAGTTATAATTTTAGAAATTCATTTGCATCAAATCAACGTGTGCAAAAGTGTTGCATAAAATCCAGACAGCTATCCAATCAATTCAGTTTCAATTCCATTTATGCAGAAAGTGATCAGATCCATCAATAATGAGTAGAATATCCGAAATTCTTGATAACTTGTTCACAACGACGAGGCATGCTGGCTACCAAACGCTGACAATTGTCATTACTGACCTCCGACCAGGCTTCCTCGATTTTCCATTTCAAATCGGTTTTACTTTTCGGTTTTTTGGCACTAACGCTAAGTTTAATCGAGTGCCAAATGTTTTCGATGGGATTGAGATCCGGGCTTTGAGCCGACCAGTCGATGAGGGGATTCGCAACTCTGCAATCAAGTCCTTGACACTCCTAACTGTGTGGATAGGGGCGTTGCCCTGCTGATAGATGGCCGTCATGGGCATGTGGTCATACATATACTGTTCGACAATGTCCGAGACGATCTAAGCCTAGTCATGAGCATTCATTCGACCCTCCACGTAGTGCAACGGACCGACACCGGACGATTGAAAACAGCCCAAAACAATGGCCAAATCTCCCCCTGCCTGCAGAGTTGGTCGAGTGCAACTAGGATGGTATTTCTCGGACACCGATTGCCGAACGTACACCCGACCCGCCGAGTGGAACTTCACGAATTTTCTTTTGTCGGAAAACAACACGCAGGACCAGTTGACCACGGTCCAGTGGAGATGGTCGTGAGCCCACTGCAGTCGCTTTCGACGATTGTCCAAACTGATGAACGGCTTCTTCTGTACCGATCGCCCGAACAGTCCCATACGGATCAAACGCCGTCTGATGGTGCACGAGGTCAACTGGATCTCATGGTGCCTTCAAAAGGTGGTCTGAATGTCGGTGGAAATGCGGAATCGGTCCGAGTTCGACATGCGGGCAATCAGACGATCCTGTCGAGCCGTCGATTTTCGCGGTCTGCCAGTTCTGCCTCTCGAAATTAGGCTCCTATCGGCTTTCCAACGTTTCAGGATGCGAGATATCGTCGACTGATTGCAACCGATACGATCCGCAATTAACCACTCAGTTTCACCATCTTCTTTCAAGCGAACGATTGTGGCCCGCTGTTCGGGGGTCAAATATCGGGCTCTGGGCATCACTATATTGAACAAAAATGAATCAGAATAGTGGAAAATGAGAGTTTTTCATATTTATATTATACTATCCTAAACCATTATAACACAAAATGTATACTCTTATTCTTTGTAGTTTATACAACACTTTTGCACACGCCGATTTCATGCAAATTATTTTATTAATATTTAAATTTTGACTGTGCAATTACAAAATGGATCTTAGTGTTATAGATCGTTTACAGACACCGATACCTTTCAATTAAAGCAGAAAACATACAATAGTCACTAATTTCTACAAAATAAGAACCCATTTTCTAAGTCTAGTCATTTTTATGCCAGACCTTTGCTCACCGCTGTATGTTATATTTTATTATTTTTCTTAACATAAATGTTACAGAGACCATTTGTTTTCATTTTTTGACAGAAAAAGCATTTCTTTTGAAATATGCGAAATAACTAATTTTATTAAATTTAACCGCATTTTATTTAAAAGTTAACCGAATATTATAAATGTAAGTCAGCAGTTTACATAAAAAAATATTTTTTATTTCTTTAAAGAGATGCAATACTATTTTAAACTTTCATAAATTTGAATGAAAAAGTCTATAAGATTAAATAAAAAAACAACGAATTTTATGTTGAATTTGTTGCATTATTAAGCTAAAATATATCTTTTATCCAGCGTAGTTAAGATATTACAATTTATTTAATCCTATTAATTTTCTGAAATGCTAAAATATGATATTTCTTATATTACATAAGTAGTCTGAGCGGAAAAATCTGCTACTTTTACACAATGATCAGGTGATGTCAGAAGTCTTAATGTCCAGAAACAAGAGATAAGATTTTGTTGATTTTTAATTAAAAAACAACAGACAAACTATTAGTAATCTCTGATTAAAGTAGTGTAATGTAGTTGGTCACTCTTGTTATAGTAATTTTAATATTTATTGCAGGATTTTCTAATTCTATATTCACCGAAAAAAGGTTGTAAATTTAAAGAAGATGTTGTCGATAGTAAAAAGATACGCACTTTGAAAACAAACATTTCGACTGAATTTTTAGTGCCCGTTACATGATATCTGCAACAAGGCTAACGCTTCCTATTTATGTATTATTTGGATATGTTGCACATCATTAAAGGGGTAAGATTATTTCAGGCTACGCATGGTGTGGACTGTGTATTAATGTCAGATGAAGTGTAGTAGCATCCTGTAGGTTTAACGACGAATGACACTAGAATTGTATGCAGTAACACTATGGTGTGTTTAAAAATATTAAATAGGTATCTTTGTATTATTACGCAGGTTTTCAAGAGAGTTTTACTGCAAGAGGTAAATGGAAACTCAAACGAGTTTCCAATCGCCGATAATTAAGGATTTCTTCAATACATCCCACTATAGGTTGATATATTACTTATAATAAAACTCGGTTTAAAAGACGACTTAAAATTTACGTTATGTTTGATAATGCAATTTCCTCGGTACTTCAATCGTGATAATATTAACAGTTGGGAAAGTAGAAGATATTTTTTTAATCTCTAACGGAGGAGGGAAAATTTTGTGACAATGGAATGAAGAAACTCTTTTATAGTTAATAGCAAAATACAAACCTGTTTCAAATACCGTACATGTCAGCTTTACAGTCGTATGTAAGAAAAATTCTCAAAGGGCAACACTTAAAAGTTTATTGACGTAAACAAGAATCTTTAAAATTCCTCAGAAACAAAAAAACCTACAAAACAACAACGAAAGGACCATCACCTGCTACTTTTGCACAAAAAATATCCTTTAAAAAAACAAAAAACAAGGTACTTGATAATGTATAAACAAAAAAGGCCCTCCTAAATATTTAATTTCAATTCCGTCTTAACTAGAATTATTTACCCATTAAAATTGTACTGAAAGAAAAATTAGATTTACTTTCAACAGTTAAATTACGAAGGAGTTAGACAAGCAGTGTCTTTAATTCAGTGATTAAAGTAACTGGATTATTTTCATTAGGCTAATTCTGAACCTTCATTACCGTCGTATAAACCGCAATCAATCTGACTTTGGATTCTAGGACAGAAGAAAGACTAACTCGCTGCATGAAATATCGACTTTCCACTAACTGAAAGCTGACTGTTTGTCCAGTACCATCTCTAAAATGTGGTATAATTTTACTGCATTGCTTCATATTTTGTTTCTTACCTATTAATTGTCTGACGGTATAACAGCAGCAGAGAACAACGCAGCAAATAGTAATTATAAATATAATTATAATTTACGACTAGATTATTTTATAAATGTATAATTTTAAAAGTGCACACATATAATAGCATTTATTTAACCCTTTAGGGATATAATTTAAAAAATGTAAAACAGCAACAAAAACTACACACATTTTTAGAAAATGCGCATGAAATTGTACAATAAAATAATTTTTAAGAAAACACATACTGCGTTTGGAAAAAAAAAACTTTCGGGTGAATAACGGGAAATAAATTGTCTGCTATACACAAAAAAGCTTAAAATGCCAAAATAAGAAAGTTTATTTGACAGTAGAAATCGTGTAAATTCGTCTTTATGGCTCAATGCCAATAAATGTTATGTAGAGATGAACTTCATCTATCTTTACTGCCATATTAAATACGAAAGTTGAACCAGTGCATTTGATTTTAGAAAAAATGTGAACGAGAAACGACAGCACTTAAATCCGCAAATATCACCTAGAATGATTTTTTAATGTTTACTACTAATTAATGTAAAATATAACTTTTACTGATCAAACTCTGTATCTCTTCTATACTAAATATCTTAAAAAGCTTAATGACCAACTTGCCATTGTACTTACCATGACTTTTATATTTAATATAATCTATAGTATCGGCTGTAACTATAGCTACAACCGAAATAAATCAGATTTTTGTTTTAGTATATACCAGGATGAACAGTATCGTTGGTTTACTGCCATGTTTAATTTTAATGTACCTAATACAATTCGTTATTTGCTAATAAAAGCTAGCAATCGGTTTCCATTTGTTTAATTCTATTTTTAAAAAGTCTAAAAAATGAGCCACAATCAAAGTCATATTATTTAAATTCAAATTAAAAGGACTGAAAATAGCTTAAGTTTACTATAAAGGGTAGTGCTTGTGTTTTCAATGGGAAGGCCTCGTAAATTCACACCAGTATTTTATGATATACATTCCACGTATTTATCTATGGTTTGGTTTTCAATTTAATCTGAGTATTTAGTGAAATTTCAACATGTAATAGCTCCGA
Organism: Nautilus pompilius; assembly: GCA_018389105.1. Taxonomy (NCBI): domain Eukaryota; kingdom Metazoa; phylum Mollusca; class Cephalopoda; order Nautilida; family Nautilidae; genus Nautilus; species Nautilus pompilius. The sequence goes on from JACATO010001894.1 coordinate 1,105,233, forward strand.
TTTTTCTAAAAATCCTCAAAATTAATTTTACTTCAAAATGATGGTTCCAAAACTTTAAAATTCTGCGAACCTCTTTCGTGAAAAACGCCAAATCTCGCGAATCCCTCCTAAAAATAAATATTTTCCAGAGATTCCCCCCTTAACTGAGTATAAATTATAGAATCAGTGAGCAAGTAAATATAAAAAATTTTTCTTGCGATATTTATTATTTATCATTACATTATTCATCTTCTTTCATTATGAGAACAGCAGCGCTCCTCCAAGATCTAATTTTCTTAATCCGTATCACTTTGATTGAGCCTAAACTTGCAGTTAAACTGGAGGTTTCGAACTTCTCAGTGTGATGATGGATGTACTTTGCGTTGATCGGCACAACTCTTAGAAATCTGGAACCACTGAAGAAAAATACAGTCTCAGGTCTGGTTCGGCAGTGAATCTGTTTCTGTGTTTGGTTTTCAGATCTGCATACCAGTAAAACACTTTCTTGCATAATTGTGTTGCTGGAAGCAGTAATAAAACTGCAGTAGCTTTTTCTGCCAGCAGAGGGCACTCCTTTCTTAAATTCAGCCAAAAGTTGATAATCTGAAACATCTTTTCAGTTCGTAATCACAGGAGATGGGTTTCAGCCAGTTGTTCATCATGTGCTGTAAATCAGTTCACACTGACAACACTAATGAACTAACTAGTAAATGAGAACATTCACTCACATCTCAAATGTGCAAAACAGCATAGCATTGAAAGTGACTGAGTACTGACCGACTGAAGGAGGACTGCACTGCTGCCTCTTTGGGTGCAATGACCTTGGTTCTGTCCAGTCCTCAAGGCACTAAAATAGTTGCCTGTTTTTGAGTGTGTTCATTAGTTTAGTGGTCACCAAACTGACAGCTGTTTCTGAATAATGCGAATAAAAACTAAGCAGCTTAGTTTTTCTGGTGTTGCTTTCATTAGACTTACGTTTCCGTAATTAAGTCTAATTAATTATTTATTTATGCATATATCAAATAAACTGTCTGAAACGTCCTATAATTCTTTCATACTTCGTGAAAAATTTCCAATTGTCATTTTCCCAAAAATTTGGAATTTTGGTGCGTGGACATTGTTGCTTTCGCCATTACGGAATATTTCCAAAGTATCCGATGAAACATTTACCTAACCCCAGTAGGAGAACCATCGACTGAAATCACCCTGCTTTGATTTTCTAAGGACACAACACCTGTTGTGATTTTTAAGGGTTGTCTTGTCATTGTTTGTCACGATGATATTTCCAGTGAAACGTCAAGTAAAGTAAAATGAAATCCGTAAATTTAAAATTAAATTTGTTTAAAAATCTTTGTTTGCCTTTTTACCTTTAATAACGCATAAACGAATTACCAGAATGGTTTGATACTAAACAGTAATTCAGCTAAAGTTTGCCCAATTAACGGTATTTCAGCGTCTTCACGCATTTCCTCAATTACTTGAGATGGACGTATAAAAGTCAATTCTTCCAAAGTATCAGTTTTGTTTAAACTGTTTATGCATTTGTGAGCTTAACGTATTTTTCCCTGTCATTAATATCTTTTTTTATAACAACTTGTATCATACTTTGATAAATTTAAAAATAATAAAATTAGTAAAGTTGGTCTCTTGGAAGAAGCAGGTGTGAAGGGACGTTTTATTTCTAAATTAGATCCGTTAATTTATGCTTACCCAGTCTGGTCCATGCCGTTCGAATGTGGCGAGAAAATTTCATGTAAAGATGGTCCTTGCTCGCTTTTAGTTGGTACAGTAATTACGGTTTTTATTTTTGTGTATTTTGGTGATGTAACGTCGACAAAAATGTGAGCTCAAACTGAAAGCAAAAACAACGTATCTGTTCATATCGAAAACATCAGCCATAGGAACTCTACTTTCTGCTTATCAGATTGGTTTGCACTTCTAAAAGTAATAATAGACACCAAAATAACGGACGCCATTATGTAAAACAAGAGCTTCGTTAAGGACTACAGTGGATTGTTCCGTCGTAAATAATTAGCCTAATAATTGCTTAAAGGAAAGTTTCTTTTACTTTCACGTAAATTATATAGGAAATTAATTACAAAGACACATTTCTAGTGTCTATACTAAATATAACAGGCGCTTTAATTGCTAATAACAAGTAATGTATTAATAGAACAGCTACTTGCCGTAGTATCTTGCGATTGGCTTAATTTCCATATTCGCTAACAATTCGAAATGTTTATTAAAGGCGATGCACAGCTTGACTACTGGCAAAGTAATTCTGCAAAGTCAAAATTGGAAATCGAGTCTTTCAACTAAAAAAAAAATCAATAAGTAATTAATCTTCTCAAAAATAAAACATAATAATTTCTTAAATATTAAGATATACACCGGTGTGCAAAAGTCTTGCATAAAAATAATTTTTCCTGTAAATTAGCTCGCATTTTATCGAAAGCAGTTGTTATTAAATCTTGTTCATCAAAGTATTTCTGTATTACTGTTGTGCATCCATTTCAATAATATCATGTTTCATTGTAAGAAAAGTTATAATTATTAGAAAATCATTTGCATCAATTCAACGTGTGCAAAAGTGTTGCATAAAATCCAGACAGCTATCTAATCAATTCAGATTCAATTCCAATTATACAGAAAGTGATCAGATGCATCAATAATGAGTAGAATATCCGAAATTCTTGATAACTTGTTCACAACGACGAGACATGCTGGCTACCAAACGCTGACAATCGTCACTATTGAACTCCGACCAGGCTTCCTCGATTTTCCGTTTCCAATCGGTTTTATTTTTCGGTTTTTTGGAAACTAACGCTGAGTTTAATCGAGTGTCAAATGTTTACGATGGGAGTGAGATCTGGGCTTTGAGCTGGCCAGTCGAAGAGGGGGATTCACAACTCTGCCATTAAGGATTTGACACTCCCAGCTGTGTGGATGGGGGCGTTGTCCTGCTGATAGATGGCCGTCAGGGGCATGTGGTGACACATATACGTTTCGACAATGTCCGAGACGATCTTAGCATAGTCATGAGCATTCATTCGACGTTCCACGTGATGCAACGGACCGACACCGGACGATTGAAAACAGCCCAAAACCATGGCCGAATCTCCCCCTTCCTGCAGAGTCGGTCGAGTACAACTAGCACGTTATTTCTCGGACATCGATCGCCGAACGTACACCCAACCCGCCGAGTGGACCCTCACGAATTTGCTTTCGTCGGAAAACAACACTCGGGACCACTGGGCCACGGTCCAGTGGAGATGGTCGCGTGCCCACAGCAGTCGCTTTCAACGATTGTCCAGACTGATGAACGGCTTCTTCTGTGCCGATCGCCCGAACAGTCCCAAGTGGATCAAACGCCGTCTGATGGTGCACGAGGCCAACTGGATCCCATGTTGCCTTGAAAAGGCTGTATTGATGTCTGTGGAAGTGCGGAGTCGGTCCGAGTTCGACATGCGGGCGATCAGACGATTCTGTCGAGCCGTCGTTTTCCGCGGTCTGCCGGCTCTGCGTCTCGAAATTAGGCCCCCATCGGCTTTCCAACGTTTCAGGTTGCGAGTTATCGTCGACTGATAGTAACCGATACGATCCGCAATGACCCACTCAGTTTTATCATCTTCTTTTAATGCGAACGATTGTGGCCCGCTGTTCGGGGGTCAAATATCGGGCTCTCGGCATCACTATATTGAACAGAAATGAATCAGAATAGTGGAAAATTACAGTTTTTCATATTTATATTCTACTATCCTAAACTATTATAGCACAAAATATATATTCTAATTTTTTGTAATTTATGCGACACTTTTACACACGTCGATTTCATGCAAATTATTTTATTAATATTTAAATTTTGACTGTGCAATTACAAAATGGATCTTAGTGTTATAAATCATTTAAAGACACCGATTCCTCTCAATTAAAACAGAAAACATACAATAGTCACTAATTTCTACAAAATGCGATCCCATTTTCTAAATGTAGTAATTTTTGTGCATGATTTTTGCACACCGCTGTATATGAAACTTTTAAATTAATATTTCACAACTATTTTTGATATGTATAACATAAGTTTTGAAATAAAGCTTTAAAACTAAAAAAATCTACCTGTCATTCCGTAGGATTTGCAGACAAAGTTACCTGATAGTCAAGAAATGAAAGAAATTTTAAATTAAACTGTTTTGAAGCCAGACTTGTTAACTCCTATTTTAAAGCTAAATTGTGTGTGCTGAATTTATTGGCATGAGCAATCATATTATCAAAGGGAAATGATCGACATCATGATATTCGGCGAAAAATCTGACTCAGTTATCGAGGTCTCAAAATCACAAATTTATTTTTGAGTCAACTGATGGTTTTGCATTCAAAGCGACAGCCTAACAGTACGGCGAGTATATTCTGTGCCTAGGTCTTCTCGTCTACTGACACTCAGAGAGCACCTGTAATTTCACCAGAAAAGATCTGCTTCTATTTAGCAAGATTGATAGGTTTCCATATCTAAACACTACTCCATATAACTTTGGGGGAGGTATCATTATTAGCAAAATTTATCCTTTTTTAACTGGGGAACTAAATAATTTGAATCAAGTAAAGTCCAAGTTAAAAGCCATTATCCTATGAACGTAAATATTAAACAAGGGGTCTTCAACATGGGCGGTATCGCCCACCAGCGGGCGTTCTGTAGTTTTAAACAGCCGCTACAAAAGTAAAGAAAATTACATTTAAAAAATTGAAAGTTTAAAAAAATTAATTCTATGGGAATTATATTCGGCCATATTCTATATTACTGCTTTTGCTTTTGTATATATATTACATTTAGTATAACAGTTACACCCAGCTAGATATTATTACCGTTTTATGGTGCTAGCCGCTTTTAATACATATTAAAAAAAGATGCGGCCGAGGCGAAGTAGCTCGGTTGGTATGGCGCAGGGCTATCGGACACGCGGTTCGCCTGTCCGGACCCTGCGAGATTGGATATTTTCACGCATTTATTAATCATGTAATATTTATAATATTATATAATATAATAATTTTAAATTTATATAATACATATTATATGTAAATTTATATAAATATAATATAATAATATTATATTTAATTTAAACTGCGGCGTTTCAGTGCGTTATATACGCCGCCACCCGGACTAAATAAAGGTTTTTGCTACAGTGGCCTTTCAAAGTGTCCAGCAGCCATGTTTTCGTATTCTACTTTGATGTTTATTTAATTTACTATCACTACAGTGATATCCTTCTGCGTAACTTGCTAAAATTCCTTCCATTACGGTTGCTGATAAATACATTTTATTTGATTAAATAATTTGACTCTATTTATAAATTTGTCTTGTTTATCTTTCTGCCTCCATAAATATTTCGAAACCCTCACTTGCATTATAATATCAGTTCCTTCATCTCTATTTCATTTTGGAGGGTATATTTACAATCACATTGTGCGAATACTATCTCAGTGTGTGATTACCATTAATTTTGTGTGATATTTCACGCAAATTGCTTCCTCATGCTTCGTTCAATATTGTGTATTTTTTCTTGCATTTTCGGAAATTACATTTTAGTGGATTGCCGCCAGTCTACTAACTATGCCTCCAAAGTAAAAGTGCTGTCGTCTTTATTCATTTGAATACTTGAAATTTTGGTTCATTGTGTTCCCACCTGACAAGTTTTTACCAATGTGTTTACTCAAACATTTTCAAACGAAGCAATGAAACCATCACGGTTACGTGACCATCTTAATGCAAAACACTCAGACAAAAAAGATAAACCATTGGATCATTTCCAAACTCTTCATGCACAATTTAATAAACGTTCAACAATCACTTCTGTATTTAGAAAATATAATGACAAGGTCAAAGACGGACTCATTGCGGCTTTTCATATTTCAGAGATAATCGCTAAGAGTGGTAAACCACACAATGTATTTGAAACGCTAATGATCCGTCTTTGCGAGTTATCTCCACAGTAATGCATCAGGATCCAAATGACATTTTGAAAGTCATACCAATTAGTGATACAACGGTACAGCGGCGCATTGACAAAATGGCCAATAATGTTGAGAAACAGCTTACAAGAATTGCAAACAAAAAAATTTTCTTTGTAGTTGGACGAATCCATAATCACGGACAACACGCTTTACGTACGATATTTTGATGAGGATAATATATTGCAAGAAGATATGTTGTTTCCAGAAAACCTTATAACTGATACAAAAGGAGAATCCATTTTTGCTACACTGAAGGCATAGATTGAAAATAACAATATTTCATCCGCAAACATTATTGCCTCTGTAACTGATGGGGCACCAGCTATGGTAGGTCGCTACCGCAGAATTGTGGAATTTTTGAAAAAAGAATTCCCAGAAGATTTAACTATTCATTGTGTAATTCATAGACAACATCTAGTTGCCAAATGTTTAAGCCCAAGCTTGCATGCACCACTAGGAATCGTAATAAATGCAATAAATTAGATTAAAGACAATTTCAAAAATGATCGCATGTTCCGACAGCTATGTCATGACAATGATGAACAATTTGTTCGTTTGTTGTTACATACAGAAATTCGTTGGTTGTTAAAAGGCGATTGTTTGACACGTTTTGTGGAATTATACGAAAATATGTTGTAATTTTTCCATAATGAAAACAAAATTGATTTTTGCAATGAATTAACAGCAGTGAAGAAGGTTGTTTTCTATTTGACTGGAATATTTAAGATATTCAACGAGATTAACTTGAGACTTCAAGGCAAGCAGGCGACACTCATTGACTGTAAAAATGTTATCTCTGTATTCATTGATAAATTGGTTTTATTCAGGAAAAACATACTACAGAAATAATTGCACCAGTTTCCAGAACTATTTTCTATCAAAGATGAGCTTACAACATGTGACATAGAGAAGTTTCGAGTTCACCTTTATGCCCTTAAAACTGATATGCATAATCGTTTCAGCGATATCATAACCTTGAAGATTAATACATGGATGGTGAATCTATTCAACACAAATGTGTGTGTGACGTAGAAGTTAGATGGCCAAGAGGAGATATTAGAATCGCTTCATGATGACGAGAGTAAAGCCAATTTTAACCAAGGTGGATATGCACAACTGTGGCAGAACAAGAAAATGTCAACTCTCTATCCACAGTTGTGGAACAAAATTTCTTTGCTATTGCTAGCCTTCCCTACCTCATATCTAATTGAGTCTGGATTCAGTGCAGTCAACCATTTCCAGACCGAAAAATGAAATCGTTTGAAGGAATCAGAGAGAGGAGATCTTCGTCTATCCTCACTAAATTAAAGTCTGATACTGAGTTCCTGGTTAGTAAACACTAACCATAAGGCTCGCATTAAAGGTGCCTAATTTCACATATATATTGATATTTGTATACTGTATATCCGACTACCATGTTTAATATTTACATTTTTAGTAGTTAGGCTCACAATTAAAGGAAATTGAACACTTATTTTGTAATTTCTATATTATCCGATAGGATATATATGAATAAATTATATTTAATAATCTATTTTTTTAGTAATTGACTCACAAACATAATCTAACATTTATTTTTATATTTTGTTTACTATATGTATGAATAAAATATGTTTAATATTCTTATTTTTGAGTATGAACTTATTTTTAATTACAAAATGTTGAAAAATTTGGCACTGAACCAAAAAAAGGTTGAAGACCCCTGAATTAAAAGGTGTTAATCGTAAAATTTACGTAAAAGTAGGCTTATTTGATTTTTATAGAATTTTCGGTATTCTATTATATTTTATCCTTGATTTTTGCTTTATAATTTCCTATGAAGAAAAAATTATATCAATAGCGACAAAAGTGATTTTAAAAAGCTAGTATTCAGATAAATGGAGTGATATTGATTTGCCCTAGATTATATCTTATCTTTACTGAATTCCACAATTAAGAAAAAACGCCATATTTTTGTAGTATTTAGTTACGAAAGATAACTATGTTATGTAAATGGCAAGTAAAGATAATATTTTGGTTCTTTATGTCAGTCATTAAAGATGAATAAAAGAATAATTTTCTTAGTAAAGCAGAAAACATAGATGTAACGTCAGTTTTAGAAAACAATTATCAGCGCTGGTATTGTTTTATAACGTCCACAGAACGTTAAGAATGCAGAATGAAAGTTTTTAATATACGTAAACACAATGGACTCCATTATAGCAGAGCGAAGATGTCACGCTTTTGTTCAAGCAGTAATTCGTAGCACCAAGAACAGAGTGTACTTGTGGTTTTTTTCGGTCGCCGCTGGTAGCATGGAAAGGTATAGTCTGATACTCAAAGTTGCTACAGTAGACGACATTAATCGGTAGACCGGAAGTATTTTCCATCCCCCAGCTGACTCAAATTACGACCTATCATAATTTTTTACCACATCTATTCTCTCTGGTAAAATTAACAATCAACATCCATTATTTATCTTTGATTACACTGGTCAACAAGTATTTTTCATCAAGCCTATGTCAAGGTGTACTTAGTGTAGTTTTTAATGCTCATTTCAAATATACACTTAGTTTTTTGACATCACGTACAGTTTTCAAGATGAGAAAGTCTTTTGGTTTTAGCTCATGTATTATATAGAAATTCAATTAATGACGTGTATGCATGTATTTCATTTACATCATGGAAAAATACCTTTAAAATAAACTACATTATTCATTGCTGCATAATTCAGATGCAATATTTCATCATCTTAAATTAACCAGTCAAGTTTTGTCTGATGAAATAGGTATTTCAACATCTCAAATTGTCCAGTCATAATTGGTCTGATGAAATATTTCATCATCTCAAATTCAATATAAGTATAACCGTTTGTATCTATTTCCTTACTTGTTTTACAGTGTTAACAATGTCAAGACAGTGTAGAAATCCTCCTGATATGTTTTGTTATGTCTGTGGACAATTTATTGTGAAAGCTCAAAAACGTACAATAACACCAGAGATAAAGAATATTTATAAGCTATACTTTGACTGTCCTCTTGGAGATCAGGACAAGTTATGGGCACCACATTTTATCTGCTCAGCTTGCTCAAATGGCTTACGTGACTGGTTCAATAAGAGGAAGAAGTCCATGCCTTTTGCCATTCCAATGATATGGAGGGAGCCGAAAGACCATGAGAATAATGAACTTTTACTTCATGCCATTGCCTATGAAAGATACTCATGGAAAATAGGTGGAGATTTAAAAGTCATTGGAATGTTAATGGGAATGCAGTCAGGTTTCACAAAATACTGTTGTTTCTTGTGTCTATGGGATAGTCGGGCAACTGACAGACATTATTCGGAATCAAACTGACTGACAAGAACATCATACCAGCCAGGACTGTCTAGCGTCAAGAATACACCTCTTGTAGATCCATGTAATGTCCTATTGCCTCCTTTGCACATAAAGCTTGGACTGATGAATCAGTTTGTAAAGACACTAGGGAAGAGAAATGCCAGAGGGTTTGAGTATATTGTAGAAAAGTTTCCCAAAATAACACAGGCGAAGTTGAGAGAGGGTATCTTTGTCGGACCCAAATTAGAGAAGTACTCAAAGATGTCAACTTCAAGACAACACTAGATGAACTGGAACTGCCTGCTTGGAATGCTTTCAATTGGATCTGTGAGAATTTCTTTGGCAACAAGAAGGCAATGGACAACAAAGATGGCATCAAGAATCTTCTGAAATGCTACTCAGCAATGGGTTGTCGCATGTCACTGAAAGTTCACTTCTTGGACTCCCATCTGGATTTCTTCGCAGATAACCTTGGAGCAGTGTCTGATGAACATGGTGAAAGATTTCACCAGGACATTAGTGCTATGGAGAAACGGTACCAAGGCTTCTGGAATGACAGTATGCTGGCTGAATACTGCTGGACACTTTACCGTGATCAACCAGATCAGGAACACCGCAGGAAATCCAAATCACAATGTTTCTAACTCTGTTGTAATAACTTTGTCTGTTTTGTCTGACCCATTTTTTGTGTATTCACTCTTTGTAGAATGATAGTGATGATTTTTAACTCAATAAACTCATTTACTTTCTAAAAATAATGTCCTTATTTATTACGTTAATGATTTCATATATACAAATATGTAAATATTTGCATGTATCTACTGAAAAACTGATACATGGCGCATACAAATGGAGTGAAATTTTGAAATCAGCATGAAAAATTAGTTTAAAAAAGTTGGTTTGCATTCATAATGAGTATGATACATTTAATTTTGTTGACCAGTATTATTGGAACTTATAACACCTACCATGACTCTATCTGTACTCAGTTGCATTCGGGAGAATTTCTGAGCAGTTTCTTTGGATAGGACATATCACATGGCTAAGGATGGCATACTTACGGATTGTTCTGTTTTGTTTTTTTAAAATCTTCTGGTAGCCATTAATGTATGGCAAGTTCCGCTTATCATGACGTCATTTATGGCCTGATGGCCAACAGGTCGAGGGCAGCTTTGTTATGATGCTGCTATCACAATCATACTTAAACATAATTTTTTTTAAAATATTTCTTTACTCGGCAGATTCAATATTTTAAAGAAAGTGATATCCATAAGATCAAATTTAAAAGGAACGAAAAAAATTAGCTTTTGTAATTTAAATCAAAAGAAAAGAACATGTCAATTATTTATCCGTAATTAGTTGCTGTTTAATTCTTTAATTTATTAGCAGTAAAATTACAAATTACCACTGATGCAAGCACAAGGAAACAGATAACATGGCCACACCTGACATCTTCAGCATCAAGTAATTTTCGCTTTAATGCAATCTTATCAGAAATGATGTACGAAATAACAATAAATCTGTAATGATTTTTTCTAACCATTTGGAGGAAATAGTTGGAAGACATTTGTCTTAACAATGTATTTTCAGAAACCGATTAAACTAGAAAATGAGAAAAAACTACTCTATGTGTAATATAATCAGCTTTCTTGTGAAAGTGGATATCCGAATTCCTCCAGCTAGAACTTCACCTGTCTGGATGAAATCTCTGAGCAGAAAGTCGTGTTTTGGAGCAGTGTTTAGTAAATAGTTTCATTTACGCAAAAATATATGAAAACTTAATTAAATTTTTGTACCATTAAAAAAAATTAATCCTGTTTTTCTAAATAAAATATTTAGACTTTTTGTAAGAATAAAATACAAAGGTAATCTGAGGTAATTATCAGATGGCTCCCGATCACATTAAGGTCTTTATCGTGGAGTATTATTTATTATTTTGTTTGCTTTTAACGACTGTTTTTGTAACAAATAATGGCTTTGAAACATTTGTCACACATACATAGACTTCGACAAAACGTTTAAGGAATCTACAGACATTTTATCTAAAATCAATTAATTTATCCTTAGAAATGAATCCGCTTTTATCTATTCGCTCTACAAGTGACTGTCTGATCACTGTAAAACGATGAGCAGATTTCCTTGATCTTAATACTTTATTCATACTGAGGAGGACAGTCAGACAGCGGACTTTATGCGATGGTACGGCACGTTCCAGTGGAGTTCATTGCAGGAGTCAGGTCTTAGGGTTGTCATGCTGTTTAGATCTCCTACGCGTTCTATGAACATTGTCTACTCCGAAAGCCAGCCCTCGCTCTCAAGACGGTCTGTGATTAGTAAAGCGTGGTAGACAGTTCTTTTTCATGATTTCATCTTTTTTTTTCCTGATTAAATATTTACCCCACCTATGTTGAAGGTCGTTGCCGAGCACAGGTTTCGCCGTGAATTTGCCATAGCATATACGCTTTACTTGATAGCAAGCAGTGCAAATGGAGATTTGGCATCCACAGAGCCAGTTTCCAATCATCGGTGAGGCAGTTTACATGTTCTGTTTAGATTCAGCCTTATAGCTTTGCTTTTCTATTGGAAAAAAATTAAGATTTCGGGCGGAAAATTAAACAAAACATCTGGCAACACTTAAATGATACCTTGGTAGTCTCTGAATTAATTATGAGTTGCCGCAATCTGATTCCCTGTAAAGAGGACCGAGATTTTAGGCCTGCCGACCACACAGGACGATAATCTTCTCGTCTATCCGCCCTCTCTATTGAGAAAATATTATGCTTTTTTTTTTTTTTTTTTAGAAAATGTCGAAAAATAAAACTGAGTCCTTTTGGAGTTATAAATAATTGCTTTATCTCTGATCTTCAGCCTGTCAAAATGCACTCAGATATAATTATAAGACGGCTCTTGTGAAACAACCGGGCCTTTTCCAGTACTTCATTCACAATAAATCATTTGAAGTCTCACATAACTGTTGTTTTATGCAGGAGATGATTGACTGGCAAGCATGTGTTGGGTTGCTTACTCAACGTTCAAGCAGCTACTTCTACCCACGCACTCCATCATTTTGACCAAATAATTGGAGCAGATTCGAATACTTAAACATATTTTTCTCACCTACTTTCAAAACAGAATAATAATTTGATTCCATATATGATACGAAATTTTTCTTCAAACTTACCTATAGCCATCACTGTGGAGAACTTTTGGAATTATTTAACTTTCCAGTTCAATTAATTGTTTTAAAACACATTCAAAAGATTCCAGTTAAACAAAATAGTAGAAAAATAAATATCTATTACAAACACAGGCTGCAGGAAATATTTTAGTTGTTTAAACCAATCTTGAGAGAAGCGTCAAAAAGTAATGAAAATTAATAAACTGCAACTGAATATTTTTAATATTGTTTACAATTTAACAGCTAAACAGTGCAATATGTACACTGGGGTGTTTCATATTTACAATTTTTTTTCTAAAACTTATTGCATAGTGCAATTAATTAATATATGAACTTATTTCCTGAAGACCTCTGTATTTAAGTACCTGTGTAAAAGTCTTCCATCTTATGTCTGTAATATTTTACATCCAGTGATTTGAAATTACGTATATTCCTGTTGTTTGTAGCTTTTCACCATTGAATTATGTTTCAACGTTAACGTTGCGTCTGAGGTGAAGAAGAATTTATTAGCGTAATGGATTTGAATAATTACATTTCCGTGGGTGGCACAACTGATCTGTTGAACTAGAAGATTTCGAAGTAGCGCTCGAACAATACGTAACTAGAATAAATAATTATAAATTTTTTTAAAAAAATGTAGAAGTCTAGCAAGTAAAATTCTTTTATTTTGTTAATTATAAACCAGATTACTAATTTCATTATAAAAAAGTCGTTTTAATCTATTTTTAAAATACAGTAGCATGCGGTTTTAAATTATAGGAGATGTCAGTAAAAGAGTTTACTTTGATTTTGGTTTGATATTTGCTTGCCTTAAATAAATGATAATATTAGAATCTATTATTTACATTTAGAAATAGTTTATCAAACCTCTGGCACATTATGAAATAGCATTGATCATATGTAAAATGTCTAATTTAGATCTCAGTATATTTTGCTATACACATTGACACTGATATTTAGCAGATAATATAAAAACACTTTCTACTTTTCCAAATTATTGTTAATAAGAATGAATTATTCCAGTAAAAATACATGAAAATTTTGATGAATCATGCATCAGAACATGTAACCCATTCATTATGATATGGAAATCGAAATACTCAACTTTAATGTGAATAACTGCCGCAGATATTTCTGACATCTTACTCATTAACTTTAAAAAAGTATATTGTATTGTCCCCATTAATTTTTCAGGTAGCTTCAGCTGACTGAAACTGGCTGAACCCTTCCTTCTTGAGTCTTTGAGCGAGTTCATCCTACACAGTGAAACGCGGATGAGATCTAAAGATTGAGACCTCCTAACCATGTTTTTAAGAAGTACTTCTGATTCTTTTTATAGCAGGGTATCGGTTTTGAGAATTGCAGTACGCCTCGAATCATTATCTTGTTGAAAAATAAACCTATCACCTACCAATCGATGCTCGGACAGAATTTTAAGGCGTTAGAAATAGTGATATATACCTTTTTGTGAAAAGTTCCATCACTTTAAATTAATTCATCAGTTGATAATCAGCAAAACAACATCGTACTTTCAGATGTACCCGTGCTTAATTGCAGAATAAATGCAGGCAGATCTTATGTTTCCTACGGCCTTCTCTTCTAAGATACTGTCAGGGTTGGAACGGAATGTTTCAAACCTGCTTTTAACCGATGACAATACATTGTATAAATTTCTAGTCCCGATATCGTTTATCACTGTATAATTGTTTTTACTTGTTACCACACCTTTAAAAAAGGTCTTTTTTCTGCTTCTCAACCAATCAATCCAATCTGTCTTTAGTCTTTTGGTGATAGGGCCTGAGATCTTGACCGCAGAAGAATTGTAGTCAGCAGCTAAGTGTCTACCTGTCAAGAAAGAGTATGCTATTATAGGCTTTTTCAACAAACAAATTTTCTTCTTAATATTTGTTTTTCTTTATCTTCCTTGGTGTTCCAAGCTCATGGCTGAATCTATAAAGGATGCTTGCACACCATCTTCACACTTTCCGTTGGGAGTAACCAGTTATATGCAGGGCAAAAATGGGTAGCCTTGTTTTCATATGGAATTTCTTTTTTAGTTGCCATATTAATTTGTTAAAAAAGCAATAGCAATCATCAGTAATAAGTTTCAGTAATATTTATACAAAAAGTATGAGCGAATAATTATTCAAATTAGTAGTATTAGTAGTAAGAAAAGCTATCGGACGAAAATGATATCATGCTTTAGGAATGGGCTATACTTAGTATTCATATAAATAACTTGATGAGTCTATAATTATACAAAACGTTTGATTTGATAATAGTAATGGTTCATGTGTTCTGATGTATAGTTCAACAGATTTTATATTAATTTTTTTTTGCTGAAATGATGCATTTTCATTAACAAATATACCATAAAAGCAAGTAAAAGTAAAAGCGTATGTATTGAGAAGCGTATACATTTTAACGTGTGTGTGTGTGTGTGTGTGTGTGTGTGTCTGTGTGTGTGTAGAGAGAGAGAGAGAGAGATATTAGAGATAAACGAAGTTAAATAGAATTTAAATAAAATAATTTTAAAATAACGGTTATAAAACGTAATTAATAATAGATAAAGATAATTTTTTAAACTAATGGTAATTTGTTTCCAGACAGAGAAAATTTAAAAAATAAACCCCAGTTTTACAATTTTATATATTAATAATTAAATAAACATATACTATTCTTGGATCTTGTAATAAGCGTAGCCAGGTGTAATAGCAGCTTCAGAAAGTAATTAAAATAAAATTACATTAATAATATAAAATGTGGTTATTCTTTTAATTTAGATTTTTCACACCAAACTGACAGAACTTCTACAATATTCAATCTTGATTCGAAGCATCCAGACGTGTATGGCTGAGTAAAAGCAAAGTTGCATGTCCAAACAAGAAAGAATTAATTCGTTCGCAGACACAGTCAGTAGGTTTCAGATGTATGTAGAAATAGAGTTCGTGCAGTAAGCTTTATAATGTACTGGAAATTTGTCTGAAAAGACAATTCAGTTCATCAAATAGAACGAGTGCCATATCCATTCCTTATTTTGAAGAAAGCCTTAATGAAACTTGTAGAATAATTTAGAAAGACTAATTAATTTTTTTTCTTGTTTGTTTGTTTTTGGTAAACTTTTTGCACCCAAGGAAGGATGACCTGATTCATGCCTGTAGTATATCAAGGACATTCTTGTTGCCCTTTATTAAATTATAGTTCTATTTCCTTCTGAGAGAAAGCGTTGAAAGGCTTTTCCTTTCATTCTGGTAAGTACCCTTTTTCTCTTTTTTATCCTTTTAATTATTAATAAAATTAAGTTAAAATAAAAAAAGATCCTGTTTAGATACGATGACCTGTGACATAATAATCATGGTACAACATGTAATAAGACATCATTTGTATATTCAAGAAAAATAAGTAAATAATTATGTATTATTAAAGCTATGCAATCTCTTATCCTCAAGATCTCATTTTTAGTTTTTATAAAACTTTATAAGCGTGAAAGAAGGTTTAGATATATAAACGGAAAAAAACGGGTAAATTATAGCTGAGTTTCGGTGATCGTACAAGCAGGCAGCCAGTTTTGTGAACCTGAGGTTTTCAGTGAGAGTTCAACCTGTTCACCAGTGGAGCATGAATACAGATAATAAATTATATGATTATTTTTCTAAAGATGACACATTTCATTGCATTGATCTTGAAAGACGTTACGCAAAGGATCTAAGAGAAGAATGAAATTTAAAATATTTGTCAAGTTACACAATGATTTTGACTGCCAATTTGTGTTATTCAGTTAACGTCTGTTCTATTGTCTTTGCACGTAAATGCGCACTGAGCCACCGATGAACTCGTTGTAAGCTGTTTGTAGTGTCCGTTTTAAATGAGGTAGAGGTATAAATTAAATTCTACGTTATTCCTAGCACGTCTATTATCTATAGAATCTACCGCAGGTTGATAGTACAATAACTAATCTCGTCGATTAACTGTCATTGCCATTTGTAAAATCTGCATTTTGTTTTTCTACTGAAAAAATTAATACATGGGAGTTAAATTTGATTCCCAGGCACAGTGAATGCATTCTCTGCTAGTGTTTAACAGCTAAGCGGAATGTTGCTGTAGAAATTAAGATTCGCCATAACGCCCACGTGAACGTTCACATAGAAAGTCTCGGTAGACGAGAGCTTCTTAACAATCGGTGTTAACTCCTTCCCCCCCGCAATCGGATTTGAGATGACACTTTATGAAGTTGTTGAAAGCTTAGCAAGAAAATCCAATACAATATTCTTCCTCGTTTTTAACCCATACCTGCGCGGGTTTGATATGAAGTGATCCGGGATCAAACCGGATCAGCAGCCAGTCGTTAACAGACATTTCGGTTATGTGGCCAAAAGCTCAAATTGCTGGGAGAGAAAATAACAGTGTGTATAATAAACACATACATCCAGGCACACAACAACTAACCGACTTATTAGTATGATTTGAAAAATGTACACATGTACAACGTTTATTTTGAAACTTTGATCAGCCAAAGTATTTATCAAAATATTTGCTATTGTGAATTATTTCGATCGTAATTTATCTATTAATATTTTATAAACACTAGTGGTTATATTAGTTTTTAAATAAATAAAATAATAAAATTAATATATGAAAGACAGAAGTACAGAGGCAGTGGACCACTATTTGCCAAACGTACAGTAGAATAAAATGACACTTTTAAAATCAGCTTATTAGTTAATGTATAATTGTCAAAATATTGCACCAACGTAAATGCCAAACGGAATTTTATGCCGGACTGATGACAGCAGCGCCGATCTGTCCGAACGGTGACGGCCCACGCTGATCTTGGTAGATTAAAGTGCGGAAACCGTTTGAATGTTATATCGGCCCGGGTGGCTCTCTAGAGAACCAGACAGGTGGTGATGTTATGATTGTTCTCAACGCTTTTGCTGCTACATTTTAACTTACGATTTCGTGTTCCACCCTCCCTCCTGTCCCTTTTTACTCTCCTTCACAGAACTGCAGGTGGTTTTGGCCTTTAGGTGACCAGAAAGTCTATCATATAGTTCACCCCAACGAAGCTCACTAATCAACTGAGTTTGCTTCCCTTTCATAGGATGATAAGATTTATAAAATCAACTTTTGCGTCGTGAAAGTGCGAGTCACCATCATTAAAAAGTATTTAAAATATTTAATTTAACGCAAACAGAAATACTTATAAAATATTATGAAAAGTCAACTGTATTATTTTTTTCCAGGACATTTTGTGCTGTAGTTCAAATTTACCTTTCGAAAAAGTTGTTCTTTTCTTCAATAAAGGAAAACGAAAACGTCAGTGACAGATTTAATTTGAAAACACTGAAACAAAAAGTTATGAGTAAAGATAAAATTTTAAAACATTTGTTTTGTTTCTCCTCCTTATTTTTTCTTTACATTTTATCTGAATTTAAACAAAAGCATAATTACACGTATATCATCGGCAGCCTCTAATGATATCGAATGGTGATGTACTATTTTGAAGAATAACACAAAAATTAATTCTCGCTTAATAAAATATGCTGGCACTGATTTTATTTTAAATAGTTGGAAGCCGAATTTACAGTACAATTTAACAAGCAGCAGGTTACTTTTACCGTTAATTTGCTTTGATGAAACTAAAGAATGAATCTTGCTCTTTGTACACTCTTTAGTTTCATTTGCAATGGATTTTCTAGATTATTATTAGTATTCAGAAGCATGAAATGTAGTATGATTACATTTTCTGGAATTCAATCTATACAAAAGTCGTCTTTAATTACTAGCAGGAAGAATCTAAAGAGCAGGTATCAATGGTATTTGTACGATTTATTATAGTTGGTTACTCTCATGTAAATACCGGATAAAAGGGGTTATTAACATGGAATGAAGGTAAAATTTTGATCAGCGTTAATGCATTTTCATCTGGTAAAATGACAGGATTTGTCATACAATGGCCAGTATGTTAATAATGGTGAAAAATGTTCCAAGTGGTTTTTCCTTTAATTCTTAGTAGGTGTGAAAGACGGAAATAGAGCGTTAATTACATCCAGTTATTGAAAATAAGAATCAACCTTAAAAGAAAGGTCCAATATTTTAATAATAGGAAACCCGAAATTATACTTAAAGTGAAATTTTTTTTTTTAATTTTGAAAATCTATTAATCTCCTTAAAATATGCTTGATGCAACTGGGAAAAGAAAACTTTGATTTAATAGACGAAAACAATTTGAAACCTATAATAGTATGATTTCGTCATACAGAAACTTCGGAAATAGTCTTTTAATGCTTTTCTATTATTCGTTTCCATTTTTAGAAAGAGATAAAGATTTTCTGAAAGGAAACGTCGTCATTAGATCTTATAAGAGACATTCGTCCTGTAGCAGGATCAACAAAAGAAGCGAACCCACAGACAGCCTCCTCGACTCCCCCTCGAGTTAGCTACCGTCGCCGAGTGGTGGCGCTAGAAGCCGCCAAGCCGTCGTCTGGAAAATCATCGTTGGATAAACAAGAAATAGTTGACAATTTTTGTTGATGCGCAACTTCAAACAGGAACGATCGATTTATCAGCAGAAATACTGGGAGACTAAGTCCCGGATCGATCCGTTTGTAAGGCAACTAGGGATCTCATTAAAATCACATCAGTAAGCGAGTCAATCGGAATCTATGAAGCAGATCAGTTTCGGGTGCCATTTACTTGCGTTTTTACTTTGTTCGCATATTCCCATAAGCGCGGACTGATCAACTATCTGTATATTTTCCCTTCTTTTTGCAGTTAGTGATTTTATCTTCTCTTTCTTTGTTTCAAATTCAAAGTCTTGTTTAAAGTGTCACAGTATCTCTCAGCTGTTCACCAGTTATATTAGTTCCGACCCGCAAAGACGTCGTTTAATGAAGAACGAAAAATGTCTGCTTCGTTCCATGAGTCGAGTATCTCTCTTCGCGGGGCTAATACTTGGAAGACCGTCGAAGTTCTCCTAATTACAATCCTTGGCGACCCCAAACAACCTGACGCCCTCGCGGCTTCCGTTTATTTATCAGTCAGCAACAATTATTTCTTCAGCCTTGCCAACGTGAGAGAGAACTGAGTAAAACGGTCAACCTTTTTATCTCGCTAGAATTTTATCAGTGCCACAGAAAAAGTGGTAATATGCCAAGCGAACAGCTCCTGGCGGATTCTGACACCATAATCTGAAGAAAAAAATACCGCCATCTGGGAAAACGGTCTGGTTGTTAACGGAAGAGTGCTCCGGATCGGAGATTATTATTCACAAAGACGATAACTAATCATGATTGGTCTCAAAATATAATTATTCATTAACTTGCATTGGCGCTTAACAAACCTACAATGGTTCTACTGAAGTTACTGTGGTTTTGGGAAGAGTTATTAGATGTGAAAAAAGCAAGGAACTTTTATTTCTCTGTAATAGTGATAACAAACGTCACGGCGATGATACAATTAGAAAACTAATGAAACATTCAAAAGGATGACATTCATAGCTCTGTTATATTTTTCCGATTTTTAGCCGTCCGACGCTCAACATAGCTTAGTGTTTACAAGTAGTTTTTCATCCATTATCAATCAGTAATACAATATTTATTTCTGCTTACCTGTCATGTTCACGTGTACTAGATATGGCAGGCGTATGTATTACTTGGTATGCATGCAGAATTGTGGGTAAAAAATGAACAGTATAAATGCAAATTTAAGAGAACGGTACATCGAAATCAATGTTTTATTTTCTTTAGGATTCATTGTTTCAAAAATAAGGATTCACCAATTTGACATTTGAAATCTTTACAAAATTTGATCAACATCTGGACGACATTTAGAGAAAACTTATGATTTAACTTAAATTCAAGATGGTACAAAATGGCCAAATTCTCTCGGATTAACAGACAGGATGCCAATCTCTCGTCGACCCTCCGTGCAGCCTTGTCCAAGAAAGCGGTTTGATGTAACTGGTAGAAAGAAACAAGGGCTTGGAAGAATTTACCAGTGACATTAGGTGTTGGAAATATTTAAATTTCTTTAAACGGAGACAAGGAAGAATACAGCTTAGTTAAACCTTTTGTAAATATAAGCTACTGAAAACTGAAGGAGAATGTCAAAGTGAATATAACTGCTTTGTTTCATCATTGTGTTCAGGTGTATGAGGCAGTTAGGTTTTGAAAGAACATCAAGAACATTAATAATAATTTTCGTTGTGCTGTAATATTTAGGTAACAAAGAAAACGTTTTAACAAATTTAATAAAAGATTAATAACATTTGTAAGCTCAACAAGGCAAAACTGGAAAGTAAATTGGATTTGCATAGAACAAAATTCTTCCATCTCATTGTCAAGCCGTTCGCTCACTGTATGTTTGTAGGTTTACAGAAAGCAAACATCAAGAGAGATCTCATTGCGAATGTGAACAGAAAAAGAATTTCTAATCATGCTCCGCTTACATCGTAAGTTCTATGCGGACATAGCAAGTATTTAGCCATTATAAAAGAAAAGAAAAGGCTATCGGCATTAAGAGAAGAGGATAAGCAGATCATATAACTGGGGAACTAGGTTTCACAAAACTACCATGTTCGTGAATCTTAACAAGTCCATAGCTTAATTTATTAAAAATCATTTATTCACAAAACTAGGCAATGACAAAGAATCAAAAGGCCGTCCTCGCATAACTTTTACGCTCTGTCATATTTAATACGAAATAAACATGGCGTTTGTATGGATTTACTGATAGCATTTCATACGTGGATTGTTGAGGCTCTTTGTTGTCCTTAGAAACACCTTGCATTTTTAGAAAATAAATATTTCAAAAGAGATAATAGCTATGGTATCATCACAAAAATTATATAAAAGAAGTAACAATTATAGATACTAAAAGTAAAAGCTAATCAAAATTCGCTGGAAAGATTTTGGAAATCAAAATTTAATAGAAGTATAAGAAATTTTAAATTAGAAAAAGTGTAATTATTAATTTATTTTAAACACAATAATATTCTAAATCTCACAAATATTCTTTTTTTTTTCATGTTATATTTATGATTTCCACGCTATGTAGTTATTTTATTTTTGGAACTCTTTCCCTTACAATTGACATTTGTTGTACTTTCTTTTGAGATTCTGTTGTCAATTAGCAATCACCATGGTTATATTTATTTTAAGTTTGGTTATCAGCACAATTTAAGAGAGAGAGAGAGAGAGAGAGAGAGAGAGAATGATGACGTCAGTACAGAGAGAGAGTGAGAGAGAGAGAGAGCTCTGAAAACATTTTTATTTTATCATGATGCAAAAGAAATATTTCACAAGCAAGTAGGTAAAACAGATAAATAATGTTAAAATGTCTATATAAAATGGCATGAATCTCTCTTCATCTTTAGCGCGCATTCTGCTTATCTTATTTACGGTCGGTGGGTAGACATCGAGTAAAAATGCGTCCGTTGAATGCGATGAGCAGACAGCGTAAATCCTATGCCTATCCTGTGTCTGCGAAATGATAAGGGAAAGACAGCAATTGATGTATGCCATGTTTTGTTTGGGTGAGATTGATATAGCCATCGTTCTTGGCGGGGACAGCCGTCGGCAGAAAGACTTCGCGATCAGCTACCAAGCGTCTGTCCGTCGCCTAACAAGCATAAACAAGAACTCAGGACGGTACCGTATTAATTGGCGCAGCCACGCGGGGAGAAGATGCGGAGTAGTAGTTTTCAAAATAGGCCCCGAATTAGGAAAGAAGATATAAGTTGCTACTGGGGCGGTCACTAATGAGTCTAGTCCGGCCGGACCCGATTTTTTCTACTGCCTCCCGTGAGTTAAGAGACGTATGTTAAATTATTTGGAGATTGAGGTTGGTTCTTGTAGGTCAAGGTATACAATGTTGGTTATCTTAGGTTTAATTAAAATTACTGATGCTATAGCAACTTATACCTGTGAGAAAGAGCTCTTTACTCCGTGATTTCGTGATGTATCACACCGTTTGGAATTCGATTTCAGTGTTATAATTATCAATCACTAATTATTGAATGCTTGTAAGAATTAATTATTTCCACATGGTTGCTTCAGAGACTTTTGTTTTCTTTTTGAGATGACTCGAAGAGGTAGTGATGTCAGAGCGCATGTGGACGTAAAAAGCGCTGTCTTACACACCTGTAATGAAACTCAAACGTTATCAGTCTCACTAAGCACATCTCTGAAGCACTCGAAATTGTATATGATATTTCTTGTTTGAAAAGTGGCGAAAGCTTAATTTTACTTAAATTCTTTAAAATTAGACGAGTTACAAGAAAACTGGTTTTAATTGTCAAGTAAATTAAGTCACTGCTTTCTCTCAATGTTTTCACAGGTTCTACAACTATAATACATTTTATATTGTGTGTGTGTGTGTGTGTGCCTTTAGATGTGTTTGCTATTTTATAAAAATAAACAATTAAAAGATATGGAAACATCAAAATTGCAGTTAAAAGCTGTAGCCAACTTAATATTATTGCTTCAGCTGTATGCAGATCTCGGTTAGAAATACATGTAAAGTGTAAGAAATAGATAGAAACAAAGTTTTCGGTCAGAGACGACATTTGTTGTCTAATTAGTAAACAAATTTTTTTAAAAAAAAATTAGACAGGACGCATTAGATGTTTTCATTCTTTCATACATTTTCCTGGAATATTTGTTTTTCAAAAAAAATCACTAAACAAACTTTTACAAAATTCACTTTACTTAAAAGTTTACAAAATACTGTGCGATATAATTATCATTAATACGTAAAAAGAAACGCAGACGTTCTCCACTAATTCTCACCTGAGTCACTTTCATGTGTAATTAAACGGTACATAACTGGAAACGGCCAAGTTTCTTGCACGGATGTCGCACTAGATGAATTATTTTGTTGTTTGAGCCGCAGTAATCAACCGTACAAATATAAGGCTATCGTGAAGATTGAAAAAAATATGCATAATATAACCTAATGATGTGAGGGAATGCACCAGTATCTAGATACAATGTACTTATCTCTCTCTGGTCGTCAGTTAAGATGAAGCAGCTGAATTTAATCTAAAAAAATAAACAAACATCGTTTGTTTTTAACAACACTCAAGAAATATAGAATTGCTAAATGATTCAAACCCAAACCAGGATGCTTCAACGCTAGTTGTTATTTACATGCTGGAAATGGTTCTGCGAGTCGCGTAGGGAAATGTCAGGTAAAAGTAAACCACTTATCTTTAATGAGTAAATACGAGCTTTTGTGTGATCATTCAAACAAAATTCTTTTGAGTAAACAAAATTTAAAATTTAAAATAAAATTTTAAAAGTTAAAGGATAATTTTATTTTGAAAAAAAAGTACTGTAATAAAAATATTATCGTAAAAAATATTGTATTAATTTGCTCCAAAATTGCTAATCGGTTTCGGTCCTCGTTGGATAATGCAGTACCGGAAGCCATTCTCTGAAGCGGTTTAACCAGACCCTTTCCCAGGGCCCCTGATGCTCCGTAACTCTAGGCTAGTATGGGGCACTAGCGTCCCTGGGATGAGCTTGGTCGAGTGGAGTACACACACGTAACCGTCACACGGCTTCCTGACTCTTTGCTAATGCAATGGTTGAAATAAACTCAGTAGTAGTCGTAAGGAAACGGAGTTCAGGTAGAATTGAGGATGATTTTAAGAAAGAAAAACGACGCTGCTTTCTTCTTACAATCTGAACTTAACAATGGACGGATCTTCCATAAGTCAAGTCCGCGTGTACATGACGTCTGACGCGCCCATCGCTGATTGCGACTAATTTTTACTCACCAACAGACGTAGGTCACTGTAAGTTGGTTCAAAGAAACATTTATTGTGTTTATATTGCGCCTGACCTATCGAGATGTTTGATCTCGAATGCTTAATTTGGGAGGGGCAATGAGAATAACAAAACAACTTTGTTTTGTCTGCAGTTTTTGTTTCAGTGCTAACCCGTATCGCAGCGCAGCTTTTCGCTACGTGACCGCTGCACGGCAGCAGCTGTCATCATCAATTATATTTCTTGGCTTCTTGCTACCATAGAAATAGAGTTTGGTCTTGAAGACGCGATCCCTTTGGTTTCAAACTGTCTTGTTGATTTTTAGCCAAATATTTAATTTACCGGCTCATTAAACTGCAAACGTTTTAATCGCATAGTTCTCGTGGAAATATTCTTTAAATATCATTATTTCGTTGACGAAATATTAACCGTTATATTTTCATCGAGAAATTCGCTTCACCAAAACATTGGTATTGCTAGCTAACAAACACCGTGAGGAATGTGGCGTTCTAAGTAGTCTACCGACCAGAACAAACAAAAAAAAAAGCTTATATCACAACTAAATGAAAGAGTAGCATAAAATAGCTCATTTCATATATGTAGTCACAATCTTCTCCCGTCTCTTGGCGCGGGCCCAATTTCCGCCTAAGGCCGTCGACTCATCATGCATTATAAATAAGTAGCTGGTTTAAACTAAGAGTTTAGAGACGGCGAGGAAACGAACGAGCTATCTTACTTCATTACACTATGGCGTAAAGGTTTTTATCATATCGATCACTTCATTAAACCTTCTTCCAAACAAAGAGAGAGATTTTAAGTCTGATGTGCTCACTCGTACTCCGTTGCGTTCGTTTTTTGGTTGCATATTTCTGCCGGTTAGATATCGAGGATGGCTGACGTATCTCTTTGTAGATATATATTTTCTAACTTTTGTGTTTTTAACCATTTTTTTTTTTTTGCAAATCTAACATTTATTTTGTACTTAGCTTCTTGCGCCATTAGTGCTGTACCTGCCATGACGACGACCACTTGGCTACAAATGTCAAGAACCAGAATGTACTTCGTGATCGCATCACTATCGTCTACTATCCTCTGTATGGTGTGGAAAAGTGTCATTTTGAAGCCTACTGCTGATGAGCACATTGCGGATGCACCGCCGATAGCCGAAAAGGAAGATGTTCTAAAGCAAAATGTGGTTCCAATGACCAGATTTCCTGTGAAAGTATAAGGGTAGCGGACTAATCTACTAAAACTGATGAAGTTGTACAAGTACTTGTACTCTAAGTAGACACTACAGATATGTTGATATGCTAGACATTTCTATTGATGATGATGATGATGATGATGATGATGATGATGATGATGATGATGATGATGATGATGATGATGATGATGATGATGTTCTTGACACTACTGAATCTCTGGTTCAAACTGTTTCAGTTTGTGTAAACTCCGCTACAGCCGTTGAATTTCAGCTTATTCCAAGCTGGCCGTTAGATGTCTCGCTTCCGGTGATGGTGTCGTAGGAGTGTCTAGTTGAGCAACTGGCGCGAAGTCTTCAGATTATTCCGCTAGCGAATTATTTGATCTACTGTTCACATTCAGGTTTAGCTAAGGTGCTCTTTTTCAAAGGAAATCAAGTGTTATTGAGGCCTTCAGAACGAATGTAGCTTTTACCACTATTCAGCTATCCAATAATCATTCTGAGCGACGACGAATTCCAGATGAAATTCACTTAGCCAACCCTAATCAAGCGAAGTTTATCATAAAATGAAACTGCAACAGTGAACAAATGATTTTGTTCAGATATACGACTAATTTCATAATGCTTCGTTTCTGTACGCTTAATTGCTTTGGCCTTATATCTGAAACCAAGAGGTTTTCTCTCTCGTCTCCACTATGAATCTCCGAAACTGATATTGCTTTTCTTCAAGCAGTTAACTTCATTTTTTACGCTTACGTGATTAATTTCAGATGGTTCTCTGGTTTGCAAAATTTACTCTAATAATTGTTAAAACATTTGTAGGATTGGTGTTGATATTCTAGTGTTACCGTGAATTTTGATGGAACGAGTAATCCTGCGTCGCTCACTTTTGCTCCTGTTGGCCGTTAACTTAAAGTCCACTCCACGTATTTTGAAATGCAGTTTTGGTTTATGCCCTGACCTCTAGCGCCTTTGAAAAGCATGATCTTTGAAGGCGACTTCATCTGCCTGCCAAATGTCCGTCAGGATCACTAACTTCTTTGCTTTGTTTATGTGGCACCAAAGATAAATTCAAAGACGGGTTTTCGATTAGTCGACAGAAATAATAGAAACCAATTAATAAAATTTAAAACAGAAAATATGCAACACAGCTGATTTGTCTTGGAAAAAGATGATGAAGAAAGATAAAAAAAAATACCTGAAGCAAAGCGATATCTATTGTAAAGGAAACATTATATGATTAATAAAATAAATATAGAAAAAATAAAGATCTACTCAGCTCCTATTCCCCTGAAAAATTTTAAGTCAGACGTCACTAGGCTGAAGGCAGACACAAATTGTTTTTAAAAAGACGATGAACTCAGTTCATCTGTAATTTTTATGCAGTATTAAGCAGATGTATGGGGGGAAAAAACACAAAATGTTTAAATTTATCCCATCATTTTATACAGTTGTCTGATTTACCCTATAAATGTATGTACTCTTTAATGAGGTGGTCTCTTGTAAAAGAAGAAAATTAATTACATGTACATATATATACATAAACCAAAACAACTATCACAGTTGACTGTTTTTAAATGATAAGAAGTGAACAAAAATCTTTTCCAAAATAAAAAAACACAAACGATTGGTTTTTTAAATACTAATTTTACACAAATCCTTTGATTTTCATTATCAGACAATTTGTTTTTTTTTTAAAATTCCGTTGCATTTATTAAAAAGGATAAGGAAAACCGTTTTATGGCCTGACTTCAAATTTAAGAAAATAACAACTTACAGGTCAGTATATTTTATTTAAAAAAAAAATGAACTATACAAAAAGTCAGCGTCTTTTAGTCTATGTTCTGTAAACTGATATCTACGATGGCTGCGGCGTCGCCTCTTGTAATCACGTCAAGAGTGGTGTACGTGTTGTAGGTTCTAATCTACCACCTTAAAACGTGCATTTTTAAAAAAAGGTAACTTCTAACCTATACCACCCTATGCTATTGTCGGGGTTTATAAACGTTTTCTTTATTTGAAAAATTATATAATATATTAACATGAAACAGTGTGCGTAAGAGCGCTTATTAAACAAATCAAAATGTCTGATGTATCTTCTCGAACAAGATAAGGCGAAAAGAGAAATCTGTGAAATATTTTGACAGAAATTAAACGTAGATAAGGATACAGTAGTTTCGTGGAAGATAGAATTCGCTAAAGCACGCAAGTATAGCAGAAGTCGCGGATTCTTATATTAAAAAAAACAATGCAATAAGAGAATTCGTAGAGTAAGTTATAAAAAAAATAATAAGAGTTAATAAAGTAGATGTGCGCATTTTAAATGTTTCCATTTTGCCAGAGGGTTAACATAAAACAAAAATGTTTGATTTAAATCAGCGAACGCAAAACCAAATATCAAATTTTCATGAAATGAAATTGCAAGAAATTTACATCGTACAAAACAAATATTGGTAATGTTTAGCATAGCAGCACAGTATTGCAATCAAAAGAGTCTATTTACGGACGGCTTACGTGTACTATAGCGCAAGGGGCAACAAAGATTATCATTTCCTAAAAAAACTTAAATGAAATAAAGTATTGTTTTAACTGTGAAAGTCATATCCATGTTCCAGATATTTCATGAAGACTTTGAAAAATCTCCATTAAACTTGGATTAAATATAAAATCACAGGGCTGAATGAGTTGGCCGATAACAGTACTTGGTAGGAGGTTTCGTGCTTCCAAGACGATGACTTTTAAGTGCCACCAAAAGGTACCCACAAGAACATTTAATTTTTAGATGTGGAGTGTCCAGGGGAAATCACGAGATCGGCAAGTAAGGAAGAATGAGAAGAAATCATACACCAATCTGAGTCTGTTCCCTGCTAGAATCAAACCTGACCGTAGCAGTCTAGTAGATTAATCACCGGACCGCCACACAGCCTACTTCATCTGAACTGTAGTTTAAGGAATCGTTGAGAAAGCATAAATTCATCGATGATTGTATTTTTATAAATAATAATCATCGCGCACACTATATATTTCAGTGGATGACCAATGCAAACTGTGTTCAGGTAGACTGGTTTTGTGAGTAATTAACATATCTACATCTTTAAACTATCAGCTGTAAAATAAGCTATTCTCTTTTAGAGAAGCAACTGAGATCTAATAAGATGGAAATAAACTTAAGGTGACGAACGGCTTTTCCTAAATCAGTCCGTCAAAGGATTTGTTTCTTTCATCGAAAATATAACAGTATTCTCTTATTTAACGTAGTTAGGATTCATCCGAAAACCTAACGGGGATAAAAATGTTATGTACAATTTATAAATCAAAGTTACTTCTTGGAAACAGTTGCACGTATCATTAATCTTTCAGAGAACCAAGAGACACGATATTTCATTTCTTTGACGTGGTATTTACAGAGACATTAAATATGAGATATAGAATATCATATAAATAGTGACACGTAAAAATGCTATTTTTTTACTTTCTGTTTTGTTAGTAATTAAAGATGAGGTACAGATAAATTTGCATGTGTCGTTTAACGTACGTTATGTGCCATAAGGTCGAGTATTCATTAGATCGTTTTATATGAGTAGCAGTCGCATGTTAATCTGCTGCTTCCCAGCTTCTGAACGTCTCGCGCGAACATTCGTTTTCGCACCTCTAATCGAACCCCGCGTCAAGCTTCTTATCGAACCCCACCAAAAAATATTTAAAATTTTTCATGTAACATTTAAAATTTAAGGAAAAACCTAAAATAGTCGTTATACGTAAGAAAGGGAAAACAGATGCGTCTGAAGAATTGGATGGTTTAGCATTTATTATAATCTGAAAAAAAGAGCGCCCAGTACTGTACTATGCCGTCCAGTGGTAGGCAGATGGGCTTTTGAGCTGAGGGCCCGAGTTCCAATGCCGGTCGGGAACGGCTCAGCCTGGCTTACCTTTACCTTCCCAGCAAGTCTTCTTCTCCACTAGCCGACCACCTAGAGCTTCGCCGGGGTCTCCGCTTTCCTCTCACATCTAAATAATGAATGGTGTTTAGGATTTTTTTAGATAGGCGCACTGCTATCTTCTCGAAAGCTGACCCTTTCCCCTTTTGTGTAGGAACTTGAAACGATGTGCGCCGACATCGGCGCACAGGTTCGAAGAAGAAGATGGGTTCAATAAGTACTAAGTCCTGTCTCGCAATATGGCACGTCAAGCATATGTAATACTTTCCCAATATATTTTCCAAGTTTAACCAGCTTACTGCAGTACAAAAGAGTTTTGAAATACTTGAACGAAATTGTTGGTAATTTTTAGAATGCAAATAACCTTTTAAAACGTGCATAAACTTACTTAAAGGCAGCCATAGTTAATAACTTACAGAGATTTTTGTCGAATTTTCACGTATCTCAAACGAAGGAAGAAAGACGGTTATTTAAACCATTTTACAGAAGAGAGTATTCACTCGCAACAACGATGATATAAGGGGCTCTCTACCTCTTTTGTTGGCTGCGTATCCTCGAAACCCGCTTACGCCAGGTGACTGTCTGCAGTTCCGGCCGTTGTTGTTGTTGTTGGAAAATGCGAAAACACGAGCCACGTGGATGGTCTATCGAGCAGGCAGCGA
Source organism: Nautilus pompilius (assembly GCA_018389105.1). Classification (NCBI taxonomy): domain Eukaryota; kingdom Metazoa; phylum Mollusca; class Cephalopoda; order Nautilida; family Nautilidae; genus Nautilus; species Nautilus pompilius. The sequence continues at coordinate 1,135,287 of JACATO010001894.1, forward strand.
TGACATGATAGGCAATAAGATTCCAGTTGGGTCTGAATATTTGCGTAGCTTTTTTATGGTCCACCTGTTCCATGTAACCGAAAAGACAACAAAGCAAAATGTTTTAAGCATTGAAAAATAGACAGCAAAAGACCTAGAAAAAATGATGAACAATAACAGGTAACCATCAGAAAATTGCTAATTTACATATAGTTAAGAAAACAGATAACTTTTTAAAAATAAAAAAAACAATGGAGGACCACTAGAAATTGACGATGGTAGCGCAAGAAACGATAACACGAAGAAATTAGATATTAAAAAATGCCTATCAGGCAACATTAGTTATTATAGGAAGATCATTCTACCCTTAGGCAGAAATCACTGAAGCGTGTGCACCATTTTATTAGATCATGAAGTAACATATGCGTATTCACGCTCCATTCTCTCACCAGGGGACGACGACCCGATAAGGCAGACGTTTCCAAAAGCTGCAAATAACAGCGCCTTCAGCCCGTTCAGGTATTTTCATGCGTGGACGGGCAGGAGATTAGGAAATATTTCTCGGAAATACGATTTGTTTTAAACTGTTTTCAATTACGTTTGGAATTCTTTGTTGACAGTCTACGGCCCGACGCGGCTCAGGTGAGGAACGAACTGCTGTCTGGCGATCTTCCCGATGACGGCCACGCTGCTCTTGCAGCTCAGAATCTGTCAACTGGCTGTGTGTGAGAAGAGGTCGGGCAATACATAAACACTGAGGCGCGCGCATACGGCAGATGTTGGGAAAGCTTCCATTTAATGCCGTTCACGTGTCTTTGTTTTTGTTTTTTTTGTTTTTTTGTGATGCGAGAGCAATAATGGCGGAGTGGGCTTTGTAGTGGATCGAAATTATGCCAAAAATTATATGTATTTTGACAGTTTAATAAATTAGGTTGTATTCTTGTTTTATTGCTGACAAGTGTGTGGGAGAGGGTTCTTTATGAGTGCATTAAAACGTTAATCTCAGCCGACAGGAAACGGGAAATTAGGAATAAGAGCATGTCGGGAATGATCATTAAAACAGCGATAAAAGCAATTTTGCCCAAAAACAACAGTATAATTTACAAATCCGAGTTCTTCATCAAAAAGAATAAACAACAAGAGACGAACTCCCATCTTACATACGTATGCCCTAAACCTTAATATTTTGATATACATGAATTAGTTGCACTGAGCCAAAATGCCGAATGCCATCTGAATCCTGACGTCATCAACAGCTCTGCTGAAGTTGTCATCACGAATATCGTATGTGGTAAACCGGTGATGTAGGAATTACACATTTTCCTTTAAAATAAAATCGGCATATTGATCTATCTTTATTATTTTAATTTCCGAGGAGAAAAGCGAGGAAAAACAATGTTTAAGTCGCAAAATGATCGGCGTAAATCAGACGTCAGTCGCACGTCAATGACTTCGCAAATATTTTTTTACCCCTTAACATAAATCACTTGGCTTCTTTTTTTCTCGCATTTGTTGTTGCATGCGATCTGCACATCCTACAAAAAGCAGCAGACTATTAATAAGCTCACACAGTTTTCTGGCAACATATTAGTAAATCATTGACGTTGCAGCAATGAGTAATCAAATGATGCACCCTGCTGTATCAATTGTTTGTATCAGCAAATTCCACTAATCTGGCTTTTTACTAATTACAAAGCATTTAGCAGCATGTTGTATTCAGACGATAGGTACTGTCTTCTGGATGCCTCTAATTATATTGAACTACACCGGATTGAACACAAATAGCGACACACTTCGAATTCGATTTAGGCAGCCAATTATTTTACTAACTTCGCGTAGTTTCTTGCGGCTTTATACTGAGCTAACTAATAATAATGATAACGTATAATGATCACAAACATTACAGGCACAGCTTCTTACGAGATATGATGCGCACATCTTCAGTTTCTGCACCACATCGACTAACACAGACAAAAGGAACGTACCTATTACACGGTCGATTCTATCTGGTGTTTAATACTTTTCTACGCAAAGCCACACACACACACGCAGAATTAGTCATCTAACAGAGAACCATACAGGAAAAAAACAACAAACTGCACGCGTACATCAAAGTTCGAATTTTGTGTAGAAACGTTCCCAGAATGCAACGGGACGAAAGCAAACTTTCAGACCTAAACATGAAGCGCACTCCTGTCTTTTTAACTGTAGATATAGTCACATTTATAGCACTAAGCCAGATCTGCGTCATCAACTCTAGCGAGATTTTCGTTGGTCAGACTTAAACAGGGTTCTACTACAGTTGAACAGTTATCTCCACTTCGGTAGCTTTGAATTGTGCAGAAAATTTTCTTAATTTTTTTCGTAGATGAAAATTTGCTCCTGATTGAATACACCTCCGCTTTAAAAACTTGGACATTCGATGCGATAAACGATCCCACTAATTTTAAGAATTGTAAAAAGTAATGGGTTGTTTATTTAAATGACATTAATTTTTTTTGTTTATTATTCTATTTTAAATATTTATTTCATTAATGTTAATTTTAGTTTGATGCAGGTTTATCATGTGTAAGTACAATTTGGTTTATTTACTTACATGTTTACCTGCTCGCTAGTTTTTATGTCTAACAATAAGTCAGTTTTACACTTTATATTTTGCTCCATCTAAAAGTAATTTTACAACATTCACGAGATTAACTTATTTTCATCTTTAAAACCTCGAAAATAACGAGAGCTTTCAGAAAATTAATCCAGTCTCGCCGTTAGGTAACTCTTCTTATCACACCACCAATATGTCAGTGCGATTTGATTAGCGCATGAAAAATTTGCCCGCCCATTGACCGGGCTTCACAAGTAAAGGAATCTGAGTCGAGACCATCTTGATTTGGGGTTTCACCGGCTCTTCGACAATACTAAATCAAAGACTCCGCTTTCAACGTAATTTTACAGAGCGCGACCACATCAGCTGAATCCGACCGCAGAGTGCGCTATCGGAATCTCTTTTTTCGGGACAACGGAGCTGAAATGAAGTCAATAAGCGTCTAAAAACGTATGATTGCTTCGTTATATTTAATCAGGAAGACAGATTCGAGTCGACATGCATGCGCAAGCCTCTCCGCAACCGCCTTCAGATATTTGCCGTCCATCTGCGCAAACCACTAGAGAAAGTCGAATATTGTTCAAATCTCCGTTCTCCGATATAATTGGTAGCCTTTGTGTTGGTGGTAAGCATTTCTGTTCTGCCTTCAAGCCACGGACAGCCCCAAGAAAGATTGTTTTTTTTGTTTTTTCTTAAAGGCTTCCTTGTTATCTGTCTGATGTGGTTTGCGCAACGAGTAGGTGGACCGTTTGATTTTGTGTCACAGTACTTGGCTGCATTTAATGAGGCTCTCTCGCGCACGCGCGTTTACTCGAATAGAAGTGCGCGAAAGAAAGTAGTCCGTAATTGTTATTTTTAAAGCGGGGACTCTGAAAGATGGTAGCCCACAGATAGTTCCATTCATACCTACAGCAACCTATCTGCCGCTTTGGCATGCAGCGCTGGGTAAACATCTCTTCTGGCCCGCTTAACATTCTCTTTCCGCTGTTTACTGGTCATTAAGCCCCAGTCAGTTATGTTTACTGACTCCAAAATTTTGCAGTACAAATTGCGTCGATTCATCAGCCGTTTGCAGATCCAATAATGGTGCACACCGCCTCGGCAGACTATTGAACTTTGGTAAGCCTTTCAGTCCGGCTTATGGTCCGGGGTTTCCGCTCCGACCAGTTTTATTTCAACGAAAAACCAATTCCCCGCTATAAATTCTGGGCGAGCTTCTGGGAATCACACCTAAGACATTTGGGTGCGATTATGCGGCATTAGGCACTGTAGAAGGGAAATAAATTCTCGTGCTGTCTGGCAGGAGATTACAGAATCGCGGCTGGGACGGATGGGAGCGAAAGGAGAGAAACTTTGCTGAGCAGGGCTCCGTTCTAAACTAAACTAAACAAAATAATAGGCTTTTACATAATAGAAACCACTTGGCTACTTCTCTGATGTCTGCTTTTTGTGTTGGTAAATCTCCCAGGAGATCTAATTTAAGTGACTTTGTGTAATTCTGTCACATGGTAAAAATGCGAACGTTTAAACATGATATTTACCGACATATTTGAGAAAGAGAAAGACCGTGTTTTGTCCAGTACGATTAATTGTACCACAAGAAACGGTTATTAGTACTGAAAAAATGAAACAATGGTGGCATTTTTTTAATAACAGAGGATCGTAGGCTATTGTTTCATTTTTTTTAAATAAAATATAAAGAATCTAGAAAATTACCAACTTTATATGAATCTTATCAGTAAATTTCTTCGAGATCTGCTATCTTTTCTGAAATTCATAGAAAACTAAAATATTCTGTCATTCTATTATCTTGCACCAATTAAAATTTTGTATTTACTGATGATGGGCAAAGTCGATCTTTACATGGCATCGACACGACTTTGGGCTTATAGAGGTAGATCTTACACTATCTGCCATTTTCTCATACATTATGGACTGTGCTTTGTACGTTTGCCATCCCTAAATAATTTTACCATTACTAATCGCTTTTTCTGCACTCACTCAGCAAAGGACATAAGTGCATTTGGCTGGTTCGATTCATGCGATGCTGTAACAATTCTGTTTGAAACTTAAAACACGTTGTATTTACAAAGCGTATTTAGATTACACACCTTTCGCTTTAAGGCGATATATCTCAGGCGTACATCGACACCTGCCAAGTTCTCTTCGGTGTTGGGTCTACCGACAAGATCACAGTCGCTTCGCTACACTCCTCCAGGTTTATTTGTTGTAGATGATGTCGTAAATAATATAAACATCTTTAAATCTGATGAAATCTGTAGCTACCCGATGTAATGGGCGTCAACAACAAAAGGTAGGTTAGTGTAAAACAGACGAGTGCTATCTTACAGTTTTTCTTGGTATAGGTTAAAGTTCTGCAGACGTGTGTCTGTACGTTAACATAAGTTTTCTGTGTGGCCAAATTAACAGGTGCTTTCATCGAAAGATGTTACGTTGTTTCAAGGATGCTGCTGTTTCTAGCACCTATTAGCGTGTAAACAACAGAGGAAGTTGGATAGATGTTTTCAGCGTAATAGAAAGTGAGCAGGTGTTACGCATAACGGACAGACCATACAACGTCCACTCCAGTAGATTGTCTGCAGAAATATAGAAATGAAAAGTACTCTTTTGCTTTATTTGTCGAGTTTAATCCAAATTAACGAGCATGGAATCTGTTTAGTGTACGGAAGGAGTTGGCGGCTCTCAGTTTTCGTATTTGTGGAAACACTCAGACCCAGATGCTAATGAACAGAAATATCACTAAAAATGTTCAGAAGTTCGTGGTGGTGAGATTTTAGACATAGGATGAGTTCAACTGAATGTTGAGGACACTCTGACAATGAATTATAAAGAAAATAAAATTTTTGTCTTCACGGTAGACAGCAACAAAAACGAGAGAGAGAGGAGAGAGATGGAGAGAGAGAGAGAGAGAGAGAGAGAGATAAATTACTGTTTTATTTTAATCGTAAATGGCGCGGATTAAGTAGGAAGTCAAAGAAGTCTTTTTACTCTAGATTGATCTAAGCGTTTACTGAAGGAAATCTAAATAAATAAATAATAACAGCAAAATATTTTACAAAACTCGAAATCTTTACAACCAGCATTTGTTTGTTTTGTTTTTTTCAGTCACCGGAGCGATCGATTGCAATAGTTCGCTGGTTTTCCTGTCAGAGGTAGTCAGTTGTCTCCCCTAGAACGTTATATTTAATTTTTTAATCGAATCTTTCAGCGGACGGCTTATAACGAGATTATTTCTCAGTATTTAGTGATGGGCTCTATCTTATTTAATATCGCTCTTTAAAATTTAAATATTCATTTCAGTGTGTGATTACAAATGAAAACAAAATCCTGTACTATTAACAAATTTTCTTTGTCTTATGCTAGAGACGGTTCAAATGAAGTTCGGCCGGAGAACAATACGACATTCCTACTTCAGCAGTTTCATTTGAATGTCACTAATAACATGAGTATAGGCAGGCAGTGATCGCCAAATTTCTTTATGAGACGGTAGTAACAGGGCGAAAAACTTCTTGTGTATCTTGTAATAGTATTTGGCTTTCACTACGTATTCACTAATGTCACTTGTTAAACACAGCCTGTGTTTCGTACAGCTAAGATTTCAAAACATCTTAATTTTGTTTGTTCTTTTTCTTTCAGAAAATACATATATTCGCATGCATGTGTATAAGATACAGCTTTTTAGAAAATCATGACAAAAGTAGAAGTTTGACACAATGAAATACGTAATTATAATAAATAAAGAGTGCGTGAATAAACTAAGTAGTGCAAAGAAAAAGCGTGCATTTCTCTATATACCTGATCTAGATGATCCTTACCGAAAATGTCTCTTCACTGAACTGAATCACTTTGTTTCTTTAAGGAGACAGTTAGTAACAGTGAGCAGTCAACATTCTAGAAGTCTTGCTTTCTTGGGTGGGTGGCTGCACATTACCAGTTGATTAGAGTTTGTTGAAACATACGCTAAAACTCCTTCCACTGACCAGCAGCGAGGAGCTGTGTGAAACTCAAGACTAATACAGCTGGAAGATTTTACCTTTGGAAAGCCGTTTATGACTAAAAGTGTTTCTTTTAAAAGATTATGAATTAATGGTCCTAATTGCAGATGCGGAATTGTAAATTCTTGCTATAGATGCGAGCCATCTATGGGAACCTCAGTTAAATAAACGCTTCTCGAATCAAACAAATAATATTAATAATTTAAAATATATATCTTCATGGAGTGCACTTTTGTTTTTGCTACAATTTAATTTGATTCTAACAAATCTGGCTGTAAGAGTCTTCCTTAATTAGTCATAAAAATCTATGGATGTTGGAATGTGACATACATTTGTGAAGAAGTATGGAAACTAAGAAGTTATAAAAGGCAAATTTATTCCTTAGTATTATTAGCCCTTGTATTTCATTACAATATGGTACGGGTGGAATGATGCTACAGTTTCTAAAAGAATCCTATGAAGTAAAAAAAATATAAAAGATGGTTGGCATATTCAGTATTGAGTATTTGTGCTACTGGCAGAACGTCTGATCAACTGCTTGACAAAGATCTACGGCTTACCCAGGCAGTGCAGATTTTATGAAGGATTCCTGAATCTTACGCATTTACAAAAGAATGGATGAAATATCTGGGGACATGGTTCCTCAGTCTCTTGTAGAGATGCTGATGTCTTCAAGGAACAGATGAAGACCAGAAATCCCTGTGTTTTGCCTCTGTTGTTCTGGAACATGTATCCTGATGCAAGTTTGTTTAAGAGACAAGACAGCCTCACTATCTCATTCGGATCCGTCTGATCAATCATGGGACCCTGAACAATCACCAGATAGGTTCTTCCAACCGCCTTATTATTCATCTCATTGCAATTCTGCCACTATGGCGTTCGCGCCGCTTAACCGCTTTTTTCGGCGCTGTCCTGCGCGTAACCCAGCGCCAGGAAAATCTAGATCAACATCTCTATTGGATCCTTGATCAACGATTTGAATTTCATCCCCCGGGGCGGATCGGGAATTGCGAGGATCATTGCTCAAAAGAAGACCGATATGAACCTGCCAGCAGGTGCTGTTGGATCTGGGTAAAGTAAGTGCTAACCATGTTCTGCAGTGTCGGTCCTCTGACCATCAGTTTACCAAGAGCAGGTGAGCGCCGGGCTTATCGTTCACATCAATCTCCTCACAGTTGACATGTCGTGATATCTTCTAGGCCGGTGAAGGTTAATGCGCTCTCGCATGTAAGCCAATCAGACTGGTTTAAACCATTGTACAGCTGAGTTTTACAAATAAAACTGAAAAAAAAATTTTTTCTGTTATTTACTAAATTGACTCGAATTGTTCACCATCGTGTACCGCGCGCGCGCGTCCAGCGACTTCACACGATTGAAGTTGTAGAGCCACAGTGATGCGGTTCATGCTACCTGGACGAGAACACCACGTGACCTGACTGCAGCAAAGTAAAGCTTATTTCTAGCAGCATAAATTAGTGGTGATTTGCAAAGTTATGGATGATTTTCTAGTGGGTGGGTGCACTCTTGGGCATTTTGGAAACTTGTAATAAAGGGGGAAAAAACAGTCAAAGACGACATCAAGAGAAAGAAATTATTTTCACATTACTGTTGTCAAAATTAATTCAGTCAAAACCAGCAGATTTATAAAATTTCCTCAAGACGTCGTATATTTAAAAATATATATATAAGGCCAAGGTGGTTATTTCAAATTTGCATTTTTTAAGAGAAAGAAGATGATTCAATTGATAATGGGAGATACAAATCATTTCTTGTTGTACCTTTAGCATGATCGCTAAATCGGTGTAAACAACAATAAAGGAACTGCTCGAAATATTTTTATAGAACCATTTGCGTTTATACGAGTTATTAGGGGAGACAGAAGTTTTCAAATCACCTTATTAGCAGTAATGTAATTAACAAAGAAGCCTACGTTTCGACGATGGTTTATTTTTTGTATCCACCATCAGGCTTTCGTCCTGTAGACGGGTTTTGTCTGCACTCTTGTTATTTTGGCAGTAACAGTTCCGGTGAGGACTAATGGTGACCACAGTAGCAGATATTTGAAACACAGTTCGCTAATTAGTCGTATTGCTATTAAAAAGAAAATCGGAAAAATACAGAACTAACTTAGTCGCCTAACCCCTATAACTATCGTTAATTATTTTTCTGTTCACTACGATGGATTCTCTAAAATATTTCATCTCTCCAGGGCTTACTGTCAGGTGCCCTCCTCTTCCTTTGTTTAGTTGGCAAAGACGAGAACAAAAACCCCAGCTACAAACAGCAAATGTTTGAATTACTTATTTTTCAAGCGACACGTTACTAATTTCCTCAGCTGATTGTTTAACGTTGTACGAGACGTTATCAGCCGAAGGTTCCATGCTCCATCAAGACCACTATCCAAGGCAGGTAGTATGTTGTAATCTAACTTTTGCTCCAGGCAATTAACGTTTTTGCCTGGATGCAGATTTACGAGACGACTTAATCGGGCTCTGTGTTAGTGAGTAAACAGATTGTCGTTGGAAACCACCTTTCATCTTTGCGTCACCACGCCGAGAGAATAAGGCAATACTAAACGACGCCAGTCATCAGCAGATTAGATCATAAGAGTACTGTCATGAGGTGCTTGTGCATAACTATATTTAACAGCCATGGAGATAGGCCAAGTTCTCCATGGTTTGTGCAATAGCATTTATTCCAGCGATATTATTGTTCCTATCCTTTCAAGAGCTTGGTAATTGTTTATCGATTGGCAGCATGGAAAAGTTACACGAGTGTACTTCCTTAACAGCTAATAAGACTTATTACCTTAGCTTAAAAATGTAACTTGATTTCATAGCTAACGGTTTCCCACTGTAATGTCACGAAGTCGGAAATGCCGGGCTTCTCGAGTCGGAGGATAGGCAACGCTCTCAGCAGGATTATCTCCCGTGTAGTCAGGTTATCGCCATTGTATACACTGGTGTACGACACAACAAAATTGCATTTATTTTGTATTGAAATTTGTCTGTGTATTCCAATAAATTACTTTTTCTTCAACTAGTGTTGTAATTTAATTCATTTTATTTTGGACAAGTGTGTATTTTATTACAAAATAAAAAATATTGGGAACCAATACAACTGAGGCAAAATCATATGCAAATAATTCACCACCGATAAGAATAAAAGTAGGAAGCAAAAGTTAACTGCTTCAGTAACATGGATGTAGCCTATTAACTACCCAAAGAGAAAAAGTGTCAAAAGCCTTGGCGGGATGCAGTTGGCGTTTACTGTTGATTCTGCACCGTTAGGGAGTCAGGCGTGATGAATAAGACCGAAAGACGATGCCCTTACACTTGAAGTACGCTTATCTTTAGCCGGGATTTTCCCTGGAATAGACAGTCAGTCATATTTCTTTGCTAGCTGCTTCTAGAGAAAAACTCAACAAAGAAGTGCCATGTGGGACTGGAGCTTTTCATGGCTGCTGAAATACTCTTAGGACACAACTGTACGTTAATAGATCCATTATCTTGTTTCTTGACAGATCCCCACCTCCAGCCCTCGCTAATTTTAAGCGTTGGCAGAAATAGGTCGTGCCTTAATCTCTAATGATTACTATCTGTATCCTAGAGTTTATTTTAAGCATCCACAAAATCATCTTTTTAAAACATAAATTCGTTTGTTCGGCGTGCTCAGAAGAAAGCAACTTTCAGAGAGAAACACGACCGTCTGATCGCAGCCGAGAGATATTGTTGGTGTACCAAAACCAGACAGATAATATTTCTTAATGATGCGAGCTAGCAACAAGGAAGAGGGCTGAGCAGAATTGCCTTGATTTCGTTGGCGCATTTAAGCTTTCTTTAAATACATTATTATTATTATATTATTATTATTATTATTATTATTATTATTATTATTATTATATTATTATTATTATTATTATTATTATTATTACAGAAAATATACAAAAAAAAATCTATACGTTTTACGGTGTATCAGTATTTGAAATGTGAGCCCTTGGCTTTATATAAAACACGTCGCCTTGTTTTCATGTTACTTCAAGTTATCAGTGTATGACTGTGGAATGTTGTTCAAAATAACCTGTAGCACTTTCCACAGTTCATACAAGATGGTTAGTTGCTGTTTGACTTTCTCAGTAGCGATATAGCCTCGCATAGCCTCAACAATGCTTACATCAAGAATTGTGCATGTTCTATCAGCCTCTTTTTATTCCAAATAATTTTTCACAGTATTGGCTGTATGCGAGTCATTCTTATGTTGGAAGACGAATCCCACTCAATGAGATGATGTCTTCCTGAGGAAATGGTGTGACTGAAGAGAACAGACTTATATCTGTCGGCATTGAGTGTACATTCAATTTTATGGAAGTCGCTGACACGTTTGGCTGATATGCATCTTCACATTTGTATTCAACCATCCCCAATGTTTCACTGTAGCTGCTGTGCTGCTCCGCTGTGCCTCGAGCAGACTGCTCTTGATTATTGTCAAACAGTTCAAACTTGGACTCACCTGTAAAAAGCACCTGCTTCTAGATTCGGTCATCCTACTGTTTTAGTTTGGTTGCCTCTCTTCAGCAAAGATTTTCAAGTAGCTTGCACATTCATTAGGATCACTTCGTGCTAATGTGTTTCATAAGTCGAACTGCAATCTGCTACATAAATTAACCTTCACTAGCTAGGAGTTTGATTTCTATACATTTATCATTTGATCTTTTCTTCAGGCGACATAGTATTAGCCATGCTACGATAATATCACTGCTCTACCTTTATGGGTCTTCGTTACACGTGGCACTTTCTGATTATTTGCGTGACGACTAATCACAGTGGATTAAAACAAAATATAACTGAGCTACGAAGAATTTCACTTCAACCCATGAGATGCGATTCTATTAAGTGCTACTTGAATTTTCTACTCACTGTTTTCGTTGTTTTCAGAACTATTCACAATATCATATATATAATTTTACTTCTCTTGCAATAGTCAATTGAGTTTCTTTGAGCTTTTCATGATACGTCACAAAAAGTGTTGCATGTTGGGTAAGTGTTCAGTTACAGAGAACAGAATCATGGGCAGAAACCGCGAATTTTGACGCGAGTAAAAGGCTAGTTAACCTGACTTGTGGCTCAAACGTAGCCGGCGAAGTGGAATTATCAGCCAAAAGTTCTAATAAAACCATGCGATCAGAAAAAGCTGAGATGAGGTAAAATTTGCTTGCAACTTCAAAACAATGGTTTTCAAATTTAACTTACAGATTGTTCTTTGCTGAAGTCATATATTACAGGTATTAAAGTGAATATTATTGAACCAAGCTTTTCTTTTAATCTACTGATATATTAACGTAGACGTATAGAGAATCCGTCTATAGGTAAGTTTAATGTTTTCTCGCTACTAGTATCAATTATATTTATAAATAACATTTAATATTCGTCATAATGAAGCGATATTCGTCTCTCTGTCCAACGGAGAAAACTTAATCTTGTTTGCTGTTTTTATTTTTATGCAAAATTAATAGCCAAATAGTTTGTTTCTCTAGCGGTTTCCAGTGAACATACGACTGCCCTTCGAATATAATTTAAAAGTATTCTGCATTTGTCAACTGTTAAAAACATTAGTATAAGAATTCCTAACGAAAGACAACTTTATAAAGTATAAATCCAGTAGAGTTGATATTACAAAAGCAGGCAAGGTTAAATTATTAATATTGAAAAGAGTAATATACCGTTTGGCAAGGCAAGATGGAGAGAGAGAGAGAGAGAGAGAGAGAGAGAGAGAGAGAGAGAGAGAGAGAGAGAGAGAGAGAGAGAGAGTCTTATAAACAGATAATTAGTCGATAGGGCTAGCACCTGTCCGTTATATAGCGCACAGATCAACAGCAACGAGATTGAATTTTTTTTAGAAAGCTCTCTAAATGTAATTTTTTCGCAAAGAAGTGATTACTATATGCTGTTGATCAGAATGTATCATTTTTACCAAAGAATGTATCAAATAGACAAAAGTTACAGCGGTGTATAAAAGTCTTGCATAAAAATTATTTTTCCTGTAAATTAGCTCGCATTTTGTCGAAAGCAGATGTTATCAAATCTTGTTCATTAAAGTATTTCTAAATTACTGTTGTGCATCTATTCCAATAACATCAAGCATATTGTTTCATTGTAAGAAAAGTTATAATTTTAAGAAAATCATTTGTATCAAATCAACTTGTGCAAAAGTGTTGCATAAAATCTAGACAGCTATCTAATCAATTCAGATTCAATTCCAATTATGCAGAAAGTGATCAGATCTATCAATAATGAGTAGAATATCCGAAATTCTTGATAACTTGTTCACAACGACGAGGCATGCTGGCTACCAAATGCTGACAATTGTCACTACTGAACTCTGACCAGGCTTCCTCAATTTTTTGTTTCAAATCTGTTTTATTTTTCGGTATTTTGGCACTAACGCTGAGTTTAATCGAGTGCCAAATGTTTTCGATGGGATTGAGATCCGGGCTTTCAGCCGACCAGTCGATGAGGGGATTCGCAACTCTGCAATCAAGGCCTTGACACTCCTAACTGTGTGGATAGGGGCGTTGCCCTGCTGATAGATGGCCGTAAGGGGCATGTGGTCACACATATACGATTCGACAATGTCCGAGACTATCTTAGTATAGTCATGAGCATTCATTCGACCCTCCACGTAATGCAACGGACCGACACCGAACGATTCAAAACAGCCCCAAACCATGGCCGAAACCCCTCTGCCTGCAGAGTCAGTCGAGTGCAACTAGGATGGTATTTCTCGGACACCGATCGCCGAACGTACACCCGACCCGCCGAGTGGCCCCTCACGAATTTGCTTTCGTGGGAAAACAACACTCGGGACCAATGGGCCACGGTCCAGTGGAGATGGTCGAGAGCCCACTGCAGTCACTTTCGACGATTGTCCAGACTGATGAACGGCTTCTTCTGTGTCGATCGCCCGAACAGTCCCATGTGAATCAAACGCCGTCTGATGGTGCACGAGGCCAACTGAATCTCATGGTGCCTTGAGAAGGCGGTCTGGATGTCGGTGGAAGTGCGGAATCGGTCCGAGTTCGACATGCGGGCGATCAGACGATCGTGTCGAGCCGTCGTTTTCCGCGATCTGCCGGTTCTGCATTTCGAAATTAGGCTCCCATCGGTTTTCCAACGTTTCAGGGTGCGAGATATCGTCGACTGATTGCAACCGATACGATCCGCAATGAACCACTCAGTTTCATCATCATCTTTCAAGCGAACGATTGTGGCCCGCTGTTCGGTTGTCAAATATCGGACTCTCGTCATCACTATATTGAACAAAAATGAATCAGAATAGTGGTAAATGACAGTTTTTCATATTTATTTTCTACCATCCTAAACTATTATAGCACAAAATATATATTCTAATTTTTTGGAGTTTATGCAACACTTTTGCACACGCCGATTTCATGCAAATCATTTTATTAATATTTAAATTTTGACTGTGCAATTACAAAATGGATCTTAGTGTTATAAATCGTTTAAAGACACCGATTCCTCTCAATTAAAACAGAAAACATCAACAGTTACTAATTTCTACAAAATAAGAACCCATTTTCTAAGTCTAGTCATTTTTATGTTAGACTTTTGCATACCGTTGTCGGTACCTTTTTAAAATAGAGGTGAACCTGTCTGTATAAGAAGAACAGTGACACAGATGATCGAAGACCACGCTCTGATGCATTTCTTGAAATATGGAAGAAAATGTATGATGGTGTGAGTTGTGTTGGTGCCAAAATTGTTGGTCATGTCGGCCACCCTGGTGTCAAGACCACCAAACGACCGCTCGAGAGGTTTTCGAGCTTAAGTATAGTTCTAACTTATGTAAAACGCTTTGGCTCAGAATGAAGATTCCGAGAGTGGTAGAAGGAATGGCGTAACCAGCACACCTTTCTTGACAGTATACGCGTTACAGGTGTTGAAACCCTTCTATACACCCTGATTGATAACATGAAAAAAAATGCACAATAAGATTCCTTTTTTGATGTTCTTTTCAAATATGCTAACATAATGGGTAGCCGCGTAGCTGTTATGGGTATAATAAAAACAGGAATATATTATGATACGCTGTTCATCCAACAGTGATAGATAAATACAGCAATAAAACTGGCATTTACCATTTATATTTTTCCTTTATTTGGGAGATAACTGTCGTTTAATTTTAAGTTATAGATGGGCATGTGATGTTCGAGCGATACGACTACAAGAGAGTATTTGTTTCGTTTATGAAGTCAGTGCTTTTTTAAAACTCTTATTTCCAAAAATCGAAAACTAAAAGGCTGTGAACAGTGCCTGGCTCAAGTAAAATTTCTTCACTCGCAACATTAAAATTAAGTTAGCGAGGGTTAACAAATATAAATTAATGCAAAGAGTGAATACTGATCGTGCTCCTTTTCTCTCCATCTCTTTCTTACAACGTCATTAAGTCAGTAGAGTGGCACTGTTGCTTTTCTTTTACTACCCCACAGTTTATCATTATAAACTACTATTTAAATCACCTAATTACAATTAACGATTTTTTAAAAAAAAGGGATAAGTAACTAAAAGGTCGCTAAAGCCGAATAGGTGACCATATGGAAGTTTTTTACCTGTTGAAAGATAGAATTCTCAAGAATTCGAGATATATGAGGAGATAGCCAGTATTGTATAAAAGATGAAATCCTAAAATTTGGAAGATGTAAAACTAAAGAAATGTGGAGTAAACTCTAAGTCATATTAAAATTCTTATAATTTGTGTGTGACGTTTGGCGATTGCCAAGAAATTTAAGCAAATCGTATTTTTTAAAATAAAGTTATGATCTATCTATCTATGGCATGGAACGCTAGCACGAACAAACTTAAACTCTCTGTGCGAAGGGCCGTAAACTCTTGTACAGAAATCAGATGATTCTGAGAAATGTCTAATGATAAACGTAGGAATAGTATTGGCTTATTTGGTTATATTCTGTTTGTTGCATTTTACGCATGGCTTCTATCTTTCGTTGCGACAGCTAATGAAGTCTAATGGCAGAGTAGCCAGTCAGATGGAGGCCATCAGTTAGATCAATAAATCATTCCTTTTCAGTGACTGACATTTTAAAGAAAAGCAACCATCGTAGCTCTTTATGCTGTATTTACATGTTATTTACTATATATCTTTAATGATACGTGGATACCATATAAACAGAGTATTTTGGAACTTTATCGCATCTTAAAACATGAAGCAATGATGACTGACAGGAGATATACATTTCTTCATACTATACATATATTTTCTCTCATTCCATGAAAAAAAAAATTAGTGGTGTGCTTTGATTAATTACACATTGCAAACTTCAACTGCTCGTTAACAAAAACAATATATGTGTCCATTATCTTAAATGGCGAACCCTCTGGCAGGATATTTGCCCTAACTAAACCGTTGTGCATATGACACAAACACAAGGTAAGCAAATAAGATATATAGACGTTTTGCTTAGAATAATGAAAAATTCAGAATCCCAGGTAACATAATTGCTATAAATGCTTGTTTGATATCAGTGCATCTAGTAGTTGAATGAACCATTTCACTTTAACTGCTCATCTTCAGTAGTTATTTCTTATTTCAAAGCAAGGGTTGAAGTACCTGTTTAAAATTTTTTCCTTCACTGGTAATCTAATGCGAGTGAATAACTATTAAGTATATTACAGAAAAAATATGAATCAAATAATAACTACTTTTTATCACCAATATGTATTTCATTAAAAAGATAAATATGCTGGCGAACCAAGAGCATTTCCTTCATTGATAGAAAACATTATTTTATGATAACTTGCGTATATCTATGACTATGCAGAAATTTCGGTAGAATTTAAGCTTCTAGTTTTTAAAAATATTTTAATAATTACATAAGAGCTCCCAAAACAAAAAGATTACAAAAGTCACTATGCGTTAAAAGCTTACTAGTGTTTATGACATCCACTTGGGTATAACAGATTTGTGAAGTTCGATCGGCCATTTTCAAAGGTTATGGTCACTACTTTTCTATCTTTATTTCCAAATAGCTTTATAAAAATAGATACAACAGTATTTGCTAGATTGTTTTTAATCTTCTCTTGACAATTTTTTTGTTAGCGATTTTAACTCAAACCGAATCATAGTGATATATTATAAAACTAGGCGAATCCTTTAAACAATGTATTCTGGTGCAGCCTGGGAGAGACAAATGGAAGGTCCCGAGTTAGATTCCTGGTCGGCGTACTTCTCTATCATGGATGCTTCTGGATTCTTTATTTTTTATCAGTCTGAGTGTGGGCTTCCACTGGTCTCTCTTTTCTTGCCACATCTATATATGCAGAGTTTTTTCGGATACGTGGAAGAGATTCCGCGGGTAACTGCTGACTGGCTTGCGTAGCCATCACTCAGGATTCCCTGGCCGGGCCTGGGTAACTCGTTTAGTCAACACCTTACGTCCCTCTTTTTTCGCACTGCTGTGAGAAATTTTAGACTCCGAAAGTAAGGACAGGGTTTGCCAAGAAAATCAACAAAGGGGGGAATAACACAGACATTGACAGATATAAATGTATTTGTTTATCCTCATTTTGGTATCTAACGTTTCTTTTTCACTTAAGGTTTTTTTTTTTCGTGATATGCTTCGGTGGTTTCCGTTACATAATTGCAGCTTTAATTTTTTTCCCTCTTTCTCTATTATTCCCTGTTTTTATTAGAAAAAATGCTTTTTGTCGTTTCAATTTTTCCATAATTTAAGCTGCTCCTTTTTTTTTAAAATCAGACATATCAGTAGATGTCCGTTCTGTTTTATAATCTCTAAGGATTTTGTTTTAACTTTAATGTGAGATCGAAATTTTTCAAACATATCTCAGTCCGCGAAGAGCAATAGAAAACTTTGACAAATGTAATTTTAGAGTGCCTGTTATCTGTAAAAGAAAAGGAAAACTTAAAAGGTTTTAATGCCTTTCATTGATGATTTTATAGAATGTATCTGAAATGTCATTAGCAAGAGACGAAGTATGCTTATTAAAAGGACAAGCAATTTTTTCTAGTAATTGTTTTAATTTCTCAAAATTCTTGAAAAACAAGTTAAATTCAAAAACAAGGAGGCAGGTTAATGGTTAGTTTATATGAATGTTTGTAATCTGACGGTTTCAGAACCTTACGATCGCCACCTTTCACACTGAAAGTACGCAAAACATTTCACGCCGAAGATCTAATGTATTTACACACTTTCTTAGGAATGCCAGAAATACAAAAAAAAACCTACTTATTTAATTATAACCAACACGAAATATTACTTCAACATAGGATGTAACCTCACCGAGGTGATAGCAAAGGTTTCTTTACAAATAGGTTGCTGAAGGGTGTCATCGCTTTAATGACTGAAGACAATAAGATTTTGTTTATTATTGAGCGTAGTCATAATGACACCTCTCTATTGTCTTGATGATAACGACGTCGAACCACTGACGTAATAATGCTGTCGTAATGTGCTTACTTATATAATGGTGATGGCATCTTTTCATTGACAGTAGTTACCTCGGGCGGAAGTTCTTCAACCCTTGCGCCATCGGTCACATCAAATGTGCCAACCACTCTCATTCTAAAATTGCAATAAAATAATTCTAACATTTTTAAAATCCTAAATAAAAATCGGATTTAAAAAAAAATTATGCTTTCCTTTACTATAAGAAATCGTAGCCAGCATCAAATCTTAGACGAATTGTTGGAGCCTTACTATTTGTATAACACCATCAAAACAACAGTACACTCGTTTTCCAACCAACTGGATTTCTTTATACTGCTTTTGTTCTATGTATATTAATCGCACCATATTTTAAACGGAAAAAATAAATGTAACTATCTTAAATTAAATTTTAAAAAAAATTCAAATCAATGCATTTGCCTTTCGGATTCATTTGAAATGATTTAATTCTTCAGATGAATAATTATAAATCATACGACGAGGAAAAACCAAGCTGTATTTTTGCTTTACTGAAACCAAAGATTTTCAGGTTTTATTTACTGAGATTTTATTTCTTTGGCCACTGAGAATATTCTACACATTTTAAAATTGAGTGATTGATTTTAGCAACAAAATATGTGATTTCACGTGGCCATGTATTTTAACTTCGTTACATTATACAGAAAAATAACACGAGTTTTAAAATCCATAAAATCGAAAAAAAGATGATTAGGTAAAAAATATCTGAATATTTCAAAAATGAATAAATTTAAAACGGTTTCCTTTGTTTGTATTTATATCGCAAAGAAATAGATTTGGATTATTAATATTCTTTCCCATGTTCAAATAACTGTTAGTATATAAATCTACTTACCATTTCTATGAACGGCGTCTGTAGTGCACACTGTGAAAACAGATATTCCAAAGCTAATAATCCATCCATAGAAAATCATTTCTTTAATGGTTGGATTCTGTAAAGATAAAGATTGAGTAATAAAATGAACTGGTATGCCATCTATTCCAAAAGCTAACTCACAAATGGACAAATTTCATCTTGACTTTCGTTAACGATCGCAGCAAAGAATGAATGTATCAGCTTACATGACATTTACTACCTATTCTGTTGGTATCATGTGATGGCTATTTCAGTCATTTGGTTCTGTGTGTCTGCCATTAGAGAAACTACAAATTATCTTTTGTCCTGTGCATTCAGAGCAAGGAAGTTCAAGCAAACTATGTCGTCTGTCCTTGCATGCTGTGGATTCGGTTATTTGACAATAATAAAAGGAATAATAATGGGTTCATACTTACTTCATTAATGCTTTGAAAGGGTTTATTTGTTCTCCCGTTTTTAGGGAGTTTTTATTTAAATTTTGTCCTCTCAAATCGAAAATATATTTAAAAGAACATCCATCAATTGTTTTGGATCAAGAAACAATACAGGCGTAAGCTAAATCTTCTAAAATCTTCGAAATATTACATTCGTATTTTAAAAAGAAACAAATAACTTAGATCTAACATATGAATAATCTATGATTATTATTGTGATTTCATGTAAGTTTAAAAGCACCTTAATATTATCTATAAATATGATTTATTAATAGATATATAAAATAGCAAATAAATTAACCAAATATGAACCTAGTGGTGATACATTATATACAAAATTTGAATTCTATCGCCTAATTTATTTATCTAAGAGAAGAAAACATTATGGTTAATACAACGTTACAATTATATATAAAAGTAAACATTTTATTTTAAAAAAAACTTTGAATGCTGAAATAAAATTATGAGACAAAACGACGACATATACAGAATGCTAATCGTGATTTGATTTACAATAATCTGTTTCCCACAGGAGACGTTGGAAAAACTCAAAAAAGAGACAAATCCTAAAAAAAAAATGAAAAACATGCGTAGATATTTTTTTCAAATTGTATTCATATTGCTATTTTATTTTTGTTCTTTACTTCTAACATTTTTTTCATGAAGTAAGCTATAATGCCATTTCTATGAATTGATGGTTTATTGGAACTAGACGTTTACGAAGTGCTGCAAATTATTAACACAACTAGAAGAATTCCGCGAATTACGTACACAGCTAAAGGAAAATCGAGTTATATTTAAAATATTACAGAGAAACCGCAATTTATCTGAACTGCAGCCGAAGTGCTCTGCTCGTCGGAGAGATGCAGTCATTTATAGTGTGGTAAGGATCACCACATTGCTAGAGGCCCTTATCGCCCAAGTAATGACTTTCTGTCCTTCTCTGCCTTACGCACGACCGCTCTCCATCACGACCGATGACTAAAAGTCTGAAATTTGTGCGTCTGGCTCAAGAAAAATTACTTTGTTGGCGCCATTAAAATTGACTTAGCGAGCGAGAACAAGGAAAAAATTAATGCACAGAGTAAATATCAAGGTTGTTTATTCCTTTCATTCTCCTAACGAAACGATTTCGGGGGTGTAGGTTGATGATGAAATGTTGACAATTCCAAAGAGAATAATCAACCGATGTGTTTCATAATATTGTCTTGCATTTAGCGAATCAGAGAAAATAGACTTTCATAAAACAACTTGTCGACTATTAATGTAAATAAGAAGAGAAAGCACTGAGAATCTTGTTTAAGTTGGATACAATTTAAAAATCTTTTAACTGTAGAAAAAGATATTTAGGATCATTACAATATTATATTTTCTTAAAAATAAATTCACAGTGTACGTATTCTTTTTGAATAAAAGTTAAACAAAATTACCTGTAATATAACTGCATATGTTGTGATGAATACATCTTTTTTACTGAGATCAGAATCAATGTTTAGATAGTCACTGAAGGTCTACAGTCCAAGCAAGCTTCTGAATAGACAAATACAGTAAACTTTTGTTTCGCAGTTAAGATTGATACCTAAATAAAAAGTCAAATTAATCCGTTGCATTGGCTTTGTAGTGAAGCACATATGAAAAAAGGAATAACAAATATTAGTAAATAAAAAATATCTTAAATATAAGTTTATTTTATTCCCGTTAATTTTGAACGAAAAGTAAACTAACGAAATATGTTGCATCCTAGTTTACAATCGTAACGAAAGCTACTACTGAGTGTATACAGATATATCTTCGTGTTTTAACGTCAGTAAATATGAAATTTTGATTCACTTATTACTTAAACCGGAATTCAACGTAAAGAAGTACTAACCACTGCACTCAACAAGAAAATTAATACATGAGAATAGAGATCCACCATTCGTGGAGAGGCATACCTGTTTAATAAAGTTATTTCAACGTAGAATCAATTGATGTCATACACTCTATTCACTGTTGATGGTAAACGCTAGACACACTGTCAGTAATTTGAGATTCGCTTATATCTATTTTCATATAGGAATAGTTACAGATATAAAATTATTTGTACGTTATAGACAAGAATTTCAAAAGACCTTTAGCAACAAATGCATACAATGGTGGCCTTAATTTAGATATACTTATAAAAATACATCAAGCATAAACTAGGATATCTTGGAGAAAAAGTATGTTAATGCTAATATGCATGTATGCATTAATAAATTGATTCATACAAGAAATATGAGATATTTTATTGGCGATATCACAGATAGTCATCGATGTATATACAGAATATTTGATAGATTTATGTATCTAAAATAAGGAGATTTCTGCAGATTTTAAGCGAATTAAATTTAATCAACACAACTTTACTACAAAGATAAAAAATAGATATGCCATGCGATTCAATAAAGAAAAAAATAAAAGAATCGCAGCGCTCCTGTGTACGAAACAAAGGCTAATTAAGCAATTATTATTTGTATTTTTATTAAAATATCAATTTGAAAAAATGGATCGTTTTTGTTGCTTGTAAGTGTATGTTATACACAAATTAAATAGAATTGTAGTTTTATAGCATGATGTGAAATGTAGTGGAAATTCTCACATAAAAGGTAACTGTTAATTTCAATCAACGGACTCGAAGTGAGTTACTCAAAATATTCTGAAGATAGTTACAGACAGATCAATAGAGATAACTCCAAAACAAATTAATCATATTTATGTCAGGATTTGTGTCACAGCAGAATTGCTTCCGAACGGTGACATGTATTTTTCAAGGTGAGTTAAATAGCCAAATAAATTGTAGTGATAAATGGAAGCATTTTCCTGCGCCTTCGGTGTATTATTTTCCGTTTGTCAACTACACTGAAGAATTTCCAGATAAGAAAAAAAAAAAACGTATTAATATTGATAAACTCTAGACTTCTCAGAAAGCCTTTACATTGTCTGAAAAGATAAAGAAAAACGGAAATGATACAGGTAAAGCATAGAAATTAATCAGGTGGAAGTTTTTCTTCTGTATCATACAATAAATGAAAATGGATTTTAAAGTATACATTTTATCTTTACCCGTTCATCGATGTTTGCCATAAAGAAAAGAAAAAAGTCTGCCTAATATTTGCATGATTTCGTAACTAATTTTATCCGCCAGGTGAATTGAGTCTTTTGGTCCTTTCAGGTTTTCGCTAAAGAAAGGATAAATATAGATGAAAGATTCTCAGACAGCAGTGGCATTTTTTATTGGAAGGAAAACACTCTGGATACTGCTAATCTTGAAGTTAAAAATAGATTTATTAGAAGAATGTAGATTTTATTTTTCTTAATCCGGTGTAAAGTTTTGAAGAAACGTTTTCAGTAGAACTGGCTACACGAAAAAATAGATAAGAGAGTCATAGAAAGGTCCATCATCCCTCAGTCCAGCTTTTCTGGAAATTCTTTGCGTTGACCTAAGTTTGAAAATTTGAAGCACCGAGGTTCTTCGTGGTTTTGTACTTCTGACGTATGGGGCATCATAAACAGATACACGCTGAACATTTTTAACGCAAATAAAAGAGAATTTATGAAAATCTGCCAACATCCCAACACCATATCCCTAAAACAAACGTCAGCCTGGCAAAAGTCTTAATTTGTGCATTCATGCACGTATAGCCACATTTTGTCACCTAGAATATATATTTTTCCAAGTCAAGAAAGCTTCTCCACCGTCGATAGAGATCGTGATACCTGTGCGTGTCACGTAATTACAGGTTATGCTAATACGCGGCTCTTGTTTTATTTCACTATGATACGTGCCCAGAATTTTTGGCTAAGGGGCAGAATCAAGGATTGCGCAATGCAGCAGACATCCGATCTGAACATCGACTGCTTTCAATTTTGCGAGTGATCTGATTTTAACCGCATTCCCGGAGCACTTCTCAGTCCAAGAAAGTTAGTTCAGGTATTGGCAGCGTCGATTCGGTTGGGTTCATTTTACAGACGGACACGTTGACGCCCGCGTGTACATGGCGGCGTCTGTGCAGGTTTTGCTCTAACGTTCGCGAAAATTTGGATCGACTGAAAATAGAACAGATGGATGGATACCCTTTCCGTTAGTTAAGAGTAGAATATGGAATTTTTATTTTCAGTGTTTACGTTTTTGGACTGAACACTTATCAAAATCCGTCAAAGTCTAAATTCTATAGAATAAAAGGGTATGACTAATAATAAACAAATCTATGTCTAGTGAAAATGAAAGAATTATTTAAATTAAGCTAATGAAAATCACTAATATCTGTCCAAACTCTATACACACACACACACACACACACACACACACACACAAACCAAAGGTTCCGACATATTTTTCACTTGTCTTCTTTTGTGTTTATTTCTCCGGTAATTATACAAAAAAGAAAAATTCTAGCTCTTTGGAGTTTTTTTTTAAAAATGCTTGCCAACCTCTACTGACTTTTAATACTTTTTAATAACTTGTTTGTGTGTTAAGCTGATACATTTTTCTTTATTGAACATTTCCTTGTGGAAACAAACAGTTAAGAGCAAGCTGGGATTTTCCGTATCGACTGCTGCGCCTTATGTTCTATCATCGGTTAAATAAACTGTCGCAATAAGCTTTAATTTATTAATGCTCTGGCATAATAAAAAGTTAGTTTCGCATGACTTTGAAAGTGTGCTTTGTGCATTTCGGGTGGAAGGGTTAATGTCCGTGATATGTTTTACACAATTCTAATATAAAACGTTTCAACATTTATTGGCACATCCAGCCTGTGGAATTGCCTGTCGCTTTTTTATGGAGAAGGTAGGTCATTTTATAGAGATCGAATAATAAAGAAAAACAGTTTACTAAAACCGGCATTCGTTTGATTAATACCACTTCAGGTAAGATTATAACCGTTTCAAGTTAAAACTTCTTGTTGATTTTGCGAATCTTTTGGCAATCATAGTTGGATTATTATGCTGGAAAATGTCACGATCATCTTAAGCCATGTTATCATTTTTTAAAGTAATAATCTTCGTGCAGAATTAGAATAAGGTTTCGGTCTCTTGTTATTGAGATTCAATTAACATAGTGACGGATTCTTGCGACTCCAACTTAGAGATGCAGGCTAGAAAGGTCAGATGAAATGTTCCCTCAGAATATTTTGAAATAAAAAATAAATAGGGAAAAGGGGAGAAATAATGTAATTCTTGCATCTTGTGTTATCAAGGTGAGATTGGAAATTTGATGAGCAACATAAACACCAGTTTAGATTCTAAGACGGAAAATATTGTGTGTATGTGTGTGTGTGGGTGTGTGTGTGTGTGTAAAATGCACACAGCTAACGGTTGACCACAGTTCTACAGTGCAAGGCTTCAGTTCGACTATCAAAAATGTTTAAGAGGAGTTAAACTCTTTGTAGGTGTGGTAATGAGAATAAACGGACGACGGGGAAACAGAGCAACGAGATGTTAGTTCATCAATGGTGCAAGACAGCATGGTTGGATGAGAGACGATTTTAAACCTTTGGCTCAAGTAAAAGAGTAGGTTCAATGAAAGCCAAAGGAAATAGGAAGATTTTTGTGATGCATGGAAAATAAGGTTTAAAGTATGTTACTGTTTTAGTGGGTTTTAAGTTTATTACTTAATTCTAAATGAGGGAATTCATATATGAGCAAAGTTTAATAAAATTTTGAAGCATTATGAGATGCCTTCCAGACATCGATTGACAGATTATGGTTACACCAAGAAAAACATAATAGACTTCCATGCAGGTAAACTAAAGGAAAGCAATTCATATTTTACAAAAGCAGCAAGTTAAATCTCTAAAATAATAAATTTGGCATCTGAATCTCGTCTGAGATGAACTGGATAAAAGGGTTAGGAACAGAGTTCAATGATTTGAAGAAATTAATATCTTGAATGTCAAAATAAGTGTAATTATCAAAAGAGATTTTTATGAGAAATGTTCTAATATAAGCCTATTATACTACTTTTTAAAGTATCTATTTTCTAACAGTCGTACACTAATATAACTATGTGAATTAACGAATTGATAATATAAGGAATATGGGATACTTTTCTGGTGTATACATAGTTATAGCAACCAGCTTGTACATAGTTCATCACTAATTACTTAGACTTGTCCTTCAAAATACCGGTGTGTTAACGAGAATTAGAAAGAATATCCAAATATAGAAGGCTTCTTTAAAAGGTAAATTATACCATCCTCCCTCAAACACAGTTATATCTGACACAATCAAATAAGCCGGATTGTCAAACAAGAGAAATAAACTTGTTTCAGTATCTTGAGATAATGAAAACACAGATGCATAACACATCATTATACTTCTGACTAAAAGTATTAACTCGGTTACAAATATTGCAGTGAGTTATGTATCAAAACATCCAAGAGAAATAAAGTTTAACGAAAAGAAAGAAAGATGCATAACTAATTTCAAGCTGAAAAAAATCAGAAATAAATAAATATTGTTGCAATAATTAGCTTTTAAATACTTGAACTTTGTTTTAAAAAATTGTATGTCACCGATCTAATAAAGTTTGTTTCAAGAATAATCTGCGAGCCATTGAATGGAATATTTGACTCTCTCGCTATCAAAAGAATTTATAACTTAGATTTCAATAACGTAAATTTAAAATATATATATATATATATAATAAAATATAGGATGTCGACCTTTTAGATACAGTCACAGTCAAATTTAATAAATCCCTGTAAGTATTTACTTTATCAGTTCACCCAAACATTTTACAGCAGTGTAATGACTTATATGGAAAATGCGATGAAAAGAAAAGCAGTCAGAACAAGTACTATCAACTTTAGAGAGCTCTTTAAGCTATTTTTCAGAAGTCATAAAAGTGTAGGTTAAGTATTTACAATCCTTGCCAGATTGTGCATAATGTCATATAGATCGTTTGACAAAATTGGCAGATAAAAATGAATTTTGCGAATGATTAAACAAACATAAAGCTCCATGGTAACGCAGACGATCATGATGGCATAGAGCTGTATATTAATTTGATGTCTCTTTAAGTGGGCAATTTCTCAAAACCTAAGTGCACGTGTGATGCCATAGTATTGTTTCAAAACAAGACATCGTCATGACTTTTCACTTTATAAGTATTAAGAATATATGCATACTAAAGAACACAGTAGTGGATAAATCAGCGAAATATTCCCATATATATCGTAATATATTAGTATATAACCATATGATAATTATAAAATCTGTATACTTCATATAAAAAAGATTTTATCATCAAACTTTTCTATGCAAAACTTTTCATCGGCATATTCTCAATTTATACGTGACGAATCAATTGACTGGGGGAGTGCACAATTATGGCCGCCAGTATATATTTATATATTTTTATTAGTTACTCTTGCTTGACAAACTCAAACCTGAGTTATCTGCGGGCCATTTTTGTATAAAATATAACAAATATTTCATATACTAAAAAAGCAGCATAATCTAGTTTCCATAAAGATCGGACGTTCACCAGGACGCTTAGGGCCCATATTATAGCTTTGCATTGAGTTCTGTACCCCGCAGCGTTTAAACTTTTAACATCATCTCCTTGCTTTCCAATGCACCGCCGCCAACCCTGACTCGAAGTTTCAAGCTAAGATCAAATAAATTCTAAGCCCGCGTAAATATTTATGTTTTTCTTATTCTAAAGTGAGATTTTACCATTTTTTGCCTCCTTTTCATCCTTAAGAACGTCTGTCGACTCAAAAACCAATTTCACTCACGCTAGCAGACCGAGACAGACTAAATAAACACTCTATTTTCGTAGTTAACGATCCAATTTTTTTTTCAAAAATTGCTTTGTTTTTGTTTTATCATGGGATAATGGATCGAGTTGGCGCAGAGAATAATGGAACTGGTAAGCGCATTAACTTCTCGTTATTGTTTCGTCTCTGGTCAGCAACTATTAAAAAATTTTTAAATAAAATTTCAGCTGACATGAAAGAATGGAAAGACTTTATAGTAGAAAAGAAAATTGGGGAAAATTTATCCATATTATTGGTAAGTATATGAAGCGGATGAAAAAACGAATACATGAATAAAATGAGGAAAGAGGAAGAAAAATTTGTTTTCTATCAAATTCATTCCCACAAAACATGTCAAGTCTATGAATAACAGTTGCTTAATTTAGAAAGGGATCAGCTGTATTACTTGTTTTCCTGATTATCGTCTGAGTAGTGATAGTCAGAAGGCTTAGGAATAAAGCAAACTTTGCTGGCTAGGCAGATACTGGCTTACACATTTGGGAAATCTTAAAATTGAACCTACAGAATATTAATTAAAAAAAAACAACGTACTTCAGCCCTTATGTTTAGCAGTGAAAATAAAGATAAAGTGCTTAGGAAAAGGTATATAGACCCACTAGGGAAAAAAAAACGTTGCAAAGGTTTCCAAGGCGGACTGAACCGTGGAGTCTCCACAACATGTCGCGCTCGGATATTTATGACTATAACTTTAAAACAGCCTCTGTACGCCAATCCGTTTATTAGAATAGTGCTCTCTGTAATGGAACCTATCGTGTTTGTTAATCCGCATCGGCGCTTCATAGTTTTTTTTTCAGTATTAGTTTTCAAAGTGCCAAAATAATCATGACAATAAAATTAATTTAAACCGGTCGTCCTGTTCGAACTTGAGTTGGTATTTAGTTCATTTATTCAATTAATATATTCTTCATAAAAATATCGTTATCGACTAGTTTATAGAAATAAACTGATTCCTTAAATAGTTTAAAAGTATAGTTTTATTAAAATTAAATTAGTCATAAAATTTCCATATTTTAAAGGCAAACTTTATAATCCAATCATTGTATACGATTCCTAAGAATTGTATAAAATGCCTATGAACAGATCTAAAAGATCTTTCTTTATCTTTTTGAACGCTGTTTAAGCTCTACAGGATTTTGTTGTACGTCAAAAACAGAGATCTGCAGTACAACCGATTAAAAATGTCCTCTCTAGTTCCTGGGCGGTATAATCGGTCACTTGTTACTTCCTCGTCAACAGTTAACATATTATGAGCATCTCGTCGGCTTTTATTAAGTTCAGAAACAGGTATTCGAACTGTACATCCTTTTCTCTGTGAGATTATCTTTTGCCGCTGCTTGCTGACTTATCGCGTCTCTGTTTTTACTGCACACTGGACGTAGAACTTGTGCATCATACCCTTCACTTTCTTCAGAATGGATGGCACAGTTCTGGCACTGATCAGCTCCACCGCTTTCCTGTGAGCAAACAACGCAATGAATTTCTTTGGGTGTTGACTTTTGTTATTTCTTTCTATGAAAGAGATTTCTTGGGGTGTCTTAAACGAATTAGCAATTTCCTCAAGCTCTTCTTCTCTTTAAATATTTTTCAAAATATCTTATGATAAGTTTGACTGGCTTAGCCCAACTTTAACCTTGCAACCAAACAGCGCCTCATATGGCGACCTTTTAATAACAGCATGAAAAGCCCTGTTCTTCATTAGATAAAGAGATAGTAGGCCTTCATTCCAGAGTGGTTGTTTTAAACCTGTATCCATGTTGATAACATGTCCTCTATATCCTGGTTGACCCTCTCAATATTACCCTCGCTCTGACACTGTCGGAAGTTTACCATGCACAATTCTAAGTTCAGGCCAAAAGGTTTTAGGATAGAAACAATTTTATTTGCAAATTCCCTGCAGTTGTCAGACGGCAACACTGACGGTTGTTGTAAATATGTCAATTAAGTTGTGTCATCGGCTTCCTCTTCTGCTCGCCTAGATTCAAGGGCTTTAAGAATCACAAGCTTTGTGAGGTGATCTTGGTATACTAGTATGAATTTATATTTACCATTTGGATGAGATTCAAAGTCTGTTAAGTCATTCTGACAACGTGAAATAAATTTAGAGAAAACTAATGGCTTAACAACTACTCCCTTTTAGACCCTTTCTGTTTCGGTTGACAAGGTTCACATAGAGGTAAAAATGTTTCTATACCACGACGAGTAATATTCTTGTAGTTGTTTGAAAATTCCTTGATCATCCGGTCTCGTCCACTATGTCCAATCGATATGTGTTTCCTGAAGCACATCAAGCATTTCACTGCCAGATACACAGTACAAAACCACACTGCTCACATCTTTCACAGGGAATATAAGCTTGTTTTTATGCTGTATACCATCACATCATACCTTTTCAGCAACCAGAAGTCGCGCAGCTGCTTTTACTCCATACTTTTAGCATTAATCACTTCACTTCCCAACTGTTCGTAACGTTCACGTCTCAAAAAAACGATGTTCTTCGCTGCACACTTCGACTTTTGTTTAGTTCAACATAAAATTTTTCTTCATAAGTTCTACACGATCAGTGATATCTCAAATGGAAATGAGGGCAGATCGCGAACAGACGATGTGACTAGAACAAGCGCAGACTTGTTTGAAGTTGTCTAGCCTGTCTTTAACCCATTGCAGTAACATGTCAGGCATTGCATAGAATTGCTAGGCAGGGTGTGAAGCATCAAACATTTCAGAATTTGCCTGATGTTTTTGAGCATTTTACACAATGCCTGGGAATTGTATACAGTGGCTGATTCCATACTTTGCCTGTAACACAGACACTTTGTTTAGCTGGCATCATACAAATGATGAAAGAAATAGATTTACTTACAAATATGACATGATATTTGACGATCTCTCTCTCTCTCCTCTCTCTCTCTCTCTCTCTCTCTCTCTCTCTCTCTCTCTCTCTCTCTCTCTCTCTATGTTATGTCTCTGTTCTAAACTTTTAACGAAGACTTAGTAGAAGAAATTAATGACTCTTCAGAAACTGAACACGTTGGGGTACGAAGTTCTCCCTCACCCAGCCTATTAACCAGACCTTTCTCCCACAAACTGCCACCTTTTCAAACACCTCGACAGCTTCCTCCATATGAAATCCTTCTCCAACTAATCAGTAATTGAAACTGCCTTTCAACAGTTTATCGACTCCAGAAATCCACATTTTTCTACAAATGGTATAAATGCACTTGTAACTCGTTGGCAGAAGTATATTGATTGTAATGGAACTTACTTTGATTAATGATCTTCACGTTCAGCATCGATATGAAGTCTCATTGTTGGGGTAACAAAACAGACAAATCTTTTGTAACATCCTAATAAATAGATAACTCCGAGACTTAGATAAGCCATTTTAGACACATGATGAGTGAATGATTTCAAGTTAGAGAAAAAAGTATAGAGTAGAAGAAACCTATTTGTAGTGTCTTGCCACGAACTGGTTTACGTGCAATGTTAGTCTTTGAAAGAGAGCGCTTAGTTAAGAAATTGAACGATTGTAGAAGCCAGCAGAAAATCTCGAAGACATAGATGTTGATGTTCCGCTGTTGAAGGTAAACAAAGTAACTGAGAAGCCATGACACAACCGCTCATGCGCGTTCTGAACGGCATAAGCCAACATAACGAAGACAGTGTAGTGAAAATAAGGGCATAAACTGACCCTAGAAAATGAATGAAAATGCAGCAGAAAATATGCACGTGCCTACCAGAATATCTATATCAGGTGTTAATAATTTCGACAGCATGGACTACAATGGAAGGTCGTTTAATCGCAAATCTCTCCTCTCTCTTTACGCATGTCAGTCGCCATCTGAAATGAGTAAAGAAGATGCTACCACACTCTTCAGCCATTTGGAACACATTCAGTTTTACCATAAAATTCGTGAATGGGTGATTCGCCAGCAAGCACAATAAACTTCACTAAACACTGTAAGTCTCGACATATTAAGACAGGTTGTTTGTCAAGTCGGGAGGTGCGATTTAGAAATCGGAAAACCATAACTGGCGATATGTAAGGGAACTGTAATTTCTGTCCAAAGTATTAAAACTTTCTGGGAAACACCTACTTCTGCCTGTCTATGTCAGTCCAAATAAGGTGTAATTTTCATATTAGCTCAAAACATCCGTGCAAGGAAAAGATAGTAAGGGCGTCCTGCCATGTGGCCTGACCTTTATCATGTAATGTCTAACAAAAATTTTGAAGTTGTTTGACCGACAAAGATGAACTATTAGTCCACATCCGATCCGCATGCAGATTTTACATTTTTTTCACAGCTGTCAGGAATCATTTAGAAAAAATTTGCATCCAAATCTTCGACATAGAATTTCTGATAACTTCCGTTTTGAATCCTCTTAAAGATTGACATGCTTAAAAGCTTAGAAATACTTTTCAGTGAACAAAAATAAAAAACGAACCCTCAACAGCACGTTGCTAACACCGATATCTTTCTCGCAGATCTTTACTCAATGGACAAAATCCAATCTGAACATAATTTTTCTTCAACAATAAAGAATGGATTTGAGAGCTATTTGAATCTGGAAGTCTTGAAGCATTACCGAAACCCCGTAGATTTTTGGAGATCTTCGAGACTCGAAAAATTAAAACTTGCTGAATTCAGTATAAATACCATGAATTTCTCATTCTGGTTCAGTACACACAACCACAATCATGGAGAAGACTGCCGACTTGACAGTTGTCCAGAAGACACTTATTGACACCATCCACAAGGGTGGTAAGCCACAGAAGGTCATTGCTGAAAAGGCTGGCTGTTCGCAGACTGCTGTATCAAAGCATATTCATGGAAAGTTGACTGGAAGGGAAAAGTGTGGTAGGAAAAGGTGCACAAGCAAGAGGGATGACCACAGCCTTGAGAGAATTGTCAAGCAAAGTCGATTCAAAAACTTGGGAGAGCTTCACAAGGAGTGGACAGAGGCTTGAGTCAGTGCATCAAGAGCCACCACACACAGACGTGTCCAGGAAATGGGCTACAAGTGTTGCATTCCTAGTGTCAAGCCATTCATGAATCAGTGACAATGTCAGAAGCATCTTACCTGGGCTAAGGAGAAAAAGAACTGGACAATTGCTCAGTGGTCCAAAGTCCTCTTTTCAGATGAGACTAAATTTTGCATTTCATTTGGAAATCAAGATCCCACAGTCTGGAGGAAGAGTGGAGAGGCACAGAATCCAAGTTGCTTGAAGTCCAGTGTGAAGTTTCCACAGTCACTAATAATTTGGAGTGCCATGTAATCTGCTGGTGTTGGTCCAGTGTTTTATCAAGTCCAAAGTCAACGCAGCTGAGATTTTAGAGTACTTCATGCTTCCGTCTGCTGACAAGCTTTATGGAGATGCTGATTTCCTTTTCCAGCAGGACTTGGCACCCGCCAACAGCGCCAAAACTACTAGTAACTGGTTTGCTGACCATGGTATTACTGTGCTTGATTGGCCAGCAAACTCGCCTGACCTGAACCCATAGAGAATCTATGGGGTATTGTCAAGAGGAGACAACAGAGCTAACAATACATACGAGCTGAAGGCCTCTATCAAAGCAACATAGGCTTCCATAACACCTCAGCAGTGCCACAGACTGATTGCCTCCATGCCAAGCCGCAATGAGGCAGTGATTCGTGCATAAGGAGCCACGAGCAAGTATTGGGTGCATAAATGAACATACTTTACAGAAGTTCGACATTTCTATATTATAAATCCTTTTTTTATTGATCTTATGAAATATTCCAATATTTTGAGATAGCGGATTTTTGATTTTCATGAGCTGTAGACCGTAATTATCAAAATTAAAATTAAAAAATGCTTAAAACATTTTAGTTTACATGTAATGAGTCTAGAATATATACAATTTTCAATTTCGGAAATAACTGACAAAATATTGAACTCTTCTACGATATTCTAATTTTTTGAGATGAACCTGTAGATCAGATGCGGATCTGTTCATCGCTTATCAAAACCGATGCAGTTCGAATGCAGAAGCAAAAATTCCTCGAATTTCTCCCCACTGATATACGATTGATTTTTTATGAGGTTGTCATTTCATCATGACACTTCTTGATTAGTTGCTATGTTTCTCTCAGAGGTTTTTTTCATTGAATAATCTGTAAACCGTCGTCTTCCACAAGTAATAATAAATGCTTATTGTCAAATATCGATTGCTTGATGGATAACTTTACCAAGTTCGTGTATTTTATAATATATTTTGAGTATCCATTGTCTAAAACGATTTCTGGAGTTCATCGTTGTAGGTCATCAGTTTTTCTACGAAAGTCCGGCCACGTAACAAAACGCTGTCGGTGAAGAGTCCTGGTGCCGATTAAAATAATCTAGAGTTATTTTAAGATCTTAAGACTCTCTCCGTGTTCCATATTACAGGTATAACCTTT
This sequence comes from Nautilus pompilius, assembly GCA_018389105.1. NCBI lineage: Eukaryota > Metazoa > Mollusca > Cephalopoda > Nautilida > Nautilidae > Nautilus > Nautilus pompilius. Next base: position 1,168,911 of record JACATO010001894.1, read on the forward strand.
AAACGGGAGAAAAACAGTAAGATATGGAAGAAACCTAGCTGAACACCCTTAATGGACTTTCAGATTTTTCTCTAACATACCAGGGGCTCCACAAAACTCAACCGCAATGAGCGAATGCTAAGATCTTGGGACATCCATCCCCTCACCGAAATATTGTGAAAACATTAATTTGATGAGAAGCATTTTCCTGCAGTCTAGATTCAATAAGATCATGTCTGGTTTAGGTTTTCCTTTAATCATTATTTCATATATTTCATTTTGTTTTCAGCAGACTTCCGGCATGTTCAGGCACATGTTGCTCCAGTAGGCGTCTTTACATATACTGAACCGAGATGACATACCTAGTTTATTCCTAAATATCTATTTGTGTGGAAATAAACTTTCAAAGAAATTTAAAAGACTATATCATCATTCAAATTAAAATTTTTCTTTAATTCAAAAAAGTAAATATCAGGTTTTATGTAATAAAAAACTACGTTTTGAAACAAATGCATTTAATATTATTTGCTTATTTATAACATCGAATAATTTTGTAATAATAATTCTACTGTCTTTTATATTTTAAATAAATAAAACCAATTTTTATTTTATACCAAATTAATTCACTCGCCGTTTAGCTGTGTTCATTACAAACGTTTTGAGATCTATTGTTGTAACACGTTATCGATCACAATATGTATGTCGGATGTTCATAAAGTAATGCATTGTGGGAACTGAAGACCGGTCGAAAAATTAAATAATCTTGAAAAAAAAAATCTACAAACTTCCTGAAGTGTTGGAGCTTCCCTGACGTATGGTGTCTTATTCCCGTTGAAAATTTTATGCTAAACTCGGATATGTATACATTTAATTTTGAATAAAGATTATGGATTAAACGAAATTATTATTTTTGAAATTGCTAATTTTGTTTTAGGGTTAATTGGTGTTAAAATTAATTATGGTCAAGTTATAGCGTTTTGTGATTTTTAAACTTTGGACCATATTACGGTCCTGCGACCAGGGCCACGCCAAAACTCTCGCGCTTTCTCTTTTACAGTCAGCATGACACTGGCTTAGTTCCCGACAAACGCATAAACGACTATCACAAGCTTTAGGTTACTTCCATCAGAGAAGTTCAGCACAAATGAATCCTCAGCCAATCTCACTTTATGCTGTGCTGGTCTCATCGCTGTGAAATAATGGACGTCAAGGGTATAGTTTAAGCGATTTCGCATGCTCTGATTGGAGATACAGGCCATGAGGACCTGCTGCAATTCGTTCTGTATAGAAAGTGTCCAGATGATGACGCGATTACGTCGAGTCAGAGGAATGGTGCAATGGTCATCACGACGCTCAAGTACTGTATTTTATGTGAGCTTAACTGGTGTTTCTGCGTCTCTGCTAAAGTCGGCTAACAGCATTCTCTGTGGCTTCAAATTAAGCAACTTCAACTATTTACATCAAAACAATCCCTGGTATGGCTAAGTATGTTACTCATTGGTAAGTCAGTTTCAAAACACATTACTCTCCATGTTTGGTAACTTTTCATGTAAACGTTTGTGAAAGATTTTATATTCAATTTGACCAGTTATGCAAAAACACATTACTTGATAGTGGTGTGACTTTTGCAGATACTCTTATCCATATAAAAGAGCCGCAGGCAGCAACTTAAGTAAGATTGTCGCTTGACTCAAGCCTCGGGTTGGCAGAGTTGAAAGATGATAAACACCCGTAATAGTTAAGGTACTGTAAATGGTCGTAAACAAATATCCTCTTTTTTGGTTCTGTTATTACAAAACTAATCACTTAGTCAGCATTTGAGATGATTCACTGAATTTACAATATTTTCAGTATCGCAGGTAATATTTATAAAAGACCAGGCATCCAAAACGAAACTGAATGATATTAATATTCATTTTAAAATCCTTTTAAGAACTGCTGTATTTTTTCAGTAATTCCGTTAAAGTATTGAAAATAGCAAATTGTAAAATCATGTAATTAATTAACCACGTTATTTACTAAAATGTCACACTTTTAAGTATATTTTTCTTAATTTTAGCAAATGGTGCACATTCATACTTTAGAAGTTCGCTACCATGAATTTCATGTGCCGATGCCAGATCAAAAACACCATGGCATTGAGAAATTTGATCAGTTAATCACATCATGGCCTGAGACGCTTTAAAGAAGGACAGAGTTGGAAGATCATCGTCTTGTAAAGAACTTGATTTTCTTTAGAATTCTTGGTCATTATCCGCATTGGCATCAGCCCTCCACAAAACCAAAATCGGAAAAACGAACACTGTTGTCCAATGCCTTCAATCCTGACGTACACAAATACTCAGATGCACAATCCCAGACTATAAAATAAGGAACTACAGCTGATGGGCCACTGCGGAGCTTGCAATCTAAACAACATCGTCTAAACTTTTGCTTTCGGCGGAAGACCTATCATATTCGTCTGTGCGTGTTGTATTTTCTATAATTGGAAGACAAGATACTGCTAATATTACTGGGGAAGGATTCACGGTTGCCGTACCCTGAAATTCATGTAATTTTATATCATCGTAATGATGCAGCTAATTGGAATGTTGGCATCACGCTGATAAAGCATATTCTACATCTGCTTTTTATTTCAAGAGAGAAAATTACTTAATATCAAATGTAAAAAAATGATAATTCACCAATTGGTGGCAGATTAAAAGATGTTTTACCTGTCCTTTCGCTGTAGTCACTCCTGTTTGGCTAAAACGAATGGCTTTTTCCTAAAGTTGTACAGGCAAGACCATCTTGATGAGCAGTCTCCAATTATAGAATCTTCGAATATTACCTCAAGAATGTCCCTTTTTTCTATAAAACTATACTGGTAAACAGCCACAATTATTAAATGTTTTAATGGGAAATATTGAATAAATATAGATAATTAAACGAAATAAGCTATGCAGTTGGAAGGTCACAGAATTGGTCAGCAAAATGTTAAAATCAAAGGTGAACATGATGCATAGTTATCTTACATTTGCAGGACCAAAAAAATCTGGATAATAGCAATTAGAATATGTTTAATGATAACTGGATACAGGTACAGATTATCTATTTGTTACGTATATGTTTCTCGAGGACCTATCAGAAAGTTGTACGATAAGCCGTTTTCAGTATTATCCTTGAAATTGCCCCCTTGACGTTTGTTACACTTCGTCAAACGTCTGTAAAGAGCTTGGAACTCTGACCGTAAGCCAATCTTAGCAATTCCCTTCATCGCATTGGTCGAAAATGACTGGAAAACGTCTCTCTCTACGAAACAGCGTGAAATCATAAGGTACAAGGTCCAGTGAGTACGGAGAATGTGGGAGTAATGTAACCAATACGATTGGTTAGAAATTCACGGAGTAAGTTTTGTGGCACGGCGTATTGCCGTGTTGAAGGATCACCTATTCTTTGCGAACATAATAGCTTATGAGTGCTAACGTTATTATAAAAGAAAGTATGAATGTTTGACCTTGGGGGATAAATCAGTGGTGAGCAATGGTCACAGTATCAAACACTGTGAACATCGATGTCGAAGGCACCTGTCAGTTCGTTATTTCTGACATAATTTGCCACATATCATTTTTCATTCTTTGATTCCCTACTAATCGTGGAGTTACATCACTCGCACCTTACTGTTTATAAGTATGAAGTATCTTCTGAAAGGCCACTGTTTTGCAGACATGGATGCTCTCCAGATATGGGTTGACTAGAATGGTTTATGCTCAGCGTCCAAAGGACCTTTTTCTACAAACGTATGTGTAAAAAAAACATCAAAGGGGCTATTTAGAAAAGATCCCACTTAAAAATAACTTTTGCGAGCAATTTTCTCGTACAAGTCCAGAGGTGAAACTTTTTGAGTAATCATTGTATCTTTCTCGCGGTATACGCAGTCGTAAGCAACCTAAACCATATACGAAATATAAGAATGCTAAATTAAATCATCGTAGCTGAAGAAAGAAAATATGACATCAAAATCATAGTTTGTTCGAACGTGCTAACACCCCATTATTAAGGGAGTGCCAGTGCAAGTTATTAAGCAAATTAGAAAGTGCATTGATTTTTTTTAACTACGGTGTTGTAGCTCCAGGTAGAGATCAGCAAAGAGCAAAGGTGGGCATTGAACAGTCTGATCAGCTTCTGTTTTTGCGCAGACTGTAATTATACATTGCTCTGATACGGTTTCTTCCAAGTACTTTATTGATTTCCACAGCTGATTTTGAAAAGCGCGAAGCAGCGGGTAGTCTTTGGACAATTTTATGGCACAGCTGAACAACGTTTTTGGAACCTTCCAGGAATCTATGTAATTTGCCATTTTCGAATTACTATTCTTAAATTATCTCTTTCGGCCGTGAATTTATTTTACGTCACGAACAAGAACTGCAAGACAATACCCGATCTCATTTTTCCCCCAGTATTTCCTTATATTCATTAGAATTTTCTTTTAAATCGTCTATACGTTTCAATATGATCAATCAGCTTAGACATTAGGTTATCTATTAGCTTTGTTTTTCATAGCATTTATGGTATCGTGTTTGTAGAGTTATACAGTGAAGTCATCGCATTTGTTTATATTTGTAAAGTAACCAAAGAATCCAAACTCTCTGACGTAAATGAAAGTATTTATGACGACTGATATCATAGCTAAAAAATATCAAGTTTTTTTCCGAATATAATTTTGGCTCTAAAAGGCTGTTTGTCAGTTTAACACTTTTGAAAATAATTTTGCTTTATATAATTTTTTAATAATATACTTGCAGCTTTACTGAGATTACCAAGGTTATAATTGCATTTCATGGCTTTATACACAATTACTGGTGTTGTATTTTCTGATAGCGTCAATGAACTGACGCGGTTGGCACTTGAACTTCCAGAACATAGGCCCTAATTCTGCATGCTACTTGTTTTATAAAGCACAAGATCTTGTATTAAAATTAAGTCTGCCTGCGAAAAAGGAATTCCAAGGGAAAAGAGTCACACGGGTAAATTAAAATTCAGTCCGTTCTCATTATTACAAAGCAGTGTGCTGTAGCACCGACATGATCATCATCGATACTTTCTACCTTTATTGTAGAGGAAGACAGAGCTTACTGGTGGGGCTAGAGTGTTACTCTGGTGACGATTCTGAAAATCATCCAGGTGACCTGAACCTACACTACACCGTCGTATTGTGGCCGGGCAACAAAAGTCCTTACAGACATTAATGCTTCGAGCTACATCAGGCTGTCAATGCAAAGTTCAAATACATAGTTACCTTACAATGATAATAAGAAGGTAAGACTAAACCAATCCTGCACATCACATAGAATTTCATAAGGCCATTAATACATGTTTGCCGTGGACAAGAAAAGACGACGAGTTCGGCTAAAGAATCAACACCATACTTCCAAAGAACAAACAATTGTGAGAATAGCATTTCCATTCGATTCTATAAAGATATATATCATTGACAATGCGGTAACATACAGTATATTGAAACATTAATCTCATGGAAATTACTCCAGTCATGCGTTCTTTTTCTCCAACTGATTTATATATATCACACACGTTCAGCGAGACACTGAGACTCGTATATCTTTAATAACCTTTTCATTGACGTTGAACGGGGTTGCACTGATTTTTACTTAAACTAGAATTACTTGTTAAATGCCATGGTTAATTTCCATAAGGCACAACATTGTTAGCGTTTTTGGAGTTGTTATTTATACTTAAGAAACGGAGTAAATCTTTTATCGAAGTTTTCGTCTTATAGGTTGCATTGAATGAAATTGGTGTAACTATTAACATACATGAATGGAGTGTTATTATGCAAGACTATCAGGAAAGTTTAATGACCAGTGTAAAATAATACGCTATGTGGATAAATATCGTGTTTAAAAATGGATAGTTATGCTTGTGGGCACAAAAAGAGAATTTCTTTGCAACATCCTAATGGAATTTTACCCTATGTTTATGTACTTATTTAGTTCTTAAATCGCTCAAAACTAACTCTACTCTTTCCATTACTATTTTACTTTTGGTTTACGAGTCAAACTTAATCAGGCACTTAGAACTTATGCACAGAAATATTTTGAATTTCTAGCGCAACGAATCAATGGAATTATGTAACAATAAATATCTTATAGCGAGCGCTAATAATGTTCCATGCATAATGATGTAAACATTTTTAAAATGTAAAAAAAACAAAAGAAATACTGAATACATATTGTGTTACTTGGCTGGGTTTCACTCTAATGTACTTTATAGCATAAGTAGAAAGATCGCCACCCAGTTCTGCTACCGTATCATGTGTTACTAGGAAGAAAAAAACATGAAAGAAAACTAAACTGGTTTATTTTTAAATAGGTTTTGGAAAGTGTGAATTTCAAAGGTAAGGACATCAGATTCATGAACCACCTGGGAAAGGTTTTCGGTGTTAGATATGCAGAACAAAGATACGCCAGTTCTGAATGTTCTACCAATAGACAAGCATTTATTTTCATTTGTTCTTTTACGAATGGTTCATAAAACCAGGAAAAAAACACTCTTATCAGCTTACTGAATGACGGACTAAAAGAAAAAAAAAACAACCGGTTTTAACTATTAAAATTACAGTAATACAACTACTTGCACATTTTCCACATTAATTATTAATTTCAAGATGTTGTGCACTTTTCTTCATATCTATTGAAGATTCTTTATGCCATCAGCTTTAAATTGTCGTCGGGTAAGTACAAAAAGTTTGAAGATGGCAGTTTGATCTCTTCGTCGATACCGAATTATTTCCTTGAGGTGTTTATTTCAGTGGATGAAGCAGATAGTAATAATAATAATCGCTAGGGGCCGATTCTGGAATGGAAGATGGATGCGCGTAGATAGCGACTGCTGTCCTTTTGCCAAGTAAAGCTGGCCTCACTTTCTTTAAAACTAATATTGCAGTAAAGAGAACTTTTCTCCATTATTAATACTTTATATGTATCAAAGGTCACAAAGACAAAAAACTTCCACTTTTCTGATTCGCTTCACAATTTCACTCCATATTTTTAACGAGATCTTCAACATTTTGGATTACCGAACTTCTGTTTACTCCACGAGGTTTACGAACGGATACACAACCTCCGTCGCAATTACAGGACGGTGAGGCCCATTTGGCCTCCTTTCCTTATATGGTTCTCTAAAGTCCGAATTTTTTTAATTAAAAAGTCACTCTCTTTTCTGTTGTTGCGGTTTTTGCTTTTTAGATTCTGCGAATTAATATAACATCGTGGCAGACTCTATTGTACGTGTACCATTTCTCTTCTTGTTTACTATCCGTATCTAGATTTTTTTTAAAGAATATTTACAATAAAACCATCAATTTTAAAATATTAACTGACTCTTATAATCCATAAAATATCCTGAAGACATCTTATTTTAACATGGTAAACACCATATGATGGATGACCCAAACGCATATAATCTATTTCAGTATAGAAATATAAACTAACTCTTTAAATGTTAATTAAAAACAACTTGACACGAAAACAAAAGATTACTGATGATATATTATTTATTTAAAAGTTTTAGAAAAATTATTTGCTTTTTTTGTCCATAATATAAAGCCATTCAGATCAATAGTGTGATCCCGAGACCCGTATATGAGGCCACCGTAAAAAATCTAAACTAGGGGCCATTCCTGACTCTATTCACTGAGAATTTATGGTGACTGCAATGCTCTTTAGTAGATGTCAATTACCTTAATCACGCGTTCATACTATAAAGAATTTCCGAAATTTCAATAAAGTAATTAATTTAAATATATTTACTTCATTGAAGAAAATCATTTTTGTAATGCAATATATATTTACTATTTTTTCTATATTGAAAAAATGTATTATATGATCAAAAATGCTTTGTATAAAATCAGCGGACAGGTCTAATTCATGCAGGAAGGTTTGGTGATGCTTGTTCCAAGATTCAGTCAGTTAATACAGAGCAGAGCAGATCAGCAAATATAACACGAGAAAGAGTAAAGTGCTGTTATCTGGTATTGAGCGAAGAGGAAACAGTAATTGTTATCCTTCTTTCATGAGACGGAAAAAAAAAACATATGTTTGTAAAACAGATAGCCGCTAGCTTATGATATTTGATTGCAAAGACGGTCAGGCTTGTGCAATAAGACCAAATATGTGGACAATCAATAGATTTCCGAAAACATTTGCAGTGCCCGACAACTATTGAGATTTTTACTTTATTTTGTCCAAAGTAACGTTGACGCGGTAAATGATTTTTATCTGCAGAACAGTGACTTGGTTTTTCATCAGGTCTACTCAGCTTTGAAAAACTGGTGCCAAGGTTTTCTATCGATTACAGTTGAAGGAGCAACCAAGAATATAAACAAGAGAAGAAAAGTTTATTTGTGACCTGATGTGTGGCCAGACCTCAAAAACATTTTATTTATTCATTTATTTATTTTTTACTGTGGACTGTGAACAAGCTAAATCTGTCAAAAGTGAGATATATCGATTCTAACTCACGCACCAGCAGAGGCCACATGATAATTTAATGAAACCTGTATATAAAAAAAGAAGATAGCGTGTATAGTTAGTTAATCTGACATTTCGAAGGTGGGCTACATTTGTGGTGTAGTTATTTTTTGTTGAGAATAAAGCAAAGCATAACAAGAACTATACACTTCATGCCTCGATGGAGTAGTGGGGGCGAAGGGGTCAATAAACTACGTCAACCCTTAGCAAGCAACATGTAGTATGTGAGTTTAAGACCAGTTCAATCCCAGTTCAAAAATATAAAAAGAAAGAAAAATTAATATTAGTCCTCATGAAAAAGTCCTGATGATGGCGACAGGGGAAAGACCAATCGAAACGTACGTGTGGTTTAATAGTTAACTCCATACTATGCAGGTGATTCGAAATGACCAAACTATTTGTTGTTGTTATTCGTTTTAAGTTCGCCTTTGCTTATCATCACAAGCGAGCAACAAATGTAGAAGCACCGAGTTCAGTGATAGTAGCTGCGTGTTTCTCTCACCGACGACGTCTATTGCTTTTTTAAATACCACTGGGAGATGAGTTGGGATAGAAGGCGCTAACAAAGGATCTCACGAACTGACTATAGATAGTTGTCGGTTTCTAAGGAAAACATCGATTTCACTAACAACATGAGATTGAGCAGTTAATTTAATGTTTTCAAGAGTAAAGAAATTATATAAATTCGGTTTTAAAGAAAACGCTCCAGCAACACTATATCCGAGCCGGGTCGGTCGGGATGTAAACACATAATAAAGGGGGGTGAAGTGTTGACGAAATCGGCAGAACTAATGCCTAAGAAAAGTTCTAGCAAATTAGATCAAGAGGAAAGTGCCTTCCATTCAAATGACTTAACCAAGTAACAATAATGAAGAATGGAATGGCTTAAGTGGCATCACCTGTTGATTGAAAAGTAGCTGAAGATCGATGGATATGGCGCAAAGATGAAACCACGGCCAATATCTTTCTCGGCTCCATTAAATTTGATTAGCGGGCGCGCAGTAGCGGGATTAGCGTCAGCGGGGCTGGCGGAGGCGTAGGTAAACTGCTGTTGTGGTTAATATCGACTGTCACCGATAATACGATTACCGAACGACGACTGAGATGTGAAACAGAGCGGCGAACATTCATTCATAATCTGCACCTAACTTTATACAACAACACCAACAGATACTCGAAATACTGCGGGGGAGATCGAAATCCTTGAGAACATAACAATCAGGACGGTCCGTTAAAGTGTTTGGTATTTTATAACTAAGCTTAAGCCCTATAAAAGAGGTTAACGGAAGCCTTTTTCCGTAGAGATTTTCTGCTTTCGGGAAGGAAAGCGGTTTTGTTTCCGCGACGTCTCTGTGGGTAGAGAGAGAGAGAGAGAGAGAGATCTTCGTAATCAGTAAACTAAATTGACTGTTATCAAATCAAATTAAACATCAACTAAACAATTCCTTATGGTATTTATATTTATTTCAACATTTTATGAATCAAAAGACGTATATATAGAGTATGGAGAAGAGATCCTCCAAGACTGGGGAGTGGATATATCACTGTAAAGGGCTTTATTATTTAACACGTTGAAGCATTTTGGTAAAGGAATCATTAGCGAAGATGGTGAAGGGCCATCGCCATCACGATTTATGCAACCGCCCACCAAGGAAAGGAAGTACCCATCGATCCGATTTCTGAACTGATGAATACAATTGCCATTAACTAAATTGGCCGATAATTTATTATGTATTAATAATTTTATTACTAAATTTTCCAATATAGCGCCATGATGAAATCTTTTAGTCAGCTTCTAATTATGTTCTAGTGTTAGTAACTATGTATAGCCCCAAACTTTGTTCTTTTCTGCATTATTACAACCCGCAAATTATTCAGAAAATCGCTCTCAGAACTTGTGTTAAATGTCCAGGACAAACCAGATGATTCTAATAGTTCTGGCCGTTCAGCTTTAAATTCTCAAAGCCCGAATATATTTCGCTGAAGCTTTACTGAACACTTTCTCGAATAATTTAATACTCCTTTGTAAATAAGATCTACATACCTGAAAAACGTAATCTAGAGATAAATAGAAGAGAATAGATGCTGGGGGCAAAGTAATTAGTAATATTTGTTTTAAAAAAATTAAAAACGAAACTATGTTTGGACTTTAGGAAAATCTTTGATAAAGTTATGCAATGTCGTTACTTTTTTCCACCAACCGGCATAGAGAGCCAAAGATCAGATAATAATGCAACATGTTTATAATCCCGTCTCATGCAAATATTAACGATAAACCGTTGGCTTCATTATGGAGATCAGTGCAAAAGTAGAGATAATGTTTAATTCAGTTGAAATCTTTAGAGTTTGCCCATAACACTGGTCAACAAGTATTTTTCCTCAAGCATATGTCAAGATGTACTTAGTGTAGTTTTTAATGCTGATTTCAAATATACAATTAGTTTTTTGACATCACGTACGGTTTTCAAGATAAGAAAGTTTTTTGGTTTTAGCTCATGCATTATATAGAAATTCCAATTAATAACTTGTATGCATGTATTTCATTTACATCATGGAAGCATACCTTACAAATAAACTACATTATTCATTGCATTGCTGCATAGTTCAGATGCAATATTTCATCATCTTAAATTAACCAATCAAGTTTTGTCTGATGAAATAGGTATTTCAACATCTCAAATTGTACAGTCATAATTGGTCTGATGAAATATTTCATCATCTCAAATTCAATATAAGTATAACCGTTTGTATCTATTTCCTTACTTGTTTAACAGTGTAACATTTCAGAAGATTCTTGATGCCATCTTTGTAGTCCATTGCCTTCTTGTTGCCCAAGAAATTCTCACAGATCCAATTGAAAGCATTTCAGGCAGGCAGTTCCAGTTCATCCAGTGTTGTCTTGAAGTTGACATCTTTGAGTACTTCTCTAATTTGGGTCCGACAAAGATACCCTCTCTCAACTTCGCCTGTGTGATTTTGGGAAACTTTTCTACAATATATTCAAACCCTCTGGCATTTCTCTTCCCTAGTGTCTTTACAAACTGTTTGATCAGTCCAAGCTTTATGTGCAAAGGAGGCAATAGGACATTACATGGATCTACAAGAGGTGTATTCTTGACGCTAGACAGTCCTGGCTGGTATGATGTTCTTGTCTGCCAGTTTGATTCCGAATAATGTCTGTCAGTTGCCCGACTATCCCATAGACACAAGAAACAACAGTATTTTGTGAAACCTGACTGCATTCCCATTAACATTCCAATGACTTTTAAATCTCCACATTTTCCATGAGTATCTTTCATAGGCAATGGCATGAAATAAAAGTTCCATATTCTCATATGATTCATGAAGATGAACGGAGTGTGCAATAGGAATGGAGGGCTTCAACTTACCGTTATTGAGAAGTACAGCTTTTAAAAAAAAAACATCTATAGCTTATAAATCTTCTTGATCTCTGGTGTTATTGTACGTTTTTGAGCTTTCACAATAAATTGTCCACAGACATAACAAAATACATCAGGAAGATTTCTACACTGTCTTGACATTGTTAACACTGTAAAACAAGTAAGGAAATAGATACAAACGGTTATACTTATATTGAATTTGAGATGATGAAATATTTCATCAGACCAATTATGACTGGACAATTTGAGATGTTGAAATACCTATTTCATCAGACAAAACTTGATTGGTTAATTTAAGATGATGAAATATTGCATCTGAACTATGCAGCAATGCAATGAATAATGTAGTTTATTTGTAAGGTATGCTTCCATGATGTAAATGAAATACATGCATACACGTCATTAATTGGATTTCTATATTATACATGAGCTAAAACCAAAAAACTTTCTTATCTTGAAAACTGTACGTGATGTCAAAAAACTAATTGTATATTTGAAATCAGCATTAAAAACTACACTAAGTACACCTTGACATATGCTTGATGAAAAATACTTGTTGACCAGTGTTACCAGAAGAATCATTGAAAACTGTAAAATAATAGAAACTATAATAAGCAAGCGAACCAATAGAAACTTTATAATAACTAAAAAAAACAATAGAAACTATCCAGATGAACCAATACAAACTCCATCATAACTAGAATAACCAATAAAAACTATAATAATCAGGCGAATCAATACGAACTACATAGTAACCAAGAGAATTAATTTAAATTCAGTAATAACTAGGAGAACCAATAGAATAAAAAATTCAGTATTTAGGAAAAAGGATAGGTTAGAAGAGTCACAAGAAAGGATATCATAAAGAATTAATTCAAGCAGTAAAACAGCTGGAAGAACCATAAGAAACATTCTGATAACTTCGAAAAAAATATAAACAATTTAATAACTTAGGCAAACAAAATTGGTTTAAAAATCTATAAAATGAATTTTGGTAATATTTAACCTTTGAGAACAAATAAAATTTAGTAAGAATCAGCAAATTTATTTCATTTGGAAAATCTATTAACTTGAAGTTTTTAAATCTGATATGGATTCTGAGAGACAGAAAATTGATGATTTCTCATATCTTCTATTGCTGCTAAAATGGAAAATGCGTATTTGTAGTGTTCTGTGTTATTCTTGCAATGCATGGTTTATTTTATCAATATCTTGAAGAGGATTCTCCTTCACACGAATACTCCAAATTTGATTATAAAGTTGCTGTATGCAGTTCATTCCGGAATCAAAGTAGGCCAAGCAAAAAATTCAATGTCACTGTCCTGGGAATATTACCTGCATCTGCGCTGTTAGGTATGGAAGTGTCTTGTTCACAAATTGTGGTTTAGTAACAAGTAGTTCATCGTAAAAAAATAACGAACAAGGAACAACGATGACAGGATCAAGAAAATTTCACGGCATCTGTTAGTATTCGAGATTCTAGACACTACGACAAAAAATTGCGATTAAGATAATAATCAGAATATAGTTCATGATTGTTTGCTATGGCCAAACTCTCAATTTATCATCGATACAGTGTGGGGCAATTAGTGTACTCTTCTCCGCTGTAAAATTCCATCGGAAACCTCGATCTGGTCAATTTACTCAGCAAATCATTCTGACAACCTCAGACGTTTCGTGCGGCCTTTTTTCGTTCTCTGAAATATTTTTCTGGTACCTGTGGCGCATCTCATGAATAAATGCCCCGACCTTTCTCGGAAACATGTTACAAGGACGTATGAATGATCAAGTGAGATTTCCTTCCCATATCTCGGCAGGTTTTCCCATCCCAATTTTCTGCAACCTGTCGGCTAGTGTGTAGCATTTCCAAACGACATTTTTACACACTGGCTGATTTCAGACACGTGGCTCTTTGAATTTATACTGCTTAGCCCACATGTATATTATAAAGATTAATTTATTTTTGAAACAATAATTCCGCGTGAATGCGCAATCAAAATATGCAGAGATCTGTGTGTAAGCAGAGATGAATTCACTTAATCGAAAAAATGCTTATTATTATTTTTATTTATAATAATTATTTGAATGTTTCACTTTTGACTAATGTGAAGGCCAATGTTGTTATGGTAAACATGTCAAACTATACGTATGTATGGTACTAAAATGAGCCACACACAAATATGAAGACAATGTCACTTTTAAACATACTTGTAACGTTACATCTTGCGTCTGGAATATCAATCACTTTCTATGTTTTTTTCATCATCTCGAAATAACAAGTGTCCTATTTAAAATTGCCTCTATAATATCACCAGTCTAGGATACAGTGTATTGCAGTACCTCTTCTACTTCTATTCACCTGTACACTTTTTATGGCAGAAACATTAACATGAGCAATAACTCACACGCTACTCATGGTAAGCTGTACGGCAGCCTCTTTAATAATCTAGCATTTTTAACGATTAAATCGGAATTTAATTAACGTATTTCTAAATCCAGTTTTTCGCATAGGGATATTGATTTTTTTTTGCTTGCTGACCGAATTTTGGCAAGTTTTGAATTAGATTTTACCTAGTAGATAAACGTCTGCCAAACAACATAGACTTTGTGTGTAAGTTCATGCCTCATTTCGATTCACATTCTCTATAAAAGCGGCCACCTATATCATTCAAATAATTGTAACTAATTCCCCACCTGCTTCAGGATGCGTGGTGATCTGGACTTCTTTAGAATGGATATTCGCAGTTATCACCCTAATTGCTTTGTGTGTGCTGTTTGCTGAGTGTTCGCGTCCTGATTTATCTAAACTTACTCGCAACCTCATTTATTTGTCTGTCAAGATGGCGGCAACCAGTATCCGGTTCCGTCGTTGCAATATTCTGTTATTGCGTAGGAAGTAACGGGAAAAGTGCTATGCTTTATTCGCCTCGTGGGCGAAAGCGTTGGTGATATTGATTATCTCTTTGCCAAATCAAAAAAGTCGCTCTTTATGACCTTCAGCGCAGAATTCTAAAAAAAGACTCGAATAACGCATATTTTTTCTCCTATTTTTTGGAGTAGTGTAGTAGACATAATCAAATAAACAGTACAAATATGCTCTTTCTTTGGTAAACGAAAGATGTGGAATTTTTTATGTTCGTTGGCAATATTTTCTGTTTAAACAATTCAAACCTTTGTTAAAGCATTATATGTAAACAGAACTATAAAAAGAGTTTAAAATGTCACTCTGTGAAACGTACAAAGTCGCGACCGATGCTGAGAATGTTTGGATAGCATTCAAAAACCGGTAATTGTCTCAGATCAGGCTTCCAACGACTACCAATAAACAGACTGTCTATACCACTGACTTCTGCAAGGAAAAAACCCGTCGGAGTCCTTGTCAGCAGAAATGGAAAACCGAAGTACCCAAAAGAAAACTAAACCACATTAGTCTCAGAAGCATCAAAGAGAGAACTATGCCTCAATGGCAACTGCATTTCGTTTTTTCTCTCTAGTTAGCGTAATTCCGAAAACTTGTGACATTTAGACTGTAAAAAAATTAATTGTACTATAGCATTTTCAAGAACCGTTTACACTTCCAAAAACTGATAATGCTAAAAGCATACATTCTCTATTTATAGGTCTGGTCAGCAGACTTACCATTTGCAGTCTATTAGCAGATTATTTAATGTAGAACACGCATTTATTAACTACTTCTCTTAAGTGTATCGACACTAACCGTAACAAAAAAATCTACCGCCATCTAGCGGCTTTTATAGTTAATTAACGTTTCGAAGTCTTACTACTACTACAAGAACGACGTTAGGAGGCCATTTTATTTGCTGAAAGTTTAAAATTTTTGAAAATAATGGCATGTTTCGCAATATGTAAATTTAAACTGAAGATAACTCGAATAACCGGAGCGCCGTGCCCATCAGAATCGGTCAGTCTTGGTGGCACCATTTTGGTTACCGAATGGAAGGCAGCTCGGAGGATAACTCGCCTCCTCGGTAATACGTGGGTCTACCACCTGTGGGTTTGTATTCTTTAAGTATCAACAACTTTTGAGTTTACGGAATAGAATTGAGATCGCAGTTAAAATGTAATATGGAAAAAACAATTCTTGATATAAACTTAATAAAATATGTACGCTGAAATTTCGCTTCTTTTATTCTTGCTGGCCTTCCGTCGGAAGAAAGGTGTATTCGCTGTTCCTGCTGCCACTACCGAGATCTGCATGCGCGCGTGAATGGTTGCTCCAATTCCCCACAGCAGCAGCAGCGCCCTCTCACTCGTCGCTGACTCGTTCCTCGTTCGATTCGTTTGCCGCGACGGTGATTCTTTCTTGTAAAAATGGACTTAGTTTTTTTTTTAGGTTTCGCTACAGGAAACTTCTTTCATCGTGAATCCTCTCCCTTATTTTCGGTGAATTCTTTCATGGATAGATCTATGCGTATAGACGTCGCGATGTGCACGTCCCTTCGATTAACGCGCGCAGTCCGATTAGACACCTGTGGAATGATCCACTAGAAATCTGCTGGCCAAAATAGTTAAACAAAAATATTTTTATCTATCTGTTTATTTCATAGTTTACTTTTACATCATTTTGGCAGTCACTGACATACACATAAAAGCAAAAGGGAAAACATTAATATCTTTCGCTCTAGTGTTTTATCTTAAACGATTTATTATATGTTGTTTTTTACCCTTTATTGTCTATTTTCCTTGTGTGAGAATTCTGAAATCTTGTCTCCGCGTGGTCATAAACCACGGACATAAAATTCCAGATTTTGATGAATGGTAAATACAAAGATAGACAACGGGGAATAAAATAACGTGTTTGAATTACGGGCATCGTTATACGCCATCTGCAAATAACAATAGATATAATTTAGATCCTCTTCTCTCTCAACACTGAGTTGATTGACTAGCTAACACAAAGGGCCACCAATAGCCCTTTGTGTTTTTACGTTTAACATTTACCGTGGTATCGCAATGAGTAACCACAATTTTCGATCAGAGATTTTGTTTCTTTGTGTAACACACATCTTGATTTTATGAGTCTGCTGGGAGGCAAGGAAATGTGCACCGTCATTTGTTTAAATCTTGTTATGGGAGATCACGCCATATATATATATATATTTTTTTTTTTTTTGAATAATTATAAAAAAGAAAGTTTGTTTTCGATTTGAAAATTTTATCCATCATAAAGTGATACAGACGATAAAAATATTGTAATCAACAATCATAAGTAGGTAAATGCAAGGTGGATTAACAAGTAGATTCAGAAATGTCATGAAAAGAATTGCCAAGGTACAATGTGGTACCGTTCAGATGGCTTTTATTGTAACTGAATCGTGCACAGTTTTGTTGACATCAAATTTTGAGCTTCGACTACATCATTGGAGTTTGAGAAATTGTTTTAACAGTAATATCGGATTTCAGTGATGTTTCTACTTTTCAGGCATTTGTGATGAAGCAAAAGATCGTGAAAGGGTTGTTTCATAGATTGGTGTAGTTATAAAAGTGATGAATTGGTACTGCAGCAACAATACGTTAACGTGATGGCATGTGTAATGATGTATTTTTCTCAAATTGTGGAGTTTTTATTTCATATACTGATCTAGTGAGATATAAGATTAATGTAATAGTATAACAGTGTGTTTTTCTTGCAAGAGTGTAATATATTCTGAGTGAAAACAATGTTTTCAATAATGTTTTTAACGTGATGTTTATTGGCGGAAGGTATGTATCAATTTCTATGTAACAGGACTATTGCTTTATGAAGTAATAAACTGGTGCGTATTTTGATATATATATTATGACGTTTAGTTCCAAGAAGCATAATTTCACGTAATTGATACTGGCGTGCTATTTCATGTATTGATATTCAGGTGTGTATCTTCGTATTGTTTACTGACATACTGTTTTATGCAGCAAAATATTAAGTGTTCATTTTGATATTTAGTATGATATAATAGTTACTAGTGTGCTCTTATTTTATAAGATATCCAAGTGTATGTTTTAATATAATAGCAATTGGCATGTTGTTTCATGTAGTGATATAACCAGTCTTTATTTTCACGTGTAATATAAAGCAATGGATACTGGTGTATTTCTTTAATATTAATATACAAGTGTTATTTTAACGCAGTTGTTATTGGTTTACTGTTTAATGTAGGGATAAACACTTGTTTTATTTTTTATGAGTATGAGAAATTAATGGTTGGAATTTGTATTGCTTCATGTAAGGTTATGCAAATGTGCATTTTAATGTAATGGTTTTAGGTGTGATGTTTCATGTCGAGATATACAGGTATGCATTTAGACCTAGTGGTTTTGTGTCATTTTATATTGGGCTGCACTGACTTATGTTTTATGTAGTGAATAAGGATATATATATTAATGACTAAATTTATGCATCACCTTAAAATATCAATAGTAGAATGTATCCTTAAATTATGCAACTTGATACTAAACATCCATGACCACTTCTAAAGTATACTTTTTAATTCCTCTAATTGTGTCGCACTTGTCGTCGTGATTTATTGTTTTTTTTTCGAAAAATTACCCATTTGAATCTTTGATTTCGAATTGCCACATTTCAATTAAGTATGTATAAAAATACAAATGGCATGCGCTTAAACATGTTACGGTAACATTATTATTAAAATTCAGCAAGTTTAATTTGACTCTATCAAACGAAATTTGAAAATTCTGAGATGATACAAAAATTTTGGCCACGATTGTAGTTTCTTAGAAAGATGTTCTGAAATGTTTCAAGCAGAGTGTACTAGTTCCAACTAGTGCTTTATCCGAATACTATTTTTATGTGGTCGTATTTGTTTTCATGTTCTACTGTTTTGCTGCTTACTTTCGTTGAACAGGTTAATTTTTCTTTGTATTGTTCGATGTATCTATCTATATGTTGACTGATGTGCTATACAGGCCGTGTTGTCTCATGTTCTGATGTAATAAACTGAGCAACTTTGTTTGTTTGTAGTAAGTCATTTTCTTCATTCGTATTGACATTGATAGGTGCTTTGCTTGTGTTATCGTGGAACTTCATAGTCAGTTGTGTAATAATTGCGCATTTACATATAAAACGTAGTGAAGATGCATAAGTATGAAAGGATTAATCCCTTTATTATTTATTAAAGAAGAACCATCCAAATAAATTTTATTCTTTATATCCAACAACATTGATAAACATTTTTCTTCCATGAGACTTTTGTCTAATTCATGATTGCATCCTACCTCCGTATAATAAAATAATCCACACTAAACAAGCAACAGTATACTGCATCTTTAATCCTGAGAGTACAGAGCATACAGCTATTAGAGAAAGTTGTTAATTCTCCTTTTGTTCACTTGTTACCTGAAAATGGTAAACAGGTAAAGTTTCAAAAGCACTTCTAATGTTTTAATGCTTCTTAAACCGAATTCCAGTTGTAATTAATTTAGCGTCCTGATGCCCGTTTCTGATATGATGACAGTCTTCACGACGGCAGCTGATAGTCTGCGGCTAACGAAAGAACTGTTGTCCAAATGTCGGATCTCATCTAATCTAAACAGCAAACGTGACGTTCCCTTAATTCCACTTTCAAAAAAAAGTTATTTGTTTTTTTTAACGATGACGACGTAGTTTGGGGTGTGACTACTGAGGTTTTTGTTTAACTGTTACGCCTTCTAAAAAAGACATCTAAATAAATAAATAAATGACTTGAAAAATGTCTAAAATAATACATGCAAATTTTCACAAGAATTTCAGAATTCTTTAGTCTGTACAGATTTCCAATACGAGATTAACCGTTGCACTAAATGATAACAAGACAACTGTGAACAAAATTTACAGTCTGTCAAACTGCGATTTTGCAATAGAAGAGGATTTACAGAATGTGCGAATTATACGTTGTGGGTATTTTATTGTCGTGTGTTCCAGGGGGAAGATCAGTAACTACAGTACTTTTGTTCTTTGAAATCCTTTATATTAGAAAAGCAAAGACTGAAACATCTCTTTCCTGGCTCGTTTTGCACAGGCCACAAAATGGCATCCTGGATTTTTTTGTAACCATCAGTTTAATCTGCATGCTCATTTGAAGGGTTTCTGTTTTAGGTCTCAAGCAGTTGCTTCAATGTTGCTAATAAGGCATCGTGTGTTGAAATTCACTTTCCCAAAATGTCTAAAAAACAGTGTTGTAAGTTTGTTTTAAATACATTTGAGGAAGAGTCGATCTGGGCTTTAACCCATATGTTATGCTTGTAAAATAAAACAGTTTATTCCTTTTTGTTTTGATTTAGAGCATATTAACTTCGATTTATCTTAAATTAATATACTAATCGGAGAACAAAAATAAAAGAATCATTATGGGGGGAAAAAAGTGTTAGAATGAAATTTAAGTTATCGTAATTGGTGGCACTAATGAATCTTAGCTAAAACCGAATAAGTTATTCGAAGTAAGACGAGGAAACATTAGGAAACATTTAGCTAGAGTTATAACTGAAACAATCCTGGCTGCCAATAAACACTGTGTGCGAGTAGGGGAAGTTATGGGTGAAATAACTCTTTCTGTAAAATACAGAAGACCAGAACAATGGCGAATTGGAAAGCGTATAACTCTGAAAGCTTCACGAATGCTTGTAAATACAACCATTTTTCTCCTCGCATGGAAAGTTTATTAGCGAGCTTGACGACTTAAACAAAGAGTCCAAGGAAAGATTTGAAACCAGCCGATAATTCGAAAAAGATCAATAACAAGGTTAGTTTACTTCAAACTATACTGGGTCACAGGTCGCCGAAGAGATGTGTTTCCGAGACCTTAAATCAGCTAAAAGATATTTTCACATTTTTAATAGTTGTTACATAATCAATTAAAGCGTTTCATTCAGAATTTCATTTCAGAACATAATTATTTATTCGTTTGTTTTTAAAAAATATGTTCATATATTTAATTATTGCACATATGATTTTAAATTTAAGATAAAACGTTATGCTACTAATTCCAATAGTAATATCTAATGTTTTCAGAAATTAAAACATTTCTTTCATGTCTGGTTTCAATTTTTCTTCTTTTGGCAAACTCTGTCCTGCCTTCTAGGTTGAGAACATCATATAATTTATTTATTGTTGGTATTAATAATCTTCTCCTTTTTCCTTAATGAGAAATACAGCCTTAGATAATAATGGAATACACATCATCTGTTTGTTTATTTTTTGTTATTTTTGAGCGAATGAGAATTGCATTGTTACACTCATACATCAAGGTAAGCATTGAATTAAACAGAGTGCTTGTATTCGTTGGGTTCACATGACTTAAGACATTTCGACTGGCGAGAAGGTTGATCTACCTACATCTGCCCGTTGAAGAGGTTAATTTCCAGGGCCGCTTTATTTGCGGTTGCACCTAAAGAATTCACTTCAGACAAAGCCGGCCTTTCCTCGCAATACATTCCGTGTTTTTAGCCTGGAACGAATGGGTGCAAGGGCCGCACAAAGATCCAACTCACCACGTCAGCCCTACTCTGCTATTTCCGTCAAATGTAGACGAGTCCAACATGTTACCGGAAACTACTCATCCATGGTCCTGACCAGATGGCCCAGAGAAATTGGTTAACAGATAGTTTCGCCCAAAACGTTATACTGAATAGCTAAAAATCGGCAGCTCCACTATAAAAAGAGAATATTAAATAAATAAAGTATATGCACAGTCAGAGTAAAAATTCCCCCTGAACACAGCAGCGGATACCTGTGCACACAGACGAGAAAGCTACTTGGTTGGTTTGGCAAACCTCTGATGAGATAGTCTGACCTTACTATTTATAATATAATCCATCATCTTCAGTTTCCTTCGGGCACTCCGTCTTCTTTCCACTACTAAACGGAGGAGTTCTAGGATGGGATTTTATATTTGCTGTTGAAAACGGAGTGTCAAGTGCCATGAAGCACTGGGTTGACAGCTCCCGCTAGCGGTAATCGTGCTACAATGATGAATTAGAAAAAAAAAGGGAAGCCAGGCTCTTAACAAAATCTAAAAGAAAACAAGAAACAAGCTGGTGGAAACCTTACTGGAATTCCATAATAAATTCGGCGTTTATCTGAACAGTGTGCTAGGAAAACCGACTCGTTCAAATTTTGTATGTACCGATAGTATTTGATACCACGAAGAAAAATAAATATCACTGACAGTAAACAGCACTAATGAAGGTTATTCCTTTGCTTTTAAGGCAAATAATAAACAGACAAAGAATAAGACATTTTCTCTTCCTTCACTGGTTTGTGCTCGACTGAAAACGTAGATTTATCGATTGTTTAAATGGTTTGATTGAGGGCGACCATATTTCTTTAAAGATTGAAATGTACTCTGAGTTTTAAACTTTCTTAATATTTTTTCTTATGAATGTAAAAAAATCTTTATTATCAAATAATAATGTAATATATAATCAAAAAGTTGTTGGCGCCAACATATTATAACAAGAAAAATCAGATTTGCTTATCTTTAACAACTGACCTAAAGAATACATTTACATTATATTTTAATATAAAACATCAGGGAAAGAGGGTATTATTTTTATTTTTAATGCATTCGTTATGGAACAATTAAGGAATGTGTTTGTTCAGTATATTGTGATTTCAGGTATCAACGTGATTTTAAATCCCACGTTCTTATTAAAATAGCAATTTGTGATTTGATAATAAAAAAAACGTGTTACATCATCGGTTGAGTTCCATTAACTATACTATTTTTGTAAGCGTTTTATAATTTTGTAGTTTTGTTTTGGAGCAAGTTAGGTTTAACTTGAACGTTGTTTTGATAAAGCAGCGAACGAAGCCAACTAATAAAGAAAGAGTTGTGTCAGAATATCTGAGACATGCCCATCAAACTTTGTACTTTAATACGTGTTACGTAGATTTATTTAGCAACACCAAAACTGCTGATGCTAATTCAAATAAGTCATTTCCATTGATGGTGCTGGTTTCACTCGTTTTTTCTCGCTTTTCTGTACCAGACAGCGGACGAGTATTCTCCGACTCCTCCAACAGCTAAACAAAGGTGTTCTAACACGCACTTTATATTATTCCACTTGCTGTACCGTAGTTGTCAGTCCCAAGTCCGTATAACGTAAAGAGGGTTGAGCCCAAAGCTTATCAAATAATCTCGTAAAAGTCATAAATAGTTACAGAAAGGTAATTTGGAGGGGTTACTAATCCGACAAGCTTCCGCTCTAAGCGTCGAGAACAACAGCATTGGAAGAATATAAGATGATGATATGACAGTGAATTACGTAGGATTTCTCTTTGTAGCAAATAAATTGAGATTATTTGTGGTTAAAAGAGATCTATTCATAATAAAAAATACATAAAATAGTATTTTGCTGCAAGTGCATTTAAAGCAAATTTAAATAATACGATAAATGCTTTCTTTCAGTGACCATATCAGAATCAGACAGACTTCATTATATATATTAAAGGAGTCTCTCTCTCTCTCTCTCTCTCTCTCTCTCCTCTCTCTCTCTCTCTCTCTCTCTCCTCTCTCTCTCTCTCTCCTCTCTCTCTCTCTCTCTCTCTCATGTGTGAGTAGTAATTTTCAATCAGTTAAAAGTTAAAAAGGTTTTAGTAAAATAAATGCGCATACATGTCAGATTTAACTAAAAAGAAGCAGTCTGGGTTTGTATCAAGAAAAGATATTTCGTGATTACCTTGGAGATACAAAGATAGCGAGATAAGTAAACAGTGGGGAATCTTGGCCATACGTTTCTAATATAATTTATGGGCTTTTAAGCTCGATACCGACAACAAAGAACACAGTGCCGTCCTTATATCATTTGTTGGAAATTCTTCAGCAAACAGCAGGCGACATCCTCGAGATTAAAGTGACTGCTGAGGGCTCGGAAACCTACGTCACCATTCCAGATTAGAGCGATGGGCGGGTCCGCTAATAAATCTCGAAGATAAGTGGTCAATCTTTATAGGAAAAAATTGGCTAGCATTTCCGTCTTACCCCCAGCACGATGTTCTTCTCAAAGCGAGAGTTTTTGATAAGTAAAATGATGTTAAGGGGAACAAACACGAAAATCAGGAACGACAGGGAAAACAATAAACCGATGTTACTGCCAGTACAAAAAATAAGGACGTCAAAGAGTAACCAGTAGCATTTTGTTATAACGCTTTTGGATCAATGTACAAAAGGAACCTAAATATCTCCCTTTCAGACGTTTAGTATAGTTGACGCATTATGTATAGCGTTAAAGATAAAAGACCGCTGGTCGGCGTAAGTACGCACGTGGCTAGTGACCTACAGAGCAGCTCAATCAAAAATTCAGAACCGTGTCAGGGCAAGAATAATTGATCGCACTGGACCAAAAACACGGTTTCCATTCTCCCTTCAACAATATTCAGTTTGGCACCTGGGCTCTTGAAGTTACGCGGAGCATTGTTGAGTGATATAAATAATAAGAATGAATCAATTATTTGGAAATTTCTCATCACTTTACTAGCTGTATACAATTTGTAAATATCCATTCTAGATGAAAGAAAAAAGGGAATTTTTACAATTTCTGTGCGAACCAAAAAATCTATACTATTTTTGCAGTTTAGCAGTTACAGGAAGGCAGGAAGTCATCCTTAAACATTGATTAAAACTATCGTCATTAACTCCACTTGTCGTTACTAACAATTCGATTGTTATATTATGATGTCTACCTATATATTTGCGTATAAGTCGAAGAAATTTTCCCTAAAAATAGTCTAAATATCTTGCCTCGTCTTATTTGTAAGAGAGAGCCCAATCCTCGGCTTCACAAACATATTGCTGTCTCCTCAAAATCTAAGCATATGCTCGATAATAAACGATCGATCTCAGAATAATTTGATTTTGCCATTTATATATATATATCAATATGTTTCGGAATGTATTTATTTATGCTAATGCACATAACAATATAATTAGCGGAACCTCAATATGAAATTATTATATAATACTCTTTGTAATTTAAGATATTAGTTTAAATAGTAGACATTTTTTGTGTCCATATCAATCGTCAGTGGACACAAGATTCACAAGAGAGCTTCCGGTTGGAGAATCCAGTTCAAGATTCTAGGACCAGTTATGGGGTGACAAAATGATATCAACTTCTCATAATTTAGATATAATAGAAATTCGGCAAATGGTAAAAAATATTCGACTTATATACAAGACAAGCGATATTCCACAATTTTCGTCAATGATTTAGCCTCGTCTTATGCGAAAGGCCGACCTATATGCAACTATATACTGTAACTGTACCTAAATCATCCCTAATCTGTAATCATGATTCTAGCATTAATAATTATAAATATCAAAAAATAAAATATTCTCTCCTTAAGTGCTCAAACTCCCTCTAATTATTTTGAAAACTCTTATTAAGGTCTTATCTTAAACGTCAAAACTTCGAACTTGGCAGTCTAATAATTTTAATAGTTCTGCCTTCACAGCATATTCCAAATGTAGATGAAGCAAGAATTTATGCAGCAAAATATTTCCTTTTGTTTTGGGTCCAATAATTTCGATGTTCCTTCACCTTGCTCTTATACTGTATTATGCCAAGCATCAATTTAGTAAATTTACTGAGGTAAATAAATGACGTCGATTACAGCTTTATGTATACAATTAATTAGGAATTACTGGTGCTGTAACAACTTACCACTGTAACAGCTGACCCTGGTCTCCCATCATCCACTCTGTTCTCGTTCTCCTCAAAATCCCTCTGGAAAGACATTTTGGATTTTTTTTTTACTGCAAGGGATACAACATCACTATATAAGAAAGTCTTCATTAGCCCCCAAAGATCAGATTTCTTCTTAAAACCACCGATAAACACTGTTCTGTGGCGCCTTTCTTCCACCAAAAAACTAGAAGTTTCTGGCACTATAGGAAAATTCACCTTTAATTAATCCAAAAGACTACACCACCACAACGACGGCTCTTTTTATTTTTTATATGGCGTTAAAGATAAAAACAAATTTTTCTCCAATGCACGCCTGCATGTGATTAAAATTTAAATCGGCAGAAACAAATTCTACTGCCTAATTTCACCAGCTGCTTCTTCTTTCTTATCTGACAAACAAGAATTTTTCTTTCTTTTTTTTTCAAATTACAGCCGATCAAATTAAAACAGAGCGACGATTATCTAATTCTTCGTTTGTGGACCAGCTGCCGACCGGGAGAAGGAAGGAGTTTGATGGGTGACGGATAATCGCCTGGTGTACCCCACGCCTCCGTCGGCTACTGCGGCAAAAAGGAACCTGCCAGAACTGTTCTGATTAGTGGTATTTCGAAACCAACCCAGAACAGACTGTTGCAGAAAAGCGAGAGAATACTCGAAACAGGCGGAACACGTTATAGGAACAGATCGAAATGCTTATTAAAGATGAATTAACTCTCCTCAGAACAGCGCCCCTGACCACCCAAACAAGAAAAAAAACCTAGTCCAACCTGCACCGGTGGCTACTCACGCACCGTAAATTCTATCCACGTTTTCATTGACAGTTCAGTCTTCGTCAACAGAAATTTAATTTGAGGTATTCTACATCTGTGAAAAACACTTAATATTTTTAATGATTAAGAAATTAATGAACATCATGAATGTCTTTGAAAACTATGTTACCTAACTGACAGAAAACACTGTACTGTAGTTTGGTTTCACAACATATAAAATTGTTATTAAAGACGAAATTTCCTTCAGTGTTTAGATAAACAGAAAGTAAATACTTTGTAATATATTTCCTGTCAATATAATGCATATTCTTAGAATGTACTTCTTTCATAACCTTTTGTGTATCTATAAACAGTCGGTTGGAAGAAATCATACCATTTTAATAACCTCATATAATTGACATATGACTTGACAAAGTAATGCTTCTAATATGATCAGTGAGTAAATCTTATAATGAGACTGCAACATTTCTCCTAAACTGATAAGTTTATTGGCAGTGTTTTCTATAGTAGGTCCCTACAACCCTAAAGGTCATATGAGAAAAAAATCAGACAAAAAGCGCATGTTTAAAATTATCTTTGAAATTAGTCTGTTATCACATTTGTTTTCATAAGAAAGACTGTACATTTGTAACGATACAAATAACCAGCTAACGCTGAGGTTTTTTTATTTTAAAAATTACTGTTAAGAGAATTTTTATGGCTCTATAAATCAGACATGAGGAATTGCAAAATGCATTCTTGCTGAATAAATAGTTAGTTATTCCAGCCATAGTAAATCTTTACTTATCAATTATACTTACTAACAAATGGCGCTTTTTGCTAGTGAATTGGTCAAATGACTTATAATTACACAATTCTTCTCGCCATTCAATTACAGGGACACATTTATTTCTTACAACGACATGGCAATTTTCCCCCAAAATTACAGTTTGTATGCATACGATGTCTGCGGCGAAAGCTTTTCAGCACGTGAAAGTAATCGATAATGATTTGAACTGATAGACTCGCTGATTTTCTTAATTAGATTTCTTTGGATCATTTCCAACATGCCTTGTGGTCCAGATCAGTAACAGTGAGTAAAAGGTTAACGAATTATTTTTTCAAGATGTTCAAAGAATACCAGATTGTTTTTTTTGCGTTTCCTACCACTTAACGTCCAAAGAAAATAACCAATTTAATATGATATTTGAAACTAATTTCAGTTAGGAAAAAATAGAGTTAAAACAGTACTTTTTTGTTTGCCATATCTTTTGCGGTTAGTTAAAATAATCGTTTGGTCTCTGCATGCATGCAATTTATACAGTACTAAAAGATTAGGGGAAATGCCTTTATAAACCTTACGCTTGACAAACAGGCGGAAGGAAACGTAAGAAAATTATGGTTTTCATAAAGAACAATAAATGAAGATGATTTTAATCACTACTTTGTTAAGTGGCCTTTCTACTTGGTAGAATTTAAAATTTTTCTAAATCCTAGCGTTTTTTTCTAATGTAATTAAGTAAAATATTTGCTTATGCTTATTTTACATTATTCCATGGTTTATGCATTGTTTTACCTTAAAATATCGACCTATATTGTAATCACACTATGCTATAATTTATTCATTAGTTGGTGCTTCCGTACTTGCTCAACACTGGTTCTTTTGTCAGGACTAAATGTGATTACATTTAAAACGTCTAGCTTGCAAATACTGTTTCACCAGTCAGATGAGAGCTTTGGATTGTTAGTATGTTAAATGATGCAATCTATGCCTATTAAAGCCCAATATTAAGTACACTGCCATTTCAATGCTTTGTCAGGGGATTCCATATTTCAGTAATAATACGAAACACTATGACAATAATTGGACTCACCGATGGAATAATTTATTAGCGAAAGAAAGATATTTAATAGAAAATGTTTTCTTCGACGAAAGATCTAAAATAAATATTCTGTTCAATATTTTTTCTGAATGTAATAAATTAGTTGTTTTTTTTTAAGAATCAACATAATACACAAACAAAGATGTATATATCGCAAGTTAACTAATCTTAAAGATCTTAGTTAAAAAGTTATTTAAAAAATAAATTGTTGTTTCCTATTTTTTAAGGAAAGGTACTGTTTAGGTAAGTTTTCATCGCATATTAGCACTGAATGTCTATCTTCTATGAAAGACTGAAAAACATGGTGTTTTAATACGAAATAATTAAATAAATAAATAACAAATTATAGCTTTTCAGCTTCAAGATTTATCACATTGGAGAAAAAAACAAATTCTCTTTAAAAAAGAAAGATAGTGGATGCGCCAGACGGTAGATCACTGAAGGGTGCTTCCATATAACGTCTTTTGCACATCCGATTAGAAAGGCCCTATACGTTTAATGATTTGTCATTCTGAGAACAGAGTAAGAAAAATGATAATTAGGAACCACACAAAATACTTTTTGCTAATAAAAGCAACCCACAAATTCTTTTTTTATTTTTAAAGTGAGCAAATAATTAAGCCGGAAATCGTTCTTGTGCTCGGGAATTTTACTCGGTCTTTGTAAACGCTTCTTAAAGTTTTTACCATTCAAGTTTAGTTCGACACATATTGCGTCAGCTCGCGATCTTATGCTTACGGCAGCATTTGTTTCCTTAAGATTTCATCTTTTTTATCTTTCACAGATTGAATATAATCATCATAACTGTGTATGATCGAGATGTTGTTTTTTCATACAGTAGATGAAAACTTCCAATGTAACTAGTGGTCCAGTAGTTTGCTGAAAGAGTTGGAGTCAGCATCAACTGAATGATTAAATTCTGAGCCTTGTTTTAAACCAAGAATAGTTAATAATATGCTAATTATTATGGATAACTTTAAAAAAAAATAGATGCATATCGTTTACTGCTTAACGCTGTATATCACCCGATGTGGTCTCCACTATTCTTCGAATCTGTATTACTCGGCAGAGGTTGAGCCATAGGAGTTGCGCCACCTTCCTCATTAATATAACCCTAACCCCAACTCCAAGTATTTTGAATTCCAATTCCTCACTAAATATTCACCCAATTCAACGCAAATACTAACTATAGATTTTCGGGAATTAGTAAGGTTAGAACTGACGTGGTGCACTGAGGGTTGGGGCCACAGGATAACGCCCCCTTTTAACTTGAATATAATAGTTAGACAAAAGGATTTGATATAAACGAGAATCATAAATTCTGAATATTTCATAAGAACAATTTGTTATAGAAGAGGGAAAACGCATTAAAAAATAGTTCTCGTATATATAACAGAAGCACAAAAGTCTACTACTAACCAACCATACATGCAAACTCTCGACACAATCTTTGCATTCGGATCTAGATCGATTTATTTCACATTGATAGCATCTCAATACTACTTTGTTATATTGTTTGAGACAGCGAAATATTCTGCGTATGAACCTTTTTAAAAAAGTAATTATTATAAAATCTGGTGCAGAACATTTAGATTTTTAAAGAGTCTGCATCTAAATTTTAAAACTTCAATTAATAAAAGAACCCAGAACAAATTTTGCAATGGTTGTAGTTCGCGCGCTCAATACCCTACAATAAACCTGTACAGAACTAATTTAGTACTTTTTTCAGACGATGAATTACTTCTTTTTTAAAACATTTTCCTTGATTTGAACTTCAAAATAATTGTTTTTGTTTTAAAGAGTTTAGTAGATTTCTAAAATCTTTTCATTGATCAGGTGATGTTAGTCACTGATATTTGGACTGTCTTTCCATGCTGTTTACATTAACATTTACTGTTAAGTAAAATATTTTTAAAAGACACTTTAGTTTTTCGATAATCGCTAAAACCCAGCGTGTTTTCATCTTCTCCTGTCGGGTTTTTCTTCGCCAAGCAAATTTACACGATTTAAAATTTTAAGAGAAAAAACTTTTTTTTATTAAAAAGAAATCCCTAAATAATGGAGTGGTAGTGTTCATCTTTTGTGCATTTATTATATTTACATAGATATTTAAATCTAAATGAAAATTTTCAAAAATGCTTGTATTAGTTTTAATTGGTAACCATCGATTTGACTACCAGATATAAAGTCATCTTTACATTATCTTTATTACTTGACGAGAGATTGAAAATAGCTTGTCTGTCTGCCTTTAAATATGAAAAATTGTAAACAGCGTAAATACTCCGCAAAGCCGGAGATTTCTGGTTTCTTGTCAGTTAATACTGATAAAGTAAAATTGTTTTTAGTGTCATAGTAAGCTTCATGTAAGATCTATCTTAAGAAAACAGTAATATATGCCAACTAAAAATAAACCTTCACTCATCATTGCAGTAAGATTTCCCCCGGCGATATTTGTATGTTGATCGACCTCGTTTAGAAGCTCTAAACCTATTGCTCTTCCAATAATACAAAGATGGAATTTTCCAGAAAATCACTTTCCATCATACAGCCACTGAAAGTTTCACACACACACACACACAAATCTTGCACATTACAACAGAAGCAAACATTCCAGTTTAAAGTGTCAGTACATTCGAGGAGAGAACAGCTGGTGCTGATGTCGCAAGAAACAGCTATTTAAATTCAGGTCTTTGTAGCTGCTGCAGAAATTGGCTCATTGAGGTTTCCACGCCAGAAGCCGATCCTGATTTGAAGTTGTATTTGCTAAACACAAATCTGATTGCGTTGATGTTCACACAGGAAAACTCGCCAACAACCAGAACTGAAGAGCATGAAAGATCAGCTAGTAAATGGTACACTGTTGTGTAATCTCCTTGCTAATTAGACGACATGCAGTATTTTGGATCGTCACCTGCGCGGCTACAAAAATAAGTAGAATAGCATAAATCTGGATCTAAAGACACTGGCTGGTATAGCAAATCTTGAAGTCAGAAAAATACTGGCGGATTGGCTCGGTATTTAGGACGGTTAAAACGACGATTATAAAATAGCAAAGCTTGTTTAGTGCTTAACAAGTCGCCGGTTCCAGGATTAGCGTTTACTACTGTGAAAATACTACTTAAAATAAAAGCTCAACCATTGCATGCAAACCAAGAAACGTTCTTCTTCTTCTTCTTAGGAATAACCTCGATTAACGTAAGTGCAAAGCTATTTTAATTACTAATAATACTGGTAGTGAGAAAAGTCCGCTATAATTCTTGGTATTTCTGTAAAATTCTAAAACTCTTATGTTGTGATTATTCACACCATTCACTTTTAAGTTTCTCTTACTTGCTGACTTTAGACTTTATTCACTAGCAATCTATGAAGCATAAAGTGGGGGGGGTATTCATATATCCGACTATAAATAAAACGTTGGTGGGCAAGTCAGTTTCAGAAGGGCAGGAAAGTTCTAGATAGCATGACAAAGACAGATTAAAGTCAAATCTTTAGGTACTCGGATCTGCTGAACAGTAGTGACACATTATTCCAAACATGTAAGCGAACGGGCTAACAAGAACTTTATTATATCTTGCAAAGCAACCAGAACAATCGAAGTAAAAGGAAAGGTGACGCAGCGCCTCTGGTGGACAATATTTCTTGTCTTTCTTCCGTTTGAAGGAAAAAAAAGTTAAAATTTATGCGTTGCGCGGTATCGATTAACTTCGACTTGGCTCAAGGCCAATGCGTTTGCTTCGCGATTTACTGCGTCAGCCAGAATAAAGGGAACATAAATGGCCAGTTAATTTATTGTATTACTGCGGCTAAATTAGTATTGTTATTATTGGGAAGGAAATGAAAAAGATTTCTCACTGTCGTTTTTCAACAACTGGATATTACAAATAACCATTATGGACCTAAAAATCTACAAATGTAACCCTGGGGTTAATGTACCCCTAGCAAAAAAATAAGCAACCAGCGTTTCCAGGTCAGTAGTTCTCTGTCTGGTACCTTGACACTTCTTCGTTTTCTGGTTGAAGAGGACCTGACTATTTATCTAAATTCTCCATAAAATGACTTGACGTCAGAAGAAACTAAAATAAATTCTAGAGCAAAAGAAAAATGTCTATCTGAGATCGAGCAAAGTAGAAACGACGCCAGTGTCTCCGAAATTATCACTGACAAACTGACATTGGCGGAAAGAGCTTAACTAACGTGTGTGGTTACCTATGACGCAAGTAGAGCTTACACCCATCTTGGTATTGATCAAATTAAGCGATCTTGCTGACGTAGTAAAATTCCGAGCCATTCTTCGATCAAGGCCCACTTCCAGCTGTACAAGAGGCCGTGGGCGATCAAAAACACGCCTACCGAGGAAGCCTCAACTTCCGGAGATTGTATAAACCACATGGTGTAAATGATCTTATAAACCTGAACTGCAACAATGACAACAAGTACGCTGCGGAGGGCGTTGTCATCTATGAAAATAAAAACTGTGACTTTGACAATTGTGATACGGAGACGACAGCAGGCGTAATGATCTTATTCCGTATCTCACACCAGTCATATCATCCACCCTAGTGATGATAAAAAGATCAGTTTTTCGATCAGTTTAAATGTTTTCTCATACCATCTGATTACCCTCACCAAATAAAACATGCGTGGTAATGGCACAGTTAGCAGCAAATCCTTTCCAAGCTTGTCAGAAGACCCCAACCTATCCATCACTGATGTCTAGACAGAATCTTAGCGTCAACAGTTCAACGTCCATTTGGCAATTTTGTGTCGCTCATCGAATGCGTAGATGCTGAAGCCGCCGATTTAGAGAAGTACTCAGAAGTAGTATTCTGGACCGCGTATCATTAGAATGAAGCTCGTTGCAAAATCTTGATGTCGAACTTCTATGGATGGATGGTTCTCTGGAGATTATTTTGGAGAGTTCGTGCTGTTCGAAAACGGCAAGGATCACAAGTTAACGATTGTCACGGAGAAATGTACCTCTTGGCCGACCTGAGCGAGGTTTCTTCATGAGCTGGCCGGTACGACGTCTTATTAGTGCCTTAAAAACCACTGCGATCAGCAATGTACTGGCAAGAAAGAGCAGTTCGCGTCGTCACTCTCTGGACCAATCTAATGGCCTGATTTATTTAGTCACTTTATAGAGGAATAGTAATGGATCATGTGCGAAAATGCATTCAGATTAAATGGGAGATATTATTTCCATGTGGCTTTGCAAGGTGGTTCAGTTCCAAAGAAAATGATTGTGATATTGAATCCAATTTGTACTTGCAATTTCATGTTTGAGTTTCCTTTTTAAATATTTAGGTCTTCTTCATCCAGAATAGATTCAGGAAGATATTTAATATAATTTACACAGAGAGTAAAAGTACTATTTCGGTTCTTTATGAAAGCTGTCAAAGAAGAATCAGAGATGAATTTGTGTCACTCTAGGTAGCAGTATTTAGTACTGCCAACGTGGCAACCGCTTGACTGATTAGCCAAGCGTGACGGACAGATGAGTTTCGTTTAATTTTCACATTAGCCAAGTCATTCGAAAAGTCATCTAGCTGAATCCTTACGATCAGGGAAAGATTTTTGATTCGTTTGTTTTGTAGCAGAAGGCAGTCCAGTGGGATGTTTACGGGAATAAAACAGAATTTACCACAGCTGTTCGTTGCGCCCACCAGCAGCTGGCTTTGCTGTTTCGAGACGCGGATATCATGATAACAACTCATCAGGTAACCGCTTCCTTCGGCCGGGACATCGTGGCGGTCGCATAAGACGAGGAACTCTTCCCGACCAGTGCAGTGTTTTCCTCTATTATCTCCCCATGCAGACGGCTAGTACGTCTTACCGCTAATAATTAATGACAAATAAATATTTCTTTTGTTTTCTTTGTTTTTCGATGCCATCGCTTATAAATATAGTACTAATTTAACTCAATTCAATAGACCATTATCCTACCGTGGCCTTTCTGTTGACGTTTTTATATAGTTTCGTATTCTCGTTCGCCTCTATGTGCTTTCCTCCTTGTTCAACCATCAATAAAATTCTACCAAACAATGGACTTCTGATGAAGTTGAGCTAATGGAAGCATATCAGCACAGGCAAGTTTTAATAATATACTGTAAGAAGCTTTCGGTTATCTATGAACTACCATTAAATACCGTAAGCCAGAAATGGATATACTTTCTCATAAAACGAGGGGAAAAATCCATAAACCTTGGAATTTCACCAAGTTCCCTAAGTAGAACTTGATTGTTTTTGGTACTCACGCCGGAAAGATTTGTATAACATCAGCTAAGTCCTCACTTTCGTTCTATGCAAGTTGGTTCAGTATAATCCATACAGGTAATTACGGGTTAAATTATTTTTATGGAAACACTGATTTTCGATCGTCTTGATCGGTGAGTAGCAAAAAGTTTCGGAGTTCAATATTTCCATTGGTTACACGAGGTGCACGCTTTAATTTATTAATAAGGCAGCACAGCTAACAAAATAATTAGTCCTTATAAAATCAGTAACAAGAGAACAAACAATAACGAAGAAACTCTTCACTTTATCTAAATTATTTTTTCGATTAAAATATATATTAATTTCTTTTAGAAATTAACATTACTGAACTTGGTTTTTCCACCAAAAAAAATTATGACCAATTAAGAAAAGAATTTCTATTTTAATAACTACGCTTGTGACACACATTCTATTTAACAACTTGCTCAGTAGTTTCTAAATGTCAGTATTTAATATAATGTTAACATCAAAACGGAATAGGGTTAAAAAGAGAAATCTACCGTACATCACGGGTGCTAATTTTTACTGATTACCATAGTTTGGTAAAGTGATAAAGGTTTTATCTGAAACTAAGTGTACTATTTACTTTTTTGTTTTTGATATCGTGGAGGATTCGTGAAATCCTTTACTGAAATAACCAAAAATCAATTTGATAGTGCAACACAAAGTTATTTCTAAATCAAATGATTCCTCTATCAGTTCAATGGAGGACGTTTGTTTTTGAATGTATAGATTTAAAACAACAACAAAAAAAGAAAAATCAATTGGCTTACAAAAATAGTCGGTAAGGGAGACCGGGGATAGTTGCTACAGGGGTATATTGTTACAGCACCAGTAATTCCTAATTAAAAGTACTGAAGAACTATAATCGACTTCATATGGTTTGACTTTCGATTATAGCCTCATCTATATACATGGTGTCCACTGGATTTTTTCGAGGGAAGGATGAAAAAATGACCGCAGGATAAGTTACAGGGATGGAGGGGGGAACTGAAAAAATAATATCGAATGCAAAAGAACGAGCTTAGTGATCAAAGCACACTAACGACAAAAAATAAAAAGGTACTGGTT
This sequence comes from Nautilus pompilius, assembly GCA_018389105.1. Classification (NCBI taxonomy): domain Eukaryota; kingdom Metazoa; phylum Mollusca; class Cephalopoda; order Nautilida; family Nautilidae; genus Nautilus; species Nautilus pompilius. The sequence continues at coordinate 1,204,478 of JACATO010001894.1, forward strand.
TGTTTTGCCTCATATCAAAGGTATTTGATTTTACTCAATAGTTTTCTTACTTAGAAATATTCCTTAGGATTCATTTACAATTTTTAAAATTTGATTGATCTCTTCGACGTTAATATGCTTCTTTTGCAAATATGTTACCCCATTAGAGCTCGCGATAACAGAACACCTTTTTAGTAAATACAAATTGTAAACATTTCTGGGTCGCGTCCAAATTCGTCTCTTATTTTGAATAAGATCGCGCTTGTTAACGGCAACTTTTGCTCTGTGAACATTTGCGCAAACTCCAGGCAGACGATCCTCTGCCACTATTGACCTCAACAATGTTTTCACGTTCACTGAGCTAAATGACCATTCTGCTGCGCAGATTGTTACTGGTAATGCTAGAGCAAAAAAATAATGCGATCTTTACACTATTACCATCATCTTCTCAGGGTGGGGTAGGCAGTTGGCCCTCTTCCTCATCACTAGCGGGCGTTCATGACTATATGAGACAATTATATATCATCTATATATCTAATTAGGAATCACTGCTACTGTATCAACTAGCCCCCATCTCCCTTAGACATTATATACAGCAATAGTCGGTATCGTAGAAATATGAGAAATAAATGTTATACACAGTAAACTATATAAGCAGTGATGTTGAAAAGTCTTACATAAAATAATTTTTCCTGTAAATTAGCTCACATTTTGTCGAAAGCAGTTGTTATCAAATCTTGTTCATTCGTATTTACTGTTGCGCATCTATTCCAATAACATCAAGCATATTGTTTCATTGTAAGAAAAGTTATAATTTTTAGAAAATCATTTGCATCAAATCAACGTGTGCAAAAGTGTTGCATAAAATCTAGACAGCTATCCAATCAATTCGGATTCAATTCCAATTATGCAGAAAGTGATTAGATCTATCAATAATGAGTAGAATATCCGAAATTCTTGATAACTTGTTCACAACGACGAGGCATGCTGACTACCAAACGCTGACAATTGTCACTACTGAACTCCGAGCAGGCTTCCTCGATTTTCCATTTCGAATCGGTTCTTTTTGGCACCAACGCTGAGTTTAATCGAGTGCCAAATGTTTACGATGGGATTGAGATCTGGGCTTTGAGCTGGCCAGTCGAAGAGGGGGATTCGCAACTCTGCAATCAAGTCCTTGACACTCCTAACTGTGTGCATAGGGGCGTTGCCCTGCTGATAGATGGCCGTCAGGGGCATGTGGTCACACATATACGTTTCGACAATGTCCAAGACGATCTTAGCATAGTCATGAGCATTCATTCGACCCTCCACGTGATGCAACGGACCGACACCGGACGATTGAAATCAGCTCCGAACCATGGCCTAATCTCCCCCTGCCTGTAGAGTCGGTCGAGTGCAAATAGGATGGTATTTCTCGAGCACCCATCGCCGAACGTACACCCTACCAGTCGAGTGGACCCTCACGAATTTTCTTTCGTCGGAAAACAACACTCGGGACCACTTGACCACGGTCCAGTGGAGATGGTCGCGAGCCCACTGCAGTCGCTTTCGACGATTGTCCAGACTGATGAACGGCTTTTTCTGTGCCGATCGCCCGAACAGTCCCATACGGATCAAACGCCGTCTGATGGTGCACGAGGCCAACTGGATCCCATGGTGCCTTGACAAGGCGGTCTGGATGTTAGTGGAAGTGCGGAATCGGTCCGAGTTACACATGCGGGCGATCACATGATCCTGTCGAGCCGTCGTTTTCCGCGGTCTGCCCGGCTCTGCGTTTCGAAATTAGGCTCCCATCGGCTTTCCAACGTTTCAGGTGCGAGATGTCGTCAACTGATTGCAACCGATACGATCCGCAATGACCCACTCAGTTTCATCATCTTCTTTCGTGCGAACGATTGTGGCCCGCTGTTCGGGGTCAAATATCCGGCTCTGGGCATCACTATATTGAACAAAAATGAATCAGAATAGTGATAAATGACAGTTTTTCATATTTATTTTCTACTATCCTAAACTATTAAAGCACAAAATATATATTCTAATTTTTTGTAGTTTATGCGACACTTTTGCACACACCGATTTCATGCAAATTATTTTATTAATATTTAAATTTTGACTGTGCAATAACAAAATGGATCTTAGTGTTATATATCGTTTAAAGACACCGATACCTGTCAATTAAAACAGGAAACTACAACAGTTACTAATTTATACAAAATAAGAACCGATTTTCTATGTCTACTGACTTTTATGCAAGACTTTTGCACACCCCTTACATACAGGCTGTGCTGCATACTCCTTTGGGGAAGTTTATTTGAATAGTTAAGTATCCAAGATACGAAAACGAGTGGAAGCGAGAAAGAAGACATAATATATTGGAGTACCACGGTATGGCGCTGGAGTTTCAATGCTTTTGTTGATATACCCTGGCGTTAAGAATGCCAAGATTATCGACTCATCATGCGAAAACTCCCGCTTTTCATTGTTATTGCTAATTAAAATACATTATTCTAAATAAATAAAAAAAGACATTTTAATCAGTGAATCATATATCATAACGCATAACCTATTAATTTCTACGTTACTATCACTCCAATAATTTATATAAATATGGATCCATTAAGTTATTTCTCTGAATGTTAAATTTAGTTTATACCGAAGCCTGGTATTGTCATATTCTTCCGATATCCATTTTTAAAACTAATGTAAATAATTGTTAGCTCATTTTATGTTTTTGTGTAAATGTTAATGAAATTTATTATTGATTACCGCTATTAATTTCAATTGTCTCAAGTCATTATCAAACGACTGTCAACGAAAAATTGTGACGGAAATTGGAATTACGTGAGGTGGTGTGAGAACAACCATTTATTGAATAAAGTCAGCTGGTTTAGGTATAAAGTTAAAGGTCAGAAGAAGAAGAAGAAGAAGAAGAAGAAGAAGAAGAAGAAGAAGAAGAAGAAGAAAATAAACAGAACGATAAAATAGGTTACTGGATCAAAAGTTTAGAATTATCCAAGTCTTGACAGATAGTCAATTAACTTCTGATCACAATTACTCTCTCATAAGTCATCAACTCAACCTCTGCCCACAAAATTATGGTTAAGACAAACTGGATTGATTGACCGAGTAGTTGTTAAAAGTATCTTTGCTTATACGTTAATAGAATAAATAAACCTTAGACTATTGGTGATATGTATTGTAATTTTTGACGAGAACAGGTCTGGGATACTCGGTTTTAAGCAATAATAGTATCTTAAAAGAAAGAGAAAAAAAATTATCCGAGCTGTCTTTCTGATAAAATTAATCACATTGTTATAAATATGGAAGTATAAGGTTGTTTTACTGGCTAATTGGTTAGTAAAAATTGATAGAATCCTCGCAAAAAGAGATATCAAAATATTCTGGAACGAAATGTAATTCGATTAGGGAATCGTTTAATATGTGATGTGCTAAAGATAAACAAGATAATCATCTGGAGCATAGTTTAAAGCTCAGTGTACAATATCTTGCTACAAAAGAAAGGAAAAGACTAATTGCAATTATGGTTAGGCTACCTCAGTCTGTAAAGATAAACGTCATGTAAGGTTATCTGAAAACAATTAGACTAAAGAGTCAAGGAGAATGATCCATCGAAAAAGTTATCTTTGGAAATTAAAAACTGGAGTTAACATGAGGAAATTCTTTGAAAAGTTATCGAAGAGAATGCTCAAAATACGTGTAGCAGCCACTGACATGAAAGCTGACTATTTTGATAAAGGATGTTTGAATTGAGACTAACACCACAAGTATATAATTGTATTTTCTGACTTAAGGCTCATCTGTGTTCGTCTGGTGTTTTGCAAGAAAGATACGTGTTAAATAGTAATTTTCATGCAATAAGATCTTCTCTAAATCTGATCCTTACTGACAGTCGCAAAAAGAACACTGTTTTAATGGTGTGCGTGTTACTATATTAAAAATAGTAACGTCGCGTTTTAAAGATGGACGTTCTTTGGTCCCCCAAAGGAAATAAATTTAAAATATTTTTGTCTTTTTGTCTGTGATTAGATTCAGTCTGAAAAATCGTGATTGCAAAACTCATTGTGTTTGTCTGTGTGAGTGGATTTAATAAAGAGTTTTTGTTAGGTCGACATCCACCACACCTGTACATACATGTTTAAAGTACCGCGCTCCACTAGAGAGGTACACCAATAAAATATTTGTTTTTCTATGTAAAGAACACAGATAAAAGTAATTACTTCCATCCCGAGTACTCTGAATAATAATAAGAATCCTGAAGAAATGTTTACCATTGGAACCTTAGATAAACTTTATTTTTAATTGAGAGGAATAGAAAATCCATGCACTGTTTGAAGAAAACGTTTACTCCAAATTAAGAACAGACAGCTTCCAAACAACGCATTATTTCAGGACCTTGCTGTTTGTGACCTCACAGTGATGGAAGTAGACGTTACTGTATTAACGATTTTACAAAAAAAAGTAAAAGGGGAAAGTCGCATGTGCTGGAAGGTCGTTTTATTTGCATCTGATAAACAAGTTCGTTTTCATTACTCAAATAACATAGAAAATATTAGTGTAGCCGCACGAAAAAGTCTCATAATTTTCTTAGTATTTTAAGAAGAAATTCCCATTGCTATTCAGTTCGTTATGGGCAGTGTTAGAAACTTTGTTGCTATGAATGTAAAATTAACACTTTTTTGTTTCCATGAAAGCAAAAATGACACTCGCGAGTTATATCCGCTATACCTTTGATATATGTTTAACCAAATTCGCTTAGGTAAGAAATTCTGTGATTATAAAATGATCAAATATAACAGAACAAACTAAAAGTATGTACATTTTCAAACTGCACGCAAATGTTACACTTTATATGAAAGTCACCATCACATTAAACTCCTTCCTGAGTGCGACGGCGTATACTTTGTATCAATTGTTTGATGGTTGCCGAGGAATGTTATACCACACTTCAGTCTATCAGCCAGATAGATACCGTTAGCTGCCAGCTTTAGAGCGAGGTAAATTCTTTTAAAAAGACTTTCAAGATACGTTCTAAAAGGTTTAAGCCAGATCAATTAGACAGTCACTTGATCTTAGACATTTCATTGTTAGAGAAAGATCTTTACCGTTTCTCTTTATATCGCCAAGCTTTATCATCCTAAAGCACATCTGGGGCCTATGGTCTGAGAATGGAGCACGCCAAAAGAGAAAGAAAGGTATTTTTTTGTGACGTACATAAACTAAGTTCTCTTGCATAATAAACATACCGAAAAGTCCTCCCCTGAGAGCTCACACTTCTCTTCTGCATCAAGGAACCATCGACAAACTTGTCGTGCTTGATAATATTGGTGCTCAAATAATTTTGCTTGATGGGATCTCTGTATACACAATATCATTAGCCAACAGTAACAGATCAATTAATTTGGAATACGTCCGCAAAGAAAGCACATGGCCAGCTGACTCGACCTTGAGCTGTAGAGAGAGTGACTTTTCTTGTCGTCTTTAGGCCGTAATGTAATCGAACAGTTCTTTACAGTTAGAGCAGAAAACTCAGCGTAACTTTATGGATATAAGTTTACTTTCATTACCTAAAGATGCTCATAGCGTTTAATTTGGTTTATATCTGCCGTTAATTTATACAACTTTTTCAAAATTCAACTTAACGCCACAAAAACTCACAATTACGTTCTTATCGAGACCGGTTGATTCCGGACGTTTAGACTGTGAAATCAGTACGACAAATGAAATGAAGCGTTCCCGCCGGAAAGAAATCACACTAAAACTACAGAAAAGAAAAAAAAATAACAACAACAACAACAATAGCAACAAAAGAATCAGTATTTCGCTTGCTTTTGAAGATTATGTCACCATACTGATTTATACAAGTATGTAATTGTGAGTTTTCGCAACATTGCATTGTGGATAGGATTTTAAAATTATCTGAAGGTACAAAAGATCTAAAATCGTATACAGTGCTGCTTTAACACTAAGTATGAAAATTGACAGATATGCGGCACGCAAGACTGTTTTTAGAGCACAAATTTAGAGCCAGGGAAACACTGTAACACGACTTATGGCAACAAGTAATCGAATTGATTGAGTATCACAAAGATATATATGTAACTCATGAAAAAGTCGTTAATAGATCTGTAACGTAGCGGACAGGCTAATTTCTGGACGACTAATGGTTCATCGCAATTCAAGTTTAGTAAATCGTGGTATATCCAAACGTTGAGCAAACTTTTATTTACAAAAATAAGCATCAATGGAAAAATGATGAGGTTTTGGTGTTCCCTTGATTTTATTTTGCTGTAATCGTGAGGTGTCGCTTAGCTTTCTAGAATCATGTCTTTCTGCTACGTTGAGAGATACCAGCATATTGTGGTCCACCCCAACCAAACATTAGGTCAGATTCTCAAAGTTACAACTTAAGATTTCTAAACGCAAAAGCTCTTACAATTATAATTCCTTGATCCTAAAAAATTTAGGGGGAGGAGAGCGGTATTATATACATTTCGTCAAAATATTTATTGTAAATATGATATTTGAAACAAAAGCGTGAGGAAAAAATATCTTTTAAAAATGAAACGTAAAAAAAAAATTGTAAATGCATAAGACAAAGCTATTTCTGTTACATTTTTAATGACTGACTCTTTAAAAAAGGAGGTAAAATAAATATTTATACAAAGTGTTTACATACATGGAATTCAGTAGCTACGATGTTTTACATCACGTAAATACCGCATAGAATGGATAGTCTTTTGGTTTTTCGAGATCAGTTTCTGTCCAGCCATATGATCTTTAACTGCGATTCGTGCTTTGAGAACAGAGAATCTCCTACGTAGATGTGTACAAGGATATTTTTCTTTTTACAGTACTGTCTTAATGTGTCTGCAGCATGACAACGGATCACGCTTGCAAACCCACTGCAAAACGAGAATCAGCCTTGTTTTTCTTCAAAGTAATTTTACTTTCTTTTCCACTGCAATGAACTCAGTCACGCCGAGGCTGGCGCACTCATAGAAGTGATTGGATTTAAGCTTGAGACCGAGAAAATAGCACACCGTCTTGGAGAACTGTTTTACCACTTTGGTGGAACATGTAGCTAATAACAAAACACACACAGAGAGAGGAGTGGTCAATATTATGGGTTCAGTATGCAAAAACGATGTAATCTGCTTTTTTAAACATTTGCTCTTAATGCAAATGCATTATTCCAGCAAATTAAATGAAAAATTTAAACATTAACGATTAATTTTGTAACACGTGACGTGTTTTCATTAAAATGGCCGCCTTTCTTCTGAGTGCATTTTGGGGATCCCGCTGAGTAACCTTTCATAATATTGCCCTGTAAGTGACATTCCATTTATTTTGAAAATGGGTCCGTTGAACCCTTAACCTTGATCCTATGAAAGTGTAATGAAGATCACATTTGGAAATTGAAGAGAGCCAAACGATGGTTTTAGGAAGTTTTTTCCATTCTTCTGTACCAAGGTACTATGGAATGAGATCTACGGCGTGCCTCGGACCATTACCTTGCTCGTATACACCCATCATCTGAGAACGGAAGGAAGCGCTGTTATAAGTTCACCAGGCTGCAGAGGATTTCCACCGATCCATCGGCCGAGTAAAGGCAGATCTATACGCCTCTACCTACTCCCACAATATTACCATTGTACTTAATTGTGAAGTAAGCTCAGGTCTCTTCCTCTTTACCGGCCATTCTTCTAGCATAATTTCTTTGTTTAAGAGCCAAGTATTTCAGACCTCCTGTCATCATTGCACCAATGCTTCAAAGTATTTTTCTAATATTGTTTAGGCAAGTGAACTTGTTTCTTATTGTTAATCTATCTACGCAAAAGCTTTGTAGCTACTATCAGTCCAACCAAACCAACCTCTCTTTACCGTGTTTTTTTGTTGTTGAGGTAGAAGCCGTGATGTTTACCAATGCGAAAGAATCCAGACTATCTGTTAATTGACTAACTCTCTAAATACGATTTGCCTTAGAGTCTAAATTTTCGAGGCAGAAACTCGTCTTCCCGTTCCGCAGTTTTTTTCTGGCTGAGCCAATTGGCTTAATTTTATAAATGGCTATCCCCTAGATAAGTCTACCTGTTTAATGAACAGTATAAACTATTGCTTTTGTGATTAAAGAAACATTATTTCTTAAACTACAGTAAGAGGAGGAAGCAAGTGACCTCTGGCAGGGCTTTTAATTTAATGCCCACCAAATTTCTTTACGCTTGTGTAATTTTAATATATGGACTTATTAAGGAAATCCTGGACTTTTCTTTTATCTGTCACAGCATTTGTGAGAAGTGTACAATTAAGAAATTCAATTATTTCGAAAATGTGAAATAAAATTGAAGTTCAACAGAAACACGTTGATAGGAAACTGATAGTGATCTTCTACGGTTATCCTTTGAAATCTCTGTTGAACACTTATGACAATAAACCCGGCTTTTAGGATTTAATGATTGCAGTAAACTTTAAAATAAAAATGCAGTTTAAATGCCATGTAAACATGGTCTTTAGTTGATTTGAAAAACCTAAATACCCGTTATTGCCTAGTTTAATTTAGCGTGAAATCACAGAAGCAGAGCTAGCTGTAATATATCATGATGTGTTAGCGATACAAACAATTACGAATGACTTATAAATAAGCACCTTGTTATTTTAACAATCAGCTAGTTCTACTTATCTTTCCAGTTAATTCATGTACACTTTATTAAGAACAATTACACTAATATATTTTGTACAATCAAAGCAACGTTTTTCTTTTTTTACAGCGTAGCAATATTTTCGTAACTTTGAGTTGTGATTATTTGGATTCTGACCTTTTAAAATCATTCTTGATCACAATTAAAGTACCCGATCCGGAATGCCGCAAAATTTGTTTAAAAAGCCAGCTGGTCTTTATTTTCCATAAATACTGTAAGTAAACCTCAGAATTCTTGTTTCATATTGGTCAGCGTTTTCTGCCTTTCAGTTTTTATACTTACGATTACTAATTTCGAGCTTCAGGGATATTAATATATTTTCTGAAATATTTCCATTGTAAGCACTTTTGCTCTTCTGTGAGATATAACGAACTGACCCCGTTATGTACAAGTCAAACATTGATTTGGATTTATAGGATAAAAATGTATACTGAAAACATTTACTGATACCAATTCAACAGACCGTATTAATCAATTTTTTATGGAACTTGTGAGTCAAATACGGATATCAAAACTCTGAATTTTAGGTCAAAAATATTTCCTGGAAGGCGATATGCCATTTTAAGGACGAAGAATTTGAAGAGGTTGCACAGCGAACATATTACACCTGTGTTTCAGTGAAAGATTCATCGTATGGAGTAAGAAAAAAATCAGAGATGCTGTGCAAGTAAGAGTAGAAATATATGAGCGACAAATGATAATTAAATTAAACAAAAGAAGAGAGAATATATCTTAAGTGGTTCTACTCTTTCCATTATACGTAATGTGTTTATATGCAGTGTAACTACACTAAAGGAAAGGATTACTTGATTTTAATTAACCGACATGAAAAACAGGAAATCATCGCTAACGTGATATTTACAGGAAATTTATTATTTTCCATATTTATTATCACTTAAATACTGTGCAAAGAGACTTTGAATATTATTAAAAAGAAGAAAAATGACTTTTTGATTTATTAAAAATTTGTTTTGCAATAAACAACATTTATTAATATGAGTGATAATTTCTTTTTATAATATTAAGCGATTGGAAAACGACCTCGAAGCAAAATATCATGCATTTTAGGCTTAAATAATTAATCGATTTGTATACGGTCGAACTCTGTAAACAGAATTTTTTTCTTTTTTTAAAATTGCAGTTAAAAATCTTTTAAATATTCCTGTTTTTCCAAGAGATTATTAAAGCTTACTGAACATTATTCCTCTTTATTTGTGGCGAAGTCTCGACGATTCTCGCAGCTTTTAGATTACATCTGAACTTTTAGAATTAAGTGCCGTAACACAACCTTTACTTGCTTTTAAAATATCAGAGTTTCTCGTGCACACAAACTACAATGAGGATATTGTACAAACCAGAATGGCTTCTCCATGCGACGTCTAAATCCAAATTTACGTTAGAATAAAAGCCATTCATGCAGTACATCAGTTGACTCTTTTTTGTGAAGACGGAAAGATTGTCACGTGAAAAAAGCAGAGCTTTAATTGTTCTTAAATTTCATAAAAATTTTTTCTGAAAACGTTCCAGATCAACAAAAAAACCTATTGATATACGCGTCAAGTCTAAATATCTAGTAATTATACCACAAATAACACTAAAACATCCACGCCGTGGTGTTCTGCATACATTTAAAGAGAAATGCAGCCAGACTTTCTGAAATATCTCACTGAATTCCAGTAGTTTCCTTAACTGAAAGTTGCATAAAATGTGACTTTTGCCTCCGTTATCTGTGTTCACTTTTGCCGATGTGTTTTTTTTCTACATCGAAAATCATTTTTATCGTTTTTTTTTTTCCATCCGTCAAAACCTGGCATTTCTTAATTAAGTTTAAAGATTTCTCCGTTTGTTTCGGAGTGGAAAATTGAGGATGTAGATGGATTGTTCCAGAAACTGCCTCCCTGTAATGGTTGATCGTGTTTCAGCCAGTGACAAATGATTCAATCAATAGCGCAAACGAATGAAAGGACCACATATTTACCGGCAACCACTACCTAATCAACTCTAATTTACCCAGAAACAAATACTTTTATATTCTGAAGATAGGTAATATTCTTTAAAAAATAATATTGATTAATTTGTAGTTCAGGTGGTATTTGAGCATACCTTTAGATGACTGCTTATAAAATGCCAATACGTTATACAATATCTGCAGTTAATTAAAGCATTAAAAGTAGCCAATCTGTGTTACTCCAGTGTGCAGTCATATTTTTAATGGAAGCAGTGTAAAAGTCATGATATTAAAGCACTGGAATTATTTTTTTTAAAAAATAAAATCTGTTCTGATATAAACCGAGATTTTTTAAAAATAAAAAAATGTTTCTGAAAAAAAAACTACTTTATTCCTGCATTCATGCTTTGAAACTTTATCAATTCATAAAATCCCTCCAATGCTTTACGAAGAATGTTCCTTCATCTGCTGAACGGTTTGATGATACAGGTTAAATTATATCGTAAAGTACCTATTAGCTCCTCGCAAGTCTACGTACATCTAGTGAGATTCATTTTTTCATTAATTTTTAGAGAACTCATATAAGCACCGGTATAATCCTCTCTACTTTGTTTTTCCTATTGTTAATACTATAGCGCCGTCGGAATCTGTGTCATCCACTCTAAAGCCTAACTTTTAGATCTGTTTAAGCAAAACTTACAAGGTAACACTCTATTGATAATTGGGGAACAGAAGGATGTTTCAGATTATATACACTCCGCTTTAATTATTATGCGTCCACTATACCAGTTATCTTATTTTTTTATAGAAAACTAATCCCGTGAATGATGAAAAGCGGAATATTTTGATGCAATTTCAATGTTGAGAAGGCATAAATGTCGGTAGGAGTTGATAATTGGTTGCTTGTTTTTAAAAGAGAAATCAGAAAACATAAATAAGTATTTAGTAGAAATGAAGCACAAACGTAATTAACTTAATAAGGTTTTCATAATGTATGCTAACGTATATTACTTAATTATAAAAAAAATGCATCTTTAAAAGGTGAGAAAATTGAGTTTTTACATAAAAAACAAACTCGGAACGTTCAGTAAGAATGGAATGATATTAATGCATAAAATTTCACAAATCCAAAAATTGTAATAATTCTGCACATTTTGGCAAATCGGTTCATTTGTATTGTTGTTGGTGTACGTCCGCTAACCACTGGACCACCGGCCACCCATTTATTTGTAATAAATTCTTTTGAATCTGCGAGTCAGGCACCAGTTTTAATGCTACGACTAAAAGGACGTGAGAGAAGGGCGAGGCAGTGTCAGTGAAATCTTAAACATCGATGGATAAGGTAAAATAACTGTTATGGCTTCAAACCCCGCGTCCCCCCCAAAAAAGCTGAAAACAGTTCTTCAACTTTTTTTTTTGCATTCCCTGTGGTTTTAGAGTTGGTAAATGTTTCTGAAAATAAAAACATCAGATATCAGAAGCTAATTTCTAGCAGAAAACAATACTACCTTAAACCGTAGATATAGAGAACAAAATTTATATCTAATTATTTCGTTCAAAGGAAAAGAAATATAAAATAATTGCGGTTTTTTACATCCATTTTGACTCATCTCTGGAGAAATATTAACAGCTGATCTTATCTGGCACCAAAAAAAGAAAAATCAACAAGTGAATTACTATTGCAATTTCATCAGAAAATGTATTTTTAAAATTACTACTTTATACGTCGCTTCATTCGCTTCTATATAAAAGATGAAGAAAGTTGCTAGCTTTAAAATTGTTGTAATTAAATGCTTCTTTTTGCACGTCTATGTGAATAGACAGGGATTATATCAAAGATACACCGATAATACACCGACCGCTCTCGTCCATCTATAGTTTATATTTAGGCATAAATTCATAAAAATATTTTTGAAAAAACCATGTGACAAATTCTACTGTCTATATATAAAATCTTGAAAGACTTTTATGGTTGATAAAAATACAGATTTGAGAAATGTACTTATCAGTTGATGTCTTCCACAAACAGAATCTCGCGCCAAATGTGTGCTCTACAATACATAGGAAATTATTACCTTAAGGATAAAACAAAATCTATAACGGTTTTCCGGGCACACGTGACTGTGACTCCGTGATAACTCTTGATTGGCTTGTACTTTGATTATTATCCAAGAATGCCTAACAGTATTTACAGCCATGGCCAAAAGTTTCGCCTCTCTAGAACAAGGGTTCCCAGAGAAGAATAAATAATCTTTATTTACTTCCTATCTTTAAAAAAAACCTTTTTGATAACCTACCCGTGTCTTTGGTTTTAAGAAAATTTAAGTAAATTTCATCCTTCAATTCTTTTAGGATATATGGTCGATGGCATAGCTTTCCTGCAAAATACTCCGAAAACAACCACGTCACAGCCATGCAAGACGGTTTTATTGCATGATGACATTTTTATGCATTTTAACGTCACTTCCGCAGGACGGTTTTATTGCATAATGGCGTTTGTATATGTTTAAAGTCACGAACACACTCTCTACAAGAGATCAAGGGCTATTCCAAACTATGGATGAGAATATTTTGATAGTTATTTCTTAAGTGCAATTGAAAGTTTGTCATCAGGAATTTTATCAATCAAAGTAAATCATGAATAATTGGTACTAACAGGCGTTATAACTGCGTACACTCTTCAGTACCGCGCTGTATGCGTGTTACAAGACAAAACAAAACAAACAAAAATGAAGTGCACATGATTCCAACAAACCTAAGTGTGTAAGATTATTTTAAAGCCAAATAAATTGTACAGCCATGGTGGCCAAACGTTTGCATCTCCTAAGAATTTTCAAAATTTTTCCCGATAAAGTAGAATTAAAGCCGATTAAGTTACGTTAACCTGTTTGGGGCGGGTACCGCTTTGTATTTTTCCATTTTATATTCAAAATGGTAGGAAAAGCTTGAAATTAGGGGTTTGGGTTGGGGCACTCAAAATTTTTGTTTTAGTTTTACTGCGATGTGAAATTTTAGTAAATATGAGAAAAATTTTCTGTCCCTTCTTCATTCATCAAGTACTGGGCAAAATATAGATAAAAGTTTTCGATTTGAAGCCTTACAACCGAGAATATATTTAAAATAAAAAATATATATATATATATATATATATATTTCCGGTGTGAAGAAATGTCTCATATAATCGAGTCGTTTTACCATTAGATTTCAGTCATTATTATATTGTTTTGATTACACTGCAGTTATTGAAGTCGTTATTATACCGAGAATAGTTGGCGAGACAGCAACAGAAATATTCCCAATTAAACGTATAATAAGGCTATACTCGACGCCGTGTGTGTTGACCCTCAATCTAAAATAACAACATATTTTATAACTCCTCTATACGCTTAATTAGTAAATACTAGTGCTGTAACACTTTCATAGCTTTCTGTCTCTATAGGAATTATTATATAGTAATCATTATCATATTACAGCCTTTATTATATTGCGAATGTTACTGTGGATTGTAGTTTTTGTTATACTGAAGTCATCATTATTCGTTAAGCGATGTTATATTGTAATCATTCTGGCAGCTCAGTACTATTTTGATTCACACAGGGATGCGTTCCTAGGAAAGGGGTTGTAAATCAAATTCCTGTATTTCAAACCTATTATTACACAGTAAACAAAGGGGGTTATGTTCCATACTGTTAATAATTTGAGCATATTCGAGTCTTCAGCGAAAGTAAAACAGGACCCTGTTACCCTATGGCTGTAGTGGTCGAGCAGGTTTACGTCACGTCACCCGTGCCTGCCTGCTGCGCTGCCACTGGAGTTACAACACCATCATTCCAATCCTGTACAGTAACTAGATAAATAAAACCTACACCAATAATAAAGGCTAGCAGCTAAACATCTAATTATTTGTGTCCTTTGTTTATTAAGAAAAGTCTTTTAAAAAATAAATTCACACATAAGACCAATTATGGCATCATAATCGAGAAGATCAGCTTCGTGATGTCCTTTGGTGACCAATAGTCACGTGATCAACTGTCGTGGCGACAGACAGTCTCGAACCCCAAACGACCCGTTCTCTCGTCTCTCATTTCAATACTATGCATACGTTCAGCTGTCTGGAACACGTTTATTTGCACTTATTCATTCTCATAAGTATTCATTCACCCGCTACTCATATCACTCATTCACCCAATATAAATTACATGTATCCATACATATTCCTTACAAAGCGACGTTCTCGCTCTTGTCTGTCAACACTCACATATTTGCCAGCAAGAGAATATAAAGGTGTTAGTGAATGCAACGATACAAACAACTTTGCTTATATCTTTGTCTCTTACATATTAAATATTGTTGGTAAATATTAATTACGCAAAAAAGGTTATCCATCATACAGCACCAAGTTTTGTTCTTTTTTGCATTATGTTGTAAGAAACGTTAGCAAAAATAAAAGGTCGATATTCACCAGCATCAATCACCAACTCTTAGCCACCGTTGAACGTAGTTGGAAGGAGAATGCAGTCGGGTACGTGCATAAACGATGTTTGGCTTTAAAAAGTCAATCGTGTAACTTCAAATTGGCATAGTATATTAAGGTCGTGTAAATCAAGAGAATATTGTATTTATTTAAAAGAGAATTATATCCTAACCAAAACAAATTGCAGAGTTAAGTTAATAGAAGATTTATATTCATCATCTCGAAAGTAAAATGTTTTTACAAGGTTATCCTATTGGAAAAGCGTACGTCATGCACTCTCCGACACCACACCTTCATATAACTGGGTGTGAAGCATCATCTTAAAGATCAGCACCAAAAGGAAGGCGTTTCCTACTATAATCCCTGTTGCACAGTGTCGTCGTATGCCAGTGTAAGGCAGTGTCTGGTTTCATGCTTTTCTTACAGCCTCGGCTTTTATACGAAAGTGTGCTGTTCATCGTAGATACTTTACTTTTCCGACAATTTATGTTTCACTACAAACAGAAGCGAATGATCAGGAAGAATAACAGTTTGTTGTTGGAAAACCAGCAGCCCCCGTCCAGCGCCCGCTAGCCTGTGTGTGAATGGCGCAGTTACCAAAAGCTGCTGGTTGCGAGTTCAGATAAATAAACCACAGGAAAAGGAAAGTTCATCGACAGTAAATTTTGCCTCAACGTTAAATATTAACCAGGGAAAACTGCTACGAGTTTAGTTGCAGTATTCGTTACAGGCGGGCACTTATTAAAACATTGACAACTGATTTAGAAAAGAGGACTAGAGATGCATCGACACAGACTGAAGTGGAAATAAATCAGTCAGAACAAGACCAATGCGCACCGGATCTTCTTAATGCAATTCTACTTTATTAAATTGAACGCAGCTGCGCTAACAATGGAGACTGAAGACGCGTCATGCAGATTTCTTGCTACTACAAATCACACCGAACACTGATGATTTTTGTGAAAAGCAACAAACAGCCAGGTTCCTGGCGCACCGCGCATACTGATGAACTATGCCACCTCTTTTCTTTTCATTTCCCTCTGTAACCTGCTGACGTGACATGAAATTACTTCATTATAAATATCGTCGCGGTTTCAAACTTTGAAAGGTCCAAAGAGTTTGAAAAATGTATTTTTTTTTTATGAATATTCTCGAAATAACTCGCTGAACATACCGACTTTTGTAAGTAGAATATGTACAGACAACGACACCTTTTGGTGTTTCTTTTCTCACAGAGAAATGAAACGTTTAGATGGAGCTGTGGGATTTTAAAACTCTCCCTCGGAGTATCTTTTAACATATAAATTAACCTAAGGAATTATAAGCAAATTTTCTCAGTGCTTTCATTAATATTTCAAGAATAATTCTGAAAAAAAAAAAACACTTTATACGCTTCTTTCTAGACTTCAGAGTTCCTTGGTGCACTTTAAATAATGTTTTATGTCTTATTGCTTTTTTTAGGAAAGAATCTCGAAATGTTATCCGAGCTAAAATTTAATTTCAGTTGGCAACTTTAAAATTTTTATGTTTCATCTCCAGAGGTAATACAAGTACCAAGTATTAACCAGATAATTAACCAATGCATTGCGTTCCTCTAAAGTAATTAATCTAGATAGAACGTTCTGTAGTATTCTGACGATAGCATCGAGCGTCAGAGTTGGTGATTGTTTATTAGATGATTAAATTGGACCAGTACCTATTTAGAACGCTTCGGTTTTTGTCTCATTTTAAATAAAATCTTGATGACTATTATCCAAAAGATAAAAGGCTTAGCAACCAAACTGTAATTTTAAAAATGGATAATTACTTAGTTCAACTGAACATTGCTTTTCTTTAATCCATTTCACTTATCTTGTCGTTCACTCTTCCGTTCTGGAGCTTGGAAGTTCTTAGCGAATTTTCCGTCTTCACCAACAAAACGTATTATAAAAATTTTTTTAATTAAGGTTTTTATATTAACCCTTTAAAACGTTGTTTCTGTCTTCTTTGTTAAGTCGATTGCCCAGAAAACGCTATAAAATCCCTATATTGTAAGTTTTCGCTTTAATCCATTGTAGAGCATTATCAAAGGAAAACTATCTTTTGGATATTTTAGTGCACTGTTTATTTCATTTTCACCTGGCTTAAAATACAATCAAACAAATTTATTTGTATAATGTATTAAAATCAGAAAAAACGCAGTAAGTATCGTTTTAGGAAATCTTTAAAGACTGTAAATGGAGATTAAAACTAGATATAGATGAATGCTATTATTATAACACTGATAAAATTCCACTGATGCAGGTGCTGCCTGCTCACGCAGATCGTTTGTAAATTGAATTTGTGACAAACGCCACCCGTCACGTGGCGACTGAAGGACAAGAGATTACAACCTCCCGACCAATCCCGAAAATCTAACAAATTAAACTTACATCAGCATCGTTTGTATTTTCATAGATGCTGCTGATAGCCGTATATCAGATTTTGGAATCACAAATAATCCTCAAAATCGCAGAATATAACTACTATAAAGTTGATTTGCATTTATAAATTTTATGTAAGTAAATTAACTTTTATCTTTTGTGGAACTGTTTCTAAAAGTAGATACACGTGTGTGTGTGTGTGTGTGTGTGTGTGTGTGTGTGTGTGTGTGTGTGCGCGCGCGCCCCCGAACGTGAATTTTACATTGAACTAGAAACTGCACCTGACAAATTTTTTACATAAACAAACGCTATTATATAATATTTCTTGATTCTTTTAGGTTAAGGATATTCTTTGTTCCTTTATATCCAAAATTATAGAACATTTGTCTTTCATATAAAATCTGAAAACACTTTATTTCTTTTGTACTGGAAACAGTAACTAAATCAGAAATAATGTACACTATATGGAAGTTAGAGTTATTCTTTCTCGCTCTATCATACTGGAAAATCCCTACCAATTATTTTTAATGCTTGATAATGTTATCACGTAACAATATATTTTTTAATTTTAAAAAAATATTCTACGGATTCCTATATTTGATATAAAAGATAAAAATGCCAATTTTGTATGTACTCTAAATTCATGAAAAACTGATCGATATTATTCTAAATAGCTGGATTGTTATTGATTTTTTGTGTTCATTTGCTCTTTAAATTTTCATTTGCATTCACTTCTCTTATGTCAGATTTGGTTTTTCGGTTCTAAATTCCCACAGGATGGCGATGAAAAATTTCAATAAAACTGTTAACTACAGCATATGGGTGCTTCGGGATGTCGATAAAAGGACTTATTATAAATGGATTTAAGTAGATGCAGCCTCAAAATTAATTAAAAAGAAATAAATAGGCGACAAACGCCGAACGACAGCAACAACAAAAGAACTGCGGTATTTATACAATTAAGTTATAGAGTATCTGTATTTATTGGATAGGTAGATAAAGCCATGGCAATGTTGTGCTTTCATTGAGCTTGATTATGGCCAAAGGATTTATCTTGATCTAGTAACTGAATAGTCGCTTTATCTAGTGAGTGCAAAGTGGTTTTTAGCGTATTTCGGAGAAATATTTTTGTTAGTCTTTATCGTTATGCCCGATATTTGATTTTAGAGATGCAGGTATGTCTTTAGCAAGAATTTATTCTCTGATTAAAAAATCAGGGCACATATATTTTATTTATTATTATAATAATAATAATAATAATAATAATATAATAATAATAATAATAATAATAATAATAATAATAATAATAATAATAATAATAATAATAATAATAATAATAATATAATAATAATAATAATAATAATAATAATAATAATAATAATAATAATAATAATAATAATAATAATAATAATAATAATAATGTGTTTTGCCCAAGTGAAAAATTTTCAAATTCAACCCTTTTCTTTGACTTCCATGACAAAGACAGTAAAGAACCAAGTTAAACACACACACACACACACACACATATATATATATATATATGTTAACCCCTAAAAATACATTAAACGATAATTCTATAAATAAACAAATTTATAGAGAACTAATCTAATTAAAAAATGGTAATAGAAAACAGAAATTCTAATAAATTGAATTTTTTTGATCAGATTGGAATTTTTACTTTTTTATCAAGGATTCATCCAGACATTTTCCGTATATTGTTTCTCTTTCCTAGAATTTCCGCGGTAGAATACGTTTTTTGGCCAAAAAACAAAGCAAACGAGTAATACAAAGGTTTAACACCTGTACGCAGTTTCATGATTTTATGTAAAGAAACATTTATCTTGCCAACCTACGATCTACAGAATGCCCCATCCGTGGTCGGCTCTCATCTTACACTTACGTTTTCCAGAGAAAACTTGCCAGATTACTTAGATGCTCAATGATAAATTATATGCAGTATTATTGATTTCCGTCTTTATCCGCTTCTTGCAGAAGCACGGAAACGTTTTATATTCCACTGTGTTTTTGAAGTAGTTTTAGTGGTAGAGTTCAAATTGTTGTGAACAAATCAGAAAAAAAATTACTTTTCTTTGTATTAACGTTTAATCTTTCAAAATTATTTCAGGGTTGCAATAAAGATTCAAGGAAAAAACAGCTTTATTTACAAAATGATAAATACAAGGAAATATCCCTTTCAACAATAATCGGACAAACTAGGAAAAAACTACCCAATAACTTATATATTGTTGTAATTAATTCCTGTCGCTTGAGTGCTGACAAAGTTAAAATATGAGGATAGTACGAGGTCTGTCCAAAAAGAAACTGAACTTTTAAAACAGAACGCCAACCAGCCGACGCAGCGTGCTCACGACTGCAGTGCTCTGTATCGGTGACCTTGATCTTCAGTCTAATAATAGCGGCATCACGCCATGTCAGTTATTCATCCATCTACACGTGCTAGGTTGAACTCATTTTTTTATTGCACTTGGCGATTTGTCACAAGTTGAACAATGAAGGATTTTGAAGAGCAACGTGTTTGTTTGAAATTCTGTTTCAAATTTGGAAATACTTTTACGGAGACTTTTCTAATGTTGCAACAGGCCTATGGGGAGGATTTTTTTACCTGTACGCAATGTCACGAGTGGTACCAGCGTTTCAAATAGGGAAGAACATTCACCGAAGATAATCCCAAATCTGGACGACCTTCCACGACAACGGACGACGATCACATTGCGAAAGTGCGTTCTGTGATCAATGTAAATCGTCGCCTGAGTCTCCGTGATGTTTCCGAAGTAGTAGGCATCTGTAAAAGTTCGTGCCACGTGATTTTAAAAGAAAAATTAAACATGCATCGTGTAGCCGCAAAATTTGTGCCGCGTCTGCTGAGAGATGGACAAAAAGAGAACCGAGTCACAGTCGGTCAGGAGCTCTTTGATTGTACGAATGTTCAAACACGTTGCTCTTCAAGATCCTTCATTGTTCAACTTGCGACAAATCGCCAAGTGCATTAAACATACGTTCACTCTAGCGCGTGTAGATCGATTACTAACTGACGTGACGTGATGTGGCTATTATTACACTGAAGGTCAAGGTCACCGATACAGAGCACTGCAGTCGCGAGCACGCTTCGTCGACTGGTTTGGCGCTTTGTTTTTAAAAGTTCGGTTTCTTTTTGGACAGACTTCGTATATTCATGTTGGGAATATTAATTTATAAACGGATAAAAATCGAAATCTGAATTAAGTTAAATTAATTAAAATGCTTCAAAGGTACCCTCAGTTATGAAAGCGGATTAGGGTTGTTGCATTGCCATTTTATTTACTTAAAATTTTTTTTTTTTAAAAATTTCTTCACCTGAATAAATAAAACTTTTCTGATCTAAAAAAAAAAACAGCTGTTATATTTCCCAGTCACTGCGCGGCTAATTAGAGTTTTCGGTTTGCAATTTTTGAAAAAAAAATTTTTTAAATCATTATAGAAATTTTATCTGTTGATGGAATGTTTGGTTTAAACAATTGTTTGATCGATTGTGCGTATTAAAAAAATCTTGAAGTTAGAAAGATTTTAAGAGCTGCTTTTTTAATTCTGAAACTAAAACAAAGGAATGTGCATTTTTGTGATTTTTTGGTCATTTATTTTCTTTTCTCCTAAAAAGAAAAAAAAAACTCAAACTGAAAGTAATATTAGGTCTGTTTAATCGGTTTCCAGTTCAGTGAGTTTTAAATGGTTCTTGCCTGATTAAACTCAACACGTCCCAGCTCAAGTTCACGTGTTGTCAATTTTGTTGCCAACCAAATAGGTTTAAGTGTGACCAAGAATAACTTCGAGAGAACATTCAAGAATTCATTTAAATTATTTAAAATAAACCTCACCATATGCTTATATATAAAATATAAAATTCAAGCAAACATTATACGCGCACGGTGACTCAAAAAAACATTTAACCATTTCAAAATAATTAGTCTTCTTTAAAAGCTGCTATTCATATGTTTACGTACCTAAAACGATTACGTCCTATTTATCAATGATAAATTCGATATGAAAATAATCGTTTTAAATGTCTCTATTTTTATATATTTTTATATTAAAAATACATTTTAAAACATTTACATACAAACAATTTCTGTTTTATAAGAGGTGAGGAAGAAGTAATTTAAGTGCCTTGAATTTACTCTCAACTTTAAAACCAAAGAGCACTGTTGATCTAAGAGAACGGGTTACAGCTCAGAAGATCAAAAAATTTTTGAATATAAAAGTGAGTGCGGCACTGCAATTACCTATAGCAACAGTCTACAGTATCATTTTATGTTCAGAACATCTAAGCGAGTCATTAATAAGCCTACAACTAAACTCCAGAAGCTGAGAAAATAGGCAGATAGATAGAAAAATAGTAAAGTAAAATAGAAGAAGAAAAAAAAAACATAAGAGGTTGCTGCTAGAGCTGCACAAAGGTGGAGCAGTGGTACCTAGAGCGAGAGAAAGCGACTGCATGATATCTATTTCATGCAAGAGTAGCCATAAAGATTAAATTCATCAGATAAAGGATAAAGTACAACTGCCATAGTTTCTAGAAGACATGTAAAAAGGGTGGCAAAATTTTTGTGATAAAGCTTTATGGAATGAGAACAGTAAATATATATTATAGATTCATTAGATGGTATAATATATGTCTTGAAGTATCCTGCAGAAAAGATAGAAGCATGTTCTACACACTTTATGAATGGTAATCAAACAGCTCTGTTCGATGGTTGCATGACATCAAAATAAAATTTTCAACTGAAACGGATCAGGGGCATATATGCATAAAAATTATATTGAAAAAATATTAAAGGATACTGCTGGTATTAAATTTAATTTTACAGCAGGATAATTATCTCAAAGAATAAAACTATTGAGTGATTTTACATAAAAAGGCAAAAGTGCTGGAATAGTGGGAAGATATCAAGCAAAGAGTAAACGACAAAAACCTACATCAGTGAATCAGTTAGGAAACTAATATTCATATTAAGCCAACTTGTTATGTTCTTTATCGTAACCAGTCTCTACTATAGAGAAAGCCTCTCTACATTGGTGAGGAAGCGTAGTGCTGCGGTTATCCGCTAGAGAACGCTACTTATCCTGCTTCAAAATCCAGCAAATCCAAATTAGGCAAAGAAATCTCTACTTAGAACTCATAATTTTTAGATAAGGAAAAAACACGGAGAACTTGTAAGAAATTAACATAACTGGTCGGGAAAGAATATCAAGAAAAAATTATGCAAAATAGGTACACCAAACCGAGCCAACACCGACCGGGATTCGACCTCGAAGTTTTCAGCCTTGGCACTTCAGTAGACTATCGATCTCCAAAACTTTTCTAATTATTGTAGAAGTTTATTTTCCTCCGAGAAAAACGTTTGAAAGCTAATTGTTATTATAGTAGTGGGCACATTAAATATTAATAGAAATATCAGTATCCTGCAAATTTACACAACTGATTAAATATTTACTCAGCAGAAGTTTTCATGCAGTATACAATGCATAATTAGCATATGGATATGGAGATGCTCAGAGCACTCGTTTCCTTACTGTATTTATTGTACACAATAACATCTGTCGCCCTGCCTAGTAGAGGCATGTAAACACATTGCATCAGCCAGCTGTGTCAAAAAACTGATTGTTCTTAGGTTATTAAATATCGTTTTATTCGATATAAATGAAAAGAAATAATTTTAAAGCAGTTTTTAGTTAAAGAAAAACTACAGTATTCACACCAGACAAAAGGGTGTCTTTATAGGACATTTAATAATTTCCCATCGTTACTAAAAATGGTCGTCCACATGTTAAATGCACACAGCTGACAGAACGTATACACGGTATTTACTATCTTCTACAAATGATATCTTGCCAAACCAGGTCAAGATTTATCTATAAAATGTAAGTTAATTATATTAATATAAAGTTTGATTTCTTTCATTCTAAAGTTATTAAGATATTAATCGATTAATTGATTCGATCTGTTTATGGCACTTAAGGAATAGTTACAAGACAAACGAGTCTGGGTAACGTATACAAAAATACGATAACCAACTGTAAAGTGGACTTTTTTCGGAGTCCTTCCTCGACTTTAGAGGTCTTAGGACATCTGCATTAGTGAACTACAAGAGGAAAAGGTGTAGGATGATGACCAAGCGAATTACCTAGTTACCTTTGGGGTTCTTGACAGGTAGTCATTGTGCGAGATGGTCAATGTTGCCAGTGGAACCTCCGTCATGGTTTCCTGAAAAAATTCTGTTAGGTTTCATTTTTAGATAAGGAAGAATGCTAGAGGGTCCGAAGAAAGTCCACGTGGCCGACTGTGAAAGAAAAGTAAGGAGAAACCATGGCAGTTAGTTACGCTTGACCTATTGATTCCCTGCTGGAAGCTGGTCCTTTTGGATGTTTCCTGTTTTTTTTGTATTTCTGTAGCTTGCCTACTTCATAACAATGGGCATTGGGAATAAGGACGGATCGCTGGAAAATCTTGTATGCTGAGATGATTTACGACCAAAAGAGGCCATAAATTCGATTTTGGCTTTGTGTAATTTGGTAAAAAGGCAATCACATAACGTTGTTGAGAGAGTAAAAATATACTGAAGAATACTATAGCCTACATAACAGAGATAAAGTTTGAAAAGGTTAAAAGCACTTATCTCTACATCTGAAGTGCGGCTTGTGGTCTAAAACAGCATAAATTCATGTTCGCAGAATCTATTTTAGCTGGTTTATTACACAGATCGTACACTCACCATAACTGTTTTATTCATTGCATAAAAAACAAAAATTTGGCTTTAATCGACATTTAGTCTATCATATTTTATGCCATGTAAGCACCAATTAAAGTTGTTTTTGGTTCTTTATGACGCATTATAAATAAATAAGTTTTTTGTCAAATAATATTTATTACTACTGTAATCTAGGTATACACAAAGGTCGCTGTAGGCCAGCGGTAGATTGTGAAATCGCTATAGTTTAAGACCCTGGTTAGAATTCCGACTGAAGCCGGCTCATTTTGGCGTACTTCTCCAGCATAGTTTATTTTCTCTTTTGTTCACCAGCCAACTAAGTGGTTTACCTCTAGGCAATCTGGTTTCCTTCCACATTTGAAAAATGAAAAGTCCTGGTATGGATTTTCCGGATACTTATGATGGAGATAATTCCTGACTGGCTCGCACCCTAACCAAAATTTAAGAACCATCAAGAGTATCCAGGAAACTTGTTTGGTCACTAAGGCAGATGCTTCTTCGCTTTTAGCTCATTTCTGTAAGACTTCCTCATCCTTGAAATGAGTACACATTTCCGCAAAGCAAGTTATATATATATATATCAATCTGAATGTATAAAAGTATAAAAGAACCAACCAAGTAAGAATGTTTTCCATTAAAACACCCTCGTAAGTATTTTGAATATTTATCGACCATTTACTTAAGCAACGCCCGAGCAATTTAGTTCCCACTTTAAATAAATAAACACTATCATATTTTGGGGGACCTTCTGTTCGCCCGGTGGTTGCACTGCCGAAGCTAAGAGTCTTAGCTTAATTTCCGGTCGGGGTCTGCAATTTGGAATACTTCCGTGACATGGTGTTATCTCAATCTTCTTCACTAGCCAGTTGTGGGCATTTTATCAGGGCATTACAATTTCCTCTTACATCTGAAAATGAGAACACTAATCTGATTTTTTTTCTGTTGACGTCAGCAGTTCCTGACCACCGTGTCGCAGTGTAACGCTCTAGCGGACAGCCGCAGAACTACGCTTCACCGCTCAGATGGTCTTCTCTGTAGAGACTGATAAAACTAAACTAAATCTTTAATCAAATATTTTTTTTTTAAATTTCTGAACTGTTTATCTGCATCATAAATAACTAAAATACTTTATATTTTAAAATAATTTATCTGATATAAAGCAGAATTAATGAATCAGCCATGAAATGTTTAGTAACAAATTTGACGGCGATTATCGGTAAATCAAAATCTTAAGACGTTCTTGTAAAATAATCTTGTGAAACTATGCAAAGAAAAAGTTAATGCCAATTATTTGTCCATTAAATCTTTTGTGAAAAAATATTAATAAAAATAAATAATATTTTGCCCATTAAATTTTAGAAATGTAGATAAAATCTTATATAAGAAAACAAAAATATTCACTTTCAAATATGCTAGCGTTAGTTTTCTGCTATAATAAACATTTTCTTGAAAGAAAAAAACCGAGGAACGAATAGGATTGCTGATACCTCTGACATTTTAGAACTTACAGTTTATTAGCAGCAATTCATTTTCCCCTTCTCTCTTTGGGTCAAACCGAAATGACATGTATTTTTCACTAATGATTTATTCCAGTCATTTCTTCATTTCTCTCTTTATTCTCAATTAAAATAAGCATTTTATTTTCTTCCCCATCTCAGTTAAAATGGAGCTTGAGTTAATTTGATGGATTATTTTCTTTGCGTCTCCTCTCCCGACAAATGAATAGTTCCTTTATATAAGCGGAGAACAAATCTAGCAAGTTTTCTCCCTGATATACGTAAAAACAAAACTTTACCATAACCAGAGTGGGCTGCAGAGACTACGGAAATAACAAAGCAAGGCAACAAACGCGGGAAAGAGAACCTTTAACCTGATTAACACAGAAAGCTGCTAATTTTAGTTTAAAATGTTTTCTTGATCATTGCTACTTACGTTTTATGCACGTTCCTGCCGAGTTAGGTACTTTAATATCCCTACTTACTTCTAGTTAACCACCACAAGGCCATCTTTACACTCCTAAGGTGTCCTGATCTGGGTTTATCGATTTGTTGCTATCTACAGGAATGTTTCACATTTACGATTTGGCCGCCCAGCGAAAAATGACTGTAATTTGACGACGTATCGCATTTATTGCCTTTGAAAAATTACGAAGGATATTTACAGTTTACGACGATAGTAAAAAAAAAAATAAAGCACGAAAACAAAAATACTTAATTTCTTAGTTTTATTTTATGTTTCGTTCTAAAGTTACATACAAATGCAATAATTTATTAAGCATACATTTTTCACATATGTTTTTTTTTTCTTCTTTGTCACATTAAAGTAAAATGGGGGCAAACGTCAGCAGAGGGAAGGAACTAATATATATGCTCACAGCTTCCAGACTACGCATCATGTTCAGCGTATCGACGTATATATTCTTTCACTTCTGCTCAGAAATGACCAGTTCGTGCCAAAGACTTCTGTCATTCTTTCAGAGTAAACGATTTGGCACATATCTCGATTTTATACAATTCATCAAATTTAAGCAGGGATTTGATAAATATTTTTAAAACCGTCTAAAAAGTACAATATGAGGTCATTCTGGGGATATTTACTACTACAGATCGGTGGATGGTTATGTCCTAAAATATCTACAAAAAAGACACAGTGAATTCTTGGCAATAGTTTTAATTTCTCTAGTGAAATATATGCTAAAATATCAATATTAAATTAAATATCTACTAAATAATAATATGGAGGCGGTCATACTATGTTTTAAGTCACGCTTTTCTTGCTAAGATGCGGAAAACGTTTTATGAATTATTTTATGCATTATATGTATCCAGCCATTAGTTTATGGGGTTATTTAAATTATCAGGTTTACCCTATTTGGGGTATTAGACAATAGGGGGATATGAAAAGATTACGATAGATTTTAATACAACTGGTCATAATTATAAACTGCTTGAAGGAAACGACATATTATAAAAACATTTATTTTTAGTCATGACACCGACTTAAATAACTGGAGTATTAGAGATAGCATCAATAATGACAGCTCAATTTATTTACAAATGTAGTAATTTCCCTTTGTTTTCTGAATTTTGTATTAGCCACCGAGGTAAGCAATAAATGCACGCTGCAGTATTCATTTAACTGAAAAATAGTGCTGTATTTAAAGTAACATTGATTAATAAATCAAAATACCAATTTTAAACACTACATTAATGAAGTTTAAGAACCATTAACAAATAAAAAATGGTTTTGGATGGTGCAATAATTATGACAACCATTGTAGAGTAAAATTAAATAAACGTATGAGAAGAAAAGAAGCAAATAAATTTTGAAGAATTTTTTGAAAGTTAAATGTGTGTTTAATAAAGTAAATTATTTATTGCTTTAGTCGGATGGATATTTACTTCCGTTTCTTAATAAATCATTTCAGCAGTTCCAGCAAGAAAGAAAACTCTTTTTTGTGTGGCGAGAACGCCTTAAAAGAAAACAACAGTATATTAACTAGTTATATATTTAGATTAAAGTTACTTAAACGTGGCAGTTAAAAAGAAACATATATGCATTTTTTTTTTTTTTTGGTCGAGTTGTTGAATGAGCTGATACATTTGTGAATTCGTCTTAGCATTAATTTTATTTCATACATTAGAGGTTGTCAGAGATTTTAAAGTAATGAGGCCATTCCATTTTGGTTGACGGACAGTTGAGAAGAGATTTTATAAAATGCTTCTGACTATCTGAAAATGTCATACATTGAAAAACTCTGATATCAGTGAATCATCATCATCAATAAACTGCCTACTCACAAGGTCCGTGGTCCAGAGCTGTATCTGGAAGATGAATAGTTGAGACGGTTTACCTTTGCCTTCCTCAACAAATACGGAAATGCAAGAAAGGTTCTTGCTAAAACTTTTCATTTTTAGATGTGGCCTGAAGGGAATATTCGCAGCCAGGTGGTGATTAAAAAAAATCAAAACAAAACACGCCAGAGTTCACCAAACCAAGTCTGAACGCATCCAAGAACCAAGCTATTTACCACGGAGCCACCGCCACGTCGTCCATCACTAAATACCAGTCTCAAAAGTCTTTATAACCTGACGAAACATTTTGCTGGGGATCGTGGTAAATAAAATACTTGGTAAGCCACAGAAAATACTGGCAGTGAGTGGTTTGTAATGTGCAATTTATTTTGGGGGGAATAATCTTGTTTAATTTTATGGAATTTTAAGGCATTGTTAAAGAATGACCGTAACCCGCAATAACGTATCCACTTTCTTTTTGCCTTGCACTTGTTCCAGAATATTTGTCTATGAATGATTAAATCTCAGTATAGCGATACTTTTCACACGTGATACTTACATGACCCACTAGTACTTATCGCATATCTTAGTCAGACCTAAAACCTAACTGTAATAACGACGAAAGGAACACCTTTTTTTTCTTCCTTCCATAATAACGTTCCTGCTTTTTACGCGTGTATGTCTTAGGTATGCTTTATTACTTTAATATTTTTTCGATCTTTCTGACCTCTGGCAATTGTGATCTAGGGGTTCCACTTGCGTAACATGATAACTTCTGGTGATATCGCTACCGCAATTTTAGCATTTCTATAAAACAATATTAGCCAGAGCAAGGTACAGTTTTAAATATTCAGTTTAGTCCTTTTAATATTTTTTCTCTTGTTGTAGGAAATATAGTGAGAAACCAGTCTTTAGCAGTATCTTCCGGTAAATTTCATGTAAAATGGATGGTTTATTTTCTAGTTTTTTATTTTTAAATAACTGCATCATTTTCTTGAGTGTAATCATTTTGTTGATGCTGTGAAACATTTCCTATATGCGATACAGCTGCTTTAAATATTTTTTTGAATTCTATTTGAGCCATCTTTTGTATTTTTTCTAGCTGAATGCGTTAAGAATGAAAATTTTTGTCGCAAAACTCAGTCATGTGGCGGTAATGTCTACCTACACATCAGATTTTCTCGTTTTACGAATTTCATATATTATTCAACTTACATTGAGAAAAATTTGTTTTACGAACAATTTAAAATTGATTTCATTAACAGCCACGAAATATAATTTACTAAACAGATTTGCGGAGAAAATACAATAATAAAAAAGATCAATCAATTTATTTTGTTTTTTAGCTTCAGATATGTATAGAAACTGGATTTTATATAAAAATGTAGATTATTGTCAAGCTGTTGCTTTTGTTTTTTTTAAGTTTTCAGGCAAAGTTGTCAAATGTTTTTTAAATGTAAGTTACAAATATAGCGTTTCCCAGTTTCTGTTAATGAACGTACATGCCCCAATTTGTTTAAGGTCAAATTAAACAGATTTTCTATTGTCCATATTTAGCTTAAATGTAGGCGTTTATTTAAATTTAATCTAATCTACTAATGTAGTGTCTTGGGAATAATTTTGAAAAAAACGAACCTATAAAGCAATATAAAACCTGGTTTATAGGTATGCTTATTGCTTTTGATTTTAGGCTTCTGTGTCCTATGGTTTTATTAGTTTCTTAAACAGATTGAAAGTGCTTATTGCTTGGTAAAAACGTTTTGCAATCGATGAAGCACCGTGTCTAGTTTTATTAGGAATTTTTGTGCTACTTTTGGATTTAAACTTTTTGACGAGATGTCTTTGCTCTGGCGAAATGCCTTTTTCATGGAATAATAAGTTCTGGATTCTGGTTGGTGGAAAGTAGTCAAAAGCTCGACAAAGTCTAGTTGTTTTGAAGTGGCTTCCATTAAAAGAAATCCAATATTTCACGCGTGCCAGTGCTTTACATAATCAGGTGGGAAATATTTTGAGCAGAGACAATAATTTCAAGTAGATATATTGCTAATAGGTTTGAGATCATGCTATAGGCGTATCTATTATAGTTCGCTTATCTTGTTTGATTACGTATTCACATTTTTATTTGTATTCTTTTCAGCATTTTTTGGGTCTGCTAACCCTTGAAGATGCCATTTTATTTGATAACCGCATATTTCGGAAATTTCTGTAATAGATTTAAGAAAAACAATATAAACGTAGGGAATTTTATTATAGTAATCCGTTTATAGGTAAAGAAATGAGAGGCGTGTTTAAGTATTTTATTTACTGACGCATAGCTTCTGGTTTCGGAAAAATGGCTTACTTATACGAAAAATTACTTTTATGATCGAACTAACAGAATATTTAAGCATTTCAGTTGTTTGGTGTTCTTCTACGCCTGCTTTACGTGGATTTGAACTCAATTAAATTTCTCCCTACTGGCGAGGTATATCAGTTGGTCTGCACAATCCATCCGAAAAGCTACATTTCATGGTTTTACCTTCGAGCGGAGAATGCAATCTACCTTCGAACATTTTTTAAATGGAGGTTCCAAAAGAATAATTCAGTGTTTTACTCATCTTTCTTTTTCTTCCCGCAACGACTGAAACTGGAGTGACTCCCTCTGTCAGTTGTATTGCATTACCTGGATATTTAAAGGATACATTTGGATCGTTGTTTGTTATGCTAACTACAGTAAATTAACATTAATAATCAAATGCAAAGATGTTTTTTGAATGCATATCTAAAGAAGAATACGACAAGGTTAAAATCCGCTTCATGGAGGGAATAGAAACGATTCACATAATTTTATAAGGAAAGAAAACTGTCTTTTAGTTAAAGAGAAAGCAACATTACAGGTAGTTAAAGAATTAAATGCCTAGAA
This sequence comes from Nautilus pompilius, assembly GCA_018389105.1. Taxonomy (NCBI): domain Eukaryota; kingdom Metazoa; phylum Mollusca; class Cephalopoda; order Nautilida; family Nautilidae; genus Nautilus; species Nautilus pompilius. Next base: position 1,235,461 of record JACATO010001894.1, read on the forward strand.
ATGTATTTTCCCCGCAAGATCCGGAGGTTTAGTTTATCAGTCATCTTTGACAATAATGGGGCATTATTCATGATGCGAAAGTTACATAAGTTAGGGTTTTTAATTGGAGCACATTCCATCAATTTATTAAAGTTAATTGGTTCTTCGTTTCGTTCATCTGTTTCTGTTGCTGTCATTAGAATTTAATCGTAAAACGCTGAATTGGTGTGCAATAATTTGCAGTTATTTTAAGATGGGATTTCTATTTAATAGACAGTGCAAATGACCTGAGTTGGCCGTCAAAAAGAGACGAGGTTACTGGCACTTTTTATGGTTTCTTGAATAAAAGCCTCAGCCGTATCACATACCTTAAGGGAATCCCTTTTCATAAAGAAACCATACTGGTAATATGGAAAGATCTACAAAACATTTGTTCGTTACTTAATGCGGTTATTGGTAATAATGTAAGGGAAAATGGCAAAACCAACCCTTTACTTTTTCTAGGCTTCATTTTTACGCATTCGTTTATATTTTCATAGTTGAGTTGATATTTCGCCCATCTGAAGTCTGTAGGATTCAGAAGGTACATGAAAGTACCTTCTATCAGACCCTTACAAATGTCACAGTATTTTGCACTAATTTTGTTTCTTTTACGGGCGTAAACCTGATTAAAATTACGATGGAATTGTTCTACATCGTATCGTAAAAAATATTTTGCAATTTACGGTAAATAGTAATGTATCTGTCTTTCATAAGGATCAGAAACATAAATATGGTTTTAAAATTGCGAAAATTAGGAAGGATCTTCTCCAAAACTATAAGTTCTTCATAACGGTTATTTTGGTAAATATTTTAATTCCGTCGTTACATAATGTTACTGAACAACGCCAAAACATAGCGCATTATTACAGATTAACTTCAGTACCCCCAGGTCATAACCGCTTGCAAATCTGATTACCTTTTAATTAGCATAAAAATCACATATGCATTTATCTTTAGTGTTTCTTTGTTTAGACTACTGTATTCGTCACATTTCATTGCATCTAAATATATGGTACCGTTTCGCGTCTACTGTTTGCTTTTTTCCGTTTCGCGGACGACACAGAAAGAATTTATTTGGTATTTTAAAAGGGAAGAATAATTTTTATAAGATGCTTGTGACCACTGGTACTTGAATGTCATAATAATTGGGCAGATTGATAGTTCTTCGTTGTGGAATTTAAAGGTGTGCTTTTAGAATGAAATATTTTTCGTTTGAGAGTCATATTTATTTAGTTCATTACTTTATAATGGCTTTATTGGACACTTTGGCAGATTAGAAGTTTCAGCTGATGAATCGATCTATAAAAGTACAGTATTAAATTTGACTGACCTGCAGTATTTCGGATCCATCTCGAAGCAGCAAAAGGCGAAGTCATCTCTTACTTTAAAGAACCAGAAGATCATTTTTAAACAGCATTTACGTGACATTTTCTACTTTTCCTACCATCTACTGTCGTGTTAATGTTGCCTTCGGTTCTTTATCCCCCTGATAGACGACCGAAAAAAATGGGTTTTTTTTTTCCCTTTTCGCGATATCTCTTCTTCTGATCACCTGTTTTGAATCATGACTGCTGTAAGTTAAATCTGTCTGTTTGACATGGAAACAAACATTTTAAGCAATTGTACGGGTGTGAATACATTAACGTACTGTTTTGTTTCAGAAGCGCGACACCAGAGCGTGACAACTTATTGCTGAAGCATCCTACATCAGACTGGAGCAAGCGAATCCATAGGCGCGTAGTTTCAGTTTTCTTCTTACTGTCGTTGGTGCCACTTAAAATCGCGCTGCTTATTAACCTGCAAAGGCACAGCCTAAAGACTTTTTTCGTTTAATGATACATTTCATCTTACGTATTATTTAAACATTAAATGAATAGCACATAACAAATTTGTATTAGATCAGCAAAGTTTTTTTTTTTTATTTCTTCACACATAAAAATGCTGCAGCATTTCCCAGATTCGCTCGGGATATCTCTTCGTCTCTGTCTGATTATATGTTGTATATCAGTTTCAACAACGAACATAACCTCTGTACACTGGAGAGCACCAGGGTAAAGGTGTGTAAAAAGGGTTTTCTATCATGCGTTACAAGAGTCCCCGGAACTTCCGAATTTGGCCAAGAAATCTCCAGAAAAACCCTTCCTTTTAAAATGCGACAGGAAATCCGAGTGCCCGGGAAAAAATTTGCGCAGCCGTCTGGTGAAAAAGAACGAGAAGAATCTACCAAACCGAGCCGAGCTCGACCGTGATTTGAAGTCCGGCTCTCACACAGCCTATACAACACATCATTATACTTGTGACAAAATGTAATAACTCAGTTATAGCAGAGAATTCTGTAGCAAAACAAAGGAAGTTGATAAAGTTCTTAAAATATTTAGATTTGTTTATAAAACCTTTTTTTCTGAGATCTGGTTGATTTTTTTCGTTTAGATTAGTATGAAGTAAACTAATCACACGCAGGCCACACTACACCACACCACACCACATACACACATCATATCACATCCCTCCCGCCACACCATACCACATACACATATCACATCATATCACACCACACTACACCACACCACACCACACCACACTACATACACACATCATATCACACCACACTACACCACACCACATACACATATCACATCCCACCACACCACACCACATACACACATCATATCACACCACACCACACCACACCACACCACATACCACACCAAACCACACCACACGACATACATGCAGAGACAGAATTTGAGTCATTTTTGGTTACTATTACGATAAAAGAGACCAAACTTTTCGAAAATTTTCACATTCATTCTGCATTTGGATTTTGTATTAGAAAAATCTCTATTCTATGAGTTATAATATGGCAGAAATTCACCAATGTGGATTCTTTCGCACTGTCTGCTTTGCGATATGTTCCAATTTTTTGAAAATACCGCCGCGCCGGATAATGCAACGGTATGGTACAAATTATGGCGACGAAAATTTATATGCATGAATCTTATTTTCAAATTACCTTTTCTTTATCTACGTATTGCACGTTTATAGAATGACTACTTAGAATTCGATGTGCGTGCAATGCAAAATAAATTTTCCTGACACTTTCTTTCTCGTCTTCCGCCACCAAAGCATTGTATAGTGACTGGTTTCTGCTGAACAATATGAAACCACAAGAATTTCTTGGTAGTTTGAAATTAGCCATGTTTTTTTCACATTTAAAGACCTTCAAAAGTTGATTCATTAAAAGTATTTTTCACCGAATGATAATTTTACATGTATAACCCACTCGCGTCCTATCGAGAGTCGAGTATTGTCTACCTAACCTAGGCTGTCTATCAGTATAATCTAATTTCCTTTCGCCGAACAATAAACTAATCTTTAGCCCATTGAAACTACTTTTCTCAGTGACACTGTAGAATTGCACTATATTTTTTCTATAGGTCATCCATTCTATATGCAAAATACATGATTCTCCTCAACGACAAAAACATATCTACTAGAAATATTCCGATTCCATTGTTGCTCTTGTTGGCGATCTCTCAAAGCTTATGGATTATAAATTGTGGTTCAGAACTGTTTTTTTTTTTTTGGTATCCTTTTTAGATGATTTACCAAGGTTTTAAAAGTATATATACGCTTTTACTTGGTAGTGGTCTACAATAGGTAAAGTATCTTCTGAGTAAATATCATGTAATTTTAGTGTCATTTTAAGATAAAAAAAACAAAAATATCCATTATCGGAAGAAGCTGTGTTAGAAAATATTTCTCTAGGTACTTAATTGAAATGACCACTGTGAGAAATAATTTACAAAGCACGAAAACTCAGCTTTAATAGCTTAGATTGAGAAGAAATACAATATAAGCCTAGTATATGTGACATTAAATTTGACAGGCATGCTTATGTAAAAACAGAGTACAGATAGTTTACTTTATTTGTTTTATTAAAAATGAAGTATACATGAATTTTCTCTCAGTATTAAAAGTGAAGGTAGATAATTGAAAGAATAAAGAGAAAATTAAACAGAGATAAAAAAATGCATAAAGGTCATTATGATATTAAGTGTCCAAATGAATTGAAATTAATACGTTTGCAGACAAATAACAATTTTCAATAAAGTTTGATATACCGTGTTCATTTTGAGCAATATCAGAACCTTAGTTTAGTAACATAATGATAATAATTAATAATAATTACCTAAACAATTCACGTTACTTGTTTAGGGTATATAGCCGACTTTGGTTTCTACTAGGGCATGGCGCCTGTGCAATACTGATCAGCAGACGTCTGACGTAGTCTTATGGCGCTTCGATCCACTTTCTTATTTTCTGTCAAAGCTTGATGCATTTCTGGAATGTAGGAGTACGTGGTCTCGGCCCAATGCGTGCTTAGAAATTTCATCTTGGACATGCCTTATGGGGTTTAGGTAGGAGAACTAGCAGACATTAGAAGACTTTAAATATTTTTCTCTTAAAGGTGATTTATGACTTTTCTTGCACAGGTGACCCTTACATTATTGGTCATGAATATGGATTATCATGAGTTCGCGCACATAATATAACAATGGGTCTGGCGACTAGCACTGTCCATTAACAGCTACATTGAAAAGGATGTATTCAATTCTGTGGTCATGAAACATAGCACCGTAGAGAAGAGCATTTTCTGTAACAGGTTAGGAGAGACCGGAGTTAGTTGGTGCAGCATCACTAATTTTTAATTAAACGTGTATGTGATGCTATAATCGACAGTAAAAATATATGACGTCACTTATCGCATCATCTATATGTTTAGATAGGAATTACTGGTGTTGTTTCAGTTTACACCTGTATCATCTTGCCCCGGTATCCCCTACTTTCATCGTAACCCTGAAACACGCATGAAACAATCGGGGAAAAAAGGTTTGCTTTACTGATTTCATAGAAGAAAACCTGGCTCCAGTCTGCCAAACTACAGCACAGATGAGCCCTAGCCCCACTTCTTCCCTACGCTGTGGTAGGGTTAGGGGAGTGTGAAGTACAGGACGTCGTCTATCGTCTAGATTAGAATAGTATCGTCGAAGATACGGCTCCCACAGACCTGCCATAATTCGTTCTAGGTGGAATATGCCGTGCTAGTTATGCCGAGCAAGATAGGAATGGCAGTCCTTGTTCGGCAGTAACATTTGTATACTCCTGTCCGTAGGCTACCTACGGCTGGGTATTTCTCCTTATCAGCAAACTGCTGTAAAGGTGCCATACTGGCAATATTTGGTAACCTCATTACGTGAACATTCGTGACAAGTTTCCCCCGAAATTTGACCTTTATTACGAACATGTGAAATTACCTGGCAGGTAACTTTTGTAAATACCTCCCACGTCCAAAAATTTTAAAAATACGTACAGCTCACGAGACAACAGTACTGTTAAATGACTGAATCTTTGGCTTTACAAAAAAAATATGAAGGATCATACATTGTTTTTTTTAAATGACCAGGGCCATTGACTGTAAAAAGGCGTAAAAGTGGGTTTAAACAAATTATCTCTACATTTTTTGTTACTTATCTATTTTAAATCAGATTTCATGAAATAAGCTTTTATAAGGTTATCAGTAAATGTGCTCACGCAATTATAAATAAAAGCAATTTTGTTACCAATTATTAGGTACATTATTAAAGGAAAAAATGGCTGATTTTTAAATATAAGTAAAAGTAGGTAAACCTCCTATGGCATCTTATCTGTGTAACAGTAATGAAACCTAATATAAATTTTATTTTTTATCAGCTGATTTCATTGCACAAATGGCGATCTGACTATTTGCGTTATTTACAGTGTATAAGAGGAAGAATGCCACAGAACCAAGTCATTTAAATCCCACAATAAACAACTTGTTTATTATTGTTATTTTTATCTTAGTTAATGGTGATGTCTTAAAGAGACTGAAAGAGTAATATGGTTTTCTATCTGAAACTATGTCGAAATTCCACAATTAATATTTCTTTGGCTATTGATTTTAACTTTCCATTACCTATTTTATTTACATATTTTATTGGCGTAGTTATCGCGACAAATCCTATCTATCGCATGAGATTTGTTATTCTACACAAGGCATCTGGCTAGATCAGATACAAGACTGGAAAGGGAATAGTTGGAAGAAAAATACCATATTCCTTTCATAGACTACGGTATTGGTATTAATTCATATTTTTGAAAAAATCGATCATGCATCGAATCAAAATAAAAACTCCGTTATTTATCTTCTGCTTCAGAATCTTAGTCAGTATCTGAATAGTTAAAATTACCTTTTGCTTCACAGTTATGAGTTTCACCTGGTTGCCTATTTTTACAATATTTTTTTCCCCAAAAGTTCGGAGTGTAATTAACAAAGCTAATAATACAGTAATTTGTCTAAAAGTTTTATTTTTACCTTCTCCCTATGCATTTTTCCTCAGTCATCGACGTGGCTCAGATTCATAAGGGGCAGAACTCTTCGTCTAGATTTACCCTTTAGTTTTATTTGAAATAATGTTTAACCATTTGCACTGATACACACCGTGATTTCTCCATGTTGCCGTTAATCCTAGAATTTAAAAAAGAAATTTTCGCTGCTAATATGTTAACTGGTTCATCTTATTGTACACTCTTAACATTCGAATAATAACATATTAATAGTCTTCGGGCATTATTTTGTTGCTACTGGTTGAATATTAAACTACTTATTTCTACTAGAATGTTAAGCTTTAAATAAGGAAATATTAGGTTTGGGCTTTCCTAAATTTTGTTTGGATTAAGGGTAATTATCTTAAAATTAGAATTTGAAATATTTAAGGGCAATCTTAAGTTAAGACAGAAATTAAATTAAGGTCCAGCTTATTTTTACTTTCATATTTAGGTTAAACTTAACATTAGCTTAGGGATACATTTATGCTTTAATTACATGTAAGATAAGATAATAACAAAGTTCAAGCTAATTAAAAGCTTTACTCAACATTCTTAATAGGTGATATAGAGAACTAAACGCTCTTGGATGGAATTTGATATCTATGATATTTTCTGTTGTATAAATACACTGTGAAACATTAAAATTTTTTACGAAAAATCATCAAAGATAAAGTAAAAATTACTTTTCGTGCGGAACGCACAGATACCTTTGTATGAATCTGTCTCCAGTTGCTGCCCCTAAAGAATTTTTTAAGAAAGCAAGAGAATAACTTAAATTTTTCAGAAAGTTAAAAAAGGAGACGCCGTCATTTGAGTCATTCGGGAGCTGCTACCCTCAAAAAAGCATTTTCACCGCTGTCCGTATTTTCCACGCAGAGCAGACACGATAGAACGAAGAGATGTGCTGGAGTTCCATCAAACAGCACTATCATTCTGAACGGTAAGCTACATCTGCAATAAAAATACGTGAGTTTCGGTGGAGGGCAATGAGATCATCAAGGAATTGGTCGCTTGGGAATACTGCCATTTCAACTAGATTGAAAACAGAAATGGCTTTGTGGATAACGGCATGCACACAAGAAAGATATTTGTTAGATTTAAGATAATGTCGCAGGCTGTCATTAGCACGTACGTATGGAAACCAGTTCTGGTAGAAAAATTGACTGAAATGAGCAGAAAACTATCCACAAGAAATTGGCGTTGCCATTGTAAGAAGGGTTTACAAATTTCAGAGCTGCTCTCTGGCAACAACGGTTCGTGAAAAATCTTTTTAAATGTTTCTTGTATATAGCCTCACGTATCATCTGGGACAGCAAATCTTGGCGCATCTACTTTTTGTAAAGAGCAGCTTTAGCATAGTGGTATTTTACGTTGACACGTAGGAGGGATACACCATCAATCAGTGTCGTGGGAGTGGCCCTTTTCTGCTGTCTGTTAACAAAATCGCTGAGTGCTTTCAGGAAACAGTGATATTGATTATCGGAATCATTTGTATGAAAAGTTGCCTTCTTATATTTGCTCCAAGGTTTGTCATGAATTTTTTTTTTGGAATATTTCGAAGGTGTCATTCATATGCTAAGTAAAATCATCGAGGATATTAATGTACCAAAGTCACAGTTATCGATTATCGTTTTGTCTTTTTTTTGTTGTTGTTTTTTGGTAAAACAGCCACCGTATAACGTCGCGTGCCCTTTGCTCAGATCGCTTACTCCCTGTCGGCCCTGAAGATGATGCTTCGGTTTTAATAATTATGTGACGTATATCAAATATACATCTTTAGTGTACAAAAAATGTGAGGGGGGACAGATTTTATAAAGACCTCCCTTCCCACGCAAGCAATCTGACGTTTTTCGTTCGCTTTTTTCTTTTGTAGTCTGTTCACCACCCACAGTTGTTTCATTGAAAGTCAGCAAGGGCATGACGTTAGGGGCACCTGTTTTTGGTCCCTTTATATTGTCGACTTCGCTTTTGCGAAGCCGATTTTAAGTCAGAAGATCCTGTCGATTTGAGTGGTGAGGTCAGAGTTGAAAAAAAAGCTAAATGTGCATTCAACTAATTCCGACAAAAACAGAAATGAGGTTGTTGCTGTTGTTGTTGTTTTCATCAAAGTACCTAAACATTTTGTGTAATTAGCACAGAGATACCATGCCATGCACTTAGGTAGGTACGCAGGATATGGTTGAATTATGATGCGTGCGAAAATGCTAACCATTAACATCTTGGAAGCAATTAATTTTAGAGCCAAAATAATCGAGAAACCGTTCGGTTAAGCGATATTTTCCCAGAAATACTATTTTTAACCATTCGGCCGCGTTAATTTTTTTCCGAGAAATTTTAGTTTCTTCCTACATTTAAAAAAAAAAGGGAAGACCTCTGGTAGGAATTTTCCTGCCGACGTCAGAGGTGACTCGCTCTTTATCCGCAGAACTGGCAATGTTTTCAAGCGGAAAACATGACACTACTGCTCTTCCGCAAAAGGTTTGTCCATCTTTAAGACGTCGATATATATATATAAATGAGCCAAAATGATAGAATTTGTATTCATAGTTAGCCGTAACATTTGGAATAGCAGTTAAAGTTTGGGATATGTCTTTAAATAAAAGAAACATACAATCAATTATTTTATTAGGATCTTACCAACTTTTAACTTCTGCTGTATTTCCTTTATTACCAAAACTTTGTTATTAATGGATAAAAGCAGATAGATATTAGACTATATCCTCAAGGCCACATTTTATTAACATTCTAAAATGTACGTAATTTTATTGAAAGATGTATATTTCTGAAAAAGGTATAGTAGATCTTACGCTTGATTACTTTGACGATGCTAATACGACGAATGAATACCTTAGTTAAAGTAAAGGCTCGCTCTACTCCCTGACCTGGCCTGCTATCTTGACCTAGAGCTCAGGATTTCGTTGAGTGAAGGGCCTAACTGTTTGGTTGGGGGGGGCTTTATTGTCGGCAGCCTAGCTAGAGAACGATCGCCAGCGCAGTCCTCGATCTCAATTTGAAGATCATAAGACCCGCTCTGCGGGCTTCACTTGGGGCTCAGCCCCCCCAACCGGAACCCCGAGTGGTTCCGGCATACCCAGTCCCCACTATATATAAGGTTACACACGCGCATCCCCAGAAAATTATCGATACCAAAGTTACACTTCTCTTGCGCGTTTCTGTATTTTGACGAAAAACATCGATTAGAACAACGATTACCCGACCGACTTTCCAGCCAGCCCGCCGGCGTTCCGCATAATGCTTTTACTGACGCTTGAATGTCTGTAAATTATTGGCACTGATGCTAAAATGGATTCTTTAGAGACTATTAATTGCTTCGAAGAATTCTTTTCCCTAGTGCAAGTGGAAAAGGTAAATGCTACCTTTATGTTTCTGTTGCGTCTTCTAGAAAAATCGGTGGAAAACACCATCTTTTCTAGTGGTAGGCTAACATGGTAAAATCTCCAAAACGCGGAACGGCTACACAAAGAAGACGAAATATGGACTGCGCAATCTATTAAATGCCTGGCTTATTTCAACTAAAATAAATTAAACGACTAATTTGGAAGTAGACGTAAAAGATACACAGGCTATTAGAACTTTTTGACCGACAACATTTATTGTTGATTTCCTTCTGCCATAGTTTTCTTCGTTATCTACGCCATTGGTTTTGTTTCAGTAGACCCTTCACCTGTTTTCATTTAAAATTAGAACGAGCAGCAAAACAAAAGCAGCGTAAAGTAGTGGTAAGGCAGCCCAGTAAATGTGACAAATGTTGCAGCACCAATTTTACCATAAAATTCATATTTTGTTACTTTTTTGCTGTCTCGTTTTTTCTCATAGAGATTGTGTAGCCTGTTTTTTTTTAAAAAAAGGTATCTTACTAATTTTTATACTGTCTTACTAGCGCATTCGAGGAGACATCAAAGGGAACACCTTGCGAATTATTTAAAAACTAAAACGTGAAACTGAAACACTTTTGTTATACATTTTCATTATTGCAGAGATTAGCCTATTAAACATATTTTTATTGTCTCTATTTGCTCTCTCTTTCTGCTTCCGCATTTTTCTCTCATTTTTTTCTTTTTTATTTTTCACTTCAACTCATAGACGGACAAGAATGGGTCAATAAACGAAGGCTTCGGCACGGTTATTGATTGTAACTCGTTCATGGCTGCACCCTGGCACCTAAAAGCCCCAAAATTCTGGGTAAAGGTACTTAAAAATGTCTAATTTTGGTCGATGTACAAGTAACAACTAAGGTAATGAAGGAAATACGTCAACAGGAAATAGAACAAGAGGCATACAATCATCACAATGATCAACGGACCAGAATGGCCGGAGTTGGGGAGAGGGGAACGTTTGAAGAAGCATAACTAGAGAGAGTCTTAGACAAACTTACTACAAGAAGAAGCGCAGGATTTGAATGGTATAAGGCTGTTTTCATATAGCCCTTGCTCAGCAAAATTTCCAGGTGAGACATCTGGCTTATGTTGGTCAACTGACAAAGTGAAATTGACTCCTCTACGAAAAACTCCGTATCCATTGAAATCTCTCTTAAACGAAAATGATCCTGAATCAAAACATTTCATCGAATCAGTTCGAGAGTACAAGTCTGTCTTCGTTTGGAGCTGAAAAGATGTAAGTCAAACTGGATTCATGTTTATTTCAAAATCCAACGCCAGGTTTATCACAAAATGAAAAGGTAAAATTTGTTCAGATACTTTTTTGGCGATATGGCTGAACAATTCAACCAGAGGTGTATTGTCATCCCTGAAATGAGTAATGTAATAGTTACGAAGCTTCAAGACATGCTGCATCGAAAGAATAATTGGGTTCACAATTTTAATTATGCATTAGAGCACATTCCTTCAGCAGATCACAGACTAGTGATTCACACTGATAAGAGATCTGCTGATGAGCCTTCTTAGCGATTAAATTCTCCAATTCCCGATGAAGTTGCTGTCCTGTTGGCTAACCAGCATCATGAGAAGAAAGACATCATAATCAAGCTGGGGGACAATAATCTGAAGGGGACTCCAGAGACACGGAGATATTATGATGCTTTGCAATATTTTTTGGCAAGCTGATGATGGTTATCATTTCCAAATCCAACTAAAATCCAGCAACTGGAGCACCAAATCCTTCCATAAAGGTCACTGCCAGTGATATTTATACGGAATGTTTAATGGTTCTAGATGGTAGCTCTAATAACTTACGTTTAGCAACCTGATGCAGAAATTCCTGCTAGTCATGTATTGCAAAATTGAATCAGTGCGTTTCCTTTATTTTAAGATACACCAGCAACAATTGTGAGCCATAGATTGTGCTCACCAATGATGAATGATGGAAATGTTGTAAATCTTGGTCAGTTTTTTATTCTACCCTCAAGCTTCATTCGAGACGCACGAGACATGCATGAACAGATACAAGATGCAATGAACTATATTAGGTATTATGGAAGATCTGACCTCTTCATCACATTTACTTGCAATCCTAAATTGAATGAATCAAGAGAGAACCTTTTATAGATCAGCAGCCTCATAATCGTCATGATATCACTGCTAGATATTTCAAGCAAAAGGTAAAAAAATATGGACATCTTAGCAAACAAGGAGGATTTTGAAGCTCCACGGTATCGCTTGTACACGGAAGAATGGCGAAAAGGGAGCCTGCCTCGTGTTTGAATCCTTATATTGCTTAAAGAAAAACTTCATTAAAATATTCTCACCAAGCACTGTTTGACGTTGTCACAAATCATATGGTCCGTGGGCCGTGCGGAATTTAAATCGTAATCTCCTTGCATGAAAGATAGCTTTTGTTTTAAAAAGTACCCAAGAAATTTCCTTCCGGAGACAAACAAGACATGATGGATATATTCTACACAGAAGAAGAAAGAACGGAGAAGGATTCAGCTACATCATGAAAGTACGCAGATAACAGGTTGGTTTACTGTCCAATCTTCTCAAATATTTTTCAGGCTCATATAAATGTTGAGTTTTGCAATTCAGTAAAGTCAATCAATAAATTTGCAAACATGTACACAAAAAATCTGATATGGCTGTCTTTGGTACAGTGGTCAATTAAAATGATATAATTACAAACTAATAAATGGTAAGATGCATTAATTCAAATTTAGCATCTTTTCGGATCTTCAAATTTCCTATATAGATAAGAGACACAACGGTTTCCAGCTTGCAGTGTACCTAGAAAATGGTAAAAGTATCTACTTCACTGAAGAAACAATAAATAAACAATTCTTTGCTTCAAGTGAACCCACTCTAACAGAAATCTTCAAAGTAAATGAAGAAGATTCATTTGCAACGACTCTGTTGTATCATGAAGCCCAAATATTACACTTGGCCATCTGCAAAGAAGGGTTGGAAGAGAAGAGCTAAAGAAGCTTGAGTTGAAGGACATTTAGACATATGGTCTTCAGATGTAAGTGGAAGAGTATATGGAGTGCATCCAAACAATTTTTAGCGCTTTTGTGTTCGAATGGTTAATAACCAAATAAAAGGATTAACTTTTTTCGATAATTTAAAGACTGTGGATGGTCAGGTTTGTGACACATCCAGGCAGACATATCAATTGAGAGGAGTCTTTGAGGATGATGGTCAATGGAATGAGGCCATCACTGAGACAGGTGTAAATCAGTCTCATTTCCAATTGAGAAATCACATTTCACTCATGTTGTGCACCTGTAGTATAGCTTATCCATCCCTTCTTTGGACCAACCACAAGGAAAAAATTTGTGAAAATTTTATTTATCAGGCACAAAGGCAACATACAGAGGCTGAAGTTTCTGATACTATTTTTTAACGAGGCTCTGATTAAAATTAAGGACAAGGATTGGTTTGGGGGTTCGAAAGACCTGAAAAATTATGGACTTCCAGCGCCTCATACGAAAGAAGACCATTCCCTTACAATATAAAATTAATGTAAACATTGTATGAGCTTGAAAAGCTTCAAAACTTCCTTAAAAAGAATGAAGATAAATTAATTGCTGATCAAAGGTTAGCATATGATAAAATTATCCATTACCAATTCCCATTCTGGAAGTCTGTTCTTCTTTGATGCTTCAGAAGACAGATGGAAGACCATTGAAACCAATTTGTTTTTTCAAAAATTTGTCAAAGGAATCTAATTGATCTCGCAGTGTTCTTCTTCGGGGATTGCAGCAACTTTGACAGGAGGGAGAATTACTCACGCAACCTTTAAGCTTCCTCTGAACTTTACCACCAAGGAACAGCCAGTCTGCAACATTTCAAGAAACAGTGATTCATCCAAGCTCCTCCAAGATTGTCAGTTGATTGTCTAGGATCGATGCACTAGTTTTACACTGTTGATCGCATGTTGCAACATTTTTGGAAGAATGGAAGTCCAATGGAGGGGTCACATTGTTCATGGAAGAGGATTCGACAGATTTTTAAGTTGTCTCAAGAGGAACTAAGGCAAATGCATTAAATGCTTGCATGAAAACTTCATCACTGTGGCAACGTGTTAGCTCCTTAAAGTTAACTATCATGAGAGTTCAACTCCACGAGGATGAAGAAGCAAGACAATTCGCCTCTGTTCTGCTAGATATTAGAAATGGAATTGTAACAGAATATGAAGAGGATACACCGATTAATCTTTCATATGGGTCAAACCTCAAGACATTGGAGGAGTTAAAAGAAAGGGTTTTCCAATCTAAGAGATTATTTTAGGAATGCAGAATGTCTGAGTAAAAGAGAAATTCTGGCTCATAAAAATGATTAATATGACAAATTGAATCAGAAGCTGCTGCAGTAAATTCTGAAAGATAGCTCGTCCTACAAATCTATGATACTAGTAGTTATGTAGAACAATTTGTTCTTTATCTTGTTGAATTTCTGATCACTCTTCAACCATTTGGTGTTCTACCTCACGATCTACTGCTAAAAGTTGTGGTCCAAATCATACTACTAAGATATTAAGATCTACCCAAGCTCTGCATTGGCACAAGATTGACAATTAAGATTCCAATGGCTCGTTTTAAGGCAACTATGGTGACAGAAAGTCATAGAAGTGAAGATGTTTTCATTTCAACGATTCCAATTATACTATAAGAGAAAAAAGTTGGAAAGAAAATTAAGCTGAATACTAAGCGATAATCAGAAATATTTGAGCTCGATAATATAAATAGTCAGCAATATCTTCAGCTCAACTATATATGGTAATCAGCCATTAAGATCAATGATAACTAATGAGCAGCCATAGATTTAAGCTCAACATTTAAATAATAGCCGGAAATAGACTTAAGCTCAGTAGTAAACACTAGGTAAGAACTGAGTTTATTTATTCTTTGTGTATTTAATAATGATTAACTTATTTGTCCACCTGAGTTTAAATTTCAACTACTGAAAATTTAATTTAATTATTCATACATCCAGGAAATAATTCAGCATCTCCTGAAGCGTTCAGTAAAATATTTTTATAGAAAAGACTCGACATTAGTAATGGATAATATTGTATTAGCTGACGTGAAGGCTTACTGGCTCTCTCAAGTTCTTCATACATTTTAATTCTTTTATTCCTTTTTATTATTTTTAAAAGGATTAATAAAATAAGCAAATGATTCCTTCTTTTCCTTGTAACAAAATCATTTACAGAGTTCTAGCTAGTAAATCTGTCGAGTAGTCAAGTAGTTTACATAATAGCAGAAAAATACGAACATTCAGCTTGTGGTGAAACAGCGAACAGCTGAATGAATCATGGCTGTAAAAATTATCGTTTATTAACTTGCATTGGCACTCAAGTCAATCATATTATGTTCACTTGTCCAAATTAAGTAGTAAAAGTAAATATTTTATACTCGTTTGAGACGCCATCTGTAAAGTAAAATATTTTACCGGTTTTTTACCCGTCAGATAACTGAATCTCTTCTTGTACTCGCCCTCTGATCCATCCACCCTGTCCAATCATATTATTGTCTGACCTCTTGCTTTAATCACACACACACACACATACATATAATATATATATGTATAACAACTGTTTACTTCAAGAGCTTTTCAAAACGAGTATTTAGACAAAAGAAAATACAACAGGAAATATTTAAATAAACAAAAATAAAATTCTACAAATTTCCTAATTTTGAAATGAAAAGTAAAGTAAAGAACAAAAATGAAACTGTGCTTTTGTTGCTTTTATTTTTGCTGTGGTATTATTTTGTTCGCTTTTTGTGCGTGCGTGCGTGCGTGCGTGCGTGCATGTGTGTGTGTGTGTGTGTGTGTGTGTCTCTCTCTCTGTGTCTCTGTTTGTATGTGTGTCAATGTATATGTGTGCATTATTCAACTACACATTTAGTAAAGAACTGATATACAAAGTTTAAATGCTTGAATTTGTTATCACAAACTCACATTTTTTAAAACCGTGTCATTGTTAAGTTTCAGCTCGATCTGACGTAGTTTGCTCCTTCAAGTTGTGCACCCTGCTCATTGATCACGTAGATAAAATGTGTATTCTGCTGGGTTTCTTGCACACGATCATTGTAAACGACGGTCCGTAATACTAGTGACTTACAGTTAACCTGACTGACTATTTTCTTCGATACATTTTGTAAAATCATTATCAGCTGAGAGGTATCATACCTGACGTGTCAGGATAAAAAACCATTTCGGTGAATTTGATTTTGACTTAAATAATTTTTGCTATCTGTATATGTATTAAATGTATTCTTGCAGACTGAAGGCGGTTGGGTACAATGTTTTAATAAGAGATTTTTCATATATTATTTACTATCATTTTTCAGATCTGAAGCTATGGTTATAGGTTTTAGATCCCTAGAATTTCTAATTTTGCTTGATAATGTCAAATTAAACCGTATTAATTTGCATAATAATATTACGACAAGGTATTGAAGTACGTATCATTTTGTAGTTTATCTAACAGGCAAATAGATAACTTGTATAAACGATCCTCTTATTACTTTTCCTTCAACTGTATCTTTTCGTATTTTTCTGTTCAGTTTATAACAGTTTTTACCGGATTTTAAAGCTGCACGACCATTAATAGATACAGTTCTTTAAGGAAAAGACACAAGAAAGACCTTTTCCCCCTACATTTACTGCTGGACTAAGTAGTAAATACTGTATTTAGTTTAGTTATTTTAATCTCTACACTGAACATTAAGTACGCGTTTGTAATCATGTAATTTTATTCTCTAGAGTAAAGACTACGTACACATTTGAAATCACTGTATTTTACTCTGAACACTGTAGGTATTTATTCAAAATTACTGAAAAACGATTCAACTTTTTAAATTACTCTGGCGCACAGATAAGAGAATTAATGATTTAAATTCTAAGAGAACAACTAGATCATTAAATCAATGGAAGTACTAATAAATTTCGTAGAAATAAAGCTTCCGAAATGATTATGATCCAGATGTGTAACCGCAGACAATCCTGAATAATTGTAACTATGGACAATTTATAATTTAGTTATAGTATAAAGGATTTTTAAAAGTTCTAATTATCTTGTATTTGTCATATTTTTTTAATTATTGGCTTAAAATACAGTAATAAATAGATCAGAGAAACCTTTAAACAAGCACTAAAATTTTATTTGTAGTGTGTTATTAATAGGCGCTGATACTTTGAGTTACATGTCAAAATGTACTCTTAACTCTTTCGTGCAACATGTTTTCTGTCAGAATAACAAATGACGCCCAAATGACGACAAAATACAATGTTTTGTGAATGAGAGAGATCAATGATCAGCTGAACTGATTAACGATAATTAAGCAATAAACTATCTTTCAGCTTTAATGAGAAATTTGTTTGTTTGTTTTTTTAAGTTCGGACAATTTAAAGGTGAAGTGCGAAATACTTTTAGGTATATTCTTATACTGTCAACAAAAACAAAAAACTATTATTATAAGTTTATAAACAAAATGTCCTTATCAGTGGAGTACAATTTTATATAACACCGTAACCGAATATGTTTTGTGATCAGGTGCTCTCTCGTAACAGCTGCTTTGCTTTAGAATACAAATAGTCCGTTCTAGAAGTTATGCACTGATGCTGCAATGTTACCAGAGCAGGTAAAAACACTTTTCAAAGAACTGTTTCCGCCAAAGATTCTAATCTGATTACGACACAAAATGCAGAGGGAAGAGCTTTTGCCGAAAAAATTCTCTCTTGTCATCCTTTTGAATGATGATTTCCAACATATCCATTTTTATGAGCTTTTCTTCTATCGCGAAGTTCCGCATCAAAACGCCATCATCAGACGGACCGTGCGATAGAGAAACAAAACCTTGCTGTAAAACTGGATTAACTCTGACGCAATTATCATTTAGAAACTTAATCATACGACCCCCTCCGGTTTATTTTCCTCTATTAACTCCAGCTTTAAATTTGCTTCCAAGAATGAGACAGCATACCGAGCCTTCGCGCACCATGCGAAGCGTAGAATCGTCATCTCCTTTACTCGAGAAAAATCTGAATATCGAGAGAACCTGCTGCATAGTGTTAAACCTTGTCTACGTTTTTTGTTTCTTTTGTTTCGACCCCTCACCCCCCTGGCTGACCTTTCGGGCCGGTTTGGCGTTTTTTCAGTTAAAATTACAACACCTATCCTCTTCAGGGGAAACGTCGTTGATCTTCGGTCACCACCTCCACCACCCTCCATCTTTCTACACTGCGTTAGTTTGTGTTGGTCAGTAAATGAAATAAAGGATATGGTTCTCCACGCGTAATCGAGGATAATTTCATTTCCGTGTATGGAAACCAAAATATAGCATTTGGAAATGATGGCGTTCTCATAATTGTTTTGCGTCTGAAATAGTTAAGATAAACTTAGAATCCAAGAAGGAAAATATCTTCAGAACCATCCCTTTTCAACCATCTTAAAAAAAACCAACTCCGTCACGGGTTGTTGGTACGTAGCCATTGATTTTAAACTGATACCAATTATTTAAAAATAACACTTAATAAAAAAGTGAGTCTCTCTTTGGAAAGGTTGGTAATCCAACCCTAACTTGAGAATCCTTCTTAAAGTAGACACGTTCTCTGGCAGATTTGCTTTCTTGCAAAAAATCAATAAAAACAAAAAAAAAACCCTGTACTTTCTGGTATTTTACTTTCTCTTTTCTTTTTTTAAAATCTAGGCGTTTTATCTTTTATAAGACATTTATGAAGTCGAGGGTAGTATGTATATGTTACCAAAATTAAAATTTAAATTTGATTTTTTACATCATGTTTTTACAAGACATCTTTGAGATTACTGATGGCTGTATTTCTTGTTCTGTTTGATATTTTAGTCAAAAAACATTCATCACTTTACCAAATGTTTATTCACGTTAAGCAGCCAGCTAATAGCTTCACCGGTCAATTGCCAACTAATGATGATCTTTAAAATCTTTACTTCATTCATTAAAGATGAAGTAAAGATAAATTTCCTAATATGAATTCATTAAACTTTCTTCAGTTTCTTTTTAACTGAAATGATCCTAAATTTAAACAAATTTTCTTTCTTAACCATAATCATAATCATAACATTGAATCTAATCTATAATGTGCACTTAATTCTGAATCTATCATAGAAAATAACCTTAACTCTAAACAATATTCTTCCCTTAATTAACAATAACTCTAAATATAATCTTTGCCTCTTCTCTAAAATAAAATTTAATTCTGCATTTAAAAGCCTAAACCTTAATCCTTGCTTATGTGAACCTCTAAATTACCTTTTATCATAAACCAAATCCTAATCGTAATTATAATCCAAAATGTAACCTTAACCTCACCCAACCATTAATTTTTATCCTAACCTAAACCTTCCCCCTTATCATGTCTGTGATCTTAGCAACAATTTATACATTAATAATAGCCATAACCCAAAATTTAGAAGAAAACTTAACCCTAAAAGGATGTGCAGGCAGAGACTTGTCGCTTAACCTATACAGGGTGGTGGTGGTAGTAAAAATACTGAAGTACTTATATTAGTAACAGAGTAAATTTATTCAAGTAACATGTCATAAGTAGATAGACAACCCCCCTGAGATTCAAATGGTATGTGTGTGTGTTTTGAAAATCTAAGATCAGGTACAGGACACAGAAAGCCTAAATCTCCAGACTGCGATGCCACGGAAAGTTTCACAGAAAGTGACGCACTAGAAAACAGGATCCATAGTTAGACGTTGGCAGAGGCCGGAGAAAAATCTTCAAGGCTCTGGATCCGTCGACCAATAGCAGAATTACAGCCCAGTTCAGAATAAATGATAAGACGACCGTTTATGCTTGACCTGGATCAGCCTAAACCAACAAAAACGGTCACTCGGTGCTGTGACAAAACATGAAAACGGAACCCGGCAGGCGGCCAGAAGTGGGATGAAGCAGGCGCAGCCGTCCACGCGAATTGTCGTTCGTTATATTCATTGTACTACGTACAGTGAAATAACTGCGAGACGCAAACCGCTCCTCAGCCACGGTGTCGGGTGGACCGGGCCGCTTTTCGGTTCGACGAACGTCTCTCAATCACGAGGAGGACTCGACAGACAACAAGCCACTTGTCTTTACGGGATGTAATGCCAGTGAATGAGCCTTGTTCGGAAGTCCAACTCGCTCAACAACAACAACATCAGCTCCTGCAATGTCACTGGTCGACCGCCATCAGCAGATCAGATGCTCTCTCTCTCTCTCTTGCCTCGTGGGACACTTTCCCGTCATTTGATAAGTCAGAAGTCAGGGTTTCAGGGTTATTCTACAGTGGTCGGATGTGCGGATGTGTCGCTGTCCGGTAGATGAATGTTCACTGAAACACCTGTAAACTCCGACTAAGTAAAGAGGGTTCCCGTTCGTCTCTCTTGGTGAGGGTCGGCGATGGCTGAACTGCTGGACTGTCACAGCTTCTGGTCTGCGAAGAAACCGTACTCGACATTCTTTAGTGGTGAGTGCTGTCTAGGACAGTGGTTTATTAATGGAAGACGGTACCGAAGCTCACACCTGGTATGCAGCAGCGCGAATAAGGAAAAGGAGTCAAAACGCCACGGGTCTTCCGATAGCCTGGATGTTTACCAGACTATACCTCATTGACAAGCGCGAGCCATCCTTGGACTACCCCTGCTGCTGTGTACCCATTAACTCTGATTCGCCAGACTCCCCAATGAAACCCTGCATTCCACGATTGTTGATGTAATACGTCAGCCTGTTTCTGCTTTGCATGAGACAAAGACCCGCACCTCAGAGTATCGACCCCAACTCATCTGGCCAGTGCTTCGTATGACTACAGAATAAATATGTCGTCTTTAGAAATTTTGCATCTATTTAATCACTTCAAATTCTGTTCTTCTTGTTGCTGTATGTCAAATATAATGTAAAACATTTTTATTTAAGCCCATCTAAACCCTGATCATACTAGGCCCACAATATCTCAAAACTAATCTAACTCTACTAATACTAAGGTTATTTTTTCCTTATAGTTTCAAGTAAAAAAATCGTATTAGTAACAAGTATTATCTTGCATACTAAAAGGTTTCGAATGCATTGTTGAAATTGTTTTAATTTAGCGAAAATAAACACGATCACTCAACATAAAAATCTTATAGGACAAATCTAACATTATTAGTATAATTCCTCTCCTGTCCAAGCCACGCGGCACAGCGTTATCAGCTATGAGCTCCATGCTGTCGGCTTTGCATTATTGATGGACTCATATCTCATCATACATCATCACACTACGCCACCATCTTGCAGTCACTTTAAACGGTTTTTAATTACTGGTTTGAACTAGCACTAATATCCAACATTTAAAAAAGCTCATGAATTTGTCGATGACAGCAATCAAACTTGAGCGAACGTCGGTTATTTCGCGGTACAAACTTTCGTTCTCAGCAGCACGCGCGAAGCTTTAAAAACACTATTGACCAACAGATTCCGCTGCAAGCGCAGCAGAACTGGTTTGATGAATTTAGAATTTCCATATGCATTCCTTTGTTCAGAGAAATTTCGTGAACCTTCGATGTTCCACGCTCACATCATCGCTTTCTATTTTCAGTTGCTGATGACGCATTACGTAGATTCGTAAAAGTTCTAGACCCAACTCAATCACTTAACCCAAAGGTTAAGAGCTAATAGGAATTCGAGTAGACTTAAACATGAGCGGTAACCATAACAACTACAATCTTGATTAACCCTCATCCACCAAAATATCACCTACAACGTGAAGGTCAATAAACAGGAATTAACATATCGCCGTTTTTCGATCTAGGGAATTAAAATAACCAAATACATTCGTTGGAGCTTTCGAAATACTCGACAGCAGAGTTTTACTTAGAGAACAAAGAAGGTGTAAAAAGTGAACTGTTTCTAAATATACAGTAGAATTTTGGGGGTTTGAGTGTATAGAATAAAATTAAGTGTCAGTTTTCTGACTAATTTATTTGAGATAATTTGACTTAAACCTTGTACGATATATACAAATGAAAATATTCCATTTTATTTTCATATAATTTAAGATGAATTCTTTGATTTTTTTTGTCATATTACGCCACCTTTTATGCGTTTACCCCAGTTACAAAAACTAAAGAATCTGTTTTAGAGATTGCTTTGCATTCTAGGTAGGTCAGGCACTTCTGTGTGAACGCGGGGCAGCCTGCTATTAAGCATCATATGCATTTTGTTTCAATTTCTTACAGTTGATTGAATCGGTGTTCTCCATTGCAATCATCAGAGGATTACTTTTGTTATCCTGTGTGTGTGTGTGTGTTTTGAATGCAGTTTTCATTTAAAACATTTTATCTTTAACCTTGATCCTAAAAATGCAACGCTATTAAATAGCTTGCGTCAATTTTATATTTTGCAAGCATGCATGTATGTATGAGCGTATTCAGGCATTCAGTCTTCATAAAATACTCAACGTATTGGACATCTTTATTCAAACTGCTTCACTTAGCATTTATATAATTTTGACCGTTTCTGTTTAATGCCTAATCAGTATCCAATACGATATGATCCTAGGCACGCTATAAAAGAGTTAAATGTAGGTTTCGTTCATGGATAATTATTTCTTGTCTATTTTTGTTAAAACTAAAATTGTGCAGAATCTTTTGTTTATTCACTACACAGATTTTTTCGTTCATATGCTCTTCCTTTTCCTTGATGCTGTATCGGGTTTCCTTTTGCGGATCTTTAAGAAAACCTTCCCACAATTCAACGCTTCGAAAAATCACGATATAGTTCGATAACTATCACCGATTACTTCAGAACGTTCAGCTATGAAGTCGATATAGTGAATGAAGTAAATTCAAGAGGAAATTACAAAACTTCGCCAAAAGGAAAATCGCATTAAACGTCAGTTAGAAAGTGAAACAAGAAAAGAATTAGCTTTGCGTTTGATTTTAAACAGTGGCTGACATTTAAACGATCTATATTCGTAGCGTAGGCAATCGCGAGTTTGCATAGTGTTGAATTGTGGGAAGGTTTTCTACATTATCAGCACAATGGAAACAAGATTTAGACATGCACAACCGATTTTAAGCTTAATACTTATTATCACTGCCCCTCATTTTAAGCTTCTCTTTTACGACAATGATAAAGATGGATTTAATAATAATTACTAAATAATTCAAACCTTATTTTACAGTAATGAATGGAATGTGTTTCTTGATTTTCCGTCCTTTAACAATATTTAAGGTAGAAAACTGCTGACAATATGGCGTATGATTGACTATTATTATTTAAAAACACATACGTACAGACAGACGATTTGTACAGTTTTAGTAATAATGGAGAATGAATAGTTTAAATTATTTTTGCTTGTTTTACAAATCTTTTTCGCAATCTAGAGGTTATTTGCTTTAAATTTTACTGACTGCTAGCGTTGTGTCGAATGAGCCAAAACGCGGAAACGCAGAGTGGTTTTCGGTTGGCTGGTCCAGCCTCATGGCAGACATGTCTGCTTCAGCTGCGCTATCTCGGATTCTGCCCGTCAGTGCTCTCGTCCTATTTTTGACCGACCACCAACAGTTTGCTCTGCAGTTGTGACGACAGCAAATATTCTGCTCGAGTGTAAATTAAAAAGATAACGGGTCGATGGAATGCATGGACCAAGAGCCGTAGCAAATGTACAAAGACGATGATGTCAGGCCGTAAACTGTTTCCCCGGGCAACACATTGGACTCAGTAAGCGCTGCCTGACAAAATAGAATTTAGTTCGCTTCATAATTTGTTGTCACGCTACCTTTTCGCGTACCTGTCGATTTGATGAGAACTTCTAACTATTTTTGTATTACAGGCGAAAATAAACGAGCTTTCTGTTCACTTATCACTACTTCAATTACAATTAAAACAAGGGAATTGTCGCTTTCAAATCAGGCGATGCGTATTTTTAATTGATGCATGCAACATCTTTCATTTTGAAGTACATTCGTTTACTCTTTTAATATGAACAATAAATACTAGACAGTAGTTTGAAGTCATTTTATTACATTTCCTTCATTACTGCAAGGCAAAAAATTATACTAATCAAATTTATAATTATAACAATAAAACTTATGCACAATATGATATTTATAGAAATAACATTTATAAATATTTTTAAAGAGTTGCAAGCATTCTTTTCGTGTACAGAAAATCAAAAGCTTATCCAACCAACAAATATCTCAGTGTAATCATTCTTTTGACACATTTGGTTGCTGAAATGTTTGCATTGCTGTAAACTGCATGTCATCTGATGCTTTCATGAATACTGAGCAAAACAATAGTGATGATTTGCATGGAAGCTCTTGCATGTGTGTTTATATTTCGCCTAGCCATTGCAGAAGTTGTATCATTAATAAATTTTATGTAAACTCAGCACTCGAAAAATATGAATTCCTGCTACTTCAAGGGCTACAAACGACTCTCTGTCTTAGGTGTGCCCGCAAACACCACATCACAGATATATATATATGCATAACATTGATTAATTCGGGATAAGTCTTTCCACAACTTTCTCGCCCACATAATGAAGATAGCTACGATTTGAGTGTGGTGCTTTGATGAGGATTTACCAACAAGCAGCGATACTTAGTCGGGTAGGCAACGGACCTAAAATCGGCAGACGGGTGTGGCCGCTGAACTCTGTGTAATTCAGTATTATCATCTGACCGTAACTTAGATACAGAGTTCGTGAAACACGTCGTGGCTGTGTCATCACGGCAGCAGTCACCGCCCAGGTAACAATTGTTTACCTGCGCATGATATGCACGTCTGTGAGCGGACCAGCTTTTCTGGGGAAAAAAAATGTACGACATTTGCTATTATGCTCATTTTTTACGAGAGATGTCCAGTTTTTCACACACCCTAGCACCATCATACCATAGGGCGAAGTTCAATTAAACCAGTCTAATTTTCGCTAGACTTCACTAAACTTGAGTCCAGTTCTCTTCCCTAATGACAGTAAATCCAACCTTAATTTTGCTAATGGTAATTTATTATCGTGTTTGGCAAGAATCAGACTAGCGTTACGACATGTCCCCGAGAACCCGTTTTATTGAAACGGTGTTCTAGTTAGTCTGGGGCACTTTGTCGCTTTGACGGAACGGTCAGCGATACCCGGATGAGGTCAATAAATCTATAGATATACTGCTTGTACAAAGTCAGAGGGTAATTGGCCATCGTTTAAGAATACTTGTAAACAGTATTCCAGGAAGAAATATCCAACAACTTCCATGGTTTTCTTGTTTTCTCTATCTACCACCTGCTTCTGGAACTATTCCGGAAATGCGTCGTCTTGGTAGATAAGCGAAACTCGTCCCCACAATAAAGCGCCAGATATCTGATGACTGCAATGAGACGCGGGTCCAATGCTGTGGTGCAAACTAGCAGCCATAAGAATTCTAATGGTTATGTGACTTTCAGGTGGATGACTATCCATTGTCATTATGAGGTCACTAAATACTTTGGCACAAACTGGATTCTATTTGGAAAACTTTATGGTTAACTTTGACTTGTGTGCAAATATTTCATCCTTAATATATTCGTATGATTTATATTACAACATCCCTGAAGATGTCACGTCTAGTATACGGGAGTTTATTCACTTCTAAACTATTCAAAGAGCGAAAGTAACCTTTACTTCATTTTTAATATTTTACATAAAAAAGAAAACGCCAGTCGGTCTTTCCGTTGTATAGACGGCCATGGATAAAAGTTTTGCATCACCATAGAAATGACAATAACAAAATCTATCTTCAAATCAAAACTGGATACTGTACCCGTTACTAGTTCTAATTAAGTAGTCTCACTTGTTATGATTTATATTTAAATCTTTTAGAAAATCATCTATTTCATTGTTTGATTTCAAATTGCCACATTTCACAATTTTAGTCTTTTTTTCATTAACTATGTTGAAAACTACTAAGCAGTTTCAATTTAATACGTTAATACAGTAACGTCACATTATTATGCAAATTCAACATTTAATTAGACTTTATACAGCAAAACTATAAAATGAGAGTGATGTGAAGCAGCTCGATATGTCATTTTCCTGTCTTTCATATTTTAGCTGAAGTAAATACGGCGTAGGTTTTTGTGTGAGTCATTGGAAATAAACCTAACCCGAGTTTTCATCCATTAGCTATTTTTCCACAACTGAAAAAAATTAAAATTTTTAGAAGTAGCAAAAATATGATAAGACAAATTATGACAAATTATTCTAAAGCATATTACTTGACAAAAAGACGAAACCATAGAAGCTAGATGTTTGTCGGAAATCTCCAACCGCATTGTTAGTAAAACTAACTGAGCTAATCTAGGTCTCAAGATCGTTTTCCGTTGCCATCGTCATGATTCACAATGTTTTTTTTTTTATATTTAGTGACAGTGGATATCTTACGGTTGTCGTTTAGATGTTTTGATTTGTGCACGGGGTCAGAGTCAGTCTTAAACTCAGAATTTTCTAGCTGCTAATTTTCTATTACAAACGCTTTAGTTCTCTGTATCACCTATCTTTATTTATTTAAGGTATTTATATTACTTACCCTATGTTGGACTCTTCTCTTTATAGATTTAAAATAGCCTCTAAAATTTTCCTTAAAAGCTCAAATTTTGGTATCAGAAATATTAAATGTCAAATAAATACGATACACAATTAAAGGTGAAAACTACTGAATATTGGTGAAAGTTGTTCAAGAGAATTTTTAAAATGGAATAGAAGTAACAAAACCATTTAAGATCTTCATAACTTGTGATATAAAATTATAAATATCCTAATTAAAACGTTAAACACCAAAGAAAACATTTAAAGAATATTAATATATAATGTTACCAGCCCTTGATGCGTGTATAATTTTTTTAATTTATTTTTATCACGAAACTGGTTTATGTGTGAGTGATAGGAAATTTTGGTGGTGGGACTCTGTTATTGTGGCGCCTGGACACTGGGAGACCGGGTTTGGTCATCGTCGCCTCAGTGATCTTTCATAAATGTTGACCGGGTACACTGACCTCTGTTAGGCTATGTCCATTGTCATGCAAGTGATCCTCTATAGCAGAAGACCTATCAGATCCTTTCTCAGGAGAAGACATGTTAACCTGCAAGTGAATATTAAGCAGTAGGTGTAACTGACATTCGAAATAAGACAGAAGACAACGGATTTCTCAACCAACCAAACAACCAGAGGGACCATATCCAGAGCAGCTTTGACTGTCGGCAACTTCAGATAAGTTTTTTTGTATTGGCTACCCTATTTATTGTATTGCAGTGTTGGATTGAATTTAGTTACCTGTGAGTAACATATATCTGGATCTAACTGTATTAACTGTCCGTGATAGGACTGTAATAATATCACTGCTGGGTATAATATATTTTTTGGAAGTCATTATCGTTTGTTGTTTGTTGGTTTCACTCTCGCTGTTGGGTAACGTAGTTCCTTTAAGGGGTACGCATCGTAACAGAATTGGGGGGCTCGTCCGGGAGCTGAACTATTTTTTTTTTGAGTGTTTGGCAGAGATCAACTCTATGGTTTCACTCTCGCTGTTGGGTAATGTAGTTCCTTTAAGGGGTACGCATCGTAACAGAATTGGGGGGCTCTACCGGGAGCTGAACTATTTTTTTTTTTTAGTGTTTGGCAGAGATCAACTCTTATATTTTTTCTGTTGTGTTGCTATTGTGACACCAGCAAGCATAAAATATGGCTTTCAAATTGTCAGAGTTTTTAGTGGAGTTTGAAAAGAATCCACCTGTTGATGCGATCAAAGGTTTGAGAAAGAATGAATTGTTGGTGTTTGGTCATCATTATGAGCTGGATGTCAAAACAGCTATGCGGAAGGCAATGATTGCACAAGTTATTGTGGGATATTTGGTGGAAGATTGGAAGATATTTTACCAAAAGATGCCTTGAAGGCACTGGAAACACCTAGTGATATGATTTCCCTGAAAAGACTAGAACTTGAATATCAGTTTAGGTTAAAGCAACAAGAAGCTGAAGAAAGGAGAGAGATTCGTGAACACGAGCTAAAACTGAAGAAGCTGGAAAAGGAAGCATACATTAAAAGATCACAAGCTTCAAATGCAGACTTTGATGTTGCCAAGTTTGTTAGGCTGGTACCACTGTTTCGTAAGAACGGACTGGACAAATCCTTTCTCCATTTTGAGAAGGTTGTTGCAAACCTGAATTGTCCGGAGTCATATTGGACCATGTTACTACAAAGTAAGCTGGTGGATCGTGCCCAGGAAGTTTATTCTGTTTTATCAGTGGAGGGTAGTGCAGACTAAAATATTTTCAAAGCGGCTATTTTGAAAGCCTAAGAACTGGTTCCTGAGGCCTACAGACAAGAAGTTCAAAAACCTGAAAAAACAAGAGGGTCAGATATATGTGGAGTTTGCCAGAGAAAAGGAGACACTTTTTGACAGGTGACGTGATTCAAAAGAAGTGGGAGAAAACTTTCAGGAACTGAGACAATTCATCCTCACTGAAGAATTTAAAAGAGGTCTATTCACTGACCTTCGGACTCTCTTAGATGAACAGAAAGTCACTAAACTTCATCATGCAGCTGAGCTTGCGGCCGACTATGCTCTCACAAGAACACGTTTAAACATTTTAGATCCTGGTCTCCTTTTAAAAGACAGTATTTCAAGGGAAATCAAAGCCAGTCCAGAGAAAAGACAGTTGAGAATACATCCTCAAACCACAAGGACAGTCAGGCGAATCCCTCATCAAACTACACCAATAAGATCCGTGATACTAAACCCAACCCAGTAGTGTGTGCTCACTGTAAGGAGAGGGGACATTTAATCAGTAACTGTTGGATCCTTCAGAAAAGGAACAAAGAGCAAACAGCGAGCGCCTTAGTTAACACCCTCACTCCAAGATCTCCCACAGAGGAAACCCAGGTAGAGGACCAACTCAGGGAGGGGCCCATTGAAGCCATATAGAAGCCTTTTGTTTCAGATGCATTTGTGTCTCTGTCTGCAGAAGGATCTGACATGAGACTCATCAAAATACCGAGAGACACTGGTAGTTCACAAACCTTGCTACTAGAAAGAATCTTTCCTCTGTCAGACAAAACATACACAGGAATCAACATTCTGATGCGAGGGATTGAAGGTGGTAGCATCAGCATCCCAATCCATTCTATTCACCTGAAGTTAAGCTATCAGACAGGTCAGGTTGTGGTGGTCGTCAGACCTTCCCTTCCTGTACATGGGGTCCATTTACTGATTGGAAATGATCTTGCTGGTGGAATGGTACTGCCTGAGCCGAAAGTCATGGAGAAACCTAAGATGTGGGCAGACACAGAGAAGATTGAATAAAACTTCCCTAATATTTTCCCTTCTTGTGCAGTGACCAGAGCTATGAGCAAGAACTTAGAAGCCGAAAAGGACATTGATTTGTCTGATACATTCTTAAGCCAAGACAATGACCTTAAGTATATAGTGAAAACACCTGAACGTAGGAAACCCAGAGAGCTCTGCCATGTGAATATGATCAAACTGTACCATGAAAGAAAGCCCGGTGCAGATCAAGAGATAGCTGCCGTTTTGGCTCCAATGACTAATAGTGATCAAACAGAAGTATATCCTATTACTTATACTGATTCTGATCTCAATATTCCTGGTTGTTCAATCAAACTGCAAAATTCTGATGTCATTAAAAACTTGTGCGAAAAAGTATCACACTTACAACCTGATGAACGAAGAGATTTTATTAATTTGATTAATGAGTTCAAAGTACTGTTTTCAGACACTCCAAGTCGTACTGATGTTATTTGTCATGATGTTGATGTTGGGGATGTGCAACCTATAAAACATCATCCATACCGTTGTAATCCAAACAAATTGGCTCAAATATGTGAAGAAGTTATGTATATGTTGGCAAATAATATGATTGAACATAGTAGCAGCAGTTGGAGTTCACCATGTATTTTAGTGCCAAAACCTGACAGATTCCAGAAATTTTGTATAGATTTTCGAAAAGTCAGTGCTGTCACAATAACTGATTCATATCCTTACCTAGAGTGGATGCTTGCATTGATAGTGTGGGTAATGCGAAGTATGTCAGTAAGTTTGATTTACTCAATGGATACTGGCAGGTGCCTTTCACAGAAAGAGCAAAGGAAATTGCTGCATTTAGTACACCAGATGGGTTGTATCAATACAAGGTGATGCCATTTGGAATGAAAAATTCTGGTGCAACATTTCAAAGGATGATTAACACTTATCTTTGGATTGGAGAGTTGTGAAGTTTACATTGATTATTTGATTATTTACAGTGATACATGTAAAGACCACATGCAATGCATTAGAGAACTGTTCAACAGACTAAAAGAAGCAAATTTAACTGTAAATTTGGTGAAGAGTGATTTTGGAAAAGCTTATTTGAATTTTCTTGGCCACAAAATAGGTCGGGGTCAGGTAAAACCTATTAGGGCCAAAAGTTGAAGGAATTGTGGATTTTCCTGTTCCATCTAGTAAGAAGGAGTTGATGAGATTCTTGGGGTGTAGTTGGTTGCTACAGAAAGTACGGCCAAAATTTTTCTGATGTTGTATCACCACTCACCAATCTTTTAAAGAAAAGGTCAAAATTTGTCTGGTCTGATGAATATCAGAAAGCATTCGGAAAAGTAAAATTCTTACTTCTTCATGCTCCTGTACTACAAGCCCCAAATTTTAACAAACAGTTCAAAGTGTCGTTTGATGCAAGTGATATTGGGGCAGGTTCTGTATTATTGCAGGAAGGTGATGATGGTGTCGATCACCGTGTGTGTTACTTCTCCAAGAAATTCAATTAAAGTCAGTGTAACTACAGTACGATAAAGAAGGAAGCATTGTCACTGATTTTAGCTCTACAGCATTTTGAAGTATATTTGAGTGATGCAGTACATCCTGTGATAGTGTTACCTGATCACAATCCACTCACATTCGTTAATAGAATGAAAGGTAAAAATCAAAGGGTGTTGAGGTGGAGTTTGATGATGCAGGAGTACAATTTGGAAATTCAGCATGTCAAAGGTAAAGATAATGTTATTGCTAAAGCATTGTCAAGAAACTTGTAAAGATATTAGATTGTTGTTTCCCTGAAAATTTTTGGTTGAAAGAAAACTTCCTGTTTTCTTTTTTTGTAAGGGGAGAGGTGTTACCAGCCCTGGATGTGTGTGTGGCTTTTTTTTTTAATTTACTTTTATCACGAAACTGGTTTGTGTGTGAGTGATAGGAAATTCTGGTGTGACTTTGTTATTGTGGCGCCTGGACACTGGGAGACCGGGTCTGGTCATCGTCGCCTCAGTGATCTTTCATAAATGTTGACCGGGTACACTGACCTCTGTTAGGCTATGTCCATTGTCATGCAAGTGATCCTCTATAGCAGAAGACCTATCAGATCCTTTCTCAGGAGAAGACATGTTAACCTGCAAGTGAATATTAAGCAGTACGTGTAACTGACATTCGAAATAAGACAGAAGACAACGGATTTCTCAACCAACCAAACAACCAGAGGGACCATATCCAGAGCAGCTTTGACTGTCGGCAACTTCAGATAAGTTTTTTTGTATTGGCTACCCTATTTATTGTATTGCAGTGTTGGATTGAATTTAGTTACCTGTGAGTAACATATATATGGATCTAACTGTATTAACTGTCCGTGATAGGACTGTAATAATATCACTGCTGGGTATAATATATTTTTTGGAAGTCATTAGTGTTTGTTGTTTGTTGGTTTCACTCTCGCTGTTGGGTAACGTAGTTCCTTTAAGGGGTACGCATCGTAACAATAAGAAGACGTATGATTTAAAGATAAAGTTTGAATCTAAATTAAAATTTATACAAACTAACCTTTTGATGTTTTGAAAGTTATTCTTTACCTTTAAATGTAAAAATTCTAGAGTTTTATAGAAATTGATTAATAACTTTTTCTAAGTATAAAAATAGCAAACCGTGCATAAGAATCTTCAGTCAGTGATGAAGTAATTTTTCAGGAAAATATATTAAACCTGAATTGTGAAAATGTGCGTGCAGGGAGTGCAAGTGATCATAATAGACAGTAAATTGCTAGATCTGTCGAAGTTGGCATGGCATATTAACAAATTGTTTACAAATTTGGTCTTCCAGTAAGTAGTGTCGGCAGGGTTATTGGAATAATTATCTCAAGAAAAGAGGTGAATCAACAAAAATAATTGTCATCAAATGCAGTACGAGCTTTGAATAGGCTTTGATAGTTAAAGGAATTTGCTTCGTGATATGTTACTTATAGGATTAGAAAAAAGGGCATTATCTAGAAAATATTGGATAAAACATAGAAAATTATTTGATTAAAATGGACTTCAAATCACACGTCGAAACTAGAGAACCATGACCTTCTGTCATAGAGAAAGACAAAAGAAGCAAATTTTATAATAATTATCAATATTTGCAAGTATAAAATGGAAAACAATGAGATGTTTGGAGACGGAAGTTGACTAATCATTTTTGGCCGTCATGCTGTATGAGAGTCAACAGGAAATCCGATAACAGATTTAAATAAAAATGTATTTTAGCAAAACAAGTATCCAGAAAGTGTCTACATCTGGGCCTATTCTTCTGTTACTAGGAATATTAGTGAATACAAATTGATATTTGTATTTTAAAAAGAAATATTTAATAACCTGCTAAGAAATTCCATCCTAATAGAATCGTTTGCTCTAAAACGTTTTCTCTAGGATCACGAACAATAAAATCGTTTGGTCTGAAGACTGATCTGGAAATTCTCTTGATTTAAATCCAATTGAAAGCGCGTGGGCAACGGTGAGACTATGTATTGCCAAAAACATAATTCATGAAATAAAGAAGAATTGGAAAAGTCCTTAAAAGTTTGGGGAAATATTTCATCGTAAAAAAAATTCGTCGAAACAATTTCAAGTAGAATGAAATCAGTCACCTTAAAAGGATTCTTGTCAAAATACCAACAACATAAAAGACTTTGTACTTTAACTTCCTTTGGTTGTTTTATTTTCAGACTTGCTTGCAATTTCTTTAACATGCTTTTTAAATAAATACTTGATAAAAACCAAACAAATTTATTTTATATGATAGACTTCATATATATATATATATATATATATATATATATATATATATATATATATTTGTTAAAAAAATGCTCAGAGTAAGCCAAATTTACCGGTCAAAGCTGTGTGCACGTAGTACACCCGTGAACAAGCAACAGCACGGATTCATTTTATTACAAACGTACTGCTGTGCCAACCCTTGGACACGAAACACCGAGAGACATCAGACTATAGAAATTCTGAATTATGGTGAATTGACTGTGAATGTTACCCAGCAATTCAACAACGTTTATTCGTTTTCACTTTACACTCTGCATAAAAGTGTTTTAAAAAAAAAGAGAGACCGCTGAGTATCGACCTCACCAAGATATCCCAGAGATGCTCACTCGAATGGAAGATCGCACCAGCTATGTTTATATGCTGTCAGTGTAGTTTTTTTCTTGACGTACAAGATACCAAAGTCTGAATAGATAACACGAGAACTTAATAACGTCAGGGGAAAAAAAGTTTTAGCAAATTTAAAATGATACCGTTAAAGATTTTCCAACTAAACCTAAGCTTAAACTATGCAGTGCTTCATTTTATTTCAGTAATGTAAATAAAAGTGCCTTGATTGTATTTCTTAAAGTTACTTCAACGATATCGCAAATTTTATATTTGTGGAAGGAAATCTTTGCAGACTTCAAAAGTTGCTTATTTTTATTATTAAAAATGGTCACGTATTAGGTTGTTTTTTTCTTTATTTTTTATCTTAAGAAATTTTTTCTGTTAAAAGTTTGAATAAAACACAAATTTTAATTTTTGGCTTTCAGATACATATAAATAAAATATCCGTTTCAGGCACGGAACCAAACGGCAAATAATTTATGAAATTAAAATTTTAAAGAATCTATCAAAAGACAATTCAATTTTCGTATCTGAATAACAGGCACAAATATTATTGAGATTAAAGTATTTACTTTTAAAACCTGAATAACTTTTAAATAAGAGAAAACGAAAGACGTTTTTTTAAGATCTCGAGACGGTATTGGTATTGCATCATAAACGAATACACCGCCATGTTTAATTTTCTGTTAACGAAAATACCTTGTGCGTTTTAGTAATATCTTAGAATTTAAGTAAAAATGTGTTCCATTATTTCAAAATAAAAATCTATTATTAATCAAATTCGATATTTAAAATTTGGAGAAAATGATATCATCTAGCAAAAAGAGTAGATAAAAAGCACTGTAAAAATCCATTAAGAACCAAAATATGATTTTTATGTGGCTCTTATACGACATTAAACACGATTAATTGTAAACATCACGTAGAGACGGTCTTTTGGTTCTTTGTGTAAATGATTAAAGATGAAGCAAACACTGACTTTGTTCAGCGATGTTTGATTTAAATCCGCTATTGTTTCTGCTTTAATTGAATACAGAAAGAGAAGGTGTAGTAAGGCAGTCAGGGAGACGTTTTAAAAATATTTCTACAGCATTCCAATATCACAGTGCAACTGCGGAAAAAAGATAATATTTTTGTCTGACGCAGCGAGTAACATTTCAGCGCCGACTGCGGCACCTCATTAATGAAGGAATATTGTTTAGAATAATTTATGAAAATCTTTTTCTATTTAGTAAAGCTATTTATTCATTTTAGGTGCACTGTTTGTGTAATTAATTTTCTTCAGTTAATGTAAAGCTCCTAAATATATTTAATTGGATTTTTTTTTTTTAATATTTAAAGGTTATATATAGATGTTGAATATACCGGTCTAGAGAAAGAAAGAGTAGAAAAGAACAACGAGATGGACATGAGGGATAATAAAGATAACACATTAAAAAGAATAACCTGAATATTTCGAAATGTCACTGTTCATTTTCAACAGAATAAACTTTAGCAATAGCTTGTAGACTCACCAATAAAATTTCCAATTTAGCTTATGTGATCAACTTTTTAATGCATATCTTCATATTGGCAATTGATTGTGAAAAATACCTGGAGCAATGGTTCTCAATCGGTGCGCTGTGAGAACTGTCCGAGTGCGCCGTGAACTTTTATAGAAAGGTAATGAAAATCAATGTAAAACAAGCATATTGTTTTATCTTAAACAATATTCAATCCAACCAAAATTACAACTCATAGAACTCATGAAAATTAATCATCAAATACTTCAACCCTTAGAACCCGCGACCCCTATATTTCGGGGTATTATAAATATTTACAATATCCAATTACCCCGATATTTATGGGTTTTAGCACAAGGTAAATATAAACAGTTTTATTGGCCAATCAGTGCGGTCTTTATAAACAGCATTAGGCTAGTTATTTGCAGATGGCGGATCAATCGAAATAGCCAGTTTCCTGAAGATTCTTGCTGTTTGGATTGCTCAGGAGCTCAGGAATCAAAGGGTTAAAGGTGAGGTATTGGTCTTTCAAATCTAAAACGTGAGCATTCTAAACGCAGGTGGCCAAAGGGCGAAATTGAGACTGTGATAGCAGACGCAGCGAAATTGACCGTATCCCCATTTCTTTTCCGGATCTATTTTACATCCCCTGATCTAAGAAGAAATGGATAAGTTTGTTGTCAAAAGAAGTAATTATTCCGCTTATTCAATCATTAATGAAACATCTGAACCCCAAGAAAAAAAGCAAGAATTGTTCAGACAGTATAATGAGAGCTATCTGGCCTTTGGATTTTCATGAACAGGATGTGCTACTTGCCCCTTCTTACCTGAAGGCCTCATCTGCAGAGAGATGTTGGCAAAGGTTGCGATGGCACCAAGAAAGTTAAAACACCGTTTGCAGACAAAACATCCATCGTTTGCGAGCAAAGACATACAGCACGTCAAGAGCTTTAAAAAATAAAACATGAAAAGACCAAACGTCTAATAGAGTGTGTGCAGGTATTGAATAAAGCTCAAAAGGCTAGTTACCTGGTGGCTGAGCTTGTAGCCAAACCAAAGAAGCCCCATACCATTGCCAAACCGTAATCATGCCTGCATGTAAAAAAAAATTGTAGGTGTGATTTTATGAGCTGATGCTACAAAAGGGATCGAAAAAAATTCCATTCTCTAATAATAGTTAAACGGCGAATTGACTCATGTCAATGCTGCAGGAGAAATTAGTGACTGGTGGGAAGTTTGACGAGTCCACTGATATAAACGGACACTGCCAGCTACTGGCCAATGTTCGGAATGTTGATGGGGACTCAATTCAGGAGAATTTTAAATTTTGTCAGGAGCAACCAAGTCATGCAATTGGCGAGGAAATATTCTGGGTAACAGATACTTATTTTGAAGGAAAATAAACTAACCTGGGCCATGTGTTGTAGCATGACAAGGAGATTCAAAGGATTTGTCATTAAGACAAAATCCTCCATCTTGAAGCTCTTGTAGCTAAACCACTGCCACCAGAGTTAGTTACAGTATTAGAAAAAACCGTCAAAATCGTGAATTACGTAAAATCACGGCCATTGAAATCATCTTTGTTCACCAATCTGTGTGGAAATATGGGGGCGAGCATTAGAGTTTGCTGTTACACACCGTGGTGCGAAGGGTATCGTGGAGGGGGCGGCTCTCTCCCGTGTTCCTGCGCTTTGGGGAGAACTAACAGAGTTTTCAAAAATTAAAGAATTACTATTTGATAATTACTGGTGGGCTAAGATAGCAAAACTCGCCGACATTTCCAGCCATCTTAATGAGCCTAATATTAAAACGCAGCGGAAGAACGAGACGATCCTGACCCATCACAGATAAATTCCAATCTTTCAGAACAAAACTGGATCTTTGACCAGAGACAGTGGCAGGGGGATCACTTGAGTTGTTTCCGCTAATATTGTCAGCGGTGGACGCAGCTGTCAAGGTGCACAGCCTCATATTCCAACATCTCAAAACGCTGCAAGAGAAGTTCGAATGCTACTTCGCCTCTACAAGTATAGAAGAATATGACTGGACACGTGATCAGTTTGGTTCGCTTCCTTCCGAGTCATCACGAGAGGTTCTCTGACCGTGCTATTGCTGCACTCACGCCCTTTCCGTCAACATACCTCAGCGATCCAGCATCTTCAACATTGATATACGTATTCAAAAAAAAAAAAACAGCACGAAGGAGGCGCTTGTCAGCGGAGCAAGATTCGTGGGTGGCCCCTCATCGATTCCTGCCAGGACCAGAAGGCTTTGCGCTCACCGGAAGGGTCAGGTTTTCGCACTAACCCGGTAAGTTGCTATTATAGTCTGCTTTGCGTTTTGCTCTGATCCACTGAATTCCAACTATTTATCCGTTCAATTATTTAATAAAAATCATATTTGTAAAAATATTGTTACAAATATGAAATTCATTACTCGAAAAGACGAAATTCAGAACCCTGGACCGAGTGCTGCACGTGGCGTGGAACGGATCTATGGCTATGAATAATTAGAAATAGGTGAGTCGGGTAGATTCTGAAGATATCTCTGTGCTCGCTGTCGAGGACAGTGTGTTGTCTGGAGGATTTGAAACATAAATGCATTTTATCCTTGTTTAGCTTGGTGTATGTTCTATGTTGCAAACCACTATGGTAAGACCTGAGCACATTGAACGTAAGTAAATGTGACGTTGATGTGCAGTCAATTCAGCTGAAAAAAAATGGGTGAGTTGTGGATTTGTTTGTCTCACTGAAGTGAGAGCCCTGTTACCAAAAAGGTTGGGAGGAGCCACTGGCCCAGAGAATATGCTATAGTGATTTTAAGTTGAAACATATTTGAAATGACTTTTATTTTGTCAGCCTATTCTTATTTTAATTTTGGTGAATTTACTAGTTAAAATTCAGCATTGTGAAACCCTCTTCTATTGGATTCAGCTGCAAGCATTTAGATTATTATTTTATTTGCTTTAGATCTTTAAATCATTTTTTATAAAATGCATCAATAATAGTAAATTGTTTTAATCATCGCATAGCCCTAAACCCAGCGTACTATCAGAATCAGGATAATTCTTTTTTGTAGATGATTTTGAACTCTGGGTGAATTTCTGAAAAAAGAAACTTCTAGCAATCAAAACTCTATTCGGTGACACCTTTTTAATATATTTTCTACAAAATTGAACAGTATATTTGCACTGCAAGTAAAACGTTGTTCACTATAAACTGAAGCGTGAAAATGAACACAACTTTATCAAAAGTCAAATTAGAATAAATCTAAGTATTAAATAAACCAAAATAGTAGTTTTAAGAATCTCTTTATTGTCTATTTTAAGGCAAATGGATACATTACTAGGTCCTGATTAGTTATATCTATTTCTGCGTAATCTGTATACATTTATAAATCAAGGCGATTTGTTTCAAATTAAAATATGTTAATATATATTTAACGTATTACATGCAGTGACTTCTTTTTAAAGCGTAAAAAAATATCCTGGCACTATCACGTTTCTATGCATTTTAAACGGAGTCCGTTTTTGAGCAGCATACAGAAATAAATAGAAAGCATAAGTCTCTAGGACTGGCAAGATTTACGGTATTAACTATGCAAGACCAATGTAATTGACTCGATCGTCATAAATAACTCTTGTATTGTGCTGGCGCCAGTAGTTGAAGTAGATTTACAACTTAAAATCAGTTTTCATCTCACATGAAAGAAAAGCATTAACAAACCAAGATTGATACAAACAAAGAAAGATTTGTAAGACGAGAATTTGTGTGAAAATTAATTACTTTTAAAACCTGCAAGCAAGATAAAATTGCAGTTTCATTAATTTTTTCGCAACCATAACTCATCCTATTGTCGGCAGTAATTATGTCGGTAACTGATCATTTTCACTTTCTAAAAAAAACTTATTTTTAAGAAAGTTTTTCTATTATGTACAGCTATTCTAAACGTTTCATGCTAAGACTGTGGGAAATATTTTAAAACGCATTTTTTACATTAAAATCAGTAATTATCTTTAAAAAATTTTTTTGTTTTACTTATGTTTTGAAATCGTCTCCGGCTTGGTTTTAGTTGAACAACGTTTCTCAGTATAACAATACTCCACATTCACCGTCCCACGTTGTCTGATTTAATCCGTTGTTTCAAATGTTGCATGAGAGAAATGAATACCCTTTTTTTTCTTTTAAAAAATGTTTACTAACCTTTTTCAAAAAAAAGACATGTTTTTTATGCCATATTGTGTCTTGAAGCTGGGCAGGTGTAAATGTCTGTCACTAGAGCAACCTTCAGGATGACGACTGACTAAATGCAAGTTTGTTAGGCTTTCTAAAGCAGTAAAGTAAGTACTCGTGAATTACTTACTATTTTCTACGTGTTTTTTGTTGTACTGTTGAATGGAGTGTTCCCATCTTCATATGTAAAGAAAGGTTTTTGAAATTCTTTTACGATAGTGGATATAGCTGAGATGTTTTTAAAACATGCATCTACTTCCCTTGTAAATAGTCAGCTTCTAGGGGCGCCTCCATTTACCACCTCTCTTTATCAATGCAGATAGCTACCAAAATAGTCTTATCATATTATACGTAAGAAAAAATATACACATGTAGCATATAGTAATTATTTCGTTTATAAAATATTAATTTTTGGTTGTAGAAGAAGTCATTTGTTGTAATTTTTCCTGAGTATGCTAAAGGCATTTTCACACTGATGGTGCTCCAAAACTATCTCCTTTTGTATTCACTTATGGTCGTTTTGGACCAAAATTTATCTTTCACAAACAATTTTTTTTAAAAAAATTAACAAAATAAATATATATTTTACTCAGAAAAGAATTTTAAATAATCCAATTACTTTTTTAAAATTATATTATTTGTATTACGCTATTAAATCGGTATGATAATATTTATCTTTATTTCTCATTGATTGAGTATAATACATATATATATATATATAATGTTTTAAACGGTTCACGTATGCACATCCATTATTTATACCACTTAGTATTTATATTCGCTATAAATCTTTTGCTTTGGCGGCGCGGTAGTACATTGGTTATTTTATTAGACTGCTACGGTCGAGAGCCAGGGTTCGCTTCCAGTGGAAATAAGTAAATCTGGCGATCTTTCCTGGGCGTGGTTTATTCTGGCTCTTCTTCCCAGCCGGCTACTGCGTGGATTTTCTCCCACATCTAAAGATGACAAAATCAAACGCGCTGGGTCAGTCCTGGCGCTGTGTTTCCGGTACTTTCTAACTAACGATCGTGGCCCCACGCTCCTTCATCAGGGATGTTTACCTTGTAGACATCGGCTCACAACCACAAAACCAATCTTTTACCTCCAGATGGTTACTTGGTTACACCCTCAACTGTCTATTATACATACTTTTTAGTTCAATGTAAACAATGAAACAGCGGAGGCCTATAAATGGTTTTCATCATAATGTCGAAATGTTTTAAAGGGAATCGAACACGCGGTTATGAAATACACTAATATTACTAGACAGTTGTAAGTATATAAAAGCTTTCTTTAAAAAAAAAAGCAAGCTCAAAATTAAGACAGCATAGAATATTATATCTGTATATGCAAATAACAGAACTGTGAGGATATAAGGACGCTTAAAAATTTGCAAGTAAGAAATTAAAAATTGTATTAAAATGTATCAGGAAAACTAGTATCCATCTCCATGCTTTGTGGCATATTTCCACTAACGCCTTATTATTTATTTTAGTTTGTTTATATTTTTATTGTATGCGATTTTCTACAGCTTTTTAAATAGAATGATTTTCTGTATTTTTTTTTCAAAACTCTGTGATAATCCTAGTTTAAGTTCCTTCATTTGAACGTGGTTTCAAACAGCTTTTTGAAAAGATTAATACTAGAATGTCGGATCGGTTGCATATTTAATGTTGACCCCGTGATTCAATTACTAAAACGACTGCAAATTTTAAAAGGTTTTTTTTGTAATCTGTTCGATCTGGATCACAAAATAGAAAAGAAAAGTTTTCAGGTTACTGATGGCGACCTCGTTTTACTTCTTTGCTCATGAGAAGAAAGGAGTTTATGTCAGTTTTAGCTTGCTGTTCATGTTCCTAGAGAAAATTCCTCTTTATATATCATGCAGTGTTTGCCAATTATGTGCAGTACCAAAGGCTGCAGACACATCGATCTATATATACACACGCTAAAGAATATTCAACAAATTAAGAACGCTGTGCGAGGACATATCGTAGATCGTTAAAAAATTAAATTGCACTTTATTGGAATAAACGCATGGTGCTGCAGGTTTTTTATTTTGTTTTGTTTTGTTGATATTTGTTATTGGATGAGTTAGAGAACATTAAAGGATTCTCAGCGCTGTGCCGCATCCCCCCTAACAGTGAAAACACCGGCTCGTTTATGTTAATTCGTTCTTAAAATATCGATATTTAAAAAAAAATTTTTTTTTGTTTACCCTAAATTAACTCACGTGAGCTTAAATATTTAGTGAATCTTCTTGCATTCTTTGTTGTTTTTTTTTAGAAAAAATGTAGAAGTAAGAACAAAAATAAAAGAATACTTTAAAAAGTACACTGTGTCAGATCAAGTTAGCTAGCAGCGGACAAATTAAGTAATGTCACAGATACTGATGCAGTTAGTAACAGTGTAGGAGAACAGTCGTTATGGATGCGCGGATACTGGCTGCATCTTTACAATGTCTTATGCATTTTGTTGAAAAAATTTTCTGTATCTTTTCCTATCTACGTATATTCTTTAGAAAAAATATGCTTTATTAATTTGATGAGATTACTTCAGATCACAGGTTGTGTGGACATTATCATAAATAATACCAAATGGAGTGTAGTAACATCGAGTACGAAGATTTAAAACATGTACTGGTTTATATGGACACTATTGGGACCAAATGCATTTTCAGAATTAAAACTTTTGGCATAATATTTTTCAGTTATTTTTATTATAAGACTACTGCAAGTGGATAACAAACACTCTATCTCCACTACTTGTGTGTGTGTGTGGTGTGTGTGTGTGTGTGTGTGTGTGTGTGTGTGTGTGTGTGTGTTTTGGGTGTTGTGCTTCTTTTGTGTATGGTATATAGATAAAGCCCGGATAGAATCAGTTACGCTGGACAACAATGATTTTGCTACAGGAACACTATCATACATACTTTGTAGTATTTCGCGCACATATTTCAAATCTGAAAATCGTTGTGCTCTAGGACGTCACGTTTTTAGTTATGGCATGTGACTGATGAATGGAGGTTATTCATAGACTGTAGCAAACTAAGCCTTAAGGCTGTGCTGTTACGTCATGGTAACCAAAACTTTCGGTTCCTATAGCTAATGCAGTTGGCTTTAAAGAGACATACGAATCGATGGAACTCCTTTTGCAAGTGACGAGTTATTCGGATCATAAATGGAAAATTTGTGGTGATCTCAAAGTTATTTCTCTCCTCGGATTGCAGCTAGGGTACATACAACACATGTTTCTTGTGTTTTTGGAACAGCCGTGATGATGCCAACCATTACACTCGAAAAGACTGCCTATGCAACAGGAACCTATAGTTGGTAGGTATAATGTACAACATATGCTATTGGTAGACCCTCAGAATATCTACCTTCCGCCATTTTATATCAAACTCGACCTTATGGAAAACTTTGTCAAAGCCATGATAAAGACGGTGATGGCTTCAAGTACCAAAGAGGGAAGTTTTGGTGCTGACAAAAGTGAAGCTAAACTCAAAGAAGGAAATTTTGTGGGGCCTGAAATTCGAGAACTCATGCGTGATGACGGGTTCAAAAGATAAGCTGAATCCATTGGAGTCTGCAGCTTCGGAAGCATTTATTTTAGATTTACAGAACTTTCTTGGAAAATCTAGAGCTGAGCAGTATGCTGAGTATGTTGAAAACATGCTAGTGACGTATCAGCTAATGGGGACCAGGATGTCTCTACAGATGCATTTTCTGCATTTGCATATTGATTTTTTCAACCAATCTAGAGGTTGTCAGTGATGAGCATGGTGAAAGGTTCCACCAAAACATAGAGGTTATGCAAAGTAGATATCAGGGCAAATTCAATCCCAACATGATAGGTGATTACTATTGGTTCCTCCAAAGGGAGACTGATGCCACACATAAGCGCAAAAACAATTGTCTGAAACATTTTTGAACATTTGGAATGTACCTACTTTGTGAGATAAACGTATTCCATATTTTCCATACTGTTTTTATTAGTCTTTCTCATGCATCTGTTGTCTGATCATGGAAAATGTTTCACATTAAACATTTGAATACCAAATACTTTTGTTCAAGCTTTATATAGTTCATATAACATAAGTTATAATATAGCGTTAGTGGTGAAATTTCTCTTTATGCATATTTAAAAAACCTGACGTCCTAGCCAAATTCTGACTTCGGATTTGAAATCAGCACCCAAAATTTAGCTAAGATCACCCACATTTTTCTCAGTGGCAAACAAAAAAGTTTCATTTTGTTGTCCAGTGTTATCAGTTCCTGGTTTCTTTCTAGAATCGGTATGATGCTCTTCGTCGGTAAGTACAGAAATCAACAGCTTTCATTTCGAAAGTAACATGATTCACTCTGTTGTGTTTGTATTCAAATTTTTAATTGCGTTTTGGTTAATAATCGATAATAACGAATATCAGTGAAGGGAGCTGAATTTGGCATTTTATTTTTTCTATAATATTATTTTTTTAGAGCCATAGCTAATGGTTCACGAACATGTTTATGTGGACTAGAATCTAATGTATACCTACAAAAGCGTATGAAGAAAGAACAGACAACACCGGTATTGATATATCACCAAGCTATTATGGGTATCTGGCACTATCCAATTTTGCTCGTTTTTTTAAATAATGGTTATAAAAACAAAAGACCAACTTTATTGTAGTTTATTTGTTATTAAATCAAGAAAAGATAAATTTCTGGGTGATTAACACGGCCAGTAAAACAAAATTAAGACTCTTGTTTAGTGATGTAGGTTTAAGCGATTTTGAGACAGTTTAGTTTGGAACAGGGAAAAATGGGATTAAATTCAATTCGTGTCGACTGGTTTTTTC
This sequence comes from Nautilus pompilius, assembly GCA_018389105.1. Taxonomy (NCBI): domain Eukaryota; kingdom Metazoa; phylum Mollusca; class Cephalopoda; order Nautilida; family Nautilidae; genus Nautilus; species Nautilus pompilius. The sequence goes on from JACATO010001894.1 coordinate 1,279,340, forward strand.
TTTTATTGTTATTGTCTTCTCTCACTGTTTTTTTGCTGCTGTTGTTGTTGAGCGAGTTGGACTTCCGAACAAGGCTCTGTCAATGGCATTGCATCCCGTAAAGACAAGCTCTGTCGAGTTCTCCTCGTTATTGAGAGATGTTCGTCGAGCCGACAAGCGGCCCGGTCCACTCGACACCGGGGGCCCCAAGGACCCGGGAGGTCTCTCTCACGTCGGGCACCAAGGAAATGCAGTACAGCTGTTTCACGCTATGGCGATCATCAGCGACAAGTCTCCTCCGACCCCAACCTTGGATCGAACCCGGTACAGGAGCAACGGTCCCCCTTACGGAGCTAACCCGCTATCACCTGCCCCACCGGGCCGGTGTTGCTTCTGCTGCTGCCGCAGATGTTACATTTTTTTTTCCTTTAGAGGATGATTTCTGAGGATTGGTGGAGAGAAAATAGATGAAATTAAACTATAAAAGGCGGTAAGTTTTAAACACCTGCACACTCCACGGAGCCTCATTCTTGTTTGATTAATCTTTATTAATTGTCTTCAAGAGCCAAATCTTTTACGCGTCAGGTGTAAGAGTTTGTAGCTGTTCTGTAAAGCCTGGCTCTTAGTTATTTAATGTGTATAGTAAAGAACAGTATTCACCCACTGTCTATTCAGACTTTAAAAAAAAATAGATTTAGGGAACCCTGATGCCATCACCCCTCCTCCTCAACCACGAAAAGACGTTTTCTTTCTTTTTCCTTTTTATTACTTTTTACCAGAAACCGCAGGATGCTTTTACAGTATAAAAATTTACAAAACCAGGTGAATCAACTTCAGCTGATCGCAAATATATTTTTGATTTTTGAATGTGTAATCATGGACTTAGCTATAAAAAAAAGTTTTACAGGTTTGAAAAAGAAAATAAACAAAACTTTAAAACTTTTCGAAGTATTCACTTAATAGTTCGATGTTTACACGACAGAGGGCGTTTTTCCTTTCTATAATCCCCTTTTCCGTCGTACGATATGTTGAGAAGATGCTGCAAACAGAACAAGGAATTTATTCGTGCATTTCCCACAATTTTACTATTGGAACCGACTTCTAGATGTTGAGCGTTTTCTGTTTTAGCTACTAACATCAATGGTCGCTAATTGATCGTATGTACCGTTTTCCACTTACTGACCTATGGACAACAGCGATAAATCCCTGAACGCGAGCTGCCTAACAAGAAAGAAATATCCTACCTTTGTAATTAGATAAACGTTCAAAATCAACTTATCGCACCTGCTCGTCGGGCTGCAGAAGGAGGGATTGGATTTAAATTTGGCGAGATGTCTGCAGGAAAACATTTGTCATACATTAAAAATTACAAAAATCAGCCCCTTATGCAGATTCTTAAGTTTTCTAATTTTTTTTTTTTTTTACATTTATGATATTATACATTTGGAATAAAACAATAACAACATTTAGGTTAGTTAATTTCTTTCTTTCCTCTACTATTCACAACCTAAGAACTGTACAAAGCAGGCAGCCCAGCGTCTCCCTACAGCAATATAAAATACATTTAAAACAATGGAACGAATACGTACATGTAAAAAATAAGTAATTTAAAATGAATGAGCCTTAGTACGTTTTCAAAAAATGAAATGCTTGCCCATTCTATCTGCTGATGCTACATTGCGTATTTCGAACTACGTAAGTTCTTCTCAGCCTTGTCTATACTTCAACAGCCCTTATATCTATATCTACCATTTCGTACGTCATTCGTGATCTTCTATTGATTTCTTCAGATATACATCAAACTCAGGTGCTTATTTTGCCGAAATTACACGTACTTCCCTTTACGTTTGAATATAATATATTTTTTTGTAGTTTTGTTTGTAGATAAATTGTAATATTAATGTGTTATGACCGTCGGCAGAGAGTTTTATTGCGAAAAATTACTATTTAAAAAAAAAAGTAGCTACATGCGTTAAGTTCTATGACGACTCGGCGACCACAAACAACAGTGTCTCCATTTTCCTGAAGAAACCTGGACGGAAAGTAAACTTTAGCGATGACTTAGACAGACAGCTAGGTATTATAAAAAAGTTTTTGTTTTGCGGTTTACACTTGCAAAGTAAACGTTAATTAACTATTCTCAATGCCAGGTATTTTTTCGAGTCGTTTAAAGGTTACTGGAAGTGGCGTGCTTTTCGATGATACATTCTTCGAATTATTGTGGCAATAGAGTAATATAATAGTTCGATTTGTATTACGGACAAAGCGTTTGTCCAAAAATGGTATATCCTTCGGTATCACGAGTTCACTGATCATTTTCCAAACTGTTATACGCTCAAAGCACACACACACACACACACGCACACGCACACGCACACACACACGCACACGCACACAAACGTACTTATTCTAATTACGAATTAAGTACAAATTAATTTTTAAATGAGTGTAATGCAGACAAATATTTAATAATAAAATTAATAAGTTTAGTATTAACAAATATATACAGTATATATGTATCTGTGCGAAGTATATTGATTATTTCATTATATTTTTTAAAAAATAGATATTTTGTAGGTTTCTTTAAATTATTTACGCCATTTCCAAAACTTTACTTCGTGTTTTCCGATTTTTGCGTCTGTTTGGTTCTGTCAAATTCTTTATATATATACATTTTTTTTTTTCAGGAAGCACTGAGCACTGCGGATTTTTATTAGTGCCTATCACGAACACCAGATGTCGCTGAATAGTTTCTACGAAGTCAACAAAGCCAACAAAAGCTTTCAGATAGTCAGAAACACGCAGTCGCTCTGTGTACAAAGTTTCTCATTGAGCAAGGTTCTGACAAAAATATTTACGGGAAATTCAGCCCTAACTCGACTGTTTTAGCTTTGGAAATAAGAGCGGCAATACCACGGATAGTGTTCGTGCAGTCGTCTGTATGAAAATATGCAGAGCGTGACTGAAACATAACCAGGAATCTGTTAAAGTAATAACCTATTTCATTTTAAAGTCACTTTTAATTATTGTTTTTCAGGTATTTCTATTACAACATTCTGTAGGCAGGGCTACATTAAGAGCTCACGCGCCAGATAAATGTCTCATAGAACAGAAACTAAGATGCCTTTTTGAATGTGAATCCCATTCGCTGTTTGTGTTTTGTTCTTTCCTTTCTTTCCGCCCTTTCCCTTTATTTTCAGACGACAGATCTCCGTCAGCATTTCATGATATGCAAAAAAAATAGTCAATAAAACATCTGAAATTCGTCAAGCAACTTAATAAAAAAAATGACATTTTGGAAAGGATTGATATTTGACATTTATTTCAACTTTACTTGATATTTGATTATCCGTACCTTATTTATTTTTCCAAAGCATCGAATTTACTTTAATATCAAATAAATCCACTTAAAGTACTGAGGTAAATTGTAAAGTATTCGAAATTAAAACTGTCAAAGTTACTCATTTCCACACCTTCAGGCCCCTATACACATGAATAATGTTAACAACAGCAATATATATATATATCATAATATTACCTTTATGGTACAACAAACCAGGGAAAACATTACATTAAAAATAGATAATTTATTAAAGCAAATTATTAAAAAATATTTCTGAAGTAAATTCTAATCTATACAATTTTAAAAAAAAAAACATATGGGGTAGAGAAAGTAAAGGAAAAGAATGTTTTTCGTAAATTATCTGATTATGGGATTAAAAAAATAAATGGATTTTCTTGTTGAATGTTAAGTAACATTAACATCTTAATTTAGAAATTGGTTTACTATCTATCTATCTCTCTCTCTCTCTCTCTCTCTCTCTCTCTCTCTCTCTCTCTCTCTCTCTCTCTCTCTCTCTCTCTCTCTCTCTCTCTCTCTCGTCGTACAAAATTTCTAGTATTATTTGTGTCTAAACAAGATGATAATATATTTTATATGGTATAATTTAATCGTAAAAAATCGGAATATGCTGCATTAATAATGTTTACAAATACTTCAATCATACAAAAAAAAATAGGATAAAGAATTGATTAATCTACGACCACTTACATAGAACAGCTGGCTACGTGAAAGAAGTGACATAAATAGCTGATGCTTTTTTGATATCCAAATAAAATACCAAAGAAACTTACTGGTAGCGGTCTAATTGTGACCTGAAGCGGTAACTCCACCTGTATAGGACATGCCAACAGGTAAGTACGCCAACAAAAAAGACCCAAGCTGGTCCCAGCCTGTCTGCGCTCAGGTTGTCAGGGAATGTTCCCAGAGTTATTTGATGCGGTTCCAAGTCTGTCTCTCTCACTTAGCAGATCAATACTCTCTTCGCTGGGAAAATACGCTACAGAAAATCAGCGCTTTCTTTGGCAAGCTTACTATGAGTGTATGCTTAACTTAGCCGATTTGGGATGAAACATAGCAATAAAATTCATAGTTCTTTCACCTAACGTAACAATGCCCTATTCGAAAATATCCATTGAAATATTTATCTTATTAATTAGAAAAGATATAACGCATTTAATCAAGCGTGTTGTTTTACTATCCTTCTACTAATTTGAGATTTGTCGTGAACAATAAGGTAACCTGGCTGTCAATGCTACATTTGCTCATGTTCGGATGAAACTCAGATTTGTTATGATCATATTTTTTTTATAAAAGCAGATTAAAAAGATGAAATATTTGAGGTAAAGAAATATTATACTGGTGAGTCCTAGAAAGTGTCTTTTTTGCTTTTGCTTTTGTTTTAAGACCACCAATAGATACATGGTGTTCAATTTTTATGTAATGTTACTGTAAACTGTGAAGCACAGCAGTAAACGATTCCTGTAGTGACTGCTTAAAACAATACATATTACACAAAACAATCAAAATTTTAATTTTAATCATATTTTCGTAAAAAGAAATATATTAAATTTACTTTAAACAAATACCTTAAAGTTTTGACGTCTATTTTTATTTTCTGTGCAGTTTAAAAAAAACGAGTCCGTTCTCAAGCAATTAATTCCATGTGCATTACAGTTTTGTTATTAAATAGAGAGATGCAAAGAGAAGTGTAATTGATAGATAGGTAGAAAGATAGATAGAAAGGTACAGAGAGATAGATAGACAGGCAGATAGACGGAAAGACAGATAAAGAGATGAAAAGTGAACATGGTGAAGAAGAAAGCATGAGAAATAAAAAGACAGAGAAAGAGACTGATGAAGTTGAATGTCTCCTAAGACTGTCAATCAGCCCAATGGTTTATTTGAATCAATACATTTTTACCGTTCTGCGCAAATTTTAAATGGGAAAAATAATACAAAACCTTTCTTTTACACGTAAAATACGCATTTTTCATCTTCCCTTATTGTTTTCGATTTAAGATAGCCGCTTCATCAGTGACACAGCATATTCTAAGATTTCGGAATTTACCAATAGAAACTATCTTTACTAATTCACGGAACTCAACAAGAAACCATTTTCCATTGTTTTACCTGATATTTAACGTCAAGCAAGCAACACGGTCCGTCTTCCGGTTGGACCTATAAATCAGTAACAGTAAAACTTTGGTTCGCTTTTAACCGACGGCTGAGTTTGTGCGTAACCTAATTCACATTGCTTTTCGGACCTGTCTCGGTAGCAATTAATGTCGTTTCAAGGAACCCATTGCACATGGCGTTAAAGTTCCGGTGAAAGAACATGCGATCACATAGGCTTGTATCAGCGGAATTCTTCTAGATAGAAACAAAAATAGCATGTCCTATTCAATGGCCCTAATTCGATAAGACACGCTTTTCTCGTGAACCAGGTATGGATTCTAATTGCCAAGTGAATTCAAGCCGGATATCGTTACAAAAAATCCATCATATAAAAAAATTTTCGTCCTGAAATGGATGTTGCTCTTTAAAAATTTCAAAGTTTATATTTTGAGAGTATGTAAAAAAATAAAGATTGTGCTAATCTGTCGTTGCAGGATTCCCTCCGCAGTCAAACAGGACCCTTCTAACAGAAAGTTTTCATTTCCTTCTGAAGACCCTGTTAGCGGTTACCATAGCTCTGACCAGCCTCATCAGATAGAGTGATAATCTCGGAAGAAGAGAAACGTTACTCAAGCAGCAAAATGTTGAAACCCATTTATCTGGAAACTAGGAAAGACCACAATGTAAACATAAATTGCATACTAATTTATATCATCCATAATTTAAACATATACATGTTAAACAAGAGTTACATACTTTTCCACGTATGCCACTAATATTTAATAAACAGCAGTATTAAAATGAGTGAAGCTAAACAGTCGCCAATTATCTGACGTCACAGCAATGTTTTATTTTCGGACTTGCCTACTAATGACGGCTTTTTGTTGAACTGACAAGCTGTTCAACGATTACCATATCCTTATGATCAGACATTTGTCGTTTAATCATTCCAATGTTTTTCCATGTATTCGGAAAGCACACTTTTTTATTCTAGTGCAAGCAACATATCTTTACACTCGTTAAAAAGACAGTTTGTTGCTATCAGGTAAAAATTTCGAAAAGAACAAAGGGGAAATAGAAAGTTTTCCTTTCTGTTCATATGAAAGAAAACAAAAACAAAGAAATGTCAGTGGACACTTGCTACTATTTGCTTATAAACATCATAGAACGCAAACATACGAGATGTAGTCAAAAAGTATCCGACCTTTGGCCAAAAAAACAAGTAATATTAAAAAAACTCACCATTTTGATTTAGTTTCCTTCAAAGTATTCGCCTCGGGAGTCTACACACTTCTGCCAGCGTTCCTGCCACTGCTGGAAACATTTCTGGAAATCACTTTTTGGGATGCTGTAGAGCTGTGCCGTCGAATTTTGCTTAATGTCCTCTGTTGACTCAAATCTTCTCCCTTTGAGTGTTTTTTAGCTTTGGTAATAGCCAAAAGTCACCTGGAACCAAGCCTGGGGAGTAGGAAGCCTGACGAACAAGTGGTGTGTTATGCTTGGCGAGGAATGCTTGGACGACGTGAGCGGAATGAGCGGGTGCGTTGTCATGGTGGAGTTGCCAGTTCTTTGCTGCCCACAGGTGGGATTTTTTTCGCCGCACAGCTTCACGAACTGACCCATGGCTGATTCCAACTTCGGCAACAATCTCCTCAATAGTCACACGACGGTCTCCATAGACTATTCCTCGAACCTTTGCAATCATTTCGTCGTTTCTGCTAGTCGATGGATGGTCTGCCACAACGTGGCTCACTGTCCACTGAGGTGCGGCCATCTTTGAACCGGTTGTACCACTCCTTTATTTGTGTTTTTCCCATAGCATCATCTCCAAAGGCCTTCTGAATCTTCTCGATACTCTGGGCTTGCGTATCACCAAGTTTCTGGCAGAATTTGATACAGTATCTTTGCTCAATGCGCTCGGTCATCTTGACTCAAAAAGAAAAATCGCACAGCACACTCTTCATGTCTGTACTCAGCACGTCCCTGCGGGCGACTGGCGCCACCTACAGACACGAAAATTTTTGCGCATGCTCAGGAAGGACGCGGCCACCTAATACCCATGCGGATTTTGCTCACGCATTATTATTTTGTCCAAACAAATTCAAGGTCGGATACTTTTTGACTACACCTCGTACAGCGTTGTTTTTGTTCCTGTATTTTTTTCATTTATCTGACATTAATAACAGCTATAAGTTATACTGACCTTTCAGTCTAGAAAATTTTCAGCATTTACTAGCTACTTTTTATCAAACGCTGAATAAAACTTATTTTTATGTATTTAAACCCAATCTTCAATGGCCTAGTATTTACTTAAAACCCGTTTAATGTGTCATTATATATTCTGTAAACCTAACTGTTACTGTCAGTTAATATCGTGTAACGCCAATCTTTACTGAACAAGTAATTAAGTAAAATGTATCTACCGTGTATTATTATATGATGTGTGAAACCAATTCTTAACTTTGCCAGTATAAATCGTGCAAAATCCAAATTTCACTGCGTCAGTAAACATCACGTAAATCCAGTTTTTATTAAGATAGTAATTACGTAAAATGTATCTATAAACCGATTTGTAACCATTCATTTAATTTCATATAAACTCCACATTTAATGAGCCAGTTAATTTTCTTTAATCTATTATCAGATATTATGTAACGCCAATTTTTATCAGTAAACATCATGTAAACATGAACTTTACTTTTTGAGTCACTTAATAAAAAAGCTTCATTCAGTATAATGTAATATAGTTCACGAGGGTACTCTGTATTACGTCATATAATTTAATTAGCATCAGACATTCTTCTAATAACATGTATACTTTGTTTAGATTCTTCTGAAATAAATTCCTACCGATAATTTGATTTCTACAACAACATTAAATGTTTTACAATTTGTTTGTCAAGTGTTTAGATTGTTACAAGAATATGCTTGTTTGTTTTATGATTAAATTTTGTGCCCTGATATTTCTGTCTTTTGGCATTTTAACTCTATGCAAAATATCACGTCAAAATGTCAAGATCTTTTGCAAAAAATATCAATTTTATCATTATTAAATGTACATTACTTTTCTAAATATGTATAACATTTTATTATTTAGCGTTACTAGGTATATTTATAAGACTGCAAAAACAGTCTTAAGAAGTGTGTAACAATCTTATTCATTTTTATTTTAAAAATAACGATACATTGAAACTGTTATATGGAATAACCATAGGTCTTCGAACAGACACCTACTGCCAGATTTGCAAGCCATATATCAGCCAGAACTACCTTGTAGGTATCGTTTTATAATTTGTAGTGAGGGAAACGCACTATCCAGAAAAATATCGCGGAAGACAAGATCCGGTACCGCTCGATAGATACCGCGCACAGTTCCCACTTGTCGGAAATCAAAATGCAGTCACCGTCGTAAAGAGGAGACCATGCTACGTTAGCCGGCTATCCTCTGTTTAAAAATAAAATTAGAAAAGAAATAAGTTAATATGTAATATTTAATAATTCTATATTATTTCATATTTTGATCTAGTTGAAAGTATAGTTATATCAAAGTTTTCTGTTTTTCTTTTGCTGCAATTTACAATGAATAATTTAAGATGTCTGCATTCTTATAAAAATCTTATTGCGAAGTTATAGAATGATACATTTGGCTTGGATACAGCATTAACAAAGAATGGTTTTGTAAAGAAGAGTCCTGGGAGCTTCTGTGAAGACAAATTACAAAACAAAAGTAATTTTAAAAGATTTTTGAAAAAAAAAATGTAATATTATTAGATGTTATAAAGAAATTATTTCCATAAATGTACTGTCATCTTTTATTTAAATAGTTTACAATGAAAATCCTTTTATAAAAGGCAAATATACTCTGAACAAAAGAAGTAAACAAATTTGATATTAAAAGAGGAAAAAAACTTAACTTTATTTTATTTGAATTACATTGATCCCTGTCTATTTTTTTTGTATATAATATTTCATTTTATTTTAGTACAGTTTACCTTTAAATTTACTTTCGAAGCTAATCGTCGAAATACTAATATATTCCCTAAATTTGCCTATTTTTCTGGGTTTTTTTTAAAATTTAAACTTCGCTCGCAGTAGAAACAAAATATTTATAAAAATTTCTGTACTCACGAACATTCAATTGTTAATTACTACAATGAAGCCTTTTCGTATGTTTATCATCTATTAGGATTTTTAAATAACGGAAAGTCATTTATTTACTAATGTACATCTTTGCGCTTTCTAAATACTCCGAACGCCTACTGAAAATTAACAATGTCATTAGTATTTGGTAATTAGATCTATTTGAAATAGCTATATTCTACGAGCTGCCGACACAGAGGCCAGCTTCCTAACGCATGGAACTTCCTTGGCAGTAGAAATCATCTCGGACTGAAGCGGAAATTATCGTCGTTTTCGTCGATTCGTTATTATTTTGTGAGAAAGCTGACAGGAATCTTGAATAGAACTTTGCCATTTAGAACGGATGTGAGTAAGGTAATAATTTCTAAAAAGATCTTAGTCGTGATTATAAATAAATACATATATGCAATTGTGGGATACGTTAAAAATGTAGTATATCAAGAGTGATACCACCCACCTTTTTACTGAAGTTATAAAAGTTATGATGAAGGGTCTGAAGTAAGTCTTTGCAGGTCTGGAAACATCAAAATAACTAAATCGGTAATTGTGCAAGTAAATCGCCAAATTATGGAAAGTTTTAGTGTAGATTTCATCATCCTTAGTTTTTTTTTTAAATTGAGGTTTCTTTTTCGAAGTACTATTTGATATCATAACCGGTGTCATCTAGTAATGGAAACAATAAACTCATTTCATCCATAAATGACTTTCCAAAGGTAATGAATTTATTTTAAGTTAATCATCGCAGCTATGAGGTCCGAAACAATTGACTGCACGTGTTATATATACAAGTCTTACTTCTCCACATAATCACCATCACGTTTAGGTCAGCATTTAGCAGAAGTTCGAAGCCTGTACAGTAAAAACTGTGAAGATTGCACCTTCAGCCTTTGCAGAACAGCACGCAAACCTCGTCATTCTCAGAGAAGACAGACTCGGGTTGGGTGCCAGGTCAGGACTAAATGGCAGATGAGAAATTGTCTTTCATCCGATCATCTGGATGGCTTTTATTGTTACGTGCAACGTTATGTCTTATGTAGACCGTTGTCTCTTCAACGTCACGCTCGGTTCTTTTCAGGAGTTCGATGTATCGGTATTTCGATAAAACGGTGGTCTCCCCTTGAAAGTGACAAAGCCGTGAAAAGTGCTGTTCTGAAGTGGCCGAAGGCGCCATTATCATAGTTTTACCATACTAAATCTTGAGAAAATGCGTTAAATCTAGTGTAGATTATATATGGAACTGGCATGGGTAACATGGTTAAACAATTGCATTCAGTTTGAACCTTATAATTGTAATCGTTATATTAAATATATTCAGTCACATCACTTTAGGAAATCGCCTTGTACTTATGTAAAACACCTAATAGAAATGAGCCGGATATTTAAGTTGAGGTGCTCGCCTGTTTTGTGATATTTACCATGTCATTCTCCTAGTGTGTACGTATACTACCAGTCTCGTATTCAGAATCCAGCAACAGGCAGCAAAAATTGATTTAACTAAATTAAATGATTTTCAAGTGTTAAAAAAGGCAAATATTTTTTTTAGTTTAGACTTTAACTATTAATATTAAATTTGGTAGCAGCGAGAAAATATTAAAAGAAATTCAATGAACTGACACCAGACTCCTCTTGCAATTACTAAAAACATTTCTAGAATATTTAATTAACATGATATAGAGCATTTTTGTTTTATCAAAAGCTCCGCTTTCTTTTGTTTTCATAAAGTCAATGAATCTTGAAGATTTATTGCAATTCCTTAAATTTGTACAAGTCTACATCGGTCAAGGACAACATATTTTTAAGCTCATTTTTTTCTGAACAAAATTTCTCTCCGTGAAGGTGAATATCTCAGGTCTGCGCTTGATTTTCTAACAAAGGGCCATCCAAACGAATTACTCATATCGATCTAACAGAACATTCTGAATGTACCAACCTTACTAAAAGAAAAGAGAGAAATAAAATTTTTTTTATTAATATTATTCACGATAATTCAGTGAATATGACTGAAGGTCATGAGATTGACAACTTCTGTCATTCTTGTACAAAACATTAAAATTTTTCGGTTTATAAATAGCTTTCTTTAAATAAGTTATGGAAAACTTTTGACAACTTGGCTAAACATGCATAATATGAACGCCTGAGAAACAAACGAAGAATCTTTCATTCATAAAATGGACCTTTCAATGTGTACACTGATGCGCTATGATAACGTTGTCAAGTGTCAATATTTGGTGTGATACCATTTCATTTAGTCTTTTAAAGGGCATACACATGGCTTTCTGTGCTGTCAAATATACGAAACTGGTGTGGAACATTGTTCTAAATGTCTTGTAGAACTCACTGTAACTCTGATGGACTTTCTGACACTTTCTTCACATTTTCTTTCAAAATATTTACAAATACATTCTTTTGGCATTCTCTGTGATGATTAATTCTGATTCTAGTGATGGCATTGGTTTTCTTCTAGTTCAGATACGTTTTCACGTAATGACTTGTGTTTGGGAGTTGCTTTCTTTTTAATTTCTCCAAAATTATAGTAAATGGTGCTGTACAAATTTATAATTCCTCTTTATTTTTCTTCTAACCGCACAAATAAATTTCCACTTGTGAAATGGTTATCAGAAAGTGTTACTCATTAACTTGCGAAAGAAATTCATGTGTTAAATTACGCAGAGGGGCAGTTAGAAAACTAACTAAACTAACTTCAGTTATTTACTATGTTCTGTTAAAAGAACATTTTAAAACAGGGGCATTAACACGTTTATTTAATTACCCTAAGTGTCATCGTATTGACTATGTAGGTAGGGGATTCTAAAAAATCTGAAGATTTGCAGCGCATGCGTCACAAGCCGATCACTGAGATTCGTTAAATAACCAGAGTGGTTTCGATTTACTGGCAAAAATGATCAATTTTACTAGAAAATTGCAAAATATAAGTAAGGAAATATAACTGAATAGAGTACGTGCGACACATATTTAGATAATATGCTATTTTAAAATCAATCACCAGATGTATTGTATTATTGATGCTGACAATCGCTTCTTTCTGTCTTTTCTTGTACCTGAGCTGAAACGGAGTACACAGAATCTTTAAAAACAAGTAGTTTATTCCAAAACTCTATATTCATTATACAATTTCAGTTTTTTTCCGCTTGGCGATTTCCAAAATAAAGAATTAGTTGGGCTTCTACTGGCAGCAGTTTTTTCTGGAGAGTTGAGGCCTGCGCTGGTCGCCAGTCGATGGCATCTTCTACGTGGCTTCGATATGCGGCTTACCGCTCATCGCATCTGTTCGGCCATCGATTCCGGTCCTAAATACCAGGCAAGTAATACCACGGATTGCGTCGAGAAAACCTGTTAAACATCTAACGAATGGTAAAGACCGGAAACAGTACACGTGAGAAACGCGCGAAACGTAACGATACACAAAAGCAAAAAAAAAAAAAAACACCAAAAACATGACATCAGATATATGCTGAATGCAACTCTGATTCACCGAGAACCAAACATTAACCGCCACCATGGCGAACCAGTGCACTACATTCTATATTATATCCACCGCCTTCTCTTAAAATTAATTTGTCTTTATATTTTTCTTTAGATTAGAAAAGAAATTGTATTCTAAATATGTTTACTTTTAGTGAATACGCAAATAATGAATGAATGCAAGAATAAATAAATAAATAAATAAATAAATAAATAAAGATATTTATCTATTTCTAGTTATTTCACTTTTAAAATTATATCTTATTCCAACGGAGAAGAAAATTGATCTTTAATATCACGTGAATAGCTACGCTAACATTGTTCAGTTTAGTTGCTAGAAAGAGATCAAATCTTCGCTGGCTTATAGAAACAGTGGTATGGAAGATTATTATCCAACATTAAGATTCTTAAATTGATCACCTATATCACTATTAACTACACTTGCCGGGAAGCTATCTCACTGATTAGCAATCATATTATTAAAACAACACACATTTTTAATATCTGCTGGAATCTCTGTTAATTGGGTAATTATGGCTCCTCGTATTAGTAGTTGTAGATAGCCGAAAACATTTTTCCTTGTTCACCTACTCAAATCAATTAATTATTTTTTTTTAATTCTTATTAAGTCTCCTTAATTGTTTGAAATTAAAACTTAGTAGATCTAGTTCAGCACATTCAAAATGCTTATGACTTGCAAAAATATTCTGTGTTGTAATCTTTCTCTTTAATAAATTAGTATCCATTCTTCAATATGGATTTCACATCTCACAGAATATAACAAACGCACCTTTACTTATAGTGTTTGATACTCTAGTTAATTACTAATAACGTACTGTTTGCTTTTTTCCGGTCAAAACGGGCTGATTTTTTGGTTTCTTATAGCATTTAGAACAAGTGGATTTCTTTGTGTTTATTTGCTTATAAATCCTCCTTAACCATGAATTTTTCTACTTTACTGATCTTTAACGAAAATCTTCCGGTTCAGTGTAAAATGTCTAATTGGGCGTGATACATTCCACCTACTTGTTTTACCCTGTTCATCTATAAGTTTTGACAGTGGAACTCCGCCGAACGCGGGAGGCTCGCTCCTGGTGCTGTTGTTTGGCGGCGGAGGAGAAGAAACCGTAACATCGAGGTGCACCTAACTGAGCCCCCCCCCCTCCGGAATCAAACGCGGACCATCGGTTTTAGCTGTCCAACGAGCTGACCGCCCAAGTTCTTGTTTACGAAAAATATAACTGATAATTTAAAGTTTGGAAACTTTTTAAAAAAACAAATCAATTCACTCACACATACTTATCTTCTATAAATATGCATAATTTTCAAAAGATTTGCTTTTTGTAGTAAATGACAGATTTTATTAATCTCCTCCAATTAAATATTTAGTGTGAATTAACAGTTACTGACGCCGTATTTTTACAAAAGTTATTTTCTGCGATTGCCTTTGCTTTCAGCAAGTAATAATTAAAATGAACAAATATCTGGGAGTAATAAAATTTTTTTTTTTCAATATTAGCGTTTTTAATGAAAACACGAACAATGATAATAACATAAACCGAATCAACGGTAGATCGAAAATGTCAAATTATTTCATATATTACGTTCATCAAACCTGAAAATATATTGTGCCGTTATCACAGGTCACAGGAAGTTGTTTCCAAATCAATCGTAAAACCCTGCCTTTCCATCCTTGTGAGAAAATTATTCGTAAAACGGGTACCGTGCGGAAATCTTTCCGCTATCTTGAACACGAAAAAAAAACTACGTTTTTCTGCGAGTTTCACTAAAAAAAAGTAATTAACAATTTTCCAAAAAAAATTGTTTAAATATGTGATAAAATATTTTTCGCCAAATTCATAAATGAGTCACACTGGAAATTTATCAGAATAACTTAAATGACTCACTCGAGAATTAACGAGTTGTGTATTATTCTCTAGGACATAGAATATTACAAATTCTCGCTGATGTTCTGCAGACTAAGGTATATTAATCCCCCAAGCGACTGTTTAGCGTGAAAGTCCCTTACAGATTACTGGTGATCTATGTTAGCTACGTTTGAGAAGATGCAGCAGACATAAACACAAACTACATTATGTTAATTTTTCAATTTGATGCTGCCATAAATTCAGGGGAAAGTCTCTAAGCACATCATGTTAAATAAAAAAGTCATTTAATTTTAGATAAAACAGCACAACCTTCGAATAACAACAATCATTCAAAGCTTTTCGGCACCCATTGTTCGTACTTCGCAGTAAATTTATAAAATCATCACAGTACGGTTACTAGCGGATTACAGACTAACTCATTATCTAAAGATAGTTGCAGAAATGCTCATATTTTCTCTCTTTTTTCCTGAACTTTGAAACTTTATTTTGCTATTTGTTGAGCACCTTAAAGAACAACAAAAAGAAACTGTGGATATTTGCATATTGCAACATTTATTTAATCTTGTGTAAGTTCTATCTAAAGTTGCTGTTTCTGGTCTCTACAACACTTCGAGGAAAACAGATATTTTTTTCCTCAGCGGAAGAAACATATAACCATGCTCTGTCATGATTCTGGATTCCGTTGACTTTATATCACAAGTGAAACTTTTAATTAAGGAACAATCATTTGCCTTACACCTCTTCATAGTTGCATCTAAACCGTAGGCATCTTCAGTTTCTCGAGATGCGGTATGTGAAATAGATTAGATCTACAAAACATCGATTTATTGACGTCGGCAATGCTGCTGAGGAATTTAAACTCGATACTCTTCCGGAACAGTTTTACCCGCTTAATGAAGATAAGTTAGCAGTTTCTTTTTAAAAAGATAAGATTCTTTTTTACGGCTAAAACCGAAAGTACAAATGAGATTTACAGAAATAAACTTTTCAAAAATTTAATACAGTAATATGACCGCGAGTCTAATCACGAAATCAATAAATAATTCCTGTTCTATTTCATAAACGTCTTGATTTTTTTTTTTAAATTACATTTCGAAAGTTAACACAACCAGCCGGATAATACTAAAAGGATGAATAATAAAAAATTACGAAGAGTTTTTCAAAAATATTGTCAATGTATTTATTTAAAGCAACACATTACAACTATAAGATTTAAACTAAATACAATTATTTGACCATGCTAGCCATACAAACTCTCTTTTATGTGTGTATAACTTCCGTCATATTCAGTTCATTTTCTCCAGCATTTAGCAGCATCGTCGAAGCCTGCACGATAAAACTGGTGGTTTTGCCTTCAATTAGTGCAGACCAACAGCACATTTCACGGCCACAAGAATTTTTCAGGAGACTCTACGAAGAGATTCCTTCATGAGGCAATTCAGCGAATGTTCGATACGCTGAAACTGTAAAAAACCTTTGAATGCAGCTTTGAAGAAAGAAAGAAAATAACAGACACACACGTCACGCAGAACGACGCCAAACATCACGTCGCGTAGCGTTCGGTGGAGGCCGTCCAGAAGATTGGATGGGAAGGAATTCCTCATCCGTGGTACAGTCCTAACGTACCACTAACGAGAGACTTTCATCTCTGAGAGAGAGAGAGAGAGAACAAACTATTTGCTAGCTAAATATATATGATGCAAATTTTAAACATGTGCACAGCGATTATATGCATAAGGTGCCAAAAAATTAATTTAAGAATTATGAGACAAAAAAATTTGAAATTCTGCATATAATCTTTTTTTTTTTCTGCGATGCAATGAAACTGGTGCTAGTAATTATAAGCGTTTTCTCTTTCTTATTCTGTATATTTTTGGTAGCCATAAATTGTAAGTCAATCATGAATTCTCGCAAAATCCTTCAAAAATACATTTATTTGTGCATGTAGTTACATCTATATAATAATTTTAAAAAAATTATTGAGTAGAATAAATGTTTGTTTTTTTAAATATTTGATAAACAAGACTGCATTCATCGAAATACCTTTCTTAGTATGGAAAGTTATTTTATAGTGATCCAAGAATTATGCTTGCCAGTGTATATACTTACCAAAATCAGCTTATTTATTGGAGTAAAGTGTAGTAAATAAGCCGAGTTTAATATATATATATATATATATACACTGGCAGCCATATTTCTTGGATCGCTATAAAATAACTTTTTACCCATACTATATTTTTTTCTAAAATCCCTTTCATAAACAAGACAGCATCTCTATTTAATGACAGAGTAAAGAGAGCAATAACATATCCACGGAATGTACTGGCATTTACTCTTACAGGCCGACTACAATTGTTGCTTACCAACGCATTAATGACGTACGTTTTCCGCGTGGTAGTCAGGTGTGGTCAAACGTTGCTACAACTTAACCTGTCTCACGCTTTTTATCTACATCTTTTTAACAAGCTGAAGGAAACGTCGCAGGTGGAGATTTTACCCTGTCAGCATATCACGGAGATGTCAGAAAACCAAAGGTTAGATTTAATTTATTGCTGTAACTTTCGGACTGACATTCTCCCTCACTCATTGATTTTTTCGAACCAAAGTCGCTTCTTTCCATCCCAAATATAATATTGCTGAAGGGATGTTGCCATAAACGTTTGAAAAGTGCGCATTTCAGGTGGAATTAGAAGGATCGAAACTCTGTCGTCGTCTTTACCTTACTCGACTCCACAGCACATGTCTCGTTTTGTGAATTGGCAGCAATTTAATAGGTCGCCATTAAACCACGGTTGCCGATTATGCCGGACAAAACGTCACTTTTACTAGCTCGTAAAAAAGCAACAAAAGGCCGTATTTACCAGGAGTTTACTTGACATTTACTATCTTTCAAATTAATTGTCGAGTAAGTAAAAGAGTTGAGATGAAAGTTGGGTTCTTTTATGTGCATCGATTATAAAGATAAATGTTGTACAGGGCAATTTTTACCTAAATTACTCTGACATTCATCATAACCCTGTCTTACAGTATTTATTAAACACAGATTTCAGATAATCTTGACTGCAGATGGTAAGGCAATACGCTTTAATTTGTAAAACTGCTTATTAAAATATTACACCTCTGTTTCTTCAAAAGAAACTGAAATCCTCACTCTTTTTTTGTTGACAAGTGATCTCAAATTAGTTATTGCTAATCTACCTATGTTTTTGGCTTAATTCTATTAATATTCATCAACCGGGTTTTATTAAGGCGACAAAATGTCATTAATTTCAAATTTCAATGAAATAAACAATAGAAAACGTCGATAAAAGGTTTACAAGGCTTCATATAATAAAATATGTTGTCAGTAGACCTGTCATTAATGAAATAACTTGACAACGATATTCTTCAATAGAATTAATTTAAACAGGACTGAAAGCCATCTAGATAGATACCTCCATACCCTATGAGATTTGATATAAGTCATGAGGATGCTAAACTAAGCGGAACTACTTATTTTTAAATGTAATCATGTAATTGTGTATAACGACATAAAATGGAACATCTGGTGTTTCCAGTTATTATATTTGTTCCGTCAAAATTTCAAGTTCTCCGTTTGTAGTGTGTAGGTATGGAATTCAGCTAAGCGGCTAGTAGCAGCGTTTCATCACTGATATCAGGTGTAAACCCCCATCTCGTCTTTAAAACCTGAACAGATAAGGCAATAAATACGAAATTAACAGTCTCCTATAATCAAGTCATCTTTTACAGTTTTCTTCACTCGCGTTTGCCAGGAAAATTGTTTTTAAAATTATTTACTTTAACTTTTAAATAAACCAAACACTAATTCTTGTTTCGCTACTTCATTTCTTTTTTAGGGATATTTTTTTTTGCTATTCATAAAATTCAAGATTCGTATAACGTTGTGTCGTCCACCGATGTCCTCAGTGCAGACAAACGACCCTGGCAAAGGAGCGTAATACTGCGACTGCTGGCAGTGAGATTCGGCAGGGAAAAGCTCCCTCGAAATTGAAGGAAGCCCCGGTGAAGAAGAATGAGAAGAAACAACGCTAGGGAGTTGTGCAAAGCTAAGCCTGTTCCCACCAGGTTTCGAACTCGCACCTTCGACCAATCAGGCCTACCAATGGACTACAGCGCTTGCCGTGTTTAATCTGGCTAACTATTTAATGCTGAAACTCACGTGTGTTCTCGTTAGTGTATGGGAAATCTTCCAGTTTCTTTAAAGAATTTACTATAAGCTGTCTGGATTCTTGATACCATCGGTGAAAGGTTAGAAAGCGGTTGGTGGTTTTGAACATTTACTGTAGATCGGGAGGGCAGCTGAAGCAATATTATCTTATGGGTTTATGCAGGTGTTCTAGAGTTGACTTTAAATTATGAAGAGCACATTACAAATAGTCGACGTTTCTCAAAGCTGTAAATGATATATTGGTTAGCTTGGGCCTTTCGGTCATGAACAATGTGAATACTTCAGAAATACAGAATAAAAGAGATATCGGATTGGTTGCATACTATGAATAACAAATAATTTCTTTTTTTTTTACTTCGGGTATTACAGCCTTAAGCTAGAATATGTTTTGTTGTTCTTTCTCTTTCTAATTGAAAAAAACAGTTTCTTCATCATTTACAGCCACTAAATCCAGTGCGAATTATTGATCTCTCCGAATGCAGTATGCAAACAGTTTACTATAATATTCAAGAAAGTAAATTATTCAAAGCGCTCTGTATTACTGGGGCTTCTCGAACCGGGAGCACAAAAGCCGGCTGGAGAAAGGGGTTACATGGCAGTGAATACAATGGCAACCACGAGTGTGTCAGATTCACTCCGACTTTGACCGCCCTAACGAACGACCATAACGGATCTCTTTTAATATAAAATGCCATGTCACCGGTTAGAACCGTGCACGACCGAGAGACATCCAATCAACATCATGACAAATAATTGACCTACTCATTATTACTAACCCGCCGACCTTAATTAAAATCGCCATAATATGATGATGCAAAATTAAAATATTCAATACTTTGCAGAACCTCACGATTTGTCGGCTAAAAAAGATGATCGTTATTTCATATTCAAACTAAAATTCTTTCGATCTTGGTGTCCACATCTTAAGGAAGCACTTCTCGGTCTGTTATTATTGTATGATAACAAATGGCTTTATGGTAGTGCAAATAGAAATACTCATAAAATATGTCAATCCATATTTTCTGTACTGCAAAATCATCATTTATAAAGTTTCTGGGTTTACCAGAAGGTTTTAACAATCGAAATAGAAATAAAGTTTCCTGACCCAAGTTTTGGAAAAACATGCAAATTAGATTTTCCTTCGTTACTTTTGGTATGTTAAGAATTAAATCTGTAATTATAAGTTTCCTCTTTTAATTTGAATGTTATTAAATTTGAAAATGTAAAGACATTTTTAATTAAATCAGATAAAATTGTTCTCGTTAATATGAAAAATGTTGTTTTCTTTAAAACGTAATGTTATCACCAATATTAACCATAATAAAGTATATGCGAAATATATACTTTAGAAAAACATGACACTTTTTAAAGTTTCCCGGTAGAAAACAAGAAAAATTAGAAAAAGACAAACTACCGTATCCCTGTTGCATAATTTTAACAGCATCTGACCGGAACTTTACGCATAATTTTCTATCATATTTGGAAATAAAATAATAGAAATATCCTTATTTTATTTCTTAAAGCCAAGTGTCTAGTAATAAAGTCGGTATGTTGTATTTAAGCATCTCATGAGAATCGAAATGCACAGCTGTGATTCAGACAACTTACCTTATACTGTGTTTTGTTT
Source organism: Nautilus pompilius (assembly GCA_018389105.1). Lineage (NCBI taxonomy): Eukaryota > Metazoa > Mollusca > Cephalopoda > Nautilida > Nautilidae > Nautilus > Nautilus pompilius. The sequence goes on from JACATO010001894.1 coordinate 1,300,105, forward strand.
GCTAGATAAAACGTTTAGGTTTTATGATGGTTTGCGGCCTTTTCAATTCGTATGCAAGAGTTAATATCGATATTTAGATGAAATTCACTACCATATCATGACGAAGACCATCGATAATATCAACCAACCAAAAAGGATAAAAGACTGTTTTGCAATGATATAATCACTGGTTTTTTTTTCTAAACGACGTTACAGAACTATTTAGTAAATATTCGGTAAATAGTTTCATTTATCTCTTGTCATTGCGCCAAAATGAGCGATAAGAGAATGTCATAAAAATGGTGCATAATTTCCAAAAGTTGTTGACAATATAAATTTATATTTGATACGTATTTGTGCCAGATTGTTTATTTTTTAAATATCCTTTCCTTCGTGCTCATTTGCTTAAATAAAATGCTTCCGATCTCAAAATTCTTCCCAGTAATTACTAAATATTGTCTGTAATGAAATTTATCATCTGCAGCTTTAAATGATGGAGAACTTTTGTATATTTACACTTTTCCTTGGTAATAGTACTTAAAAGTTTCGACTAGGGGCTATTTCTCAGTTTTTGTATTGATTTAAATTTAAAACCCTGATTTTATTTTTTTCTTTCCTTTGTATCCTTTTATTGCTCCATTTCTCTTAAATATTTAAAGTGATAATAATAGCCGTACTTCAAACGTGATTGACGAAAAGTGAAGAATGCCCGAAATTTGTTCCTTTAGAAGAAGTACCTAATTTTGTTGGCTGTTCATTTACGGAAAAATCGCGCGGCTTAACGAGATACGTTAGACTATTTCTATAAAGTTCTGTACAACTTTTACGGCAAGGATTTTATTTCAAATAAAACCTTGCTGAGACTGAATTCCGCAATTTTTGTTAGATCAAGAAAGATAATTACACCGTTCTCTGGTAGGCTGTCAAAAAACTCTGCGGGATAACAATGTGACCGTGACATTCAAAGCTTTTATCTGTCACCCTGGTGAACTACAACACAATTAATTGGTGGCAATGTTCACTTAGCCTTTGGAAACGACTTGTGAAATTGGGAATGTTTATCCAAATAATTACCATTAATAAGGTTTTAGACAATGTCTAAGATCGATTGGAAGTGCGGAGTAACGTCTGGCCGTCATGACGCTAATACTATTTTAGGTTTTAGAACGAGTTTTCTATTTTCTTATACAAAGAAACTGCTTCAATACTTTTTGGGCAGTAGAGATAGCAAAAGATGAACTACAGCAGCATTCAGTCATTATGGATCACAACGTAATCAGGTATATCTGCTATATGGTATGATACATTCCAAAACTCATCTATACAAGACCTATTTTTATAATGAATTGGAAAAAAAATCCTATTAATTTCCTTCTGAAATATTAACAGAAACGACCAAGATCATTTCTGTCAGGAGGTCAGTAACATGTTACGGCTGGATAGCAAAGAAACGTAGCTATTTTAAAGGCTGCTTAAATGTTTAGCCAATTTTTTGTCTATGAAACCAAAGACTGCCATTTTACCCAAATCCGGGTGCAATTATAACTTGCTAAAATACCATTGCTCATAATACAAAAGTTAAAATGCTGAATTGTTTTCAAAATATCCATTTTATAGTTTCCCATGATGAGCAATTATTTTTGAATTTGATTGCAAACTCAGAAATTAATTTTGTTGCCTAATTTATCAAAATATGCTAAAAGCTGCTGAAAAATGATTTTTTAAAGTTTTTTTAGTTTATCTTCACTGTATCAAATATTTTATATTTAAACTATTTAAAACTTAATCGTATCTTTATACAAGAGAGAGATCATTTATGTGTGCGTGTCACCTTTATACAACAAAGACTACTTTTAAAAGTCAGCAGAGTATCGATATCTGCAGTAATAATGGTTCTACAAGTAAATGTAATAAACATACTTCTAGAACTACCATTTATTGATGATTTCTGACAATAATTTATAAATTATGCATGTACTAAAGAAGGAAAGAATGATTTACTTTTTGCATTACATTAATACATTATGTTATACGACAATGATATCAACGATTTCAGAGATATCTATTAAACTATTATTATCAGTCGTGTGAGAAAATCGGAGTAGACGGATACAACCCACACATATCGGACGGATACAGAAGAGAGAAAGAAATCGTGCCATTGATTATGGCCGGATCCATCAAACCAGAATACAATATAACCCATAACGAACGTGCGCTGCACACTAGTATAACCCCGTTACATATATTGGCATTAAAGATAAGTATTTGTATCGTGTTACTAACGGTGATTTAGTACTAAAATACTGTGTTATACAGATTAATTACTGGAACAAAGGTTCTATGGCCAAGTGAATTGCGTCCTGAAACCCAGCTTTCTTAGTTGATTTTTGTTAATCACAGCAGAGTTTTTAGGTGAAGATAGCTCTTGGTCAACTAAATGTTTTGCTAGGTTTCTGGCACCGAAAATATACCTTGAAGGTACTAAGCAGCACTAAGACTGTCATGTGATGATAAACATGGAAAGTTCTTTTAGATGCATCAAAAAGTGTATTTCTAAATATGTCTAACATGGAAAGCTCTTTTAGATGCATCAAAAAGTGTATTTCTAAATGTGTCTTTTGAATGTTTTAACGTTTTTTATATATTTGCCTAAAATAATAATATTGCCATCATCTAATAAGACATGAAATATTAATATTTTGTATGTAGAATCAAGCTAAACGTCAAAGTAAAAGATGGCATGAGAGCATGTACAACTATTGATACTAAGGATTTCTAAATGAACATGTCTTAATCCTTTTTGCACTTCAAAGAAGATTCGCTAATACAGTTTTTCAAATATTTACGGTAAAGTCATTTGCATTGCTGGATATCTGAGTCGAGAAAGAGATGCAAAGAAATTATTTCTAAAGAAATTTTTCATATCTAATTCTTGCATCTATAGATTTGTCAGACATTGATTAAAACAGCTCTTTAAATCTGAAAAATGGGTTCTGTTTGGTTTTTTCTAATGATTTAATATTTTCTGTGGCTGTGTCAGACTTTGATCATTTACTAGTTTTCACAATCTCTTTTCAGAGTTACGTAATTTACTGCAAAACTCAGGGAAACAAAATATAAATTTAATGAAAAGAAATCCGAAAAGTTATATTTAATTTAAATATGAAAATTGTAGAATATACCACGAAAACTATATTTAGTTTATTTCAAATTTAATGATATTTAATTAAATTATCTTTAATTTTGATTGTCAGTCATCGTAGTGAAAGAACTTTTATGTACCAGTGGCACGCTAAACAATATACACTTACGTCACACACACACACACACACACACACACACACATGCACACACACACACATACCTTTATTAAAGCTGTGTGGCCTGATTGCAAACCTTTAAAGTGCATAGATCATTTTATTTGGAATATAATTTCTATTGCTAACGCGAAAGCTTTTTTATTTTTCTTTTAGTTTATAAACAATATAATTTCTTCTAATGTAAAATATCTAATTAAAAATACTTTACTTTCTTCTTTAGTTAAACTAAAGTGGACAGTGTTTCAATACAATCTAAAGGAATACAGAACATATAAAACTCGGGTGAACAGGTTTTACGTGCTCGGCGAGTATAATTAGGTGATTGCGTGTTTTCACGTCAATTCCGCTCAAACACCCAGTCACTGGCGGATCCATGCGAATGTCGTAATTTTAACATCCGCACTGGCTGTTCAACTTTTCTTGCTCTTAATATGTTATCTGAGCATTAGGAGAAAAGCTGAGCCTATTATAAAATCGTTAGAAATTTAATTATCTAAGTTATACTTCAGTTTTTTTTTTTTAAGTTTGGAAACATTTTGTAACGCAACCGTAATTTTGTACACTATAAACTATATCGACTTAAAACAATAAATACAACCGAAGATTGAACCAGGGTTTGATTTCATTCAAGAAGAATATCTGCCACAGTACTTGTTCTTAGAGGTAATACGCCATGATGCCTTACTTCTTTGTTCCGGACTATAATTCATTATTATAATTCGCAGATCTGTACATTTCTTTTGTTTTCCAGCTAAAATAATATGAAGGTAAATTACTATTTCTAAATTCGCTTAGTTAGTACGTAAATGTGATATTTTACTACCTTTTCCATGTAGGATACGCTGAGTGTTTCATCGACCTGTATGATATTATGTTATATGCTATTACAGTTTTCGCGTTTACTTTCTTATCCTTGCAGGGTTTCGAATAATTTCTCATATTTTCTCTCAATATTCCCAGAGATAAACCTTTGGTGCATTAGGTATAATTTATGCAATATTATTTATTGGCCTTTTAGGTTCTTTTGTATGGACTCACCACATGTTCACCGTTGGTATAGATGTCGATGTCGACAACAGAGCCTTCTTCATGGCAGCAACAATACTTATTGCTGTATCAATGGGCATTAAAGTTTACAAATGGTTGCACACAGTTCATGGATCCTCGATTAACTTATCCATCCCAGTTTATGGGCTTTAGGATTCTTCTTTTTGTCCACTGTTGGAGAGTTAACTGAAATTAACCTTTCCAAATCCTCCTTAACTGTCATACTTCACGAGAATGTTATGTATATGAAACCAGAAATCTAAACCGTTTGGTTGAGAGAAGGGAACCAGTGGAAACTTTTTATTTATTAATGGTTTTAACCTGACTAACAAAAACCAGTGAATCAGTAAAGTGCTGGTTTGTTTTGCCTTCTTGTAACAAGTGAACCGTTTAAATTAGTTCAGCAAACATTTAATTTCTCTGTTCACTTTAATCTGAATTTTTTTAAAAAATAATAATTTAAGGATGGAAAACACGCTTTAGATAAAACATAAGCAGTGACAACAAATTCATTCTAACATGTATTAAGATACACATTTTATTATTGCGACAGGATTATTATTATTGCATAAGTAGGAATTTTCATGCATGAATCTTTTTCTTGAAAAATAATAAAATCTATTAAGAAAAGACTTGCAGTGTAGCTAATTAACGTGTGATTCGTTCTAAATCAGCATACGCATCGTGCAAGCAACTGGATAGGGAAACTATTATATTTGCAACTTCCTTGGAGACGTGAGAGCGAAAGAAAAGGACAGACAGTGAATGACGTACAATATTTAATCGATATTTTTTAGTATTTGACACAAATGACAGCGAAGCTAATATCCGGAAAGCTGTTGCCTGTTGCTTTTAATCTGAGATTTACCGTGTAGTTACTCTCGAGAACATCATCTAGAGCGGAAGCCAGTAATGAGTCGGCCGTGTGACGTGAGAAGTTGACAATGCGAGAGTTTGTTGCTGCTTTTGCTTCGCGATGGTTTCGTCAGCGAAGTAGGGTAAAACTCATGGATGACTTTTCCAGATAGAAGCCAGCAACTAGAGAAGATTCTATCTAAGACATTGGAACGTTATTTACCAAGATGCAGTGTTGTTTTTTTTAAATATAAGATTGAGAAGTCTAACATAACCAGTAACCCGTACGACGTGAGAGCTGATAGTCTTTATTTGGAAGTATGACGAAAGATTATAATAAACCATTAACATAGTAAATAAAAGTAACTGAATTTCCATTTCCCCAAAGCAAAACAGAAAGAAGTCTGGAAATCTTTAGTGTTACCCTTTGCGGGTTTTCCTCGCGGCACCTTGGATGGCTCTGACCTTTATACGTCTCACAGTTCAGTTTCGTTTCCTTATGATTGATCCCTCAACTCAGATAACTCGTTCTTAAGGTTTTTAAAAGCGCCAGTGAGAGTTACTAATTTATTTTATGTTGCACCTTTTATAAATGATTACCGCTACTAAATTCATTAGAACTGGCAGCAGGGTGACCAGTAGATCTAACTTATTGTTGCATCCTGGATACAAACCAAAAAAAGAAAAGGAAACTCAGATGACGCCGGACTTTTACGTCGCCGTTCCTACTGAATGTATTTTTTCATAGAAAAATTATTGTCACACAAACAAAAAATCAGGAAGATTAAAACACATTTTAAATAGGTATGAAAGACTTGTATAAATAATCTGTTGCATTTTTTTAATTCTGAGATTAATATAGAATGGTATACTTGTATAATATATAATAAATAATCATAAAAAATGAATTACTAAAGATAATATATTCAATACATTTTATTTTTAAAGAAAGACTAATAACTCCTAGGTTGTGTATTTTTGTCACATTCATGTTTTAAATTAGTTGAGACATTCTTTAATTAAGCTCAAAGGGTTAAAACAAAACAGATAAAAATACAGAAGCGAAACAGTCGGTTGTTAAAAAAGCGTTGGGAATTTTTTATTTCGGTAGTCATTCAAAATTTAATTATAGAATTAAGTAAAACAAGATTTTTACCACGTATCGGACATTAATTAATTGTATGTAGCACGCAGCTTACTATTAATGATAGACGAAAGGTGAAGACATTAAAATTCTTGTCTAATTGATGGCAGTCAGCAGGAAGCAATTTAGCTACTTAGAATAATCTACAGGCGAAGAATTCCCGTTTATATTATATTGACAAAATGAAAGCCTTTGTAAAATCTGTTTGGTTTTTCGAACTTTTTTTTTAAAGATTTTAATTCTGCAAAATAATTTATCAATTTAAATTTTTAAAAAATTTACAAAATTGTTATTTGATGCCTAAGCAAGCAACCATATCGCTGACGTAAAACCACCTTGACAAATTGTTCCGACCAGATGTTAACTAGCTTGAAATATCAATTACATTTCACTGCAACCATATGTAAACACTTACCTGGGAACCTAAGGTGTCTTGCATTCGATGAAGTCAGTAAGAAACACTTTTCAGCACTCAGGAAATTCCATCGCCATATCAATGGCGTACGCATTTTATCTCGTCAATGAGTATGATAAATGTTTCAATTTTAGTTCCATCTTCGTCCTCCTTCCAGCATGTCCGCTTCTACCGCTATCCTCTAACCTTTATTTATTTTTTCCTCCGTATTCTCCTGTCAGCTGTCTTGTCATCGGTCGCTGTTACATTCTGCGGCTGGCATTGATCGCATCACAATAGAACTGTCGATATTCTTCAAAGCAGCTGCCTTCATGCGAGCTACAGTAAAAAAAAGGTTTACAAGCAGCGTGTATAAAATTCGTATTTTTATTCACATTATAAACGAAGACGTGAGTGATCGGTATATACCGTTCAAGTCCATCAATTTTAATTTTCAAAAAAAATTTTTTAATTCAGTTTTTTTTTTTAATTATCTTTACTCCTCGGAATATTATAATTTTAAAAGCAAAAAAATAATAACTAATCGGATGATGATGTCGGCAGAAGATAACCCCGCCCAAGACCGGAGCGGCAATTCGATTTCCTTAAGCTGGTATCCAAGCTATGAACGTATGTCTGCCATGACAGCCCGGTCTGTGCTGATTCTAGAGGTTTAAACGATGTCCATTAACGATCAACGACTAACAGCAGTGAATTAAATATTTAATGAGGGAAAAACAAGAAGTGACACCATTTGTAGGACAGGTTAGAATGCCGAAGGGAATTCATCCGGATAGACGCTGCCAGTTAGAAAGCGACAAAACTATCATTAAGACTTTTCTTGCGGTGGTAATGCAAAACAGTTTGATTTCAGAGACTTTTGACTGCGATATTCTGGCCAATTACTGCCAAAGCTATATACCTGATTTTTTTTTTCATGTATTTTTAAAAGATCTTATCAAAACTTATAAAACTTATTTTTAGCTTTCACCGGATCTTATCGCAGCGTTTGTGGACAATTGGTCTCATATTCTAGTATCCAACTTCACCTTATAAAAATGTAAAATTTATGCAAAACGTTGTTAATGTTGTTTTTTGTACTATCTAAATTATGCGTTTTTTTTTTTTGCTTTTTGTTTTGTCTTCCAAATTTTTCGACGTTTTGACCTTTATTACAGGTAATAAACCTACCTTTTTAAAAATAATAAAATGGATATTTGTTTCGGGGTTCTGAGTGAAGCATGGACAGAAAGCTTTTTCGTGCCATTTTGCTTCACGAGTTCTAACCAGGCCATAAAGTGACAGAGGCAACTCGTAACATTAAGCAAGCAGAGGGCGAGAACACAGCAAATGTGAGCACAATACATTGATGGTTTGCATGGTTTTGATCGGAAGATGTGAGCCTCGAAGATATAGAACTAGCGGACGTTCTTCCAGCTGTGATGACGACCGTCTGAAAGCCTCAGATGAAGCTAGTTCCAAGGAAAAAAGTGCGATAAATTGCTGGAGAGCTTGATGTAATCACTGATACTGTTTCCAGGCATCTTGACACAATCGGCTAGGTGGAAAAGTTTGACAAGTGGGTGCCTGCCTCACAAGTTGAATGGACTACAACAAAATCTTCGATTGGAGATCTGCTCTTCGCTTGTCATAAGAAACAAAATCACCCATTTCTTGACCGAACTATTACGTGTAATGAAAATGAAGCCTTTACGAAATCGCAAACAATCAGTACAGTGGCTCGACTGAGACAAAACGCCTAACCACACCAAAACCAAGCCTCCACCCAAAGAAGGTCATGGTCACTGTCTGGTGGACTGAAACTGGTGTCATCCACTATAACATTTTGCAACCTGGTGTAACCATCCAAGCTGAAAGGTACTGTCGTGATTTAAACGTTGTTCATCAGAATCTCTCCCAACGACAGACTGCATTGGTGAATCGAAAAGGCCCAATCTTGCTCCACGACAATGCTCGTCTTCATGTTACAAAAGTGACTCTTCAGAAACTGAACACTTTGGGGTACGAAGTTCTCCCTCACCCAGCCTATTCACCAGAACTTTCTCCCACAAACAACCACCTTTTCAAACACCTCGACAGCTTTCTCCGTATGAAATCCTTCTTCAACCAAGCAGCAATTTAAAACTGCTTTCCAAAAGTTTGTCGACTCCAAAAATCCAGATTTTTTCAAAATGGTATAAATGTGCTTGTAACTCATTAGCATCTCTGTATTGGTTGTAATGGAGCTTACTTTGATTAATAAACTTCATGTTCAGCAACAATATGAAGTATCATTGTTGCGGTAAAAAAGCCGAACGTTTCTAACAACCTAGTAGATTGTGGATATGCCAATTTATTAGCAGATAATCGATAAACAGCCTAATCGGCCATTTGTCCTATTAATCGTTTTACCGATTATTAGGCTTGATAATAGTGAATAGAAACATTTGTATTGCAGTAAAAATAACTTGGATAGCATCTATTTTTTGCGTTTTCCACATTATAGCAATTTTTATCAAAAATCAATTTATCCAGATTAAAACATAACCAAGGACATCAGTTTGTCTTCAAGTTGAAGGCGGGACAAAGATGGTAAATCTCATAGGCATTCATTCATTTACCATCGCCCACGCGCACAAATAGTCTACCTACATATAAATTTCAGTTTAAATTTTGTTTGTGGAAAACTGTATCTTGTTTGAGTGAAAATATTTCTCTTGTAACCGCCCTGCCAAGCCAGGATGAATGAACTTCCATGCTCATAACTAGATAATGGCCAAAAAATACAAACGTAATACAGGTCTATATACGCAATTAAAATTTCAACACATTTATAAGACATATGTTTAACAAAAAGAATTCGGAGTAAAAAATGAAATCACCAAAAGTTCAATGCTACTTAATCAATATAGTTATATCCAAATCAAAATTAATGCATACTAGATGGCTAAGTCAAAGCATTAGAAGCAATAGTATTCTACAAACACAGATTCAAAATGTAACACATATATGGAACTTCTAACTGTCAAAAATAATTTTAAATGTTTCCTAAAAATCGAAAGCTTAATGATTTCTCTATTAAACTACTTTCTAAATTCAGAATATGTAATTATGTAAAAGCGAAAATACTGAAAGTAATATTGGTCTACAAAGACAGATTTAAAATGGAAAATTATTATGAAAATCTGTCAAAAGTATAATTTAGTATCTGAAATAAAAAGATCTTAAATCATCAACTTCTCACCACTTTCCGAATTGAGCATTTCTTATTAATATATATATATATATATATATATATATATGTATATGTCCACCAGTAATAAAAAATTCTCAATGTCTATGGATGATGAAGGTGCACATGAATGAATTTGTGTCAGCTTTTTCAATCTTCTGAAATGGAGAAAATTTTCTTTCCACCATAACAAAGTATCTTCATGTCTGGGTAGTATGGACAAGTTATCTCTCTCTATATCAGCAGGGTAGTTTTTCTGTTGTGTTTTTTTTTTAAGTTTTCAGTTTTCTTTCCTGTAGAAAAACTGGCAGCTTGATCTACCATCTTGTTAGTGTTTTAAAGGAGAGTTACCTAAATTAGCAATTATGGATCAGTCAACACAGATAATATTACAACGAATCAATACTTAAGGAAAAATATACAGCGGAGAGTCTTTCTATTTCATGGATATCAAACTTTACTGTTATATTGGTTGATTACATTATAATATGAAAATCATATGCATATTCTATAATCAAAACAAATTTTTGAATCTATTTTTGTAGAAATAATTGCTGATATATGTAACTTCACATATAGAAAGAAAAAAATTTTTAATAATAATGAAGAGCAATATTGGTAACTCGATGCAGTGATCATCTCTGATTTCAACATCTTTAAATATTTTCAAAAGTCTATATATCTGTTTTTCATTCAAAAAAAAACAATGTATTGGCAGAGTGAACTGAACAGTTACTCAGAGTGTTTGTTTTTTTTTATAATTCTCAATAGTAAGTACGTTATTAGTGTTAGGATTTTGGAAAAATAAATAAACAAATTTGGATACGATGTTTCATGTACACATCTGCCTCAGTGAGTAGGAGGACAGATTCCCTTTAAACTTATTGATTTTCCTGCTTGTATTGGTACCCTGTACTCAGAAGTTAATTTCTAGGTTTCTAGTAGGAGCGGTCCAAAAATTCCGTTATGAATTTTACTAATCAGCTGATTAATTGAAAAACGCTTGTTTCGATTATCGACCTATGTTTACTGTAGATCTGTAGCAAAGCTATGACGACTTAAATAGAATAAGATCTTCGGATTAAATAAGGTTAAAGTAATGAGTTGAGAAAAAAAACACAGACACGCACAAGTTAATCAAGGCGTAATCCCTCCATGTCCATGTTGAATAGGTTCTGCATGTCTCAAATGGGATTTTGCAGAATCCTCATTTTGAACAAATGCCCGGAAAATTTGTGCTGACAGACTAATGGCTATTTTTCTGCGCAATTATTTTATCTGACAACTCTGGCTTCTTTTCACCACTATCCAGAAGTCTGGAAAGTTATTTTGTTGGGTTGGCTAAATTTCGGAGTACACAATATATGATTTTGAGCTGGATGTAGTTCCGATGTTCGGCGTATACTAACCCCTCTCTACTAACGTTTGGGAGCTCACCGCTAGCATCCTCGAGGTCATAAAATAACATTAGATATATAGGAAATACTACACCAAATCATTCATTTCTGTAATCTACTCTGTCCAATCCATCGTTTCTTCTTTTTTTATTTTATGTTGTCAGACAATTTAGCAGATTGTAGACTGTCTGGCATATTACAATGCATAGAACCGCAAGATCAAATGTATCATTTACTTATATCGATCTGCGTTTGGTTATTTTACTTTAAAATGGACGCGGACAGAAAAAAAAACATTTCAAATCTAATGGTTACTATTTCTAGTGCAAGAGCTGATTGAAAAAAAAGAAAGATCAATTCTTTTTTATATATATTCATATATTCTTGATAATTCACTGTTTACAGTTTTTTTTTCAATTTTTCAAAATTAAAGTAAAGTAACCAAGTTCCGTTCTTAATGTTTGAATATATACAGAATTTAAACATTCAGCCGCTGAAAATAATCAATTTTTATGGAGCAGGCTGTTGAATTTGTGAGATGTGTTGACATATTTGTAAAGTGTATCTTACTTATTTTCCTGTATTATAAATATAGAAATATCTACCAAATTTCTTTTAACCTGTTCTTAAAACTTACATGTTAGTGAGTGAGTGTGTGTTCATATAAGTAACTTTCTTAGTGTTAATATTTACCATGAGCAAAACCTTAACAAATAAAAATTGTTTTCTAGCGTTTTGAAATAGAGGAAACTGGGCTCTCGTGCAATATTCGGTAAGGGTTGAGTTCCAGTTTGTTTGTTTTTAGTTTTTAACTAACTTACTGATGTAGAATTTTCTCTGTTTCCACTTTTAGTTTTATATATTCACACACACACTCAGTTGAGTTTAGATCTGGATACTTGAGATCAATTTAGAATTTTTACCTTTTTCATTATGAGAAACTCCTTTATATTATTTGAGTGTCCAAATATTTTATTTTCGTCTGAGGAGTTTCCAAGCCAAAAAATAGCATTTCAAGATAGTATTCCCTTGTATACTTAAATGTCCATTATTCATTCTATCGATTCTAAATAATCAGCTGCTTTTGAGGACATCTAGATCCCCTTTATTATCACTCTTTAAAGTGAACGATCATGTTTCCTTCACACCTAAATTATATGACCCTTTAAATAGAGAATAGATTAGGGAAAATTCCCAATAGAGTTTGGGGGTAAAATCTGATAAAGTGATGAAATTACAAAAAACTTTCTGTACTTTTTAGTTTCTATTCTTCTTGCTTAATAAAATTTTATGGCTACTCTTCCACGTAATTCACTATCATTTATTCTATTTACGTTGTTTTTTCAAAGTCTAATAATATCTTCAATTTTGTGAAGCAAATTCTAAACGTGTGTAACAGTTTCTTTAATCTTCCTTTACCATTCTACTTACCTTTGTTTTCTCAGTATTTTTTCATCTTCACAGTGATAATGGAATGTTGCAGTCACTTTTCTTCTCGAAGATCTTCAGTGCTTTTCTAGATCTTCGGGATGAAATTGAATTCCATCATTGAGAGCAAGTAACTCAAATTTAAACCACTTCTTTATTAAAAAAGAAATTGTTTGCATACAGTTACCTAAAGTACAACTAGTTTATGTTTATTTTTTCATTCATTTATAAATGTACATAAATCTTGGAATCTGTTTGAATATTTGCTTTGCTGGAAATTTTCATCTCACTTTTTTATACTACGTTTGCAATACATGAAAACAACAGGTAAAATAGGAATGCTTATTGAACCATCTCCAAGCCACGACGAAATATGGAGATTTATTCTTGATGATATGTGATATGATATGGAGCGCTGGACATTTACAATTGTTGGTCTGCGGCGAGATTATAACTCCTGCGCCATAGATCAACATTATTTCAGAGGAGCCTTTGCCTTTTTATGCCAGTGTTCAACTGTTCGAAGAGGGCAGTAATTTTATTTCACACCGCCCGGGCAGTGCAAGTCACTCTGCCGTAGGCTAGTAAGTAGTCGGTCAGCTCATTGAACACGTACGGGTTCCTTCGGATAAATCTCTGCAAAAAATTCTCGCCGTAAATCAGCTTCTCGAAACCCTCTAATACGGAATTTGTGCCAGGGATGAGATGCAATCCAGCAGTTCAGTATCGCCGATTTCGTCCAAACAATGTCAGCCTATGTTTTTCTACATAGACAAACGTTAATTGTTTTTAATATAGTATGAACCACTTTCCACCTCCAGATAATGCATTTAGGTTGTTCTCAAGAACATTTTATCTTATTTCTGAAATATTCTGAGTGCTGCAGTAATCGAATTAAGTGAAACAAGGAAGGAAAAAAGTTAACAGCAGGATACAAAAATGTATTGTCTAAAATTTCAGAATTAAGTTTTCACTCGAGCCTAAAGGCTCGTTATCGAAAGATGATGATAAACAGAGGGAGAAAAATACAACTCAACTTATTATTTCGGACTTTTGAAAACCTTCCTTTATGAAAAGTAAGCAGAACATCGCAACTACGAACCCTCTAAGTATTAAATTAGGCAAATGGGGAAAAGAACTATTTGTAATTATTGAATATATTTGCAAAAAATGGTTTCGAGAAACCTATAACAAAAATCTGGTGTAAAATCATAAATAGGATTATAATCAGCAATTCTGTGTATTTTTAGGAATACCCATTATCTAAAGGTACAAATTACGTTGTCTCTGTTTATCACCACATGTAGCGTGATATCGAAAAAATTAGTATTTTAAAAATACGTTAACTAATCTAAAAATTTTAATATACATTTTTTTTTAAAAAAACATTTCCTACCAGTAGCTTATTTTTATAAAGTACCGTAATAATTAAGTCATATTCACTGCCGACAAAAATCAACTGTCGAATTTTTATTTTAGATTTTAGATTTTTTTCGCAAAAGTTTAGCTTTAATTGTTTTGAAATCATTTAGAATTACTTTGAGATTAGATCTTCTTGCGAAAGAAAGATGCTGGAAGCAGTATGCTACGCATAAAAATTTTGACAATCGACAAAACAAAAGAGCTGACGATCCATGTGCTACTTTGATATAATTAATTGTTTATTTGCCTTTCAATCTCATCTTTATTAATTCAGAAATCTCAGTCCCTAGCGTGATTACAATTATTTTGCACGTGGGATAGTTATTGACCTGTGTACAATAGTACAACGAGATTTATAAAGTCATGAGGAATTAGGATTTTTATATATTGAATGATTCATCAGGTGGTTACAAAGATCAATAATGGCGGGCCTTTAAAAATAGCTCTTTTTTCACGAAGACAGATTTGTTAATACAGCCAATAGTATCGCATGTAACAAGTATCGGAATTATTATTTCTATTGCTTGGTTGACTGGTTTTGCACGTCCCATCCTCCGAGAAATATTGTTGGACGGTTAAAGGTCGAAATATTTTTATACCTGAAAGATACAGAGCTATGTCGACGGTATCAATAACTTTGAAAGATATATAAAATCGAAACCTCCATATACGTTTTCGAAAACTGATCTTCATGATTTATATTTCATTTCACGTTATCGGATTAAATTATTAAAGATTAACAAAACAGTTCCCCAAGCAAAATAATATTCAGCTAAACTGCAGTAAACGAGAAAACCACTCTTCATAGTTTCCTACTTTATTGTGTGCACAGTAAAGTTATAATTACTTCTCGATATCAGGGGAAGAGAATTTCTACTCGAGATACTTTTTAAATACATATTATGGTGTAATTAAAGATTTACTAGGATTGAATGCAATATAAGCTGAGCTTTTTAAAACAATTTTGATGCATATCATGAAACTCAAAAGAGTTATGTATATAGGCATCTCTGCAAACAGATATCATTAGACTAAATCTATTCACTGTCTCATTCAAGGAAAATAAAGTAGATATTCAGGTGGCATTTACTGATAAGGCTAAATGTAAGACGAGATTTACTGAGACATTAAATAGTCTTTTACCCAGTGTTTTTCATGTAAATTTGAATATATATTTTGTAAATTAAGATTGTTTAATTTCTAATCGTAATCAAAAAAGAGACCACACGTTTAATTAATTCAGTTTTCTAATTACTCACTAATTAAAATTATCATTTTCTGCATCGCTAACAGTTTTACGATTAAGCAGGAAAGTTAATGGTGTCTAAATTTTATAATTAACAAATTAATTTCAGAGCTTTTTACGATTAATATTTGTTTCACATAAACTAAAGATACTAGAACACAGAAAGCAGGGGTTCAGCCTTTATATAAATTTCCTGACAACGGAGAGTGCGCATCATGCGATTCACATGATTTATACATAATTTTCTGTCATCGACATCCTTGGAGTTCGGCCTAGAGCCTGGACAGAGATTTTTCTCTACCTTTCCCTTAGTGTCTGAAAAAAAGAAACCAAACAAAGGATTACGCGGCATTTACCATGCATTTAACCAGTTTATATTCATTGCCATGCAAATATAGCGTAAAGATGGCCTTTAAAATCAGTCATTAAAGATAAAATGAACGTGAATTTTTGTACAGTGTAAACATTCTGCCATGTGGCTCTAATCTAAAAGATCGCTTTAAAAGATAATATCTGAGATAATAAATACTAATTGATTTAAAATTACTTCTCTTGGTTTTTTGTGCTACCCTCGAGCTCTCTATAAATAAGAGAAAGTGAAAGTGCAGTGCGTAGTTAACTATTTGCAGGTGCATCTCAAAAAATTAGAATATCGTTGAAGAGTTAATTTTTTTCCGTAATTTAATTCAAACAGTGAAACTTTCATATATTCTAGATTCATTACACATAAAGTGAAATATTTCAAGCCTTTTTTGTTTTAATTTTGATGATTACGGCTTACTCATATATTCTAGATTAATTACACATAAAGTGAAATATTTCAAGCCTTTTTTGTTTTAATTTTGATGATTACGGCTTACAGCTCATGAAAATCAAAAATCCACTATCTCAAAATATTAGAATATTTCATAAGATCAATTTAAAAAAGGATTTATAATATATAAATGTCGAACTTCCGAAAAGTATGTTCATTTATGCACTCAATACTTGGTCGGGGCTGCTTTAGCACGAATCACTGCATCAATGCGGCGTGGCATGGAGGCGATCAGCCTGTGACACTGCTGAGGTGTTATGGAAGCCCAATTTGCTTTGATAGTGGCCTTACAGGTCAGGCGAGTTGGCTGGCCAATCAAGCACAGTAATACTATGGTCAGGAAAAACCAGTTACTAGTAGTTCAGGCACTGTTGGCAGTTGCCAAGTCCTGCTGGAAAAGGAAATCAGCATCTCCATAAAGCTTGTCAACAGACGGAAGCATGAAGTGCTCTAAAATCTCTTGGTATACGGCTGCATTGATTTTGAACTTGATAAAACACAGTGGACCAACACCAGCAAATGACATGGCACCCCAAATCATCACTGACTGTGGAAACTTCACCCTGGACTTCAAGTAACTTGGATTCTGTGCCTCTACTCTCTTCTTCCAGACTGTGGAACCTTGATTTCCAAATGAAATGCAAAATTTACTTTCATCTGAAAAGAGGACTTTGGCCCACTGAGCAACAGTCCAGTTCTTTTTCTCCTTAGCCTAGGTAAGACGTTTCTGACGTTGCCTCTGGTTCAGGAATGGCTTGACACTAGGAATGCGACATTTTTAACCCATTTCCTGGACACGTCTGTGCGTGGTGGCTCTTGATGCACTGACTCCAGCCTCAGTCCGTCCACTCCTTGTGAAGCTCCTCCAAGTTTTTGAATCGGCTTTGCTTGACAATCCTCTCAAGGCTGCAGTCATCCCTCCTGCTTGTGCACCTTTCCCTACCACATTTTTCCCTTCCAGTCAACTTTCCATGAATATGCTTTGATACAGCACTCTGCGAACAGCAAGCCCTTCCAGCAATGACCTTCTGTGGCTTACCATCCTTGTGGATGGTGTCAATAAGTGTCTTCTGGACAACTGTCAAGTCGGCGGTCTTCCCCATGATTGTGGTTGTGTGTACTGAACCAGACTCAGAGATTCATGGTATTTATACTGCATAAATAGTGATTTACTCAAACTCAAAATGGAATATTCTAATATTTTGAGAAACGTTTTTTCTATTTTTTTTAGCTGTAGGCCGTAATTATCAAAATTAAAATTAAAAATGCTTGAAACATTTTAGTTTACATGTAATGAGTCCAGAATGTATACAATTTTCACTTTCTGAAATAACTGACAAAAAATATTGAACTCTTCCACGATATTCTAATTTTTTGAGATGCACCTGTATATATAATGAAAATTAACGAATTGTTAGTTTCTGCGCCAGGTATTGGCACAGTAAACAAAAACATGTTAAAATGAGTGAATAAAATGGTTTGGTTCCAATATCATATATCAATTCTGGGAGGGTTAAAGCAAAACAAGCCGTTTCGGTGCTGGCGAGTCTTTTCAGCAGCCTTACCGGGCTTTCGAGTGAAAAGGACAGGTAATTATCGCACTGTTTTGACGGATTAAGAGCTGGGCTGCCATCTGTGTCAAATAACTACCTTTTTCTCGTTATGTGGGAAGCAGGCCTGCTGCTGAAACTCGATCCAATGATGGATGACACACGAACAACGTACACCCTTATAAAACGGTATATTTCTGATGATTGTTGTCCATTATTAATATTAACCAAGTGTCAGGCTTCAAACCCGCTCGGAGCGGACCTACAGTTGGGTTCTTAGTTGATACAAGCGCACGCGCACATGTTCTATTAATGTCGACGTAAAAAGTGAGTGGGAGGGTGACAGTAGCTAAATCGGAAAAAATTTTGTGGGTGGAGTCATTTTGACGCCATGGCAACAATCAGAGCACCGACAAAAATATTCTTGTTGGAACAACTGATGCAATACTCCGTCTGATTCTCCATTTAAGGTCACCAAAACGTGCATAAAAAAATTAGAAATTCAAACATTCTGATACATTTGTTACATTTGTTAAAACTAAAGAAACTAGAATTTCTTGTCTGAATGTCATCACCGACTGCGACAGAGAGGATCTCATATATTCCGATGTACAGTAACTAAACATTAAATTTATTTAGAGTGTGTAAAATATTTCGACCTTATCAGATTCGCTAAGATAGTACTTTGTATTTCTCAAGTATTAAAGCTGAATTAAAGATCATCTTTGTCCATCGCCTATATACAAAGAGCATGAGCACAAGATTAAAAGATATAGACAGTCAAAGGGGGGTTCCAAATTTAAATCGACTGTTCCTCAACAGAATCTTTATTCTTTCTGTTAATTTCGGTGGCTCAAATCATTTTAAAGTCATAATAGTAAAGCACAGTCTCACAAAGCTTACGTATTAATAAGAAAAGTCATTTATTGTACGCAGCAAAAAAAATGTAACCACTTCTATTACATATAAAAAAGAATTGTGAATATTTCAGCTTCCTTTTACCTTGAGATCAGTTTCACAGACCCCAACGAAGTGCAGATGAAAAATTGTTTGTTTTTATGTGTATTTCATGGGTTCCCTAGAAATGACCGTTCTTCTTGGTGGATCTTAAATCCCATATGAAGATATTCTTTTGTTTTTTTTAAGTCACAGAGTGGAAATAAGTTTTTAGTTAGCGACAATTCAGTACTATTCTATCGTCGTTTTCAAGGAACTACTGGATAGCTATGAATAATATTAATACATTTTTCGGTTGATTTTTTAAAAAAATGAAATCTATAATTATTTTAGATCGTTTTGCAGCATTTTCGGTCTAAACTGCCTGCTGATAGATTCCTCTACTTGGTTTGATACGAATATCACGTTAAAGTGCGCGCCTACAATTTTCGTTTGTGATGATCTCACGATCTAATTAAGATTATGCTGACCGAAAGAAATAAATAACAAAAATAGGTGTCTCACGTTTTATAAAATGGCCAGGTTATTATCGATTTTTTGTACATGCCGGCTATCTTTAGGTTTTCAGATACGTCGTGTCGGTCCTCGGATCCAAATGGAGTAATATGAAGCTAGGTAGCTAATTTAGAAGACGCATTAAGATGTTGGAATGGAAAACGTCTTGATGATGAACCCAACAGTTGCTTACTCAAAGATGCGTTTGTACTGATCAGCCAAACTCGGTACTTTGCTCTATAAAAAGCATTTATTTTACATCGAATTTTTGGTACTAATATGTTGTTCAGTTTATTTAAGTACACTTTAAAATAAAAAAAAACATTCTTTTTCATTCTCTGAAAAAGAAATTTGTAAAATATTTCGTAGATACTGGAATCTAAGCAACTCAGAAACACATTTCCGGTATCCAGTGAGAGAGCTTCCGTCTCCGTGTAGATGTCTAGGTATAGAATCTGGCGAAATATCAATTACCTGCTTCAAGATTGTCTGTAAATTTGCAGATATTATTTTAATTATTGCTGTGAGATTTAATTTGGTTTTCTTTGTTTCTCAACACGCTCCTGACTGTTTTAATGGCATTCGTGTTCAGGATCTGAGGAGCCGTTTTGAAGAACTAGGAAACATTGCTTTATCATTGCAGAAAATTGAAGATTACAACTGAGGATCCCTTGATCAAATTCAGACAACAGCACATTCCGAAGAATGAATATGTAGCCAGCAGAACTTAATTGTTAATCAATAAATGCAAGATCTACTTAATTACTATAGTTCTACAAACGTTATTGCTTAAGATTCGGCGTCTGACAGCTGTTTGTGACCAGACATCTCTCTAGATCTGACGTGTACGGAGGGCGATATGCAAAGCGAACCTGATAGGGCGAGAAATGTTACTCATACCTGTTACTGGTGACATGTCTGGTAACCGCGGACCACAGTATTAATAACATATTAGGAAATATTAATATGTAAAAATAGAACTAACTCTCGAAGGTTGGATTTATTTCATTTGCTATTTGCTTCATTCTCAAGAGGCTGCTTCTCTTAGCTCTACTAAATTTGGCAAAAACATCTTTCAAAGGTTTTCTTGAAAATCAAAAACAACATTCGCGTAATGATGTTAAACATCAATGGTAGTAAATGTGAAGTAAATACGATGTCAAAATTCTTTTTTTATACAGATTTTGATTTTTAGTTCATTTTAAAACAATTACTCTGAACATAACGAAATGTTTGCCGCATTCATTATGTAAATTATACATAACAGTTCTAAAGTCAGTTCCTGACATTCTGCCTAAAAGTAAAACACTATCAAGAATTTATGATTATTAAACCATTACAAGTGATTTTTCAAAGTAGAAGCTGGCTTACCGGTTTCCTAAGATGAAGGGCTTGGTTTGGTCGATCTTCCGTGCAATGTTTCTTCTTCACCAGCCAGCCAGCCAGCCCCCGGACTTTCTGTGGGAAGTAGCGGCATTTGCCTGCCAAGGTTAGATGTGCCGGGCCGCACGTGGCGCAGGACTGACAGTGATTCCAGTCGGACAACCGCAGTACTTCGTTCTTCCACTAGGGGTTATCTGCCTTGCAATCGTAGGCGAAAGTAAAAGATTATAATTCCTTTGATCTTCATATTGTTTTCTGATCTCCGCTCCATTTTGCATTGCTTTTATATTGCTTAGCCTGAAGTAACTTTAATAGTGGAAAGTCGTATTTATTAAATTTTTTGTGAAAAAAAAAACCCTTAAGTAATTCTTTTAATATCTTCGTTGTTCTAAGTCTTCGTGCTGTGCATCGAAATTATAAAACGACAAATCAGTTTAAAACAAATATTCTTAACACTCTGATTAATGTAGAAACTTACATTACCATTCATTTATTAGTTCAATGTGAATGCATTACCAAATTTAAAATTCTTATTTATTTTGTTATCTTTGTGATATTTTCATTTTTGCTTTTATATTTCTGGGAAAATGCAAAAAAGAAAATTTACCCTGCTTGTTTTAATTCATATGGCGTTTTCATTAAAGTAACTTTTAACATTTATTCTTACTAGATTATTATAAATTTGTTTCAATGTTAAAATCATTAATCCTAAATTAAACATTACATACAAAAATAAATATTTCTTGTAGTTATATCTCCTAATGCACTATCTTATTTTTTGCAGCTCTTTTCAAGTAAGAGTAGAAAAGAATTACGTCCGAATACAACATGAACGCCATAAGTTAAGTTCACAATTTTTACACAGTTATGATGCGACAGAAGGTGTTTGTGATCTTCTGGACAAGATCTCTCTCTCTCTCTCTCTCTCTCTCTCTCTCTCTCTCTCTCTCTCTCTCTCTCTCTCTCTCTCTCCACATTCTTAAAAGGTATAAAAAATTATGATTTACAAATGTCCTTAATATTAATAAAATATATTAAATGATAAAAAAAAATTAATTAAATTAACTTTTCAATTTATTGGTACAAATTATTAAATCATTTGTAACGTTGTTTTATTTCAGGTGAGAATATATTTACAATATTATTTTTAAATATTTTAATTATTAGATAGTGAGTTTCAAAACCTTTGGCACAAAATCCTTAAACATAAAGAAATTAGACATTGTATCTACAAATTTTAACAAATTAATATAACTTTATTAAATAATATTTAATGCTGTTGTTATTTCATTTATATTTTTATACAAAGAAATATTTTGTTTTCTACTATTTGTGTTATTTTTTTCTTTACAACAAATTAAAGAAGTTTTGTTTTATATTTGCATTATTTTAAATTAATTTATACATTTAAATAAATGATTGAAAAACGTATAACTCCACTTGCTTTTTTATTGCATGGATCACTGTTTTTGTAAAGTCTTGCTTAAATTATATAATTTTGTTAGTTTTAAAAAAAATATTAAATCGCAAATCCTTAAAAATGTCATTTATGTATTTGTTTACCAAAATTAAAAAGGAAAGCAAAATTTGACTCTACATCTTTTTAAAAAAATTTTAATTTATGGTTTAATTGGATTCAATATTTTTTAATTGTGCAAAGTGGGTTTTGTAACCTTTTCTATTTAATCGGCAATAGGTTTATAAGATTGGAATCCTTATCACTGTTACATTTATAATACTTAAACTGATTTATTCCGTATATATTACATTAAACGTTGCAAATGTCTCATAAACAAACGTTTTGACTGAGTTTTATTACGTGGAAAAAATTTAAGTTATCCATAAACAATCCATAAAATCGTTTAACATATTCTGATCACAAAATAAAATCTTATTTTTACAGACTAAACAAAATTGGTTTTCACATGAAATTTGCTGATATTTGATGGCATTCGCTTATAAAGATGGACTGACGTCATCGTCCGTCCCTATGTCAGGGTTGTTCTTTGAGAAATTACTGTAGACCAGTCAGATTTTCATTTTAATCAAGATTCGAGTTTGATTATAAATTATTTTGTTCTCCTTTAAATATTATCTGACATATCTTTATAGTTTTAATTATTAGGGGTGGAAAGTTTATCTTTACCACATTTATGTCAGTTATTATAAAGATAAAGTAGGACAGTCGATTTTTCGTCCAGTAGGTATTCTTATTTCTTAAAGAAAACTTGGCCTTGAAAGAGTTAGTAATCAAATTAATTTCCAAATTTCTCAGAATAATTCAGCTAAATAAAAAATTTTTCAACTATTATAAAAAACAGATGAAACTTTTCAGCAAATTATGTTTATTGACAAAGCCCTGTATCTGTCACAAACAGGTACTTGCATGTTGGCTGTGTGTGTGTGTGTGTGTGTTTGCTTCTGAGACATTATGGCTCATTATAATTATACTAGCAGCATTACTTCCAGCTGTAACCTTACAACTCTTATAAATTGTAAATCCATATAGTTTTGTCTCATGATTGACGTAATTGTATAGAAGATCAGTATTGCGTACCATCTAGTTAGCAGGTGGTACTGACAAATAAACCGGGAATCGAAATCTTTTCCGCGTTAATGCTGGCGAGTTCTGAGTAAAAATTAACAGTCAGCTATTAAGATTGATGGTCATTCTGCTCAAAGTCAACAACTGCAGAGGCAAGTGTTTTCCTAACTATCACAGCGTCCTTTAAAGCTACACTGATAGTTGCTCAGAATTATTCATTTGACGCGCGCGTCTGATCAAAACTAAGCAGACTGCTATTCAGATCTCTGTCTGAGAGTCATCCAGTTTCTCACGCGTTCCGGCGGTTTTCGTGCTAATACAGATTCGTGTCTGTAAAAGTTAATAATGGGATTGATCGGAGCTGATATTAGCCTGCCTTCTAGGGGTTTCTAGAGAATGGAGTGAGTATATAAAAACCAAGAAACAAAATAAAGACGTAATGGATTCAAAGGTTAAAATCATAAATGTTGGTTCTTCACTGAGATCGTCAATGGCTATTTTTACATTCTCTATATGCGATGAACAACAACCTTCAGGCACTGCTAGCGATCGCAGAGTATAGATCCAAGGAGATTTACTTACCACTGCGTTGAATTGAATTGTTTGTTTTTTTATTACTGCTGTGTTACAAGGCATGAAAACAATTATTTATGCAGAACTTCACGCGATTATTTACTTTTTACATTTATTTGCAAACTTGCTATTAACCGTTTATATTCGATAAGGGTCCCCTTTCTACAAATGCTGCCGGATTAAAATGAGGGCATTCAATGATAGAAAGAATTAAAAAAAAAAAGAATAAGTAAAGCGAAAAATAGACTAAAATGAAAGCAAAATATCTGACAGAAGAGTTCGCGACTATCGATAAACTGCCTCTTCACCATACTGTGAAACTTCTCAAAGATGTTTTGGAAGTGGTATAAACTATTCATACGAACATTCTTTCAGTTCTATAAAATCTATTGAATTATAAAATAGCTGTTGCAGAAAAATTAGCAGTTTCATATTTCTAAAATTATATCTGCAAAATATGTCTGAGAAATGGTTAAAAATAGCAAATATAATAAAACATTTTTGCTTAAAAAGAAGAGAAATGTTTTTCTTATATTGCTTAAATAAGAGTTAAAATTCTTAAACTTATCTTATTTTGCTCTGCGTGTTGACTTGCCAATAAAATAATTCATCAAACATGGAGAAGAATATTTAATAAAAAATTGAAGTAAATTTTTTGTTACACTTGCAATGTTCATATGAAAATCTGCCGAATACCATTAAGGGGATACTATTTTAGACGAGTTTCATATGAGCGTCATTCATATCTATGGATTTTCTAAACAGTCAAATTTTAATAAAAATGAAAGTATATACATTACTAAATTGATTATATATATTAAAGGACGTAAGTTATGAAATACTTCTGATGGAAGATAATGCAAGCATAGATCCAGATTATTTAGATGTAAAGTAACCACATTTATTTATAAATTTGTTAATTCTTAACTTAGTGTAAGAATTAAAGATAACATGTCTAAAATCGTTCATGGCTGCTCCTACGCCTGTGTCTGCGTTAGTGCATTCTTCTACATTAGTAACTGCTGGGGTTTTTATTTTAATTCGATTTTATCCTTTTTTATGTTGCTATGGGTTTTTTAATGATTTTTTGGTATTTGTTTCTGTGGTTACAATGACAATAGGCCAGACAGTCACGTGCTTTAACAACCATGTAATAGAAAAACCAAGAGATCGCTCATCTCAAGATGCAGCAGCTGCAAGAAAAGTTATACGATGTCTTCGAATGGAAACGTTTGAAAAGAATCTGTTTTTAACAGTGATGGGCCAAACAAATGTCACGATTCAAATTTCAGGGCTTTCACAAATAATTTGATTTTATCTGATTTTCTTATCTCTGCAGGCCCTCCTCTGAATTTTTAACGACCTGACTCGGTGCTGCTGCATTTGATCCCTCGGGGCTGTTTCTTGAGTCAGCAGTTTCACTGCGTTACCAATGAGATCACTCAACACCTAGTTCCGGCCCCTGGCACTGGCTTTGTAAGTTACGTGGATGGGTAAATGAAAGGATTAGAGATTAAAGGTCTTAGACTTGGTTTAAAAAAAGACGAGACAATAGTGATAAGGGTAGATCGATTCTAGAGAAGACTGGAGGCAGACAGTTCACTAATAAGATGGATTTTGGTTAAGTTCTAATAGTAACGATGTGTACGCGTTAAAACTGGACGAGCAGCACTCAGAAGAATTGTTTGATTTAAAAATCGCATTCAGTTGAAACTCAAAATCACCCAGAAAAGTCTCTTTTTTAAATAAATGGCTGCGTAAAACTTATCTGTTATTTCTTTTTTTTGAAAAGTCATGTGTTTAACGATGAACTCATTAACTGCGCTACACGTAGCCACCCATGTGACCTAAACGAAATTAAAATATAACCATCATATAAACTTTATTATTACATAGTTCGAAGCACTAAGTCTTTCGAAATAGTTACATCTACACAAAGAGATCCGAAATTTCTTGAAATAAAACAGAGTAGTTATTAGATCTTCTGAGAAATTTTGATAGCACTATGTAACACGATTTCTGTGTTTGACAAGCAAATGTTATTTTCCAACTCTTCATTGCAAAACAATAGAAAATGTCCATTATTCCTGTAAAACTTTGCTTTTGTGGCTTTTAGAATGATTTTTTGCCCCCAAACAGCTAAATTTCACCATTTTCACCATTTTTGGACAGAAAACAAAAAACATAAATTCAAATGACACAAAAATTTATTTTAAAACTTCTGAAACTAGTTCTTAGGATTAAAAATGAACAGTTTTTTCTTGATTTGCGTGAATACAACACATCACTTTCACGTATGAGCCCCAAAATGTAATCTCCCATCATGTTTTCATTGAAGGATTCCTGATATCTCTGTTCATAGTTCATTATATCTTGGCGGAAGCGCTCCCCTTGTTCCTCTGAATATGCTCCCATATTCTCCTTGAAGTTGTCGAGGTGAGCATCTAGGATATGAACCTTCAAAGACATTCTGCAGCCCATCTCACCATAGCTTTTTACTAAAGCTTCAACCAGTTCCATATAGTTATCAGGCTTGTTGTTGCCAAGAAAGCCCTGTACTACAGCAATGAAACACTCCCAAGCTTTTTTCTCTTTTTCTGTGAGCTTCTGTAGAAATTCTGAGCACTCCATAATTTTCCTTACTTGTGGTCCAATGAAAATACCATCTTTCACCTTTGCCTCTGAAAGCTTAGGAAAGAAGTCTTGGAGATATTTGAAGGCAGCAGACTCCTTGTCATGAGCTGTAACAAACTGTTTCATGAGACCCGGTTTGATGTGTAGTGGAGGAAACAAAACCTTTTGAGGATTCACCAATGGCTCATGTTTGATATTGTGTGCTCCCACTGTAGTGTCAGTCCTTGGAGGTCAGTGCTTTCTCTGGTAATGTGCTGCTCTGTCTCTACTGTCCAAAGGCAAAGAAAACAGGGATTCTTGGTAAAACCTCCTTACAGTCCCATCAAGAAAGCCACCATTTTGAAGTCTCCAATAACTTCCCAGCTATATTTGTTATAGTTCAAAGTTTCCAGTAGAAGCTTTACACTGCTGTAGTCCTCCTTAAGATGCACAGAATGAGCAAGAGGCAGAGATGGATACTTGTTTCCATTGTGCAGAAAGACAGCTTTCAGGCTTTTGGAGGAGCTGTCAATGAAGAGTCTCCATTCATCTGCATTGCAAGCAATTCCAATATCATCAAGCAAGCCTAATACATCATTGCAGTAGCATAGCCTTTCCTCCTTTGCAAAGAAGCTGGAGAAATGTTTGTGGCGTTTTCTTTGGCTGGACACTTGCACACTGCCATCAAGTAAATCCCATTCCTTCAGCCTTGAAATCAAAAGCTCACCATTTTACTTTGTCAAACCAAGATCTCTGATGAGGTCATTGACGTCTCTTTGGTTTGGGTAGTAAGGATTCCTCCCAACTACAACTGTATCTGTGAAGTCACAGCCTTCCTCTCTGTTTACCTCATCTTCTGACGTGATGCTTTCTTCTGATAGTTGACTTCTTCTAGGAGCTGGTACAGGAAGATCAGCACTGTGTGGTACTGGTGCAATGGAAGATGAAAGGTCTGGATAGAAAACAGCAGGTGCATTTTTCCCACATCGGCGTTTGGAAGGATCCATCATGCAGAAAAAGCAGTTAGTTGAGTGATCAGTAGGTTCACGCCATATTCTAGGAATAGCAAATTTCATGGCTCTGTTTTCCCCTCTATACCATCCTGTAAAAGAACAACAGTATGAGTTTCTATTAAACTTATTTTATTTTTATTTTAATTCTTAATTGGATTTTACTCTTGAAAAAATAATAGTTATCTTACCTTCTTGTGTTCTCGTACAATGCTGACAAGCAAAATGAGGTGGCCAGGTCTTGTCTTGGTCCCCTACTGGCACACAAAAATATGTTTTGTAAGCTTCACACATTTTTCGAGATGCTGTCACAAAGAACTTCTTTGCTCTGGTCTTGATGAATTGATCACATATGTAGCAGAATTCATCTGGAGAATGATTGCAGCCTCTTGATACCATTTCACCTCTTGTTATGTGTCTTCTCAGGCAGACAAAACAGAACAGATTGGTGGTCTGCAAGCCCCAACTTTTATACTGTCAAGCAGTACTCTAGAATATTCTTAGTCTTTCTTTAATTGTGCTAACTTATGTTGGAGTGGACTGTATCTTTTCTGGGGTACGAAAACACTTCGACCTTCGGTTAAATATGTTTACTGACTGATACCAAACTCGCACACAGTACTGACTCAACAAGGGGGTAACGAGGTTCTAAGTCGTCTTATGACCGTGACAAGGACGCAAGTCGAATCATGAAAGAACCACAACTAGAGCATCTCCGCTTCTGTGCTCTTTTTATAGCTTCTGATGGATGACGGGAAAAACGTCTAGGATTGCGTCGTCTTCTTTAACACGCGTCTTCCTAGAGGGTCATCCATCACGTTCCTTACGAATGACAGGTGTCCGCTATTAGCTGTCAGTCCCGGCGAGGGAGCTTCTTATTAGCTGCTTCGTTAAGCTCCCCCTGTCCGGTTTTCTCGGCTCAACGCCTAGATGTCCTAGAGCCTGTGCGGATCCTCCTAACAGTTTCCTGTCAACCCGGGGAATTCTTGTGCATCGTGAATTGCGTCCCCTGCGCACTCGCGAAGCGAGTTGTCAACGGTCCTGACTCCCTTTGACATCCCCTGACAGGACTAATTTGGCTATACTAGCCTTAACAACTTATCTGCAACATTTCAAAAGCAATTAGATAAGCAATTGAGATATTGCAAAGGTCTTTACCTGACATGAAAACCGATAGTAACCCAAACTATAACGAAATAAGGCAAAAGGGTAAATTCATTGTTGTAACCACAAAAGCAAAGTTTTAGGATCAAAATCACTTTTTTCTATTTTTTTTAGATGGAAATAACTGGAAATTTTTGGTTTGGGGCCAAAAACAAGACAAAAGTGAAATTTTGTTGCCTAGTGTACTTTTTAATGGGAAAAAACAAAAAAAGAGTACAAAGTCCTTAAGGGTGGCGACTATATGAAATTATACAAATTGCCATTTATAAAAGAAATCTTTTTTTTTTTATAAAAATCTGAAAGTGCACCCATCTACGAGGAATGGTTAAAGAAATTCTCGGATAAAAACTACAAAAAAACGGTAAATTGTCATCGCACAAAGTTTTATTACAAAACGAAAAGTAGCAATTTAAAATGATAATGAATTATATTACAAATCGAAAGAACCTCTTTAGTTAATATCCACATGGGATTTACTATCTTTGATACTGATTGTGATCTAAATACCATGCAAGTAAAAATCTACTAGCTCTTTATGGCTTTTATTAAAGCTGAAGCAAAGGTTGCTTTTCGTTTGGTAAGCTCGATAACGACACTGAGTATAAAAGTAGTAAATAAATTAATGGTCTTTAAGCGAAACTTTGGTAAGAACGAAGAAAAAACAGCTCTTACTCGGCCCTGATCAGTCGGTTATTTTCTGTAGTTCTCGATAGCCACCGTCTTTTATCGTCTGTTCTCCTGAAAATCTTTCTGCTGGCAACAAGATTATTGCCAGCATTATCCAGTATCCAGACATATTTAGAATGCAGAATTCTGGTCCGATATTTGCTCTCATTATAGAATCTACACAGAACCGGCTAATTAACGTCAATACAGGGTTGAACATTTCTCTTTGTTGAAGGCGAGTTATCTGGTTTGCAACAAATCTACTCAGATAAATGAAAACCTTGGTCTCCGTGATAAATTAACGGTTTTAGGCGACTAATAAAGATAAATATGAGGAAAATTCATGTTTTTATAGGTAAAAGCCCCAGTTTCAGTTTGAGATACCGAAAATATGAAGTTGCCGGCTTAAATATATTACTCTTATTGATATCTTAAGGCTCTGTTTGTTCGGTTCAACAGCATTGAAACTGAGATAAAAAAAACAACATAAATGGTAAATGTGGAGAAGGCATATCTAGAAATATTCTAGAACTCAAACAATCGATTTTGTTATAGGCTGCAGAAACAACTATAAGAAAATAAACACGATTCCATAAGATGAAACGTCTAAGCGAAAAATAAGCGTGCATGCAACTTTAAATAGACAGTTCATCTTTAATTTTTTTGGTTTCTGAAAAAGGAATTATTAAAAGTTTCTGAATGTAAAAACGTGACAGTTTAAATACTAATTCGATTAATAATTAATTATCGGAAAATTAAAAATAATAGATGTAAAAATTATAAGTAGGCAACGCACCCCTCAGGGCTTAATGGCAGTATATTCTAATAACAAAATTGATTGGGTATGATAATTTAATGATGACATTCCTTAATAGTTTGAGCTGAAGGTAATAAAATTGTATCTATAAATCATTTTTTATGCTGTGAACTTTGTATAATGATCCTAGTAAGATGAACAACTAAAGTAAATAATCATCATGGCAAAGTTTATAATGCCTTCTAATCAATATTAAATTGATGTAGCGAACTCCAAATATAATGCATCGGATAGTTTTAATATTTATTTTGCTAAAATGTCACGCTCTTTCAACTATTAAAAACAACGTTAACAATAAAAACATATTTAAACTTTTGAGAGAAAAGGTCGCATCGAAATTGGGAGACCAAGCCAAATTGTCTGTTAGGCAAGCGTTATTCACTATGGGCTTTTGTCTGTTTGGATCTCTTTAAATGTGAAAGCTAATTAAAGAGATCAACTGTGGACTGTAAGATTTGCTTCTGAAACGCCTTTAGCCTCAGCAACTGTCGGCGAAATTCAGCGTCAGTAAAGGCGGATACACCTAACGCTATATAGTTTAGAAAAACGATTTTGCTAGAAAATTATTGCTGACATAACCAAAACATTTACCCTAAAAGTAGCTATTTATGAGTTTAAAATTTTATTAAAATCAGTTTTTCTGTCGTACAACAGTCTCATCAACGAAAATGATCTGTCTATAAAGAAGTAAAACAGTGGTAAGCGAATGGAGAGGTGCGTTATCCAGAATAAATTAACTGTATACCCTGTGCCACGGCAGTTTCTACTTCGAATGGGAAATCCTTATAAAAACCCTTTATTTTTTTAATGTGAGAGAAAACCGGAGTCACTGGAAGAAATTCGCATATGAATGACTGGTCAAATACAAGGAAAAGAAATAACGCCAGGGAGGTACGTCAGACAAAGCAGAACCTAATCAGGAATCAGACTCGTGGCTTAATCTTCGCTAGTTCAATTAGACGGACAGCACACTCTCTGAAATTATTCAGTATTCATCCTTAATGTGTTAGGCGTCCTGTTCTTGTCGCTTCTCATTTTGAAAATTTAAATAAACTACCTGTCTAACGTAAAAATTTAATAAATGGTTAAAGCGTATTTAAAGTTATCCTTACAAATCGTTCCTTTTCTTGCATAATTATATTATTTATTATTAATTGCATAATATTTTCTGAAAAATAGATGGAACTACACCGGCTGGTCAGGGTTATGACTTATGTACATTTCGAGACTTGGACCAGATCAAAGCTACAGATGCAAATTAGGTTGATCACATGGTGTGATGGGTAATTTCTGCAGCACTATCTATGACTCTAACGAATACGTTGGCAGTCGGTTTAAAAGATGTAGGGGAAACCAAGGACATTCGATTGTTCGAAAAGGGGTATGATGGAGGGTGGGCGTATAGCAGGTGCCGAGACAGTTTCATTGGTAGGTTGCTCCAAGGCATCGGCTATTGATGTTTAACTGCGAGGGCTAAAGGTAAATAAAGCGTCTGCTTTCAGGGGAAATTGTGACTGAAAATACTTAGTGAGAGAAGGACGTCATTAAATAACAGACCAGCTTACAGAGATATTCAATGCAGGGCAGTCCACAATCACCTCAGGCCGTATGGCGGAAGGAAACCATGATGTAAACCACCCACTAACCATAGTTATCAACACGGAAAGACGCCAGTTGTAGTATAAAGAACACGGAGATTAATCTGAAGACTGTCAAAAAAAGTGAATCAGTCTGATGAATCGCGTTTCACCTTCTCTTTTTGCGCAGATCAGAAAAGTCAGATTTCGAGAGAGTCACACAAATCGCTCGGCTCTTCATGCGATCCGAATGGTTTAGATCTCTGCTAGTGGGGTCAGAACTTGGCATAACCTGGGATCCTTAGTTCTTTAAAAGGCAGAACAAATGCCAAAGCTCACATCAGCATTATTTCAAATTAAGAGCACCCAGTAATGATTTTTGCTCCTTAATGGAATCGGCTACTTCGAAAACCACAGTTCTCCCATTCACTATGCCCGCACTGCGAATTCATGGTTTGAGGAACATGAGGGAGATTTCACGCATCTTCAGGGGCCAGTGCAATCCCCGGGGCTTAGCTCAATTGAGCATCTGTCGGATTCGCCATAACAGTTTCCTGCTGCCCCGCTCCATGCGTTGTGTGTGAGGTTAATAACTGAATAGAGAAAAATTCGCTGAAGCATCTTCGAGCACCTTGAGAATTCTGTCACATCATTTCATGGCTGTTATCCCATTAAAGGCATCTCGTTTATTTTGTTTTATTTATTAAGTTTTACACAGAAATCGACGCATTTTGGTAAATACGGAAAATTTAATATATTGATTTTCGACGTGAAATGGGTGCAAGAAAACGTCTCTCTTTTTTCCCAGAAGTAGTAGGCCAACAAAATCTCACTTTTAAAAAGTTCATTTTGTCTTAGTTTAAAATGTACATTAATATAGCATAATTATATTGCAGATAAATCAGATTTTTGCCCAATAGATTTAATTCAGGTTCACGTGTATACTTTAAAAGAAGCTGCATAAACAACACTTCAGCTAGTTAACAGGTGCTGCACTTTCTCTAACTCTCTGTCAATACGTCGGTTTGTCATTTACAGTTTCTCTTATATACAGAATGAAATCTCTAAACTCGGGGAAACTAACTTAAAATTCATGTTAGGAAGTAGAAATCCAAGATAACACCTGTTTCAAATTCATAAATGATAATTTGTTCTAGCGCATGCAGTAGACAAGTAATACACAGGTTTTATGAATATCAAACGCGATTTTGCTTCCTTTATGTGACAGAAGCCATCAGCAGAAATAGTAAAGTACTCAAAACTTTGAATAAACATTTCTGTGAGCATAGATAGAGTTTTAGAAATAAAATCATATTTATCAAATAAAATCGGCGTCAGAAGAAGTTTGTTATCATCTTTTGCTTTGTCTGTTTAAAAAGTCTTTGGAGTCTTTCCACAAAATCGAACGCCTGTTTAGAATTCTCAACTCGTAACACGAAATAGCGGAGCACTTCCGGGTCCCTCGCAGCCCTCTACACAAGTTTGAAGGTACCACGGGAAAGCAGTCCGTCCAAAACGACTTCGTCATGTCCTTTGACGCCGTCTACCTTGACGGAGGCTTGTCATAGGCATCATCAGTGCAACTTCCAAGAACCTGATTATCTTCCACATCGGAGCCTCTTCTTCGGCGCACTGTCTTTCTTTCGACGCCGGACAGAAATCCAACACATCTCGACGACCGATTTCTAAATTCACGTTATCGATCTTTGCGCCTACAGCCGGCAGGAACAGCTGATTTATTTGTACTAAGCGGACTTGAGAGTTAACCTCTTTATAGCAAAAATCTCAATAACTCTAATATGTGCAGTGCGTGCACGTGCCGTATCGACTTAAATGTGGGGGGAAAATCAAGTTATAAAACTGATCAACATCTAAATTAAGTAAAGGTTAATGTGTAAATGCTGATTACTTACACAAATGAATATTATACATTAAATCCCAAAAGACAATACAATTAATATTCTGCCCAATCCTTCTGATTTACAAAGTGTCTTGAGATGGAAAACTCATAAACAGCTCAATAAAATGCCAAGTAATTGAGTTACAAATGATTTGCATTGGTTGAAAACATTTCCAGAAAATTTTCGACTGTTTTCAACGTTTTCAGAATATATATTATCTTAAACATGTTCGTTGATATTATATGAGATTTCTGGAATTACTGAGTTAGACACGTAAGAGTTTATTAACTTTATCTAGATGCAAGTAAACAATAAAAGTTTGCTATTATAATGTAAAATGTTATTTTGCAGGAATATAAAATTGTGGACAACTGCATTTCAAAATTTAGATATGTAAAAAATCTATTTTAACGTTTATTTCTCTATCCATTTGATCAATATCCATTCAGGTATAAACACTGTCAAGGTAACATTGCATTATGTCTATTCTATACTGTCTTAATTCACACTGTTTTATGTATCTTACGCCAATTCGTCCTTAAGAATACTGCTTTTTTTGCACCTAAATAATTTGAATTTTGACTTATCTGTAAAGAATTCATTTTTGTCAGTGTTTGAACGTCCAATTTTTGTAAGTTCCCTCCCGCGTGTGTGTGTGTTTTGTTGTTTTTATGTCTTAGCAACAGCTGCCTCTTCACTTCTATCCTTCCTTCGAATCTCCATGTTTTTTTTTTTTAAATAACAAAACATTAATGTCTATCGTCTGTGCTGCATTTGTAAGTTTTTGTCTGCTTTTCCTTTGTTTCTCGGTAAATGCAAAATTTTCTCTTCACCTTCTATCTTCTAGGCTCTTTGTTGTTTTTATTCGCGGCCTTATGTCTACTATTTCTTCATGCTCTTGGAAACATGGTATTTCCTTGAAACGTGGCCACATTTATTGACTTCCTTTACTGGATTAATAGATTTTTCTTTCTGTTCGCTGGATAGTAGTGAACAGCTTGAGATGCTATCAAGAATGGGGGAACACGAGTTAATGTTCAGCTTTGGATTATTTTTTTGTCGTTAGATAAATATTATTTTAAACTTGAAAATATATAAGAAAGAAAAGGATACTGGAATATATATAAATTAAATGTCACCATACAGTTTTGTTTACAGCATTCTATTTCAGGCCGAGTGAAGGAACGCTGGAAAGAAAAAAATTGCACACAAAAGCATTAATAATATATAATTGTTCTCTAATTTTATGAATTTTATTGTGTTTTGGGATTTAAGATTTGATGTAGAAGCAAAATACTTTCTATCAGTTTCTCTCCTTCACGTCTTTCGATTCCTCTCTCAGATTTTACTCCTGCCACCTCTTATACGCCATCATGCTCTCTTTTTCCTCCCAAAATCTCTCCCTCTACCTCCCTGTATCCCTTCTTTAATCCTTCTCTTACTTCCCTCATCTCTCCTCTTCCGTCACTTGTTTCTTCTCTTTCTTTCCCCCGCTACCTTTCACACAGACGAACACTTTCTGTCAACCCCTGTTCCACACTCCCTGTATTCCTTCCTCTCTCCCATCTCTATCTTTATCCTTTTTGTTTCCTTTTTTTCTTTCGCTTCTCCATTCCACCTTCTATTTTTGCTTCCTTTTACCCCTATTTTACTTTCCCTCTTCTCTCTTACTCTCAATTTATCTCTCACCCCTATATTTTCTAATCTCTTTCTTTCTTTCGCTCTCTTTCCGTCCTTTTCTTTCCTTCTGTCTTCCTCTCTTCCTATTTTACACCAACCTCCTTTCCTGTGGCTCCCTCTATACTTTTCTCTCCATCTTTTTTTCTTTTTCTCTGTACTATTTTCTCTTCCTTCCTCCGTTTCACCTTTCTTCTCTCAGCTTTTCCCTCCATCCATCTGTCCCTCTCTTCATGCTTCTCTATCCGTACCTCCCTCTCTTCCTTCATAGCTTTCCTTCTCTTGTTCTCTTTGTCGCTTTCGCTTTTTTCTTCCTTCTATCCTTCTCTCTCGTCTCTTTCCCTCTCTGTGTCCTTTTCTCTCTCTTCATCCCTCCCAAATCAGTCTTTCGTTCTTTCTTTCTCTTTTAATCTATCTGTCCTTTTCTTAGTCTCTTTTTTCTCTCTCTCCTTCCCTGTTTCTCTCCATTTATCCCTTCTTTCTTTCTCTCTCCTCCGCTCTTTATCAGTCTCTCTTTCTCCCTCTCTCCACCTATCTTTGTCTTCCTCCATCCCTTTCTAAGTCTCTCCAATCTTCCTAATTTAATTTATCTTCCTCTCTTTTCATCTTTTCACTTTTTACTTCTAACCCTCTCTCCTCTTTTCCTCTGTCTCCTTCCTCTCTCCCTTTCTCTCCATCCTTCTCTCTTTCACTGTCTTTCTCAAGCTTCCTCCATCTATCTCCCCCCATCTCGTTCTCTGCTTCTATCATTTCCTTCTCTTCCTCAATCCTTTTCTCTTTCTGTCTTTTTCTTTCACTCCTTTCCTCCTTCTATCCTGCATCTATGAATATCTCTTTCCCACCTCTCTCCAACCTTCTGTCTTTTTATTTTTCTTTCTCTGTTAGTCTCTCCCTCTCTACAGTACCTCTCAGACACAAACTCTCTCCAGCCCTGTCTCTCTTTTTCTCTCCTCATTTCTCTTTCTCTCTATCAGTTTCTCCCCCAATCCCTTTTCTGTTTCTCTCTCGCTCCCATCATACGTTTCAGCCTTTCACTTTTTCTTCCTTAGTTTCTCCCTCCTTCCCGACATCTTTCTTTCTCAGGCTCTCTCCGATCATCCCATTCTTTCTGTCAGTCTGCTTCTCTCTCTTTCAGTCTCTTCTTCCCTCTCTGATTGTCCAATTCTGTCTTTTCCTTCTCCCTTTCTCTCAATCTCAATCATTCTTTCGCTCTCTCATCCCTTACTTTTTTCTTTTTTCTTCCTCTCTCTTAGTGTCTCCACTATTTCCTTCCTTCCATTCTCTGTATCATTCGCTCCCTCCATTCCTCTCTCTTTTTCTCTCTTTCTCTCTCCCCTATCTCTTTCTTTTCTTCCATATTTCCTGCTTCCCCTCTATCTCCCAAAACTTTCTCCCTCACTCTATTTCACTTTCGCTTCCTCCATTCCTTTCATACATCTCTTTATTTCCCTCATTCTTTCGCTTAGTTTCTCACTGCCTTGCTCCCATGCAATCTCTCTCTCTCTCTCTCTCTCCTCTCTCTCTCTCTCTCTCTCTCTCTCTCTCTCTCTCTCTCTCTCTCTCTTCTCTCTCTCTCATCAATTTTCTCCCTTCCTCTGTCTATACACAAGATTAATATCTAGAGATGTTGATTGTCCCACTGCTTTTAATTCTGATGAAAAAAACTATAATCATTTATGTCTTTAAACATCAGCGTCTTTGAGTCTCACCTTAGTCAGACGGAGGGACTACTATTAGTTTCGATTTTTAGTTTTAGTTTTTTTTCTATAAACCAAATTTTGTGGCTGCGAGTAGTAAAGCTTTCGTGAGAATTCCGAACTTGAAGATAAATGAACAAGTGCGCAAATGGATGAATCACCACGATTCCTGTAGAGGAAATAAGTCTGCTCTTTAACAACCCCTCACTGCCTCTGTTCCCCTCCCTAGACGCTGGTAAGGATCTGCTAAGGAATTACCCGACAACTAGAATTGTTTAAAATAAATTCGCGCAGCAATCGACAGCCTGACCAGAAGATATCACTTATTCTGTTCTACAGCCTCTCTTCTGATTGGTTATCGCATACAGGTTATGCTAAGTTGGAAGGAAGGGCTGAAATATACACAAGAACACCCTGACCTAAAGGATATTCAAAATCCCCTATTTCAGCAAACAAAAATAACTTGAACAATTATCTAATAAAACAACCGAAATATTTTTGTTTTTATCTACTTTATAAATGTATTTTAAAACAGATTTTTAAATATCACTCTCTTCATTAAATATGTATATTTTTTTCTCTCTCACCTGACTCTTTCAAACTAATGTTCTCCAGGTAAACTGTTCAAATCACTTTAACAAAAATACATTGAAATATTGCTTTAATCAAAACCCTCATCACGTGACCGTATACGTACATACGGGGAGTCTGTTGTATTTCCAGCCGTCTCTCAGTCAAAGCAACAACAACAACAAAAACCAACTCTGAGTGTTATTAAAGATTATATCGCATGAAAATCTGGCACAAATCTCATGATTCTAAATCAGCCGCCTCAGACTTATCTTTCATCTAAACGGTGGCAGGTGATCATTGAAATCTGCACTAATCTATACCCTACATTATTTAGATGAAAACCTTGAAAAGGGGGGGGAGCTGGACTCAAAACCCTGGTGCAATTTTGTATTTTTTCTAAATATGAGCTTCGAAAATTACAGATTATGGGCTTCTGTACAGTTTTTCTTAAACCGTTTAAATTTGTGAATACGTTGGTTAAGCGGGATGTTTTTAGTAGAAATCGAAACAAAAGAAACGAAAAGAATTCTTTCCCTTCTAAGCTTTGCCATGTAAGTCGAGGTAAAGATTACAACGCATCTAAAGCTTTTATTTAAATTACCAGATTAGTCTGAAACAACAGCAGACCTCTTCCATGAGCTTGTTAAAACCGAAAAGTGAAACGTTAATTAAAAAAAAAAATCACATAAGTGTTTTCGAATTGGTAAAAAGCACTTTTATTTGTGCCAAATAATTTAATATTTTTCATCAAGGTAAAGTTAACAACATGTGAAATAGAGTTATAATTATTATTAACTACTAAGAAAAGACGAAGACCGCGTGGATAGTTGTTACAACACTAGTAAGTTAAGATTACGAATATGGATGAACTATAATCGAAGTGATATCGTTTGGCCTTTGGAATATTGGTAAAAGCATATGACATCGATTATAGCTCATCTATACGTATACTTTAAAATCTCTCGTGTTGTAACAGCCTATCGCTGTAACAAATCGCCCGTGATTTTCCTATGCAGAAAATCGTTAGAAGTAGATAGACACTTCAGCATGTAGCGCAACGTTCTTTACCGACAAGATAATGCAGCATGTAGAGTGACGAGCAGATCTACTTGTTGGTTTTTCTGTATTACATTTTCTGATTCTGTCATGGACAATGTAAAGCAAACAAATCTTCCAACAGTCATAAACCGTTCTGACTTTAGTTGATATTAAATGTTTTATAGCAAATTATTTAGATATTAAAACACAAACAGATTTTCTCCAGTTAAAGAAATTTAAACTCTTATTAGCCGCAGTAATAATTGCAGAATCAATTTGATTGTTCTGCAACATCCTGATTAAAGATGAATGATTATTGATGTTCAAACACTGAAACCGAACTCCTACATATCAGTATCTGTAATTTAGTTCTTCATTTTTAAATTAAACGTTTTACAAAGCTTTAAAATGCAAAGTTGAGATGCTAAAAATCGGATACTGAATAACTAATTTTTTAACTGTCTGTTTTGTTAAAGAATCAATTGTATATGCATTTATGATGCAATTGCTTTAAAAGGAAAAGTAAAAGATTTCAACAGAAATTAACACACATGAATCTTGATTATAAAGAAATACGAGTATATATATATAAGCTTCGTCTTTCGATATTTTCTTAAGTTATCAAACTTTTTAGAATTACTATTATTTTTATTTTAAATTTACGACACTACAAAAGGTTATTTTTTTCAATTAATAAATTGTTTCCTTTCGTATACCAGTTTGGGTTTCTGTCAGTCCGCTACTAGGCAACTTGAAGCCAAAATTAACTTATCACAATTTTCATTTGACATAAAAATACAAAAACAGCATTTATACCGCAACATGACTATGGTTTTGCTTTTAAAAGATATTGTACCGGAAAGAAGCCGCAACTGTTTACTTATCTTGGCAGTATTGCATTTCCACTAGGAAAGAATACAGGAATGAAGTGATTTATTTGCTAATAGGGTGTCTTTCACTTCTGAAAAGTCTCTGTAGTTTTTTTTTTTTTAGCTTACTTAAAAAATTTTAATTTTTGCCATCTGCGAAGATCACGAACAAACTGATTTTTTTAAAAAAAAACCTAAATTTTCTTCGTTAATTAATTTATATTAGGCATTGAAACATTTCGGAAATGGTAATATAAGTATAACCTTTAAAAATCACATTTATCACATAAATAATAATTAAAATGTCTCTTTCATAATCGATGAAAAGAAATTCTATTCAGAAAAGTAGATACTGTAAGTCAGAAAAGATCGAGTGTGATACTGAAAAGAAAGACTGAGCGGAAGTGTTTAGCTAAAGAGTATGGAAGAGAAAGAGTGAACCTACTCAATTTCGTTTTAATTTTTTGATGCATACTTTTGCTTTAATGATAGTAACTTTATCAAATAAAATATTGTCATTAATAAAACTTAATTTTTAAGGAAATTAATTGCAATTATAACCAGTTTTCGAAATATCGCGACTTTTTCCCCAGTATTGCCTTAGCCGCACGATTACGAGTCATGCATAATAGAAATTAATGGAAGATGCAATGTTTATACTGCATTAAAACTGTCTGTTTTATTCTCTCGGTAGTTTTATTTCCCGATGGTTTAATCGTCAAGCACCAAGTAATCCAAACATCTCAGAGCTGAAAGCAATTAAATCATTCACGATTACAAGACAGCGAATAAAATTATTAATAGATTTCTGAAATAATTACCTAGTAATTAAGGAATCTATTGATTAGATCATTATTTCATTTTCTAATATTCGAAAATATGGAAGCAAAAATGACTTCAAAAACAAAATATCGGTAATTAAATGCGAATTTATTGTTTCAGAAACAATAATTTTTAAAAATGTGAAAATAATTGATGAAAAAGAGCGGGTAATATTGTAAAAATTCAGATAGCTTTATATTCAAGTTTAAAAGACGGAAAACAATCACTAGGTTCTCAAGAATAACTTTATTTGTTTATTTTTCCTTGAGAAAGAAAAATCGCTGCTGCTAAAGTTCAGTGACTGCAAAATTCTACGACGTCTGTCCTCATCCAGCCGTCTCCTCGTCATAGAACACGGGTAGAACTGACCGTCTCTTCGTTATAGAACACGGGTAGAACTGACCGTCTCTTCGTTATAGAACACGGGTAGAACTGACCGTCTCTTCGTCATAGAACACGGGTAGAACTGACCGTCTCTTCGTCATAGAACACGGGTAGAACTGACCGTCTCTTCGTCATAGAACACGGGTAGAACTGACCGTCTCTTCGTT
The DNA here is from genome assembly GCA_018389105.1 of Nautilus pompilius. Taxonomy (NCBI): domain Eukaryota; kingdom Metazoa; phylum Mollusca; class Cephalopoda; order Nautilida; family Nautilidae; genus Nautilus; species Nautilus pompilius. The sequence goes on from JACATO010001894.1 coordinate 1,340,864, forward strand.
ATAGAACACGGGTAGAACTGACCGTCTCTTCGTTATAGAACACAGGTAGAACTGACCGTCTCTTCGTCATAGAACACGGGTAGAACTGACCGTCTCCTCGTCATAGAACACGGGTAGAACTGACCGTCTCCTCGTCATAGAACACGGCTAGAACTGACCGTCTCCTCGTCATAGAACACTGGTAGAACTGACCGTCTCTTCGTTATAGAACACAAGTAGAACTGACCGTCTCTTCGTCATAGAACACGGGTAGAACTGACTCGTCATAGAACACGGCTAGAACTGACCGTCTCCTCGTCATAGAACACTGGTAGAACTGACCGTCTCTTCGTCATAGAACACGGGTAGAACTGACCGTCTCTTCGTTATAGAACACGGGTAGAACTGACCGTCTCTTCGTTATAGAACACGGGTAGAACTGACCGTCTCTTCGTTATAGAACACGGCTAGAACTGACCGTCTCCTCGTCATAGAACACGGGTAGAACTGACCGTCTCTTCGTTATATAACACGGGTAGAACTGACCGTCTCTTCGTTATATAACACGGGTAGAACTGACCGTCTCTTCGTCATAGAACACCGGTAGAACTGACCGTCTCTTCGTTATAGAACACCGGTAGAACTGACCGTCTCTTCGTCATAGAACACGGGTAGAACTGACCGTCTCCTCGTCATAGAACACGGGTAGAACTGACCGTCTCTTCGTTATATAACACGGGTAGAACTGACAAATGTAACTATAACTTTTTTTTACATCGTGTATAAGTTTGACAGAATTTATCTAGTGTTTGTTTAAACCTGACTCTTTGTTTCAGCAGATGTATTAGCCCCATCCTAATCTCAGTTATGATAGTCACTTTCACTAGAGGTAACCACGACTTTGTCTCCGGCTCAGGCATTAAAATAGGGCGCGGACAGAGCGGTTGCGCTACGCTCTACGCCAACCCGTCTCTTCACTTGGATGGTTTCTCGAGCGGTACAATTACCCGCAAATGATCACGTGACACGATAGCCAGCCAAGGTTGCACTGGAAGAGCAGCAAGCCCGGAATGAAGTTGCTAATCGGTTTCCGTTACCCGGAGGCTCGTTTATCTGACGGTGGCGTTTTAACCCTTTAATCTTCCTGCTGCGATGCGGTCACACCTTAGCCTTGCCAGTAGGTTTTACCTTCAGCTTTTGTCAGTGATAAGAGGAGATAGAAATAGTGGTTTTTCAAACTCGTTTAAATTAGAATTATAAGGAATCTTATGCTTTATGATTTGTTGAAATGTTATATCTTTAGCCTCTATTCCGTTTTGTGTGTGTGCGCGTGCGTGCGTGTGTGGGGGGTGCGTGTGTGTGTGTGCGTGTGTGTGTGCGTGTGTGTGGGGGGTGCGTGCGTGTGTGTGGGGGTACGTGTGTGTGGGGGGTGCGTGTGTGTGTGTGCGTGTGTGTGTGCGTGTGTGTGGGGGTGGTGCGTGTGTGTGTGTGCGTGTGTGTGGGGGGTGCGTGCGTGTGTGTGGGGGTGCGTGTGTGTGGGGGTGGTGCGTGTGTGTGTGTGTGCGTGTGTGTGTGGGGGGATGCGTGTGTGTGTGGGGGGGTGCGTTTTCTTTTATATTACGATGATTCGTTAAAAAACAAAAAAAATTAACTCCAACTATTTTGGCAAAAGCTTTTTGAAAAACCCTGTCACCAGACAACAGGACACCAGCTTTCTCAGCGTATACGCGTCCAGTCACGCATTTATATAAAATTTTTGGAGTAGATGAATATTATTCATGTATAATCGTATGTTGATGTGCACCACACACAGTAAGGTGTCGCACACGACTCCTTATGTTAGGCAATCGTGTGGAATACGGTGAGATTATATGTAAGTCTCAAAATTCAATTATTACCGGTAGATAAACTTCAAGCCAACCCAAAATCGAGGGTGGCAGTCAGTCTATGTCGGAGTTCTAGTTTTTTTCTGGTTACGGGCAGAGAAGCATCGCTGGTGCAAGACGCCACCTTGGGCTATTTTTGTTCTGTAAATCAGGTGTCTGAGAGCACACAGACAAACCTGTTTTCGTGAAACAATCAATATCACTTGGAGCACACACAGCCAGCATCGCAGTTACACTGGTCAGAAGAAATTTAGCTATAAAATGTGACCACCTGATAAAACTGCAGCTATTATTATTATTATTATTATTATTATTATTATATTATTATTATTATTATTATTATTATTATTATTATTATTATTATTATTAAATCAACCTCTCTTCGATCCTGTTTAGTCACTTTGTTCGCTTATCAATTAAAGAGGATGACTGTTTTGCTGCAAACAAAAATTAAAGGTATTCATTATTCGCGTCGACCTTAAACTGGGGCCCCTTTTTCACTTTGAAAAGAGTTAACCGGGATGAGTGCGGTTCTAGCCTGGTCACCATCCACGAGTGGTAGCGGTTGTTGCTCCGCTGTTCTCCTCTATCTACACCCGACTCTTTGTCGTCCGCTTAAAAATACAAGAAATCGCAGTTTATTAAGCAAATCGAAGCATTTCGTGATTTTTCCGCATCAACATAAAACAGTAAGTGATTCCCTCGGAGGGCTGTTTGGTGCCGTACTGTTAACGACCATAGATCAGAACTGACGAGGAACTGTTTTCACCAACAACATTGTTTTTCATCATTAAGCAAACAAGAAATTGCTTATATACATCTCAGATATATGGATTACTTCCTGGATCTTATCTTCTGTGTGCTTCCTTCTCTATTTCGCTGGTTTATTCGACAGCTACATCGCCGTGGAAACTGCGTCTTCAGATTCCAAAAACAAAACAATTAATTGCAGGTGCACGGAAACTGTTGTTGTAACCACTGAAGACGGAGACGATCTCGTCAAGCCTCGGGCACAAATCACGTTATTCTATTTCTGTCCGAGTTTTATCCAGAGATCGTCGCACTTAATTATCCTACATTTTACAAAGCGGCTTAAAGTTAATACGAACAGCCAATCAAAGATCCTTTTAATCTGGTTGGTGCGCAAAAGAACGTTTGGTAGAACACATGTTGCCAGGATACGTGTGGCAGCAGCGGCGATCTTTTAGAAGCTGAGTTATTTTTTTGTTGTTTTACAGTTTTTCTGCGTAGAGATTTGTACATACAGACGGCACGAGAAACATGCATGCCGACTAACAGTGACGTCAGCATGAAGGGGCTGCGCGTGAGGTGGTGGTGGCGTTCGTGAACCGTGGATATGGTCAAGACTATTTGGAGATGTGTCAGGGCCTGAAGACAAAACTTTACCAATCCCCTGTTTAATAGAAGTCGACCGTGAGTTAAGACCAGCGATACGGACTCAGATTTCTAATGTCTTCTTCTTCCGGTCTCTCTGAAACAGTGTTCCGGCCTTACCAGGCCCGTAGCATCCATTAGGTAACTGTGCTACATTAAGAGGGTCGCCAATTTGGTGACACCTACCGTGGTCACAGAAAATGATACGCAGCACTGGTGACGTACAAGGGCTCTGATCTCAACACCTCTGATTATTTCTGGGATTAGCCAGGTTGCCGGATGAGTGAATGCGACTTACCAGCTGATACGGAGGAAATAACCGAGACCCTTCTTAAATCTAAAAAAAGGAAAAAATACGTTTGGTGATGGACATATGAAAATATGATACTGTCATTCGTAAACAGAAAAGAGTAGTATTTAAACAACCTGACATACCTGTTTTATCTGTTCACAAGAAATGCAGAAAATATTAACAGAAGTTCAGCTAGTCATTAGTAAAGAAACTGCGCTAGATATTAATCTTTATAAACTCAACTTTTTGTAGAGTGGCTTTAAAAATTCGTAAAGGTTGCAACATTATATTTCAGAAAATTTGTTAATAGCTCTATGCTTTCTTCTATCTTTAAAGAATGATTTGCAATCATAGTATTTAAGTTTTTTTTATTTAACAGAATGAATTCTCTTTAGACAATGATTATTTTTTATGTTTTTTCTTTCATTCATGAAGAGATACTATACTGTGCGCTGGTGCCTGATTTCATACGCACATATTCATATCCCGTGTACATTTCAATTATCTTGTAACAATGGTAAATACTTAATGGTTTTTAGATATATATTTAGTTTTAAAGCATCTTGGGACTTTAAAACTCTTCATTATTTATGAGATTTATTTTCTTGGCAAATTGGTTGGCATTGGGCAACGTTAAATTCGAAACTATAAAGTAAAAAAAAAAAAAAATCAGTTAATAATGACGACAGATGCATAACGTTTACCACGTCGAAGTAGCACAAATACGATAGGGGAGGAAATAAGTTTGACTAGGAAAACGTTTACTGGACAAAACAGTCAAAAGAAAAAAATATGACAGTTATCGCCATCAATGACGGTAGAATCTGATAACAGAAGTGCCAGTAATAATTGAGATCTTTTCAGCAGATTGGTTTATAGGCAAGTCTCCGGATGTATTTAATCAATATGAAGCTATAAACTGACAAGTTAATACCCAATAGCAGTTTGACAGGGGTGTTAAACTTTGCCCCCTGATAGCACTGTCGCGAAAACCTCGGCGTTAATTGTGATACTTTAAACGCTTAGCCATGAAACACTGTGCCCATTCAATGAAAATGTTCAAAAGGTGACTGAATGCAAAGTATCAGGTTTCACAGATTCCGAGGTCCTATCACCATCTTTCTTGGCTCTCTGGTATACATAGAGGTGGTTCTTCAGACAAACGTGAAAGCGCAGATATTGCGTTCGAAAGGGTGATCATATCAAACAAGCAACGTTATCAGAAACCTCACGATATCCCATGGTGTTGTCCAGTGTGAGATCGGGGTATTTCACGCTGTATAATCTGGTCAGCGACGTCTAAATATAATTTAATTATCCTTTAAATCAGTCTTAAGTATTTTAAATGCTTTCGATCATTATTCTCAGTTCCTAACGTATTTTCGTTGGTCTCCCTGGCTGTTAACGTCATTGTACTGATTCTGGCCGTTGTGAGGGTAAATTTCTCCATGTCATTACGTACACTTCTGTTTGCCGTTGAACTGCGAGTATCTGTTACATTTTCCGAGCCAGAAATTGGTCTCAAACTATAAGTATTCACGCATTTATTATTTGTACGGTGCACCGGGGGGGGGGACAAAGCTGTATTTAATGCGTTCATTAATTTTGCGAGAAAGTCGATCGTCCGGTAAAAATAATCTCCCTTTGTTTTTTGGTGGGAGAGCCTGCAGCAACTGGCATCCGAACGCCGGCTCTCTGACGGTGCAGTCCAGCGCATAGTTTTCTTCTGCCCTCGAGGGGTGGAGGGAGGGCACAAAGCAGGGACTTTCCGAGGTAAGTGGGTGGATAACGACGTGATCTCGCAAGTTCGAAAAATAAATTTTATCCACAACAGTAAATATAATGTAATCAGAAACATTACTCACCAGACTGTGACCGGTGAAAACTAACCCTTGCCCGCCCGGGGGAGGATCATCGTCTGCTCACTTTACTGAGACTCGACTAACCAGTCCATCCTGACACCCGTCCGTCGTTTGCGGCTGTTGGTCAGAAGACTGGCTGAGATCAGGTTTAATTACCTACCTCCCGAGAAAAGGCTTCTTCTGTAAATCGTCGTTCGCTTACTTCCCCCCCCACGTAACTTTAACCCTGCACCCTTGGACTGACCAGCTTCCCGGACAGCTTCGTTTTATATGAAAGGTGCCATATTTCATCTGATAAATCAAAGCAGCAGCAGTCGTCCATAATACGGGTCTTTATGCAGAAGCAGAGCACGAGCTAACCGATATTCATAGTAGAGAGGAAGAAAAAAAAACGGTAGCAACTGAACACGATCGCATCAGACTTCTTTTTGTACAAAGTAAATCTAACATTAATTTGTATAACTTGCAGGATCCATCGTCACATTCTCAGTCATTGAAGATGAGTGATAGATGAGTTATGTTAGGTGAAAGTAATGCGCGTTCTTGATTCCCCCTGGAATCCTGACAGGTTGTTACTAGTCGCTCAGTAACTAGTTTGTTAAAAGAATTACAGAGGTGCGCAAAAGTCTTGCATAAAAATAATTTTTCCTGTAAATTAGCTTGCATTTTGTCGAAAGCAGTTGTTAGCAAATCTTGTTCATTAAAGTATTTCTATATTACTGTTGTGCATCTATTCCAATAACATCAAGCATATTGTTTGGTTGTAAAAAAGTTATAATTTTAAGAAAATCATTTGTATCAAATCAACGTGTGCAAAAGTGTTGCATAAAATCCAGACAGCTATCTAATCAATTCAGATTCAATTCCAGTTATGCAGAAAGTGATCAGATCTATCAATAATGAGTAGAATATCCGAAATTCTTGATAACTTGTTCACAACGACGAGGCATGCTGGCTACCAAACGCTGACAATTGTCACTATTGAACTCCGACCAGGCTTCCTCGATTTTACGTTTCAAATCGGTTCTATTTTTCGATTTTTTGGCACCAACGCTGAGTTTAATCGAGTGCCAAATGTTTTCGATGGGATTGAGATCCGGGCTTTGAGCCGGCCAGTGGAGGAGGGGGATTCGCAACTCTGCCATCAAGGCCTTGACACACCTAGCTGTGTGGATGGGGGCGTTGTCCTGCTGATAGATGGCCGTCTGGGGCATGTGGTCTCACATATACAGTTTGACAATGTCCGAGACGATCTTAGCATAGTCATGAGCATTCATTTGGCCCTCCACGTGATGCAACGGACCGACACCGGACGATTAAAAACAGCCCAAAACCATGGCCGAATCCCCCCTGCCTGCAGAGTCGGTCGAGTGCAACTAGGATGGTATTGCTCGGACACCGATCGGCGAACGTACACCCGACCCGCCGAGTGGACCCTCACGAATTTTCTTTTGTCGGAAAACAACACTCTGGACCACTTGACCACGGTCCAGTGGAGATGGTCGCGAGCCCACTGCAGTCGCTTTCGACGATTGTCCAGACTGATGAACGGCTTCTTCTGTGCCGATCGCCCGAACTGTCCCATGTTGATCAAACGTTGTCTGATGGTGCACGAGGCCAACTGGATCCCATGGTGCCTTGACAAGGCGGTCTGGGTGTCGGTGGAAGTGCGGAATCGGTCCGAGTTCGACATGCGGGCGATCAGATGATCCTGTCGAGCCGTCGTTTTCCGCGGTCTGCCCGGCTCTGCGTTTCGAAATTAGGCTCCCATCGGCTTTCCAACGTTTCAGGATGCGAGATGTCGTCAACTGATTGCAACCGATACGATCCGCAATGACCCACTCAGTTTTACCATCTTCTTTCATGCGAACGATTGTGGCCCGCTGTTCGGGGGTCAAATATCGGGCTCTCCTCATCACTATATTGAACAGAAATGAATCAGAATAGTGGAAAATTACAGTTATTCATATTTATTTTCTACCATCCTAAACTATTATAGCTCAAAATATATATTCTAATTTTTTGTAGTTTATACATCACTTTTTCACACGCCGATTTCATGCAAATTATTTTATTAATATTTAAATTTTGACTGTGCAATTACAAAATGGATCTTTTTGGGGGTGTGTGGTGCAATTGTTGGGGCTTGTGTGTGAAGTTGCAAGTGTGTGGTGGGAGCTGGGTCGGTTCCACGACCGCCCGCCCCAGCTGTTTATAAGTGAGGTCTTATTTCGACCTGTATTATTTTTTTAGTGTTAGTGTAACTCATCCTAGCGAGAGCAGCGGGCTACCCGACTCCTTCGAAATCTAATACGCTCAGGATGGGTAGGTTTATCCAGGCTGGACCCTCTAGAACAGAGTTTTCTCTCTGTGTGTCTTTAAAACGCTGTAAAGGGTAAGGAAGCTTAGGCCGTTTTTTTATTTTTATTAAATCCAACTGGAATGGGAGGATGAAAGGGGTTCTGTTTTTATTTTAATTTTTTGTTTTTAAAATCTTTTATTTGTAAATGGATGGAGATACGTTCTCCCTCCGTCTACCTTTGATGTAATTTCTGTTGACAGGCGTTGATTGATATTATTGCTCTTAAAGACACCGATACCTGTCAATTAAAACAGAAAACATACAATAATTACTAATTTCTACAAAATAAGAACCCATTTTCTAAGTCTAGTCATTTTTATGCAAGACTTTTGCACACCGCTGTATTATCGTTAGTATTGCTGCTGTCATTGCTGCTGTATACACCCTTCAAGTTACCATCGTAAATGCACATTTTCCTTTTGGTTTCTTTCTTTTCCTTCACTTGCTTGTATTATCTCCTGCTGACTTTAATTTCTTATTTTACAGTTTGATTAACAGATATATTTAACAAATAATAACATTTTTTTTTATTACAAATTTTAGAGATTTTCATGGAATCTTTTTTTTCCAGAAAATCCAACCAATAATTTATTTCCGGAAAGAATCCATGAATATAACAAAGACAGACCTAAATGTCTTGTTTATTTTCAATGTGCGACCATCTATCCCAGAAGACGAATAATCCGAGCATGATATTACGCGGCGATTTAGTGTTTCGACTGCATTTCTGCCCCGTGAAAGAGGGGCATCACGGAGCGTGTTCTACTACTCTGGAATCACATGGGGGGGCATTGATGCGAGGTTTAATTCAGTAGCCATCATTGAAGAACCCAGGTCGTTATTCTATCTTTATTCGAACTTTTGACATCAATGTTCAACTTCCGGTTCCGCCAGGCACTTCTACCATTTCAGATCCAGATTGTTTTTTTTTATTGTTATTATCGCAGCTATTCTAACTGAATTGCTTTTCTTCGGTAATGTCTGTCTCAGACTTCCGTGTGCGTGTCTATAGCCATTAACCTTTACAATTCATTCGGAGAGAATCTGGAATCGTTTCATCGGCATATTAACGCTTTGCCTTTCCAAACAATTAACTTTTAGAAGAAAGTATGCATACAATCTCACAAAATGCTTTAAAAATAGGTGTACACAGCATCTCTCATGCAGTTTTGACGCCAATGGGGAATCGAATATCAGAGACATGTTCAGGATTTTTGTACGCTCTGTATTTCTGGAGAGGAAGTTTGCTACTTTATTTGTTGATTTTTTCCATTGTCGGAAACTAATCACGGTTAACGCGGTCCAGACGTATACTGAACGGATGATGTGCATCTTGAACCAACAACGGTAAACCCAATAAGAATAAATACCACAAGGAAATAAGGCCAGTCTTTGAAACCTGATAGCCCAAAATTTTCCGTTATGTATTATAACCTGAATCATCGCAATACTACTGAAAAGAAAAATTACATTACTTCATATACGTGTGAATATAATTCCTGCAAGGGTTTACAATATCTCACTGGAATTAATATCAAATACACTATTGTAATGGAATGTTAGAGACGATATTATACTTAGTGCTTTTACCATTTCAGGTGTATGTGCTTGTATAAAGGCGCTGTGATTTTATAGTGGCTGATGTTTGGTGGCGCAGCAGTCCGCTGGTTAGCTTGAAGGCCGCTTAGATCTTTGACCGGAGTTTGTTTCGTCGGATCGGCTCGGCTTAGCGTATTTTTTTGGCAAGATTTCTCCACGTTCTTTTTCAACATTCGGTTGCGTGTTTGTTTGTTTTTTTTCTTACACCCCCCAAGTTTTCTCTCACATTTAAGACCTAAAATTTCTAGAAGGTACTTTTGGGAGATTCTAGCCGAGGTCAAAGCGCCTCGGGCACTCGACCTTACTTTCCAATGTCACGCAGCCTCTTTCTCCGTGCGGCTACTGTTCTTTAAAACGTTGTCAAGGGACATAACTCTACTTCTAAATTATTGCACTGATAATAACGTATTTCACGTGAGTTTTAAAGTTATTCATTAATTCTTTGTTCCGGCTGCGACATACTGCAGTTTAGTGCAATTCTACTTAGAGACATTTGTAAATGAATTCTGTGTTATGTAAAACGTTGATTGTGCCCTCAACAATACTTAGATTATACTGCATTTCCATGGTGTATTATTGCGTCTAATAATTAAAAGAAATCGTGAAGCAAATTCTTCACATATGAATACATTAATCTACAGATCGATCAGTTGGAAGTTGCGAAAACTGACAGAATTGGCATCACAAAATATAACCATTACTCTTCATTAATTTTAGACGATTGTACAACAATGTACAATAAGGAAAAACAAAATTACTATACGGTTGGCTTAAAGCACAATAGGATATCTCTGTTATTATCTGCTCCTTACGATCAGGTAGTCAGGCCGTCATGGCCGCCACCATAGCACTGTCTGCGGTCCGCACCAAATATTTATGTAAAATTAGCGGAATAATTAGTCTGCAGATTCTTTAGCAATACCAATCCACATATACCGGCTATTGAGAAAATCAGTTTGATGCTGCACCAGAACGCATCAACCTTCATCTCATTGAAAATCCTATCAGAAAAAAATTAATAATTGAGTTGCCCTGCATATCGATTACTACATATCGATCAGGCGACTAATTTTTTGTTGTTGGCAGAACCTTAAATAACACTGTGCAACACATAATTTTCCGCATAAACAAAAATAGGTGATTTTGGTCAAATAATAGGTGCTGAGTTAAAAAATGCACCTTAAAACATTATATCACATCTAGATTTTTTGTTATTGTGATAGGCGTCCGAGTTCAAACAGCTGTAGAAATTCAAGGAGTGAATCGGCGGAGCTGAAATTTGGTGAACAGATGGCAGGATGAATTCTCAGTCGAGTTCTATATCTGTTTCAAGATGAACTGTCCCAGTTCTGGACTAGTCGACCCGGGACATCGAATGTAAGGGATTCAGATGGAAGGGACCAGTTTTCCAGGTCATATCAAAGCAAAATATGTTGATATCAACTCAGATGTAAGGGGTTTATCAAATGAATGTGTATTTACAACATAATTGAAGACAATAAACTAGTCAGTACCTACCACATGACAGATTCTTTGCCCCTTACCATGGCATCCAGACGAGGTTGTGCGAATAATCCAAATAGTTTTTGTTATGTTTACGACAAATTTACCAAAAAATCACAGCAGAGAAGAATTACAGATCTGATCAAAGTATTCTCACTTCAAAGTCAAACTTGGAGACCAGGACAAAAGTTGGACGCCTCATATAAATTGCAATACTTGCTATTCTGGTCTCACAAAATGGATGAAAGGTACTGGAAAATGCCCTTTGCAATTCCAATGGTTTGGAGAGAACCTAAGGATCACTAAACAGACTATTACTTTTGTATGACAAAGATATCTGGGTATTCAAAAAAGAACAAGCACAAAATAGAATACTCTGACATCCACTCTGCTATAAAGCTTGTTCCTCACAGTGATGAGCTACCCGTTCCAATACCACCTCCTAACTATGAAGATCTTCTTGAAGTTGGCAGTAATTCAGAACCGTAAAACAGGAAAGGGCCATCTGACAGTGATTACAACCCTGATAAGGAGAATGACCCACATTTGATAACACAATCTGAACTCAATGACTTGATTCGTGATCTAAAACTAACCAAGGATAATTCAGAATTGCTTGGTTCAAGACTGCGGCAACGGAACTTGTTGGCACCTGGCACACTGATCTCAGTTTTCAGGAATCGCAGTAAAAAAACTGGCCAGCTTTTTTTAAACCAAGGAAATCTTTGCTATTGTACAGATATCAATGGTTTGATGAATGAACTGGGTTATTATCATAATCTGGATGAGTGGCGGCTGTTTATTGATTTTTCAAAGCTCAGTCTCAAGGCAGTTTTGCTGCACAATGGCAATATTAATCCATCTGTCCCAGTGGCCAATGCAACTGGAATGAAAGAGTCATACAAATCTATGGAAACTATACTGAATGCCATCAAATACAGTGAACACAATTGGAGTGTATGTGGGGATTTAAAAGTGATTGGATTACTTACTGGAATGCAAAGTGGTTTTACAAAGTATTGCTGCTTCCTTTGTCTGTGGGATAGCAGAGCCACTCAGCAGCATTACCAAAAGAAAGAATGGCCAAGAAGAGAAAGATATGTACCTTGTGAAAGCAGTGTAATGCATCAACCATTGCTAGCTCCTGAAAAAATTCTTCTACCACCACTGCACATCAAATTAGGTCTAACGAAGAATTTTGTGAAGGATATGAACAAGGAAGGTTATGGGTTTAAGTACCTCAGAACAAAATTTCCAAAACTGAGTGATGCCAAACTGAGAGAAGGGATTTTCATTGGGCCTCAAATCAGAAAAAAACTCTTTATGATCCAGAGTTTGAGAAGCAGTTGACTGAATTGGAACTTAATGCTTGGAAATCCTTCAGAGCAGTTGTCAGTGGTTTCTTAAGCAATAAGAAGAGAGAAAACTATATAGAGCTGGTCACCAAACTTATTGAAGATTACCATGTGACGGGTTGCCGCATGTCACTTAAAATGCATTCTTTATATTCACACTTGGACTTCTTTCTCCAGAATATGGGAAGCGTTAGTGATGAACACGGAGAACGTTTTCATCAAGAAATTTCCTACATGGAGCAGCGATGTCAGGGCAGATATAATTCAGCTATGATGGGAGATTTTTGTTGGTTTCTTCAGAGAGAATCGAGTGTAAGCTACACGAGACACTCACGTAGTACAGCACATTTCAAACAGAAGAAAGCTTCTGAATAAGATGATGCCGGAAGTGATCAAACCATTCATGACAATGTACGAAAAGGTTTCTCACTGAAAAGTAGTATAAATCTTGACTTTTTTACTGAATGGGGCATATTATGAAAATCGCAGAGGTATTTATCCTTTGAACTATTTAACTTGCAATAACAAAAGATCTAGACGTGCTAGAGAAAAACGGATGGTACCATTGAAATCAGCGTGCAAAAATTAATCAGAAACACCTAATTATACATATGCGGAAAACAAAATGTTGAAATTTGTTGAATAATGTAGTCAAACCATCCATATCGATCTATGATATTATTCTCAAATTTTGTTTTGTTATTTATGGTTTTATTAATATTCTTTATCTTTTTTAAAAAAATCACATTACCACGGTATGATTGGTTATTTGATGCAGATTTCAATTATTACTACCAGCCAAGCGCGGTAATCCGTCAGGTGATTGAGATCTCCTAGTTATAAGCCGGGCCCTGATCACCTTCCAGGAATGGTTTCTTCTCATTTTTAGTTCGGCAGCCGTCCGCGAGAAATCTGGCGCGGACGTTCGGTTTGCTTGTCCACTGTGCTGTCGACAACTGAACGATCTGCCTCCACCCCTGCCAGTGCCATGTGAGCCCAGAGTAATGACGAGACGCCTGCCTCCTCAATTCGCGACGAAGAGCTCTTCGGGAAAGAATAAAGATAAATATTACTTTACCTTAAACATTCAACGAGCAACGATTAATTCTCATTGAGCTTCTTTCAGTTGTTTTACAAATCTCATTTTCATCAAGGTTGCTTTTTCAAGTCTACCTTTCCCGTTGTAATACAGTTATACAGCAGAGAACGTTCTCTCGGTTCGTTTACTATCATTCTATATACGTTTTTTTTTTTGTTTTATTCTAATTATTTTTCAGAATACCTCAGCGAACAGCAGTATAGTTTTCATCGCAATAATGCTAAGGCTTCCTTTATCCTCAGCCACTGGTTGGTGGGTATTGCGGACACAGATCTCGCGTGGTAACACAACTGTGGCTCACAAACGAATCATCCAATCCACTTGCTAGTGTACTTAAATTAATTCTTTATAATTTACGGCTTCATCAGCCAAGTGTTTTTTTTTTTTTTACTTCCTTTTCTCTATTGCACAATTTGATGATTGGTAGAAGGATAGCATCATGGCGACATCACTGCATTTTATCTTAAAATTTAGAGAGAAAAAAAAAGAAGCTGTTACAAGTTGGTTTACAATCGCACACAAAACCAATTATACGGTACCAGTTGATTGATAGAAGCGGAATTAGAGAGAATAAGCCAAGAAGACAAATAAGTAAGGGCTGGCAGAGAAGGAGAGTTAATCAAAAGCCAGGTCAATTTCGCTGTTGCCCTACTATACAAACTTCGATCTCAATTTTTTCTGCTTTACTTGTGTACTATGTTTAATTAAACAAACCAGATTGGCGCAGCAGTTTCAAATGTAAGAATTTCTTATATTATTTAAAGTTAAACCAACAATCAATGCATCAGAGAACACCCCAATAAAACTTCCATTATGGTGCAGAGACACTCCTTTACGACTTGTATATATATATTTTTTTAATTTATAATTCAAAGAATAGAAATGAACTATGAAATTGCGGATACAAATTTATGAAAATATCAACAAATTAAAATTATCCGTTTCTTTTTTAAAAAATGGTGTTTATTAGTGACTGGTTATACTTGGTTTCTTTCAGAAATAACTAACAAATAAAGCGTATTTTTATCAATTAAACTCCATCTCATTTTTTTCATAATCTCTATCTTAAACATTGTTATTGTATTAGAGCTACTACATTAGTTGATGACAGTTCATTAAAATGTGGTACAATTTTAACCTCTTCTATCCTCTCGAATTAGTACAGTAAAATATACATTCTAACAGACAGAGAGGCTGAATTTCAGAATATCCTAACAGGTAAAAGATTTATTCCCAAAATTTAACAGTCGTCTGGCAGTAGTCACAAAAACATATATCTTCTGCTGCTTTTGAATTTCGCCTCTCTGTTCTTTCACTTCTCATTTGCTTTTTCATTTTTCCTGTTTTGTGAGCTCCCCGGCTCAGTCTGTCGTTCGACGCATATCGATATGAAATCCACCATTACAGCTGAACTTCGTTGCAGAGTTGATCTGGTTTACCTCGAAGAGAGAGAGAGAGAGAGAGAGAGATGGAGAGAGAGAGAGAGAGAGATATGGAGAGAGAGAGATGGAGAGAGAGAGAGAGATATGGAGAGAGAGAGATGGAGAGAGAGAGAGAGCAATGACGTAAATATTAGCTAATGTTTTTATTTAGATTTCGAAACCCCCAACCTCACCAAACCCGTCCACATTTTCTCTTCACCAAAGTCCGTTGGCTGGATGGTCGGTCCCGCGCCTGTTAACTCAGATTTTCGTCTACACTGAAAAGCTAAGCGCACACGCGAATTTTTCAATGGAAGCGTCAGCGTGAAGATCGCAATCGCACAAGTAAATAACTTTGACAATAAATTGATGCTAAATGAATGACCACAGAAAGAATGGGCCTATACATAATGAACGGCTGAAAGACAAATTGTAACTTTACGTGAGGGGATTTCTAATTGAGGTTCCTACATTGTGAGCTGCATTAGATATCGCTTCGATGCCGAGTTATCAATAAACAACAGAGTACGCTGGATAATATGGCTGCAGAAACACAATAACTCTTACAAAAGCCAGAGAATAGATTCCAAACGCATTTCCATTTATATAGTTAACACGGTTTATCCCGCACCTGCAATTCTTCATATACGGAAACGGTGTAAATACATTTAAACTTAGATTGTGTTGCTGTTAATAAAATTGCATGCCCTTGTTGAAGAAGTGAAACAAACTTTAATCAGAGTTGTGAACGTATTATGTACACATTTTTATCAGGTATCCTTCGGGTCCGAACTTCGACCCTATTCTGAAAACTAATTACTAGAAATGTCTGGCAACGTTTAACTTCATGATTTTTCGTTTGTTCATCGCGGTGATGTATTTTATAAAGGTCCTTGTAAAAAAATTAATAAATAAAGGTATTTTAGTATTATATATAAGACATTACTTAATATCAAAAAAATTTGATAAATGTTAATTTTGTAAAATCTATAAAAATGCCATTTAAACAGTGATAAACTGACATTGCAAAACATGGCATTAGAATAAACTTCATCTTTACTTTATCTTTAAGGGTCGGAATGTACCAAAAAAACTAAATTTATGAGGCACTTGCATGACATTTAAGATTATGTAAATGCGTAAAGATGTTCATTAGATGTCTCATGTTAGTCAATAAAAACGAAGTAATATTTCTTTATTTGTTATTTAAGTTTCATACGCATAGATTTTTATAATATTGTAATTATTTCTGTTTACTATTAAACTTCTGCTGACAGATGTCAAAACTACATTATCTATTAAGGTGCTTCTAGCTAGCTTTAAGTGCATGATTCTTTATTCAATTCTGAAACAGCAGAATACATTTTGCAAAAGTACTAATCAATGTCAATTTCCTCATCGCAAAATATATACGAAAAATTAAGTTATAAACAGAATAAAATTCTTCTTCAGCTTCGTTCGATCACTGTTAAAGTTTAATGACTGGTCATCCAGAAATAGAAGAAAGTCCGGCCCACTTTTTGTTGTTTCATCTGGTATGTCATCTATCTCCACTACGTTCTTGCTGTTCGCTTGTCTACATCTGATTACATTTAACTTACTTAGTCTATAGTATATTCGGTGCTTGTTTTTAGTTTTCTTCTTTTTTTACCATTTAAATTATGAAAACAATTTTGTCACTTTCAATTTATGATTGAATCGCCAGGATGATGCACAGTAATGGCCAAAATGTTTGCATCACCAGAAATATTTATAGTTTTGCTTGTTTGATTGCTAATTAAACCACGAATAATACCAGACATTGGTTTATTTCTGATTTATCTTTCGTGTATTTCATGTATTAAAATGTTATTGATCGGTCGAAATAATATTGTAAACTATGCCTTTGAGGAAGTTTCTTTCCCTTCAAACCTGCGAGTCGACTTCGGCAAATAAAGCACTCACCAGATGTTATCGTTGGCCGCACGCTTATGGCGAATTTTACTGAACTATTGCTCTGTGGCTGCAGTCTCCACGGGAAATTACTACATTATAGATGTTTATTATACAGGCCATATAATTACAATACAACGCTTAGTTAGCTTTATTAAGTTAAAAATGAAGTTTTTACGTACAACACAGCCACTGAACATAGTATTCTGTTTAAACTCGTGAGTTGATGCACTACTCGCGGTCACTACTTCTCAGCTAATGCACATCTCTCGTGGCCCCCAGGGGGGGTAAGATCGCATCGGGTCATTTAATCAGGTTTGGCGAAATCGATTCCTGATATTACGGCTTCTCCTCCGTTCAGTCTTATGCGAGAATTCCCTTCAGGTGTTTTCCGTTTTAACTTGTTCACCGCAAACGTCAATCACACGGCACGAGAATGTTTAAAAATCGTGACGGTTCGGATTCCTCTAATTGTCTGACAATTGTACTTACGCCGTCTTAAAATAGACTTCATTAAATGGGAATCTATCGGTTTGTACGTCTAGCGGTCTGCGTCTCGGAATTAGCTGAAGTAAATTTATTCAGCGTGGAGAGAACGGCTCTTGGCGACGTGATTCCTTCAGCCCACAAACTTCCCGTCGATTTCCTGCCTTTTGCAAAACTGGAACCAGTTTTATAATCCGCGCAGAGTTTTACAAGGAAAAACTGCAGCAGCAGAAACTCCTCGATCAAACGTCGTGTAAATTGTTCCTTATCAGAATAAAACATTGGCTTTAATCTTCTTTTTTTTTTTTTTGCTTCAGGTCTTGATGTGGTCATAACTCGTGGCTTCCTGTCTCCGCATCCCTTCTTTGTCTTTTCAGAATATCCGCGCCTGACGTGTACATTAACTATTGTACATAACTACACCCAAGCCATCCTGACTGTGTATGAATTCTGTTTAAGCCCATGACTGATTAATCATTATTGTTTGGAAAGGAATATTAACAATGGATTCTAATGACTGTCTGCCTTATTTAAATCCATCTGCATGTTCTTAGGAAATATTTTAAACAAGATTCCGAATTAAATAATTAATTAATTAATTAAGCCAACTTCTCATTTTGCTGTTGCCGTTAACTAACAAATTCGAATAGAGCTCTGTGCTTGACAAACTTCGATTCTGAATTTATATACTGAGACTTAGATCTTTTTCATTGAAAATTAATGTAAATTCTATAAGAACAAATAATGCGACAAAATGAAAAAACAAAACAGAAAGACAATTAAATGGAATTAAAAGCAAAATTCTACTTCAATAACCAGTTTTCTCTGAACGCCGTTACACATCTTTTTAATTATTAGATTAATTGTTATTTAAATAATTAATTGTTATTCGAATAAGGTTTTTCTTCCCAAAAGGTATTCGTGTAATTAAGGAATTTTCTTTCCTTAATTCTGATCTTCATTGGTTTACAACCTGCACTACTTAGAGTATTCTTAAGTAATTACCCACTAGTAGTACTATTCTTTTATACTTTTATTCTTAACTTCTAAACTCTTTATGATTTCACTTAATATATACATACCCACTTTTGTGAGGGAGCGTTAGTCCGGAGAAGGCCTGAGTTCGAATCCCGGTCGAGACAGGCTTAGCTTGGGGTATAACCAATAAATAACATGAAGTCACCTGATTTTAGTACGTGGAAAATGGAACGGAATCATGAAACAATCTTCGTGATATAATATGCACTGTTTAGCCATGTGCATCTTGTGTTAGCTTATAATATGGCGTAACAAATGAGCTTGTTCGAGAATTCACTGGAGTACAAGTAACTTTGTTGCATTGGAATCATGGGGAATGTAAAAGTTCGAAGAAACAGCAATAAATGGCGTGATGCCAAAATTTTAGATTAGCAAAGCAGGTGCGATCTGAAGTTTAGCATGTTGGGTAACTAGCGAAAACCACCAAATACTAGTGAAGGCGAAAAATTAGTTTCACACGATGGAAATCAGTCAAAACAATTCCCAGTCACTGTCGTTTCGAGTCATTGTATCTCTATTTACTTTTGCTGAAAACTAAGACGATCATAAAGCATCGTGCACCGATAAGGTCGTCTCACGATATCGTGTTAATCAACTCACAAGTGAATAGATTCTTACTAGTTAAATTATTTAACATTTTCCACTTTTCTCATTTATTTATGTGCAGATGGTACTTTAAAGAGGTATATAGCTTATCTATAAAAAGGAAATATTAACAAAATCTTTAAAACGCTTTGTTAGACACCTTAGTTAATACAAAAAAGACAGAAAGCCTTATCTGGTTACAAATCACCTGAATATGAAAACTCATTAGTGCAGGTGCTGAATAACGTATATATTATTAACAGCTGACTACCTCTGGTCGTTCATTTAATTACTCCCTGTTGTTTAGAGAAAAACAAAAGTATAGATTTGACAAGATGTAATCTGTTTAACAAACTCGCGCAGAGCACATGGATTAAAGATGATTTATGCTTGCTGCTTCTTTTTATCATTAAGATTTAGAAACTAAAGCATTTTGCATCAGACAACATTTTAGTGTCTTAATTTGTCTAAGGCCTAGAATAAAAATTCGCTGTTCGTCTTTGTGAGGGTGCGATGGCCTCGAATACTGGGCCAACTGGACGTACGTTGGCACTGAAGAGAGAGTAATGGGCGGACAACTTTGTAAAAACCATTGTCACTTAGCGGATGGTGATCTCACAAATCCTTTGCCCCTTTTCGCTGTTGTAACAGCTGTGGCAGCGAGTAGAGGGCCTGGATCAGCAAAATTATACCGAAAACAAACAACTGAGAAAAAAGCTGCAGTTAGCACCAGGATCACAGCAACCTGACTCCAGCCAAATGTCTTCTTTATTATTTCAGCCAACACAGATTTCACATAGGGAGGGGTGATAAAATTTCTTGAAAGGAAGTGCTTTCAGTTTGCTGACTACAAAATAATGAGATGAAAGGTTTCGTTTTCACATTTTAAAGTGATAACAGATAATAATTCAGATGGCTTTAAATAAAACTGGCCCGCTAGCTTAATAAAAGCTGAGAGTTATCTATACCAAAAAAACAAAACAGGATCTTTCTATCATTTTTGAGTAATTAAAGATCAGGTAAGGCTGGATTTGCATCCGGAAGACTGTTAAGTATTGTAAGTGAATTGTCGTGAGGGAGTCATCATTCTTAACTATTGTAGGCAAGTTTTTTTACGATAAAAGCAAAGCGCAACCTCACAAAGAATTTCTTTTATTTCCTCAGATTCCTTTAAATAATCTAAATATGCTTTAAGACTGGTTTTTACTGTTTGTGGCCAATCGCTTTGTCACAAAATACTATTCCCTAAAGTTTACATGACAGGAAATTTGACTACTCTGAGATGGAATTATATTCTTCCGTGAAAATAAGGTAATTAAATTTGTAACACAGCTCATTGCAGCTATAACATTAGTTACCTGAATCTGCTCAAAATAAAGTCTGTAATTAAAGTATGAATTCATTATCTTCTCATGAACTTATTACTTTTTCACCCAGCGGCTAGCCATCTATTTACGTGGGTCAATTTTCATTTGTTTATTATTCAATAAAGACGGCTATACATTTCTTTTATTTGAAAATTGCAATTAATGTTCCAATATACATACTGTCAAGAGCATATAGAACTGAAGCAACTATGACCTTGTATAATTTTCATAGGATATAAAAACGCTCAAAATGCTCTTGATAATGTTAAAGACATGTATTAGAGTTTCTTTCTAGATTCCAATAAAATAAACGCGTTCAAAAAGTCTTTTTGGCTTTAAATAAGTTTACAATAATATCATTCAAAGGCTGATAAGCTGAACGAGAGACACCTATTCAATTAACTCTTTCCTGACATTCCAACTATTTTAGAGCCACAAAACGTTTAAAGGATGTATGCTATGCTCTATCCAATGCCAGCATCACTATCTTGGTCTCACAATAGCTATGCAGCTTGCGCGGGATATTACGGATCTGGGTAAAGCTCAGTGGAAACAGAGCTACTTTAGCGATCTATTTTCTAATCCGGTTCACTTAAAATGTTTGTCTCTCCTGTATCGGCAGAATGAATTTACTATATTTATGACACCAACGCCCGTGTAAAGCAGCAAGAAAATAACTTAGTAGAAATGTAATAGTATTTATTATACCAAACAAACAGCACGCCAGTAAGAATAAACACTGAGTGTACACTGTGTGGGCAAAAGCAAACAGCTCCCATCTACATGTGGAACATCTCTAGATACAGCGTAAATCAGGCGTCTGAACAAAATCTAATATTTACAGATTTACTAAAAATAAGTACAGATCCATTTTACATTTCATTTAGTAATAAAGACTGATTCATATTAATTAACATATTACAAACTTTTTTATCTTTTTGCAAAATTATTAATGGATTTGTCTTTGTTTATTCAGTAATAATTGTTTACTGCTGAATTGTAGGTGTTCGTTTACTTTTATTAGTTGTATGTCCAAATTAACGCAGCTAATAAAAATTATTATTATTATTATTATTATTATTATTATTATTATTATTATTATTATTATTAGAGTCGGTGGCATTCAAACTACTTGGCTATGATTCAAATCAGTCATTACTATCAATATGTTAACTGGTTACTTTTGTCTTATTTTTTTATTTTTATCGACTGGTTGTGGCTGGCACGTAATTACTTAGAGTACCCTACCGGTCTGCTGTAGTCGAAGGTCGGACTTTGAGACCGACTTGGTTTGGCGAAGCCCACCTAATATGATTTCTTCTATATCAGACGTTCGGAGTGGGCTTCTTTTCCCCACCTCCTCGCCTAGAGCAAAGCGCAGGAGTTCTGATGAAAACTTTTCATTACCTGCTGAAAACGGAAGTACCAGGCTCCACCAAACACGGAAGGTAATAGTGGTTAGTGATAATCATGGCGCGATGACTTCACCTACTCTTCTGAAATGATGTTCCCGGAAAGCGGATTTGAAAGAAGCAACAGCTTAACTGAATATAATTAATTTTTTTAAAAAAGTTTGATTTTTTGACAGGAAGATAAACGTCCAGTAAATAAATATATTAAATTTAAAGTAAACATTGTTTCTATGATTTTTGTATTTACACATATTTAATAATTGTTTATATCCAACGGTTATGACTTTGTAAAATATTACAAAACTTTATTTTTATTTATATAATCGATTGAAACATTCGTTTACATACTGACAGAGTGGTGCAAATAAAGTAACGAGATTTATGTAAAATATATTTAAATAATTAAGTATAAACAATCGCTTTGGCGTATGTGTATCTGAAATTAAATCTTAACTGTCAAAAAAAGAGCACGTGGCACCTCAGACTTGAAGCAGCCCGAGTGGAGGTGAGAGTCAGGTGGAGTGTTCGTTGGATGTTTCTGCTTGAAAGTGATCGATTTCACTGTAAACTTTAACCGTACATCCGCTGACTCCTCACAAAGGCGATGAGTGTGAGTGGGTGGCAACCTTTCTTCTCTGTGTGCATACCTCTCCAGGATATAGACTTTCTTAAATCGATTTGGCAAAAACGTATTACTGTAAAAGCGCGCAACACCTGTCGCCATCAACAGATAAAAGGGGACGACGGTTCCGGACGCGACGACCCACGCGAGTTCACGGGCCGTAAATCTCGCTCGGTTTTGTTCGAGTCAATGGTGTTGCCCGCTGACACTTTTATTATCACCCTGCGAAACCGTCCGGGCTTCTTAACAGTTCCTAACAGATGGTTTCGACGAAACAATTATA